>CM036938.1:29007322-30403725 GCA_020800305.1 Porphyrio hochstetteri
TCTGGAAATATTAGGAAATTGGAGGTTTTCACAGCTTTGAGGGCAAAGTTCTAAATGGATTTGCTTGGTATTCATTCACTTCGTGATAGTCTTAATGCAAGTGATGGGCCGTTAGAACCACAAGGCATGCTTAGTGCCAGTACAAGATTTAATCGAGACACTATCATTCAGCGGGAAATGCCTTTCAGTCCAATTTTATTTATATGAATTTACTCCGAAACTCTGTAATCTCTGCTTGGGGTCATTACTTTGATTTTAACGTAGCAATTTAACTCCTGAAGTGCTTCAAGTAAAAATATCCTTGAAGGAGTAATAAGTTTAAATAGCTCCGAATCAGTTGAAAATAGTTTTTTAATTTAGTTCAGGCTGGGAGCGCAAACTGGCAGGAAAACAAGTAGATGGAGGAGGAAAAAAAGAGATTAAGCATAAATAGTCACACTGTGCTGTACAGTTAAAGAATTTAGAGATGGGGCAAAAAGATCAAATATACCCTTTTCCAGCATCCTGGTATTAATAAATATCTAGTGGCAATAAATAAAAGGTAAGCACCCAAATAATACTGACTTTAATACTGGGGAGGGGCGGGATTGTTTGGCTTTGATTATTTTGATGGCATTAATAATACAGGAGATATCAAAATGTAACTACCGCTTCCTAAATTAACAATTTAGTTACTAAATGAGGAGAAAACATCTTAACATAAATAAAATAAAAATCTCTAGTCATTTCAGCTAACCCCGTTGCTTTTATAAAGCACTTGAGATTTTATTTTCATTAGCACTGAGAAGCACTTTGAAATGAGTAACTAGCAAATAAACAAACTGAGATAATTCAAGTTTATATTGTTGAGTTAATAAAACTAATAAAATCTCTGCATTTCCCAAGGTTTTCCATTATTACTATTTAATTTTTTTTATTGCGGAAGAAAATTGTTAGGGTTATATAGTCTTAGGCATCACGGAAATTTTCTTTACCGGTTTTATGTTCTTTTATGACTTGATGAAGAAAATGAGGCTTGTTTTGCAGCTTGTGAACAAGGAAAATGCATCTTTTTAGTGGTTTCATCTGGGTGATTGTTTGCTTCCTCATTGTCTTTTGCCTGATGGTGTGTGCTTGAAGGTTCATTTCTTCAGCAGCTTTCCTGCTACGAGAATTCTGGCAGCCTAGTATGGATTTTGCAGGAGAGAAAATAGAAAGTTTTTTAGGAGCTCCTTTAGCAGCTACCCCGTTGTGTTAATACTGCGACAGGTACAAACACCAGTATTTGCTGTTCCATGTCAGGTGCCCTGGTCAGTCACTCAGCTCGGCACAGCGTTGTGCTTCGGCGTACTGTTGGCAGTCCTTCTCTGCAGCTGCAGAAACTTTTATATTTTGATTCTTTCAGTCATTGCTTCTCTGCCCCTATCTTCTTTCCTCTACGTGGTTTTAGGTTTGTGGTATGTCTCTTTCTTTTTTTCTTTTTCTTTTTTCCCTCCCCTTCCCCTTCCCCTTCCCCTTCCCCTTCCCCTTCCCCTTCCCCTTCCCCTTCCCCTTCCCCTTCCCCTTCCCTTCCCTTCCCTTCCCTTCCCTTCCCTTCCCTTCCCTTCCCTTCCTTTCCTTTCCCTTCCCTTCCCTCTTCCAGTTCTACTTCCCCTCCCCTTCCGTTTCCCTTTATTTTCCCTTCCCTTTCCCTTTCCCTTTCCCTTTCCCTTTCCCTTTCCCTTTCCCTTTCCCTTTCCCTTTCCCTTTCCCTTTCCCTTTCCCTTTCCCCTTTCCTTTCCCTTCCCCTTACTTTTCCCATTTTCTCCTTTTTTTCCTTTCTCTCTAACTCTCCTCTCCCTCCTCACTTCTCACTTCTCACTTCTCCCTTCTCGCTTCTTTATTTTCTCATGCAGACTTGAAGTACACTGACAAATGAGAAAGGTCTTATGTCAGTTAGAAACATGGAAACCCAATTTAAAAGAACATTGATCATTTATCTCACAGAAGTTTAAAAAAAACATTTTTTTTACCTTACCGTGTACCTTTCTTGTGCTTATTTGGATCACTTTCTAGTACCAGGAAACCTCCTAATCTTAACACATTATAATTTGGAAGGGTGATCTAAGGATTGTTCAGTACAGCGTGATACTGAACATACATAATCCTTTTATTTTGTAAGAGGATATGTCACATTATGTGAAGTGGCTTTTTCTCCCTTTTTTTTAGCTATTTAGATCGTGATCTGTACACTGTGCACATATATACGTGTGTTTATATATGTCTACCTGTGTATGGATCTCTATTGATTTCTATGTATATGTGTATTTTCTTTCAAAAAAACCCACCAGTAAGTTAGAAGAATTATTTTGGTTAACACGGTGATGACATTGAATTTAAATAAATGTAATTTGCATAGAAATGCATAAATATTTTAAAAACATGATCATTTTTACTGCGTATATGGCAGCATTTCAGAGAGATGAAGAGCTGAAACCACACTCTGTTTAATGCTCCTTATTTTGATTTTCCTCCACTTTTAATTGTAGCCAAAATCCAAAGACAGCATTCTGTGCGAAAGAGAGAGAATGGCTCTCCTTGAACCAGCAGATGTTTTTGGATTTTTCCACTTTGCCTTGGTGGTAGCAAGGTGGTGTCCTGAACAAAGGCTTGGCTTGAGATGAGTGAGCCATTGAGTGGCGATCATTTCGTTTCTGTGTACAAGTGAAGAAGAGATTATTTCCCCCCACAAACACACACCTTATTTGGGTGCAGGTCAATACCAGTATTTATCGTTCCCCCACCACGCTGGGTTTTGCGAGTCTGATTTACGGCTCACGCTCCATTGTCGGTCTCCCCTCTCCTTCCCCCTTTCTCTTTGCTTTGTCTGAACGTCACATAAGTCAGTAAGGAGTTAATTTCCTATGAATACTAGACAGGAGCTTCTCCGCAGTGTGTTTCGTGCAAGGTTTTGTGTCTGTCACTGCCCCTCTTTCATGCTTCTGTGGGTATGGAAATGATTGGCGACAGAGTGGCGAGCGGGCGTGGGGCTTGGTGCTGCAGCCCCGTGACTGCCTGGTGCATCGCCCACCGCCACTGCCTCCCTCGTGCTCCTCTGCTGTTGGTGGCACGCAATGCTCCGGGGAGCACGGCAGAAGCAGCACTGGCCCAGGTCTGCCCTTCCAGAAATTTCTCTCCAATGCTAAGCTCTCTTCTGTCCCCGGGAGGGGGAACACCGCTGGGTGACAGCGTCGGGGTCGCTGTAAAAGTGCCATCCGACACGGTGATAAAATGTGGGTGATGGCAGCGGTCGGTCACGTAATTGTGTTGTGTTGTGGTTGGTTTTTAATAGTCTTAGGTTTAATGCCTGAAACCCGTGTTCTGCACAGAAAATGGCAGCTCGCCTTTTTTCTGAAACTCCGGGAGCGTAGCTCTCCAGCAGCCATGTATGTTTTTATCCTCTGTCCAACTCTGAGCAAAGTTAAAGCCAAAACACTGGGAAAGAAGCACCCGTGAAGCAATGAGGAAAGGGAGTGGTTCAGCGTTTTTTTGTGATAAGATGTAAAAGGTAATAGCTCAGCAGTTTAAGAGGTTGTTTTGCTTTCTACCTAGATTTGTTTGTTTGACACAGTTAAAAAGTCTGTCGCTGAATACCAAATACTATGCATTTATTACACTGTACAGGTTTAGAGAGCATAATTTATTGGAAAATATGGAAATACCAATGATGCACTGTTTACTAGCCCATCTGAAGTGGGTGTTGTAACCTCTGAACCTAAAAGAAAAAAAAAAAGGTCGTACGTCCTAAAACTATTGTGCTCAGCAGAAATTCTCGGTATGTTATTTTGTCTTGTATGTTCAGAAATGGGAGAATTTAATAACAGTATTGTAATGAAATAAGAAAAAAAAAACCTCTCTGAAAGTCTTTATATTTGGCACAAAATGCTATAATTTTTTTCCCGAAGCAAAAATGGTCTAAGCACATTGATTCCCTCTATAAAAAAATCACAGTGCTATGTAGTGTTTCGTATCCTTATCAATCTGTCTATTTAAGCCTAAAAATAAAAGAGAGAGTATAGTTATAAGCCTGTATTTTGAACAGAAGGGTGTGGGATTTTTCTTTTATGTTTCCACCCTTTTGGGCGTTACTTTACTCTCACTGTCCTTACTGCTCACATTCTTTTTTCTTCTTTATTTGTTGCTTTGCTTTTGCTCATGTTCTTTCACTATATTTATCCTTTTGGCAATAATAAATTGGATTTGTTACTGTAATCTTCTGAGATGTTCAACTTGGTCATATTGTTTTAATTAGCTGTTGAGTGTGGAAATAAGGGAAAAGTAGAATACAGCCTAGTTTCTCATGCAAATATTTTGTTACCTAGAAAGTTATTTGTAAAAAGGAATAAAAAAACCCCCAAAACCTTCTTTTGAAAAGAATGGTTCTTGTCATTGTTAAGTTTAGCTGTGGTTGACTGTATGCTGACAGAAAGGTATTTTGCCAGTGATTCAGCATGATGCTGAATCTCCTAGCCATATTTTTTGTTAGGATTACTTGGAGACGTAACAACAAAAATTGTTATTGTTATTAGTGTTATTTTTTCTGAACAGTTCAGACTGGCATCTCGGCTGCTTGCCAGTTTCGGCTTCATTCCACTCAGGAATTATTTGCTTCATTCCTACTTGAACCTGCCACTCCTGCAGCTCATGTTTGTAACAGAGATGGACAGATCAAAGGAGTCAGAGCCCCAGGAAGAGGGAAGTAGGGCAGTCCTTATTGGCACAAAAGGCAATTAATTTTAATTGTTGGGATTATTACTTCTTTAATGTATAGGAGAGGTTTAGTAATGGAAATAGTGTGAATTAAGCAAGTATTCTCAGTGATAAATCATGACGGTTTAAGAGTAATAGTTCTTTGTATGCAGACTTGGAGCCCTATCCCAGTTGTGAAAACAATATGAGCAAGGCTGCTGGCATCCCACCCAGGGAACAGGAGGACTTGGGCTGGTAGCTGCCATGCTGAACGCTGTGAGCTGTTGTCAGAGGACTGAGTCCACAGAAACAACCAAAGAGGCAGTCCTTTCTGTCATCTATGTACCAAGCGCTTGAAGGGCCGGATGTGGAGCACAGCTTTAGCCACAGCCATTTTATTTAATAACTGTTTCAGATTAACACCGAACAAACGAAGGTACTTGATTTTGCAGTGATTTGTCCCAGATGCTATTGTGCATAGGTCTGTGGTCTACATTCTCAGTGGAGTGAATATTTTGGTCAGAACCAAAACCAGAAACAGGAGAACAGTAAGGAGGAAGAGCTGCGTCCTGTGGAAGAAGACTGTGATCCTTCCCTTTGATTAGCAGGCCTTATCTTCCCTTCTCTCCAGTAAGTGACATGGTCAGTTTTCTTACTAAACTGTGTCTTTGCTGTTAGTAGTGAATGTAGTCCAGTCATTGCCCTTCTGTCATTCTGCGTCCCAAGGTGGGCAGCAGTTACGCTGCTTCTCTTTACTGCCACGCTGTGGAAAAAGAAGCCTGTCTTGGATGCTGTACTGTGTTTTCCACAGCATGGCAGTAAAGCAAAACATTGCAGCTTTATTTCACTCACAAGCAGGGTTGGCTTGGCGTTGCTTCTTGGTTTTTTATTTTTTTCCCCCCCTTCTCACTCACAGTAAATAGCCATCAGACGCATCCTTGGAGTTCTTGTCCTGGTAGGGCCTGATGTGCTACTCCCCTCCCATACTGTGGCACTGTGTTGACTGATAAAATCACCATGGAAATACAGGGATTTTAAACAAAGTAATATGCTTCTGATTTAACCATGTAGAGATGAATTTAACCATCAGTACCGTATTTGGAGGCCATCTCGGTAAGAGTGGCATTGAGAGTCACACTTAGGAGCCTGGGACTGAAAGGCATCCCATGGCAAGGGGTGTGTGATGAGGGAGGAGCGCTTGGTGCTCTGAAGCCTGAGGGACGGGTTGCGTGTGGGTCGGAAATCTCCCTCACAAGAAGACTGTTAAGGAGGGAGTGAATGTGCTCAGGCACAGTCGGTGTGGAGTGAGCCACTTCTGATTTTTGAGTCTTGGGCTCTTGCCAGGTTAGCTTTGGTGAGCAGCCGGACAGATTAACTGAATGACACTTTGGTAATAAAAACTGGAGCGTTGGCTGTGTAAGTGTCTGATCCACTGCATCTGTACCGTAGATGTAGCTCTCGTCAAGACAACGAGCAATGTTTGCCAACCACAGTGACAAACACGCCCGATACTTAGTTCAGTGAGGAAAGGTATGTCTGCTAACATCTGCTTTGGCTGCTGTGCTGCCCTTTCCTTGCTCTGTTTTTGGAGTTCTTTGTTTAGGAGATTTTTTCTTAATCCTCCCCATCTTCTACTTCCCCTTCCTCCCATTTCTCCCTTCCCCTTCCAATCAGTGAAGAACGTGAGGAATACAGAAGTGAGGATGGTGGGAATTGTCAGCCCTCCCTGTCTGCTTAGGTCCTTTCCAGTCGGGGAAGCAATGCAGGAAATGTTCAGTCTGTAGAGCCTGCTACAGGCTGCTGCAGCTCAAAGGCCGTTCATACAACCAGAGAAAATTCTTGTTTCTCTCTCTTGCAACTTCTTTCAGTGATACTAAGGTTTCTTTCTTTTTGATTACTCTCATGCAGACAAGGAAAATTGATACCTTAAAGGTGACAAGAAATGGGCATAGCTGTCTAGAAAAAATGAAATTTGCTTTGTCACAGGTCAGGGCCTTTTCAGGTTTCAGCTTCTGTAGTCTCAGCTGCCCTTGAACATCCAGGTGAATGTTCAAGGTGACAACAGTGCTGCAACAACTGTGGGCTTTTTTTGTTATTTTGTTGTTTGAAGATTTTCTGTAGGTTTTGGTTTGGGGTTGTTGGTTTTTTTTTACACCCACACCCCTCCTTTGAGGCGATAGGGGTAGCTTAGGGATTTAGCTGTCACACTGGGTTTTTTGACTCTGCTGATCGAGTCTTAATTAAAAGTGTGGCAGAGTGCTCTCTTGAACAGTGCACCCTATGATGATGAATGGGTTCATATAAATACATGCACTAGAATGACTGAGAGGGCAAGACATTTTCATGTATGAGTATGTCGAAAACACTGCTTCTGTTTCCCACAGGTTATTAGGTGTCACTTTGGAGTGGTGGTTCAAAAAACACATTTAGGTCTTCTAGAATTAACTCCTGTGTCATAAAAGTAACAGTAGGAATGCAAGAAGAACCCATAATTTGGTGTGGAAAACAGTCTTTTCTGTTATGTGTGTTCTTAGCAAGGAGAAATATCTTCCTGCCTGAAGTCATTAAGGGTGTTACGGTGGGATTATGAGTGAGTTAGCTTTCTCAAGAAATCGGAAGCTTAGGCAAATAAAATGCGATCATTAGCTCTGGGTATGTTTTCTATTGTTTATTGCAAAGGACATGAAAACAAAACATTCAGAAATAATCTTTCTAACATTTGTTTTTTACCCTTCATAAACGAGATGCTTTTTGTCTTCACTTTTTTTTTCCACTTAAAATTTTGGTTTTGAGGACTGAACTGAAAAGCATGATCTTTTTTTTCAAAAGAAATGAGAATATATTTAATCATAGACAGTAACAGTCACTGAAGGAGAAAACCACATCCCTTTTTTGTTCATATGACTTGTGGACATGCTCACAGCAAACAGAATGCCTGCTTTTAGGTGACTGCTAGAACACAGAAAGGCGTATTATTATAGTATTGTCTTTGTTAGCATCACCTGTTGAGGCACTTAATGCAATAATACACTGGCAAACTAGGACCAAAGCATATAATTACACAGAAAATGTGGACTGTGAAAGGCACATGCCTGCTACTAAGCTATCCCTGATTCATTCACCCAGCAGGGAAAGTCAAACCATTTTAACGGTTAAAGGAAAATCATTCTTGATTGCATCTGTCAGCTTTGGCCAGGCACTTGTGTTTTGTTTTTCTGTGATTGCACTTAAAACTTTTTATGCTTCTTTGCCTCTAAATATGTTGATCACCCATGGAGTCAGATCAGCTTTTCTGATGTTTCCCTACTTAAACAGAACAGTAAAACTAAAGGGACTTCTTTGGCTCTTGTTTCTATGCAACTCTGATTTTCCTGGAAGTTTGAAATCCACATTTGCAATTTCACTTACTGTTTCACAGTTGGAATAAGCATGGAGTGAGACACGAGAGACAGAGGAAGGGTAGAGATTAAACATGGGAAGAGGCAGATCTGTCTTTGGACAAACTGGGTATTGTCAGCCCTTCAGTGGTTTTGAACAAGCAGCCTGTGCTGTCCCCCATTTATTTGTACTTTCTGTCTCCTGTCATTTATGATTTTTGTGTCCATTCCATCCTAAAGTGATCTGAGCTGATATGACACGGAGGTAAAGACTGTGGTGACAGGTGGATGGCTGATATCCCCGGGAGTACTGATTTAGCTATTAGTTAACAATACCTATTGCACTTGTTGTCCTTGAGAGTGCTACATGGAGTATCACAGTAGTAAGTGGGGAGGTAGGGTAGCTGCAAGAAGATCTGAAAGGGAAGAATTCCTCCAGGACATGAAATTATCTTTTTTATGTTTTGTATTTTTGGTACAAAAATCTACTGAGAATTTTCCTTTTTATTGTCTCTTTTTCTGAATAAGCAACACATCACCACTGTACATGGTGATGTGCCTTGTTAGCAGTTGGTGTTTTGGTACTAAGAGGGGGAAGTGGATGAGGGAACACAAGGGAAGTTTGATTCAGCAACAGGACTACCATTCACAAAACATTAAGAGTATTAGGCCTCTGGTTCCAGACTGCAACTCACTTAATAATTACAACTGATGTTCTAAAATTACAATTTTACAGCTTGTTATGATACTTGGATAAGAAAAAAGTTAGGTTTTTTCCTCAAATAAGTGGCTCTACCTGTTTTTATTTCTATGACCAGGTTGCCTCTCTCATAGATTGCATTATATTCTCATGCCTTCTCTGTGGAGAAGAGGGGCCAGTGTTGCATGCTTGCTCACTTGCCGTTGCTTGTGCATATACACAAGTGCTTACTTTCTTTCATAAGGGGTTAAGGGAGGGAAGGAGAAGAATATAAACAGAAAAACCACATCCTGACAGCTGCCTCCAGTTAGTCCTGTTTCTCCCCCTGACTTTCTTACAGTGGCTCCTAATTTGTCCCACATGAGTCTTCTCCCAGTGGGGCTGTTTTCCGTTTCCTTTTTGCTTTCATTTGATCCAAAGTAAACATTTAACAAAGAATAAACCAATTCAGGCAGCTGTCAGTGGACCATCAGCTTTCAGGTGTCTCAGACAGGAAGAAGAGGGCATATTATTTTGAAGTTAAGAAGGGAAAATGGGACTGAAAACTGATGCCTGTGTGGATCAGGAAAGTATTTCCAGGTCAAGTCTGCTTAAGACAATGTGGTCACAGTTCTTCCAGGAGATAAATCTTAGACTACTGATTTTGTTTTGTTAGTATGTGTACAAACCTCTTCCATGTTAAAAGCCTTTTAGATTAAGAATAGAGGCGGGTGCATAATAACTCAAGGGGGAAGAAAAATCACACTTGGTACTAGTGATTCATGAGATCTCAAGATCCTTTTCACAGGGACTTGTTGGAATATACAAAGATCTTAGCTGCCAAATCTGGTGATGCTGCATTTGTTCACTGATTTTTAAGATGTGTTTTTTCTACAGACTCTGAATGTATCTTTCCTTTTATGCAGAGGAGTGTGTAGGAGGGGGGGAGATAACCCACCTTTCTCTTACGGATGTACAGAGCATGTCAGAGCAGCTTTCTCCTGCCTGTCCAGTTAGGTTAATCTCTTACACGTACAAATTGCTTATCATGCCTGTAAAACTCTACAGAGTCATTTATCATGTCACTTGAAAACTTCTCTAGTCTGTGTTTAGGAAGGATCTAAAGGATTCCCAGGGCATTTCCTCCAAAAACCCCAAACCAACCAAGAATTGATGCCAAAATAATGCACTTTATATTGAGGTCTCCGAAATAAACGATGTTGCAGCTAGTTGCCTGCAGGTCATTATTGGCTCTGCCTCACAGTATTAGAGTAAAACCTATCTTGCCAGCTATCTAGGTCTGTTCGCAAAAACCTATCACTCTATTATTGAAGCTCTGCTTCTGCTGAAGTTTGGAGGTGTGTCTGTATAGACTCTTCCTATCATTTCCTTGCTTTGGAGGCTTTGGTTTGTTTGGGGCGTTTTTTGGTGAGGGAAGGGTTGATTGAAGAAAGACTTTTTTTCCATATTGTCTTCAGTTCGTATGAGAAGTATTTTCCTGCTATAATGATATGTAGTAAATTTGTGTAACACAGCTCTTGGGACATAGTGCAGTGTTCTGCAGGTTCTCCCGTTTCTTAAAAAAAGCAATCCATTAGAAGAAAGTGAGCTGCGTTTCTTAATTTTGCTTTCATCTTCATCCATGATGTTGAAATAACTAATACTAAAGTCATTCTGTAATGATAAAGAATAATGCAGTTGGATTTGAAAGCCCAGATCTTTCTCAAGTAAACAGTCCTGTTGGCTTCATCTGAACTTCAGGGAGAAGTGGGATCCAAGGGAGAGTCAGGCTCCTGAAGGGTACAGTAAGGCCTAGTCCTTGACATAGTCCTGTAGTAAGCAGCATAATGAGGGCTCGCCGGACTGTGTCTGCCAGGGAGAGTTTGATCCACTGAAAGTGGGGAGAGGAAATGTGTGGGAGCCATGGATCGGGACACCTCTGGGAAGGCTTTTGGAGGGAGGGTTGGAGCTTGGCTGCTGCCAAGGTAGTGGACAGATAGACGGAGGCATGCTGAAATGAATTTCAGAGGAAGAAAGCGGCAGAGCCTGTAGGTGGCATAAGGTGTCTCGTGTTTTTTCACGATATTGCAGGGCTGCCTAGTGAAACGTCAGCGCCACAGAAGTCTGTGCGTGGGATGTCCGCTGCTGGGATCCCAGCGGGAGAAACAGCTTAGGGGCTGATACAGGTGTCTTCTGGGTGGGGGCGGCTGAGATACTGACTTACAGTTTAATACAGATGGCAGACGTGCTATCTGTGTGCTCCTCACTGCTAACAGTACCAATTTCTAATTTAACTTCTTTTAAACAAGGAATTTGGGCTTTATCTATTTGGAATGACTAGTAAAGCTAAAGCATTTCATAGTGTTTGCTGTGAGTATTTCTATTTCCAGGTTGACACCTATCTGTGTAAATTTTTATCTAAGTAAAAATACCCTAAATTCCTTCCTGCCCTCCCAGAATTGTGTGGCTGTCTCAGTGTTTGTTTTGGTGAAGTACAGCAGTGGGGTTTTAGTAAGGTACAGCAGAAGGATTTTAATTTTTTTCCATCTTCACAGATTTGTGTAAATGAAGGACCAGTCCCAGTGCAGTTTCATACTAGGGAACAGTGTGTGTATATCTATACACACACACATTCTGATTATTCTTATTTTTAAAATTCTGTTGAGTCATGAACTCAGTCCCACTTTATTAGAAACATGGGATTCTCCAGTTTTCTGCTGGTTTAGTAGTTGTAAAAACGGAATGTGTATCTGTGTCTCCTTATCCCATAGAATATTTGTAGTTTGACATTTATTGAAATTGATCTTCTTATGCCTAATGTGTATCTTGTGGACAGCAACAAGGGAGCTTTGGGGCCAGAGTTGCTTTCCCTGAGGTTTTGGTTTAATATCATCAGTTTTACTTAACTTATGTGCAGGACTGCTTTTCATATCTGACACTTTACTGTCAAAAAACAGAAAAGAAGTTAGAGAAAACTTGAAGTAATGAGATGGCTAAGTTTAAAAAGTATTTCTGTTGGAGGGTTATGTCTAAGTGAGTAAGTTATGTTGTAAACTGTGTGTTAATTTCCCTAGTTATGGTTTCTACTAAAGAGTTAAAGGAAATGTGAGGGAGAGGGATGGGGGAAGAACTGCAGGGCAACTGGGAAGGAGGAGAGGTGTCCTCTGCAGAAGTTGGGAGGTAGAATAGAAATACACAGAGACAGGTAAGTACTTTGTGCCAGGAAGAGAGCAGTGTGAGCACCACATGTGCACAAAATGCATGTACACCAGTGTGTGTATTTATGCTGCTGTGAAGGGGTGGTATATATTTATGCTACTATGACAGCAGTAGGTGTTGATTAACTAAGTATCAACGATGCACAGTTTATGGGATTTTTATCGCTGGCACCACTGTTTGCCCAACTGGATATAGACACATGCTTATATCCTGCAAAACATTCCTTTCATCTGCAGCTAATGCTGTTTGATGGGCCTGGATAAGGACTGCGTAAACAGAAGCAGAAGCTGCGTGGTTTCTGTGTGTGTCTCTGTGTGTGTATGTATTTAGCTTCACTGTTTTTAGTCTCTTCTCTCTCTCTCTGAAACAGCAATTTGAAGAACACTACCTGGAATGGAGGAAGGCCCTTGTGCGGCTGTCATCTCTCACCTGTTTTTACATGCTTTTACTTCAGCTGTACCATTACCTTCTCTTGAGTTGCCTTAGAAGTAAACCTAGCACTGCTGGAGTAAGAGGAATAAATCAGCTGTATCTCTGCATATTTGCTGATTTCTATACTAAAACATGGGGAAAAGAGAAGAGGATCAGGTACAGATACTGCCAGCTGATTTTTAAATAGATGAATGTGAGGCATCTAGTTGGGAATGAGATCTTTTGCTCTGATTTTTTGTGGTGTTCTTTTTGTTTTTTCTTGAACTATCTTAACACTTCTTTTTACAAATAAAACAGTCTGGGTTCCGTTCTTGACATAGCAGAAGCTTAATAAAACAGATTTTGCTGCCATCTTTGCATTGGATTTGTTCTTTAGGTTTTTAAAGTTGGTATTTTTGTGCCCCCTTCCCCCACCCCCTGATGTATACTTCCTCCAGCCCCAATCTTTTCCTCCAGAAAAAAAGTACAAAAATTCCCCTCCTCCCCAAGTTCTTAAAAAGCCTCCTCTTGCCACCTACTGTTTTGTACCTGAAGCTGTATGAGGGGAAGACAATCCAGCAGTGAAGATCTGTGTCTACTGCCTTGCTCTAATTGTGCGAAGGACAGAGTATTGCAAGTTCTTCAGAGATTTTAATGACATTGAAGTAAAGGTAACTGAAACAACTTGAAAGAAATGTAATTTTCTGTATGATCTTTCTGTTTATGCTGAGGATACAGCCAGACCACTGCAATCGTGTACAGTGAAAGAAACTGCCACTGTTCGCTGTTACTCTTGTTTCTTGTCTATTCAGTGTCTTAAGCTGCGAGTCATAGATCTTGGCCTCCTGTGTGAAGTGCATCTATTTCTCAATGAGTCCCTGGTCTAGTTAGTTGTTTCTGCATTTATTAAATGACACAGAGGACCTCCCTTTGCAAAGAGTTGTTGCCTTTCCCACTCCTTATGAAGATGAATTAATAATTTTTCTCTCTTAATTAGGTTCCATCTGCTGTTCCTGTCTTGAATTCTAAAGGTTATAGTTATTACCATATTCATAAAATCGCCCAACTGTGTAAGAGAACTTTAACAACAATTTTAAAGCCAAGTTCCTTTATTATGCCTCATTCAGTGTACGCTTTACCATCAGAGGTAAGGAAGCTGATCATGTGGGGCAAGTGCTGCAAATGCTTTTCTGTTGTCTTGTAGCAGCAACATGCCACCCTACCAAGAGAAGTATATCTGTATTTCAGTAAAACTCATACAAACTAAAGCTTCCAAACAGAAAATGCCCATATATACATAGGTTGTGAATAAAAACAT
This sequence comes from Porphyrio hochstetteri, assembly GCA_020800305.1. Classification (NCBI taxonomy): domain Eukaryota; kingdom Metazoa; phylum Chordata; class Aves; order Gruiformes; family Rallidae; genus Porphyrio; species Porphyrio hochstetteri. The sequence continues at coordinate 29,021,034 of CM036938.1, forward strand.
TTTTATTATTCTGGCCTCCTCTATTTCTGTAGCATTCTGTATCTTCTTGCTCACTATTGTAAGTTGAATGCCTAAGAATATATACTAGCTTTTAGTTGAGAGTGGATTTGGTATGAACAGGCAGCCTTGGCTTTCTGTCTCTAGAAATCTGAGAAGAAAGCCTGGTAGACCAAGATGAATACTATGTGAGGGTCAAGTGATGATTTATTTCTCTGTAAGGGATGGAGGGCACCAGGGATCTGATCTTAATGTGTGTGTCACTTCAGGTACAAGACCTGCAGCTACAAGATAATCACATTGCAGTGTTCGGCACAAGGTTAAATTTTCCTTCTCTCTCACCCTACATGCACGCACCTTTCCTTACCTTTCTCTGCTTTTCTCCCCTGCGTTCTCGCCAAGTCTGTAGCAAGTACCTGGGGGTAAAGCTTACTTTCATCTGCTTCCCAGCTATCCATCCCTTCTGATCTAGGCTTATACTGGTTATCTTTTAAATGGTAGTATGTTTACAAGAAGAAAGAAAATAAAGACATCTCTGGATTGCTTGCTTGACATAATCCCTTTCTTCAAGGAATACCTGGTTGTTCCCCTGATAGCTAAATAGTATGGTCACTGTCTGAAATCAGCTTTTAGAAATCGATTCCTCGTCTTGCTTTGTGGGTGATGCTTCACCTCATATGGTGTGTGGTTGTCTTTGTTTCTGCCCTGGCTTTTCTTTCCCCTCACAGTCTGCCGTAGCGTGCAGTACTGTGCTCCTAGGTCGATCTGAATGAACATGCAACATGACAGATGATCTGCGGCATGAGTATCAGGCAGTTCCTGCAAATCAGAGACTTGGGGGTCTCAGAGTTGAGATCTAACAATTCTTCTCTGGTCAATTTTAATAGCTTACTTCCCCTGGCAACCTGCTCACCCCTTCACTCAAAATTACTGCCTGTTCAGTGTGATGTATTCACTTAACCCTCAGCCAGAGGTTACCAGCTTTGTACCTAAGTGCTAAAAGGGAACATGTGCCTCTTCTCCTCCCTCCCCCTTCCCCCCCCCCCCGCCCCTTCACAGGTCAGTGCTTTAGTCTGAGCTGCTGAGTAGAGCAAGTGCACTGAAGATGGTGGGCAAATATGTCTGAGAGGTTGCTCAGTGATAGAGGGACAGGAAGGCAGCTGGTGTTCAGCCGTCCCAGCATGGTTTGCCAGAGACATCTGTCAGTGCCCTTAGTCCTTTGTTATAAAGGTGGTAATTTTTTGCCTGCCTGCAGTGGTGAATTACAGTGCTCAACCCCTGCCTGTGTTCTTGTTTGGATCTATTTCAGGGGTTTTGTCTTTGGCTGTTTGAGAACAGCCAGGGAGCTCTGGAGCAAAGTGGGTTAAATGTTTGTTAATAACTGTTAATACTCTTTTTGCAGCTGAAAATGATGCACACTGATTCCTCTCTACCTTACATCTCAGTTGGTTCCCTACCATGCTGCCTGCCATCTTCTTGACAGAGGCAGGCAGCGATATACTTAGTCATCATTACCGTCTGCAGACTGAAAACCAGTATGAGCTGTGTGCGTGTGGCGTGCGGATCAAGTCAGTCTGTGTACAAGAGGTGATAGTCCATTCAAGTATTGAGGTACGGGAGAAATATTAGCTGCATTGCCATTTAATTAACTCTTGATGTAGCTGGGAAAGCATGCACAACTGTGTAATTTACATACTGACATCTATTTCAGAAAGTAGCAATATATTATGGGAGCTGAAAATGAGACTATTTAATTTCAGCTTTTGGTGATTGGGTGGTTGTTGAATCTTTTTTTTTTCTTTTTTTTTCAGTCTGTTGCTAATGGTAAAGGAGCTGTGGGCATCCCTCATTAGATTTGTTTGTGTAGCATAAATTGTACTCACACTTGCAAAGAGAGCCCTGGGACATGGGTATTTGACACTGAGCTATAAATTTCCTTTATCTTACAGGCATTTGAATGTATTTCTTTAAGCACTTCAAGAATCCAATCCTTCTCAGTGTTGCCATTAGAGTTTAAGATTTCAGAGAAGAAATGCATCCCAGGAGAAGGGTCAAATTCTGTTTGCATTTGTGAAGCTCAAATATATATTTAAGGATTGGTAACACTCTGCATTTTGTGTCTGATTATTTTTTTTAAGCTTGATGAAATATGTGGTCATTGCCAAATATATTTTTCCCTAAGGCCTCTTGTGGGTGGGTAATATCTCTCCCTCTCTGTCCTCAGGGAACATACTTGGATCCCATTTACAGATTAGTCAAAAGTGTCTGTTGCAGACCTCTTGGCAAGTTGCTGCATTCATCCCTGTCTCCCTTGCCTCATGCTGTCTTCAAGGACCTCTTGGAATTGCAGTAATTTTAGGAAGTATCTCTTGGCAAGGGGGCGGGGGGAAGGAAACGAACAATTAGGAAGCACCTCAGCTTCCCTGTGTCACCCTAATTGCAGTTATTCTCAGGATTTGGATTTTGCTGTGTGCCTTCCATCTCTAGTGTGTAGTTGTTGCTCCAGAATTTGATGAGGAGCTGCTTTAGCTTTGCCCATTTTATTGAGTTAAATGAGTCTACCTGGCCAGGGGTTCAGTGCGTGTGTATGTAGGCAGCTTATGGCCTTGTATTACTTTTTGAATTCGAGATGCTGCTGTGGCAACTAGATAATTATTTATTTGTTTGTTTAATCTGCATACCTCTTATTTGGAATTGAAAACTATGGCAATTTAGATCTTACTTGAAATGTAACATACAAGAAAGTGTAGGTTAACTAACATAATTTTGGGCTTACTTACTGGAGAATTGTAGATGGAATGGCTGGTGGCATTTGGAATGCAGTCTTGGGATTATTAGCAGTTCCTGAAGCAGTGTATAAACAAGGAGTTAAAGGCTGGTCATTTTTTAATGTTGTAGAGCAGTAATGAAGGAGCACCATCAAAGGATTTATCTCGTTGCCCAACAAACGGAAGAAGAGGCCCTGCTTCCTTCTGCTGGAGTTCTTGTGAAGTGGGAAGGCGTTACCCAAAACCTAGGTGGAAAAGTGTGTTCATTTTGCTCCCAAGTTTGCTTATATAAAATAACAATGTATTCTTTTCAGTGAAACATGCTAACAGGCTTAGATACAGCTTAAGGCCTCACCTGAGACTGTACATACTGGGGATTGTAGGAGAAAATAGTTTTTTTTCTTCCCCTTTCCCCCAAAACAAAGGGGAAATCTTGTGCAGATACGGTCAGTGAAGTGCTGCCTGTGCCAGAAGAAACAGGATGGTGTATGAATTTGTGCTTTGCCTCTATGGTAAAGAGCAATCAGTGAAATTACGGGATGTAATTGATGTTTGTGCAAAACAGGGAGCATTTGGGGTTTTTTTCATTCTTCTGGTTAATGTTCAGTGTGATAATGCAAATGAGTCCTCCCTACCCCTCCGAACTCTGTCCTGTCACATGTACTTTTTATCTTTTTCCTTTGTCTTGTGGGTACTAGCAGTTGCTAAATGGCTTTTATGGAGGATAATATATTTAGGAAGCAATTTCCATTTGAGATTTTTACTGCTACCTCTCCCTCTCTGTGACCTAGGGAGTGGAAGGCTGATATAATACAGTTATCTTTCCAAGCTGAGTCACTTTAAAGCATGTGCTTGTAATATACGTTTTTTAATAATCTCTCCTGCCACAGAGCAGAAACTGGTCTCTGAATGAGGACAACCAGATGAAACTCGCTTCCGTGTAAACATGGCTTGGGCAGAATCAGCCAATTTCAAGGCGGATTAGTGTCAGCACGGTGAAAACAGGATAAGGAAAGTATGAATATGGGGAGAACTTGAGAGTCACTTGTAAAAAAAAAAAAATTTTAAAAATCTGCATGGATCATTTCCCTTCCTCAGTGCCCCCAGCTCCAAAATTCTCTTGTCTTGACCCATGAACTTTTTGTGCTTTAGGGGGTAGGGCAGGACAATGGGACAAAAAACTGCAGAGAGCTGTCCCCCTGTGGAGGCGAGCAGAGCACAATGCTTGGCTGCTCGCTCATCCCTGATGTGCGAGACTGCAGATCTAAATCCACAGGTTTCAGTTCCTGATGCTCCTCCCAGGTGCTGCCTCTCTTTTCTGTCCTGTTTTAAACCCACCTGGGGACTTGTTTCCAGTGTGTTAGCATCCAGGCTGAGGAAGATGTATTTTTTAAAAAAGAAAAAAAAAAAAAGTGCCTTGTAGGGTAAAAATACTTTGGGGAGACTTGTATCAGCTACACTGCCAGAGAGCCCTTCAGCCTGAGATAGTGGGGCACCTGCAGAGACTATGTTTTTTTCTTAGGAGCCCATCCCATAAATAACCTTTCACTGGGAATGCCATGTTTGGGCTGTGGGTGTACCTTTTGGCCTCTTGGGAGGGGCTCTGGGAGCTGCTGCTCAACCTGCAGCAATGAATTAAATAGAAATTTCTATGCATTGCAAATTTACTCTTGAGAACCTGGCTGAGCAGCCAGGAGCACATGTCACCACCAACTTCTGTCTTGCCCCTTTCACCCATGCTATGCTAGTCCAGGACGTGCTGTGTGGTTAGATGGGTTTCTGCTGCAGGTTTGATGCCCAATGGTGGTTTAACAGGGCGTTTTTCTGTGAAGTATATACTGAATCTGAATATTTTTCCTCCTCCAAATTATCCATGAAAACAGTAAAAAGTGCAATTTACCTTGGAAATCTTATTTTATGGGGTTTACAAACAGCTTACTCATTCTCAGTACTTCTCTCAGATGTGAATTTTTTTAAATGGCCTGCTAAAATGATCTGAGAATGGAGCTATAAAAAGCTGAAATGATGAAGAAAAAGAAACCCGCAGAAAATTCATTGTGATTTCCATGTTTGGAGTGATAGCTGGGGTTTTGCCTTCAGGAACAAAAGATTAGCAAGAGGGAAAGTTTTTTGTAGGAGTTTTGAAGTAATGATGTGGTTGTCCCAACTTGCAGCAGCTCATTGAAAATCCTAAAATATATTACTGGATCAGTGTGCTCTTAAACTGTGTAATTTAGGGTAGCACAAATGTGTTTCATATTAAGTGGGATCTTATGTTGATTTATTACCTGAGTAATGTCATCCTTTCCCATCCAAAATGGTGTGTTTCCAGACTCCATTTCCTACTGATTGTTAGTACATAGTTTCTCCAGGGCTGTACTATGGAGGGAGGTTCTCTTGGGATAAAACATTTCTGGAAGAAGGCTTCTTTTTGCTGAGGAGCTACATGCTGATTTGCAATGTTTTCTAAGCAGGTTCAGCCAACAGCATCTATATATTTGAACCCACTGAGATTTCTGTGAAGGATATGTTCTTTTTAGCACTTGGTTTCAGTCCCCTCAGCTTTAATTTTGCCCCTTTTTTCAAATGTAAATCACCCCCTTTTTTTTTTTTTTCCTCCTCCTATAAAAATTATGCAAACCAAGAAATGAGGCATTTCTGCTGCGATATTTTGGATAAGCTTCCAGCTTTACTAACCCTATTTTATTTTAATCTTCTGTCACACATTGTAGAACTTGGCAAGCTGAAAAGTTGTGGTTCAGCTGTTGTTTCCATTTTATTTTCTAAAGATGTGATATGTTTACCCAAATAATGAAAAACTGTGAAAAGAGCATAAGAGCATAATAAACTCTATTCTGCACCTCTTTTCCTCCTCTGAAGTATTTTAGGGGTATATAAAATATGAAGTAATTACCCTGCACCTCAGGAAGCACCCAACTGCTTTCTTAACGGTGGGATATGTAGAGCACAGCGGCGATTCTTCTTTGAAACCATAAAAGGGATCCTGACTGTAAGTTATTTAAGCCATTTATCCAGAAAAAGCCAAAATTCCCCTTTTCTGTTGTTTAAAATAACTGCATGGCTGTTTATGAGCTTTGTTTTGTTTCATGTGTCTCAATACTTTTTTTAATACAGCAAACCATGGCTGTAAAGTAATTCTCTGTTGTAATATGGAAGCAAAGAAGCAGTGATTTTACAGGAATTATTTTTTTCAGAGTGGAATCTCTTGAACAGTTAAGCTTGTTGTCGTTTCAGAATCAAGTGCACGCACCATAAGCAATAAAATTTCCAATTCAGTGGTAAACAGTCTCTTTGAGCCGAGTTGGGGAGCAAGCTGTCTAATTTTAAGTCATGAGCATGATCGTTGCACTGGAAGGGATATTTTCAAGTCGCCTGGTGTCACTGAGGTCTCTGAGAGGAGCTCGGAGGAGCACGGTTCTGCTCTAGGTATTCCATAGTGTTATGCAAAATCGGTAACAACAGCTTGCTTTCTTCTGTTGCTAATTTTGGTCTGTACTTATGCACCTGGCATTACTGCAATTGCTTTGTAAGTTTTATAAACTTTGTAAGGAAGGAGTCGTTAAGCATCTGTTTGTAACTATGGAAGAAACGTCGATGCTTTCACAGAGAATCAATTCGGGTGTTATGGTTTGGGTTTTTTTGTGGGTTGGGGTTTTTTTCCCTTTGGATGTGCACAGAATCGTTTGAATAGTAAGAGCAGTGGTATTGGCTCTCCCTTGCACACAGTCAGGTCTTTGATTCTGGTGGTAATGATATTGAAAGCTTTTAAGAAAGTTTTTTTTAAAATAAGTGTTGCAAATATAAATCAATACATTCCTTTGGTTTGCTAACCGGGCTTTTGGCCCTTGGTGACTTCAAATAAGAAACAAAAATGCTATTTGAAAAGGAGATTCTCCTAAAATAGTGGTTAAAAATGAGATTTGGAAGCATTTTAACTCCTTGTGATTTTGAACAGACACTTACTGGGTTTAATCTCGTTGTTGAAATAGTGAGCTGTACTCCTGTGAATATTTCTGATGGCCTGAAATTGCATGGAGTAATTCTTTTAGCTGCCCATAGGTTGTAAGGAGATAAAAAACAGAAGGAAAGACATCTAGAGCGCTAATGAAAAATATGACTAGCCTTCCTAGTCAAAGTCCTAAAGACACACTTTGCTGTGTCAGTGCAAAGTCTTCTATATAGTATTTTTTCAGTCTTAATTTCCTTACGAGTGGAGTTCATCTCACTAAAGTGTGTTTTGAAGTTGGAAAAAATGCTTTACTATTTCAAAATACCTTCATGCTAAAGCCAGTCATTAGACAGATTCCGATATTTCTGAAGCTAAAGATCTTGGCATCTCTCAAAACTAGAGGAAAAGTAGTGTAGAAGCAGATTAAATATTTAAAGTGCTGTTTTTATGAAGGTCATTCTGAAATTAAAACAGCTGCAGAATAGAACTTCAGTACAAAGTTGATCCAGGGATGAATACACTTGAAAAGTATTAATCTGTGTAATTTCTTTTTTAATTTTGAAATCCATGGTCCTTCAGTAGTAAGCAGTACTTTGGCTGCTGCGTGGCTGTCAGAAGCTGTTGCGTGGACATCCTTGTTGCTAAATATGCTTTCTTGCAGCTTCAAGAAATACTGACTAATGTGTTGTCTTTATGACAGAACTGAGATACTGCTGCATGTGTCCAGAGCACTTAACAGTCTTTTATGTTCCGTATAGTCAATGATAAACTCATGAAAGAATTGCTAACAAAGACTTTTAAGAGTGAGCTCTCTGTGTTGCTTAATCAGTGAGGCTGGCTTTTTCTTCTCTCAAGTTGCAGTTGCTGTAAGCAGGAAAGAGTGAAAGTAACTATTGTATGAAATTATTGAAGAAAGCAGCAACAGAATTGTGGGTTAATACAGTCTTACATGCGATGTAGGAGATCACAGAGTGCGTCTTTTAAAACAGATAGAGTGCAGCTGGTGCTCCAGTAGCCTCCTGGTGCTTTCTGTTGCTCCTTTTCAATTTCCCCTTATCCTGAGTTTCCAGTGTTAGTCTGGTGAGGATTTGAGGGACTTTTGCAGCTCACTGCAGGGATCTTTCAAAGATATGCATGGGAGCAGCTGAGCCATTTGAGCACAGAGAAAGCTTGAAAATGAGCTGACCTTGAACAAAACATTTTGCTTTGGTTATCGTTGAAGGTAGGAGGGCTGCCTGTTACTTTCTGCCAGAGAGCTCACCCATTGAAGTGAGAACCCTAGCTTTCCCTCAGATTAGCCATGAAGCTGGCGCACTGAGCACTCCGCTCCCGTGTGCGTCCAGGTTCGTGCTTACCAGTGCAAAATCAATTTGCTCCCTTCCCTGCTCACAATTTGAAGGTTGTGTCTTCCCTGACAAAAGTTTTACAAAAATGTTTAGTGCAGTCCGTTAATTTTTCCCCCCTTTAAAAAACAAAGTGTTTGTATGTAGGAAGAGAGCAATGCTTTTTTAATCAAAGGCATACCTAAAATCTGCAGTTAGAAGAGGATGTCTCCACCCTCCACTCCAGCCAAATCCCAGTTGAAAAGCATAGTCTGCAAGTTTGAAATAGGTTGCTTTAAGCTCCAGCATGCTGAGATACTGGGGTTTTTTTCTCAGCTTTTGGATGGCAAACAAGATCTGTGATTTCCGTCAATGATACAATTTAACTTTTGGCAAGGTATATGGCTTTGTTCAGAAAGGAGAGATGAGCTCTGTGGCTGAAGCTACTGAGGGACACGTTTTACATTTAAAGATCACCCAACTAATCTCTCTTTTTAGGTCTCTACAAAAGCAGCTCTTTATGGAGCTCAGCAATTTAAAATAAAATCATCTTCGGCTTTCCAAAGCTTGGCAAAACTCTGTGCCCAGATTTCTTCTAAGCAGGGAGAGGCCAAGATGATCTCTCTTTATATTTTGTAATGATACTCTTTCTCGTTTGGTGTTGGACAAGTGGATTTTGGATCCAGTCCATCTGGAATGTTAGGTGCATCGTAGAAACATCCCACTGTTGCAAAGAGCTGCTCTAATTTCCAAGTGCTACTAGACACATTGCAACTCTGGTTCTGTCAACATTATCTCTTGGGGGTTTAACAGATAGGGGTCACTATCCTTGAGACAAAGACAGATGTGCTTTTTCCCAGTACTGAAAACGCTGCTGTATAAGCAGCATCAATGTAAAAATACACAAACAAACCCTTTGCCAGGATCCCAGGGGTGTGCTGCTCATGTGTTTGCAATTCGTTTCTTCAAGAAAACAATAACCAAGTGTGAATGATGGCTTCAGATGAACTTTGAAGGACACAAGAACTGAGAATGCTGTTGCTGCTTTGGAAGTAAGGATCTTGGCTTAGGTTTTGTGACCTGAAAAGAAGTGCTGGCAATGAAAGGTGAAAACCTGTTTGATTGGCCTGTGGTCTTTCTGATCTGTGAACACAATTTAGCATACCATCTGGGGAAAATGTCTTCTACTGGCACAGAGAGGAAGTAGACAAACCAAGAGCAGTGTCCAAATGTACTTTAATTTCTGTTGCTCTTGAATCCGTTCAGTCTCATTTTGATTAAGGGACTAGAATTGTACCTCTGCAAGGTACAATGCACAGCAATCCCAGCCACTGATATATTTACTCATATCCCTATTATAATCTATTACCAGGGCTTTAAAGATGCCTCCTACTGCCTTGCCCTCATCTTCCCTCCGCCCCCAAGAGAAAAAAAAATAGTAGAAACTTGGTTTAGGTACTTACAGAGCTGCTTTTTTTTTTTTTTAAAGGAGTACTACAGCTAGCAAAGAAAAATGGAGGTTTGCTACTGTTAGCATTACTTATTTTTAGTTAGTCATTATTGAAAATGTGTGTACCGCTGTATAGATTGCATAGAAATCATATTTTAATCTTGCATCAAAGTATGTATTGATTAATTGGATAAACAGAGTTATCAGGGTTCCTTGGGTTCTGTAGAATTTTAGTTTGGGGTAGGTCTTTTTGTTTTGCTTTGTTTGGGCTTTTAAAGAAATAGATAGCTCTCCCAGTCAAGAAAGAATGTGCTAATTTAGACTGGAGCTTTTTGGAACAAGAAGGCCAAATCTATCCAAGGCTTCTCCAGCTTTTCCACTCATCTCCAGGATCTAGTGCTCCCTCCACAGCAGTCAAATGCCAGATCTTTTCTCCCTATAAAATTCCTTACAGTTATGGAGTAATTTAGAATCTCCTTTTTATTCTGTTTTTGCACGGGGTTTTTTTGCTGAGTATGTCTGGAAAGCATGAAATAAACAATTAGGAATTGGAGAAGGGATTGGAAATGCAGTAAAATGTAACTAAAGATTGGAAAAAAACAAACTGGATGTGTACAAACAGGGATATACGAGGAGGAAAAGCAGAAGAGCTTAAAGCACACTTAAACAGCCTGCGTGGGGATCTGAAGTGATTTGTCTTTTCAAAGAACACTCGGAAATACTGGGCAGATGCTGACATAAATAAGTTGAACATTAAAAGGGAGTTAGTTCTGTATGGCTTTCTTCCATCCTCTACTGTGCCGAATTAACCTTTTTTTTCTTCTTCTTCTAAATTTTCCTTACTTGTTAAACAAATTGAATCCTCTCTGAGCATTTGAGAAATAGCAGAAACTTTGTGGTTTGTTTCCTGGTAAAGTTCAGCAAGCCAAAGGGATTGCTCCCCTTGTTGCTCTTACAGAAGGTATTGCCGCCATGGAGTTTTTTGGAACAGATGCTTATATAAGGGTTTTGGTTGTAATTGTCTGGGTTTGAAGTAAAATGCTGCCTGTAAAGGTGTATAAACACACCACTGACCTACTGGGGCCATAGCAGGCTGTACTTCAGAAGCATTGGAGGTGATGTGGGTGGGGTGGCAGTAGCAGAGGGGCTGTCACCTGCAGCAGCAGCGGCAGCAGCAGTGCGGGCAAAGCAAGTAGAGAGCTTGAAAGAGCTTGTTTCTGAGTCGTCTTTTAAACAATTTACCCCTCTTGTGGAGTAGTCCTCTGCTAGTGAGGAGGTGGTGAGAGGAATTTGGGAGGATTTAGTGTCCTCAGCTGCTGGACGGGAATCAGTGCAGCCCGGCTGTCAAGGGTGGGATGACAAAGAAGTATCGTTCAGAAGCGTGCCAAACATTTCTGGTTTTCTTACTTGATAGTGACAGAAGATGCCAGAATTGGTGCAAAACGGTAAAATGCCTTGCCTAAGAAAAAAAAACCTCCTGTCTTTTCTAAGGGAACACTTTATGGCAAATATTTTTACATCCCTGAACTCTACTACTAATTCAAACATTTGACCATTCCCCAAATTATTTCATGAAATGCAGATTTTACTTCTTCCAGAGGGAAGTCTATAAAATGATCACTTGTATACTTTTTTCCTTTTTTTTTTCTTTTCCTTTTTCCTTTTTTCTTTTTGCTTTTTTTTTCTTTTTGGACCGTTAAGGAAAACCTAGAATTGTGATGTAATCCTCTTAGCTCACTTCCTTAACATTCTCAAGTTATATGTTTGCAGGACTCTTGTAGTGTGTGAATCTGAGTGCCACAGTTGTTATGTGGAAAGTACTATAAACTTATCTTTACCAGTTTATATGTTCAAGAATGAAAAATGATCATGTGTAAAATGACTTATCAAGGGTGGGAGATGGGGGGTGGGGGGGAAGAAGTTAAGGAAACAATGTCATGGTAATAGTTGCTCTGTTTCTCCACATCTTGGACTGAGCCAAAATGTTGATCGCTTTAAAATCTGTTCTGTGTAGAGCACTTGTTAAGCTTACATTTGGAGATGATCCTTTAATGGCTGAGGTCCGGTATGCGTTGAACGCTTGAATTTACTGAGTCTTCAGAGACAAGTCAATTTATACGGCACAGCATATGAGGTGTTGAAGGCATGTGCTGGAGGGGGGGTGGCCCCTGGGGAATGTTTCTTGCAGAGGAAAGGTTACTATGGTGATGCCAGTAAAGCAAGAAATGAGGTAATACTTTGTGATGGTTGGAGGGAGAAGCGAACAAGTCTCGCAGATGACTTTTTTGATACCTTGGGCACAGAGGAATATGTTGGTTTTGTGGGTTTTTTTAATGTTTAATCTGATTAATCGGTTACGAATTTCTGTCTGCAAGATTTACGTTTCACACAGTATATTTTCACCTCATGGTCCACTTTGATTAATCATCCATGTCTTTTCCCAGATGAGAAGCAATGAAAGACTCCAGTTTACCTCTTTGCTGTATTTCAGGGATTAATGGGAAATAGTGCCATGCTTTGTCAAGGGACGATTTTTCATATTAACATTTGCAAAGCATAGACAGTGCCCTGTGCAGTGGCTTTTTACCATATTAAGCAGGAATGTCCTTCAAAGTCTTTGTCAATGATGGATATAAATCAAAGCGAGAAAAACGGTACGTACTGAATTTAACATAACTGCATTTTTAATATGGAAGTAGGCTTAACTTTTTTCCTGTTTTAAGTCCCATCAAACTCAAGCAGGTGTTCACATCCACAATTGAAACTTGCCAAAATTTTCCTTTAAGTTAAGGACGGTCCAAACTGTTCCCACTGCTTTTGTCAATATATCTTTTAAAAGGAAGCATTAAACTCAGGTTTGCCTCAGTCTTTCTTTCCTTTATTTTTTTTTAAATTATTATTCTTTTTCTTCTTCAGAGCTTCAGGCCCAAAGACTTCTTTTAATAGACATTAGTTAGGGTCTGGAATTGAGTAGACGTTTGTGAAGGAGACTTGAAGTTTGGAACAGAATTGTCCTTTATAGTTTTTCCATGGAGGAAAAAAATCTTCTTATGAGAATAAAGACTTTAGCCTAATCTCTTGCCATCTGGAAAATGTAGAAGCCAGAGGTTGCTGGCGCTAGGTCACATCCCTTATGTAAACTGTCAAATTCTTTTCATATTAATGGCATATCAAGTTAAACCCATGAGGTTTGTCATTGGCCAGAACTAATTTATTGATTTTTTTTTTGTTAATTTCTATTCTGTCCTATTAGTACTTCATAGCATTGACTGATTTCTTTTATAAATGTTGATCATCTTGCTTTATCTGGTCTTTCCCAGTTCCTCAGCTCTTGACTGTGGAGCGATGATATTTTTTAGAGGCCTTTATGTGAAATCCCCATGAAGGGGAGAATTTTCTCAAGTGACTTTTGCAGCTAATTAGCTAGAAATGAAGCTGGAGACAACTGTTAGGTGCAGTGAGATGGCCTAACACATGCCACCATATATAATTCTACTGCTTCCGATTTCTGGATGTGTGCCAGATCCAGTATGGTCGTTATCTGTGGACAACTCCTCCACAGCCTTAATGCCCTATTAATCAATTAACGCTTTTTTTTTTTCTTTTTCTTTTTATTTTGTCCCACCCACCAAAGGATTTAGGGTGGGGTGTATGTGTGTGTGTGTGTGTGTGTTTGTTTTGTGGGCAGGCAGGCTGGGGGGAGTAGGGTTGCCATCACCTCACACTCCCCTTCTTTGTGCTCACAACATGCACATAACAGTGACAGCTTGCCTCTGCCGATTACCAGAGAAAAACAAAGAGCGTGGGGATGGGGCAGAAGCAAAGAGAGAATGTTTATAATCATTAATTTTTTAGTCTGGGAAGGTAACTCTCTCTGGAAATTGGCCCTTAAGCTCTTAGCTATATTGACAGCTTTATTCAAAGAAGGAACACTTGCCAACAGCTGCTGTTACCAAAGTTGATATGTATTGATTTTTTTTTTCTTTTCTGAAATTTTTCACAGCTTCCCTCCCATCCCCAAATAAAACAGAAACCATGAACTGCATGTGTTTCAGAGCTTTCGATAGGCTAAACTACCGCACCAGCTAAACCCTCAAAGTCTTCTTGTTGCAGGAAACAGATTTTAATGTTGCATGCTGAGTCTAATGGCCAGTAGAAGGAAACAGTAATGTTTTATGGCCAGACACTTTGTACCCAGAATATTTTGCTAAAAGGTAAAATGTTTGGGAGAGAACAGAGGTCTTGCTTTTGCTAGTACTCTCTTCCTCTCTTTCTGCCTTCCCACGGGATTAGTCTCTTATCTAAAATAAAACAATAAAACAAAGCCAGACAAATCAAAGGTTGCTATGCCTGCTGATTTGTTATAGTCATTACGCCTCTGCTCACTCACAGATCCTCCCTTCTCTTTGGGATGTTTGGAGGATAGAGGCGAGACAACACGGGACAGAGGTCTTCAGGGCAGCCAGCCCTCACCAGGGAGCATCCTCACCCCAGGCAGGTTGTTCTCCAACAGGTGACAAACAGGAGGGGTTTTTTTCTGCCCTGGGAAGATGGCACATCTGAAGAAGGGTAGTTAAGAGAGGGGAAACTTTCAGGGGTGGTGGCGGCAGGCGTCACAGTAAAGTTGCCCAGTGCTTGTTTCCAGCGGCAGCATTGCTGTCGGAGCATGCAGAGCACAGTGGAACATATTAACAGATTTTCTTAAGTAAGCGTTTCCAATTGATGATGGTGGGAATGCGCTGGCGGACAAGCTTGCTGCCTGTGTTACACAGGATTTTCTGTCAAAACCCTGAGGTACTACAGGGGCGTTGATAAAAGGGGTCCCACTCTGGTGGTGCAGAAAACTCTTGCTACAAAATATCTTTGTACTTCTGTCAAACCCCAGTCACAAAACAAAGTGATAAAGGAGGGTTGAATTAAGTGTGAAGGTAGGACGAAGAATAGGAGCGTCATGGAAGGGAGAGACAGAGATGCAGACCTCTTGCATTCAGTTGCTGTGCAGACCTTTTAGTTTGTATTAATCCAGAAAATATGTTCTAGTGTTGGCTAGCAGGATGTGAAATTGTTTTATGACTCTGCCTCATAAATATGTGCTTACAAAGCTTGAGTATTTGCTTGACTTCCTAGTTCTCAGCTAAGGCAACGTGTGTGCGTTTCTCTCCATGCTACGGCTCTGTGCCGAGGTGCAGAGCCATACGGCTGCCAGCCGGTTGCTGGTGCCAGCTTGGGCTTCGTTGGCTTTGAAAAGAACTGGGGTTGGAAAAGCATTGTGGCTTATGGTTTGATACTTTACTGAGCCGTTTTATTTTCTTTCATCCTCTGTAAGATCTTGCAGTGGCACAGTTGGTCAGGATACAGCTGCTCAGGTTAAGGATCTCTCTGGCAAGGGGGAGTGCCCATGTTGAGGAAGACAGCAGGAGGTGCCCTGGGCAACTGAAGACAGATGTGGGAAGGGTACTGGATCAGCAGAGAGGGGAGGAGTTCACACAATCAATCTAAATTTCTCTCTCCTTTTACTGAATTAGCCAGCAGTGAAGCAATTCCAGATTTATTTTTTTCCCCCAGTCTTTTCCACCCCTTTCCGCTTTCCTCCCAAAAAAGCCTCAATGATACTGTTTTGCTCTTGACAGAAGCCAGGGATTTGTGCATTCTTTATGATATTTAGTACCCCGTGTCTGTTCAAAATGCATTTCAGTAGGCAGGCTCTCTGTCGTACTGCTCTCACAGAGATTTTGCTGGGCTATAGGGAAATTGCTGTGTATGAATAATAAACATCATCTTTAGGGAGAAACTGTTACTTTTCAGACAGTAATATTCCCAAGTTATGTTATGTAGTTGCTAAAATATGTCAAGCCTTTCATCACTCTGGAGTAAGGGAAGCTTGTTCCTCCACTGCGCATTCCTCTACATACGAGGGTGTATGTACACTCCCTTGTCAGTATGAGAACCATTCACTGCCCTTGTATGTGAAATGTGCTAGAAATTCTAGCAGGAGAATCCCACTGAATTGTTTATTGCAGCCTGGAGGAGAGTCGTGGAGTATTTAGTTGTGGTAGGATTTTGTTCAGGAAGCAAAGTGCCAACGTAGATTTGTTTGCTGTTACATTTTAATGGCCAGATGTAGATTTCTCCCGTTACTTTTTGTAAGGTGAGTGGCAAAATTTCACGTCACCTGCACAAAAATGAGAGCAACACTTAGAGAAAATTTAATTCAGCAGAGAGATGCCTTTCACTGGCTTTTTAGGTATGTTACACGCTGTACCCAGACAGCAAGCCATCTGCACAGTGAAAAGTTCACTGGTTGTGCACTTCAAGCTTGTAACCACAATGTGTTGCTTTATCACCAAGTGCCTTGGCTTGAATGACCGAACCAGTGGGTTCCCATGCACTATCCCCCACGTCGGATTATGCGCATCCCTGATGCTGGAGCGCTTCCCATTCTAACTGAGGCAAACCAGAAGAACAGAAGCCACACAGCAGGTTGCACAGCTTTTGATGAAGCTTTTTGCACAGACCACTTTCTCTTTAACTGGGAATGATCCCCAATAACAGCTGCTACCAGTTCTACTATTAGTGACTCAGTTTCACTTACAGACCGATCTAATCCAAGCAGATAGTGTTGATAAAACGTGCATACTGGCGGAGCAGTTGAAATTAAGTGCTGCAGACTATTAGTTATTTTGCAGTGGGTTTTTTGTCAGATTTTATGTATACCATTGTTGCAAATTTATTTTGCTTTAATTTTTAATTGTTCTTCTTTGGAAATAGCATTCACAAGACTATTAAGTGCGGGTAAGGTTCACACCTTTGGTGCCCTAATGTGCTCACAATTAATGAAAATGTGTATACTGTATGTAAAGTCGCCTGTTGAAATTCCCTGATACACTGGGTTTTATTGTTCGCAAATTAATGTCATGAATCCATTTGGACACCAACCAGGAACTTGTTGTAATTGCTCACACATAAGTAAAAGCTTTTCCTGTGTTTTAATTAGTTGATGCAAGGGATTAAGATGATTATGTGGAAGGCAGTGCAGTTTCTCTCTTAATAAATCAGGCAGTGTGGGTGCCAAATCAGCCCTCGATCCCATTTGGGCAGAGTGCTTTGATAAAGGCACCAATCAGACTGCTAAGGCTTCCTGTGGCAGCAGCAGTATAGATCATTTGGGCTTGCTGATACTGTTGATGTGCAGTGTGGGATATTAATCAGGACTAATTGTATGCATTGGCTATGAAACAAATTCAAGGCCAGTGCAGGGCATGCTTCTGTATGTAATTACTGACTTTAAGGTATTGGGTTAATTGATAGAAGTTAAGAGGACCTTCCATTTACTGACATTACATTTCACAATACCAACTCACTGCACTGGCTCCTTCTTTTGCCATTTTGTCCAGTTAATTTTAAACACGTGCCAGTATATGGTTAAGTAGACATCCATTACACTTCGCCAGTTTTTTGCTTCCCTGTTCTGTACTTTTTAATTTTCTCCTAAACCCTACCAGAGAGGCAGCAAACAATGAAGTGTTTCAAATAATGATAGGCACCATGCTCCAAGACTCCTGTGTAGGATGTCATTAGCTTATGGTATACATTCAGAAGAATTGCAAAACCCTGTTCTGTGAATAGCACTGAGGGCTGCTTTTTTGATGCAGATTAGAGTCTGTGCATGTTTACCATAATGCACTTTTATGTGTTTTCTTAGGCCAGCAAATGTGTGCATGTATAGGAGATAAAATCTTGGTCTAGTGCACTCCTCTATCTATATATAAACTTGACTCAGTGTGTCTGATGTGTAGTATGGGTGAGTTTATTCAGGAGGGCTGGGAGGTGATCTTCAACACACGCTTGTACAGAGGGGAAACCAGAATAAAGAAAGTTTGAGTGTTCTTTGACAGAGATGATTGCAAATGCTTTTGAGTTTTTACTATCTTCGTCCAAAAAGGTGGGCTAAGATTGATTACAGAATTGGATAGGACTGTCATTCAGGGCTTTAGCCAGAATAAAGTACCGAGAGAAGTCAAGAAATATTCCTCTCGCTATTTACTAACCTTACACTCCTGCAACTGTAATTGTAAATGGGACAGGGAGGTCTGAGTGTCTGAGCTGAAGCAGACATTTCTATTTGCGTATAATGTCTCTGCTTCCTCAGTGCCTGTTGTTTGCTGGGTGAACCAAAGGAAACGTAAAAATCATGTTTTGCTTTTTTAATCTGTGTTGTTGTCATCTGTGCAGCTGTGAGAAAAATGCTCTTGTCTCTACCCAGGTCTGTTTTAATAATAATTGTCACTAATGGTTACAGCGCTATCTTCTTTTTGCAGAAATATTTGATTGTGGTTCACTCAGCGCCATCCATAACAAGCAGGAAACTTGCTACTGTCAAAGCCTTTTTTCTTTAAGTCTGAACTTCTGTGGCATAAATTGCTTGTAGATGGGGTGTGAGCCAGTCCATTCCCATTGTCTGTGCAGAACTAGCCACGTGAATGCCACAAATTAATCACATCTAGCGCGAGAATGGAAAGCTCTCACCCACTAACACGTTTGTGAAAGCAGCTTTGAATCTGAGGGAAAGAACCTCTCAAACGAACATGAAAAATGTTGGGCTTTTGAAGGCTGGGGAATTGTGCAGCCTGACCAGACCTGCCTGCTACCATGTGGGGGGAGTGAGGGATGGGAAGACGACCAGCCTGGGAGGTTTTCTGCTAAATGATCTGCTTTCACTGACTGATGCTGGGGTCGTAAATGAGCTGCTGGCTGCGGCCGGGTTGGCGCTTAGAGTGCAGTGCCAGCTGTCTGCCTTGCTGGGGAACAATAGCAGTACCCTTTGCGTGTGAGAAAGGGACATTCAGCCATGATGTTTTATTAGACTTTGGGATAACCTTTCCTTTTGCGAGCCACAGGATTCTTAGATAGGAATTATACAGTGTCATTTATAATTAACCTTTTTTCTCCATACCCATTTGTGCATTAGAATTCCTTAAAAGTTATCCATGAAAGGCCCGCATTACACATTCTGGTCTTGTGTATGTCTTTTTCATGCTTCCTGTCTGTAAACTGAGGTGATTTTGAATCATTCTCTTCCCATAGTTTAGGAGGGGCAAAGAGAACCCACAACACGCAACACCCAAGTCAGGAATACAGGCAGGAATAATTGCAATATTTCTTTGGGGCACACTTTCAGTGCTGAGCCTGAAGAGAAGGGTGTTGATGTCCTTTCCCTCCCTTCTCCTCACGTCCCTTGGATGTAAAGGGATGATAGATGGAGAACTTTTGATCCCCTTTGTTTCACAGGATTCTTGGAGTACAAATTCTTTGGAACAGAAACAGTTGCTATTTAGGTGCATGTATGAAAGCAGACACATACCAGCCACTGTCAGAACATAGACGTAATTATTGTATTTATAGTTTATGATAACAGGGCTGAACATGAACTGAAGCGATAGCCAAAGCACAACTTTTTAAGTGGTGTGTCACAAGTGTGGTGTTTGCCTCATCAAAAACGTGCAGCTAAATGCTGTTTTCCTTAGTCTTTTGTTTAAACATTTACCCTGAGATGCTAAAAAAACTTGTCTAACAGAAAAAGTGTCCTTTTGACAAACACGAATTTCACTGTGGAACGCCAGAAATCGTATTAGCAAAGAAAATAGAAGAAACCGTGACATTTACATAAAGATTGTAATAAATACAAAGCATCATGCGTGAGTACTTTTTCTGGAGGTTTTATACTGATCATCTGAACATCCTAGCTAAATTGAAAGTAATTTCTAGTGTGTAGTCTGAGTTCTTGAGCTCTGCAGGCTCTGTATTTTCCTTCTTGGATCTTCACAAGGCTTGTTTTCTGCATCATGTGTACTTCTCTTCCTTCCTTCTGTTTCTGTGCATAGAAAGCACAAAGCGCCTGAGGCAGGTGCTGGGGTCTGGAAGGGGGGCACAGGTCTCCTGAGCAGCATCATTTAGTCCCATCATGGACTTTCTTTATGGCTGTGCCTTGGAACTGCTCTCGCACCACTGCTGCCCTTCAGATCTGCAGCAGCATTTGTACTTTCCAACCTCAAGCCTCAAGTCACGACGAAGGTCACATTACAGCTAACCCCAGAGAGTAAAACATGAAGTAAAGGGTATACAGTTTCTCAAAGAGATGACCCTTCTGCACTTGGCCTCTGGGAAGCTCTGGTATAATGACAGAGCTTAACAGCTTGTGCAAGCACTGGTGGCTTGGGGTTAGCCCTGTTAAACAAATGGCTGGCTCACATTACTCACGGTCCCTATCATATTCATAACTTGATATTCAAGAAGCACCCTTTAGGAAGTTGTCAAAAGGGAGGAAACAGAAGATTTGCAGAGACCCAGCGGTTCATCACTCACAGATGTTACTTAGAATTTTGTCTGTGTATCCTTTTTTCGTCTCTGCCTGAAAATAGCTCGTGTAAGCTCCTAGATAACAAAGGGAGTATCACTGTTGTCTGAAATGCTGAAAATGCTAGTAAAGTGTGCCTTTCAGGTATTCCAGAACTAACTGAGAGACAAAGATTTCTGAAACCACGTCAGCCGTCAACCTCCACCTTAGTAGGTACAGAATTTTTACCCCAAATTCAAGTGCTGTGTCATTTTATGGAAGAATGTATGAGCTGAAGTGGGGAAAGACCAATTTTTGTTGCTGACTGAGGCGGAGTTAGCTTTATGATTACAACTACTATTAGAAACTCCTGTGCCAGAACAAGCTGTGCAGTGCATGCATCTTCAGGGCTGTTGACAGCTGATGTTCACTTTCTACTTACAAATTGTTTTGGACCACTCACATTATCACAATCTCTTATTAGTCTCCTTATCGCTCCTTGTTGAGAAAACCATAGTGGTTTCACAGAGTCACAGAATCACAAGGTTGGAAAAGACCTTTAGGATCATCAAGTCCAACTGTACTTGTCCTTTGCTAAACCATATCCCTAAGTACCTCATCTACCCATCCTTTAAACACATACAGGGTTGGTGACTCAATCCCCTCCCTGGGCAGCCTGTTCCACATGCCGACGGCTCTTTCAGTGAAGAATTTTTTTCCTAACATCTAATCTGAACCTGCCCTGATGCAGCTTAAAGCGATAACCTGGGAAACCTTGATGATGCTCTAATGGCACAAAATACTCTCTTTATCAATGACAAACTCGAATTCCCGTTCCCTAAATAGACTTAACAGACAAATCTGGAAGTTCTTACAAAACCTGTTTGTAGCGATCTGAAGGAATCCTTGGGAAAAGTATTGACATGTCAGAGCAGTATCCAGTGTCTGGACTTTCAGGATACCTGTGAAAAGAAGAATCTGGAAGACTGTCACTTGCTCAATAGTTCATGCAAGAATTTGGCGTAGTCGGGCAGAGTACAGTAAGTAGTGAAGTAGCTCTGTAATAAAATACTTGCTATAAAGTGTATGGTTACTGCAAAAGGCTCTCTGCTCTTCCACCATCTTCTGCCTTCTCATTACCTCTTCCTTTGTGTCAGCAGAAACATCTGTTTGCACCAGTGTGGGCCTATGCCAGTCCAAAAGGATTGTGATGGTGTATCATAAGTCAAGCTGTCTCTGTAGTGAAGGTGTAAATGGCTACTGAAATAGTCCAGCATGGTGTCAAAGGCAGAAGTGTATTTCAAAAACCCCTTGTCTGAACTTCAGAATTTGGTTCACTTAACTTTGAAATACTTGTTTAGGGGTTTCTTTGGTGGTGTTGCTTGGGGTTTGTTTTTGTGGGTTTTTTTAAGCACAGTTAGGAAAAATGTATCAGATATGCACAGCTGTCAGAGGACAAGGGGTTTTTTTTCTAGCCTGAGGGGTGATGTACTGCTGTGTTCGTCTCCTTTAGCGTTAAAACTGAAATGGCCTTTTGCAACTGCTTGCATTTGTACAGTTAAATTTATTTATATATTATATTTTGGTTAGCTGTCAATGATTCTTGCCTTTACAAAAGCATATTTGCCTCCTGCAGGTTACGTAGATCCTAGAATCATAGAATCTTTAGGGTTGGAAAAGACCACTAAGATCGTAAAGTCCAGCCATCTGCCCAATACCACCATATACTCTAAACTATGTCCCGGAGTGCTATGTCTATGTGTTTTTTGAACACCTTCAGGGACAGTGTCTCCACCACCACCCTGGGCAGCCCATTCCAATGCTTGACCACTCTTTCAGTGAAGAAATTTTTCCTGATATCCGATCTAAACCTCCTATGATGCAACTTGAGATCATTTCCTCCTGTCTTATTGCTAGTTACTTGGGAGAAGGGACCAACCCCCACCTGACTAAAGCCTCCTTTCAGGTAGTTGTAGAGAGCGATAAGGCCTCTCTTCAGCCTCCTCTTTTCTACACTAAACAATCCCAGTTTCTTTAGCTGCTCCTCGTAAGACTTGTGCTCCAAAGCCCTTACCACTCCTGGGGTGGTACACATCTTTCCAGGTATGCTCCTAAATTCAGGGATTCAGCAGTGAGACTTCCCCGTGCTGCTCTGTTAAAGCAGGCCTGTATTATAGGGACTTACACAGTGTGTGAGCTGATTACCCGATTCTCTCCTGTTACCCATTATGCAAATATTTCTTATGTCAGTGCTGTATTATGAATAGATAGATTTGTACTGTAATTCATTCCATGATGTTAGAAAAATCCTTTTTTTAAAAAAGTCAAGTGCAAGGAACTTAAACCTCAGTGTAAGAATCTAAGGAATTTAATGTAAATTTTATATAGCATCTTTCAGGGTTTTTTTGTATCTGAAAGTACTTCACAATAATTGGTTAGTGGCTAGAACCGATCTGAATACATTATATCAAAAGCTAGTCTACTTACATTGTCAATTTCAAAATGTATGTAGAGGTAAGCCATATATATGTGCATTTCAGTTTAAAGCAGTCTGGATTTTTCTATTTTGAAGTTGCAAATCTAAATAAGTTTCTTTTCTAAAGGATAATGGGCTTTCCAGATGTATCAGCAACTATCTTTGCTGTTTATGTTTGAGTTATAATGCGACTGACATTCTCTCTCAGTAATTCCACTCATTATACTGCAGAGATCACTACGGAAGCCTCCCTCTTCAGCGAGGCAGAGAGTTGTTTTTAAAAAAACCCAACTTATTCTCAATAATTTATTTCCCCTGCTTTGAGACAAAATATTCTTTCTACTCTTTTTGTTATTTAACTCAATGTACATGCTGATGAAATCCTTGAGAGACAGTCACTCTGCATTTAGTCACAGATGGATCAGCAGCACCACAGATTATTACAAGGTTTTGAGCTAAGGAGCTGAAGAATTCACTATATATGTGTTTTCTGAAAAGGACAGATGGCACTGGAACTGTGTTTCTACCTTTTGTTTTAAAAAATCCTTTAAGCAATGGTTGTATAGGAAAATAAGTACCTAGTCACATTTGGTTTCATAAATCTTTGGAAACAGGCACATTGATTCTCCTTGTTAAAACTCTATGGAACGGAATATCACACAGCTACAGTTGACCTTCTTGTATCCTCTACATCCCCTTAATTCTCCTTTTTGAAAATAATGTTAACTATATTATTTCACTTGTTTGATAAAAGAAGGGAGTTGTTTGTGTTCAGGGGAGGGTATTCACTGGCTAATGTAATGGCTTCCCAGGTTTGAGATGACTGCAATACATAGTATTTGTGTGCTAGATTTCTGCATATTTGATGTACTACTCTCTTAGTTGGCGAGCTCTTCAAGATATTTTTATCTTTGTAAAGAATACCTTCTCAGTATGACATACAGCACAGGTAGACAGCTAGATGGATTTGAGTTTTCTTCCTCTATGTTGTCTAAAATGCTTAGTATTAATATTAATGCTGTGCTTGTGTTTCTTTGAGAAACATGGAAGTGCAGAACTCAGAGCTGAGGATTCAGTAGAAATAAGGGGCAGTTACATGCTATTTGTCATCCTGGTCTCAGGGTTTTCGAGGTTTTCTAGCCTTCTGCCATTATTCCCCAAATTGTTTCATATGAAACCGAGATCCACTCCCTGCCCTCAGCTGGATTTCTCTAAGGTTCCTCAGTGCCTTGGGGAGGACACTTTTCAAAGAGAAGTTACCGAACTGCTCTGTATTGCTTTTGAGGTGTATCTTCTGCCAGAATGATGCATACTGCAAGATCTGCTTTAGGTGACTCAGCCCTTTTTGGTATGTAAAGAGTGTGAGCGGATATGAGGATCTCACCATGGCAATCCAAGGCATGTGCCCCACAGAGCAGAAATGACGCAGCTATTATTTTCTGAGTCCTGTTGGAGGCACAGGAATATTCACATAGGAAGAATCAGGATATAATAGAATATGGACTTTTTTTTCTCTCAATTTTCCACCCTATTAAAAAAAAAAAAAAGTGAGGGAATGTCTTAACTTGATCAGTGTCAAGGCCACTCATGATTTTCATCTCTGCAGGTTACAAAACCAGGACAAGCTTTTGCAGCTATTAGTCTTTGCTGGGATCTAGTAACACTTTGTCTGCAGTGCAAATTCTGGGGTCTCTTCACTTCTTAGTTGTCATGAGAAAAATATGGCATATATATACATGCTCGTATTGCACATCCACTCCTCAGCAGTGCTCTGTACACACCAGTTCCTCAGCAGGCAAAAACTATAGCTCAGTTTCCTTACAATTTATATGATCCTTAGCAGCCAAAATATGTTAAAGTGCCTGAGCCTGATAAAATGAGGTAGTAAAGCCTTTTTAAGCAGTTGATCCTTACTTTAAATACAGTGTTGCAATAATGCTCCATGCATCATCTTTGTTTCTTGCGGCAAGAATGTCAACAAGTAAACCTCTGCAGCTCTGCAGGGTGAAGTTCAGCTTATTGTGGGTGGGAGAGACACTCAGGTCATGATAAAAGCAGTTAGAATATGGAGGGAGTAGAGCCCCACTCCCCGAAGCACATAGATTTGTTTGCTGGATGTGCTGCAGGTGATGGGGAGGTTCGCTGTCTGATGGGTTTGCAGGTTTTTTTGGAGCAGGGTAATGGAATTGACTGTCTGGTAGGCAGTCTGATTTGGGAAGTTCAGCCAGCCACACACCCATGTGTTGACTAATAAGTCAGTGGCTCACTAAGCCTTGTCATTACCTAGTATGTTTTTGTTTAACATCTTGGGGCCTTGCAGGAGAGCCCTGTTTACGCTGTAGTCTCTCCCTGTTTTATTCCTTTTCCCCTGCCTCAGAGCTCTGCTGGGTTCAGAGGCTCACAGCGCGGAGTCTCTCGGCAGGAGATGCGCCTGCATTTCGGGTGTGCCTGCGATGATACGGTTGTTTGATAGTCATACTGAGTAAGGAGGTTGGAACTGTTGATAACATACGAGTTAATTACCTATCAAGAAAGGAGAGGCAATATTATGACCAGTATCACCACTTTGAGACTTAGTAATTACCAAGGCAATATAATTGCTTGATTTCTGTTACTGAACCAAACAGCTGTTGTCATTCATTTCGATAAATTAGAAGTATTTTTTCCAAGCCTTTCAGAAGGAGATTTCTTACTACTCAAATTTGATTCAGGTTTCTTCTTGTGGTAAAATGTGAGTGTGCATATACCGCTATTTTTCCAGCTCTGCCTTTGTGGCTAAACTTTGGCATTCACAAGCAGCTGCCCGGTTTTTGATAGTGTTTTTTGTGCTTTGATATACAAGTACTTTGACATCTAAATACTTGCCTGTATGTCTCAGCCTGATTATTTTAGTCATATGTGTCACTTGATTCGTTACAGACAGAAAACTCTGAGAGCAGATATTTATGCTTGCAAAATTTAAGGCCTGGTCAAGTCCCAGCCTGAGTTGCTTGTGTGATTGCTCTCTTTTCTAAGTTCATCCTCTGTTGCATAGGAAATAATTTTTTTCATATCCTATCAAAAAAATTAAAATAGTGCTCCCTCACAGTAAGAATTTAACTCTGTTTTTTGTTTCTTTTCTTTTTTACGTGAAATGGCTGATGTTTTTCCTACCAAAGAGCGAGGTAGCCAACAGAGGGAGCACAAATTCTGTCGTGTTCCCAATATTGCATGCTCGTGATAGCCTGACTGGTAGGACAACCGGGAGCCGGGTCTCGTAACAGATGTGGCACAGAGAGCAGTGTTAAAACATTGCGTCAGCGCAGTGATACTTGAGTACACACAGAGTGTTCTTAATTTTCACAGGTAAAATCTATCTTGATTTTTACTGTTCCTATTTTGGATGAATCATCCTCAGGACACAGAGTATTACTCAGGAAATAACACTTGAAAAAAAACCCTTGTGGAAGTAGAAACAGGACACATTTTTGGTTCTGAGTTTTGTTGCTCTCTTTAGATGGATCCGACTGAACACAGCACTATAAACGTAATGCATGCATCATGTATTAATTATTTATTTTCAAAATTTGTAAGGGAAGGGACAGAAACATAGCATCTTTGCAGAATTTGGATGCATGATTAAGGGCCATAATCATCTTTACCTACTCGGAAAAGTTGGGAAAAAATGAGACTGTGACCCTTCCATTAATTGGACTTAGGAAAATGCAAATACATACCATACATTGGTGCTGTCTGTGATCATTATGATTTGTTATGATGTTCTGAAGTTAGAAAGCAGTATATCAGTGTAGCTGTTACCATTGTTATTATTGCTATAGTATTTATTAAATCAATTTTCCTTGAGAGCATGAGGTTTTCCTTTCACTTTATATTCAGTTGCAGGCAGCATTTATGCATTTGAGTTTTAAATTATTATTTTGACAGTCTGCTTCAGATTTACTTATTTTAGGCTAATCATGCAAATGCCTGAGCACGTGTACAACTGAACTTGTACAAGTGGTTTCTCTGAAGTAAGTCAATAGGACTGCTTGTATGGGCAAAGCTTCGAGCATGCGTAACTTAAGCAGGGAGCTGCAGTGTGTTTTACAGGCACAAGGAAGACAGGTTTATTAACTTTAATTTAAAACGTGCGTTTCCCCATAGATGATTTTTTTAACCTCTGAATTTGCAGGGTGATGTAGACCTGGAACAGAGGCTTTGCCAAACTCATCTCCCATGTATTTAGAGAGACTACTAAGTATAGAAACAGCTGAATTGGGCTGCATTCAAACTGGGGAAATCCACAGATGTGAAAGTCTTTGTAGCTTGCTAACAGTGCTCCGAGACACCCAGCCACCCAGCGAGTGCTAGTGTTAAACCTTTGAGAATGGAGTCTGCTTTCTTGGCAGGGAATTTATTAAATCAAACACTGACCTTTTTCGAGCCAGTAAAGGCAAGTGTTTCCTCTATCTGGATATGCAAACAAAATCTGCAGTATTACGGTCTTGCAAGTGCACTGCACAACCTGCTGCCCTACCCTTTTGTAAAAGAGGCGCCACACGGTGACTACACAAATAGCGTCAAAATCCTGTAATGGTCTTCTAAAGACCTTCCCATCCCGAGTGTGCTATTAATTTGTACTGAAGGAGAAACTTTTGGCTGCACAATGAAGAAGAAGAAAACGCTGCTAGTAACAATAAGGGTTCCCGGTAGTTGCAGTGAAACGTAACAGCAGTATGGTCTGGCAGGAACACCAGGCTCTGCGTGCGTGAGCAGCGTGGTTTAAGCTGCAGCTTTATAGATCCACTCGGTGTGTTTATTCTGCAGGGAAGCGGGCATGGGTCTTTGTCTTGTCCAGCAAGAATGTGTGGATCTATTTTAAGTTCTCCCTGAAATGGATGCAATGTACCGGCTTCCTTGATTGTGGAAGAAATGTCAGTTCCTTGCCTCCTGAACAGCTGTGAAATACGTTGTCACTGAAACAGGGGTACCGAACTGCACAGTGGGTTGGGTTTTTTTGCATTGCCAGTAGAAGAGATGAAAACAGAAATTCCTGAGCTGAAATGCAGGCAAGAACCGTGCTGTAAGTGCATGGAGCGGAGATGCGGGTATTTTTACCTCAGTGTTTTTACCACTGCAACCTTTTCCTTTAGCTTGTTTATTTGGAAGGCAAAGAGGAAGAAGCTCTTTGTGTTGCTGCAGCATTACAGAAAATAAATACCTTCTGTATGTCTAACTGAATTGATTTCTTAAGGTCAAATTTTAGTACTCTGACCTGCATGAGCAATGATGCTAAACTCGTGGAAACCACGGTGCTTAAATTTAAGTACTTTTTTATATCTACAGACTTTGGAAACAATGGAAATAATTAGTAACAGGTGCTATGGAAGCATAGTGGACCACAGATAATGTAGCATGCAAGGGTAGGTAGCTAAGATTTAGAAACAAGTGGCAGCTTTACCTTTAGTTAAGTTTATAAGGAGGACATTTTATATTTCATCCCCTTTCAACACTTGGATCATTTATTTTCCCCTGAGCAATATGAGACTGTAATGTGAAAAGGTTCTGGCCCTTCTTTCCCATCCATATTAGTGATTAACAGAGTGAGTAATGACTTCAGGCGCCTTTGTGGCACAGTGATCACAGGAACAGAATCCCACCATAGTGAAATGTGGTAACAAATGTAGTGAAGTAGGAAAAAGGCAAAATAATCTCTGCTTTGGTTTTTGTTTGTACTTTAAACACAGTGAAAGCCCAGATAATATCTCTGCCCTTTTGTTGTTCTTCACTAAAAGGAATAGTGATTCTTTAAATCTGTCTTTAAAAAAAAAAAACACCTTGAACTGCCCTGTTTTAGAAAAGAAAGAAAACCACTTTTAAATCATCCAGGGATTCCTAAACTTTATAGTAATGAGCTGTTGTGTAAAAGTCCTATTTTCCGTCTGTGGTAAACTTTTTAATTTTAAGAAATTCGCATGCAAGACATTATCAGAGGAAAATCTGCATTAACGTCATGCAAGGGAAAAAATAAACATGAAAACATATTACTTGAGGACTAAGGAGGTAGAGGTGAGAAGAAAAAGTAAAAATGCCATCTTAGCAAAGCATCATCAGTGTAATGGAAATTACAGTTGTAATTGGACAGAACTCTATAACTACAGAAGTCTAACGATGCAGCACTACATGCATCTGTTTTAATAACTTCGAAATAACTTACTTCAGCAAGTCATGTTCAGATTGCTGTGGGAGAGCACTGAACTGTGTTTCGCACCAACCAATTCTACAATACACAGGCAGACTGAAGAATTGCATGGTTTCCTCATGAGCTGAGCTTTCTGTTTTTCTAAATGATTCTAGTTGCTCTGCCATCTAAACCCCATTTCTCAGTTTGGATTTTGGAGCTCAAGCATATAAAATTGTATGCCCAACTTGCAAACCTTCTGTCAGAACAGGAAAAACTGGTTTACTTATTGTGTGCCTATGTAGATTTGTGTGTACAGCTAAGTTTGTTAAAAGGTGACAGTTGACACGTTTCTAGAAGTCCACCTGAAGTGGGTTGATGGGTTTAGATGAAACTCTAGGAGACATTCTTGAATTCTACCTTATATCCACAGGCTACATTTTTCCCAAATACTGAAACAGAAGGTTTGGCTCACTGCACAGCTTTCCTGCCTGGCTTTTAAAACATTTATTTGAATGAGGGGTGTGGGAGATTGGTTGCAACACAAAGCTCCCATGCATTGGTACCTCTCTGCATGGATGAAGGCCACCAACTTACTTCTTACGGTTACTAAGGTATGTCAGCTCATAGGAGACCTTAGGTGTTTTGTTACTGAGCTGCTTGATGAACTTCTTGAAATACTTCTCTGTTACATCCAAGCACTCCTGTATCACTTCTGAGCTGTCACAGCATCTAAGAAATTTGACTTTTCCATAGTCCCATGTTTAAAGAAATATCAAGGCTAAAAAAGAAATTGTTATACCTTTATGGGAAGAATGTGCTTAGACCATTCTGGGGCATTACCAGTGAAAAGTTCTTTTGCCCAAGACCCTCTGAGAGAACTCATTAATTTTATTTATTTCCTCCCTTTTTTATATAAGCACATACAGTAGACAACTATATAACACAGGATTAATCATAGCCCTGGAGATGATGCCTTGCTTCTAGAATCACAGAATCATGGAATTGTCTTGGTTGGAAGGGACGCTTTAGATCATCGGGTCCAACCAGACTCTAACTATGTCCCTCAGCCACCACTAAACTATGTCCCTCAGCACCACGTCTAAAACTATGTCGAAAGCTTTGCTAAAATCCAGATAGAAATGCGTATCTCTCTGCCTGGCTTGCGAAGTATGCACTGCTGCAACATGCTGCCTCACTCATCCTGGTCCATGGTTGCTGTTGCAAGATGTCATCATCCCAGGCCCTCTGTGCAGCACAGACTGTGGGAAGTACCAGTTACTCCTCCAGTGAAGGTAGCTCAGCCTGTTGGCGCATACTGTTTTCTGTTGCTTGGCAAGGTTGTCTCACAAATACAGCAGTTAACCCCACTGCTTGAATTTTGTTCCTGTGCCTGCTTGGTTGGTTTCATTTTGTGCCATGCATTCAGGTCCCCACTAGTAGGACTAAGGTGGAAATGACCGATGGATTTCATCCAGGTTCATAGCCTGTGCTTGTAGCCACATTTCATATGGTTAGGAGCAACCAGAACTGTACTGAGGTTAGGTGCCTGGACATTACACCATCTCTGAGCACTCCTGCATCATGTTACCTGTGCTCTTACTCCACATGTTTCACCTCTTCCCAGGAACAAAGTGGATTTATCTCACTGTCAAAGAAAATTGTAGCTAGATATGCTTGGATTGCACTGATTGCCCTTATCAATGAACGCAGGAAGCTAAAAGTAGTAATTAAATATCATAGAAATGCTGCAGTGGCAGCTAAGGCAAGTGCCCTTCTCCAGCTCTGAGCCTTCTTTTGGGATCTTCCTCCTCCATTGGAAAATGCTGATAACACTGGTCATGCCATTACTCTATAGCAACAGTATTACTTCAGTAGAGACACAAAAAGAAGTACTGTTCTTGATTCTGATGATGCAAAACTTGCAGCTCCTGCTTCTCAATGCTGGATGTGTATGTTTGAGAGGCTACTTCTAACCATGGCAGAATCGAGAGATGTGAGCAGGATTTCATCCTCTGTGAAACAGGGGCACTGGATCAGGGCGAATCATTGCTCCCCTCAGAGACTGCCTCTCAGCTATGCACCGTTGTCAGACTGCTGAGCAGTGATCTCTCTGCAGTTGTAGAATGGTTTGGGTTGGAAAGGACCTTTTAAAGGTTGTCTAGTTAACTCTCTCCCCCACCCCTGGCAACGAGTAGGGACACCTCGACAAGATCGGGTTGCTCAGAGCCCCGTAGAACCTGACCTTGAATGTTTCAGGGATGGGATATCTACCACCTCTCTGGGCAACCTGTTTTGTGTTTCACCACCCTCATCACAAAAAATTTCTTCCTGTATCTAGTTTGCATGTACCCTCTTTTAATTTAAACCCATTACCCCTTGTCCTATCACTACAGGCCCTACTAAAAAATTTGTCTCCCTCTTTATTTTTTTGTCTTCCAGAAGCCTTCTCTTCTCCAGGCTGAACAATCCCAACTCTCTTAGGCTTTCCTCATAACAGAGTTGTTCCGTCTTTGTGATCATTTTTGTAGCCTTCCTGTAGGCAAGCTTTAACAGATCTGTTGTCCTTCTTGTACTGAGGACCCCAGAGCTGGATGCAGTACCTCAGGTGGAGTCTCATAAGACCAGAGTAGAGGGGTGGAATCACATCTCCCTCAACCTGCTGGATATTCATTGATGATGGCTCATGTTCAGTTGTTCAACCACCAGGATCTCTAAAGGGCTGCTCTCAATCCCTTCATCCCCCAGCCTGTATTGATACTGGAGGTTGCACTGACCCAGGTGTAGGGTCCACTTCACATAGGCGCACTTGAGCTTCCTCAGGTTCTTCTGAAACCATCTCTTAAGTCTGTCTACCAGAGTCCCTGTTAGAGGGGTGCATACTATTCGTGGACAGTGCAATCCATCTCCTGTGAAACAGCTAATTGGTTCTTATTAAAGATCCCTGTTAAATTAGTGAAAACATGCATATCTGATAACTGGTGCCTGTTACCCATTATCTATGAGTAAATACTACTACGTTGTGGCATTACGCATGATGTATGCCCTAGATGGTAGGATATGTTACACAGTTAATTCTAGGAGAGAGGTAAATAGTACTTTCTACTTACAAACTGATGAATCTGTGCATACCCCAGCACCTTTGCTGGCATTACCAGCAGGTCGTAACACGTGAAGCTGCCTTTATTAAACACTTTTTTTGTGTTTCAGGGGGTGGGGGTGGCCATTTGTGCTATTTTCAATGTGTTACAATTTTCAGACAGACAAATGCAGTGCAGTATTTCCCATGCTCTATGTTTACAATAAGAGAACAAGACTAGTGGAATAATACAAAGAGCTGCTTTTTCTCACAGTTTGATTAAAACAGTCCTGCTTATATCTGCTAGGTTGTCAGCTCAGGCTGGTCTCCAACTCTTTTCCTGCCTCTTTTTTCCATCCGTCATTCCTGAGAGCACAGAAGGAGGAATAGATATAGTGTTCTGTGCTTGCTTAGGCCTTGGCAAATAACAATTCGTCAACATCCTAGCTTTTAAAAAGACCATTCTTTGGCTTGGAAGAGCATTACAATTTACCCAGTGTCCCCTGGTGTCAGGAAAATCACATGACCAGATCTAAAACAAAGAGAATCCTGCAATCTATTCTTGCAGTTATTAATAAAAATAACTGCTATGTTAAAGGGAAGATCCATGGAAGCCTTTGTTCAGTGACCTTGATATTTTCTGAATATTTATTTGAGAAAAATGTTGAAAATAACATACCCCTTGCACCCTCCCAAAGCAAGAACAGGAAAAAAAAATTCTAGAGAGTTTTCTTTCTATAGAGGCTCTTTTCTTATTGTTTCAGATCTGTTGTTACACTGGGGAAGAGTAATGTAATCAAACCAATTGGCTGTCGGAGATCTTTTTTAATGCACTGCTTTGGACACAGTACATATGCTCCGCAAATAAATACAGAATTAGTGTTCCTGTTGGAAGCACTTGGTGAGAATGAGTGATTTGTCTTCCTTATGAAAGGTGCATATATTTCCTCTGTTAGCTGTTTATCAGACTGCTGTTTTTCTGCTTATGGATTCTGAGATGGGATTCATCATTTGTCAGCATGTGAGCAGATGTTCTGGAGACAACCAAATTGATCACAAGGATGAACTGAAGAGCAGTACCAGTGTTGGAGGGCAGCCTTTACAAACTGTATGTCCCACCTGTTCTGGCCCTTCCACCCTCTGTTTATTTTCAGTCATTAACTGTCCTCTGTAAGTTACAGGGGAGGAGAAAAACCTCATTCCTCTGTGTGTGTGTGTGTGTGTGTGTGTGTGAGCAAGCTTGTTTTTATTTGGCGAGACACTTACCAGTACAAGACACAAAAAAAGACTGTCCAAGACAGTTTGTACTGAGACATCTCTGCAGCAAACCAGTCCACACCATACTGCCATCAAGGAAAGAAACATACAGTATTGCTGGTCTGTCTTTCACAAAACATACCAAAATCCCCAGCACACCAAATGCAGAATTAGTACTCTTCAGGAAGTACTGCTTGCTGTTTTATCAAGCTGTTGCTACGACGATTTACTTTAATTGTTGTTTGTCTTCTGTGCATATCAGTGTTTCAGCAAAGTTGATGGGAAGCAAGAGATAACATGTTACTTGTCAAAATTGACTTTCAAAAGTTTGATTTGCTCTTAGCAGATACAGAAAAGAACTGCTGGAACTGTGTTGATTACACAGCCATTAAAGACCTTTCTTGCCAAAAAAAAAAAAGTAACCTCCTTTTGCGCTTGTGTGCTGTTGAAAATTGTGGGCTTGTGCCAGAGGATTGAAGAGCTAAACACATGCTGCTGAAGAGCTACATGTGGCTTTGAAACCGCAGGTTTCTGACCCCAGCCTTAAGTAATTAACAACAGCCTCTGGAATGATGCAGAACTCAGTAAGAATTACTGAGAAAAAGTACCTGTCCTTCTTCAAAAGAATGGGTAGATTTAGAAACAGGCATTGTTTTTCATTTAGAGCTGCGAGCAGAAATGGAGTTTTTTGTAACCTTTGTGAACCAGGGCAGGGAGGAGTGGGGTTATTGTCAAATGTCTTGGTCAGAGTGGTGGATGAAGGAACATAACTGTTCTACAAGCAAGACTGATATAAGAAACGTGCTAGGAAAAATTGAAGATTTTTCTTTTAGAAACTGGAAATCCTGTTCATAGTTGTGTATTTAGTGCAGTTCTAAGTGCTTACTGCAGTATGGTTTATTTTATTTCATAATGGTTTTATTCAGTTATGCCCCCAAAGGAGGATGAACTGGTTAACCCTTTTGGTACCAGTAATGTTTCATGTCCTACCGAAGATGCACAAACACAAAGCTTTTGATACTTTTGGTGCAGCACTTGATGGAGTAAATACACATGGCTAGCAGCTGAGATTGCAGAATGCATGCACCATTTGGCATGCCAAGGCCTGATGTCTTGACAGACAGGTAATGTTTGTGAAAGATGCAGTTTTGATGCGTTAAGAAACCCGAGAGGTTCATCGCATAGTTCTTGTTTCCTCATTTGCTGGGGAATGAAGAAGGGTTTAGATGATGGGGAAGAACATATGTTCCAAGCCTGTTGTTCAGCTCGGGGTTGCTGCACACTGTCAGCTGTGTTTGTTTCAATTGTATTGAAGTGCGTTCATTGCAAATAGTAAATATCACAGGTAGGCTTGTGTGAAGCCACAGTTTAAAAATTAAGAGGGGATTATAATTTTTTAGGTGTGACTTTCAAGAATTGTGTCTGTCCACTGGAGACCAGGGTCCTCCTTCAAAAGGTTTATCTGTGCTGTCTTGATCTCAAGTCTGGGTTTCAGAAGGTTAAAAAGAATTACTTTTAAAGTTCAAAAAACTCCAATATTTGCTTTATTCCAAGCAGTTCTTGTGTCTACTTTGAAACCTGGAGTTCTGCAAGCAATCACAGGAGTCTCTAAGGAGTAGACTTTTTCACATGGTGAGAGGGGTGGATGTGGTTTGGTACCTACACAGATCACAGAGGAAGAAGCTCATCTGTGGTCTGCCCAGAAGCAAGGGCTCTGGGAGACTGCTGTGGACATCTGATTTCAGAAGATGTGTACTGCTTATTGCTACACTCGTTAGAAAAGGTAGAAAGGCCTCTTGTATGTACAAGCGCTGCGGTTTTATCCCTTCCCTCAACAAATACCAGATTCAGTCTGCATTGGCTGAACTGTGCCATGACTTTGTGCGCTCCATTTCTCTGTGGACCTCCTCCTCTGTTCCCTAAATTGTTTTAGTTTCCTAGCACAGAGGCTTCCTTAAAGGAACCAATATTAAATTCAGTGTCTTGTGTTCAGTTTTAAATTAATATCAGGCCCAGCTCTGTCTCTGACTCACGTGTATCAATAGTAATCCCTTCCAACAAATGTTCCTAAATTCTGGTGGGTTTTATGTTTTTATCACTGTGCCAAACTTCAGATATTTTTATCAGATGCCTATTTTATGACTGGTGCTGGCTTTCTCAGGAGCTGAGGGTCCTCAGAATATCTTATGGCCTCTTTTTCAGTGTCTCAAGTTGGGCACTCCAGACTGACGCACAGAATTAATGGACACTTTGGAAATACAGCTTTTAATCTCTCTGCCCTAGTTTCCTCTTATAAAATGCAGGTTTATAATACTTGACTGCATCAGATGGGAATATGGGGTTGTGAGGATTAATTAGTTAATTTTTAAAAGTAGTTTACACATGTGAAGTGCCATAAAAATGCTGATAGGAGTTTTGCTGGGTTTTTTTTCCCTTTTGTCTCCTACCTTTTGTTAGTTAGTTTGACCTGGTTAAAGAGAAAGAAATTAGTTGTCCAACCAAATTCTATCTGTGCTGTCCTTCCTGTATGTGTTAGCAATCTTAGCCCTTTTTTTACTGTTCTTCTTCACCTTACTATGTAAGGGCTTTTCACGAAAGATTAATAGTCATAGCCAAGTGCTTGGGGTTATCTGAAGGATTCTTGGGTCCTTCCCTTTCAAAGCAAAAATGCTGCTTCAGTTAGAAATTTTGTTGTTGAGTGGTTTATTATTTTATTGATTTCCTTTTCAAAGTAGAATTAGTTGCAGTGGCATCTTCTTGGACAGAAAGTGGTACAGTTTATTATATGGTAATAAGTTACTTTATCCCCAGGGTCTAATTCTTACCTAGTGCTCGGAGTGAACCGGGCACAGGAAGAATATGATTTATCGAGTGAAGTAAACTTTTTAAAAAGAGTTTCTGTGTGGTTTTAGGTAAATGGCTTAGCCTAGACTTTTCACAGATGATTACTAACTGCATGTTCCTCATTTTCCGGGTGACTTGAGTTGAAACTGTGGCATCTCATCTGCAAAAGTGCTGAACTCTCACAGGTGCAATTGCATTCAATGGAAACTATGCTTTGAACATGAGTGACAAAGTGCTAAACACCCTGAGCCACTGCAAACTGGGGGGCCCAGATTGTTGGTTATTCTTGGTATTAACCTTTTTCTGCCTCAGTTCCATCTCTGTACAGTACAGTTAATAATACTCTTCAGCTGACAGAAGTGTTAAAATGTAAGGTTTGTCAATATTTGCAACCTAAGTAAATACTGAAGAGGCAGTGAGACGCTCTTTTTGCAAGACTTTTTAAAATAAGGGGAAAAAAAATCCAAACTCATAACTGAAGTCTACTGAAAAAAAGAAAAATAAATAATTAACTGTTCCTTCTTGCTCTGATTGAATGAGGCAGGGGTCCCACAGAACACAAAGTGCTGTGATCATGTAGTTAAAGACTACTGTACATACAAACTGGGACTAAGGCAAAATGACAGCTTTTCAGCATTTCCTAACTTGACTTTGCAACCTGACAAATGTTTTTAACACTCTTCTGAAGTATGCAAGTGCATCTTTTTTCATAACGAATCCGTCAGGGATCACTGGGAATGCTGGAATGTGTAATTCGCTCCATAGTCCTCTGCTATTTGAGCTAACTGAATAAATGGTAATAGCAGTAAGTTGTCATCTGTTGCATAGTAGCACTGTGCAGGGAGGGATATGCTGATGGGCTTTGATATCTTCTGACAGCAGGGTAGTGGTGGGAGTTATGAATCTCCATGCCAGGCTCTACAGGGAAGCATTTTCTAATGGGCATGGATTCTGCTGTCCTTCTGCTTTCTCATTTATGCTGTCCTGTGTCAGTCTCTTTTCCTGTTTAAAATACCAAACAGAAATTGTCCAACTGTAGCGAGTTGGGAGGCAGGGAAAAGAACAATATGAAAAATTTGGTTTTATACATGGGAAATACTGGATTATCTTCATAGGTGTTGCTGCAAGTCTTACCTCTCAGTGTGAACGGCTTTGCTGAAAGTTCTGATGTATTTCTCAGTTGCAGTTGTCAGTTCTGTATGTTATTGTTCAGTTCTGGTACCAGCATTGTAGTATTAACAAGGAACAAATTAGTAAAGAAATTGATGGAAATCCCAGATACCATGCTCCCATCTGCAGAATAGTAGTTGTGGGAGGAGATGTATTGGGCATGCTATTTAGTTTGTTGTTTGGGGGCCTGAGTTACTGAGAAGACGATGCTCAAATGTATATGGTCCTAGATTTGAAAATACAGTCAGAATCCATAGCAGTTAATACACTTGAAGACCATGTATATTTTCCAAACAAAATCCTTAACACAGCTGTTGAAATTCTCATTCTTTGCCTCCCACCCCCTGCTGCAGATGCAAAGATAAGGTGTGGAATAGCACTATACTTTTTAAATAGAAAGTGGATACATTAAAATAAATTACAGAGTTGCTGTTACTACTTGCAGGAGATTCAAAAGTGGGAGCAATCGGGGCTTTTTTTCTTGTCTTCTGTTTTTGTAACTGCAAGTCAAAAAAGTGAGAGACAGAGAACACCTGTGTTGAAGAGACACCTTTGCCAGTGAACGCTGATTCTGCTCTTCAGAGCCCCAGCTATTTTCATCTTGGACCTCTCCTGAGAAGAAACTGCCAGATGCCAGCTTGCTTTAAGCTTTTCTTCTTTTTTTCTTTTCTTTTTTTTTTTTCCTTTGGCATGAGGTACACCAATGAAGAGCTAAATTTGCCTACTAGCATTCCTTCTAATTGTCTTAAGCTTCAGTCTGTCCAGTGTTCATGTGTGAGCTTGACTTGGTTTCCCAAATCATTTCTGCTGAGGTTTCTTACATGAGCGAACTCACAAACCTTTGTGTTTGTGGGATCTGAGTGAGGGAGAAAGAGCGAAAGGAGCAGGGAAGACAATTTGAATTCAGCTCTTGACTACTGAACATTGACAGTAAAGAATGCTGTCTTGCCCCTTTTAGGGGGAAATGATACATACTTGAATTGGATCAAAAGAAAATCCATTAATGACACGAGAAATTGAGAAATGGATGTCTTAGGTATTTTCTAAGGTGTGCTGCACTGAGTTTCTGAGTCTTGCTGCATTAATATGTCAAGTCTTCTTGAATCAAGCTGTCTGGTAATGAAGGGAACACAGGCTTCGATTCTGCTTCCTTGGTCAAGCACAAATACAGGCTGTTTGCAGCTAGTAGAAACGGCATGTCTTTTCTGCTGGCCCACATAGTGTATACTTTTTACATACCTTTGAGTTTAGCGTTCCTGTCTTCCCTGGACCAGGTCCTGGCATCTGCTTTTTTTTTTTTTCTTCCTTCTTTTTTTTTTTTTACAGGAAGACTCCTGGCCCTCTGCACAGCACGCTCTTGATGTACGTAAAGGACTACATAAAAAATAATATTTTACATTCCGTTCTCTTTGTTAGTACCATGATGCTGTTTTGTCAAAGCATTTTTATTTAATTCCTGAGAACCTTTGTCATGACTTTCCACAAGTCTCTTCCAGCCATAAAACCAAAGCAGAGACAAAACTGCTCACTCCGAAGAAAATGGTTAAACAAATGGAAGAGTTAAGATATAAAATACACTCTCCTGCTGTGCTGCTTCCTTCTTCTTTCATCCTTTCAGTGATCAGCTGCTGTTCGGGGCCTCTGACTAGTATCAAGTTGAGGCCATAACCTGTGAAGATGCTGATAAAATATTGGAGGGCAAGGAGGATCGTTAACGAAAGTGTAAAGTTCGATGTCGAATGTGGTGAAATCACATCAACTCGTAGTCCTCATTAGTGGATGTAATTTACACCAGTCTTCACATGCCCAATATTGTACTGAGATTTGGGTAATGAGAACCTAAAAGAATAGCCCTCAGACTTAGCCTTTAACTGGGACATACAACATCGCTTTCTTCAAACTTAGGAAGGTGATAATAGTAAATGAATGAAAGTTCAGGAAGGTCTTGAATCTCTCAAGTAAGTCTTCTGTTTGAAGGTGTGGCTTGAAAGGATTTATTATCCTCATATGCTTATACCACCTGTGAATTCAGGGATTGTAATTGAAAAGAGTAGTTCTGCTTATATCCACACTCAGAGGAGCTGTATTTCAGCACAGGCAATATTTCATAGTATAAGAAGTGGCGAGAATTTTTTTGTTCTTTGAAATTTCCTTGTTTCTGTTGCTTCATCTCAGTCTTTCAGGCCATCTGTCTCACTGCACAGAATTTCCTAGCCTTCCTGAAATAGTCCGGAACAAATAGTCATGGCCATAGGACAGCTAATGAGTCTTTTTAGTGTGAAATGCCGTGTAATAGCTGCCGCTGGTACCTGCTCTAAGTGTACTAGGCAACTGAAGCTACAGAATAATTTTTTTTAAAGGTCATTTTGAACACTTGTGGCACGAAGCTGTTCAAATAGCGAAGAAGCAGTATCACTGCCATTGCCTGTAGTAATATAGCCATACTTTGTATGGGCTTGTCTAATTATTTAGAGTATGACTGGTCCAGATCTTTTCACGATCTTTCTATAGCCCAGGAGGAATTTTTTGTAAATTCCTTTTGTGTATGGGAGTAGTTTCTTTGCAAAACAGTGATGATGAATTAAGAACACTCCCAGGAAACCAAGCTGATGCTCATTGCTGCCTCTTGCAGCTCTGCCATTAGCTCTTGAAAGACGGATATAATCCCTTGTGCATGCAGTGCAAACTACAGCCTCTTGCATTTTCTTTGTAAAAGCTTCAGCTCCCCTAAAAACATAAATTAAATTAGCATGTGTTGCTCCCTTAAACAGTCCAGACATGTAAAGCATAGTTATCTTGCTGAGAAAATGATCACGACAACATTCAGAGAGCCCAGTGTCTCCCAGCAATCTCCCAAGGACATCTCAATGTGGCATGACCTTTTCAGGATAAATGGGATTTTAAATTCAGCCTTTTCATTAGTGTCCTCTCTGTGTATTATGTCTTGCAAGTTGGAGCGAGCTTTGAAGCTGTGAATGTTGTGACAGTGGCTATTGTTTCTGTACGTGCATTGTTAATTGTAATAGCAGGAAATGTGCAAGCCATATCAAAACAAGTGAGAAGAGGGAGGAGAGGGGAGAAGCCTGAAAGGAGAAAACTTCAAAGTAAGTGTAAATAGAAAAGGTAAAAAAAAATGCAGTTATCTTATAGAGGGGTAAAACTCTCTATAGACCAGTAGAGGTTTCCCCCTCCACCCCATCATAAGAGCGTAGTATAGAAGCATTAGCAGCCAAACTAACTTCATTCCTGAAATACGTTTTTCTCTGAAGGGAGTATTTAATTCTCCCTCTGAAGAGGTGAAGAAGAGCAAGCCATTGATCTCAATAAGATGCAGCGCAATGGTTTGAATGCTGAAGAGATGCAGTATATATACCTGAAATAGTGTGTTGCTTACAGGGTTGTAGTGCATATATCTGGTACCAGGCACATTTTTGTCGTTAAAACAAATGAGCAAAACGGGAATTGCAAAATAAGTAGAAGGAATAGGCCTTCCCTACTGGCCGTATTTTTGGGAAAAGGGGTAGTGATCCACAAATTGCTTCACTGATTTGAACGAAGCTGACCAGAGGATCAGAACACACTAAAAGAAAGCAATTATACCACTAAAGGCAGAAGTAATTCTTCTGGGTTTTTTTAAGATAGAAGGAAGTGCTTAAGGAAAAGCAGATTTTTATAAATGTCTGTAAACATTTAAAATGAACTGTACTAAATAGTAAAATTGTAGCTCAAATGTGACATGCATTTGCAAACAATAGAGTTGTAGTTCAGTTTAGATTTTGTTCATTTCTCATCTGTGTTTTGATTTCTGTGAGCTCAGTGAGACTGCGGATAATGAAATTAAAGGCATGGTACTTAAAAGCTGAAAAGTTTGAAGAAGAGATGACTCGGATTTTAAGAATGATATTTAAGCAATGCCATCAGTTTTAAAAAGCAAATTCATTTGTTTTTTTAAGGCCAGTTATAACATGCTGAATCACTTTCCCCCCCCCCTTTCTGTTTCTGAGTGAATTATACTCACAAGGGGAGAGATAGGGAGGCAGAATACGAAGAATGCAGCAGACATCCATGTGTGTAGGTTTGGACAAACAAAATCTTTAGCTATAGAAAATGGTTAGATTTGGTTGGGGGGTTTTTTACGTGTTTTGGGGTTTCTTTTATTTAGATGTTTAGCTTGAGTATTTGCAAGGGGGCTAGTGAACAGGGAGTAAAAGTACATGTTCTTGCTTTCTAATGTGAGCAAGTTTCATCTAAAATTGAAACATGTAAAAAGATTATTTACCTAAAGTCACTTGGGGTATTCACTTTGCAAGGTTTAAATAACAATAAATGGTTAAATAACATCACAGCAACACAATATTAAAAAAGGGAAAGAAAAACAAACGGGAGTCTGAGCTCTGTTCTACTTTTAATTCTGGTATTGTTAGTCCATTTTTACACGGAGAGCTCACAGTTATCTAGAGATTAGTAGTGCTACAAAATTTATTTATGGGTACACTTAGAAGTTTTCTTCCACCATTCAACTCAGATGAGATGAGCATCTTTTCTAATGCCTTCTCAATTATAAAGGTCTAACTGAATTTTGAGAGAAACTGTGAGGGAGGAGAAGGTGTTTTAAGCAACACTATGTTGCCTGGTGCTTTTTTAACCTTTCTTTGGTTAAAGTTGAAATTTTATTTCTTAATGCCCATGATTCATTTAACCTGCTTCTTATTAACACTAGTTCCCAGCAGTCAGTTATGGTTTTGCCCTGTGGGATCCATTAGTTAGATTTCGTATCAACCCTCCTGTTTTGCTCTCTTCCTGTGTTGCTGCCTTTTCCTGCCAAATGAACAAAATTTTATATGCTTACTAAGAAATTCTTATTCATTGTCCCTTTTATGTGCAACATCTTCACTGTATTCCTTAGTTGTTGAGCATGTAAAAATTTAAAGCATGCAGCCTTATCGGAGGATTTTGGCAGCAACGCTGAGAGATAAATCATGAAGTAGATTAGCGTATGAACAATACGAGACAATACGCTGGTGGAATTGCATGAACTGGAAAGCAGAAGTTGCTCAGATGCGAGGTGAAAGAAAAAATAAGTGCCCTTTAGCTCTCTTGGAATAGCCATGCTGGTGGCTGAAGCTGTAAACAGCCTAAATTTAAAATGAATCTATTTCTGCTATTGGTATCAGCATTTGCAATCCAACAGCATTTATAAAAGTCATTAACAGCTGCTGTGTTTAGTCTGGAATATGCAGCGTTTTCCTGCGCTGACACTGTGCTCGTCCCTCAGCTATGTGTATGCCTTCTTCAGGTTAGGTCCAAGGCTTGTGTTCTTGATGTAGCAGAGACCACGTTACATTTTGCTACTTACATGTGTTAAACTGTATTTATGGTGAAAGTCAGGGTCTTGATACGCTCACCGATTCCCATTTTAATTGGTTTTATCTGCTGCTATCATCACAGCCTTACCTCTGCAGACAGTTGCATGGATAATATTTGGAGATCAGAATTCAAGCCCAGCCACCTAGTGTCATCCAGCAATTAAGTGTTATTTGATAGTTCTGTCTGTGGCTCAGGTGCCGAGGAGCTCTCGTCTCTGGTTGACAGTCTTTATAGCATCATAAAACATTTCTCAGGGGAAATCTGGATATGGAAGGCTTTCCGAATGGAAATGGGTTGAAAAGCCTGGACAAAGTGCAGTTCAAGCTCTAGTGGCAGTTCAAATCATTGACTGTTGGCTAATGACTATGCAGTTCAGGTCTGGAAGATGTTTAATTATTTCTGTTATTGCATTTGGTGAAGGAATAAAAAAAGCTTCTGTCTCCGTGACATGGGTGCTTATGTGGGAGAACGTTAAATGTTTCAGTATTGCTTTTTTCATGGCTAATTTAATCTTTCGTATGAGAACTATGTAAAAAAAACATACTATGTGTATGGGAATACTGGCTGACTGCAGTCTAACTGCATAAATCCAATTAATTGCAGTTGCGTCTCCCCAGGTGATTCACTGGTTGATTAGGTAGTTGCTCTGTTATTTTGTTGGGGTTTTGGCTGTTTTTCCTACTGTATATTGAGAGAAATGAAAACATTTCATGAAGAAGCTTGTGAAGGGAACATGACAATTGACGTAAGTAGAGTTTACAGTGACTGTAGCATTTCTTTAGCTCTTTTTTTGATACCAGGTCTGTTTCTCAGTTCTCCCTCCCTGTTGTGTGGAAAGATGCAAAGAAACCCAGTATGTCTGTTTTTGAGGCAGGTATGCTAAAGGCTCTGTGCCTTCAGTGTTTTACTGCGCCTTAAAGGTGGATTAACCATTGTAGAACCTGATTAATTTCTTTCTTTTTATCTAGCGCAGATGAGGGCAGAGACAAAAGAATGACAAATAGGATTGCTAAGTGGAGCAGTGATCAATAGAGAGTGCTGTCCATTTGGGTAATGGACATCTCTGTCATATCAGCTGTTAAAGAATTCTGTTGAGATGGGTCCCCACAGATCTACAAACCGTAAACCATCCAATACAAGAACCATTATTCTACACCCCTAATATATAGTGGTAAATCTCAGGAGCTCTGTCTTTGAGATGCTAGAAGCTCTCATTTGCTAAATATACTAGGTTTTAGGGTTTTATTTTAAACCATCCTTTACTTGGCAACAGCACTTCTTTTCCTGTAATAAAAGATATATTCATATAGATGTTATGAAGATCATCGTGCTTGCTTTGTTTAATAGAAGCGATAGCTCTCCAGTTCCCCTGTAACCAAATAAAGTAAAGTTTTACCCTCTCAGAGCAATTGTAACTAGTACAGTAGATTCTAGCAATTGTCCAAGAGTCTTCTTGTCTCCAGCGGTGGCCATATTCCTATCAAGGTTTGCCAGTTAGACTTTCATTGTCACCTTTGTGACCAATGACGCAGAGATTGCCTCTAGAACAAATCTTTTCTCATGCTTATCACATAAGCCGTTCCCTGTCTGTGAGCGCCAGATTTTCTGGAGCTGCGCTCTACATGGCCCTTTTGGACTGGAGAGGCTCCAGGCAAGAGGCTGAATAGGACTCCTGTTCTGGCCTGATGCTCCCAGTCTCTGAGAGATCTTCCAAAAGCCCATGCTCTAGTACAGTTATGTCAGCTCATTAAGATGTCACAGAATAAGGATTTCCCTGGCAGACAGATGAAGAATTTTGAGGTGAGAAAACATGCCTGTATCTCTCCATCCTGGGTCACTTCTTCAGAATTTTGTATTTTGGGATCCTCTTATTGTCTGTTCCTTTTTACATGCCTTTTAGTCTTTCACTTCTTCAAGCTAGTAGGAACTGTCATGCTTGGTACGACCTCTCCTGTCATTTGCTTTCTTTCACTCTCCTTCAGGGTGCAATTACTTTTGGTCTTGATTCTTTCCTCTGTCCCCTACGTTTCCTTTCAATTACCGAAGCTACTGCGTCTCCCTGTCATTCATTTCTCAGGTCAATATATTCCATCAATGACTTTCCTGTAATTGCTCTCCTGTAATGCGTAAGGCAAGACCCAATAATATTATTCTTACTGAACAGAGCAAATGGCAGAATTTCCACCCACTTCAGAAATTGGGATAGCAGGACATGGTTTATTTTTTTCTAAATTTGGTGGTAAATACCCCATAGTCCAAAAATCTTCCAAGAAAGGGCCCTGTAGCATGTAAGAAATTTAAAAAAGTAACAGTTTTGAGAAAATTTGTAAGCAAAGGGAGCTAAACTATGTAGGTAAAAGTTTAAA
Organism: Porphyrio hochstetteri; assembly: GCA_020800305.1. Lineage (NCBI taxonomy): Eukaryota > Metazoa > Chordata > Aves > Gruiformes > Rallidae > Porphyrio > Porphyrio hochstetteri. Next base: position 29,065,593 of record CM036938.1, read on the forward strand.
CACATCTACATTTATAAAGGAAATAATTTTAGCATTTAATTTCAGTGGGAGTGGATTTGGATTAATGGTGCTACACACTACGGTGCCATTTTGGAGAGGCTTCTTGTTACATGTGGTAACTATTTCCTGTGCTGATTAATCTCTCCAGTTCAAATTGTTCTCTGAAGAAAGCTCCAAGGCAAATACAGTAACGTATTGGTAGGAGGTTGTTACTTAATTATTGGGGTACACATTATTTTTAGGATGTTGTTGTTTAATCTTCAGATGAGAAATGGAGAAGGAAGTGCAATAAAATGGTCTGTGTAACAGTGAAGAACTAAAACTACACTTCAGCTAGGACCTTTGTTGCACCTACTTTTCCTTCCTTATTTTATTTGCTATTTCTTTTCATCTATCATCACTCACTGGTATCATCCCCTCTTTGATACAGCCACAGTTGGCCCCGGACTACTGCTCATATATGAGACACTGTTTCAGAAATGACCCCGCGGCAGAGGTAACACTTCCACAGCATTGCAAATACGATGTTGGTACAAATTAGGAAAAAAGGGAGAGAAAAGGATCAAGGAAAAGGACTGAGATGTTCCTACTTCTTTTTGAAGCTAGAGGATAAACTTTTGTGTTTCCGTAATGGAAGTTAATGGGATAAACTTTTAACCAGAGTCAGAGAAAATAGTTGAAAAATTCCATTTTTTCAATCCACAGCCTGTTTTTTTCCCTTTCTCTAATTTTTCTGCATTGACTGATTACATTAAAATCTTTGCGTTTGAGGACATTTTTGCTGCTGTTCATTAGCTGGAAAATCCTGGTTAGAGGGATCAGCTGAAGCAGAGGTATGTTAGTAGTCCCAGTACATGGGCTATGGTTAGTGGAACACAATTTCACTATACTGATTATCTACTACAGGAATTATTTCATCACTTTAAATCATACTTTATCTGAATGAATTAACTTTATGTAACTTTATATTAAAAATCCTTACCTCTAGGCTAATAATTAAGTGGTACCCTTGAACCTTAAGCAGTTTAAATAGTTTTATGCTAGCCTAATGCCAAAAAGATGCAGTTGGTATTTTTGTGTTTCACGATATTCTCATTTCCCACATGCCCTCTAATACATTGTGATGCAAGGCCATCCTGCTTACTGTGTACTTTATCACCGATACACTGTAAAGGCCTCCAAATTGTTGTTTACAGAGCAGATGGTGTGCATCAGTGTATGAGGTACTGAATGTCATACATGGCTTTCTGTGTTCTGCAGTGCAGGGATGACTCGAAGACAGCTTTCATGAGCTTTACGCTTGCATCTCCATCCAAATGCTTCCACCTTCTGCCATACAAAGTATGGAATATGCAGGATGTAATTTTTCCTTCTTCTGCTTTAATGCCTTCTGGTTAAAATTAGTTATCCTCAAATAGTCTACAGTAACAGCTACTTGCTAAATACATTGTCAAATGTAAACATTGTTGTGAAGAGTAGATTTTCACCAGGCAGTCAGATGCAGGTCATTAATTTTCAGCATGCTGTTTGACTGTTAATAAGGTCATGACCCAAATGGCAACCATGATTTTACCTATCAAATGACCTGTGTACCCCAACAGGCTGCTCATTTTCAGCCAGGGGTCTTCATCAGTAATTGTAGCACTCACACTTCGTTGCTTTATCTTTAAGCTTACCTCCTGCATGGTAGAGAATTCCTTACACTTCTCCCTGTGATCATCTATCTTCAGCAGGACGCATAAAACAAAGCTGTCCCCATACTCCATTAACCTCCATGTCCAAAGCCTAATTGATAGACGTACTTGTTTTGTCTAAGCACTACCTGTTTGCCATCAGTATATTTCTTAGCTGTCCCATAGTTTGAGGACTGTCACTCCCCCTTGTTTCCTTACACAGATGCGTTGTTCCCTTGTTCATATGGTTGACATTTATTTATGGCTGACACACACACACAAAAAAAAAACAAAACAGTTTTTCCTACCATAAAAAATTTTGGTTATATGTGGATTTTTGAGACCCTGTGGAGCTCTAGTGTGCCCTTAAGGTCCAGAGATTATATCAAAGTACACTCCAAACAGAAACTTCTTGTGACTTTTCTCTTAGTGACAGCGTTTTCTGGTTTTCCACCATCTGTAGGTGCTTGTGGTAATTTAGTGCCAGATATGGGACTGGAACTGTCCCGATACCTGAATGATCTTAAATACTGAGATTGGAAGAGACCTCAAATATCATCTAGTTCCAACCCCCCCTGCCATGAGCAGGGACACAAAAATCGAACAAACACATCTCCCCCCCAAAAAACCACAAAAACAAACCAGGTATTTCAGACCTGGCTAGCAATATAGAAACACTTAGACTGAAGAAAAAACCCACAAAAAACCCTCAACCAACCAACCAAAAAAAGCCCACAAAAAACCACAACCCAAAAGCACCTACAAAAATCCCACAAAAAAAACCCAGATGGAGGAAGTAAGTTCTAGGCTGAACTTCTCTTGGAGCCCCAGCCATGATTTTATAATGAAAGAATAGTGCTAAAGACACTCTAGAATCCTTACATTGACTTTGCTCATTAAAAACATGTGATATGCAATAAAATCTGCCTTTCCTTATGTTTAAGCATGTGGAGTCAGCAGAGTATAAAGAAAGAGTAATAAAAGTGAGATATTTGAGTATGTGGATTTGGCCTGGTTTTAAGCTGAACTACAGTATATTTTTCAGCTGAGTGCATTACTGTTTTCCGGTTAATAAATATATCTACATACTTCTGCAGTACTGCTCTTACACATATGCCTGATAGAATTTGTATATTAAGAAAAGGCTTCAGCATGCAAATACATTGCAATCTGGAAAATAAGCATGCAAATAATAAATCCAGGTATATAACCAGGATTTTACATGTCAACAGTATGTATGTATGTTTAAATTACTGTGTGTAATACTGTCTTAGGTGCTATTTTAAGCATACAGGAAAGGTGTTTCTTACAATAATAATATTTATGGCAAATATTAAACTTTTTTTTTTCAAAAAATATGACCATGGGCACTATTACTGATCCCCATATACATTACAGATTTTATTTTTAAAAGAGAATTAACAAATTTCAATGGAACCCCACTTGTATTATTAAGATCTATTTATATAGGTAAAACCAAATTTATGGCAGAAGAGGAAATAAAAATATGACTAATAAAAGCATAAAATCTCCATACTGGGAATTCAGACTTAAGTTTTCATTGTGAATTTCCAAAGGAATCCTAAATACAAGTATTTAAAAATTCAATTTAGATTTATATGCCTGCATTCCAGCTTTCCTTAGCTCAGCTGCAAAATAAAACCATTATTATAGTTTTATTACAGCTAAGCATTTTGGAGGCAAGCTTTCCTAGCATTTGTGAGATGTTCTGCAAGTGCACTAAGAACAGACTGCAGATAAATTCACTTAATGATGACTGCAGTGCAAAATGAAAAAAGGAAAGTTTTTTGTTTACCTTGCAGAGCACACTTGCTCCATGCGGCATATAGTATGAAAATTATGACATGTCAGTATTTTTGCCTTGCCACCCTGTTCGATACATTCCGTAATTTATGGAATGCTGCAGTTATCAATTTTTCTGTTTATCTGGAACTTCCCGTAGCAAGAAAAGATGCTCTTTAAAATTCAGGACTTCCCTGAGAGAGACCTCATGTTATCCTTTTTCAAACCAGTCTCCCTGTAGTGATGATTTGATATTATGTTGGGTGACACTAGCAGCTTTGGGTTAGCCAGTTTTATTTGCTTATAAGAATATTTTCCAAAACAGTAGCTTGGATTGTGATCCTTGAGAATATACGCCTTTTGCAGGCTAATAAATACTTCAAGAAATACCATTTTGATTCCACTGTTTCTATTCTGTTCATGCTTTTCCCATTTGGTTCTGCTGAGAAAAAAAATGCTGTTCCGTTTACCTTATTTGAACTTCTAATTGTCTTTTTTAGCCTTAAATTGCAAAGGAATGTCCACGCATATCTAGCACAATACGTGTTTTTTGTGCTAATCAGATTTCTTTCGATAGAGGAGTAGTAAGTAAAATCTGGGAAACATGACCCAAAAAATAATTTTTAACATGTCATCAGTCTCGGTGTTGGGTACGTTTTAGGGAACTTAATCCTGCTTGTGACTGGGAAGCCTCCACTGTTCTGATAACATGGGAGGTCACTTGCTGGAGTAGAAGATCTTGGAAAGATGATACTCATGCTGATGGAGGTGAGCAGGGTTTCCTCCAGAATGTGACAAGCGTTTACTCTATCTGTTGTGCACAGGATACACTTAATGATTAATGACATTTCCAAGTGTTGTTCTTAGGAGTTTCAGTTCAACATGTGTGACCTACCAGTTGCGTGGGCTAATTTAGGGTTTAAATTATGTATCACATGCTACTGATTTTTTTCTTTCTTCTGAGCACATAGTTTAGAACCCTGTGGAAAAAACCAAAGAAATAAGAATGCTAGAGCTGAGAATGCCGTTGTATAAAGGGAGATGACAGAAGCTGCAATGCTCCGGGAACACAGTTATCTACAGGAGGACAGAAAATGTCCCAAGAATTTTAGAACTGTTATTTTTATGGTAAAGGATCATAAACTGAGCAGAAACGGATCTGAGACTTTTGTATGTCTTCTAGTCTGTTGAAGCAGAGAACCTGGCTATTGCCTCCTGTGCCCCCAGCATCAAGCGTGGATTAAATATTGATTTTGACAGTACTTACTGAGCTTGTGGAAATTTCAGCCTAGCCTGTGTGGGGTTTTTGGGTGGTGGGCATTTTTTTTTTTTTAATATGTCTGCTAACATCCTTTACTTAACTTTATGAGGTTTGTTTTAGGCTGGACTGAAGCATAGGCACAGCAGATGGATTCTTAAGGTCTCAGCTTCTGCCATCCTATGTTTACATTTGCCCCTCATGACTGTGAAAAAAGGTTTGACTGAGTATTAGTCTCAATGCAGCAGTGTTTGCTGAAGTTTGTAGTTGGCAGTTGTGAACTGACCCATTCATCTCAGTGATGATACAATTAAATTGTAAGACCCGCTGTGTAGAGGGAGAAGAAGATGCTGTTAAGAGAGGCAAGTATATCAGTTCAAAAGGCTTTTCTTCCCCAGTCTCTGCAATACACACCATGAACCTTTGCCTTTTAGGATGAGAAAGTGGCTCACAAGCACTGCATTTGCTACTTTCAGGAAGAGTAGGATGCTGCTGATATTTCAGGGGGCCAGAAAGAGCTCCTTGATTCAGTGCAAAGCAAAAACACTCCCGGGCTCTTCCACTGGTCCTGCTGGGAGGCAGAGAGTCTGGGCTGCACTGGCTTTACATCTTCCATCACATCCTGAAGCCCTCCAGAAAGTTTGCCATACTGAGAAATTTCATCAGAGTTCAGATTTAAAATACACGTTACCAATTTGTGTCACAGTTCAGTCTGTTAACATTCACAGTGAAAATCTTATTATATAGCAGCACAGGCTTGATTACTTTCACGTCTGAGCTCTTACAAACTAAAATTCTAGGACAGCCCCAAACATCACAATCTAATGAGATGTGTCTAGTCTAGAAACATACAAGAGCTTTTTAAAATACTCTTTAGCATAAAAAATTATGTCTGTTACTTTTATTCTAATGTCTATGGGCCTAATTCACCTACTGTATAATCTGAGCTTCATTGAAGACAATGAATTAGGTTCTCAGACACATTACTAAATCTGTGCATTAGAATACTATAATTGAGGTGATTCACAGTAAAGTGCCTTTCTTAGATAGATATCACGCTGCAGACTGTAAATGCTTAATAGGTAAACAGATTTATTAAAAAAAAAAAATTAGGAGAAAATACAATGCCTCAGTATCTGATTTAAGTAATGGTAGAAAAATTAATTCCTGAAGCAGATTCACTGGTATTTTAGTCTGCAATGTTCCAAGGGCTGGGGTGGGGGTGGGGGAAGAGGGGGAGGGATTGAGACTTAAATGTTAATAGTACAGAAAAGTATTTTCTTCTGGTTGGAAATATTTTTGCAATTAGTCTATATATATAAACCATTTCAGTCTAGGGAGAATGTTTTTTATGTTTCTTGGAAGATGAAGGAATGGATGTAGAGAGGAGGCACCTTAGATGTTGGATTCATCTATCAAAATACTTATGCTAAGGGCAATTATCTATTACTTGCATATACTCTCCACCCTTATAAGATGTCAGAATGTGACTAACATTTACACCTGGAATTTCTTTCTGGTAATGATATATATGCTTGGAAAAAATGTTGTGGGTTTGTTTGGTTGGTTTGGGTTTTTTTTAAAACATTTTTAGGCTATACTGGGGTTTAGATAATTATGCATATGAATCTTTTCATCAGATCATGATTTATGTTGATCATAGAGGGAATAAAATCACCAATGCAATTCTCTAAAGCCTTTCCAGATGGAATATCCTCAATATTCAGACAGTCTAGTTGTATGTGTAAGTGCAGATGTCAAAATAAATAATATAAAATGTCATTGACCAGACATTTTTTAGGAATCACAAATGTACAGAAGGAAGAAAACCACAGATGCACTGAACTCTAGATAGCATATATGGAAGGTAGGTTAGATGCACTGTGCCAACTGCATCTGATTGAGGTTAAAGGGGTTATTACTTCTAATTGTGCTGCTGACATTACTGCATGTGTGGCTATGCTCCAGCCTGATTCTGTCTATTTTTTAAAATGCTACCAAGTGTATAGTCTAACCCAGGTGATACTGAGGAATTAAGGGCTGACTACACCTTGGTTTATGCTAGAAACCTGGAGGAGAAGGTCTCCTGTGGCAGAGAGCTGCAAGTGAGGACTGCACAAAACGTCTTCTTCATCTGGCTCAGCTTCAACTTAGCGTTCACATAGTCTATTCACCACAACAATATTACTGAAGCAGCTATTTAGTCATACGAAAGACATAGATCTACATATACAGGTAGAACCAAAGTCACTGGCTGTCATAGTACTTCTTATGGTCAACCCTTTTAATGATGAATTTCAGATGAATTCTCTGGTGAGTCAGCAACACAATTCTAGTTCTTTTGCTTGTGTATGCTTTCTTTTCCTTTTACAGAATTAGTGAAGACTTCCACCGTTGCTCCAAACATTCTCTGGAGAGAAAAATAAACTTTTCTATATAGCTTGTCAGTAGCATGTTTAAAAACTAAGAGCAGTGGTTATCTGTCATAGGCAGGAAAGCCATGTGAGTTCAGGGCTCTGAAAATACACAATTCAGGAACTTCTGAATTGGTTATTCCTTTCTTTAGTTGTTCACTTGAGAATCCCTCAAACTCTCTTAAAGGTGTTAGAGATGTTCAAGTAAATGTAAAGGAATATATGCTGTCAGTTTTGCTGTCAGGATGTATGTGTAAGCTAGTTGGATTTGTAAACTGTTCATTAAATTTTATATGAAACTGAGAGAAAATGTGCAGACACTGTATCCCATCATTGAACCAGATTCCATCTTTCACATTAAGAGTATGCATCTTCAGCTGCACAAACCCCAACTTGATTGCATAGCCCCTTACCAAGCGAAAAAATGTTAGTGTGTTTTAAGAATTAAATCGATTTCCCTGTTATGGTAGAATACATGAAAGGGTATCTTAAAGATCAGTGAAGATGCTTATTTTTTTAATACAGGTAACTCTCAGTGATGCCAATATAGAATCATAGAATAACAAAATGGTTTGGGTTGGAATGGACCTCAAAGATCATCAAGTTGCAAACCCCCTGCCATGGGCAGAGGCACCTCTCATTAGACCAGGCTCCTCAAGGCCCCAACCAACCTGGCCTTGTACACCTCCAGAGTGGGGGCATCCACCACTTACCTGGGCAACCTGTTACAGTACCTCACCACCCTCGTAGTGAAGAATTCTTTCCTAATATCTGATCTAAATCTATCCCCTTCCAATTTAAAACCATTCCCCCTCGTCCTGTCACTACATGCATGTGGTGATGGTTTAGCCCTTCTAAAAAGTCCCTCTCCAGCTTTCCTGTAGGCCCGTTCAGGTACTGGAAGGCCACTGCAAGATCTCCCCAGAGCCTTCTCCTCCAGGCTCAACAACCTCAACTCCAGCCCTCTAACCATCTTTGTGGTCCTCCTCTGGACCCATTCCAACAGTTCCATGCCCTTCTTATGTTGTGGACTCCAGAACTGGACACAGTACTCCAGGTGGGGTCTCACCTGTGTAAGAGGAACAACAGTTTCTTTCAGAAATTTCCTGCATCCCATTTCTCTACCTGTCCAGTTCAGCTCCCCAGGAGTCTCTGCAATCACAACTCAACAGCCTTGCAATTAGAAATTTAAAAAGTGAAGTTTCTTCTAAGTGTGGTATAAAAGAACAAAAAGAAAAAAATCTTTGAAATATTTTTAGTGCTTATAATCTCCTGCAGGGAGGAAGTTTGTTACACTGCCACGCACTGAAGGGCAGATTAGGAAGTCATCTAAGAAAGCACAGAGAATAAAGGAAAAGTGCTGTGTCTTTATTTCACATAAATATGGCAATAAATAAGGACACTGTTGTAGGAGAAGAAAGGGATGGAAAGAAATTCACAAAATTTTTGTTGATAACCCACATAAATACCTACTTTCTAAATTCTGTAGGCAGCCTCTATTGTAAGACTAATGTTAAGGTATTAGAACCAACATAAAAGTGTGTGGGGTTTGTTTCTATTTTTAGAAAATTTCAGAGGTACTTAGGTCCTGGAGCGTGTATTGAACCCTTTATGATTTTTGTCTATAGATCTGTGTTTCAAATTTTAAGTCTTTATATAGATACTTAGTAAATGCTTGAGAGAATGAAGGTAAAACCACATTTATCTCTTCAGTTTGTTTATTTTTTTCTTAGCTACAGCTTTTGAGATTATTTAATTCTGAGCATGCATTGACTGTGCAGAGTGACTTACTAATTTTGAGTTGTTGGTGTGTAAGACATTAGGGCTTTTAAAATGCAGAGGAAACTTGTGTAATTTGTATTATAATGGACAATTCAGCATTTTGAAACTAATCCTTTATCATCTTTACTCATATGAATGTCCTCTTTGTCTTCAAGCCCCACATGATAGAAATCACAGATGCAGTCAAGCCCTCTGTGCCTTTGCAGAATGAAATCTCAGGCTATTTCTGTAGGGTTTCAAATATTTTAAAATAATTCCAATAGGTTTGTTGTAACTTTCTAATGTATATGTTTATTGGAAAACACATAATTTATAAATTGTCATCTAAGGAATATGTAAATACATTCAGGAAATCCTTTTTCTATAATAAGGTTTTGGTCACACACACATGCCCTTTTATTTCTAATAACTATAATGAACATCTGTATTCTTCTTCGCAGCCACATTTTAAAAGCATTCTTAAGCTGGTGAACTGCAGGGTATCCTGAACTCTGTAAGTGACTTATGCCTTTGAAAGCCTGTGGCAGGACTGCAGGAATTGGCGCTGTATAAATAATCTGAAGCCACTCCCCTCATTCGATATTTCTGGCCACTCCAAGTCTGAGAATGTTTGTTTAAAAATCACTAATTTTAAAATAATTTGAATAAAACTAGAGTTACCAAAATGATATACAGAGCTGTAGTTTTAATTCACTGTGCACTGGAATTAATCTGTTATAGAAGGAAGGGTTAAAGAACTTCGTGAGGGAAGGGGGGAAGACAGGGAGATCCGTTTAGTTAATTTTGTCTGTAATCCCCAAACAGTTCATGCTACCTGTATTGATTGTCTTTTGCCAGCCAGATGTAAAAGCAGCTCTGTCCCTCCTCATCTGCATACAGGCTAAGTAGCAAGTCTTGTTTGTTACTACAAAGGGATTTATTTCAATGAAGAAATGAAGCAGGGGTTTGGCAGATAAGGGTACTTAAGCCCTTTGAGCATTACAGCAAGCTTGTAGAATATGGGCACCAAGCATGATAAGCTTTGCCTTCTTTGTTAGCAGAAGAGCCTTGCTGAGAAAAGACGATGTGGCCTGGCCTGTGGTCTCCTTTCATGCTTCTCTGGAAGCATCAATCCTTGCAGAAAGCCTGGTCTGCAGGTGCACTGCTGAGATTTCCTTCTTACCTTTGAAAACAAGGATATGCTGCTCCCAGTGACATAATCCATGGTGTATGTTTTGCATTCACACATATACATGCAAGCACTTCTGTATTTCTTTTTTTTAAGTTGCAGCTCCGTTTGGGACTTTGAAGAGGTTTCTTCATTGCAGACCTCTATATGGTAGGCGGATTTAAGTGATGCAGCAGAACATGTGATGTCTTGATCCTTATGAAAGAGGAAGGTCATGCAACTGCCCATTGACTCTCCACTGTAGTCTCAGAAGTCTAGTAGCTAAATTACTTCATCTGCCTTGCCAAAACCAGACACGCTGCAACTGGCCCATGCAAAGAGTCCTTCACCATCACTTGACTGGTTATGTTAGGATGAGCATAGCCAAAACTTTAAGTTTCAAGCTTCAAGAAAAATTTAAGAATATCAAACTTCCTAGAGTTTACACTCCCTCTGCATAGAAAGAAATTTTTTATTTCTGATTATGGAAGGAAAAAAAAACCACAGTGCTACATTTGTAACCTGGCTTTGGCATTCTCTGTTTGCAAAACGGATGGCGTCTTCTGAGAGGATGTGCTTGGGTAATGATAGTTAATGTTAAGCATGTTGGTACATAACTTTGCCATATAGACTAAGGAAAAGAAGGACTGTTATGGTTTTACAAAAGGATGCTCAGTACAACTGTATCACACAGGTTTAGAGCTATTTTAAAGTTAATTTAGACATTTAACACATTCCGTAACAGTATATGTGTATATATCCTGTTGTGTTTGTTTGGTTTGAAAATAATGACAGGCTGTTTGTCAGTGGCTGATTTTTAGGTTCATGGACCAACATCTGTTAAGTGATCCAAGCTGATTACTTTAACTGATTGTGTGGCTTTGCTGTCTTTATTTTTCAGAAGAGCACTGCTAAGTCGTCTTCATAGATGAGGTGTTTGTATTCTACTTCAGCCAGTCCACCTGCTTTAAATACCTAATAAAATACATGTGCAAATGTTAGTAAGTGTAGACATTGGATAAAACAAGATCTGAATACACTTTGTACACTAAGGCAGGAGTCATTTGGTAATGTCAGAAAAATGTGAAACATTAATATCTAATTCAGTTGGACTGCCTCATTTGTCCTTTAATGTATCTTTGTTTCTTTAATTTTAAACAGGTACGCTTAAGTATATGGATGTTCTATAAATATTTTGTCATGTCTGCCAGCCACACTGCTACCAGAATTAAATAATGTTGTGGCCATGGGGAAGCTTCAGATAATAGAGTGTTGTGTAGCTTTTAGTTACATTAAATATTTTTTTCAAAATCTTAGAGGTTTGCATGGTTACTCATGAGTTTACCACAAGTGGATTTGAAAATAAAACGAAGATACCTTACATGGGCTCTCTATGTTGAAAAAAAAAAAGTCCTTATCCTTTAAATTTGTCACTTTTGTGGGACAAAATTATGCTGGGCTCAACACTAGGGTAATTTGGAATTGATTTTTTTTATATCTATCTATCTATCTATCTATCTATGACTTGAAATTTAGGGAAAGATGAAATAGCTGGGATTAATGGGCAAGCCAAAAATTAACTACTTAGAAATGGTGAATCCAATTCACTGCATGAACATGACCACTATGTATGTGTGCATGTGAATAAATAAACAACCAAGACTTGGAGAACAACAGAAGCATAATGAAAATTTAAAAAAACAAAACAAAAGAAAACACAAAATACCTCACTAGAAATCGCAATTTGCAGAAATTGGTTAAGGTTCCTTTTTATATAAACTTGCCCCAAAGTGGCTGTATCATTTGTTGCTGTGTCATGGTTCGGCCCCAGCAGTTTGCTGAGCACAACACAGCCCCTTGCTCGGGGCCAGGGGGAAGGGGAAGGAAAAAAGAGAAAAAAAACAAAGGCAAACTTTGTGGGTTGGGATAAGTATAGTTTACTAGGTCAGCAGAGATAGATAATAATAATAATAGGACTTTTATAGCAAAGATACATGAAACTGGTGATGCACAAGGCAGTTTCTCACCAAACCACACAACTCAGGCTGTGCAGCTCAGAGTCATCCCAGAGCTGGACCATCCCCAAAAACCACACATCCTGGAGCTGTGTGCTCCTCCTCCCACAAACCGCCCTTTATGCCAAGCATGACATAATTGGTATGGAATACCCTCTTTGGCCAGTTTGGGTCACCTGTCTTGTCTGCGTCCCCTCCTGCCTTCCTGGGCACCTCCTACCTTCTTGTTAGCAGGGCAATATGAACAAGTGAAAACTCCCTGACTGCTTGGCAGCAACTAAAAACATCAGGGTGTTATCAGCACTGCTCCCCTCCTGACTCCCATCACTCCCAAAAGCAGCATTCCACTGACTGCTAAAAAGAAATTAACTCTATCCTAGCCAAAACCAGGACATTATCCACCCCTTATTCCATACCATTTACGTCATACCCAGATCGACCAATTCCCTTAGGCATGACCATTTTTCTGGTTTTTGACACAAACACACACACAGAGATATATATATATACACACACACACGTATACACATGCAGATATCATTACCTTAGTCTATGGGCCATCCCTCTGAAATGTCCGTTGAGTTCATTTAATCCATGACATCAGGCTCCATCTGTCATAACAGTCTCTCAGGGTAGGAGTGATGATGTGTACCATTGGATTATTGCATGCTGCCTCCCAGACTCTGAACTGATGCACTTGTCATGGTCCATGTTTGTGGTCTGCAGGTTTTTTTTTTTCAAAGAAGTGTGTGGGTGCCAGTTACTGAGGCCAGTTTTAGTCCCATCATCATAGCACTCATCCTTCATTAATTTGTGTGACTCCTACTGTAGTATCATTGGTACAATTGTAGCTTGTTAAGCTTGATGCTTTATCACGATGTAACAGGACCCATGAGTGAACAGGGCGTACTGCTTCTCATTCTGCAGTAGTTGTTGTATGTCAGGGCGTCTTCAGCACGTGTTATCTCCTCCAGAGATGTGCCATCCCAGAATCTTTGTCTTCTGGCCAGTCTGTGATCACTTCCAGGATTTCTGGGTGGTTGGTGTTCCCTATTTGAGCCTGCTGTGCAATACGTGTGACCCACTTGCTCTACATAGCATCAGTGGCATGGTGCATAGAAGGGGCCTTTCATTTGAACATCCAGCCCAGCACCGGCAGTTGGGGTGCCAGGAGGAGCTGGGCTTCAGTTGGAATCACTTCTGAAGTGGCTGGAACCCCTTCATATGCTGCAAGTATTTCCTTTTCTGTTGGAGCGTACTGGACCTCGGATCCTCTGTAGCCCCGACTCCAAAACCCCAGCAGTCAGCCCTGAGTCTCCCCTGGTGTTTCTGCCAGAGACCCCAGATAGGGTCATTCTCCCTGGCTGCAGTGTAAAGCACATTCTTTACATCTGGCCCTGTCTGGACATGCCCAAGGGCTACTGCATGGACTGTCTCCTGTTTGATCTGTTCAAAGGCTGGTTGCTGCTCAGGGCCCATTGGAAATCATTCTCCTTCCAGGTTACATGGCAGAGAGGGCTGACAGTGAGACTGTAACTGGGGATAAGCATTTGCCAAAATCCCACAATGCCTAAGGAAGCCTGTGTCTCCTTTTTGTTAGTTGGTGGAGACATAGCTGCTATACTTTTTATAACATCCGCTGGGATCTGATGACACCCATCCTGCCATTCTATTCCTTAAAACTGGATTTCTTGGGCAGGTCACTTGACCTTACTTTGTTTCATAGCAAAATCAGCTTTTAGCAGAATCTGGATTATTCTCATTTCTCAAAAACAACTTCTTCTGTGTTGCCCTATACAATGATACCAATATACTGCAAGTGCTCTGGGGCTTCACCCTGTTCTAATGCAGTCTGGATCAGTCCATGGCAGATGGTGGGGCTGTTTCCACCCCTGGGACAGCTGATTGCACATGTATTGGATGCCTCTCCAAGTGAAAGCAATCTGTGGCCTGCCCACCGAAGGAATTGAGAAGAAAGCATGTGCAGTGCTGATTGTGGCTTACCACTTGGCTGCTTTTGACTCTAGCTCATCCTGGAGTTCTAGCATGTCCAACACAGCAGTGCTCATAGGTGGTGATTTCATTCAGGCCACAATAATCTGTCAGCCTCCACTCTCCATTGGACTTTGGCACTGGCTATATTGGGCTGTTAAAAGGTGAGCGGGTTCTGCTGATCACTCCCTGACTCTCCAGTTGTTGAATCAGCTTATGGATGGGGATCAGGGAATGTCGGTTGGTGCAGTATTGTTGTTTGTGCACCGTAGTGCAAGCAGTTGGCACCTGTTGTTCTTCAACCTTCAGCAACCCCACAATAGAACGGTCCTCCCAGAGTCCAGGCAAAGTAGACAGTTGCTCAATTTCTTCTGTCTCCAGGGCAGCTATTCCAAAAGTTCATTGGTACCCTTTTGAGTCTTTGAAGTACCCTTTTTGGAGAAAGTCTATGCCCAGAATGCAAGGAGCCTCTGGGCCAGTCACAGTGGGGTGTTTTTCCCAGTCCCTCCCAGTTAGGCTCACTTCAGCCTCTAGAAGAGTCAACTGTTGGGTTCCCCCTTTCACTCCAGAAATACTGATGGGTTATACCCCTTCATGATTTGATGCCATTAGGGTACACTGGTCACTGGTATCCATTATTTATCAATATGGGAAGGATTTTGGAGAGAGTTTCTTTTTTTACCTCATTTCTTCTTCTGCACTGCATCAGTATGTCTAAGTAAGTTTTCCTTCTAGGGTACCATTTTCTAACTTGTTTACCTGTTATTATAAATATTTTTAAATGTGTGATACGGTGTGGGCCAGAGACTTTAGAGGAGGGGAAGCTAAAGCCCTACTCACAAACCTTAAAGCATTATGTTTGACTGTATAAATAGCCTTGTGGCAGCAGATGATTTACCCACGCTAAGGAGCTAGAAGAAAAGTGAATTTTCAGAAGTATCATGAAGGCCCCACCCATTTTATGACATTGTCAAACTAGATTAGATTGGATGAAACTAGGTAGAAAAAAGATGTGCTCTGAAACACTGGAACAGACTCAGGTAACGACGTTGGTGGGAGCGCTCATGGTAGGTAGCACAACGGAAGGTCCACAACAGTTACCATGGTGTGGAGCACACTGATGAAGTGGGTCTTTGTACCCTCTTGGCAGTCTTGTCATTTCAGCTGTTACCTTGAACCTGGTAATTGAGGGTGGTGCATTTGTGAAAGATGCATGTTAGGGAGCACATCAAGGATTAAGGAACAATCTCTTTGTTCTGTTTATAGTAGTTAGTGACAACCCAGCTGTGGTATTTGAAAACTATATCATAACCCATACACAGAGGGATAGAGTATGGTACAAGAGAGTGGTTATTGTAATAAAATGACACTGTGATTTATGAAACATCCAATAAACATACCCCTGAAGTCTGTTCTTTGTATCTGTCTTTTGTGCTTACTTGTGTTGTCGTGGTGACACCCTGTCCCTCTACCTCCTGAAATACTTCTGTGCCCTGTTGAAAATGAATGGAAGGCCCCTCTTTCTTTTCAAGTAGGAAAAAAACAAGCTATGAATGAGAAATTGGGAGAGAGTGGGAAAGTGAGTCACTGTGCTTTGTCACAGTTGCACTCATTTTATCACAACTGACACAAGCTGAGCAGCACTTACAGTTCAAAGGAAACACTCCTTACTCTGGTATCATTTAGTTTGAGTTCCAGAGCTGCTGAAGTATTAAAATATTTCTTGAATGTATGCATGGCCTTTTTGTTTGGTTGGTTTTGCTTTCAAAGGAAGTATCCAAATGAAGCTGCCCAAGTAAGACTCCATTTTTCTTTAACCTCAAGCATTTTTAACCAGACTGTGGCACGAAGTACACCCATATTTTAGTATTTTGTTGTTACATGCCCTTCCAGGAATGCCTGTGTTTTGCCAAAAAATAATTACCCAGCCAAGCTTTCTAACAGTGTGTATATATATATTTAATAATTTAAATATATATATTTTTAATAATTTAAAAGAATGGACTTTGCAGGCTCTGGCATCAGTTTTCTTATAGTGTTGAATGTATTCTTTTTTCTGTAGAACTCTGTTGCTGTACTTATCTCTGTCTTGTTTCCATATCGCACTTCAGCTGCACACTAGGCTTTTTCAACAGTAGGTGAAATGAAATAGATGAGAGCCCAGCCCTACCCACTGAGCTCAGATGCACAGCAGCAGTGCTCCCATTGTCTCCAGTACTGGACCAAGCCCCACATCCTTTCTGGGCAGGAAAGGCCAACTGTTGGTGAATGGGAAAAAGATCAAGGCCCAGCAGGCCTTTGAAAGATAACTGTGCCAAGGCTCTGTAAGTTTTACTGGATTTTTTCCCCCCCCAGTTTTTCACAATAACACTTGAAAAAGGTGCATGAGAAAAGAAATGATCAGTAGTTCTTTGTGCAGTAATGGTACCCTATATGTAAATGGCAATGCAGGCTTCCTTTGCAAAATGCTACTGAGTTTTACTAGTGAAAAGTGCTAAGATCAAAGTATTATTCCAAGTGTGGTGCCTAAGGTGAATTCGGTAAAATAAAATAACACTGATTCTTTTTTTTTCTTACCACCTACTGTTGTTGAAAGTTTAATCACATTTATTATATTATTCCTCTAGCCTAAGTAGAGATTCAGTAAAGCTTGAAAAGCATAGTCAATATTATCGGTCAATAGTTCTGTTCGTTGACGGTGTACATTTAAACATTGAATAGGGCTGTTTTTCCTTTGCTAAACAGACATAGTTGTCTTTAAATTGCTAGTTGAAGTTAGATGCAACTTGAGGTGTAACCTAATGAGTCACACCATGCCTTAAAAACAGCAAGAAGAAGTTAAAACAGCTGCAGAAGTATTCAGGTACTTACACAGGAGGACAGATCCATGGAGTCACATGAAAAACCACCGTTACAAGCACGCCCATGGAGGCAGTGTGCTGTCTTCACCCATACAGAGAAGAAATATGCAAACACCACAAGATCTGGTTTGGAAAGAGCTAGAAAATTGGAGAGTCATCATCTGCTTTTATGTGGCGGGACTGAAGGCCAGGGACTGGACAGATGAGGAGCCCCTGAAAGCTGCTGGCTGTCTGGTGATGCTCTGGACCATGTTGTGCGACGCAGCAGTGAGTGCGGCCGGTGGGATATGTTTTGTCTGGCTTGAGACCATGGTTTCCTGTCTCTGTCACACCTTATGAAACCCCAGTCTTACCACTTAGGTTATGGTAGGATGTAGAAACTCAAGCCTGTGTGCCCTGGCTCAAATTGCTTTTCTAAACAAATTTACTGCTCTAGTAACACGTACAGCAAATTCCCCAGTGAGAGCGCAGGCATGTGTGTGCAGCAGTAAGGTGTATGCTAACAAGTGGCAACAAAGGTAGCCTTATGAAAATGCCGGAGGGGGGGGGAGGGAAGATCTTTATTTGCACCCATACACCATACCCTCCTGCTTTCTAATTGGTACTAATTGATAGAGAATGTAATTTGGAGTCTTTCAACCACCCCTAGTTCATGAGGGTTTGCTTGCGACATTGTTCAGCCTACTGGCTGCCCTTTGCTTATTAGGCATGGTCAGTACTCAGAGCTCGCCTCTCAAGCTATGTGTGCGCATTATCAGCCCTCCTACAGGCACCAAAGACTTGTCAATCATGGTGACCTCCAGAGCCCTCTAACAAGCCCAGCAAACAAGGCTTTGAGGTCTGCAGTGGGGGTTTTTTTATTTTATTTTATTTTTTCAGTCAGGCTTTTTGGAGTGGGTTTCTCTAATTATTTGAAAGTGTATGCAAACACTGAAGGAGAATTAGGAGCATCAAGTGGGGCCTCTGCTTTTATTAGGAGACTCTTTCTTTTCTAAATAGATGTCAAACATATTCTTTACTCTTTAGACAGTTAACCTTTCATCTCTCCTGTAGCAGAAATTCCACTCTGAGGTATGCTAATTTGCTATTTGCAGCATTCTAAAGTAGGGAGAAAATGTCATTTGCAGTGCCTTCATTAAAAAGTCCTTTATCCATATTGTACACATTTTTTCTGTTCTGGTTAGTTACATTTTTATTGAATAAAAAACGCCCATCTAGTCTCCTTCTCCTGAAAAGTAAATAGATAAATAAAACCACACACACACACACACAAAAAAAAACCCCAAAACCTCACCAAAAAACCCCAAACAACTCACAAACCAAAATAATACCCAAACCAACAAAACCCTGAGGATAAAGCCTAGACATAGATGACTTTCAGGCTTGAATTCATCATGAAATCTTCCCTGGCTTCATTTACTAAGAGGTAGGATGTAAAAGTCCCCTGCCATCTCTGTTCTTCTTTGTATGCTTACTCCAGGCATCATCTTCCACAGCTCCGCTACTGCTATTAAGTGAATGTCTTTTATGCAAGACAGGGTGTTAGAAGGGATAAAACTGGGAAGCAGGAGGCACACAACAGGACCGCTCTTGTGTGAAGAAGTGAAGCTTCTTCTGTTGCCTCTCTTTTCAAAGCGACCTTCCTTCTTTTCCCGGTTCGGTTGGTCTCTGTGATGCAGTAAGATATCTGAGCCAACTCAGACTGCAGAAAAGGAAAGATACCTTTTCACCTGAACTGGTCTGCTCAGACATACTGCACTGTTTGAGCTAGCACATGTTTCTCTGCATGATACTTTGCCACCAGTAATACCCGCATCATGTTGTCAGCTGCAGAGCCCACAGAAGACTTGGTGCTGCACTTATGCTAGCAGTGCTGGATTCCTTACAGCATCAGGAACGCCTGGGCAGACTTCTTCCCATTTTAATTTTAGTTACCTTGAAAAGAAAGGGAAGGTGAAAGGAGAGTGAAAAGGCATACTCGGGTTGTTGTCAAAATTGGGTACGTATGCTACGGTGTCCATTCAAATTAGCTAGTGTGTTCCCTGCATCTGCCCCAGCACAGGTATTTTTGCACATGTGCACTGGTTTACAGGTGCCATAGGAAGAGGCCAGCTGTTTGAAGAGCTTCCTATGTGCTTTAAGGTATGGTATTTACAGGCTGCGGTCAGGCTGACTGTGGGGAGACTTTGACCAACTAGGGAGATGGACCTTTCAAACCCTGCTATTGATTGTGGAGAACGTGTGCAGTAGCCCCTGCTGCATCTTTGAGGTCATCCATCAAGAGGTAAATGTATCACAATTTGTTAATTTTTTATGCAATTTCTCCGACATTTGCCATACTCCTTGCAAATGGACTTATGTTCATAGGCAGCCGTGAGCTATTCCAAGTTGTTTGGTGCTCACAGTTTTATCTCGAGGGACAAAAGATACAAGCTCCCCAAACCGCTAGATAATTTGAGTAACTGCTCCTCTCAGTCTCCTCCCACAATATAGTTTATTTTATTCTTAGTACTTTCTTCTTTCAGCCTTTTTTTCTTTTTTTGCATAAGTAACGAACATTCTTTTCTACTAGCTTATTTTGGAAAGATAAGCCAGATTTGTGTTGCGAAGCATGCTTTTGTGGGAGTCTTTTCATTTTGTCAGAAAAGAGGCTTTTGGGAGCTTTGTTTTTTGGTGTGTATTCTAAGTAAGTAATTTTAATAAATAATTGGTTAATTTTGTGGTGTTGCTGAGGTAATTTTTTTCATCACAGTTGAGGCGGTCAGCAGCAGCCATATGAGATGGGAAAAGTGAAAAGTCAAATTTTTAAACATAAGTAGTTTTAAAAAAATTAAATTGAAGAATTTTTAGGCTGTGTACTTTCTCTGTTACATTTTTTTGAGCCGCACATTTGTTTTCCTGAGAAGGTAAGAGAATCTCCCTTGTTTGGGTTATTTCTGTAAGCACTGAAGGCACTCACGTTCTTGGGCAAGTTAATTTCGCCCTTCACATGTGAACGGGTCACTCCTCAGTACCTTGGCTTTGTGCGCAGCTAAGTGAAAAATTAGCGTTTTGTAAATGGATTCAGTTTGGGGTGCTGGTATGCTGTTTTGTCTGCTTACCCTGGGAATAGGAAGGATGAAAGGGGGAGGAGAAATAATTATGGGCAAAACAGTAACCTTTTCTTCTTCTCCCAGACGTTCTCATAGGCAAAGAAAAACACACAAATGACTCCTTGCCTATCACGTACTTGGACATTCTGTTGAGATGGATCTTTGTGGATTCCGAGGAGGAGACTCCAATTTGTATTTAGTCTGAAGTACTCGGCAGCCGGGGGGGGGGGTGGGGGCTGGGGAGGAGCACGCCAGAAGCCCTGTGCAACCGTCCTCCTTTGTTTAGGTCTGGAGGACTGGCTCTGGGAAGGTCTCAACAGGGATAGTTTCCAAATAGTTTCAGGCAGAGCGGGAGGGTTATTTTCTTTAACGATGTGGCAAAACACACAGCGTAAACCAGAAAATTAGGAACACTGAATGCGATGGTCACAGGGAAAAAAAAAAAAAAAAAAAACCACCCAAACCTCTTTTTCTTTTGTGTCGTTTTATCAGTTGGTTTGCTCCATGCAAAGTGAGGTGTGTGACTTTTTCTCCTGCCTTCTTGGTACTGGCGGGTTTGGGGTTTTTTTTTGTTTGCTGCAGATGTTCAGGAAACTAATTCCAGGGCTTGCACCTGCGTGACACTGACCTAGGCCTGCTTTGCCACATCCTGCTTTTATTCTGCTGCACAGATCAATTTGCAGTTTATTCCTCATCCCTCTCTCCTTTGTCCACGAAACCATCCGTCAGGCCCCTCCTGCCTCTCTCTGTGCACGTCGTAGGTGGAGGAGGGACTGACTGCTGGTTTCTCTGTCTCAAGGTTGCTTTGGCAGAGGAACCGAGGCCAAACTCCTGTCAGGTCAAGGTGCCATCCATTAAGACAGTGTTCACATTTTCATTATGAGACCCTGTTTGAGGGATTTATAACTTGGCTGCACAAACTTGCTAAAGGCTGAACTTGTCATACATAGTTTCATCTGGGGAACTACTTAGTGGTCTTTCCAAGACTCAGACAAAATCCGTGCAGGGGCTCTGCTTCTCCCCTCGCCAGGAGGTGGAGACAGTGGCATTACTAGAGAGCGTTTTGAGGTTTGTTTTGGTTTTAGGCAATGGGGGGGTGGGGATCTGGGGGGGGGTAGAGGGTGTCTCAGATGTGCTAATGCTTTTAGCTAAGATTATGTTTTGGCAGGCTCTCACAGACCTGAAGCCTGAAGTCAGGCTGCTGCTGCAAGCTTCCTCCTTCTGGTTTTATATTGCTTATAACCTGAACCTAAATTACCTTTATTTTACATTGACGTCAGGATAATAAAGAACAAAAAGTAAAGCCTCAGCTTGAGGCTTGCTGCGTGAAGCTCGAAGCGTGCTGACGCGAGGCGGCTGCTGTGCAGGGCTCTTGTGGCCAGGAGGCTTCAAAGCCTCAGCAGAAGCCAGGTGGCCGTGGAGAGAAGGCCTCCCGCGGTGCAAGGCTTCAAGGAGGACATGACATCTCCTCCCACCTGGCAGTGGCAGCCTCCCCTTGTCTCCTCCGCGAAGCACCGGCGGCGTGGCCAGAGCCAGGGGGCTCCTCCGAGGCCTCCCTCACAGAGGCACCTCGTACGCCGTGATTTTACGAAGCAGTACGTTTTCGTGGCGTGCAAAAAGAAGAGGCCAAACTGGGGGGACGCAGGTAGGACAGAGGGGGAAGATGATAGCAAGAAACGCCTCTGCTGCGCCCCTGCATGCCTTTCTGTGGATCCGGTTACATGCGAGACCCGCAGAGAATGCAAGCAAGGAGAGATCAGCATCGCTAAAAATTCTTCACTGACCCCACGAATAAAGAAACAAAGACCAGTGTCTCATTAAGCAATTCCGTATCTTCTTAAATGCCAGCTGAAGAATGGACAAAAGAAAACCTCTGCACCCTTAAGGCCAGAAATGTCCTTTTGAACTTGCCAGAGGCTGAGCGTGTTGGTGGCAGATCCACCTACAGTGAATCTAATAACACGCTGGTGGTGGTTCTCCTTTTACTTCAGGTGGGCAGATTTTCTGTGATCAGCAGCGTAGTGGAGCATCTGAAGTTGAGGAGTCTCTTATCGAAGGCTACAGAGCCAAGCCATACTTCCAGAGTAGAGGCCCACTTCAAGAACTTTCTCAAGTGGAAAGCTTTTGAATAAGTGACTGCACAATTTTTCTGGCTTCAGTATACTGGCACACGCTTCAGTCAAACAGTAAAAGCTGTTGTTAATGAGTACATAGGCTTGCTAATCTTACGGATTTATAAAGTTAAAATAAGAGAAAATAATTCAATGCCAAATTTAGTAAACACCACAAAGGACACTTTAATTTCCGTTTTTTGACTTAGGAACAGAAAAAATGGCACAAGTTACAGAAAAATCCACCTAGGACTCATTTATAAAACAGTTTTATCATCTAGATTTTGTAATCAGATAGATGGATGGTAGGTTTTGCATTTACAAATAGCACATTCCTTAGGTGGATTTTGTACATGATCTGCAATTTACACACAATACATCTCAGGCTGCTCTATGCAGGCTTGAAGTTATTACTTTATTACCTTTTTTTCCAAGTAAGTGGTAAGACTTATGGTTTCATCTTTTTACTCCGCTCCATTAAATTTATATGATAATGCTGGTGCTACAGAGACAGGCATCAGCTTGCAGAGTCTTCTCCAAGTGTAAATATTCACCAGTTCACTTTGTGGGAAGTGAATTTTGCTCTAAAAACAGTACATTAATACTAGTTACAAAGTACATGTGAATGTAGGAAAATTTATACGGTAATGAGTATAGTTCCAAATCAGAAACAGATACCTCTCAGGGAAAATGTATTTCTCAGCCTTACTTTTCTATTATTCTGGAACATATCTTTTCTGTTTTGAAAAATGTTGCACCTAAGATCAAAAGGAGAGAGGCAGAGGTGCACCCATCAGTGGCCATCAGCACCCATTAACAGCCATTGTTCGTCCCCTGCACTGCCGGGAGCGGTGACTCATCGGGGGCGGAGCTAAGTGCGACAGGAATTATCCCTCTCCATACAAGAGAGGCCTCTGGGAGCGCGGCGACCCGGAGCGCGGCGAACAGGACGGGCAGACAGGGCGTGGCGCGTCAGAAGGGCGTGGCGCGGCAGTTAGCGAGGCAGTTCGCGCAGGCAGAGCAAGCAGGCCGAGCAAGCCTCCCCTCCTAGTTTGCTGAGGGGGTATACTCAGAGGACCGGCTCGCAGAGTACAAAAGGGCGAGCTGAGGGTTCCCTGTCTGCTGTGTGCTCAGCTAACCATGGTCTCCACCAGGCGCAGAGGTTCCCCCTGCAAATCTCGGGCAACCTCGATGGAGGGCCTGCCTAGGGATGCTGCAGTCCAGGTCTCAGGCTGCAGGGAATGCCAGAGCCTGCAGTTGCCTGGGATAAGAGGCAAACACCTAGCCTGTCTGAGGTGTGAGCAGGTCGATGACCTGCTTGCTTTGGTGGTACAACTAAAGGAAGAGGTTGAAAGACTGCGGGTGATCAGGGACTGCGAGCGAGAGATTGACTGGTGGAGTAGCTCCCTGGCGTCCCAAAAGGAAGACAGTCGGGATGACACCTCACACCTGAAGACGGTCCCCCCTCACTGCCCGTGCCAGGTTAATGGGAGTGACCCAAACCCCGAGGAGGCCTGGAAGACAGTCCCGACTCGGCGTCGTAGGCACTCCCCCTGCCTACCTACCCCACCCCCTCAGGTGTCCCTGAGCAACAGGTTTGGGGCCCTGACAGTTGAGGAGGAGGTACCTGAGGAGATGAATGGAGCCCCTTTGCCTCACAGAAAGCGGAGGCCTAGAGTGAGGCGGTCATCTGCACGCCTTGAGACTGCCTCTGTTAGGCAAGAGAGGAAGGTAGTCGTAGTAGGAGATTCCCTTCTCAGAGGGACAGAAGGGCCTATATGTAGGCCAGACCCTACACGCAGGGAGGTGTGTTGCCTCCCTGGAGCCCGGGTCAGGGATATTACCAGAAGGCTACCAGGCCTGGTAAGATCCACTGACTATTATCCCTTACTGATAGTTCAAGCAGGCAGGGACGCAATCACAAAGTGTAGCCTGCAAGCTGTCAAAAGGGAATTCCGGGACCTGGGGCGCTCTGTTGAGGGGGGGGGAGCCTAAATAATATTCTGCTCTATCCCCACTTGTGGGAGGAGGGGCTCAGAGCAGGACAGGATAACCCACGAGTTGAATGTGTGGTTAAAAGGCTGGTGCCGGCGCAAGAACTTTGGATTCTTTAACCAAGGGATGGTGTACTCTGCTCCTGGCATGAGTACTGCTAATGGGGCTCACCTGTCCTATAAAGGAAAGCGGATCCTCGCCCAGGAGATAGCAGGGCTCATCGATCGTGCTTTAAACTAGTTAGGAAGGGGGAAGGGGATATTAAGGCGGCTGCCAGGGTTAGGCTTCGGGAGACACAACGGGAGTTGACGGTGGGAAGAGGTAAATACCAACAGCACAGTCGTGGACTTGGGGACGTTTTTCCACGTGAGAGTAGGGAAAATTCTGTGGACTGCCCTGAGTACTCCTCCGTGGAGCCACTTTTGCCAGTCCCCTGTCAGAAATCTCGCTGTGGGCCGTTGAGGATACCTACATCTGCTTCACCACTGAACTGTCTTTACACAAATGCACGTAGCATGGGGAACAAACAAGAAGAACTAGAGATCTTTGTGCGGTCGCAGGGCCATGATCTCATCGCAATCACAGAGACGTGGTGGGACAACCTGGACGACTGGCACACTGTCATGGATGGCTATGTGCTTTTTAGGAAAGACAGGCTAGGGAAGCAAGATGGAGGAGTTGCTCTTTATGTGAGAGAGCACCTAGAATGTGTTGAGCTCCACCTGGGGAAGGATGAACCTTCTGTCGAGTGTTTGTGGGTTAAAATCAAGGGGCAAACCGGTATGGGGGACATTGTTGTGGGAGTGTGCTATAGGCCCCCTGATCAAGAGGAGCAGGTAGATAACGCATTCCATAAACAGTTAGAAGTAGCCTCAAGTTCCCGGGCACTGATCCTTATGGGGGACTTCAACTACCCAGATATTTGCTGGGCAAGCAATACGGCCAGTCGTATGCAGGACAGACAATTTCTGCAGTGTGTTGAAGACAGTTTCCTGCTACAGATGGTGCAGGAGCCCACAAGGGGAGGGCGGCTGCTGGACCTTGTTTTCACTAACAAGGATGGACTTGTTAGGGAAGTGAAGGTCGGGGGCAGCTTAGGGCAAAGCGACCATGAAATGGTTCAGTTCATGATCCTGGGTGGAAGAAGCAAGCCAAAAAGTAGGATAGCTACCCTGAATTTTGGTAGAGCTAACTTTGATCTCCTCCGCCACTTAATGGGGGCTATCCCGTGGGCTACGCTGTTTGAAGGAATGGGAGCCTGCGAGAGCTGGCTAGCATTCAAACAGCACTTCTTCCAAGCACAGGAACGATGCATCCCTTTGAGGAGGAAATGGGGAAAGAGAGGCAGAAGACCTGCATGGATGAACAGGGAGCTATTGAGCAAACTCAAAGAGAAGCAGAAGATCTATGAATCGTGGAAAAAGGGTCTGAGCACCTGGGAAGAATACAGGAATGTGGTCAGGGCCTGTAGGGATGCAACTAGGAAGGCTAAAGCCCTCTTGGAAATTAAGCTGGCAAGGGACATAAAGGATAATAAAAAGGGGTTTTTTAGGCACGTGAACAGTAAGAGGATGTCCAGGGATAATGTAGGTCCCTTGCTGAATAAGGAGGGTGTCCTGGTTACGGGGGATGCTGAGAAAGTGGAGATATTGAATGCCGCCTTTGCTTCGGTCTTCACTTCAAAGGCCCCCCGGGACCCACAGACACTGGATGAGAGTAGGACTGATTGGGAAATGAAGAATTTCCCTCTGGTTCAAGTAGGGGAGGTCCAGGAGCGGCTCAAAGGGATTAACGCACACAAATCCATGGGCCCAGATGGGTTACATCCACGTGTGCTGAGGGAGCTGGTGGAGGTGATTGCTGAGCCGCTCTCTATCATCTTCGACAGGTCTTGGAGGACAGGAGAAGTGCCTGAAGACTGGAGGATAGCCAATGTCACTCCAGTCTTTAAAAAGGGCAAGAAGGAGGAACCTAGTAACTATAGGCCAGTCAGCCTCACCTCTGCCCCTGGAAAGGTAATGGAACAGCTTGTTCTGGATGCCATCTCCAAGCAATTGGAAGAGAAGAAGGTCATGAGGAGTAGTCAGCATGGATTCACTAAGGGGAAATCGTGCTCGACCAACCTCATAGCCTTCTACGATCTCATGACAGGCTGGGTAGATGGAGGGAGAGCAGTGGATGTCATCTACCTTGACTTCAGCAAGGCCTTTGATACTGTCTCCCATGACATCCTGATAGCAAAGCTGAGAAAGCATGGGATAGATGAGTGGACAGTGAGGTGGGTTGAGAATTGGCTGTCGGACCGAACCCAGAGGGTTGTGATTCGTGGAGTAGAATCTGACTGGAGGCCTGTTACCAGCGGTGTTCCCCAGGGCTCAGTGTTGGGTCCAGTCCTGTTTAATATCTTCATTGACGATCTTGATGAGGGAATAACATCCACCCTCAGCAAGTACGCCGATGATACAAAGCTGGGAGGAGTGGCTGACACGCAGGAGCACTGCGCTGCCATCCAGAGAGACCTGGACAGGCTGGAGAGCTGGGCAGTGAGAAACCAGATGAAGTTCAACAAAAGCAAGTGTAAAGTCTTGCACCTGGGAAGGAACAACTGTTTGTATCAGTACAGGCTGGGGGATGACCTGCTGGAGAAGAGCTCAGTGGAGAAGGACCTGGGGGTCCTGGTAGATGACAGGTTGGCCATGAGCCAGCAGTGTGCCTCGGTGGCCAAGAGAGCCAATGGGATCCTGGGATGCATCAGGAGGAGTGTAGCCAGCAGGTCAAAGGAGGTGATCCTCCCTCTCTACTCTGCCCTGGTCAGGCCCCACCTGGAGTATTGTGTCCAGTTCTGGGCTCCTTGGTATAAAAAGGACAGGGATCTCCTGGAAAGAGTCCAAAGAAGGGCTACGAAGATGATTAAGGGCCTAGAGCATCTCCCCTATGAGGAAAGGCTGAGTAAGCTGGGACTGTTCAGCCTTGAGAAGAGAAGACTAAGGGGGGACCTAATCAAAGTTTATAATTATCTGAAGCAGGGGATGCAGGGGGAATCAGCCAGCCCCTTTTCAGTGGTCTGTGGGGATAGGACAAGGGGCAATGGCTGCAAGTTGGAGCATAGGAAGTTCCGCACCAACATGCGGAAGAACTTTTTCACAGTGAGGGTGACTGAGCACTGGAATAGGCTGCCCAGGGGGGTGGTGGAGTCTCCTTCACTGGAGATATTCAAGACCCGCCTGGACGCCTATCTGAGCAATATGAGCTAGGGAGCCTGCTTTGGCAGGGGGGTTGGACCCGATGATCTCTCGAGGTCCCTTCCAACCCCTACAATTCTGTGATTCTGTGATTCTGTGATCATTCCTGCAGTATCTCTTTTTCTGGTTCCTTTTCATTTACTTGGTCCATCTTTGTCACTGGCTGTTAGCATTGTAGTAACTCTTCATCAATTTAGCAAAATTAGTAGAAAGCATTGCTGGTTTTATGCAGAGGCTTGTATTATCCAAAGCTGCATTTGTATTTTGCCATGTGTGGACAAGAAGTCTGCACCTCTTGAATGGTTTAAGTGTGGCTTCCAATTCAGGGTAACACAGCTTTAGTCCTTGGTGAAGCTACAGGGGTGACTGTTGATTGTTGCCCACCTGGGAGCATCTTCATATTCCTGGGAGCATCTCACAGCTCGCTAGGAGGTGTGCCTCTGGTATTCATGATGGACCACAGACTGTGTGAGGGATTTGACATGCAGCTCACCTTTTCTGTCGCAGTATTTAAACATTTGCCAGACTTCCCATTATATAATGACAAATATTTATTAACAGCTAAATCTTGACTTAGATCTTTACTGTTTTTTAAATGATAAATATATATAGCTACTGTTTTTCTTTTAAAAATAGATAAAAAGAAGTATCACACAAGGTAACTCTTCTGATTCTGTTTTTAAAATATTTCTGACATTGAAAAATATTTAGATCAAAGCCCATATTTGTTATATAACTAACCTGAAGTGAGATGTAGCTGTGATCCTGGCAAGGATTAAAAATTACCTTTTTAGGTTGCCTTAAAAAAATATCAATCCATAGCTGTCACCTTTGCAGTGCAGGTATGTGTGCTAACTAGATGTAGTAGATTGCAATTGCATAGAGGGAGAGTTTCTGGTCTATAAGGACAGTAAGTTCTAACCTAAAGTTTTACATGGCAGAAGTGGTAACTGTGAAGGAGTTCTTGATGTCAAGCATACAGAGCTAAAAAGGAATTACAGCAGGTGACCGTGCATATGGTAGTGAGAACTTCAAGGCTGATACCATGATGTACAGTCCAGCCCCAAAAGTTCTTTTATAAGCCCCCCATCTCCATGTTGTGAAGTGTTCTGGCAGATGGGCATGTTTTAGGTCTAGTTTCTCACTCCTTGCTTTCCTGACTTCTGAGATCTCCTGGTAGTGGAGCCTTTGTCATTCTCAGTTGTGCCAACAGCTTGCACACTATGAAATGGATCACAGGATTGATCAGTACACCCATTGTTAATATAGGCAAATCACTTCATGTATCAGGGTCTACCTATAACCCCAAAGGCAGTTGCTCTGGTACAGTTAGGGTCAGTGCACTGCCCTGAGACAGAACTTGAGTTAAAGACTCCTGAAAACCTTGTGTTGCTGAAGAACTACAGAGGTCCTCAGTTGTGTGAAAGGCCAAAACTACATGGCAAACAAAGGTTCACAATTATTTCAAAGCTAGTTTGAAGAATCAAGTTTTTATTGCACTTTCACTGTTAAGTCATATTTTGCCATCCAAAGGTGATAGGATCACATCAGATGGAGCAGTGTTACGTTTCATATAGTTAGTTTTTAACCACACAGCAGCACTAGCACGTCGCCTTCAGCAGTGACACTCATCACTTCGGTATTCCTTTTTTTTTTTCCACCTAGACAATTTGCCCTTCAAGTGACCAAATTAATACAGGAGACAATAGTCAGTTTTGCTATAAATGAAATTTGCCTAGTCACTGACAGAGAAGTGCACATTATTTTGCATGCAATTGCTGTATGAAATCCATTGGTGAGGTTAGATCTAGAAGATTCTCTTGAGGCAGATGAGGCTGTTATTTTTATTAACTCTTTTTATATGCAGTGTGACCTTAAGATCTTACAGATGTCTTAATTTATCTAGCAGTAAGATACTTTGTCCAATAAGGTGGTGATGTCTAAACTTTTGTTTAAAACGAAAACATTTGTTTTCTGCACAGTGAACCTAAATTCAAATACTGAATCTCGATACAGAACTTGCATTTGAAATTAATCCCTTTTCCTCTGCTTCTGCTTGGAATTGCTATTAGTAAATTGTAACAGGGCATGATTCCAAACTTAAATGTTGCGTTCAACAAAACAGCAAATAACTTCAAGGTAATGATGCTTTCAAGGCATATACACATCCAATCCTATGTTACAACATAGTTTTCTGTCTTGGTAAACGCTTTTTCAATTTTAATAGTGGTTTTTGTTTTCTTAATGGAGTAAAAAGTCGACATACTGAAACAGGAGTGGAAGGTGGTGAAAATGTAGATTTTGCATTAAAACATTTTTAGCAGAGTATATCCTGAGGGGAAAAGCGGACTGTAGGAGGTAAATGACTTAATTAGAATGCAGCTAAAAAATCTCTCAAAATAAGCATCTATTGTATAAGCTGAGACAATAAGCAGCATGAGTATAAATATGCAACTTCAGGGCAGAGCTGATTTTTGCTGACTTTAGATCAT
Organism: Porphyrio hochstetteri; assembly: GCA_020800305.1. Classification (NCBI taxonomy): domain Eukaryota; kingdom Metazoa; phylum Chordata; class Aves; order Gruiformes; family Rallidae; genus Porphyrio; species Porphyrio hochstetteri. The sequence continues at coordinate 29,095,470 of CM036938.1, forward strand.
CGTTTTGGGATGTACTCGTGTTAACACTGTCTGTACCACCCAAGATCCTAATTCCGTTCAGATTTAGCAAAAGCCGGTAATTCTATTTGTTTGGGGTAAATTTAGCAAGCTGCTCCTGATTACACCTTAGCCTGGGACCATCTGTTGATGGTGAGTGTCTCGATGGAGCCGTTCCTGCAGGCAATGAATGGGAAAAGGAGCGGAGCACCAATGCTGTTAGTAAGCAGATGTGTGCTATCAGTGAACGTCCTTCCCGCCTTTCAAGCTGCCAGCTCTCTGTTTTGATGGAGTGTCGTATGCCTGCAAGCCATCGCAGCCGAAGGCAAGGAGAAGTGCTCTCTCAGGGCCCATTCATCAAGTATTTCTGCTGGGGCTTGATGGAGGGGAGTTCTGAAGGCACAGTTTCCTATGCGAGCTGGGGGGGGAAAGGCCTGACTCTTCTTCGCTGTTCCCTGACTTGTGTGTGGCCATGTGTGTGCGTTCCAGCAGTCGGCTGTCGAAAGACTCCCATTGCAAAGTGACAGGATACAGCTGCTGTTCATAACAAAACGAGTAAACCCCAAAGTGTCAGGGTTAGGTTGTTTTAATTCCATTGCCACTGCTGGGGTTTCTGCTAGTTAATTGACTTCGGATGAAAAAAGTACACCAGATGAAGTATGTTATTTTAGGGGATCACATTTAGGAAATCCGCCCTTGACATGCTGGAGCATTTGTAACGGCACACTGCCGAGGATAGCACTGTTAAAGGTGCCGTGAGCAAGTCTGCTGCAGGGGCAGGTTTTCCTTTTTTATTTTGTTTCGGAGGTTTTCTTCCCTTTGCTGTGAGCAGCAGCTTCCTTTTGCAAGGAGACTCTGGTTGTATAAGATAGCATGAGTTGCTTCATCCCATGTCTAGAAACAATTGGAGGAGAGAGTTAGACAGGCAGTGTGATGGACTGGATAATGAGTTGTCTGTTAAACTCTGGGAAGCCTGAACAAGATCAGTGAAATGACTGGTTTACACTTTGATTGTAAGTGGTGTATAACTCACTTCAGACAACCAGCAGTGTGCTGCTCATTAGAGTTAGCAGCTTCATTTAAATCTCCTTTCTGAGTCAGCAAGGGTGGAAAGAGAATTTACCAGTCCAGATAGTGTTAATCCTGCTCAGATAACAGCGTATCCTGTGGAGTCTCCACTTATCTGCAGTTTCTGTTGTGAACCATACAATCTGGGTAGTTCCATTAGTTCTCAGCTTTTGTGAACCAGCAAAGGCATGGGAAAGACACAGGAAAGACATTGTGCATCCATCCAGATCTTGTACTATACCCACCACGTATGTGTAAAATCCACATTTCCTGGCTTAAGGAAGAAAAGAAATGGTGAGAATCACTGAATCTTACGCTGCTGCTGGAAGTTCTTGGAGTTCTGAATTAACAGCTTAGTGACTGTATTCCATTTAGTTTTGTGACAAAACGTTACAAGTGCACTTTTAATATAAAATGTGTGGCTAAGGAGTTAAGATTGCTGATCTGTATTCAGTATCACCAGTCAGTAGCTTAGTATTGAGTATTTTCCCTCCTTGAAGGGGACTAAGAAGTGCTTGGAGTTTCTACATAGACTGGGATGCTTCTGTTTATAGTGCTTGGAATTTAACAAAGATTTAATCTTCAGTGGGTGATCACAGTGGTCCAGTAAATGAGCACAATTTCTAACACAGCACCATGGTACAAGGTGTAATTCCATGTAGAAACTGCCTAAGTGTCTAGAATGCACAAGAGAAGTGAGTTGGAGCTAATTCTTCAATAACCTTTTCCATGTTCTCTAAATAAAGTCAAATCTTACACTTAGTTACGGTAGCCAGCGGTTCCAAAAACAAATGTCAAACTTTGACGGTTTCTACAACTTGCGGGAATTATTCACATAATATTCTTTGGAATCCTAAGATGGATTTATGTGTGGTGAGTGTTCTGCACTGAAGTGAGGGCTGGGCAGTGTGCACAGGAGGCACAAGGCAAGGTGGGTAAACAGAGGTATAAAGCAGCATGTTGTCCAAGGTCATACAGCATGTTACTGATAAAACTCGGACCTGGGGTTAGATGAGACTGCCCAGAGAAGCTGTGGCTGCCCCCTCCCTGGCGGTGTTCAAGGCCAGGTTGGATGGGGCTTTGGACAACTTGGAGGGCTTCTCTACCCATGGCAGGAGATTGGAACTTGATGATCTTTGAGGTCTCTTCCAGCCCAAACCAGTCTGTGGTCCTGTGATTATTAACGCTGCTGACCAATGATTATGTGTCTTTCCTATCAGGTGATAGCTCAAGCACATAGAGAAATAATCAAAATCCCTGTAATAGAGTTTTTATTCTTACTCATTTTGGGTACTCTTCTTGGCTGCTGACTGCCTCCAAAGCAAGGCATTTGTAGGTGTGATGGTTAGGTTTGTACTTCACTAACCCCACTCTGCATTCACTGATGTCAACATGAAGTTCCCTCTGATTTTTGGATGAAGCTGGTCTTGAGTTCTTTGTAGATTTAAGTGTAGCATTTCAGGTCAGTTCTAGTTAATGATCCTCATGAAATGGTGCTCAGAAGCTTCCTTGAAGGCTTCCATAGGCAACAGTCTGAATCATAAAAACATTTGAATAAATTTGTGCACCAGGCCATGCTTGAAAAATCTCTTAGCTGCATCAAAAGGAATTGTTTTTTTCCAGGTCATGGCAGCTGGCTGTTCATGAGAGAGTTTGAGTAGCCCTCTATTCTCCTGCAGCATCTGGTTTGGTGATGCATGAGGAACACTTCAGTCTTCATTTTTGATACGGTAGTGTCAAGGTTACGTAGCACAGCATGGCCCCTTCCTATGACATATTTAAAGATCGTGGCTGTAACACAGGACTGCTTCTAAAATTCTTGACTGTTCAACACAGTGTAAAGCAGTAAACAAACAATGCATGTGTCATTGACCTTAAGCATGGGTGAAGGTCTGGCATATTTGGGTTCAGCTTTTATGCCTAGCAGTCTGATGCAAAAGAGAAAAGAGAGATACCTTTAGAAGTAAGTAGACAACGGCAGCACAAAACCTTTTTTTTTGACATTTCTTAAGGTTGTCTGTCGAATGAAATGGCAACATACGATAGAACGTAGCAGCACTTGGTCAGGTAGGAAAATACAGATTAATGACATCCTGCTATTTTCATCATAATGGAAACACATGACAGAAGTGCCAACATGCATTCTGTTCCAAGTTATAAATGATAATCTTTCTTTCCCTCTTCTATTCCCTTATGTGGCCTTTTTTGAAAGAACCCAACCAAAACAAAGCACAAAAAGCAGAGTACTTGTTTATAGTGAGCTGTTACAATCAGGAGGAGATAATGTCAACATCTGCTGATGGGACCTTGCAGCCTGGGTCAGGCTGCAAAAGTATGGCATTTGGATTAAGGGAAAAAAATCCGGCTGTAGTCAATAGACTGTCACAGAGCCAAGTCACAGCAGCCTTGGAGCTATTGATCACTAGATTAACTCTACCATAATGGCTGTAGAGCACCACGGAACTAAGTCGCTGACCTGTTTTTGTTTATTTGGCTTTCTCCAGAAAACTCTGTTTGGTTTACCTGCTTTGTGATCTGTGTGTCATTCCCTGCTTGGAAGATTGATCCATCTGTGTTGGTAATACTTCCACCTTAGGGCATTCGTATCTTTTCTCCCATGTTGAAATAAAGCATTACAGTAAAATGGCTTACACTGACAGGGAAAGAGTGAGTGTGGAAGAAATAAACTCCCTGTTATGGCAGCTTTAATTAAAAGCAGGAAAAAAAATTATCCCGTTGTAGTCTTTAGTCCATACCTCTATATTTAGCATACATCTGGGCTAAAACTTTTGCCAGGCATTTGCTTCAAGTGTTAGGGTTTATGGGCTTCTTCGTCATTGTCTGTGCCTGCTAGTTTCAGAAGATGATGATCACAGCTTCAGGGTGAAAATATGTCAGGATTTTTATGCCACAAAAGGCATAAAGCAATAGTGATGTGAATATGTGGAGAAAATACCTTCAAATAAGAAGTGCAAACGAGTAGTGATGGCAAATAAGCAGAGGATTGTGTTGGCGTGCTAAAATTAAACTGCTGATTATATATATATACCATATTTTTTTTAATATGAGTTAACCTGGATACTGCTGAGTGCTCCTTAATGATATCCTCCTTGACCCTGTAAGTCACTAGTAGATTGTGGGTGAGAAATAAAGTTCTTCAACACTAACAGCATGTGATTTTTTGTCATGGGATTTAGAGGAGGACTGGCTGTATACTCTTTCGGGTCAGCAGGTATTCTGAAGTATAACCTGTATGATTATTTATTTAGAGTAGATTCAGGCATTAAACTGTTGCTAAAGATCCTGCAGGCTAAAGTCATAACCTAGTCAAAACTAGAATGGCTGTTGTAATATTTTTTTTGTGGAGCAACTGGCAAGCCTGAACGTTAGGTCTGCTATGCATAATCCTTGCAGTGGTAACATAATTCATACAGGCCAGCAGAAAAAAAAACAGGCAGGTTTTTCTCCTCCAAACAGGGCAAAAGAATATGCCATTCAAAAAACACCACATTTCTGTTGTAATTGTCACTGTTCCTAGGTCTGCTCCATGACAACAAAGCGGAAAATTATCTTAGTCCGCATGCAGTCTTTTTTGTCATGTATTTGTAAGTATATGCCATTGGAAGGCTTACTTTACCTTGTAACACTCGATTATGGAGTCTAGCTAAGTAGACCTGGACTTCAGAAGAGAAACATGTTTAACACTCCTGTGTTGAGAATGCTTCTCACTGGGGGCGCTCAGAAATGGACATGAATAATCTTTGCAGTATAAAGCTTTTTAAAATTTAATTTCTTCTTCTTGTTTTTTCTTCCTTACTCCCCTGGAAAAAAAAAAAAAAGTTCTTAGGCTGCAGTAACTGTGTCTTACATGTGGCTGTTTTGGAACAGCTACTGCACTTCAAATTCATAGCCTGTCATATTTGGGAATGCTTTTTCCATGTAGACAAGGTGCAAGGAACATAGAAGCAGCTGCTCGGTTTACCCATGCGATTATAGGAAGATACTTCTTTGATTGCAGAGTTCTTCATGCAGGACGGACACTTTACAAGTATTGATCCAGGTGCAGACCAAAGAAGAACTCAGAAGCTCCAAATGTAATCATCCGAAACTGAGCTTTTTATGAACCAGAGGGTTCTCTTCTTTTCCCCCTAGATCTCTCCCTCATTTAACAAGATGGGATCATTAAGAGGCACCCAATTCTTTTATAGAGAAATTCAGTGAGAGACTTACCTGAAAATCACCTGGAAATCGTGGAGCAGGTTTCAGGAACTCTGGATGTGTATGTGTGGAAAAGTCTCCAGTGTTCTAGAATCCTGCTTTAGGTTGCTTAAAAAAAATCATTCCTAACGTCAGTAGTATATCCTGCTACATGCTAACAGTTGGTCCATTTTGTGTTTCTTGTAGGCTCGTGTGTATAATTTTAACAGCAATGTTCTAGAGGATTCATAGTGGTGGTGAGATAAGCCCCTCATGTAGCATGCATATCAGTTCAGCATAGAGGGTTTAGAAGGAAATCACTTGACATTGCAAGGGTTTGTGCAAGAAATTTTACTGATATAACCCTGTCTGAATTTGAGCCATTAAAGAAAACTTAGCTGACTTTGGAGGAGTACTCACACTTTCCATTTTGTTGGCTCAGTTGTGAGAGTGACTACAGAGTTTTGGCTCACCAGTGAACATTCTTGGTACAGAGTAAACCAGATTAATTTCATTGCTCTTTTAGTTCATGTTGTTCTGGAAGAAGTGTAAACTGTACCAGAAAAAGCAAACCCCAAAAGTATTCATGCATTTCTATTCTGAAGCTTTTTGTACAGGAATTGCTGGTGACACAGTTCTGTGATTATTCTGGTGTAGCAGTATGACTTGATTTTCTCAGATAAATGTGAATGTAATAATTTTTCTGGATTAAAAACTCCCTTTTATAACAGTAGGCTGTCTTGCCAGAGAGACACTTATTTAGAGGTTGTCTTAAGGTGCTTGCCACTGAATAGATACAAAGTAAAATTGTGCTTTAAGAGGGAACTACTGTGCATCAGAAAGTTTTAATAAATCTATGAAGGAATGAAGCAGTGATTAAAATCAGAGGAAATTACGTCTTTGCAAATGCAGTATGGGTTTTCTTGGGAGTTTTGTGGGAGGTTTTAATAGTTTTGCAGTTTTTCAATATTTTTTAAAATTATTATTACTTCTTTTGTCCAATGGTAATTTCCATCCTCAGATGTGATATATTATACCTAGGGTAGATTGGTTTAGCAGAGAGACAGAGGAGATTAGTGGAGAGACAAAGAGCTGTGGGAGTTGGTGTCCAGTTACTTAACATGTTCTGCTTCTGAGCCCTTTAATTTTTCTTATCAGTTATTCACTTTAGATAACAATTCTGTAGAAAAAGCAGATCTTCAAGGGGAGGAAACAGGTGTTACTGGCCCTTAGCAGCTTATTCTCAAGAAGTTTTTACTGTAAACTTTTAGGATAACCCCCAAACTACTCCATTCACAGTAAAAAAATAAAATAAATTGATGGCAAATACAGACCAAAATGTGTTTACCTTACCTTCATCTCTGGCGCTCTTCTTTTTTTGCTGCTTCTCTCCATGGTTGTCTGTGTTTCTAGTAGCTCAGTGAACAGTTATGTGAGGTCAACCCTGTTTTCTGCTCCAGGCAGGACATGAGGACCTGCCCTACTCTTGCTCTCATTTGTATTCCCTTCATTTTGTTCATAACTCTGTTCTCAGATCAGAGCCTTGTCTTGGGAGAAAAGCATAGGAGAGAATCATTAAGCAAAGCCAAGAGATTCCTGTTTTGGACCTGCAATTATGATGATACTTAAGTAGTTGAGGAGAAATTGCAATGCTACATAAAGATTAATTATGATTCTCTGCACATTGATGGCTTCAAATAAGAGTCCTTACCTAGCTTTTTTTGTCATTGTTGTTGGAAAATAATGATTATAGTGATCATGTAATCTTCCTTTTTCTAACGATGAGATGATGCTTGTGATAGTGTAGGGGTACTTGGGATGATGAGTGGTGGAAGGATGTAATTAACAAGCAGTTAGGTAATTTATTAATTTACCACATAGAGAACTCTCTGTACCTCTCTTGGAGAATCAAGATTCTTTTTCTTTTGCAGGGCTGTTGGAGTAGTTCAGTTCTAGAAAGACAGTACAGGTTCACAAGTGTAAGCCAGCCAGCTGGCCCTTTTCATCCACTGCTTTCCACGTGGTGGCTGCTTCTTTGCCATTTTTCATCTCTCTTGTTGTCTCTTTGCATAGTTTGGTAAGTTGTGTTTATTTAAGAAGTACAGCTGCAGTTAGAAAGAAAAGCACATTTTTGGTTTTGCAGTCCACTTAAGTGCATCTGCTCTCCCAACCTTCAATTCTGCAAACATAGGCAGGACAAGGGAAGAGATGTATTTTCTGTCATTTATCAAAGGTAACAGAGTTTTAAAAATTTTAAGCACCTGTACATTGACAGTAAAAATGCACTGTGGCTAAATTTTCATTCACCCATCTATTTCTTGGTACTGATGATGACTGAATTATAAGCATCACCTCTTCTCTTCTAAATAGAAGACTGGCTTCTAGAAGAAATACCTGTTCAATATGCATGCTGCCCGGGTTCTCTCTGAAAGACATTGAAACACATACAAAAAGGCAAAATTGGAAATTTTCAAGCTACCTTAAAGCTGACTCACATGCTAAGCCAAAATATTTTTTTTCTGTATCATTAGAATGTCTTTGATTGAGATAGACCAGATAATTAGAAAGGTAACTTTGAAATGTAGGTGGGTTGTGAGTGTTTCAACTTAGTCTAAGCAGAAAATACTTACTGCATCCTTTCAAAAAATTAAATTCCTTGTCAGCTGTCTGTTGTATCTATGAGATACGGCTCAGATTCAATCATATAAAATAGTGAGAGACAGAATATTGGAGTCAGCTGATCCTTCCAGTTCATGTTTTGACATAAAGAAGGCAAAATACTAGAATATTCAGTTAATTCAAAAGGATCTATAGTAACAAGGAAACAGCATATTTCATACCTATATTATATTTTTTCCTTTTTGGATCTCAAACAAGAGGCAAAACTTGAGAAAATTTTGTAGATTATATAGTCTACATATTACAAAATAAGTTTGCAGAATTACTACTATAGAATTTTTCTTATCTAATACTTATACACTGAATTAACATCTCACAGGGTGCCTTCTATCATAAAACCTTTCACTATCTCTGAGTTTGAGTCACAAAATATTTTACTTTTTTTTTTTAATAACAAACACTGTTTTCTACAATAAAACACTAAGAGTGCATCCATATCTAAACGCATACTGGATTATTATGAGTTGTACCTCACAGGTCATTAAGGTAGGAATGTTGTTTCTCATTATTTTTATCATTGACCAAAGTCACAGGTAACAGCTAGTAGGAGTAGAATTGTTACTGTGACTTAGTCACTGGCAAAAAAGGAATTATGCCATATTGTTACTACACAAGGCTCATTAAATTGCTGCTGTCAAGCGTTTCAAGTAAGGAAAATGCCTATTTATTCTCTGTTTCCATTCATACAGTTCTTAAATATTTTTAAGACTGTTCTTATTCGCATACGTACAAATGTGAGGGTTTTTGACATGTAATTGCTTAGTGGTATTTTTAGATAAACCTTCCTTATGTCGCAACATTTTTAGCTTATGTTTCCTTTATTCCTGAGACCTTCAATATGCTCTTACCTACAGTGGTTACTACATGAGCTGGTAAAAGCAATCAGGTTCATGTATTAAATCCTCCATCACCCACCACTGGTGGTATAACCTAACAGATTTCTTTTTAGCAAGGTAGGAAGAGTACCAGCCATCACTTACTTGGAATAGTTTGAAAGATCTCAAGGGATTATAGAGTCATAGTATGGTATGGGTTGGAAGGGACCCCAAGGATCATAGAGTTCCAACCCCCCCTGCCACAGGCAGGGCCACCAACCTCAGGCCTGGATCTACACAAGGTTGCCCAGGGCCCCATCCAACCTGGCCTTGAACACTTCCAGGGATGGGTCATCCACCACCTCTCTGGGCAGCCTGTTCCAGCACCTCACCACTCTCTGTAAAAATCTTCCCCCTAATATCTAATTTAAACCTTCCCTCCTTTAGCTTTAGTCCATTCCCCCTTGTCCTGCCACTGTCTACCCTTTTAAAAAGTTGATTCCCCTCCTGTTTGTATGCTCCCTTCAGGTCCTGGAAAGCTGCAATGAGGTCCCCCCACAGCCTTCTCTTCTCTAGGCTGAACAAGCCCAGCTCCCTCAGCCTCTCTTTGTAGGGGGGTGCTCCAGCCCTCTAATCATCTTCGTGGCATCAGCTCAACCAGAATCACAGTTCACAGCAGGAGTTGCAATCGAATGTATTATCTTTTGGGCTCTTGAAGAGAACTTGTACACATTTGAATAAAGTCCTGCTCTTTTTCCATATGGTAATGGGTGAAGTCTCGTAGCAGAGGGGCTTTATGAAAAAGAGAGGACGAGTATTCTACTGAAAATGCAGGTGGGATGAATTTAATAATGTTATTAAATATCAAAATACAGCTTTGAGACACAAGTCTCACTGTTGCAGTAATGTTCTTCTATTGGTTAAAAAGCAAATAGTTTTCAAATAAAAAGTTAAAAGCTAAAATGAGGCTGTATAGGTAGATAACAAACATGAGTGGACAGGAAATTTGAATGTTCAGATTAAATACCTTTATTTTAAAACATATCGCAACAGTTTTTACTAGCATAATTCTTTGGGGAAAATTTGTGGCATCTATTTTTTCTTGGAGGTAAAACCATAATAATATAAAGACTACTATGAGTGTGAGATTTTTATTAGTGTTCAACAAGAACCTTTGACTAATGCTTCTGAATCAGCTTGATTAGTAATTAACAATCTGATGCCCATAAATACAGAGCATAAACCCCAGTGGTGTTTCTTTGTGATAAAACTGCATCAGGAGAAGACAAGTAACAGTGCCTTGCAGTCTTTCTCAATTATTTCTCAATTACCTTTTTTTTTTAATTATTTTAAATTTTTTTTTATAATGTACCTGAGGAGCTGCATTTAGTTGCCTGTGCCACAAGTGACTAGGGATTTACTGATATGTGCATAAAATTCAAGTTGTGTAAGAAACCATTCAGAGCTGAAATTTGCAGCAGGAGCCTCTCCTGATGATGTGCAAGGTACTGGAGATTTTCTCCAGTGGAAAGCAAGCAGAGCTTGTAGCATTTGCCCTTTCAGGCAGAGGTATGTATATGTCTGAGTGCAAAGCAAGAGTGAGAACTCCTTTGGGAAAAAGCAGCTACAACACCAATCTGTAACACAGAGCTGTGTAAAAGATTTCTTAGGGGGAAAAAAGGTGGGTTTTCCAAAGTATAATCATGGCTAAAATTCTTCCTATCACTTATTACACTCTACATCATTCAGTTTATGTTGTATTTCTCAACTCTGTGCATTGGATGAGTAGATACAGTATCTGTGAGTAGATTTTATTTTTTTATATACTAGCAACTCTCTTTGGAATATAATTTCTGGGCTTAATCTGCATTTGTAGGTGTCTGTTAGGAATTCTTTCTGGAGTCAGTCTTGGAGCAGACCACTGTCAGCGAGGTGAGGTGAGGAGCTGTTAACAGTGGCTACTGCCGGCTCGGGAGAGTTCTAGGTGTAGTGCATGCACTATGGCTTAAACTGTCATAGCAGGTGTAGTCAGAGCAAGCACTCATCAGGTACAACACACAAAATGTACTTTGTGGGAGAAAAAGAAAAAAAAAAATGAGCAACAAAACCCCCAAAAAACCCAGAGGTTGACACTGAGTAAAGGTCATGGGACATCACATACATGGAATCTAGCCAGGCTTTGGCTATTGATTTAAAAAAAAACAAAAAAAAACACCCCACAACAGAAACCCCAACGAAACAAAACCTCCTTCCCTCCCCCCCGAAAAAAAACCCAACAACCAAACAAGTCACAACTAGCAGCAAAACCAAAACCAAAACCAAAAACATGGAAGTGAGCTAGATATTGATTGAGTGGTATTTTTGGTTGGTCGCAGAGTAGGTAGGTTGCGGTGTTGCATTTAGTGGGAACGGTGATGGACTTCCGGCACGCAGATGTTTAATGAGGTCTTGTTTGTAGACTTCAACTGAAGAGAAGGTATAACGTGAGCTTTTCTAGATGTGCATAGATATATTTCTAGATGAAGATGAGAAATAAAAGCAAACTTGAAATACTGTATAAGGGTATTTAATCCCCTTGAATACACTTAATGTGACACTTCATAACCTTTTGTCAGTCATGGTAATAGGTTCAGAAAAATAACGACAAAAGCCAAAGACTCATCTGTGAAGATGAGCCTATGGAGACTTGACTTTTCTGCTGCAGAATGAATTTTCCTGCTGACCAGAAAAAATATTCTTGCCAAACAGGTCTTATTCAGTCTTAGCTGATGCAGTTAATTCTCTTTAGAAGTATCATAAACATCAAAATTTTGCCTATTTCATCAGCTCCCTTGAGTCACAAACTCTGCTTTATGTAGGAAGAAAACTCTTGCCTTTCCTTGGGAACTAACAGTGTATAAACTTTCTAGCGGATTTCTGTAGGATTCACTGATAGTTTATATTAAGTGTAATAACGGGTCTGCTTCATATATGGCTGAGTATTAGATAAGTTGAAATAATACATGCTTTTTGCTTTAAATGACAAAGGAAGTGGGAACAATCAGATATCCTTCACCTCCTTCCAAACATCATTAAATTAGTGCAGAACTAAATGATAGAATGAGAAAAATTAAGAAGCTTGCAGAACCTTCTTGTGAACAAAGGGTTAAAGATTTCTGTTCTCATGCACATAACTCATCTTTCATTTCTCCCAGCCAATTTGCTCGTACTAGACCATGTTGAATAGAAAACTGTGCATATATTTAACATTAGACGGTTCTGGAATTGCACGTAGTCTTAAAAGCAAAACTTCAACCTATAAAGTTTTAATGCAGCATTTTAGGATGTAAATTGAAGGTTAATGGAAGTTAATATAGCATTAGTATTTTTCACGCTTTTCACTCATTTACAAAGTTTGTTCCTGTAACCTTTCAGGCATTCAGAAATAACACAGGCTGTCTGCAGTCACTGCTAAATCCCCAAGTAGCTGGGAGATTTTGGGTATCTTCAGTTAAGCAGCCTGCATAGCTGTTAGCTCCCAGAGGAGTTACAGGCATTAACCTTGGGGGAGAAGGGAGAGATCCCTTGAGCACAGGAGGATGGAGCTGTTGCTGGTGTTCTTGTGCTCGCGAAGGCACAGCTGTGTCACCTCTCCAAACTAATTAAGAGTTACCGTGAATCTGACAACTAAGGACAGCATGAACTTTAATGTGCATAAGCATGTGAGGGCAGTAGACAGTTCTAAGGCACGCAAAGAATCAGAATGGAAAATTAGTTTGATGGCGTGGACTTCAACAATCTGCATTAAATAAATGTCCAAGTAGAGGACTTGGTCACTGTTTGCAAATGACACCTCCCTGTGAGAGAGTGATGCCGAGGAAAAGGCAGGCACCAGCTAAACACCGAGATGTCTGACATCTTGCTTAGAGATACAAGCTGTTAAAAAGTACAGAAGAATATTTTCCCCCTCTCACCTTTGCAGATGGATTATCAGTTTCCCACTTCCAGCATGGTTTGTGCATTACACATTTAGCTGCCTTTGTATAAAAACAGAAATAATACCAATGGCAGGAATTATAGCAGATACATGAATGTTACTGGTAGAATTTGCCACTAATGTACAGGTTAAAAGGCACATATGACATTCTCCCTTTCCATGCTTCAAGAAGACAGTGGCTATGACTGTGCGCTGCAGAAAAAGTCCAGCCCTGGCTGTATGTGTCGGGCATAAAAGACAATCCTCCCATGGCCCTGGTTGGAGTTACTTAAAGAGCTGCAGTCCCCAGCTGTCCATTAATACACATCGAACATGTTTTAACTTGAAAGTCGTAACTATCTAAGAAAATGTAATTGTTCATTATGGGTGTACTAAACCCACCTTCAATATTGTTTGACATTGGCCTAGCTGCCTTGACACGGATGCTCACCTGGCTGGTTTTTTTGCTGATGTTGCCTACCCCATGGTAATGACAAGAGGCAGAATGGCTAGGTGGGGAGAGAAGTGTCTTGGCGTCCTGCAGGTTTCATACTGTGTCCCTGCTGGGTCAAGCCTTTCAAAGGACTTGCTCATGTTTTTGAACCCCAGCGTGAAGTACGGAGAGTGGTTGTCAGCTGCTGTGATTGAGCCAGCTCCAGTCCTGGACATCACCAGAAGCACTTCTAAGGGAATCAGGAAGCAGACACTCTTTCAGGGCTCCTGAGTAGGGGTGGTTTGTTCTGTTTGTTTACATGCTTTCTTCTAATTCAAGACAGTCCTTGCTGATGAAAGTAAAAAGATGAACGTGTTTCAGATTTAAAGGTTTGCTTGATTTATTTTTAACTAGTTACTATTCGCTTTTCAGTAGTTTTTAAAATAAGTTGAACCAATTTTAAGCTAGAGATGCTGTTCAATGACTAGGACCCATGAGGGAGAAGCGCAGTCGTTTTATTTTCAAAGGAGGGCGAACACGGTTGATTTCTGAGGGATAGCTAAAAATGAGAAATTAAATGAACTGGACAAGATTTTTTTAAAAAAAGAAACCAAACAGTGTAGCATAATCTTGAAGATCTTTGAAAAACAAATGAATTGGTACAGTTTATATTGTTCACCCCAACAAGAAAAAAAGGGAGGGTAGGGCAGTTTGATGTCTAAGTGAAGTAATCTCGGGGGGGGGGGGAATATTATATTTGTTAAACTGTATAAGAAAAAAATCAGAAGATAATGTGGCTTTGTTCGCAGTATTACATAAAGAAGATTAAAGACGGGAAACAAGCTGCTTAAACACTGTAAACTAATTAGTTCAACGAATTGTTTTCCTGAGGTTCATGAGATATGAAACATTGGCACCAGTGCGTGAAATACACTCTGCCTCAGTGCTCTTTTCAATTTATTTTTCTGTTAGTGTCATATGTGTATATAAAAAAAGAGCAGCCAAAAAGAAAGAGGTTACAGAGGGAGACCAAAGCCTGTCAGATGATTGAAGCTGACACTTTGTCATCTTAAGCCTGATACAGGAGAGCCCCCTTCTAATGCCTGTGTATAAATACCAGCTTCATTTTCTGCTATCACAGGCTACACTGCCCAAATGATGTCATGACAAGGCCCAAAGGGATTCCTGGTGTTGCCCTGTGCCCAGTTCCATGCTGAGCTGTGCACAAGTGAGTTGACAAGTCGCTAATTAGCTCACCCAGCATCGGGGTGACCTGGGGGGGAGGGGATGGGGGAGGAGGCAGGCAGAGGGGGGCACTGCACAGGCTTTGGCTGTAAGCGTTGCAGGAGATGGGCTGGGAGGGGGAATAGCAGTGACAGGTGTTACGCATGGTAAGTATTTCAGCAGCTTTGAATTTTTGTCTCTCTGTCAGTTGACACACAAATTGGGTAACATGCCAAATCGTTCAAAGGTTCCAGATACTCTCTAGAACACACATATGTCTTTCTCCTGAAACGACTTTCCTTCAGGAAGCTACTGGCTTTAATAAATGTAATTATTTATCATCATCATCATTTGATAAATACAACTTGATAAGCTGTAGTTCATTTTATAAATGGTTCCTTTTGTTCTAAACATTTGATCAGATGTGTCTGGTATTGCCGTGTTTGTAAGAAGATACTCCTATTTCGTGGTATTGGACAGAATACCCAGGATTTTGCCACTCTACAGAAATACAGATTAACCTTCTTTTGAACTTTTTGGGTTTTTTAAAAATATATTTAGAAGTATGTGGGATACCACCATCTGGAACCCTACATAAACTTTTGTATCAGATGAGAATGTCAGAGAGTAGTGCTTAGGGGTGCCTGCACAAGTATAAGAATAGTTTTGCTTAGAGAAAACACAGAGGGAGAAATCCCATTATGACTTCAGGATGTATTTTTAATAGTACTGAAATACTGGGAGTAGTGAACATTTCAATTTAGACAATAGCCCAAGGGGTTTTAAGTAATATCTGAGGGGCACAGAATGTATAGCTGAGATAACATAATAAGGACGCAGTGGATATATCATTTTAGCTGAGCCTTCATCAGGTGCTTTCTGGAGGTGAGGGGAGGAGACTTGATACTTTTTTTTTCCTTTGGGTTTCATAATGATTTTTGCATTCTGTGGGACACACGTGACATGGTGTTGTAGGTAACCAGTGCAGAACTTGGGAGTTGTTGATATTTGCACTGTTACTTACGAAAAGTCGTCTGTCTAACTTGTTTTGCTTTGTTTCATTTTCAGTGAATACAAATCTTTTTGCAGATCTTATGTCTTAGGTGGTAATCATCTGCTGTATTTAAGGTTGAATTTCTTAAGTATGCTACTATGGAATATAGGTTTGTAGCTCAAAAAACAAAGCAATGGCTTTGGAAAGGGGGAAAAAGGAAACGGAGAAAGGAAGGGAGGAGGCAAAGACTCTCAAAATCAATTACTGTGTCATGTCCTACTTTCTAAAGCTCCCTGGTAATGCCCTGTTTGGCAGCAGGGGTGCCTATCCAGTTCTGCAGTGGCATTTTCAGGGGGAAAAAAAAAAAAAAAGCACCTTAGTTGAGCACAAATCGTTATTTGCCAAAGTAAGAGAGGGCAGGGGTACGTTTACTGACAGGCGTCTCACTCCCACTCGCTCTTTCATTTTTCAGCAGCTGAGGTCAGTACATTAATTCTTAAAAAGTGAAACCAGCCTGGGAGTCTGGGTAGTATAGGTTCTGCTCAATTACGGCTTTTTAATAGGCAAATCAGATTCTAATTAGTACCACAGTCAGAACAGTGCTATTTTTATTACCCATTACAGTGCATTTGCTTACATGTGTACCCTGCAGTTACAGATGCGTTACTCGTTGTTTGTTTCTGCTGGTCACAAAGGTACCATTTGTTACTTAGGATTTCTGAAGTTACCAACCTGAGCAATGCTGTAAAATCACTGTTCGCAAAAACATGAACAAGCAGCACTTGTTGATTTTATATCAGGCCCAATGAACTAAAAATCTGCCTAGTGAAGAGGATGATTGCCTCCTTGTAAAGGTGACAGTATTGCCCAGTCTTTCCCCTGGCAAGGTGATAGAAAAGACATTTTTGTCATCTGCAGTAAAGTAGAAATTTAGAAAAGAAAGGTTTTGATCTTAATCCAGCATGTTCTTTAAAATCTGGAGCTACTGTATGGCCCGATGCCATGACGAATTTTGTTATGTACTTCTCCTAAGAAACACATTTTGTGTTACTTCCATTAGGATGTAGTGTTTAATATTGCTTAGTAATACTCCCTTGGAAGAACATATGGTACATAGCATTCTATCATGTCAATAAGAAACAAACCCTAGCTTCTTAAAAGGAGTATATTTCAGTGTAAAATGGTGTCTGATGAAGAATGAGCTAATCTGTTGAGGAATAGAAGGGAATAAAACCTCAGACTTTTTTTCAGAAATAATTAGATACTTAGGGACCTTTATGGGTTCCAGAAGTAAACCTATGTGACCCTATCCTATTTATTAAGACTGATGAATTCTTGTTAGTGTGTTTACCATTTCCCTCTTGCATTACCACTCTTTTACAAGCTGTCTAGAAGTTTGCAACTTTTATGCTATATTTTTTTTCACCATCTGACTTTCATGACTTTTTCCATAAAATTTATTGGCTGTGGGAGTCTTAGAAATTCTGAACTACTTAGTAGTTCTGGCTGCATCCATTCTATAGCTTTTTTTTTTTTCCTTTTTTTTTTTCTTCCCCCCCAGACATCTGTGTAGATATCTTCTGAAATTTACAAAACCTTTGTGACTAATCCCATAGGCCTGACCTACACACTGAAATCCTACCAGTGTTTGTTGCTGCTAATTATTCTGGGTAAACCTGTGGGAATCAGGCCCTTTCTTAATGAGTTTGGGAAAGCAACTAAAATTTTTGTTCACTCTCAAGAAGATTGCTTACCTCATCTTTGTGACTTCAGTTTAGGGTAAAATTTGTGCTCTGCATAGAGGTGTTGTCCACAAAACTGCTAGTTTAATTTTATTCTTTGCTAATTGAGGGTGAGGAGGAAGGAAGGAGAGAAGGGACTATTTGGCACTGCACTATAACAAAAACAGCTGTGTAATGTGGCACAAGTGGATTATTAGATATGACATAATGTGTAGTATTTCTATCGTGGCATTATATATCTGTCAAGGCTTTTGGCAGTCAGTTTTTTCAGAGTTTGAAGTCCTTTGCACGTATTTTCAGTGGGTATCAGTTAAAACGTCCAGAAATCCCTCTGCAACCAATCAGTTTTGCTTCCTCTAAATATCTGCCTTTAATTGATGGCTTGTTAAACTGAGCTAAGAAGCCATGGGGAGCTCAGCCTACGCTGTGTGGACACAGCCGTAACTTGACACAGCAGTATGGATTTGGAAAGTTTTAGACAGCATGTCTACATCGAGATAATTTTATTAATATTTTAATTAGAAATCTGTGTAGTTGAACACTTGACAAATTTTTGATTATTTTGTCAGGAATGCATCCTGTACCTGCATGTTTTGAAGTTGTTACATATATATTTCTTATTTTCTAATACCATTAAAGAAAAAACACATTAGTAACAGTTCTTTTTGTGTAATTGTACAGACATTTGGTGTTTCAAAGCAGTTGAAACAGCCAGCAGTCTCTGGTGGTGTGAAAGAAAAGAGATTTTTCTCTCTTAGGGAGCAGGGTTTTTTGCTGAAAGGAGACAGCACCAAAAAAACCCCCCCAAAACTGAAACAAAACACCTGGAAAATCTGTTCCTACTTTTGCATATCTTTGATTTAAGTAGCCCACGTATCAGACTGTGTCTTGTTTAAGTATCTTATGTCACACACTACTATCCTTGTTGGTTTAAGTATTTCTGCAGTGGTGTATGCTGCAGACTTTTCAGATCAGCAAAAGTTATCTGGAAAAAGAAAATGTGATTCCATTTCAACCCAGGCTATTAGATTTCTTCCAGAATGTACCTTACGTGTAGTAGAATATTAAAGAAGTGTTTAAATGCTATGGTTCTTCTCGAGTTCCTGCCAGGGATTTTGGGGCCTCGCACTCCAAATTTGAATAAACTGCTGATGGTGGGTTTTTCAGTTTTGTTTGGTTTGGGTTTATTTTGTTTTGTTTTGCTTTTTGGGGTTTTTTTGGTGGTTTTTTCTTTGTGAAATTGAAACACTGAATGCCATAATCTTTGAATTCTGCTCCACCACTCTGCAGTTTTGCGTTGCTGCAGGCGGTGCTACAGAATTCAGTAACGTTCACACTTGGAGTTACCAGTAACCAAAGCATCTAAATCTTTGCAGTCTTGAATTATTAGCTCCCCAGCTTTACTGAGCACTAATGTGGTTACTTCCAGCTGTTGTTTCATGCAGCTCTGTATATTGCTCTTAAGTGTTGAGAGCTTTTATTTTATTAAAAAAAGAAGCTCTTTTCTATATAAATAACACAACTTTTCTAAAAGCCTGTACATGTCAAAATCTGATAATCAGTTGTTTAAGTACCATGGCTAAAAATTGTTCCTTGACAATGTGGTGATACAAACCTTTCTAAATTTCCAAGTGGTTGAGCAGAGGAAATTTGGATTGAAAGTTTAAAAAAAAGCAATGTGAGGAGTAAGTACAAATGGGACTTCTTGAGCTTTGAAACAGAAATCTGGCTGAAGCAGGACTGGTGGACAGGAGAGTGAAAGAGGAGGACTACCAGCAGCAAGCAGGCATTCTTCTGGAAGTTTGGTGGTGATCTTCTTTTCCCAAAAAATCCTCAGGGAAATTAGTGTTTCTAACCAACAACCTTTCACAAATGTTGCTTTGATTTGAGCTCCTGCTGCCTGCAGCTGGCTGGCCATCATAGCTCACCGTCAACCCTAGTGCTGCAATGGAGGTGACAGGAGGTGCCCATGCCCTGGGACTCTTGCTTACTTTGTTAGGCAACCCATGAAACCTACTTCTTTATGCTCAGGCATGACCAAAGTGTGGGCCTACTGGATGTTTCCATATGCCACCACTTGCACAGTAACAAGCAGTTTGCAAGGATTGAGGTGTGCTGAGGCAACAGTCGTGAAAACAGATGCAATGGTTTGCTTGGGGAATAAGTACTGGGGGCCCAAGGGTCATCAGTGTATCAAATTAAAATTAAGTAGAGAGTAAGTGCTTCAGAAAATGCCTGCCAAAAATTGTTTACAGATTTATATTTCGATCATGTGATTTGCTTATGCAGTTCTTCATGCTCACTTTGAATACTTTTCATCTGTTTTTTTCTTTAATCAGTTATCTTATAGTTTTGATAAACCCAGGCGTGGAAGCACTGTAAGTGGTTGAAAAGAGGAGGGATCGGCCTAAAAGGTTTGCAGCTATCATGTACTAGCTTATTGAAAGCTCTGGGTGTCTAATAGTAAGAGGACACAGTTGTAGGAATGCCAAGTTCTGTTCTCTAAGTTGTATTTGTGCATGTGCATGACTCTGCCAAGTTGTCTTCCAGGCATAAACTTGTTTTACCCTGTGAATTTCTTGAATTCTGTTTGATGTATAATAGTCAATCATTCAGCCCCAAATCATAGCACGTTAATCTGGGATAGACTGAAAGATCTGAGCTTTGGAAATGGGAGAAGTAGAAACTTTTTTTTCCACTTTTAATGGAGACTTTTCCCAAGGTACATCTCGTTGGGGGAGGGAGCAGAGAATTCACAGTTACTAGGATTTGATTGCCATAAATTGCAGCAGCAGGAACTGTGATTAAATGAATTAGCATGTTTAGCTTGTCCTAAGGTCCTTAGCAAAAATATAAGGTGAAGGCAACATAGTTTGCTTTTCCAAGGAACATGTGGAGCAGCCTACACCATAACGTCTGAACAGATGAATGGAGTTTTGCATGTCATTGGAGACTTGTGCTCTCTGTAAAGATTCCAGTAAGTCGGTTTGCCAGCATTACAGTTAAGGCTTTTCATCAGCCTTGCATTTGTGTTGCTTAGGTAGTTTTACTTCAGAAGTGCATATAGCTCAGATAACTGATCAGGTTCATGTAACTGATCTGTATCTGTTTGTGATTCTACCCTCTTTACTTCCCACGTGAGTTGTACCTTTCTTGTGCAAATAAGCTGCCCCTACTGCCTCTGCTTGATCTCTATTCTACAGATGTTTCTAATTAACTCTACTATGACAGGCCAGGAGGATATAGTTACAGAGGTTGACAGGTCCCAGAGTCCTTGGAGGCAGTGTTCTGTCACCTGATGCATTCCTTGTGCTAACATCTTTTTGGCAAGCTTTCCTAATTATTGCAGCCAACCACTACCTCTGTGTTTAATATGGAGAGTGTGGAGTGATAGCGTCTAAAAGTCAGCAAGGAATGCAGGCTTCTGAGGACTGAAGCATTTTGGTTATCTGTTTTGTGGTTAGAGGCATTGGTACCATCATTATGCCTGATTTCTTCTTTTTTTCTTTTAACATTCTATTTTGCTTTGACCAGAAATGCACTTAGGTGCTTTTTTTTTTGTTGTTGCTTAAAGCCATAAATAAGATTCCTTCCCCCTGACCCCCCTGACCCCGCTCCCATTAATTTATCAAAGCTTAATAACCCATAGGAAGGACTGTGATACTCTTGCTTTCTTGGAAGATTTAAATTGCAAAGACCATTGGCATGCAAGTTACTATGGGCCATCTTCTTTGTATTGCAAATTTTAAGCTGTGTGATGCATTTACACCTGTCCCCACATAAGGCTTTTCGTCAGAGTGGGTCAGAGAATCATCAGTTGGAGAGGATTTGCATTAACCTGAAGAATCTCTTGTACTAAATGAGCGTGAGTGGACCTTGGTTCTGTGTGAACTTTGCATTTAGAGGCACGTGGAAGAGGTGAGCAGTGTTCAGGGAACAGGGAGGAGGATATTGCACCTGCACCTGGAGATAGATGTATATCCTGAAAATGTCTTCAGCTCACTGCTTGATATTATCAGAGAGAAGTGAAGGTGCATGACCACTTCAGTAATGAAAGATAGGAGATACCTTTCCAATAAAGAAAGACTGATTCTTTCTTAGACTAGGAAATGAGAGCTGCCCATCTAATGAATTTAAGATTGGGAATCTCATTCTCTTAAATCTATCACTTGAGAATAAGAGTAATTATTTCCTATTGCTCTTCATGGAATACAGTTATAATTGCCTTACTGTAACAGTGTTCATATTAACACTTAATTGTTAATGTCCTCCTAATTTGAGGAAATCATCACCTCTTCATATTTCATCACCAGAGAACATTCTTATATTGGAAGACCATTTGGAATCACTGAATAAGGGAAGACTGAATATAATATATCTTTAGCTAGGAAGGTGTACTTTATATAAATATATCTTTTTTTTCCTTTGAAATTCTTTTCTGTTGTTTTTTTGTGTTGTCAGATTTCTAGAGGTTAAATTGCACTGACAAAATTGTTTAGTGTACAGAAACAGTAACTCCTGTGTAGTATAAATTCTACAGCAGTGTTCACTGGCAGAGAAGGGCAGTGGCTTTCTTTATCTTATTTGTACATTCAGTCTTGTGCTGAAAGACACATGAGTAAGGATGGAGAAATTACACAGTGGCAAGGTCTAGGCTGACAGTGGTCTGCAGTTTGCCCCTGCTGGATAACTGCAGCTTGTTCCTTTGTACCAGGCTCAAGTTCTTTATTAAAGCAACGCTTAGGCATGTATTTGAGTGTCCACTGAGCACCAACATTTATATATTCAGATGTACTCTAGAAGCACAGAATGGTGGTCATGGAAGGATTGCTTTCTCCAATTATTAAAGCAGTTCAAAGTAGCAAGATGATCTCATCAACCTCAGTAGTGGCCACATGGTTTGAGTGCCATTTTGTTTGGTGAGACTGAGCTAAGAGAAAAAAAAGTCTGGATGTCTGTAGGAGTACACTTGAGAGAGAATGCTCTGAGGATGGCAATGGAGCAACGTATTCTTCCTTTTTGTGCCAGCCTGTGAAAGGTGCATTGCTGTCATTTGGACCAATGGGGGTGGAGAATTTGTGCCAAACTAGCACCAGGTACAGACAGGTAACATATTACTAGCTGTTTACCTCTTCTATATGCTGTTTCAAAAGAAAATTTGCCAAACATTTAGTTTGACTCGTTCTCTCCAGCATTGACAGAGGGATGTAGGAGGTTGGAAAGGTAAGTAAAAAGAAAGAATTGTTAGGAGATTTCTTGACTGGAAAAACACCTTCCTTGCTTTAGGTAAGTTGCCTTAACTTCTAGCTGGAGAGATTGTGTGGGAGGGATGCCCTTCTATTTTGCCACTTCTTAAGACTTCCTTCACTAAGAGGTTCTCCCATTCAAGATGAGAAAACTGCAGAAGGAGCATGGAACAGGGGACGACAAGAAAGAAAGAGAAAACAGAATAGAGGGGAAAACTCCTTGTCTTAACTTGTTTCTATTCACTTCTTTCCATTGTCAACTGGAGATTAGCAGATATCGTAGTGTGAGGATATTAATATTAAAACAGTGTCCATTGGCACACTAGAGTTCAGTTATATTTCAGCAATTCCCTTTAGGTCTGTTTTCACTAAATCACAAAAGCACACTGTGGCTGTGTTCTCTTTCATTGGAGTACAAATGGTTAATCTTCAGTCACGTGGATTTTAGCATATATTTTCAGTTCTTAGATCTGTCAGAGCTGCTGATTCAAAGTTGGTTCCTAAAAACAAAATACATATGTGTGTAAAAGGGAGGAGGAGGAGGAGAGGTTTTATTGTAGGACCCCAGGGAACGTAGGAGTGTGATAGCTGAAAACTGGAGAATTTCAAAAACACCTTTGGAAAACAAGCACTCCTCTAAATAATGTTGATTGGCACAATTATGTTTCAGGAATGTCTGTGAAAGTATCGCTTCTGGCATGAGCTGATATCTTATGAAGTAGTTTGCTGACAAGTGAGAAACTATAAAGTTCATTTTCTTCTGCTCTCATTATAATACAATCCTTAGTTTGTTTTCTCATAAATTTCTTCTCCCACCTTTTCTTTAAAGTTCATGCTAAAAATACTGTCATTAAAAGCAATTTTTTTTCTTCTCTGCCTAACAAAGATTGGTTTGGGTTTTTTTTTTTTTTCTTTTTAATGGTAAGGGTCCTGCCTGTTGAAATCTGTGTTATAATCTCATTTTATTTGGTGATAAACTGGCTTTCAACTTTCAGGCTTTGGGAGAAAAAAAAACCCAAACGTTTTCAAGGAAACTCCTAATTAAATAAATAGGCATCTGTGTTTTAATGTTCCTTTAAATATCATTCAAGACAGATTTTATGTAGATATGTTTGTTCCATGTACTCTATACTAGCTGTGCACCTGACATACATACTACTTTTCTGTTTCAAGCCAAACACAACTGGAATTCTGCAGAGACCAGAGAGAAATAGTGAAACACATCCTTCTCATCAAAAAAGCCAGGGAAGGCAAATAATCCCATATCAGCAACCTAGCAAACTTGTTTCTTAACAAAAGTACATGTAAAAGAAGCCGAGAAGTAGGTGCTAAGCACGTGAGATCTGAAATGAGAATTTAAGTAACAGGCAGCATACATTTTTTCTAGCTTCAGTCCTTTAGTAATAGGTGTGTTTCTACTCCAGTATGTGCAGTCTGGAAAAAATCTGTTGCTGTAAAAAAAGCATTTCTTTCTTTTCCTCCTAATTCTCTATGATTTGTGCTGTACTGTTGCATCTGCTGGAACACTCTATTCTTAACATCCATGCAAATTATAATTTGTGCTGGCTTCACGATTGTGCAGGTGATTGTCACAGCAAGTGCTAGATGAATATACTCTGTGTGTGCGTGTGTGAGAGCGATGTATCCTAACCAACATAAAAGAGAAGTAGTCTCCACTAAGAAATACTCAAAAATAAAGATCAGTATGTGCATGTTTTGGCTTTCCATATTAGCCGATCCAATTAACAGATCTAAGTGGGATGTTGAGCTTTCCTTTGGCTGTGCTTAGGCTTGTTCACAGCCCCTGACAAGGTATGTATAAACTCTTTAACAACTATGGGAGTCCACCTGAGATCTTCCACGCTAGTATGCAATCATGCATATACATATGACTGTTCATTCACTTGCTCTCAAGTCCTTCTTTTTCTTGGCCCCAGCTACAGTTTCTTAAGTGTTACAGGCACAAGATACATGATGTGACCTGTGTGACTTTGCCCAGCCGATGGTGTAGGATGCAGGGGGTGTAAAGAGCATTCCCTCCCCAGGAAATCGGGGGGGGGGAGGGACTGTTTTGCTCTGACCTTCGTCTGTTTTTTCTCTACATTCTTTGTTGTCCCCAAGCTGTGAAGCTGATGTGTTTGGACAAACTCATTTAGTTAAGTGGAAATCCCCTTAGAAAACTAGGAGTAGAAATTGATGGGAACTCTACATGATTAAGTGTTCAGCAAATTTTTTCTGCAACCTGTGATGAATTTACTTAGGAGCAAAGTCTAATAAGTATTTTGATTATCTGCTTCATATGCTTTCTCCTGGAGTGGTCTGAATTCTTGGTGTAGTTACTATGACACGACAGCTAACAGTCTGGCTTGGCCAATGTGTTAAACCATGTTTGCAAAAGGAATACGTCAATGAATTTCCTCGGCAAGAGGTTTTGTTTTCAGATTTAAATAACTATCGAAAGAGATTCTTAAATATGTTGCGTTTCACTCTCTTTTTACAGAGGAGAAAGAAGCTGAAGAAGTATTCAGAGGAATAGATAGAGGAATAGAGGAAGGTGCCAGTTCATTTTCGTGTAATTCTTAAACCAGTGAAAGACTCTGCTAGCTTGTAAAAGCAATGCAGTCAGGATAAGAAATAGCTGTATCTTTTAAAAGCAACAGGCTCAGCAGTATTCCTGTGTTTATGGGACAGATAGTCAACTGCTTGTCCTGTGAAATTGCCAGCCAGGTGGAAAGCAAAAAACGTTTGCTGAAGAAAGCATGGGTTGGATATGCATGGGTTACCAGTACCTTTTGGTGCTGGTTTTGCCCACGGCTCCATGAATTGCCACCAAGGACAAAACAAAAGAGTTTAACATTCCCAACAGATACCATCGCGCAGTCAAGGGCACACAGGCCACCATGAAATGCAGTCCCTCCCTGTTAAGTACAAGAGCTTAGAATGAGCAGCAATAACCTGTTACCCAATTGTTTATCTCTAAAGTTTACGTTCTTTCTTTTGCGTGTGAAACAATTACCTGCCACATACAGTGTTCGATTTAATCCCAGATTCTGCTGAAGCAAGTAGGAATTGAGAAATTGAGGAGGGAACTTTATTTCAGCTGAAGTTTGCCTCTGTGTACTTGGGGACATGCAACCTGCAGCAACTTTCTTTATGAATTTAGGACAGCTGAGAGTGTGGTGGAAGCCTAAATTGTACTGGCTTGCTCTAATACCTCAGTCAAGAAGTGGAATTATGTGCAAGGCAGGGAATGGAAAGTTACATTTTAGGGGCGAAGCTAGGGCCAAAATACTTCGTGGTAACTTTCTCCAGAGCAAGAGTGCCTCTTATTTGTCTCTCAGCGAAACTGCGTGTAATAAATTTCCCACTGATGCTGTATCAGCAAGTAATTGCTTTTACTATATCTTAAAAGCTTTCCATACCTTAAGTTCTTCAGTGCTCTTTAAATTTTATGTATTGCTTTGAGTAACTTTCCTTCACACTTAAACCCCCTCCTACTTCCAGCCTTACTTTAAGTTGACCCTGCATAAGAAAATTACTGCTGTGCTTAGAAGAGGCTTGCCAGCTAAACACTTCATTCCCAGATATATAGCTCAATAACTGCATCCTTATACTTATAAAACAGATCATGAGTCATGTACAAGTGTAGGATTTTCAGATGAAAGTCTCTCACTCCCTTTCGTCTTCATGTTGCTTCCCTCCGCCTTCCTCAAAAGGAAAGAGAAAATGGGATGTGAGGAGGTCTGTGGATTTATTGAAAACTGTAGAAAACATAATATTCAGCTGTTGTGTGGGGAAACATATCCAGCTTTATCATTCATAGATCAATTCTGGCAGGGATTTTCTCAACCATGTACCCTAGATCAAGTCATTCCGTTGGTTACAGTTGTGTTTTATATCAGTATTGCATTCTTACGCAGTCTGCAGTATTAAACCCAAGTGATTGTATTTCTGTATGCTTTTTTAGAAAACATATTTTTAGCTTAATCTATTTCCTTGCTACGTAGTGATTTAAGAGGTATTCGATACATTTCTCTAATTTTTGGCTGGGAAAAGGCTTTTGGGATTGTTCAGGGAAAGGTCATACAGTTAAAAGGAACAATAAGTCTCAAAGATACAGAAAGAGGATCACTCCTTAAGGGAAGCAATTCAGTGTGAATACTTCCTTTTATTAGTTTTTTAAAAAAGCAAAAAACAAAACAAAACCCCAAAACAACCCCACACAGCTACATTTTTGTAGACACAGTGTCCAGCTGTTTTGAATGAACTTCCTGGGTTATGTTGGTTTTCAGTTTTCCTTTTCTTCAGGCTGCCTTAGTGGAAAAAGATTTTCCATTTGGTGAAAAGGAACATGCAAGAAGAGAGCTTTAAAAGCACATGTGAGACTCATTGGAAAATCACAAGTAAAATTCTAACCACCCAGGTGCTGATTTTCTTTTGTGTGTGTGTGTGTGTGTATATGTTTTTCTTGTTTAATCTGCAGCCAAAAAGCAGATGTTTTGTGGAATCTTGTTTAAGATAGTGGTAGAATTCCCAGTGACATTAATGGAAACAGGTTCAAACTTTCTTTATTCAATTGTTGCCTCTTATGCAGCATTGTGGGTGGCTTGCTTGGAACAAAGTTTGCAACTGAATTTACAGTACTAACACCAACTCAGCAGTGGAGCAGATGTTTTATTTTCTGTTTATTTGCTACATTCTTCACTGGTGTGTCCTCCAAAAGCTTATTACATTGCATCTAAAATGCTTGTGTCTTTGTCAAATAACTGCACACAGTTAAGATTCTTCAGCATGAAGTACAATAACTGTAGTTTCATTGATCACCTGCTATACCTAAGGCATATCAAAGCAAACCTAAAAAAAGAACATTTTGGAAAGTGACAGTAAATAATTCATCAAGAGGTTACAGTATGTATTACTGGAATTTGGGTAGCCTGAAGCAGAAAGTTCCTTCTTCCTTTCAAGCCTCCTTGCAGACTCTGCACGTATTTGGTGAGGAATTTAGTCTCAGTTTACCACTCTTTGAACCACTGCCTAAGTTATGGGTGGTTATTTAAAGGTATCGCCTGTTTTAGAGAATTGACTTTTTTATGAATCAGCCAGATTAAATCAGTTAATCAGTTTACTGATCTATTTGTTTAATGTCTATTGTGCTCTATAAGGTGGTAGCCTCCATTCCAGTGAGGGGTCAGTGTTGTTTCCCAGGATGCAGGCCTGGCCACCTAAGCTGAGAAGCAAGGCCTGGAATGTCCTCTCCTTTCTGGGAGGCTCTGGCTGATGCAGAGGGTGAAAGAGGGAAGGTGTTGAAGCTGGGTGGGTCACAGTCTGGCCAGCTACCTGGTGCAGTACTGTGATCTGCACTGGGTTACAAGATAGAGAGGCTGTTTGGGACCTGTGCTACCCTGTAACATTATCAAACCATTGAGCTGGGGGTTGCTTTCTGGAATCAAGAGGGAGA
This sequence comes from Porphyrio hochstetteri, assembly GCA_020800305.1. NCBI lineage: Eukaryota > Metazoa > Chordata > Aves > Gruiformes > Rallidae > Porphyrio > Porphyrio hochstetteri. The sequence continues at coordinate 29,123,278 of CM036938.1, forward strand.
GAGGCTAGGCAGTACTTGCAAGCATGAGCTACCAAGGGGACAGTATTTCTGGGGCAGAAAGCTGACATAAAGACACTTGTCCTGCATTTGAGTCTGTGTAATGTGTCTAAGACCTAAGAGACTGATATAATGTCTGCTGAGTGCCTCTGGAGCCAGCATAGGGCTGACAAAGCCGTGCTAATGCATAGCTAGTGGGACTTTATGAACCCAAGCAAATATATTGAGGTAAAATATCTTGTGGTACGTTGTCCAGGCTGTTCTGTTGCCCATAGTACTTGCTTGCCTCTTATCTTAGGTAATTCAGAGATGACAGTAGTTGTCCAAATATACTGCACAGCTTCAATGGTTAGTCAGGGGAAAATACTACCTGTGAATATGTAAAAGGAATATATCCTTGGCTGCGAATAAATTGCTGTCCAGCGTGCATAGCCTGTGAATTGGTCAGAATGAAATAATGTTGCTTGCCATTCTCAAAATTTTCAGTAATGACCTTGTCTGAGTTTGGAAATAGCTGTGAAGGATCTGGGTAACTGGAAATTAAAGACTGAAGATACTCAGAGGGAGTTGCTGCCTTTTCTGGAGTGTTTCACACCAGTGAACAAACTGTCTCAGAAGAACTTGAATTTAGCTGATGATAAAGATTACCTGAGCAAGATGGTCTCAGTTTTTCACTTGAAGTTAATTTTAAGGGGAATAGGATTCAGGGTAACTTTAAATACCATTTTTTTCCATCAACCAATTGCTTAAAAATGCAGAGGAAAGTTGTATCAATAGTAGATGTTACTTTTTATATTTTCCTTTGGCGAATTATATGTTCCTCAGGCAACTTTTCTAAAAATCAGTTATGCTGATACGCTTTCTGTGTGACAGGCTGCAACTGAACCTCATTATTCATACAACATGTCTGTGTGATGTTACCAAATCAATTTGTGCTGTATCCATTTTGCTCTTACGAATAGTTCGTGCTCTCTTCTGAGCAGAAATAGTCAGCTGGCACTAGTAGAAGACAGAGCAAAAAAACATGGATTGAGTCCACAACCACTTTCTTTGTGGCAGTAGGTCCTCCTTTCATCCACTTCAGGTTTTTTCCTTGTCTCATCAATATGTACAAAGCAGATGCTAAGTCAAAAAGCAGATACACTCTTAGTTCTTTATAAATCAATCCTTTTACATTGTAACAGGCAGAAAGTTAAATGAGGGTAAGGAAAGGTCTCTATCTTGTCTGATTGGCAGAAAAGGGCCATGCCTATCTGTAATAGCTTATTGGATGTAGTTCACTTCAAAGGCATTGACTTGGGAAGCCAGGCTTGCCTGAGCCCCGGCTAGTGTGAAACAAAGCACAGGGTATTTCTTGTGTTGCTGAGACACAGTATATAGCATAAATGAAGGAGTAACTTGTTACAAGTTTAGTAAATAAGGAGAAAAAGAAAACTAGAAGGTGTCACTTGCTGGTGTACCAAACGTGTTAAGGAATAGGGAATGCCTACTTAGTAATAATTTCATACTCTTACTGTCCAGCTCTGTTCCCTGATTCATCTCAGAAACATTTTTTCACAAGTTGGGAGTAAGATGGCAACTCGGAAAGGATTTCTGATGCTGAAAATCAGTCAGAAGGACTTCACAGTTGTAAGTGCAGTTGGATGAAGTGCAGGTACTGTTCTCTCAGGTTGTCCCTTGTTTGCTTTCCATGTAAAGTACACAGGCACACTCATCAACCTGTGGCGGCTGATGCTTATTAATGTAACCACTGAGTACACATTCCAGTGTAGTCCTTCACTGTCAGTTGTCACCCACCTCTGATGCTTGGAGCTCATGCATTCCTCCTCTGGATTGGGCTTCACTATCCCTCCTTAGAAAGACAAGAAGTTTTTTTTCTTGTTTGCTTCCCTCGCTGCCTGGTGAAACTTGCTCCCTGAAACTTAGTTTGATTTTATTTCTAATTCTCAGCTGTGCTAAATGCACTGGGAATTAAATTACAAAGCTGATGTTACCTCATGTTCTGCAAACTAGATCCCTGAGGCATTTCATCACTGTGGGCGCTTGGGACTTTACACTGTTGCAGCATGGCTGTAAAGTGCCTAAACAAAACATTATGCACTTATTAAACACAAAATAAAATAATAGTTTAGCAAAAAAAAAAAAAAAAAAGAAGAAGGTGGTTAGAAGGGAGAGAGAGAAGCTCTTCCAGCCAGGTTTCCAGGCAGAGCTGCCAAGTGCCGCACGTCCCCGGTGACGTGCGTTTGGCAAGCGCATCCTCCAGCCCTGATGCAGTTGGTCTGCGGGGAGACAGCGAGGATTCTCGGCGAGTCGTGCAGCCCACCGAGCTGCGCCCGCGGGGTCCCGGCCCGGGGCGTGGGGCCAGAGGGAGCAGGAGAGGGACAATCGCTGCTGCCCTCTGGAGGGGTCGGTGGCTGTGAAACAGGAAGGCGGCTGGAGCGGGCGTTAGCCCCAGGCATCGCTTCTGGGCGGGAGGGGGAGGCGGGGGCGACACAAGACCACAGCGCAGGAGCAGGCGTACAGGAAGAGGAGCAGGAGGAGGTTGTCTTGGACTCCCATTTGACCCTAGAGCCCTTGCCCAGCTGAAACTGTTCTCTGTCACAGCAGGTTTTAGTCGCCTGTTAAGATAATTTTATGCTTCAGCTTCACACAGCTCTTTTTGTGTATGATGATCACCCCCTAAGATGGACCCTGAACATTTTTGTGTTATTGCTCATGTTAAATTCTCACCCACTTTCTCCACTTGTACAGGGGCAGTTCTGCCTGTTTTGAAAGGAGCTGACCTGTGTTACATTTGGTTATTGATGCATCTGTTTAGAATTTATTGAGAGAGGAAGGAAATAAAATTTTGTGTTTCACTGAGTTCTGTTTTTCAGCTGGTTTTCTTTGCATGAAAATAATGATTAAAAAAACGAAATTCAGGTTGACTAAAGCCATTCATAAGTCCTTGTTCAATTAATTGTTTTTTGGGAAAACAGTTGCAAAAGATGAAACAGTCATTTAAGTATTAAAAAAAACCCAACCCTTTAATTTTTAAAAATTGTTAATTAAATTGTAAGAGTTAAGCTTTTCATCTGTCCCCAAACAAAAAAGTAGTTAAACAGCAGAAACACGTTCATGTGTCCTACATGTTCACATGCTCATTTGTCCTACACACTACACCTAGCTCCCTCCAGCCAGTTCCTGTGGTGACTGCTTCACTGAGGAAATTGCCTTCTGTAAACCCCTATATCTTATGACTATATGAAGAGATTTGGGTGAAGTTCAGGTGGCAGAAGCTACTCCTAGTGTTGGCAGGTCTCCTGCCTGTGCAGCTGCTCAAAATTCACTGCGGAAAACAAAGCTGGATGTTGAAACTGCAGGAATAGCAGTTAAATCTGAAAGTTGGATGTACTGCTCATCTCATCTTCCTAATTAGATATTTATGTGGCCTCATAGTATCCAAATGACTCTGTCACCAGTGGTTATTTTCCCACAGCAGTGAAATATTGCTGGTTTTACCAAGGAAAACCTAAGGTAGTACAGCATACAGGAAATCTGTTACTAGGCCAGTGCTGGACCACATTGTTGGGTCCCTCATGTATTGCTCTGTGCCTTGTTTTCTCTCACGGAGGCTACCCGCCTTTTTGTCACTTGCCATAATGCAAAAGAATGAGTAATATTAGGGAAATAATGTGAATAGTCAATAGTAGTGTCTCAACTTTATGTATTAATGCATCCTGCTCTTCCCAGTGTCTAAAAGGCCTTGATGAGCTCCTCCCTCTTTATGTTAAAATTGTGCAGAAATTCGCTTCTTTGTGCAACAAGGAGCCCCTGCGCTACCAATTTTATCACTGTCCGGCTATGATGCTCTGTGCTCATCTGCTGAAGGGTCTCAGAGTATGTAGTCAGTGGTAAGTGGCTGGGAGGGCAGTCCTCAGGGCATTCCAGTTCCTGATAAAGAAATCTGTACGTGTGGAGAAAGGCTTCTTTGCACTCCCATCAGTTTCTAAGTTTGAAGGGGCTAAACCTTAAAAGCTGTCTTGTGTGACTTACCTTTCCTGATGTAGGAAGACTGAGTCATACGAAGTCCGCTCTGGAGAGTGCCACCTGGGTGGAATATAACATAGGCTTGGTTTGTCAAATAATTGGACCAAAACAGAGAAGAGTGTAGAACTATTGCCTCTGTTTTGATATCAAGACACAGTATCTTACAGCCTGTAGCTGCACTTGCTCAAATGGTAGGACTCTACACAAGTATTCTGCTGATGGAGTGCTAATGCTGCTGGACTGCAAAATCCTTCAGCGTAGGCTGGAAACAAAAATAAGATCAGTTTTGTAGATGCTGGATGTAACCCTGCTGACCCAATCCACCCCATCTTTGCAAAATGTTTATCATTGATGTAAATCTAAGGCCTGCTGACAGGTGGGATTTACAGTGTAAAAACTTCAGTTATTTCCTGAAGTTGTAATGTCAGCTACAAAGGCAGCTCTTCTTCACTGACCCTCATGTGAGGCTGCTTTTGGGTCATCAGTGTTTTGGTTAAGGTCACAAGAACATTTGCTTACACTGAGATTTTTACTTTTTGTTCCAAGACAATGTTTAAGTTTTCTGCAGTCTTAATGGAAAGGTCTGGAACATGTCTTTTAGCTGAAGCATGGTGTTACTATACAAACCTTGCAAGCAGTGCAACTTCGTGCTCTACTCGTTGAGACAAACAAACCCCTTCGTTGCTGCATGGCAGTCCTGAGAGCATTTGGCTCTGCTTCTGTCTGTAGCGTGGCTATCTACTCCTACTACTGTATGCTGAGTTGGAGGGGTGGGGGAAGCCCTTACCCCAGAGACCAGTTTTTGGAGACAGATGCTTTTGCGGAAGAGGTCCACCAGCATCTCTGTGGAGGCTAGGAACTGACCGGGTGATAGGCAGAGGAGCAGGATCCTGAGCTGGCTCCGATTCTGGCGGTGGGCAGGCTTTGTGGGAACATAGGCAGTGCCCTTGACTGCTGCTGTCAGCCATGTCAGTGTAAACCAGCAGGCATCAACAAAGGTAATAAACGAAAAAAGCAGCCTACTCAAGAGTTGTTTTAATTAGCTATTGGATCTAATTACAGTGTTGCTGAGTGCCTTACTGGGTTTCGTATCAGAAGAGTAGTTGGAATAATATAATGTTTACCAAGGCAAGACGTAGGAGGTGCATGTGTATATATGCATTAAAAATGGACTGAAAACCCTGCTAGCACGACGAAATGATGCAGGTGAAATCTAGTGCTCTAAGACTCAAAACCAGAGGTTCTGCTTCAGTAAGTCAGTGTGGCCATCTATTATGGGAGCTAGGATGCCGATGTTAAGTGAACCAAAATGTTGGTTTTACAGTTCATTAGCAGTCTTGGTGAAACAAGCAGCTCACACTGAGCTATCTGAAAAAGTTTCTGTTTCTAGAAGACTCTGAGCTCCAGCTACAATACTGAGGAGACACAGCTGATCTTTTGTCAGTTGACATTTTCTTGAATGGAAAGATTTGGGGAAAAAAGTATTTTCTCTTTCAGTACTTGCACAGCATTCTGAGAGCAGGGGACGGTTATTGTTTCAAGAAAATTTCTATTTGGAAAAGACGTACAGTCTCCTGACACGTAAAGAATCCATAAACTAGGTCTGCAGTAAGCTCTTTCACACATTTACTCGTTCCTTCTTTGGTTTAAATGATTTCCGGCAACACGCTTGACAGCTGTAAATGTGAGGGGTCCTGCTCATCTCTCCCCAGACAAGACCTGTGAGCAGCGTGAGCGGGTCTGGGCGCAGTTACGCACAGCTAGCTGATTCTTGCTTATCCTGACAAGAGGAATGTAAAAAATGTGCCAGCTTTCAAGGGTCAGAGGCTAAAATATGGATGTGTTTATTGCATATTTTGGTTGTCCCTTTAATAGACAGTTTGACACATTCTTTCGGTGAACTTTCTGGAAGACAAATAGCTCGAAATGGACACAGGAGAAATCGCTCCTGTCAGGATTCCCATACGTGTAATTACCTTCAGGTGTCAAGTGCACTTAGAGACTGTTGATTTTAATTTTTTTTGCTGTACAGACGTTTATACCTTTTCGTCGGTGAGGTATTTAATTTTATTAATGTGGACATACAACTGGTCTTTTACATCCTCCCTTTAAAGTTTCAAACTTCACTTTCCCTTATGAAATGGCTGGAATCACACTGTAGATAATTCTTTTGAAGACACACTTTTGGTCTGCTTTTTAAGTCAGCTGAGTGGAAGGATGCCTTGCATAATTTAAGGACTGAAAGCTGCTCTTAAGCCTTTCCTTCTATGTGTACGATAGCCAGATAGTTAGGAAAAACTGTTTTGAGCTCCTTTGTTCCTTTGTTTTTAAGTGTCTCGTGTGTGTTATACTTAACAGTTTTGGAAGTTACTGAATCAGCAGGTCTGCCATGGTGCAAAAACGGTGTCAAGATGGACTTTGTAAAATCACTAGCATGGAAACATAATTGTCAATACAGATTACTCTGCTTTCAAATAAATATTCACATTCTTTACAGCAGCAAGCAGCTTATGGAAGGATGCAGTTATTTTAGTCCGAAACCAAAAGTTTCAGAATACAGAAGAGAGCAGTACTGAGAAAATGTAGTATGAAACCTGTTTTGTATATGTCTGGCTTGAAGTTTTCCGGATGTCTGGGAATGTAAACCACGTACTGTAAGAACCAGGAGAGATTATATAGTCAATTATAGAAAGGAAAATGGAAGTTTTACTGTGGATGGACATGTTTAGATAAAATCAGTCAAAGCTATTAATTCACATGAATTTGTGTTCTATACAGCCTGCTCTTAATATTTTAATTTAACATTAAATAACCTTTTGTTGATCCAGGGACTGCTAGAATTTCACAGCTCTTGTTTTTCCATCAGTGTGACCAGTTCTCCATCTGCAAGATAAACTGGAGATCAGCATTTTTTTTAGTCTATATGACTGCAGTCTAAGAACGACAGAGGGAGAATGTTCAGACTAATTAGGAAGGGAATTATTTGCTTTATGCATATAGGAACTCCTTTAATATTTGTTTTAATGACATGGTCTGGCATTCATTCTGCAGTGCACCATCTTCAAACAAATAAATAACAACAACAAAAAAAAGCCCTTGGTTGGCATTTTTTTGCCTAAGGGCTGCTGAGAGCTGATTATTCTTCTAATCAGAACCATCACAATCAAGGGAGGCAATTAGCTAGGTTAGGTCTCTGCTGATTTCTCCTGTGGCCTCAAGCATCAGATGGCCTTGAGCACTCTTGAATCCTATCAACAAGTATTTGAGTAATACCTGTTTTGCTCCACCTGTCGTCATTAAGACCCTCTTTTCTCCTGTTGAAGTGCTGGGTTGTGTGCATGCTTATTTGTGTTAGACTGATACCAGAAGGCAGGAGCTAGCCTTCAAAAGGGAAAATTTACCAGCCTAGACGATAAATCTAGTAGTACAAAATTGTAGGCATTACTTTGGTACACCATGCATGTGCTTGTGAGTGTGTACCTAATTCTGCATGTTTGTCAGTAATGTTTATTTTCATACAGAGAGTAAACACATATATTTAAACGGTCAGCTGTGTAACCGAATATACAGCTTGGGTGTGTCGTGTGGTGAACCTTTGTTCAATGGCAGCGTGCTCCTTCTGCCAGCAGCCCCCTTCAGTCGCTAATTCTGGTTTTCCCCTGTTATTTTGGCACAGAGCCGATGCTGTTCCTAGCTGGATTTACCTACCCAAGTGGTCTGCTTGATACCCAAATTAACTAAATATTACAGTTACAAGGCCTGGTTGTGTCCTATTTATCCCACATATTTGCGTGCTGAAAACAGGGACTTGATCTCTGTTCTCCCCTACCGCAACAGGAGGTGAAACTTCATCCAGTAGCTCTGGTGGAGTGGACATTTTTGTCTACAGATTGCGTGTAACTGAGGTAAATTTCAAGCTGTCACATTAACTTAGTCCTCCACTTTTTCTGCTGTATTCTTAAAACCCCTTAATGACTCAATAATGCTTTTCTTCCTTCAGCTCTCTCCTGTATGGTGTGTAGTTCGCTATTGTTTAAAAAAAGTGAAACAAGCCCAATGTATTTAAAGTATGAAAGGTATGTTTACACCAAACTAACATAGGCAAAAGAAAAAGTAGAGCACAGAATGCAACTGAACTGGTAATTTCCATAAACACTTGCCATGACTCTCAGAAGCTTGTTGGTGCTGTTAACGTAAAGTAAATTCCATGATATTTCTCTAGCATACCAATTACTGTGGAATGACAAAAAAAAAAAAAGCTTTTTTTTTTCATAATATGGTTTCCTTAAATTATTATTGAATATAAGAATGGCTTCTTGGGACAGTCTGGGAGTTTTACACCAAATATAATCCAGTCTTAGAAGTAATAATTCTTGTCAAGATGGTTCTTTTTTCTGTATTTATAGATGGAAGAACTCAGCTTGCTAAAAGGCTGGGGTTTTAGCTATGTGATCTTGCTACCACTGCAACTGAACAAAATTCTGGCAACAGGAACAGGTTTTTGTAGTATTAGATAGCAGTATGGAGATTCTTGAGTTTTATCTACTTTGAATTATTTAAATAACAATGTTCAGCAGACAAAAAATCTAATTTTAAGGATAGAGAAATGAGTGAAACCATGTTTAGCCAATCAACCCCAACATATTAAGGAGTCATCTTCTCTATTGTGCTGCACTGGAAAACAATCTCTCTGTTTCAGGTTGAGAAGTTTAAAATAATTGATTTTGAAAGGAAGAACAGGTTTCAATTAGCCTTAATGCAAGTTTAGTCATTTGTAATGCATTAACAAGAGTAGATATTCCATACCCCATATGTTATGAGCACACACATTTGAACAGACTGTGTTTCTATGCAACACACACATCTATAACTTATCCTAACCAGTGGAGCCTATTTAGTCTCTTGCACTCTGGGTATTTAATCAAGAGCATCATCTCAGCGCATGAAAGTGAGAAAATTACACGGGTGAAGTGAATTAAGCTTTAATGTTTGAACACATAGGAATTACGTGCTGCCATCTACATTCATGTTGCCGGTAAGATCAATGGGTAGAGTATTGATAAAGTCTTAGGTCATTTTTTGTCTTGCTTAGCAAGGGGATAGTGGTGGTTGATGTCATGACCTTCTAATGGACCAAAAAAGCCTATTTAAAATGTTAATCCTGGTAAGAATTTTTTTCTTTTGTGCTATAAAAGGTGCCCACTCATTAAAGTAAAAGCTTTTTAACCCTTTCCCTCTCTGGATTAAGAGTCAAATATTGACCGCTAAGATATCTGTAGTTCAGTTTCCCGGAGATAGAATAATTAAATGGAAGTCATAAGAGGAATTACTGCAGTAATATTGGTAATGAATGATTCTCAGTATGAAGTTATTCGTTATCATGTTTCATATCATAAAATGCTTTGTTCACACATTCTTCTTTGGCTGAGGTAGTTTTCCTCTGACATCAGCATAATAATGATTTTACACCGCTCCATAGTCCATGCAGATTCACTGCTTTGTTGAATGCTTTCTGCACAGTTAGGCCTCAATTCAGAAAAGCATTTAACCATTTACCTAAATCCCTCATGTTAGTATGTGCATAATTCTAAAGCATCAGCTTAATTGCTGTCATGAACAGAGCTGCTTATTATAACAGAGGAACTGAACGCTCACATATCTGTAACATTTTGGAAACTTCCGAGCTTTGGAGTCAGGATGTATTTTTTACATCAGTCATAGGTATGATTTAAATAGAGAATTAATATTCATACGCTGTTACTCAGACCATTCTGTAATCTAACAAAAGATCTCTTAAGATACATTTAAGTGCATTTAAATGCCTCAGTTAAAACTAGCCAAGGTGTAAGGGTGAAAATGCACTAAAAGGCTGAAGGTGCTTGATCACTAGCAGAACTAGTTCATAAACAAAGGCAATATAACTGATGAAATAGGAAAAGCAGTTAAACAGTTTGATTCAGCAACTCAGCAAAAACAGTGTAATAGCTTAGCAAAAAGCAGTAGTGCTCTGTCGGTTTATTTCTTTCTGTACTCCAAAGAACTGTTAAACCTTTCTAAAAGGATTTGCAAGGTTCAGGCTGCTTTGTTTCTTTGATGTAAGAATTACAATAGATAGATTCTTCACTATGCTTATGTTAGCATTCTAACAAATCAAAACTTACTTGTAATATATTTAAAACCATGTTTTTTCTTTCATTTGACATATTTAATGTACGATATAATTAAAATTTCTTTTTCACTTCATTGATGAAGGGAAAAGTTAGGGAAACAAAGCAAATCCAGCTGTTCAGGACAGTTGCCTTCAAGTTTGGTGAACACCAAAACCCTAAATTGCCTTTTGCACATGGGAGCTTGGAAGGTGTAATTTAAGGAAAGATTTTTCATTTGAGGGAAAGAAGGTGGAGGTCTCTACAGATCTTTCTTTCCATGTGGTAGGAGAAAGCAGGTGTATAAAATGAATGGTTATTTTTGCTTCATTCTAAAATTTCTTTGCAACACATTTTTTGGGCATAGATAACATCTAAACAAGATTAGAGAGCAAGCTTGAGCAGTAGAAGAGTGTTCCTAAAGAAATTACCATCTGATTAAGAAATGTGCATCCTTGAAAGCACAGGACAAGCTGGAGCAGTAGAAGAGTCTCAGATATCTTTGAAGTGCAATACAAGACTTTTCAGTTGTAATGAGTCAGAACATACAGAAGGGAAGGACAAATGTTGAGGTCTGTATTCTGTTTCAGTCACTCTTTAGCTAAACTTGAATTGCAGACAATAGAAAACTAGGCAGCTGTCATTTGCCTAGGCTTTTTTATGCGGCAGCCTCTTTGGAGAGATGCATTTTCACAGGAATTTTAATATCTTCTTTTATGTAAGTGTTTATTTTGATTAAAATGACAGGCCAGGTTAAGAGAAATCAAGATTTACTTTTCCTGCAATGCATATTTTTTTCTCCAAAAAAGAATCTTGTCACTGAGGGGTTGACAAGGAGCTCTCTTGCCTCTGACTGTTACAGGTAGCAAAGGTGAAAATGCTCAATTGATAAACATTTGAGGACTGCTGCAATTGGTTTGACACTTGCAATCAGCTGTACCATTTCTTTTTCACTCGGTGTTATAAGCAATGCAGTCTCATAGACTATACATTACTTTCTGAGTTATGAAATTCATGGTACCAATTCTACCTGTGGTAGAAATTGTCACGTGTCAAGCTCAGAAATGCAGAGGAGCAGGTACTTTTCCATTCGGCAATGAAGCTGTGCAACTCGGTGTCCACACACTGTAGTCCACCAAATTCCAAAAGTTTCAAGAGGTTCAAAAAATGTTTCGACCACCCAATGAAGTTCATCATTCCCAAACACAAAGAGCTCAATCCTCTGCCTGTGCAAATGATTGGTGGCTGTTGTAAGAACATGCCAGGTTGCATGACTGTGTAGGTATTTTGTGTGCTCTAGACAACTTCTTTTGACCAGTTGGCAGTATTTTGTTGGGCTTTATGGGATAACTGCTCTAATTTTTCACACTGTTGCTCTGTAACTGGGGTTTTGCCTACACAATGTGCTGTGTCTTCAGCCTCAGATTATGTGTTTATGCCTCAACTACATGCTAAAACTATGGACACCTCAAGAGTTTTTGGGTTTATTTCTTTATTGCTAAAATAGTACTTAAAAGAATGAAAGAAAGAAATAGTTTGTATGCTCAAATAATTCATGTTAGGATCTAAGGAATGATGTGAAGGCTTCCCAGTAGACAATAATAGTTCTTGCTAGACCTGTGTGGTCACTTCCTTATACTTACCTTCTGGTGTCTTTATAAGTAGGAAGAAAAAGGGAGGGCCGGGGAAAACCTCTGGTTTAATTTGGCTGTGATATTCTCTGCTTCTTACCTTAAAACCTTAGTCTGTAGTTTTAAAAATAGTTACTATGTTTTATGCAGACAAGATCATCGTTCAGTTTTAAATGAAGCGATTTCGCTACAGGTTGAAGACTAGAATTCATTTAAGATTAATTTAGAAACTCTTTTAGGAAAAATGCAATAGGGAAATTAAGAGAACAGCTTCAGTTTTACCTCTCTGAAATTTCTGATTGATCTGATAGCAATACACTTTTTTCCATGCTATTCTTCCTCAATATGAATATTTTACACATGCATATAAAAGTAAATGAGCAGGTTTTGCACCTTCTATCAACTCAAGCTTTATTTATACATATTGAAAGACTGTTTCTGTCACTCTTGAAGAAATAAGAATTCCAAAAGTCCGTAATAGGAAATACATTATGGGAGCAGGAGCTTCATAATTTGAAAAAGCCGGGGCGGGGGGGGGGGGGATGGGGGGGGGTGGTAATATGGTAAAATAAAGGCTGTGTTGAATTCCACGATTTGTTGATCTCATTCAGTTAGGCAAAAAAAAAAATGTTGCCCGTCACATTGTAAATTTCTAATATCTTAGGTGTTTTACAGACTAATTGACAGTTTATAGTGCAAAGCTTTTCAGATCGTATTTGTAAACAGAGACACAGATTTGGATCAGGCCCTATCTTGTACATAGGATATAAAATGCTTAAGATTGGTTTCTCTAGGTAAAAATATATTTGAAGTCCTGTTGTTCAGGGACCATCTGTATCAAGATTAAAGCTAATGAAAGTTTATATAGTCTATGTTTTGTAAGTCTTTAGAAGAAATTACAGAAATTAAAAGAAACAATTTCTGACAATAATAGTTTTGCTACTTGGTGCTGCTGCGGTCTGTAATCTAAACCTGGTTGTTCTTCAGCTGCTAGTTTGCGTAGTGTGAGAGACAGACAAACCTGGAAGGGTAATAGGAAGAAAGTTAAATTATTAGATTTCTCTATAGAACTTTCTTTAAAATGCCGTTTCCATGCCAGGAAAGGAAATATTTTTCCTCTGGGTCTCTTAAATAAACACAAGGCAATTGTGTAGCAAGAAATAAATTCATTAACTGAAGCCTGCTTTCCTGATAGCAAATTGTCTGCAAATGCGTTTATACACTTGCTAGGTATTCTAACTTTGTTTTTACATGAAAAAGTTAAAATCGGTTTTGATAATGTATTTGAATATATAATTTATTTATATAAATAGCAAGTAATGGCTTGATAGGGGAATTTCTTGTTACGTTTCTGGGTCTGTTTGTGTCACTCTGATTTCATTTTTTTTTTCCTCTACGTCTTGCTCAGGCTATTTCATACTACATCTGGATTCATTCTCTTTAGCTGGAGGACAGGAATTTGACCATGGCTTGTTTAAACACACACAGTTTATTAAACATTAAAAAAACCACTGTGAAACAGCTTCAGGATTAGTTTCATTCTATACACTTATGTACTTGGAAATTAAGGGGTAGATTTTACCAGTTACTAGGGTGTCCAAGTCTGCAAATTCTAATTCGATCACAATTTGCTGACATTGAGAGATTAATAATGAACAGCTATAGCTTACTGTCAGAGATGAGCATTCCTAATGCCACAGCTAGTGTAAGTGTAAATGCAACAGATAGATAGGCACTTTTATCAAAATGTGTGTTTCTTTCAAACACTACCCACATATTTACTGGTGCAAACTGAGGCAGCATTTTTTTACTTAAGAGTATGGAAGAGGTGGAGATTTCAGTTTATACGAGTTAGCCATCCCTCTGCTTTAAATATGTTAGTGGGAAAATAAATTTGCAAAGCTGACTTGCGTTATGTACACTTCCTTATGGAACCAGGCTGCAGTTTATCTCTATTATTCAGTGTGCAGGTCAACATGCTTGTTGGGCAAGTGTTCTTTTCTTTCATTTTGTGCGTGTGAGAAGCAGGACCTTTCTGCAGATAGGGCATTGTTCTCCATATCCATTAACAGATGTCAGCACATGCCTCAGGCAGGGTTAGCAAATACCAACCACAGAATCACATTCCATCAAGCCTGATAGACTGTGTCTTCTGGGTTAGGCACATGGTCAACACATGTTGTTAGAGTCCAGTTCAGACTCTTTAGTAGCACTTCTACCTGGGGGAGGGGAGGTATTATTATTTTGCTTTAGTTTTTAAGAGTTTAACTCTGAATGGGTTATTTTCTCCCAGATGTGCCTGATTGTAAAATGTACATTGGTACAACAGAGATTAGGTAAGACTTTTTTAAGAAAGGAAAATTTGCAAGTGAGTCAGCAAAATGAGTTTTTCTCTGATACAGGCCAGAGTTAGCCGAGGTAGTTTGTATTTTCAAGCAAAAGCATGGAATTAAAGATGAAGCTGACACCTTGTGTGGTGTTAGTGCCTAAAGCAGACAAATGGCAAGTCACGTGTGGATGGTATTGATGACCACATTTAAAAATATGCGAGTAGTAATTACCAGATCTCCTCATTCCACCTCAGATAAAGCGGGATAAATGTTGCTGGTGAACTCCAGAGTAGTACTAATGTGAACACAAGTAATGAGGTTGTGTCCATAAATCAACTAAACAAAGAGACCGGCTTCAACCCAGGCATTTTGGATTCACAGTGTGGATAGAGGCTCCAAATACAAATCACAGGTTGCCTTTAGTATCTGTCTGGGTGCAGTACCTTTCAGGTTACATTGCTAGAGTCTTCAACACTGAAGTTTGTCCCATAAGTCTAAGTGATGCCTTTGACAGAATAGTAACTCTTTCTTTACCTTCCCCTCCCTTCTTCTCTCTCCATCCATCTACACAAGCTAAATGCCCATGGCAGTGGAAAATCAATAACCAGGTAGTGTCTGTAGTCTTGGGGATTAAAGCTATCGGGGCTGGGACAACTGAGAATGAGAGCCTGACCTATTCCAGATCAATGCTGTGACATGTTGCAGCCCTTTATCACCCTTACCATCCACAGCATGAGTGTGTCACTGAAGCCCCCCAGGATGCAATGAGTGTTGCGCTTCGGAAGTTCCCACAAAAGAGAAATTCTGAGAGATCAGGTGAAAGTCATGTGTGCCAGCTTTGAACAAATTTTACGAATGCAGAGTCTGAGGAAATGGTTTTAATAAACAGAATGAAAAATGTCCAGCTCATCGATTAGGAGGTGCAGAATGATGGGAAGTTAAGTGGGTGAGGGTGTTGCAGTACTTGAGAATCTCTGGAGTACTCAGATTTATAGGTGGGAAATAAATGTTGATTTGTTTATTCCCTCCCTCCCTCATATCTACTGAGGGAAGAGCAATTAGTTTCTATTTTTTAATGTTTGCATTATCGTTGAACATAAATCTTCCTGCAGTGCCAACTATAAAAAGTCAATACAGGACCCAGCTGTACAAATAAACACAGTTATGAGTGTAAGGGGGAAATTATTAACAGTAAGTGGAGTGAACACATTTTTACACAATTTATTTCTTAAAGAGCTCTTAAAGTGTAAAAATAAATAAAATATGTATCTATACTTTAAATTCATTGTCATTGTTAACTGTTACGATGCAACTGAAAAATTTTGTTTTAGCAATAGACTCAAAAAAAAAAAAAGCTTCTGGTCTTTCAGGTTAATGAAAATAACACAACATATGTCATCCGAAGAACTCTTAGATTTTAAATAGGATATTTCCCCTTCCCATTGCAAACGTAGTCATTTCCTCCTGTGTTCAGCAGCCTTTTTTTTTTTTTCTTTGCATGATTCTGTTAATAGAAACCTCCTCCTTCTGGAGGTAGTCTTGCTTTGTTTTGCAAAGGATGTGTTTCAGTCAAGGCACATTAGGAAGTTTTCAAAAATCAGGTTTTATTTTAAAAAAAAAAAAAAGTGGAGTGGTTTGGGTTTTTTCCAGAATGTTAAAGACTTCTACCACACTGGTTTTGAGGAGGTTTCTTCATTCTGGAAGTTAAACGAATTAAAGGCTTTAAGTGTTCACCTGCAAGATAGCTGTAAAATTTGATAGAACTCAAGTTCAAGAAGGTGAAGTTTGAGCAGTTATTCTAGCCAGTCCTATCTAACGACACTTTCCAGATCAATTGTCTGTGCAGGGCAGGTGTTCCTGATGTTTCAAAAGGTCTAGTTTTTGTATCAGCACAGAGTAAAATTAATTATCCTGAGTTTGGTATTTTTTGGTGTGTGGATTTCATCTGTTCTGGACAAACATTCTGTTGACTCTTCAGAGCTACTCAGTGCTTAATGAGTTGTTCTCTTTGCAAACCTAAATGCTAGCTCAAACTGATTTCTTTCAAGTTTCTTCTCATGTTCTAGCCTCTGTAGTGGATAGGCAGTATGAGGTACCAGAGACAATAGTAACCGCTCAGAATCCTGTTATTTAACAAGAAAAAACCCTAGCCCTCCAAATAGGAAGGCACAATGCCTCTCTTGTATATGTTGGCTGATAAGAAGGGGTGAAGCTATGAGATTCTCCAGGGAGGCAAGCCACATAGGACTGACGCTTTTTTAATGCATCTCTCATTGCTTTAGGGTGTCTGCTTTTGGGCGCATCCAAGTGGTGTGAAAAATCTCCCAGGCAGCAGGGACGTAGCAGGAATAGAAGGGGAAGGTAGCTCTGACGGACAGATGCGTGTGAAGTGAAACGAGGGGAGATCACTCGGCTCTTTCAAGAAATGCGATAGGCTCTTGCAGCCGGTTGTGAAACAGTAATTTGAAGTCTGATGAACTCTTTCAAGTGCAGGAGCCAGATTCTGCTCAGCTGTGTAATTGTGATGGAAGGGAGCCAGCCGAAGGCAGAGACCTGGGTGCAACCTTTTGGGAGGCTTGTTCCAGCAGAGTGGGTGGGAAAGTAAAACGAAGGTTACAAATAATAAGTTTCTCTGCCTGATTGATAATGAACTAGTAATAAGTGGCCTTATTATAGTAATAAGTTTCCCATGGAAGCCTGATGATTGCAGAGAAGCTTTAGCTGAGTGTGTGTGACCACATCTTATTTTGATCAGCTGTAGCACAGCAAAGCTGTGTAATTATCATAATCTAACAATTAGCCTGGCATCCTTTCCCAGTGTTTAATTACTCCAATAAATGGTAATTGAATAGAGGACTTAATGACAAGAGAATAAGTTTCTTTCTGCATTGTGTACTTAACTTGCAATCTTTTCTAGGCATAATTTTTGAATACTGTTTTTTTGAACAACAGCCTTGATTAGTTGTCTCTCTTTTGTTTTGTCAGTCAGTATTTTGCTTCCTACATTCTGTTTTGTCATGGTGTTTTGAACTTGTCTTAACTTGCGAAACTGTAACCTAAGGACTGAAAGGTCACAGACAGCTCCTTTATATTTTTTGTTTGCTTGCTCAGGGTAGCAATATCCTGCTAGAGATCTAAAATGTCACTGGCTTGCTACTGGTAGCAAACCCACTTCTTTTAGCATCTGGAAAATGTTGAATTTTCTTTCGGTTTGAATAGAGCCAAAATTAAAATAGCTCTTTGATTACTTCATTGTTTGTGCATCAGAATCATTGTTGATGTCAGCAGAGCTATGGGAACAGAGTTTATTAAATGTTGTGACAAAGCCAGTAAAAAGAGCAGAAAAGCTTTAAAGAGGTTATTTTTGCAGAGCACAGAAATAGCATCTTTAAAATTATCTGCAGTAAAATGGTACACTTAATCCCACAACCCCTCAGATAATTAACAACCACAAGATTTCCCCTATCATGCAGCTTTAAGTTGGTTGAAACAGTGGGGCATGGACTGCCTAAAGAATAATGAGGCACAAGTTACCCTGCTGTGTTAGAGTCACAGCATGTGAGTGGAGCTTGGGATGGTCTAATGCACAGCACTTGCCACCTAAACAGAGGCAAAAGCTGTGAGCAAGCTCAGTAGTGTGGAATGGTAAATGACTGACACCATCACATCCTAAGAGCAATTAAAATGTTGTCCTTTTAAAGGATGTTAGCATTTTCCAGAAGATATTTGGGTTTTGTGTATTATTGCATTTACAAATGCCTGCTTCATACTCATTTCTGTGTTATTAATAATTTAAGCAAATAGTTTCACAACTAGCTAACAGAAATAAACCTAATTTACAATCTATTTCTGTATTTTTTCAGTTGAAGCTTTTACTGTGTCTAGAACATTTGTAAGAGATGTTTCTGTTGTCTAATAACATTTAGTCTACCGGTGGTTCAAGCCTTTGTTGGGATACTTATGACATCTTCTCACCTGGCTGCTTTTGTCATGGCACTTGTAGGAACGGCCTTGTCTCTGAGTTGTCTGTGTCTGCGTTAAATGTAGTTAAAACTCGCTTAGTGGCCCTGAGAGTAAAAAGGAAGGGCTGGGTGTCCAGCAGTTGACAGGGATACCCACGTTTTGCTCGCAGAAGTATTTTTTCCCTTAGAAAGCAGAAAAAGTAACTTATTGATGTGGGTAACTATGGTTTGTATTTACCCAAAGAATAAATTGATGCAGTGAATTTTGTTGCTTCACATTTTAGGTTATCATTTGAGAGCAAGGCAACTGGTTTATGGCCTTCAGCACTGGCAGCGTCCTCTGTGCTTTGGTGTTAGTGGCTGTGCAGGCTCCAGGCAGCAGAATTGAGGTTATTTGCATTTGATCCCTTCTGATGCCAGGCCAGAATTTCATAATTAATAGTTAGATCAGTTATTTCAAGTCTTTTCTGGTTCACAGTGAAGCCTTACCGCATGCATTTGACAGAACAGACTCCAAATAAAGAAAGGTTGACATAATAAAAGGAAAATTTTCCAGTACACTTATCTTGAAGTAGAGCATCTGGTGAGTTGATTTTACAGGAAGGGTGATAGAATACTACTAATAAGATTTGTATGGGAAGCACCAAGCAGAAGCTATTGCAATTTTTTTTTTATCTATCTAAATGATAATGGACAATTAGTGTTATTTATGCTGTTCTTAAACTGGATTTTTATAGTGTTGCTTCCAAGAAAGAAAGGAAGAGGTAAAGAACAAACAGAACTGTTACATTCTAAATGTCTATTTAAATAAATAGTCACTGTTTCAGTGACCAGCAAAGTTACTAAATTCAAGACGAGCCCCAAATGCTTCAGAACTTAGACTTATTAAGAGAAGCATGTGTACAGAGTATGTACTTTCACTTGTGTTAGTGGATAAACAGAGTATATGAGGCATTAATTACTTTGAAAATATTTTGCTAGTCTTGTGTTTCTGTGGTTAAAAGTACCATAAAGTACCTGGACACTTCATCAGTGGCACTTGGGCACAGAGAACATTTGTGTGACTCTCTTTGCTGGAAGATACATGGAAGTTTTGTGTAGCAAGCCGATGTTTGTCGGTTTTGGAAAAATTTAGGTTTAGAAGCTACTTATCTGTCTCTGTCTTCAAAATGGCTTTTGTAGCCCTATCACCTAATAGATAGCTGTGTAGTATGCAGGTTTCCAAGACACTGTTTGAATGCCACCTGACACAAAAGAAAGGTTAATTATGTTTGAAGAATAGCTGTGGCTTGCTTCGTGTAAGCCAGAGTGCATGGAGACAAATTACATTATTTGCAAGGTTTGTAGATCCTGACGGAATTTTGGAGAAGCCTTTTTTGATTGGTTTCTACTACAACAGTGTTCTGTTACCCTAAATCTTGATAGGACTACTTTCTTCCTCACAGTAGGATTTATATAAAGAATCCTGATTACTGCGTGATTCAGTAAGGGTTTGGGAGTCCAGATTGGGGATCTGCCAGGACAGGGCAAAGACCTAGCTGAGAAAAGGAAAAGAACATTAGTAGCATTACTTGAGAGCGTAGTATAGCGTGCCTTCTATTCTGAACAGGACTGGAAAAAGAGACAAACTTATTAAACCTGAAATGCAGTCAACAGAAGATCAGCTCTGCAATCTCTGCAAATACATCTGTTAAAAGATCCCACCTTGCCTCTACGTGTTGTGCTCCTCGGCGCATGTAGGTGGCTAAACATTGATAAATGCTTTCATTTGAAGTGGAACTTTTGTTTCACTTTAATACCTGACATTACACTACTAATAAGAGATTTTTCAGCCTGTAAATGTTAAGTGGTTTCCTCTCAGATGTGGTTTAAAATTCTTGGAAATGTGTTTCTGAAGTGTTTCCTTTAATAGCTTTGAGGAGCCTGAACAGATGAGTTTTTCCGTGAGTTACTCATGGCCATCACTTGCTTTTCTGTTCAGGTTGGCAGCCTTTGTGGTTCCTCTCTGAGAAGGTATATACAGCACACTGCCTTGTAGCTGGAGAAACAAGAACAACTTCAGTTCACTCCAAGAGGCATGTTGGAGATTTTGTAGACTTTTTCAGAAAAATAAAATTAGCTCTATGTCTCTTCAGTACTCATGCTGAGGTTGTGATTACGGACTTATTTAAGGTATCACAAGAGGGGGAATAAATACCTGCTTTCTACTTCTTAATTAGCTAATAATGTCTTTTCTGTATTGCTGTTACTGTATGGAGTGAAAAGACTTCACTCAGAGCTGCTTGATAAAATACCTTGGTAGCCTGGAGCAGGTTCACTGCAATGTCAGCAATACTGACTAAAGGCCAGTTTAGATCACTTGAAATATGCACCATCATCTTCCTATTTTAGATGTGTAAAGCAAACATTTTGGCTATGGCGAGTGGCTGTGGGATGAAAATACTCAGAGAGCAGGGAGGGAAGGACACTGGGATGAGAAGGACTTGTGTACTTCACCCTTAGAGCTGCTTTGCAGGTAGCCCTTGTTTCTTCTTTAGCACATGTTTGATAGGCAAGGGTGTGCTGGGGCAAATGAAGACACTGAGCTGCTTCAGCACCTAGGGAATCAGAAATAAGAGCAAAATCTACTAAAATGCCAGTGATGAATGAGGATGGCTGTGTCATGGTTTTGTTTGTTTAGCAAGAATACTATGGGGGACTTTGCCAAAAGGGAGTCCGATGAACTCTTTGTTTGCAGTATTGGGTAGAACAGCTCACAGGTGCAAATCACAAGTTTGATTTCATTGCTAAGGCAGATTTAAGGTTTGATTACAAACTTACTTGTCTGTGTGTGTTTATCATCTCCGTTCGTAGACTGCGTTGCCGGAGTCTTCCCTTCAAGTTCAGCTATTTACAGTAGAGACTCTGTCTGGGAAATGTCTGTCTAGACTCTCCTTTTGGTAAAATGAGAGAAAAAGCTGGCCTGAATAGGCCAGATGAATTGGACTCCAGAAGTCCCTGTTTCTCTCCATTGACTTAAAGAGAAGGAGAAGCAGTTTACATAAGGTTATTTGTGTTACAAAAGTCTAATGTTAAGGAGACCACTCTGATCCAGAATGTCTAATAAATAGATGCTGCTTTCTCAAAGCATGTAGTTTCTGTCACAAAACCATAACTGGGCATTATTGTGAAGGCACAGGCTGGTACAAGAAGTAACCTCGAGAATCCTTTGAGAAAACTGTCACCTGCATAGTTTAAAAAAAAAAAGCGTGCACACTCAAATGTGCATACACAAATATATATTCATTTTTAGGTATTAACTCTGCAGGCTTTTTTTAACAATTAATAATTTCCAGAATCTGTCTTTCCTATTCATAACTTAAAGCCACTCTTTTTCATTACCTGTAAGAAATGGCATACTGTTAACTGATACAGAGAAAAGACAATTTGAAAACAGTAAGTTTCTGCAGACGTATTAAGACAGTATCTGCTCAGGTGACAGCTTTTGAAAGCACTGGAATACAAAAATACATTTTTAACGATTTAGATAAATGTGAATTCTCCTGGCAGAGCTGTGGTTCAGAGAGGCTTTTCCATGTTGCAGAATGGAACCATGAGGCTGTGCGCTGGCTGAAATTATACAGATATATCATGCTTTGATGCGTGTTCAGTTTTTCCCGTTTAAAAAGCTATTTTATTGAAGTTAAATTATTGTAGGGATATGAAAAGGTGTAGTTTGCTCTGAATTTATCCTTGGAGAGCCAGCAGATCATTGCTTTTTCTCTGGAATTAGATAGAAGGATCCAGATGGCAGATTTCAAGCCCATCAGGTGTTTAAAATATGCCTCTCAGCTATAAAGAAGTATTATAGTTAAATCTGTCATGGCCTTTTTATTGCTCTGTGGTACACTTGACAACTGCAGCCGTGAAAGGGAGATGCTACAAGTAGCCCAGTCAGCCTGAAGTGGAGTAGGTCAGTGGTTGGTTTCTTTGGCTGCCCCAGGGAGTTTGATAGACATACAGACCTGGTTTATGGAATCATTAAATCCATCACGATATCAGCTCCCATGCAGGCAGTGATTTTGTTCCCACAGTTTCTTGCAGATACTATGGTAGGCATTAGAGAAGTCAAACGTGGACGGGAGAAAAAAGGACTCCCCAACAAAATGGAAATGCTACATCTCTAAGGACTCCGTAGTAATAATAATAGTAATAATAAAGTGCATCTGGGCTGGTATCTTGCACTGCGTTTCTCAGCTGATGCTCCTTCAGAACTGTCACATTAGTCTGAGTGCTCGTAGTTCATACCCCAGAATCCTTTTTTCCAGACAGAGCAACATCCCCGTGTGTGCTTTTGGCAAAGGAGATCCACTGCTTTTCAGATATCTTTGCAAAGCAATATAGATCTTTCTTTGCATCTTGACAAACTGCTGCCAGTTATGAAGAAAGAGTAAACCTGTTCATGCTCTTGTACTAACTCTTAGTACTTGCAGTCAAATCAGTCGTTAGCACAGGGTTGATTACTGCCTTACTCAGAGGAAAGGACATGTTTGGGTTGTTTATTTGCATGGGTATGTAGGTATTTATATAGACAGTGATTTGAGGAGGCTGATACAGTTTTGGCTTCTTTGCTTCTTGGATCTTTCTCCAATTAAAGAGAAAAAAAAAAGCCCACAACCAAATAAAGCTGTCACTTTGTTTATTTGTTTATTCAAGAAACCACAGGGAAGGATAGCCTGTAACATGGTGTGTGTTAGCAAGGGACTCATTTTGTGAGAGAAGAGAGCTAAACCTTTATCCAGAAGGCTGTATGACCGTAGTCCTGCATAAGCAGGCTCTGATGGCTCTGGTGAATTGTAAGGATTATTTTCAAGAGTGAATGTGCATGGCTAGAGCGAAATGAAATGCCATTAGTGGTGCCCCTTTTATGAGAACGTTACCCTGTGAAAAGGTCATCCTGAGCTAACTGTGCTTACATTTGAACTCTTCCTGTGATTTCAGATTCCAGCAGGGTGACTACCACATCGATGTCTGCATCAATGACTACCTGGATGTGTTCTGCCCTCACTATGAAGACTCAGTGCCGGAAGATAAGACCGAACGCTATGTTCTGTACATGGTGAACTTTGATGGCTACAGCTCCTGTGATCACACCTCCAAAGGGTTCAAGAGGTGGGAGTGTAATCGGCCGCATTCCCCGAACGGACCGCTGAAGTTCTCGGAAAAGTTCCAGCTCTTCACACCCTTCTCGCTAGGATTTGAGTTCAGGCCAGGCCGGGAATATTTCTACATCTGTGAGTATATAGAGATTTACCACTGTTGCACAGCAGGTACTAATTTTTCACCTATGCTCTGTGGAAATACAGAGGGCCAAACGGTATATAATGCAGATGTCTTACCATGAATGCAAGCTTAACTATCCCCAGATACATTAGCTAGGAATCTAGCTGGTGATAATGAGATTAAATCACAGCTTCTTTTCTCTACACATGAAATAGCATGTCAGCGTGTTCACTGAACCATGCCTGACTTTTAAAGCAAAAGGCACTATGAGGTTCATTCCAGAACTCTAAGGTGGAGGAGGAGAGAGCAAGAAGAGTAGGGTGGGGGGGTGGAGGCTGTCC
The DNA here is from genome assembly GCA_020800305.1 of Porphyrio hochstetteri. Lineage (NCBI taxonomy): Eukaryota > Metazoa > Chordata > Aves > Gruiformes > Rallidae > Porphyrio > Porphyrio hochstetteri. The sequence continues at coordinate 29,146,976 of CM036938.1, forward strand.
ACAAATATGGGGAAAAACAATCATTTGCATGTGAAATTTCTGGATTTTCTTATTTTCTTGGATGAAATACTCTTGTCTCTGTGATCCTTACCACTCAAGGAACATGAGGTCTGTGTAGTTTGTGAATGATACTAGCTGCTGATGTCAGTAGCCCAGCAGTGTTTAAATTTGCAGTTTCTTAGGGTGAATAACTCCTAGCATTGAGCCAAGTGGCTCCCTTTTATTTCCTTTCTTTCCCCTTCCCCGCCTTTTTCTCGGACAAGCTGTTTCTGTCAGCATGGGCAATGTGGGGTGCTGTGGGAGCAGGTGGCAAGCAGGGGAGTGTGAATGGGCTCACAAACCTTCATGCCAGCTCCCCAGAGGGGTGGGGAGCACTCTCCCAGAGACCTGCATCGCGGCCACTCTGGACACCCGGAGGAGATCTGGGACTAAAGAAGTAAAAACATCAGGAGGTTAAAAACTAGTGGGTTGAGCTAACTGATTCCCTGACCCCACCGTGCAGTTGATATACTGCTTCAGCTGTCTTGTGTGTTTAATCCTCTGACAAAGATCTTATTTCATCGGTTTGTTTTGTACCTGAATCTTCCATTCCTAACAAGTTTTGACTGCTCCAGCAATATTTTTTTCCAGCTTTTAGTGTTAGACTAGAGAGTTGAAAGCTTGAGACAGTCTGTAGATCCCAATAAATATTGCCTTCATATGTGTAGCTGGCCTTTCTACTGTGAAACAGTCGTTCCACCTCATTTCACCAGAGAAACTGAGTATGTATGATCCCTGTTTTTCAGCCTCATTTCTTCAGCATTGAGATTTTTCTTCTCCCTCTCTTAAATCTACAGGGAAATACATTCCTAGTGGATAGTTTTCCATTCATTTCTTTTTCTTCCAGGAAATAAAAACCTCTGTTGAGTGGTGGTTTAGCATCAGAAGAACAGTGCCTTGTTCTTGTGCTGAAACACCATCATCATACGTTTTAAAAAGCAAACTAATGTTACTTAGAATTGTTTTTTAATATGGTCATGGGAAATCATGTAAAGATATCAGAGTTAAGTGGATAATAAATCTGTATTGTGTGCACAAAGTCCTCATGTCACTCACAAAAGCTTCCCATTAACTTCGACAGGAGTATTTTGGGGAGTTGGACCCGATGATCTCTCGAGGTCCCTTCCAACCCCTACGATTCTGTGATTTTGTCTTTCAAAACAGCAAAATCCAGCTCCCCAGGAACACTGGATTTTTTCATGTTTCTTTTTGGGTTGAGGAGAGAGGTGTGTGTTTGTTTGTTTGAATTCAGTTACTGAGCATCATTAGTAAAACAAGCTTGAATACTTAAGCTAAGGAATGCAACCAGGGATAGCATCGGTAGCTGCAAGGCTTTAAAAACAACAACAAAAAACCCCAAAACCCAAAAAACCAAACCAACAAAAAATTTGTTTTCTAAATTTTAAAAAAGAAATATAATTATAAACATGAAGGCCAAACATGAAGGTGAAGGAAAAAAATACAAGAAATCTCGGCTTGGTCTGTCTAGCTAATATCTTCATTGTTAGAACATACATAATCCATTGAACTTTCAAGCAGGACGATATTACTCAAATACACGTGGGTTGCTTATACCTGGTTTTCTTCATTTGTTGGTTCATTTCAGTATTTCAGTAAGATACATTATGTGTCTTCTATAATATTCATTCAACTGAGGCATTTAACTGTCAAGGTCTCCCTTCAAAATAATTGTTCCAGAGTATTTTAAAATATGAAGAGCTTTATGATACTCAACTGTGTTTAGATAGATGGGTTTTGTGGTTTTTTTAAATGGAAGGTAAAATAGCAAAAAATTAGCAGCAAAGAGATGCTCATTTATTAGTAGCTCACTGGCCTGGTATTCACTGAATTTAAATTTTTAGGCATGCTTCAGCGACAGAAAATAATTTTTCCTCCTTTTCTGTAATTTAAGTATTTTTTTGCCTTCACCCTTCACTCTGCTGAGGACAGTAATAAGGTTGGAAATGCAGCAGGTGCAAGGAAGCACTGTACACTATGTTAACAGTTAAGTGCGGTCCTTCTCAGGAGGGAATTACTCATCCTGGAACATTTTTCTTAGTTCATGCTGAAGAAAAAAAAAAAAAAAAGTGAAATGTTTTTCCTTGTTTCTTCATCAGAATTGTAAGAAGGCTCTCGTCCAGGCTACAGAGACTGCTTTGTTATATTTCTGTATCTGCATGTTAAAAGATTACTACTTCGCCAGGGAAGGTTTCCTTTCCTTTCTTCTCCAGATCTGAAACCATTGCCCTCTCTGTAGGAGAGGGTGAAGGCTGACTGTGTAGCATCAGCCTGGTATATTTTCTATTTAAGGGTTACAAAATACATCCTGTAGTCTCGACCTCTGGAAACAGAGAAACATGAAAGTGATTGGTTAGGTATTTATCTTAATTACTGTGTGTTGCTTTTTTGCAAATGTTTGCAGTTTACCTTTTAAGGATGCGATGCTCCTCTCTTGCTTCCAACTATTTTCAGAAAATGCAATAATTTGAGAACAATCACTGTCTCTCTGAACTGCTGGTTTTGAAAATGCCGCTTTTCTTTGTAATGCCATTGTTCAGATTAACTTGCATGTTCGTTCTATAAAATCTAGGTAAAAAAAAATTCTTCTGTTTCTGACACTGAATTTACATTGAAGAGGTGAATTCAGATATGCGATCAACAAGTACTGATTGAGTTTACTTTTGAAAGAAGAAAAGGCTAGTAAATATTTACAGAGAAATTTTTAATGTTTATTTAGTTAGGGAGTGCACTGTGGGGGCTGGGGAAAGTAAATAATAGTTCATGACCTGAAGCCTCAATTTTTACTTAGTTCTTGGCAGGTGCTCACCTCAGACAAGTGTATGTTAGCCCGAAACCAGGCAAAATAGTGTACCTGCTGAAAGAGAAGCAAATGACATATAGAGAAAGCACACCACTTTAGTGGTATGACAGCTATTTTAATGTCCTTCGAAAGGGAAAATAAGTTTGTGTGTGCAGGCTAAAATGGGGTACCGTGCAAGTAGAAATGAATTACGAAAGCAAGGAAGTGGGGGGGAATAAGGTCCTAAAATGTATAATGTTATATAATTCAAAATGAAGGAATAATTTTCATTACTTTAACTTAATTACAGGTGTTTTATTTGTAATAATGTGCTAAATGTTGAATAAAATACCTCTAATAACTTAGAAATTCTTCATCAGAGCTATTGAAATAAAAAAAAAAGAAGACACAGCTAGAACCAGACTGGTACAGATTATGCAGAATCCTGACCATAATTCCCAAACCAAGCTCCAGTGTCAATTTGAGATAGACCACTCTGCTTTTTTCTTGAAAGCAGTGTATTGTAGGTGTAGTTTCAGAAGTTGTGCTAATATTAAGCTGAAGCTTCTGCTTTTCTCTGAGCAATCAGTCTGATTATTCCATCAAATAAATCAGTACTTGACATAATTTATCCTTAAGAAATCTGTGCTGGTTTTATCATCTAATCCTCCAAGATTTTGTATGTATTATTTAGTAGTTTGATCACTGTGAATTTTGTCATTTATATACACTTATACCCTTTTCCTAGAGAGACCAGGTAGGTTTGTTGTTCTTTACAATCAGCTTGCTGCTTTATTGTTCTCTGCAAGGCCCTGAAGGTTTTTTGCTAGCAGTTAGCATGTTTTGCATGTAATTTATCTAAACATAGCTTAAGTCGTTATTTCTCCATTGGTATTGAGAAAAGAGCTCCTTTCATCTTTTAAAAATCCTGTCGCCTTATCTGTGTCTTATGTGTAACCTTTTTTGTAACAGTTCCTTTCTAGTTTTAATTCGTGCATGTGTCTTTCTAATTACATTTCAGAATGCTAATGCTGTTTTTTGTATTGCCTTTAATGATATGTCATTATCACTGTATCTTTGTTGTCACCATTTCTTTTCAGGAAGCTTTGATTGTCAATTCAGGAAGCTTTTGCTGTAACCATATTGCTCCTGACCACACTAGGATAGTATGCTTTTACGATTTGAATGTAATTACAGTTTTAAATAGTATTTTTAATCATTCTTAAATTTCTGATCAAATTTACAGACTGAGTTTGTAAAGTGGTACTCACATTTGTACATACATATCTTCTTAACAACATTCAGCTTTTCTATACTCCTTTTGCTCATGGAATATAATCTCGGGAAACCTGCTGTTACCTCTTCCCTTGATTTTCCTGATGTTTGCCTTTTTCCCCCATCGTCCTTGTTTCTCTGCACTAAATCCTTCTTCTGAAATTTCTCTTACCTCCTGAGGGCTTTTATTCAAGTGACATTACACCCTCATGGTCTTAGCTACTACTTCCATAGGAGGATTTGTGGTTTTCATGATTTCATATATAAAATTGCTTCTCTTCTGTTATGTGTTCCATCTGAGACTGGAAGTTGTCTTCACCATGTTGGAAAAACAGGGGCTGTTTGAACCCTGTTCTCATTTTTTTCTAACAGTCGCCAGGTAGTTGGACCATCACTCTGCAACCATCTTCACACCTCTGGAGGCCTCTCTGATTCAAAAGATCTTAAGGAAAAAACAGTAGTAGGAAAAAGTGTTTATAACACGTCCACTTATTTCTTAGTTTTCTGTATTAATTAGGTAGTTAGCTTATCTTATTAATAAGGTGTGTTTGTGCTGCTGTTTTTCTTTAGTCTGCCCCACAACCTCTAGTAGTTTCTACTGTCCTGTGCAATATCAGGTTTGGTAGCTAGGTTAATTTTGGGAGTGTCACTGGCTTTTTGTCTCAAAGCTGTAAGTCTGTCTTAAAATTGTTATCACCAAGTTGCGTTGTTCCTGTTCGTCCCTTTCCACCTGAGATGCTTGAAGTAGAACCTCTATTGAAAAGCTTTCTCCAGGTGGCCTAGCCTCAGTTCACAACATGAAACTACCACTGCTTGGTGGTGATGGTACTAAGGATTTCTGGTTATTAATGAATAATTACTGACAGAGTTTAGCTCACAGCAAGGGAGTGCACATATTCCTGTACAAATCATCAGTTAGCATAGGAAGGGCACTGTCCACTTGTTAATGGAAATTATTACAGACCTAACAAGAGCTTTCCATGAGTAAGAACTTGGAATGGCTTCCCAGACATCCAGCTTGGCCATTTTTCTTTTATGAATGGTTTGGTATAGGAAGAATTAAGAAAGGGGACTTGGTAGAGGCAAGGATGCTACATTGGAGAAAACTGCTGAGAAATCTTCACCCTGTAGTTTGTTAACAGTTACTTAGTATTTTTCATGTGCTCAAAGGATGTTATTAAACAGCTGCATAGAGCTCATTGGTCTTGCTCGAGCACCAGCTTAATATTGGTGGATATCAATGTTTTGCATGAATAGGCACAGCTCACTGTAAGATGATTATTTGATTTAGGGATCTCTGCATGTTTGCCAGAGGTTTAGTTTGATGTAATGGCAGTACAAAACAGAAAGATTGTGAACTGTAATCTTGACCTATCAGAAAAGTAAATGTGAGTCTCCAAAAAAAACCTGCGTTTCCTTTCTTTCATTCTGTTACAGACCTGGAAATCTGTTCTTTTCAGAACAAGTTGGTGGTGTTAGTGCAGCAATTTATACCACTGACTGTAGATCTTCTGGTAGGAGGTGCTGTCTGAGGGTATAAGTATAGTATTTCTCAGGGTTTTAGTCTGAATTATTTGAGAAAATTCCTGCTGGAAAATGAGATAATATAAAGAAACCAGTGTGACTACTGAGTTGCATCCTGGAGAGTATGAGAATCAATCAAGGGTTTCCGTAGACCGTTTAGCTAATGGTTAGGTTACATAGTTTTATTTGAGGAAGTCAGCTGTGGCTTTTCTTATTGTATCCCAGCTGAGGTAGCACAGTAATATTTAATTAGAAATACTCTACAAACACTTACTTAGGATGTATGGTTTCCCTGTAAGCAGTCATACTGGTGAAGGCAAATCTGACCTTGGTGTGAGTGCCAAATTTTGCCATTTTGGAAATTGCAGGAAAGCACTGTGGACATTTTGCCTGTGCATTTACCAGTGTTAATGTAAAGTCATTGTCAATGTCACTTTAAAGTTGCCTTGTATGTAAAGGAGAATTGCTTCTTGATGCTCACTAAGGTACCGAATAATAATTCTTCTTCAGAGCATCCTTACAGTTGTGGGGAAGAAATTAGTTTCATTTTAATGGTAATAACTCTTATTTCTGGGAGTTTCTATTCTTCTGTTTGTAGTTACAGTAAAGGCCGGACATCTCCTGCAATCACCCATTGTGTACCTCCTGTATCTGCTTGTTCAGTCAGTTGGTACACATCTAACAAACACTGCTTACCCCAAAAAGTCCTTGACTAAATCTCTATTTGGTTTCTTGATCAATAGCCATGGTACCTTTTTCTGTAGGACAAAATAAGACTATCCATACATGAAAACAGACTGTTTTGCTTTTTCCACTGTCTGCAGTTGTATGAGAAGATCTTTCAGCAAAATCCCTACTTGTGTGCATGTTTTTCGTCATATTAATAACCTTTATGCTATAAAAGGCCTGGTTATCTGTTCTCCCACCACTGCCTTGAATCTGCCAATTCTGAGACTCAAAGATTTGGCTTCAGGCAAAGTTTGGAGGTTAGCTTTAGAAAGTTGTATGAGCCCTAGAGATAGGAGCTCAGATACACAGCATATGGATGTTAAGTCTTGTCATGCTGTGTTCAGCTTATACTGGGGACAATCTACTGTGTTAAAAATTATTTCTACTTATGGAAAAGTTTAGCTAAGTAGCACATATTCTGCTTTGAAAGTGAAGACTGGATTTGTCTGTCAATAAGTTAGAAAAGGCCACCTGTCTTTAATTCAGCAGGTGTTAGTCAATGCAGATAATGCTGGTGTTCATGTTTTCTCATTGCCTTTTGAAGACACGAGGTCAGAAGATCCCTTCTGGAATTCTCTCTCTGGACATCCTGATTCACACAAAAAGCTAAAACATGAAGGTTAACTAAAGAACGTTACTAAAAGATGCTGAGGAAATTACAAACATTTTTAGTGTGCTAATTGCACTTCTCTTTTGGGGAAACATTGTTTAAGGCTGGGTCCCCCATTAACCTTTCAGTCAAAATCTGATCAGCATAAACACTGATGCTACTTTGACAGCAGTGGGCTCAGACATGCCACTCTACTACAAATCCTGCTTTGATAGCTGGTTTACCAGAATCATTCGAGATGTTCTCAATGAAATCAAAGCAATTGAAAGGGTTTGATAAATGTGTACTTTAAAAAATATTTTTGTGTGATAACATTAGACAGACAAGGAAGGTGACCTTTAAAAGGAATTCATGCTTAGCTTAGTGTGTAGATTAAAGGACTGGTTTCTGTTAGAAAGCATCAGAAGAATTAAGTGCTGGTCCTGCTAAAAAGAAAGCAGAAACAATCACCAGTATCTAATAGATTTTGACGTTGGTAGTGTTCTTAGAATCCTCAAAGGGAGCGTTAAAAGCTGTTGAATAATTTGGGACTCGGGAGAAATCCATAGAAGAAAATGAAGAGAGAATCCACGGAAGTGCTGGTCTCTATTGTTTGAGTTTTTCAAAGGGAATGAATGTCTTTCAGATAACAAGAAGATGAATTTGGATTCACGTGCTTCAAAAATTCAAGTGCCATTAAGATCCAGATAGCAGCACAAATATAAGAGAGGAGGATGTACTATATATCTGCAACTTTGAAGGCTGTCTTACAAACATACTGAATATTGTCTTCACCCTGTAGGAAGGCCAGTGACTTGTGTTGTTTTCTACTGAAGTAGTCATTTTGGACATTAGAAGAACGAGCAAGAGCCCACAAACAGAAAGGATGAGGAATAGAGTGTTCTTTCCTCTGTCTTCTGTTTTTTTCCCTTCTTGTGTAATGTGCTTGATGAAGGCCAGTCCATTTTGTAGGAGAATAAAGCATATACTGAATGTTGTCATGTGATCATTAGATCACAAACATTAAAAGGATAGATGATGTTGACCTTGCATAGAAGACCTCCAAAGGATCATTAGGAACTTGGTAAGGCCATAAGCGACACACCTGCCTTATGGGAAGTGGTGACTAAATGTTCCATACTGGTGGCTTTTGATTACTATAATTTTTAACATTCATGATTCTTGTAAAAATCTCATTGCAGCTTTCTTAAAAGTAAGTGTTTAAATTCTAGTGTTCTGCTGGAAGTACAAATGAATGAATTGCACACAGCCTTTTAAATCCTGATGGACCATTTATCATTCCTTGCTTTAAATCAGTTTTGATGTTCAACAGCTACAACTTAACATCTCAGAGGTGGCTGGCTGCACTTCAGCAGTGGGTGAGGCTCTTTGCTGTGGTACTTCCTGGGATGTGATGAGATTAATAAGGTGAAGCATGTAGATTCCTTGGATGAAAGAAATCACAGAAGTGGAGTGTATTATTAATAATTATCTGAGGACTTATAATTCTGTAACAGTGTTCTAATTTGATTTCTGAGCAAACTGAAACCTGTTTAATGAGCTGTTGTATTGGAAGTACGGGTTTTGTAACATGGAGCAGATGCCAACAGAAATGGAAATAACGTAGCAGTGACATTTGGAATAACAGTGTTGTACTTCATTGCCTTCATGTCATCAGCATGTTAGTCTACTTGTTCCTCAGACTGACTCACCAAGGCAGCACTTTCTCTGCTGATACCATCTCTGTGCCATGCTACAAACTCAGTATATATGCATGCCTGCAACCCATAGACCAAAACCAAACTACCTCAGTGAAAAAATGCTTCCTCATGCCAAACAATTGGCTGATGATCTTGTTTCATAAGTTAATATTCAACATCCAACTCCATATTTTCATAAATGCTTGGGTTTAAAGGAAGCAAATTTGTTTCTAAGCCAGCTAACCCTATGATATTAGAGGAGGCTGTAAAATAGGAGAATGTTATGGAATTGTCAATAACCTTTTATTCCTCCGTAATGCATACTATTCAGACAAGGTGGCCAAGACTCTGGGCCCAAAATGGCACATGCACTTAAATGTTCCTATCTCCAAGATTCTTGGCAAGTCAATATAAATAATATAGAATAAGATTTTTCATGGAGTGTTCAGAAATGCATAGAAGTGCTTTATTCTGAAAAATAAGAGAAAAATCTTTTCAGACTTCCAAATGTTTCTCCTTTCCCTCAGGAAAGCAGTAGGTCATCCTCATATCTACAGTATTGGCCAAATGAGATTTTTACTGCCTCTAAAATCTCCCTGGCTTCCGTTTTACATCATGGATATTTAATATTTAAAGTATCAAGTGGTATAGCCAGCTAGATGCAGCACTGCTTTAGGGAATTAGAATGGCTTGAAGGTGTATCAGAATCTCACTGATGCCATACCTCTATGCACAGAAGTAACCAGGCTCCTGATGATGGATATAGGGAATAACGTTGCTGTTGCTGATCTTCTGGGGGTGAAATGATCTTAATTATTTGAAGGATAATCAGAATGGCAGTATATTAATCAATTTAAAGAGCCCTGACAATTCAATTGTAGTGGTGTTCAAAATGTGTTCAGGGAAAAATGCACCAGAATGGTTGAACCTACATTATGTTTTAAGAGTTGTAGGTGGGGATATTGTGAGGATATTAACTTGTATTTCTTCTTAGGTGTTGGGGTTTTTTAACACATCTGTTTTTTGTAGTTCTGGGTCATCTTCCTTTATCTTGATGCCTGTGTCATTAAAAACTGCATGTGGACTACTTCTGCGTAATATTTTAGGGTTTTGCAGAAGGTGTTGAGCTGCAAGGTATTGAAGGGGCTATCGTAGAACTTTGCACTGGGACTGAGGTCAGGATCCCTAGCAGCAGCTGCAGTGGGGCTTGCTGTCTGTACACATGTGAATGTGTTTCTGCTGGAGAAATTCTGAGCAGAAGTAAAGTAGTCTTAGGCTGAAGAAGAGATTGTGTCTTTTTGAAGCTTGCTAGGGACAGTAGAAGAACATAGCCTGTCCTCTGGAACAGGCTGCCCAGGGAGGTGGTTGATTCACCATCCCTGGATGTGTTTAAAAAATGGGTTGATCAGGTACTTAGAGATATGGTTTAGCATAGGACAGGAACAGTTGGACTCAATGATCTTAAAGGTCTTTTCCAACCTTGTGATTCTGTGACAGCGTCAGCACCGCTCTGCTTCTGGCTGGTGATGCACAGAAAATTCATTAATTTGTTTTTCCCTGGTGGAATTGAGTTATGTGTGCAGTTCCCACTTGTGCTGTATGGAGGTGGGCTATGACTTCCTTAGGTCCTTTGTATAAACAGCATCAAGAAGTAGAAAGGAGGAATGGCAAAGTCAAAATTTCACAGCCACATCGACAGAGTATAAAATGTGTTTCTTTCTCAGAGAGAAGTGCAGAAAAAAAGCATGTGCGTGTTCAACAATAAAAGTGTGTTCCACTGAGGATGATGACAATGTTATGTAGTTCAGAGGTGAGCAGCTGAAAGGGGTGGGTTATCGTTTAGCAAATTTTCTCAAATTTTTCTGTATTTCACAAGACTTTAAATTGTTTTCTTAGCAGTTGAATATAAGGAAGCAAATTGTACTACTACAGGAGTTGCAAATTAATAACCACGTGTAAGAATATGGTGATAACAAGGCAAAGTTTCTAGTTGTCAAACCGGTTGTCTGGAGTCTTGAAATGCGGATATTATTTATTTTCCACATTTGGTAGTGCTGTATCTCTTACCTGGATCTCACTGGAGTGATCTGTGCGATCACAAGACCGCCTCTGCTTGACAGCTGCTTGTCGCTGTGCGGCGAAGCGCCCGTGGTCCAGCCCACGCACTTTGCTGACGTACCGAGTTCTCAGCTTAAACGGGGAAGATTTTAGCTGCCTACCATTGTAGAGCAGTGAAAACTGCTGCCGACGAGCTGCCTCGCAGCCTCGGTTTGTTCCAGCCAGCTCCTGCGTCTGTACAAGATGTGTCGCTTCCCACCTCTAAAAGGGGTGTGTTTAGGTAACTTTGACTGCTGACCCTTTCCCCCAGGCCCAAGCAGAGCAATCAGCCGATGTGGTTAGAAATTATTGCCAGGGATACGTTCCTCAGCTGCAGCACTGCACCTGTGGAAGCTTATCTTAGAAACATACACCAGTGCAACAGCTCTTTTCTTATTTTTTTTGTTTGCAGTCCCACTTGAAATACTCGGTGGCAGCTCAAGCGAAACTGTGTAAATTAGTCACTGTCACGTTTAGGCATTAAAAGTGGAATTAGTAATTTATATTAATCACAAATGTTTCTCCAGGTTTTATTAACAAGCAGATTGGCTGCCAAAATGCTTTCTGGAAGACATTTTTTTCTCCCAACTGCCACAGAGAACAAAACAGTTATTATGGGCATTTAGATAAAGATTAACGGTTTCAGCAATTCATTTGAGGAAAACTGTATTTTACTATGCATTCCACTTCAGCGCGGACCATCACTGCCAGCATGATTTGTCGCCTCCTTGATAAAATTATACAGTGGAGACACAAGATGGTGTAATTTATTTTAAGAGCAGAAACAGGTTAATCAACAAAGCAGAATGAGGTTAAAAAACAAACCAGACCCACATTTTGTAATTTTTTTGGCAAGTCCAAATTTCCAATAGAGGTGAGATATCTATCTAGGTGCTGTTATAGCACATTTTCGTTCATTTTGTCATCATGCTTTTCTTTCTTTGCTGTTTTTCTTATTTTTCTTCCTCGAGATGGTTTCACATGCCCTGTTTAGATCTCCAGGAAACTGTAGTACAGGTGAGCGCTTCATATTCTGTGCATCTGCAAGTAGTTCTGTGGAGTACTGTCTGAGCGATCCCTGAACCCTGTACAGGGTGTGAAGAAATGACTAGGATGATAAGAAGGAGGTCAGAATTAATATCGCAGGATTTAACAGCAGCGCAGGGCAGACTGCCAACATGACCTTCATGCTTTCACGTGTTTTGGGCAGACAAAATCAATTTCCTAGCATAGTACTTTTTTGAGCTTATCATGTTCCAAGGAATTAAAGAACAGACGTGCTGCATTTTGTTCTATTATGGCTAGCTCCCTTTTTTCTTCCACTTCTGCATTTTAGGATGGTATAAAAATGAAGGAAATCAAAACACAAGTGAAAAATCAGCTGTTTGCTACAAAAGAGACAAACAAGGGTTGAAGGAGAAAAAAAGTCATTACAGAGAGATTAGAAAATTAATTGATTGGTGGCTCTGACAGTTCCCATTGGATATCTGAGGATCCTGTGAAAAGAAAGTATAGTCTCAAACATAGCATTTCTTCTATTATTTCTTTCTCTCGTGTAGAGACTTCTCTGAAGCATCATTAGGTTCCAATTATTTTCAGAGAAATATTTCACAAGAAAAGTACATGATAAAATCAGTAGAGGTAGTGTTATTCCCTGAAGAAACTTACTGTGGCTAATACTCAAACTGCAATAGGGAAGGCTTCTGTTCAGCATCAAACTTAGGAGATTTCTGCAGGGGTGATCCTGCTTCGTGGAGGTTTTGGAGCTCCTCTGGCATGGAGTTAATGTGCCCCTTCTTTCCCCAGAATTAGTATGGGGCAGCTGATGAATTCAGTGGGGTGTGAGAACTTCATCACATCCTTGGCTTAATATAAGCGTGTGTGAAATTTGCAGTGAATTTATTTAGTGAAGAACCTATTACTTTTTTCCCTAAGGCCAAGTGTTGGCTTAGAGATACTTGTTCCTTCAGAAATGACAGAATGTTTGTAACAATGTTTACTTGTATACTCCATGAGCCTTTTTTTTCCTGTACTTCTATTTATTTAACATCTATGTGTATATGGATTGTTTAGCTGATGCAATTATAAAAATGTTCATTTTGTCAAAGGAAAAATATACATAATTTTAACTCCACTGAAAGTTTAGATACTTGTAATATGAAATGCCTGTGAAGTGCCTCCTGGGCACTGTATTGAACTTTCACTAGACTATCAGTCTCCTTTATGGGCTGAGCTCACCAGTTGTTCTTTCTTGCCCTCGATGTGGCATAAATGTGCCATTATCACTGCACACTACTTGTGCTTTCCAAAGTTAAAATGAGGTTAAAAATAACATCATCCCTGGTGTAGAAAGGGGACTGCTTTCAGTACTTCTCAGGGTAAAAGTGTGACCTCACGAGGTGTTAACTTTACTTCCTTGCTGTGCTTAGTTCTCTTCCTCTTCTTCCTGGTAACTAGAGTGGAATTGGATATGCATAGAGTCAAAATGTTTCCACTGAGATCCCTCCTGTTGAAGAACATGACAGAAGGAGCCATTTTACATGTGTGCTCCAGCTTCTGTAAGGAAACGCATCCACTTTTCAGGAAAGAAGCAGTTTGGTTTTCCACCAAAATCCTTGGGATCCAAATGTTCATTTTCAATGGAGTTCTCCAAACTTTGTGTCATGCCATGCTATTGCTGCCTTCTTAACTGAGGGAGAAACTGCCTTTTCCAGTAGCTTTACAGTTTTCTTGGCACCTAATTCTGTGTAAATGGTGTTTGCTGTGAGGGGTGATTTGAGGACACTGTGCGATCTCCGACCCCTGAACCACTTGGCCACACCAGCTGCTTGTTCTCATCAGAAACAATAGCATTGCTTCTAACTAAATTACTGGATAATTTGAAAATCCAATAATCTGTTCTAGATTTTACACAGCTCTAAAAGATGTGCATTAAGGGTTAGCTTGGGAAAAGCTCTTATAAAAGACTTAATAGAAAAGATATTTCTTATACTAATCTACCTGAGAAGAGATATTTTTGCCCCAGACCTTTTAATTTTAGTGAACTAGGTAATATTTTGAGTGAAAAAGCAGCCTTAAACCAAAAATAAATCTCTAGGGGAACCTGGTGCCACATTGATGTTTTAGGCAGAAAAGGAAATTTTTGGAACTGTGTAGACTATGAGGATGAGGAACATTGTGCTTTAAGAAATTTAAATTAGAATTAATTTCTGGTACTGTGTGTGAGCACAGCTGGATTTTCATGAGGATATATGCCATACCACAGCATATGCTATTCTGTGAGTTAATACATACCTGTAAATCTGCATTGCATTGTGAATATGAGGTGAAATTATTAGTACATGTACACTCTACAAAGAAGCCCGTAATGAAACATACACAAATGAAACAGCAGTAGAAAATCTCACGAAATTGCCCTAGTTTTTCAGCAACTGTATGCTAGACTCAAGAAAGAAGACCATGAAATAATAACTTTCAGTGAGGGGAGTGGGGAGGGGGGGAAGATTAACAGTAGCAGTAGGTTTTTTTCTTTACTGTTTCATGGAGAAACAGGGTGTTTTATTTATCGACATAAATTTCCCACTGATATTGGCTTCAGGTGAATAAAGATTGCATACATACATTGGATGATAAAAATTACTAATTTGATTCACATTAACTGGACGCAGATCAGTTAATCATCATGGTCTTTTTTTACTTGACCATTGGTGAGAAAGATGCTGCTTTTCAGTGCATCTGCATTTTAGTGGATATCTTATTTAGGCTTCAGAGAACTGATGTGAAATGCAGCTGAACACACACACACACTTCCAAAAAAGAAAATAAATAACAACATAACCCACCTAAACCTGGGGTAGATGTATGTAATTTATTCTATGTAAATTGCACATATGCTTCTTCAATCCTGTTCTTCCTTGATCTCAGTCCAAAAGTAGGTAAAATAAATAGATTGCATATTACAGGCCATATGTCAGAAGCGCTTAGCATTCCCAATTAGAGTCATAATTTTAGAAGTATTTAGCTGTCACTTAGGTATCCAAATAGTTGGCCAGATTTCTAAAATGCTTTGCACATGAAGCCCTGACTTCTGAAAATGTGATCTCGATTGCAGATTGTAAACATCTTGAAAGCTGGTCAGTAGGTTCTTTTGAATGGGATCTTTGTGTGTTTACCAGGGGTTTGTGTTTTGGGTTTGGTTGGTTTTGTTTATTGATTTTGGTTTTGTTTGGGGGGGGATAATGATGATGATGATGATGATTATTATTATTTTTGTTGTTGTTGTTATTGTTATTATTGATATTATTGATATTATTGTTATTATTATCATTATTAAATAGAATATTCTTATCAACTTGAGCTCCATTTCTGCACTCTGATAATCAAGGACTAAGAGTCTAGTCTTGTTAGCTGTTCCTTCCTTTTAACACTTAGAAACACATAAAAGACTGATTGTAGTGTTGATGTGGATGGGAACTGACTTGAAAGTACAAGGTTTCTTTTAGGTTTAACTAGTGTTTAAACAGCTATCTCTCAAGAGCAAATGTATGTCTCTAGACAGGTAATGCTTTAATCAGATGCAAGCACTGGAAGACCAGTAGCAGAGGGAGTGGGGGCATTGGACTGCCTGGTTCTCTTGCTCAGGGCCCTGCTATAGTCCTCAGAGGTAGTGGGAGCAGGGCTCCTTCCCTCTCCTAGCAAGAAGGTGCTCCACTACTCCACAGTGGGATTTCCTGTAGAGCTTTGGTCATAA
Source organism: Porphyrio hochstetteri (assembly GCA_020800305.1). NCBI lineage: Eukaryota > Metazoa > Chordata > Aves > Gruiformes > Rallidae > Porphyrio > Porphyrio hochstetteri. Next base: position 29,162,479 of record CM036938.1, read on the forward strand.
ATTCTGCAACAGATCTCTGAAAGTAAGCTGATGGGATTTTAAAATATTTTTTTAAGCCCAGAGGTGGGTATTTTATCAGGAGTTACGCCTCAGGAAAATTTTAAAGAAAAATCATTACCAAAAAAAAATACTTGTCTTGTGAGACACTAATGACCATGAACAATGGACACAACCCTATGAACTTCCCTCTCCTCCAAGCAAGTACCCATAATTTTTATAAATGGAGCTGATGGAAACTTGTTTGTATAAATGCTATCACCTTCCACTGGAAGTGGCTCCCACATGTCACTGCTGAGGCTTGGCCTGAAAAGCAGACCTAATGAAGGAGTTATCCAGCCCTTGGTGCATCTGTGGCACTTGCTCTCCCTGCTGTGCTGCATAGCGCACTGGCCATTTGTTGGCAAGTTCATATTTCACACTGCAGGGAATTGAAATGAATTTACAGACAGGAGAAGAGTTTTATTTGCAGTAGCCTGTGTATCCCTAGACTCTGATTTGGCATAAAACATCTGCTTCATGATCTGTTTCAAGGCCAGTTCCCTTCCACCAACAAAGGTTACGACTTCAGGCAAGCTGTGCCTTCACTGGCAGGGGGAGATTTGCCTGAAGACTTGATTTAGTGAGAATCAAAGCATCCTGCCACAGAAATCCTTTTTTCAATTACTTCTGAAGAAGCAGCCAGACGGTAAATGTATTAACATATTAAACAGTGAGGAAAGCAGGCCGCTGACTTCTGTTGTGTGGGTTTTTGTGAGAACTTGATATAAACCATATCTGTGTATGAGTGGCTAGGAATAAACATTCGTTACTGTTTTTATAGTAGAAGTGACAGACACTCTACCTGTATCTGCTTAACTGTTGCAAATGAGCGGAGTCAGTAAGTACAACTATTGGGTTCAGCTACAGTTTATGCATATTTTCAACTTGCCAAGTTAATAGGTGTAATACTGATGTAGTTTCTGTTAAAGTCTTAGGAAACAGACCCAACAAGACGCAATATTTGAAGATAAATTGGTGCATGAAGTCATATGTGTTCATGGTGGGAACCTAAAATAAGGGGGGGTTGCCTCCTTCCAAAAAAGACACTTTTTGAAAGACTGGTATGGATTTCTTTGCAGAAGTGTTGTCTTGATCCATCCTTAGATATGCACAAATAAAATCCATGTTCCTTCTTGCAATAACATAGTTGGATTCAACCTTTATTAGAGTGAGGAGCATATTATCTTCTATCCACTTCACTGTCATTGATGCACGGTCTTTGCAACATACGGCTATTTTTCCTCCTCAGAAAGAATCCTTTCCTAGCTAAAAAAAAAAAAGAGTAATTGAATATTTGCATATCTCCAAGGAGCCATGCGGGTTAAACTCTGCATTCATCTTCTCCAGTTCTTAGGCCGCTTTTCGTTTAAGAGTAAGAACTATTGCTTTTATGAAGTGCCTTTTTCTATAAAGTCAAAACCTCACAGCAGTGCACTGAAAGCCAGTGCTATAAAGGAGCTAAGTAGAGTCTTTAATAGAGAGAGCTAGGTTGTAAGTGTTTTTGTTCCTATGGAGCAGATAGATTTGGTTCCATCTGTTCCATATTCATAACAAAGGAGCTCACTTGCAGGAGGACTGACTTCCTGGGAGTAGCATGGTAATGATCTTTTCACCACAGATTGAAAGGATCTGAAAATGGTCACTTCAGCTCAGCAGAAAGCAGCTAGCACTGATAGCGCTTCAGACCTATTTTTCTGCAGTTCTGTTTCAAGATGCATGTTTTTGCTGAATAAAACAAAACAAAACCATAAATGTTAATTGCTCCCCACCCCATGCTGGTCCTCCTTCTGAGGAATAAAGGGTGTTTTCTCAAATAAAAATGGAATGACATGTTACAAATACAGGGTCAATTTTTCTGTATTTGATCTTCACATTAAGGGCAGAAGCAAAAAATTATTTACTGCCAGTCTGAACTTTTATCATGATCTCTACTTTCCCAACTGTAAGATTCTGTGAATGGGAAATCTGAAGTCCACAAAATGTGTGCAAAGTTCCTCGCTGGGCTTCATAATTAGGATGCTCTGTGCCAGCTTTAATTACACACCTTGTGGGCTTCCAAAAAAAAAAAAAAAAATTAATCTTAATCCCTGCCCGTCCTCTCTGCCCCCCCAAAAAAAGTCTTTTCTCTGCAGGATAATTATAGGAGGAGAACAGAAAAATGCAGAAGTGTACAACAAGCACGCCTACTTGGCTGAAGAGCGAATTATTCAGTGACCTCTAAAAGGTGAACAGAAAGTTTACAGAAATGTGAAAAATTAACTAGAAGCACATAATGAGAAGGATCCCTCTGTGTCATTGGTTCTGACTATGCAGTCTCCGAAAGAGACTATGAGGCAAGACCAGGTTTATCATTGTCCTAGCAGGAAGCCCTGCTGGGTTGTGCTGGACCCTGTGTGTCATCAGTTGGCAGCTGTGGCAGTGAGACGGGCATAGCCTGCCTTGGCTGGTATAGCAGCATCCACATCAACATATTCAGGAGGTTTGATTTTCCATACCGTATCGAGTAATTCATACGTGTATTAAAGCATCCACTCTACTGGCTGGTTAAGACTCCACATCAAACAGTATACACATATTTGCAGATCTGATGCTTTCCCCCCACTCCAAAATGAGAGACTTGATCTCAGATTGGGCTTTTTGTTTGTTCAGTTAGGATTTTTCTTTGAGTGCTGCATGTTTTGCGGCAGTAACTCAAGGAGAAAAAATGTGTTGCAAGTGACTCTTGCCCTAAGTAAGTTAAATGAGACTCTATCTGGGCTTCTTTGAAGAAACTTTGTACACTAAACCCACGTTTAAACATGAGGGGAAGGAAGCATTTGATACATACTGTCATGCAGCTCTGCACCGCTTCCAGAACTATATCCAGTGCAGATGTTTAATCCTGTGGAGTAGCCAGGAGCTGAGGTGCAAATGTAAGTAGATCTTCATGATTACAGAATGTGGGGGAGAGATTGTCTACTTCACTGGCAAGGTTGCTCTAGTATGATTAGGCTTGAGGTCTGCACCCACTGAGGAATGGAGACATCACATTAGGCTAGACGTACTTAAATAGAACAGTGATGGATAATGCGTGGTTGAGAGAACTTAATTTGGCATAGCATTTGCCCATCTCTTTTGAAATATGCATCAGCATGGAGCTTTTAAGAAAGTACTTTTGTGTTACACTATATTGTTTTCCATATGTATAATCTTAGATACTTATAGGAAGAACGATTAGAAGCTTCTCACAGCTTGATCATGTGAGTTCCTTGACTGGTTAACATGTACAGAATAGAGGACCAAGCTTGCAGTGGAGAGGTGCTTGCTTAGATCAGAAAACAGCAGGTGGAGAACAGAGGTGAGAATTTCCCAATCTGTTTGGGCAGATTGATAGTATGAAACAAGTACTTTTCTGGAATAGTGATGGAGAAATGCTTCAGTTCTGAGAGAACAATTGTCATGCTGTTTCAGGAAGAGAGAAGCTTTGGAGGTACCTGTGTGTTTCAACAATCTGATGAGATGCTCATTGCTTTTAAGAAATGGTTTCCAAACCACCAGGGCATTTTAGTCCCAGTTATGGAAAAGTGTACACATATATGTCTAATTTTGAGTTCATCTGGGAATGATCACTGGAAATAGGGCTAAACATCCTGTGGTACACATTAATCTTAAAAAAAAAAAAAAAGCACAGAAGGAAATAATTTGTGGCAGAGTAAAATGAAAGGTTAGCTCTCCCATGGGTGTTTTAGACTTTCCCACAGTCATACTTATGACAGTCTATGGTCATTTTCTGGCATAGGTGAGATGTCAGATTCCTGACAAGGCAACAGTTCTCCTTGATGAGGCTGAAACTATTCTCACATAGGTTGGCTTTTTTCAAAGAGAGATTTCAAAGAGTGAGAGCAACCTGTGGCACTGAACACAAGCTGGACAAGTGAGAAAAAGAAGCGTGGATTTAGAAGTTTTATTTAAACTGCTGTTACCTGATACACTGGACAAATTTTTGGTTAAAGAGAAAAATATAGCATGATGGTTCCAGATTTATTCATGGTAGAGGTGACAAATTGAAGGGTTAAGGAAATCCTTCTAAAGACTTGGAGAAAAAACTGTGGCTTATATGATGGAGTGATTGAAGGTTCAGTAGTCCCTCTGCAGGACTTGAGCAAAGTGGAAATTCATTTGATAAAGATGTACTGTACTGTTGTTAAAGCAGTGCTGGCATCTGTTACTGTCTTTGTAATCTACTCTGTCATGGCCTGGGACCCTTTCTTAGTAGGTGTAATGAAACAGAAGGTCTCTGCCCTGAGAATCTTGTCAGAATTGGAGCTTGAGTTACCTTGGGCTATCATATCTTTTACAAGCTTTACCTTTTCTGTTTCTTATCTGGTTTCTCCATCTTGCTCAAATTTGGGTTTATCTATGTGAAAGCTGACTGTGCACATAAAGGCAATTTTGTAAAGGCTGTGCCAAGTTGTTCTTAGAACTTTGCCAGGAGAAAAAGCCCTTCACAAATCTTTTGAGCAATGGTATCCTCTCTAAACGGTTCATTTACAAACTTTCGGGCATGCACGTGTACTCAAACACATTCAAACTGCCATTATTCTCACTGTTTGCCTTCATTTTAAATAACAACATTTAAATTGCCTTTAAAGTACAGCCCTCAGTCTGTGCTTTTTCCTAAATTTCTCCCGATCCGAAGGCAACTTCTTTAACATCTCCTCCTGCCTTTACATCCTCTCCCTCCTCCACAAGACATAAACAAGGTATTTTGTTGCTTTGCTGAAGTGAGTCAGCAAAAGTGGCTTCTCATGTCTGTGTATCTGTCACATTCCTAGCAAAATACAACATTTGTAATTACTTCTGTATTTTTATAAACTGACAGAATTTACAAGCATAGTATAGGAAGCTAGAAATGTTTCTAAATATTTAAAAGATAGTGCCAAGCCTGTGAAAATAGAGCAGAACGGAATGCTTCTCTGCTTTAATTATAGTGTCAGCAGTGGTAAAGCTAGACACAGATAATATAAAGTCCGTTTAAAGTATATGAGGTTTAGTAACATGGTACAATACCCACAAATTCCATGTGGGTGAACATGTTGCTTTAAAGATCAAAAAGAGAAGGTCATTACTAGCAAGACTATAATGTCTCTTCAAAGGATTTACTTATGCCTAGTTCTTAGAGATGGAAATTAGCAAAATGGATAGCCTGCTTGAAGAAAAACATTTTATTTCTACTGATACCAAGGGAAAATCAAAGTACAAAAGTGCCTATGAAAAGTATGAGGAGGATATATTTTTCACTAAGTGCTCTATTTGATAGTATTAACTTGTTTTATTAGCAATTTACTCTAATACAGTCTTAATGTTGTACAATAACTGTATTTGGTTTTGTTAATGCCACTGAAAACAGTAATGAGATCTGAGGTTTTTATTTCATTCTAGTTAATAAGTGTTGGTTTGTTGCAATAGAAAAGTATGACATCAGTCATTTATATAGTGCTAGTGCAGAAATGTTAGCCCTTATTTTATGGTATGTAGTACTGTTTGCATTTATGAAAGAGAAACCTTATATGAAAGGCCTGCAAATATTTAACGTGTGAGTAACTATATGATCTATTCTTCATCTATAGCTCTCTATATTTCACAGGAGTTTACATGCAGCTAAAAGTCCATTTGAAGCAGGATATTCCTTTTATTTGTTTCCAGCTGAGCTTTGTTTGGTTTTTAATGAGAAGGAACGCCAAGGAGGCAAGACAGATTCTCTGGGAAGCTCGGGCAGCAGTTAGATGACAGCATTGCCCTGGTTCATAAACAAACATAACTGTTCTTGTTTTTATGGGTAAAACAAAAAAAAAGTCTTTGCAAAGAATAGGTGAGCTTGGTCTTTGCACTGGTCCAGGGCTTGGTTCAGAGGAACAGCTCAGACAGGGTTTGGTTTTTTCTTCAGCTTGAAATGTCATCTTTGTTGTTCTCCTGAAGGTGTGAAGGATACAAGCTGCCCTGCGCTGAGGTAATTCTGTGTTTTCCTGAACTCAACTGGACTTGGCAACTTGAGAGGACAGATGATAACAGCATGAGTATAATAAACCTTTGGACTGGATTCAAAGTGATGCTGTCTGCCTCATACCAGCCCTCAGCTGCTGCTCACCTCTGGAAGTTCCCAGCTGGGCGTTGGGATACTTTGACGTTCTGCACTAAAAAGTCTGTTGCCAGTACACTAGCCAGGCCAACAACAGAGAAGTCTTGTCATTCAGTCACCTTCTAGAGCTGATAAGGGACCTTCCTGAGGGAGATACAGGGCTAGACCATGCAAAGTCCCCTTACTGGTCATTTAATGGCTTAATTAAACTGTAAGTCCATGGTTTACATCTCTTACCATACAGGATTTTATTTTGTTTTGTATGATGTTGATATGAAGCCTGCTTCCAATCCATACAGCCTTCAGCCAGATACATAAACTGCAATGGATTAGAAACTGCAAGAAAAATTACACTCTTCCTGGCCAAGCAGTTGCTGTGGGATAGTTAATTCAGCATTAAGCCATAATGCAGAAACAGTAACTATGTATTACTTTCTTCCAAGAACTCACTAGCATTTGTCTGGCAAGTAATTTCCATTTACTAAGCTATTTCTAGGGGATCTGAGAAATATAGTCACTTATGAGATAGGCTGCAATAATCCAGTGTTTTTACACAGTGCAAAGCCAATGCAAATTAGGTGTAAGACATTAAGAAATACAAGTAGTATTTCACAATCTGTTTGTTGTTGCGTACACAGCTTTTACCAACTCTTTTTCTCCATTGCTGTGCACTTTGTGATGTACATTTTGTGTGAAGCACAGAATATAAGTCTGCATGTGTGTACAGGCACGTGTGTACACACATAGAGAGATGACTACAGAAATACAATACTGATTGTTTTTGCCTTCACTTCATGCAGATGTAGTTAAGTATGCAAGAGTAAAGCAAAATTTGTGTTTGTTTTAGGTGCCCCTTTTTTAATAGCACGGATGTTAGAACTTCCTTTGGAAATATTAGTATCCGTACTACTTTTTCCTGTATTAAGTCATAGGCAGTATTAGCTGTGACCTTGCATCTGTTTGCTTGTGTATGTGTTCTCCTTGTTAAGTAGGTTTTACATAGTTTTCGTGTTTGCTGGTATCCCTAGATTGAGTGGCTTTCCAGACAAGATTCTTTCTCTGTTGCTTTGAGGTTTCTGCGTCTTTAACTTGCTCAGTAATTTTTTTTTTTTTTTTTAATTTCATCTTTGTGATGACAAAATACAGAGAGATGGTAGACTCAGCAGCAGCAAAGGTACAAATAAGGTTAGTTGTGATTCATTGAGGACTTGTGATTGATTATTAGGCCTGAAGAATGAGTATCACAGAATCACGGAACATTAGGAGTTAGAAGGGACCTCGAAAGATCATCTAGTCCAACCCCCCTGACAGAGCAGGATCACCTACACAGACAGTCATTCAGTATTTTAATTTTCTCAGAATGGAGTTGTGCTGTACTACCAGAACAAAACTTTTGCTGGTATGTTGGAATAAAAAAGCAGACATGCAAAGACTCTTTTTTAAATTAAACTCAAGTATTGGTGAAAACTGGGATTTCCATAGGACCAGTATTTATCTAGTCTTGATTTTTTATTGTAACACTTGCAAGGAGAAAATTATTGTTGAATCCTTTAAGATAGCTTCCTTTTTGATTTATAATTTTGAAGACCCCTTCCTTGTCCTTAGCAATGGGCCTTACTTCATGTATGCACACAAAGGAGTGTTTTATTGATTCATTAAATTCTAGCTGACTTTTTCAGTTGTACCATTTATGCAAATTTGTAACTTTTTTCAATCTAAACTGTGAGAAGAATATTAATAACTAATTCTGCATTTACCTGGCTAATTTGCATACATTTGTGTTGTATGGTAAATCACATGAAAACCTACAGGGGAAAGGCTCAGCTCTTCTAACAACTAATAGGCTATTTTTTCTTTTGACTTGCACAAATTGAGAAATATTGCCTGTGGCAAACATAATGGAAAACTGCATTTTTAATGCTCTCACACATACTCATTTCTTTACAAAGAAAGAAGCAGATGACTGTTCTTAAAAATAAAACTTTCTAAAGCTCTGTAGCTGACACAGGATATTGGATGCTAAAACACTTCAGGTTGGTGGAATTATGATTTGCAGGTTGTATGAGGTTACCTGGATATTGGATTTGACTAATGGGAGTGGTATTGTACCTGAAAGGGCTAAAGGCAAATCGCAGCTATAAATATTTTCTCCTGGAGAGATTGTAACTTACGGGACCGAGAGTGGAAGGACTGCGTAAAAATGAGTTTCTGATTTACAACACGCACAGCCCTGTGCATGGGGTTGCTGCAAGTTTCTCTTTTAATGCTGTTTCTCCAGGTGATTACAGAAGTTACAAATGCAACCCTTTTGACTGGCCAGTAAGTGATAGGTACTTAATTCAGCTATTTGCATGTGGCATCTCTGTCTAGTGTGCTGGGGAGACACTAAAAAATTTACTCTTGTTTGGCGTCCCAGTCTGAATGAGTATTTCTATTCGGTGCTTCCAGTTGGGAAGACACTTAGAGAATTTGTGTAATTGTAGAGGTTGCTGGTATTAGTATATCTGCAATGAACCGCGGTCAGACCTTGGTGACATTTGTCAGGTCTTTACAAGAAGACCATGTTTGCTGGAGAACTTAGCAGAGAGCAGAAACTCATCACAGTTTCCAAAAACAGAGTGAGAATAGACTTCTGTCCACCACGTTTCATGAACCTCTGCTTTATAATCCTTCAGAGAATACAAGTGAACTAGTAATAGAAACTTGAAATAGTAAAAACTAAGAGAATTATCATCAGCGGAGTAGCTGCAGTGTGTTATATCAGGGCCATGAGGAGATGTGGGGGGGGGCGTTGGCTTTCAGCACAAGGAAAGGATGCTCCTTTACTAGTGTCCCCCCTGTTCTAAAACAAAGGTGCTGTCTGACTGGCTTAGATAAATGGAGTGCTGTTTGTACACTGAACCTCTCAAGTTCTGCTAATAGGGCCCATTGTGGATTGTGCCTTGAATATTAAATTTCTAGTGCTAAATGAGGATTTGAATTGCATTTGTGATTTCATGTTTTATATGTATCAGGACTTGTATTTTAGGAAAAGGTGCAATGCTGTAATTAGAAAGCTAAGAATGAGGAGACAAGCAGAGGAAACTACTGATTACATGTGAATATCAGTAAATAGTATGGTTGAGACACTTTTTATATGCAGCATACTAATAACTTGGTCTTAGGTTAGAAACTGAACCTCAGATAGTTGCCAGACAAACTTCTGCCTGTCTCAGGAAAGAAAATACTTAATTACAGCTTTTGTCACATGAGTAGCAGGTCCTGATAACTAATTTGCTTTTAAAATTTTGATGCCTTTTCTTTTTTGTACATTTACTTTTTAATTAGTTTACTTTGTAGGTTGGTTTGGCCGTATCTTGATGATTCCTTTAAGGAGTTTTTGGGATTCAACGTAGTAATTTCAACTGCAAAGCTGTCGCGGAAAAAAAACCCACACTGTTTTCTGTGTATGTTACTTTTTTTCCCCTCTATCTGTGGCTTTCTACAGTCATTGAATAACTGCTCAGCCTTATCAGGATGAGGAAGGACCTAACCTGTTATTTATATCTAATATATTAATAATGTACCATGTGTTTTCTAGCAGAGAACTGCTTAGGAGTGGGATGAAGAGAACCGTGTATTTTTTTTTCCATATTTAAATATAGCTAGCAAATACTGAAATATTTATGGTTTGGCTCTAGATGAGGAGAGAATAATTTTATTCACTGTCTTTTCTTCCCTTACAGGGTATAAAAATGGTAGCCAGAAGTGGTTCAAAGAAGAGAAATTTTCTCATCCAATTTGTCTTTATGGACCATTTTTGGATCCGTCTCTGATCTAGTCCTATTTGCAGTAGTTCATTGCATTTTTTTTTCCTAGTTCAACTAATGGAGATGGAAATTTCATCTCAAAGATACAGAGATCATGACTTGAATGTCCTTTGAATAGTGGAATTTTCCTTTTTTTTTTTTTTTTAAAAAAAAAGGAGACCAGTTATTTTTATAATCATTGAGGTGTTTTCATATGTCTTGTGATTTCAGAGGGATTTTAACATGCACTTCCTTCTAGCCCCAAGTCTTTGTGTAACCATGAAATCTGAAACATGTCCTTTAGAAGACTGACCCAGGAGATTGTCATGCAGTTGATGGTAAAAGGTGAGGCAGGGCGGAGGAGGAGTGAAGTGCCACAGGAATCATAAGGGAATGTAGGAACTAGCAGCACTGCAGAGTGCCTCTTTGTTTTTCATTGTGATTATTCCTAAACCAGTCAGACCTTTTCTATTCTAATATCATTCATGGAGAAAAAAAGAAAAGGAAAAAAAAACATATAACCTCTTTTGGTCCTTATAAGAGATCCTTTTTTCAAAGGTTTTTGTTGTGCAGTGAGGTTTCAATTGCCTTTTGTCTTTTGAAATGAAATTTTGTCTTTTGAAATGAAAAGTGTTGCTTGGGACAAGTTCAATTAGCATCAGAGGCTTCCTGCTCTCAGATCTGGCCTCTATTTCATAGCTAATATCACCTTTAAAATGGGCAAATAGAAAAGCCTTATACCAAAGCCTTAGGGGCTAACCTGGTTTTGTGCAGAAAGGAGAATGAAATTTCTCTTTGTACCACCTAGAAAGGACATTTTTTCTTATACAATAGCTAATTTCAGTGGAATGTTGCAATAAAAGCAATAGTTTACCTGGGAAGTAACTTTAATAGATCCCAGTTGACAAGAGTGGTTCTTTCTCTCTTTTCCAGAGTTCAGCAGCGTTGCTCTCTTGCAAGTGTGCAAGAGAGTGTTGGTGAGTTTGCCAGACCCTGCTGCATTGGAAACCCACCTTTCCCAGAAAGTAAAACACCTTCAAACCATTGAACTTTCTTCTGCTAACACTGTGCTCTTTCCTACCTTTAGATCCTGAAGTCGAGACTTCAATTTTCCCAGTTGCAATCAGTTTGGTAGGACATTTTTGGTTCAAACAGAATTTTGTCATGTAAGCCCTAGCTGTTGTTAGGTTCCATCTGCTCGAGCTGGTTGCTGAAAGGCGGGGGGTGGGGGTGGAGGGGGCGGGGAAATCCTAGCTATTGCCATCACATCCAGCACATCTTAGTCTGACAGGCAGGGGGTTTCACAGGATACTGGAGAAAATACTGTAGACTAAAGAAAATGGAGAACAACAGCACTGACAAACTTACTGCAACCTGTGAGAGGAGGACAGATTATATGAGCCGACCTAACTCTTCCCTGTGGCAGATACATCTGGTCTTAAGGCAAATACTGCAACTGGTCTCTGTAGTTTCTTTTAAGATGAAAAGGAGAAGGGAGAGGGAGAGGGAGAGGGAGAGGGAGGGAGAAGAAGAGAAGAAAAAAAACTGATTGCAGTCATCCAGCTTGGCAAATGGTTCTTAATTTCTCAGGCCAAAGAGGTTGCAGTGTATCCCTTTATTGCCTTCTTGGTTGTTGAGGCAAAAGTGAGAGCAGAAAAATATGTCACTTGATTATTCCTTTAGTTCATTATTGTTCCTTCTGAAGGAGTAAAGCACTTATTAAAGAACAATTGTTCTGGCTTTACTGCAAACATTGACAGTACATAATTTCCCTGAAAATTTTTCATACTTACTGCAAAAACTGCAGCAGTTTCTGGGGTGATCAGTTAAATGCAATTGCTATGGTTGCAATAGGACTGCAGTTCATTATACAGTCTCAAATGTATACAAACCCAGTGTGAGGACTGGTGAAAGAAGATTTAAGCAGGGAATGGGTTTTAATATTTTTCTTCCAAAGAACATGGCCAGTCACGAGCTGTTGTTTTTTCTGAAGTGTGTGCAAACGTTAAGCACATGTACAAACTTTATATGTATAAAGTGGGGTTTTTTTCCCACACAGAATATTGTTAGCTATCCTGGCCAGTCAGTGGTATCCTCTTTAGTCACTGACTAGCAGAGTATTCTAATAAATAGCAGTGAGTACAGAGATGCTTCTTTTATGAACACGAACAACAGCATGTTAGCATCAAAGTTAAACTTGCCTGTAAATAAACGTGTGTCATGATGTACCTCTGAAGTAATTTCTGAGCTGGAAAAATCTGTTAGTGATAAAATAGCTGTATGGACTCTGTTTTGGCTAATGTTGGAAATGTTATTTCCACCTTTATGCTGGTAATATGGTAATGATTATAGGCTTCTTATCTTTTGAGAAATCTACAACTGCCTGTTTGGTCTGAGCAAAGCCTTTAGCCAGTTGCATATACTCAGTGGGGCCACAGAAAGGACACCATTTCCTGAATATAACCACAGAGTGTAAATATTGTGCCCTAAATAACACACCAGTTACTGTAAATGTCAGCAGAGGGAGTTTTTCTGACTTTGATTTAGTAAGAGCCTACAGCAAAGCCAGCTGTTAACACTTCTTAGCTGCTTGTCATTTTGAAGGGGGGAGCATCATTTCTACACACTTTTGTCTTTTGATTAAAAGAGGGAAACAATTTTTCAAGCACTTCCCAACAGGTGCTGAACCACAGCATTAGCTGTATTGGACTCTCACTTTGCTCCTTTTTTTGTGTTTGTTCTGAATTTGCTAGTTCTTCTTCTAAGTTCCTCTAGGAAAAAGCTGACGCCTGCCTTGGAAACACATCATCAAAGACTAAGGGAATTAATTTTGAGTTAGCTGAGGAGCTCTTCCAAGAGTGAGCTTAGCATGAAGACAAAGAATGCACATTCATTTTATGTGTATACGCCAATTCTGCTATTTGTCACAAACAGGAGTGGAATTAATAAAAATGGAGGAAACAGTGGTAAACAGAATAAGCTTACATCTTGCCAGCCCAGATTGTCTTTTGTAAATCAAGACAGCTTCCAATAGTTGCCATTTTCTGCAAAAGGCAACTTGTTATGCCTTAATACATAGCTTTTTGAATGATGGGGGAAACTAGGCAATGAAATAAAAATTGCTTTGTAGTTCTCTAGGCAATATTTTTTATCTGTAGCTTCTGAGGGTTTTTGCAAGGGGAAAAAAAGAAAAAAAAAAGAAAAGAAAAGTGTATGCAAATGCTCTTTCACCAGTTGAAAATCTGCATGCCTGAGTCAGGTCTGTCGGTTATCAGTGTGCGTGTCGAACTGCAGGCCAGTGTACAATTTCGGAACTGCAGACGTTGATGGAAGTTACCAATGCGTTCAGACTGGCAGAGGAGGCCGGTCGGTCACTGGTGATGGGCAGGTGTGTGTCCCTGTGACGGTGTATTTTGAGGCAAGCACGTTTCTATGAAGGAAGTTTTCGCACCAGCACTTGCTCCTGGGAACTGAGTAGATGCGGACACTAGTCTTATATGTATGGTCTTTTGCATTAGTGCTAGACATGTTGTTTCCACTTATTTTTTTCCTCCTAATACAGTAAGTACTCTTAAAATGAATTACTTTGAATGGGAAATGATGAGGGAGGGCAGAAAGAAGGAATAAGCTGGTTTTGGTTTGTTGGTTGTGTAACACAGGGAATCATGTTTTGACTGAAGCAAGATGAGTATTTTCTCAACAAAGGCAGATGTACTGCAGCATATGGAGGCTGATTCTGCTGTAGAATTTAATGGTGTGTATTTCTGCTTTTGTGGGAGTGGGGTATTTTTAGCACTGTCACCTTCAGTGTCATTTTGTTTTTTCATCCCTTTTTGGCTTGCTGATGCCCCTGGCCTAGCGTTTCAAGACTAGCTTTTCTCTAAATGATCTTAATTATTCTGAAGTGTAATTTTTCAGAGTAGACACCTGCATTACAGCAGAAACCGTATTACACAACCTCTTGAGAAAAAGGTGTGGAAAGGTGAAAGGAGATAATGAAACATTGAAAGTACCATGTGCCTGGCTTCTTCCAAGTAAAATAATAAAAAAGGGGATTCAAATAAAATCTACAGTACTTTCCCTCCTTTTGCATAATCAAGCTACTTTGTGCACTTGAAGTCCTTGCATACAGAGGATGAAATGTGTCCAGCCCTTCAGATGAAGGGAAGATAAGAGATGCTTTATTTTAGCATAAAAGATTATTTGCATTTTCAGTCTCTTACTATTCCCCTTGTCTTTCCTTCTTCCCCATTTACAGCTTCTGCGATCCCAGATAATGGAAGGAGATCCTGTCTAAAGCTTAAGGTCTTTGTGCGACCAGCAAGTAAGTTCAGATTAAGCTTTTGAGGGTAGCTTCGTAGCGCATGCTTTACTGTGTGGTCTAGTAAACATCAGTAAATCTTTTTTTTTTTTACTGTTAAATCTCGTGTATCTGTTCTGTACAGCAACATTTGTGTTATGATTTTCATCATATTTTCTTATCATTTTTCATAAAGCTTTCTGTTAATTACATGGCAGTTGCTAACTTGTTGTTTCTTAAACTGTTGTACAAATGGAAGACTATACTGGCATTTGGACAAGTGCCACAGACTTTAAAATATGAATATGCTTAATCATATATAGTAAATAGAAAAAAGAGAGACAAAAAAAGAAAGTGGGGAGTTTAAGGGTATCTCACTAACATATTTGGCTGTTATCTCTATTTTTGTTATAGACAGCTGTATGAAAACTATAGGTGTTCATGATCGTGTTTTCGATGTTAACGACAAAGTAGAAAATTCATTAGAACCAGCAGGTTAGTATGCTTAGAGACTCTCTTTTAACAAATGCGTGTATCCCTCTGGTGCTTCAGTACTTTTTTTTCCTCTTCTCTCTGCATGCTTTGCATGGTACAACTGCTCTGCTTTTGCACATTTCTAGCAGTGCTAATATCTTTTATGGTATATTTCCTGTATCTTTGTTTAATGCAAGGGAGGAAAAATGTTGCTATATTTGGTTTCTTGGGTGACATGGTTTAATAAAATATGGTGTGTGCCAGTGTACAATTTTTACCAGTATCCTGGAGTCACTGGCCCATCTAAGCCAAACACCCGGCATGCTGGCAAAACACTATTGACTTAGCGGGCCCAAAGTTTTAGAAATAAAGTCAGTGGGCACACCTTCATTTATTATGTAGTTTCAAAAGACCTTCAGAAAAACAGAAGCACAATTTGTTTAATGTTGGTGTATGACACTAACGGCACTTAAGGAATTAATCTTTTAAAAATTACATGTATTTGTATGTATATTTGGTTAGGCGAAGTATGATTTTTACATATATGCATGCACACACACTCTGATATATATATAAATTCCTCTCCTGTTTTTATTGAAGCAAATTTAAATTTGGGGGGTTGGGGAGGGTTCTGCCTTAAGAATAAAAGTAACGGTGTGATAAAGCCCCTCATCTGCCTAGGACAAAGTTGCATTAACCTCCACCATTAATCAAGCTGGTGTATCTCTGTGTGGAAAGTGCATGTGTATTATTTGTATGGCTCAGGTTTATGACACAGAGAAGCATGTTTAATTCAAGGTGTGTGAGTAATCCCACCAAATTTAATGGGGTGGCTCATGACATTAAAATTAGGTGGGTATGTAGGAAAAGTGTTTGCAAGAGTAGTATTACCTGTTTGTTTTATATGTACCTATATGCTGCTCACGCATTGCTGTATTCAAGCCTCAAAAATTGAATTACAGAGTTAAATAAACAAATTATACCAGGAAAAAAATTATAGAAATACTCTTTAGTAGATAACCTGAAGAACCGATTACAAAGACTTGATTTTTTTTCCTCTTAGCTATTTGAAAGAGACTTCCCCTTTGGTATGAAGCGGCATACTATTTTTCTCTTTGTTATTTGCAGTTCCTTTAAATAAAAGTAATTATTTATGCAGAAGTATAAATCAAGCTTTCACACGTTATCCAGTTTGAATTATTTACCTGTAGATACACAATAGATTTTATTATTTTTCTTCATGAGGATTTTTGGAATTCGCCTAAAAAAATTTGATTTTGAGAATCAAAGATCTTCTCTAGGCAAATTGAAATGCAAGGACATTTACAGTAGATTACACTTTACTTACTGTAAAGTGCATTTACAGTAGATACATTTGTACATTTATTAACAGTGTTCTTCTGCAGAAGGCATTGGGGTGATCTTTCCCTATCTCTAGGTACACTATAAATCCAGAAACTCAGTGCACTTTTTTACATTGTGTGATTCGGTGAACATGGGCTAATTAAGGTGTATTTCTCCTGTTAGTGGTTTGCAAAAGAGATCGTCCAAGTAATAAACGCCCGATTTTAGTGAACTTGCTGCGTGTTATTTTTGAGCAGTGCTGCTCACTTCCCACTGAATGGCCATACCTAACTAGCACCATCACAAAAGCATATTGTTAGAAAGCAGCAGGGAAACCAGTGAACCAATATCATACAGAGAGCATCCTGCAGCCTGAGATGAAGTACTATTTGTGTTATCAGGAGGAAATAAATAGCTGTAATGAGAAGGTTTGGTACCAAAAAATTCCCACTCCTGACATCAGTGTACATTTGCATTATTATTTGGACCATTAGATAATCAGTCATTCCCAGATCTGCCAACTGCTGTCACACTTTTCTGTTATTAGGCTGTTAGACTTGCTGCCTTGGTGGATCTTGTTGCATGTGATCTGTGTCGTGTACTAACTCACCTGCCTCTGGCATGCATCTTCTGCTGCTTCTGTGCTCTCCTTTACCCTGCCACTGTCTTCCTCCACAGGAGACAGAAGAACTGGGAGACAGGAGGGGTCATGTTCAGTAAATTGCTTACTGTCACATTCCTTTTGAAAACCAACGTTGGGGTGATTTTTGAACCCTTGTAGTTTCACTGGTTTAGTTAAGGAATTTGTTGGAAACTGGTCTGCAGAGATCACACTTGTTTCAAAAGTGATGAAAGTAACTGGTCCTATTCCTGTCCTCCCCTTCTCTTCCTCCTTAATAATAAAACTAAAAGTCCCTAAATAAAAATTGCAGCTGTACGTATATGGAAAAATTATACCTGAAGCCTATGATGTAAATCTACATGATCTGGAAAATTCATGTCTGTCAAAATATTTTTTCTTCTAATTGCTGCTGGAATTCCCAGTCTTTAATAGTGAGCTTCCAGGCTCTATTCAGGAATTTTGTCCTCTTCATCACTTGCCTTCAGTGTTGAAAATAAAGCAAAACATTTTCCCTAAGCACTAAAGATTGTGCAGATTGTGCAGACTCTGCACCTCCAAGGAAAATGATATTTGTAAAGTGATTTTGAGAAGTACAGATGAATTGTGTGCTCTAATATACGAGTGCAGAGACCTTGGGACCGCATTGACAGAAAACCCAGATGATTTCTTGAAAGGAACCCCTTAATGTTACATGAAAATTAATTCTCCTGTGAAGAATAGCTTTATAAAACTGGCATCGTAGAAGATCATCGTATTTTTCCTGGAAGAGAAGTAATATTTTTGGTTTAGGGCTTTTTTGAAGAGTTTTTTTAGCAGTAACCAGTGTTCCAGTAGTGGCTGTATCTGATAGTCAGAGAGAATGAGGATTTGTTACTGCTCTATACTAGTTCTGGTGTATTGTGTTTTAGAGCTGACTCATGGATGTAATTAGGACAAAACTGTTCACATTCAGTGTTGCAAATTCAAACTTATTTGCAATTCTATTGATGATGCAAGAGGTAAAAGGTAATGCACATCATTCTCCCCTGTAGTTTTACTTCATCAGCAGTGAGTAAATGTTTCTAAATTGGGAAGAGCTGACTCTAAATATATGAAAGGAGGTGGAGCTGACAATTAGAACAGGGATATTTTTTCCCCATAACTTCTTAAAAGGGTGATTTAATTGGGAAGCTGTTCCTGTGAAGTACTGTATTCTCATCACAGTGTCACTCATACAGTGTATCTGAGAAGTGAAATGTGACAGCCACTGGAACTGACAGCTTTCAGTAGCCAGCATTCACTGAAATTTTTAGATTGCTGTGGAATAATTCTGCAGGACAAATATTAGGTCCTCGATCAGGCCCAAAATAATCTGAGAGAGTCTCCCTGCTATACATGGTGGGGAGCTATAAGTTAAGTCATGCCAGTCAGCCTTTCCCACTGACATTAGCAGGGCTTGCATCCGATGGTGTGTTGTCTTCCCATTTATTACAAACACAAACATATTTACAGCTGATCAGTGCTTGGCTTTCGTATTTTAGCCTTGAGCAGTGTTGAAGACCTGTTGATAAGCCTGACATGATTATAGCATTGAGGGGTGCTAGGGAAAAAAATGCAATCAACTGCTAATCCGGTTTACTGTGCATCTTGCATCTAACCAAACTGGGTCTGAAGAGCCTATTAACCTCAATTATGCTAAGTGCTCTACCCGTTTTTGTGCTAGTTGTCAGGGGTATGAAGGAGAGGGACCTTGTTTCTAGCTAAAGCTAAGCAAGGAGGAAGGCTCCATGCCAAAATGGCATGGTGATCCCAGTGTCCTGACTCCCATTTCCATTGGTGTCTTGAATTGGAACTGCACAGCTCTCACCCAGTGTAATCCTGGCAGTGCAGTTTATTGAGATGGGAGCCACGAGACAGATACATCATAGGTACGACATCGACACTCCTCATTTAATTGGGGAGCTTATTATAGTAACTACTGAAATGCTGTTAGTTTTCCTGGAAAGATGTGCACTCTAAAATAAAGTTATGAATATGTTTTGAGGCCACTTCATGCTTCCTAAAAAGGTTTAGGTTATTTTATTCATTTGGCACTAAGAAAATTCAAACCCAGAGCTGAGTTCTTATGGCAAGCATCAGACAGATTACTTCTAAAACAGCCAAATTCGAAAGATGTAGATACTGAGGGCTTTGCAGAGAAAAATACCACACCTATAACAACACTGAAGTTGAATTTTACTTTACCTACCTTTTTTTATGGTATAAGCTGTGGCCTTAAACCACATGTTTTGTTTACAAAAGCTAAACAGAGCTTTTTTCAGTATCATTAATTTAGTATTTTCTGCTGTGTTGTCTTCTTCCACTAATCTATAAGCATGTTTTCCCATCTCAGCTGGTTCTTTTTTGTGTTAGTTTTAGCAGCATATATGTAAACTTGAATTTTGCATACCATAAGAGGTAGTCTGTTGCCTATGGGGTTTTCCAGATTGAGTATGTATTCTATAAAATTGGAGATTGTCATGTGTTAGTCTTTAAAATTCAGTTTCAAGAAAGAGAGACTGGTCTTATATCCCCTACAAACCCCAAAATGCAGTATACTTCAGTGGAAATTTTATGCATGGAAGGGGGATAAATGTCTGGGCTTACAGGCTGTCATTTCAAATACAGGAGCCAAAATCTGTAATTCAGTAAGGGGATTAACTGCAAAATTAATTCTGAGCATGTGTAAATCTTCTTCAAGCCCTTTTGAAAATCAGGTGTTTTTATTTAGCTGCCTCACTATTGACATTGCTATCTAATAAGCCATCCAAAGCTAGAGCTACAGTCTTTTATTAGAAGAGGAATCTTTCATTCCTCAATCTGCTGAAATCAGACTTACTTTCTGCTCCTCTGGTCTTCAGTGGGAGTTTTGCCAGTAAGAAATGCAGGACTTGGCCCCAAGTTGGTTACATAATGAGGTATTACACGCTTGTGAAAGTCAATGACAGCACAAGGTTCATTGCCCTATTTCATAAAGGCACTGAAATCTACTTACAGTTGTCGGCTCAGTGAGAGTTTATTAAGGATGCAAAATCTCATTGGAATGTATGCTTTCTGTTTGAACAGATGATACCGTACATGAGTCAGCCGAGCCATCCCGTGGTGAGAACGCGGCACAGACACCAAGGATACCCAGCCGGCTTTTGGCAACTCTATTGTTCCTTCTGGCAATGCTTTTGATATTATAGCACAGTATGCTCCAGCAACCTGTCGCAGAAAATATCAGGGTCTTGGAACATCAAAGATCCACCTAACTGCTCATCCCAGGAAAGGGACTTTATTGTTTTTGCAGATGTCAAATTGTTATTTTTCCCTTTTCCCTTTTCTTCTCCCTTTTAGCCTGAACTCAGCAAAAATTTGAAGGGGATAACTAGCTTCAGCACCCATCCCTACCTACCCTGTGACTTTCTTAACCCCTCCATATAAATAAAAGGACTCCAAATGAAAATGCCAAACTATAATAGTGACACTAGTGATTCTTATTTTCCTCTGCATTCTCCTTTAAGAAGTCACCTCTGTTAGCTCACTGTGTCATCCATATATGGACAAGGAAGAATAGTGGCAGATGCAGTCAGTGAAGGATAAGGGAAGTGAACGAAAGCCTGGGAGAGTTTTTCTCTTCTATACAATATTTATGCCTTCTCGTTCAGCACTGTAAGATGATCATGCAAGGCATCGTGTCACCATGTCAGGACTGGAGGGGAAATATTAAGAATAGGTATAACACCATTTCCTCCAGGAGTTTCTAAATGAACAGGCTTCTGAAAGGGAAAGATGATGTTTCTTATAGGACCGTCTTGAAACAGCCTTTAACAGAAAAAATTGTGCTCACAAGTAGAAACGCTGTCTTTGGTGAGAGGAAGAAGTTATTATTTAGGAGTGTTAGCACACAGCAGGCAAGGTCAGATTTAGGAAACTTCACTGGGGGTGTGAGTGCCTCTGTTATTTCGTTTTAAGGGGATAATGCACACCGGATTATTTTATTTTAAAACAAATCACCGTGGTGCTACAATTTTTTTCTTGAAATGCAGAGGCACTTTTGAGAATAAAGTGACCTTCCCCAGCGCTGACTTAGTAGCTGATAGCCTTGGATGCTGCTCTGGGTGTTAATATATGCTAAGAGAGGACATCAGTAGCCAGAGGAAACATGTTTGGGACACAGGATCTCCAGTGTGCTCTTGATTTGTCTCTCCTGCAAGTTCCTCAGTCATGAGAATAAACCACATGTAGAAGAAGCCAGAATAGCCTAGTAGCATTGCTGGGGGGTGGGGGGTGGGGGGAAGAAGTGTGGAATATGAATTCAAGTGTTGATTTTTTATCTTTTCCCCTTCCAGCATGGTTTGAGGAGTAGAGGAAACGTGTTTATCAGCCAGAGACAAACTAGATGGGCTCCCAAAGACTTAACAAAATATTTTTTTAAAAATCCACTAGAATAGAAAATACATTATTTAGATACACTTTATGCTGAGAGTGAGTATATATGCTTGTCCTATTTAAACATGTGAGAGAAGTGGTAACCCTTGATGCAATTAGGAAATGGGACTGTCTTGTTTGATGGAATTAGGAGTGACCCTGTTTAAGGAATCTGAGCCTTGGCTAATGTAGAAGTTTAAAAAGTCATTTGCCAGGAAGTGCAAGCCTTGGGGTATTTTTTGGCTAGGCTGCCATGAAATTTGAACTGCTGAGTATAGCCAGGGAAATACCAGACCAAGACTAAAACAGAGCTTTTCTAACAAAAACTGCAATGATTTTGTTAAATGTGAAACAGAAGATGGAGTGCATTCAAACAAAGCTAGAGTTTTCCATATTCATTCTAAAGAAAAACTCTGCCATAACAAAATTGAGTGGTAGCATTAATGGGCAGCACTTCGTGGGCTTTTTTTAATGGCTTCCCAGAAGTTGAAGCAGCCCAGTGTTCAAAAAAGGAGGAAAGGGGGAAATAAACTTCAAAGGTAATGGGAGGTTCTATGCATGCTAAACTATGATCTGGGCTTGCCTGATTTCATACAACACGGTCATTATTGCAGGGCCTGTGCTTACAGGAGTTACGTAGGAAATTTCCTGTAGTGTGAAGTGCAGACAATAAAGATGAGCAGTCCAAACAGTGGAGGGGAGTCCTCATCTCATTACAGGCTATCTGGTATTTTTCTCTCTTTAATGTGGATGTGCTTGGCACACACACTAATACTTCTTGTAGGTAGGAATTAAAAAGCTTTGGATGAGGTGAGCTTAATCAAAACACACCTTATCAAATGGATTATTAACCAGAGTACAGATAATATTGCATGATGGGTAACCATATTAAAATTATTCATAGCAATTGCAGGCAGTCATACCGGTAGCGCCGATTTCAGGTAGAAATGGTGACTTCGTTTTTCATCCTTTGTCTCTGAATGGTGTTGGAGTTCAAGATGTATGTTTATCCACAGCAAACAATTTTCACTAGTGTTACTCCTGGTGAAAGTCGACCCTTCGTTGTATCAGAAAGCCCTGCTGGGTAGAGGAGGAACGACATGAGCGATGCAGCTGAAAGGCAGGTCCCTGTGCTGCCTGGGGTGGCTGGGAGGAGTGCGCCAGGCACTGTCGCTTTGATACTCAATGGCATCAGGCAATCCCCATCATACCAAGTACATAAATACTGATGGGCTTCGTGTTGCGTTGCAGATCTCTGGACGTTGGTACAAATTAAGGAGATGCCTGCTCCCTTCCCCTTTATCTGCTCCAGCTCAATCTGAGGGACTGCTTCTCCCTTAGCCTCGGTTGCTTACTACCCCCATGACCTGCACTCCTGGCTGCCAAGGGCATTGCAAGCAAGCAGGGAAAATAGGGATCAGTCAGTTTAGTGGATACTGTGTATCCTTTAATAGACAAGGTAACATTTCGTGTTAGTTTAGAATATTGTTTTGTACTGTACTTACTTGGATGGCAAAGGAAAGACAAGTGAAACTTAAAGCTATGTTCTTTAAATTCTGTATTATTAGCAACCTCTGTTGTATATAGTGTTTGATAATAAAGTATTAATTTGATTCTTATGTCTTTTGTAAGTGAGAACAATAGACTTTCAGATATTAAAATCATGTGTTGATTACAAGACAGAGCTTTGAAGCATCAAGTGTGGTCATGGCTGAGAACTGAGAGACAAGTGGCCATGACACTGCAGCATACAGGACTCATCTTTGAAAATCGTTCATCTATTGCAAGACTTCACAATGTCAAGACCTGGAACAACATGACTTTTGATGATCAATGTTTTGTCCTCAGTGTTTAAAGGTCTGATGTTGGAGCCCTGTGGTTTCTGTGTTAGTTTTTGTTCTTTTGTATCATGTTTGTTTCTAAAAAGGCTTTGGGGATATAACAACTCTTATGTTAATTTTTGTTTGTTTCTTTTTCTTTATTAATTTTTTTTTTCCTCCTGTTTTCCATCTGGTTTTGTTTCCATTAATAGCTTTTCCCAGAAAGGATCTTACCAGTTTCATGTGCGATATATGTATGTACTTTGTTCCAAAAGAACTAGAAACAAATTTGGGACGTACTGAGAGTAGATGAGTAGATTGTTTCCTTTCCTCTGTAATTGTGGAAGGAAAATGGTTGTATTTGTACGTGTTGATCCCCAGCCCTAGCCCTCAAAAACTGAACTTAATCCATTGCCTTGTGAGAGCAGTGGTTCAGTCACTTTCAGAGGCTTAGAGTGTTAACTCTTCCCCTCCTTTCATTACACTTAGATTTTGCGATCACCAGTTTTAATGTACAACCCTCCACACTTCTCTTCCCTCTTCCTGCCCTTCCTCCTCTCCCACCCTCCTTTTTTTTTTAATTTGGAGCTGTGAATGGGCAGATCTGTTTCTGGTCTGGCATCACTGAGTTTTTCCCATGCATTCGCCCTCGAGCTTCTCGGATGTGAGACAAATCTCCCTACAATAGGCTTGCTGCCATTGTCTGTACAGTTTAATAGATGCTGGCATGTTGGAGGTTACCCATGAGTCTGCGAAATCCGCTTTCCATGCTTACTCTTGACACCCCATTGAAGACACTCATTGTGTATGCATCTGGGTATGAAAGTCCAGCTCAGTGTGGTCCTGTGCTTGTACTGCCCTGCTTTGCAGTTTCTTTGCACTTATTCATTAAGTGCTGTTTTTGAAATGCTTACATTATATGAACTAAAAGAAAATGTTAAAAAAAGAACCAAACCCACCCAAAAATCCCTGCCCCATAAGATCTGTATTTGTATATACACGTGTCCGTACAATTATACTTAAATAAAATTAAAGATTTTCATCATTTTAATCGGTTCTCTTAGGCTACATTTTTGTTCAGTTAATTATGTTTTTATTTTGGGGCCTGTGTGTACCTACCTTACATATCTGTGGGCACTGGAAAGCAATGAGGAGCATGAGGGGCAAAGTATGAAGAATGCAGTGGGCATGACAACTGCCTATCTCGAGTTGTAGTTACCAGCATCCTGGCTGGTCTAAAGCCTGGCTGACCTGCTCTTCACCTTTTTTTCATGTGTTCATAGCTCTTCCAAATACTTAGGAGAGTTAGGAACTTTGTCAACCAAGTGCTGGTGGTCAACCACTTTTGCCTGGCTTTCTGCTTCCCGAGCAGTATTCCTCACTCCCCTGGGTAACAGGTGGTTGTATCGTGGAACTCTGGCTTCTTTGGAAGAAGCATCCCCAGAGCTGTGCAAACAGGGCAGTGGCACATGGTGCCACTCTACCCAGGATGCCCCTCACACTGACAGAGAGGTAATGTTGGAAGGGGATTTCTGTACAGAAGGGAGAAAAGAGGCTGAAACCAGTGGGACCCTCATGGATGGGAGGATTTGAGCAAAGATACTTCTTGAAGGGAAGAGGGAGAATGGGGAAGGAAGCAACTGGCTGGCTGTTTCTCCTCCTTCTTTCCACCCCTACCCCCAGACGCTGATGTGCCCCTAAAAGTGCATGGGACTGGACTGGGGTTGACTTGTATTTCGGTCTGAAATAGTTGTCTTTGGCAGTGGCCATTCACTAATCGTATGATAGGTTTAACCTGAGAATTTAGGTCATAGAAGGTGGGGGGCACATACCGAAACCTATAATAAATGCACCATGCATTCAAAACTCAGCTGTAATTACACCATGTTAGCATTAAACTCACTGAAAGCTTTTTATTACATTTAATTAGTTGACAGGGCAGCAAGTACTAATTATAACTTACTCTAACCTTCGTTACAAATGAGAAGTGACAGCTTGGTGAGAAGTGTGTGTGAGTATTTGATACAAAGAATTGATGCACCAGACTTCTTTTTCCTCTGGAGCTGTGATGTTACAACCAGGGCAGGGTTATAAGTGACACATGTTCAGTATGTCTTAACATAATAGCCATGTCCAGAAAATATCCTGCAGTCTGACACACTTAATCGCCTTTGCTCAGAAGACACTCTGCTTTTGCTGAGAATGGTATTTGATTTCATTTTTCTGCATTAGTGTGCACAATGGGCCTTTGTGCTCCCTCATCTTTCCTTCTGCAGAATAATTCTGCTCACAGAGTACCTCTGAGGGCATTCTTAGGAATAGTGAGGCATGCATCATACCACTATGATATGGTTGTGTGCCAAAGTGGTTTTATTCATTCAAAACAAAGCTTTGATTTATATATAAGTTAGAGATGTGGTTACCAACTGCGAGGGCTACATTTTTTTTTGGTCTTCAACAGCATGGGATTGAAAAGTACCTCCTTCTTATAACTCTTATTTTTGTTAGCATTTGCCCTTATTAGGAAGTTTAGTTTCCAAGGATTTAACTCTGTCATACAGGTGTATGCCTAAGAGCCCAGCCCAAGACTCAGTCTTCACTGCAAAGGCTGCATACAGAGTGCTTTTGTACAAGATGGCGGTTTGTGATTGTTGGCTTTCAGTTTGCTTCTGCGAATCAAAGCAAACCAAAGTATCACCGATTTTAAATTGCTACGATTTTCTCCTAGACCAAGTAGAAGCCTTTAAATCGAAGTATTTGTTAGATGTAAAAATAGCCTTTAAAGAAAAATAGGTTTTAAAGAAAAATAATTTTAAAAGAAAGATCTTAAATGGAAGCGATACTGCAAAAATGATGAGGTAAGTATGGGGTTTTTTTGTTGGTTCCCTCCTGCCAGATGAATCTGTTAGCTGACTGGTACCTGTCAGTCATATTTAATTTGGAAGAATTCATAACAGCAGATAACTTGCAGCCACCAGCACATCTTGAAACATTCATTTTTCCTATGATGGTTCTTCAAGCAAGTTACACATTTGGTTACACAAGGAGGAATATAAATACAAGAAATTTCAGGGTGGCAATGTAGATGTCTACTTGGAGGAAAAGAAGATATTTTGGGAGGGAGAAGGAGGGAGGGAGGAAGGAAAGGAAGGAAGGAAAGGAAAGGAAGGAAAAGGAAGGAAGGAAGGAAGGAAGGAAGGAAGGAAGGAAGGAAGGAAGGAAGGAAGGAAGGAAGGAAGGAAGGAAGGAAGGAAGGAAGGAAAGGGGGGAGGGGGGAGAAGAGGGAAGGGAAGGGAAGGGAAGGGAAGGGAAGGGAAGGGAAGGGAAGGGAAGGGAAGGGAAGGGAAGGGAAGGGAAGGGAAGGGAAGGGAAGGGAAGGGAAGGGAAGGGAAGGGAAGGGAAGGGAAGGGAAGGGAAGGGAAGGGAAGGGAAGGGAAGGGAAGGGAAGGGAAGGGAAGGGAAGGTCTTTCTGTATATACAATCTTGAGTGTACTCTTGCACACTACTATCTTTTGGTTCTTACATTCAAAGCATGCTCCAAGTGCTATTTTGTGGGACACATTCGCCCACTTAGCAAGATGTTTTTTCCAGTACTAATTTTAACTTTTAAACACATTTCTTTATCCACAGACAAAACTGCTGTTGGCAAAACTAAAGTTTTTGTCTGGATGGTATTTGTAAAAGGAAAGGTCAAGTAAATCGATAGGATACTGTAGATATAAAGAATCCCTCTGTTCCTTCTACTGCTGAGAACCAACTGTGCCTTTCGTTGTCATGTACTATAAATTGCAGTGTCTTAACTAAAGGTTCAACTAATCACTGACCACTTGGTCCAAGAAGTTAGCAGCTTTGCTTTTTTTTTCCCCTTCACTGTCACTTTACCTATTGCAAAGCAAAGGAATAAGAAGTCTAGAAACTGAATTCAACAAAACCAAAGCATCTTTAGGCCTCAAGTTGCATCTTTAGGCCTGAAGTCACATCCCTGATGTGATACTGAAATCCCAATCCTATCCTATGCTTGTGTATAGGAAATAAATGGGAGTGCTACATATGGCAAATGGCTAGCAGTGGTCCTGCCACAACTGTTCTTCCCTGAGGAGGTTCAGAAGAATCAGGCCTTTGGCTGGGTGTGAATGCTTCAGTGGAAACTTGGCATGCAGTGCATTACATAGCACTGCCTGTATCCCAATGCTTGTTTGCTACAGTAGGAATGGAGAAGGGGTGGGGAGGAAAGAGAGAGCTCATTCAGTCAAGGACAGCTAAGCAGCAGCAGGAAGTATGCAGCAGATTTGAGCCAAGGAAATGGCTAGCGGTGTAAACTGCCCATGCATAAAAGTCTTGCTTATTTGAAATTAATAAAAAAAAAATTTTTTAAATGCACAAGGTGCCAGATTTTGCTCTCTATATGTGGTCCTCTGGTCAAGCACTATGTTCATGGAAGTCAGGGAAAGATTTGTTATTCAATCAGGCCAACATTGATTATTTTTCAAAACCCACCAGCATTTAAAAACATACACCTCATCTTGCTGTTCTAAACCAGGAAAACCTTGAGTTCTTGCACTCTGCAAAGCTCTGCAGGGGTGTATCATGGTGGATAACCCTGGCAGCTCAGGGTTTTGAAGAATCGGGCCCTTCTGAGAGGTCTCCCTCCCTGTGGCTGAGCAGTCTGTGTAGTGAATACTTTAATGATGGTTTTTAAACTTGGTTCTCAGAGTAATTTTGTTTTTGTTTTTGTTTTTATCTTTGCCATCAAAAAGATCCTGAATCTGAATCAGGAGTGCAGAGTGCAGATAAACTGACTTTCAGAGGGCAGGATACAGCCGCATTTTGATTTAGGATGACTGCAAAGAGAAAGATGGCTGTTCTGCATTAAAAAGTATTGAGCAAGAGCGTGGATCATGTATGATGCTGATGGTTAGGCATTGAATGTGAGGCAAAACTGGATGAACCCATGCACTGATGCTTATCAGGTTTCTACATCAGTTTTACAATATCCTGGTTCTTGCACATACTTGCATTACAAAAGGCCCCAAGCTCCCCTTGTCACAGAAGCCAAAACAAGTGTGCATATCATCCTTGCTAGTGAATATGTGTCCCTTTTTTTGTTGTTCATTTAATTAGTTTTTCTGCATTTATTTGCAGGTAAAAAGAAACTGTGCACACTTCCTGTGCTCTGATCTCATTAGCCAGATTTCCTCAAAACTCTTGTACTCCAGAGAAGTTTTGCCAAGTGGCTAAATGAAATGCACACAGTATGAATATTTATGCTGTTTTAATGATGGGATTTTTGCATCCATGAATAATAAAGGTTTTAACAAGAACAGATAACAAGATTGGCACAAAAGGGTGAAGTGGTTAATATAGCAACCTCTCCGTGCAGGGAATCCATTGAGAGCAGCAGGCAGTACACGCCTCCCTCCCCTTCCTCTTCCTCTAGCACCAAAATTAGTCTGATGGGACACGCGGGTCTTCCAGGTAGCTTCTCAGAAAGCAGGTGTTTTATCTGTGCTTTGTGCTGCAGCCACCTCTTACGTGCCCCGTTTGAGAAAGCTCAAGGTTTTTGACTAGAAAAGGACTTTCGACTTTTGAAGACTGTTTATTTCAGATACTCTCCGGCAGTGTTTCCATTTGAACCTGAAGCCGCCACTTTGCTTTGTCTGCTCAGGAGCGACTGACTGACAAGTGTTTACAAGATACAGGGGTTTGGGGGCCGTAAGTCAAAGCAGCAGGTTTTCATGACCTGAGGCAGGGAAGGGTGACGCCTACCTCCACTCCCACACACACCCCACACCGCACCCCCATCCTCCAGCTGCGCGACGTAGATGAGATGGCTTTACGGTCTCATCTTTGATGGGGCACAGGGAAGCCGCAAGGTCCTAAAGACCACAGCCCTCTGTGCCTATAGCTGCAGCTACTAAAAGCCTGATGTCTTTAGTGTCAAAGCGACACGTTGTAAAGTCGCAATGATGGCATGCTCCACGGGAATACTGAGTATTTTATTCTCTGACGAATTTTAGAGCAAGGGTTTATTACTTATTTACTATGCCTAGGTGGACCTGTGGGAGCAGATGTCAGGCAATGTATGTGTAGATAAGCGGTGTCAAACAAGCAAACAAAGAAACACCCACTTAAAAGACCTATGTGTTCACCCTTTCCCTCTTAGTCAGCACCTCCCTGTTCTGCACTGTTGTCAGACTGCTTCACTGCCATCCTCACTGCCACTTTCCCAGCAAAAATGCTCAAATCAGGGGTTGGTTTAGATCCTGGGCAACTCTTGTCTGTTTTGTATTTTACACACTTGGCAATACCAAAAGCTGTTTGCCTGAATTTTGACCTTTGGCCAAACATGTCCTTCAAGGCTGATGTTCAGGGTTGTGCCCCACTTCTCATTTCGAAGTTGTGGGCCACAGTTCACGACACACCTGATGAAGATCAGGCTTCAAACTGGGCCACTGACAGCAGCCTTGCTTTCAAAGCAGGAGCTAAAAGATGCTTCAGGTAAGAGATGGACTGGAAAAGCTGCCTAGAGCTAGGTACTGGAGGTCTATCTGAGTCTGCGAGACAGATGACATCACAGGCATTTGAGGCAAAATAAAGGAATTTTTTTTCCCAGTAAAACTACTTTTGTTTTAAAAATATCAAGAGAAGTCACAGCTGAGTGCTTCTAAAAAGATTTATTTCGTTTGCATGGATGGACATTCACACTTTTGATCTTCAGTGCAGACTAAAATAAATCAACGTAGATCTTATGTTACTTTCCCACTATCTTCTCCATATGGAAGTTTATTTGGCGTTATATCTAACACTGTCAAGGAGAAGAAAAATTCTTTAAGAGTTTAAACTATTTTTGAACTTTAATCAAGGCTCAATAAACGCTCTAGGAAATAGATAAATCCTCTTCTATCTGTATTTATACATGACATGTGGCCAGTATCATGGAGCAAGTTATCCCTGACGATATTATCTAGGTGTCTTGTCACCACCACTCTTTTCAACTGTTTGCTCTTTTTGCATGCTTCCAGTGAAAACTTGTCCCAGATGCCACAGCGAAAGCTATTTACTTTGTTTCAAACATAATTAAAACAAGAAAATCACAAAGGAGTAAATTAAAGATTGCAGCCACTACCCTAGTTTCAGCTCTCTCAGGCAACATACAACTGTCTTAAATGTGTGGTTTAATACACTGAAGAATAATAAAGCACTTCTATTTTGAGATGTAATACAGCTTATGCTAGTTGCTTGTGCTTCAGAAGCTACATCACAAGAAGTCTGCATTATCTTCTTCCTCTCCTGAATAAATTGTGAAGTCTGAAGAAGCTGCTGTGGAAGAAACCAGAATGAAAATCTATAGCTCTGCAATATGTATCCCAGACACTAAATCTGGGATTGGGGAATTGGAAAGACCATGTTTTCAGAAATGGAAAAGAAAATGCATGCAATCTTACAATGCAATTGGGAGGGGGAAGGGGGAGGGAAACGGAAGAATCAAAGCAAAAGAATGTCCTAACTGGACGTCCTACAGAGAAATGAAAAAAGCAAGCCATTCTTCTGGTAGAGTGGCAGGGCGTAGACTCCCAAGAAGAATCTTCTGAAGGAGGGAGAAAGCACACAGTGACTCACTGGACAAGCAGTTTCCATTTGGAAAAATTAGGCAAGCAATATTAACATGCCAGACTTGGGAGCTGTTTACATCAACACAATACACTGCTTATTGCATATACAGAGTGAATGACACCCAGCCTGGAAACCATCACCTCTCATCTAACCTCAGAGTATCCACTGTTAGTTGGAAAGGGCAAGTGAGAAATAATGCAAGTGTTTGAAATCTAACAATAAACAGAGAGGAACTTTATGAATTGGGCACCTGGTGCTATGCTGTGATCCCTGGCTTTTAATTTCTGGTCTGTCTCCAACATTATTAGATGAGAAGGTGGGATATCTAATAGCAATTTTGTCTTGAGGTCCTCCTGGAAAGAACAGAATTTAAACACTGTATTCCCACACAAAGTGTCTTGTACATACTTCTTCTAGTCCAGCTTCTAACAAAATACTACTATGCTCTGTCTATTTTGTGTAATTTGCCTGCCTATTTATTTGCAGGGTGTTGGTAACTCCACCATTGGGAACGAAAATGAAAACCTAGGAGCAGGAGTTGAATCACTTGAAACGCCGTTGCTGAATGTACTGAGAGAAAGAAAGGGTAGGAAACTACAGTAGAATTAAGGAAATAATTGCCTCTTGTAAACCAATGTACTCTCTCCCTTTTGCCCATCCCTAGCAGCCAGACATTTCTTAGTAATTAAATTTGAAAGTGTTAACCTTCGTTACCTACTACTGCAGGATAGGTGGCCCAGAGAGCTGCTGTGACAAACTTGTTTGGGCAGAGTGCTAGGTGTGGATATATTTATGTGGTTGAAAAAACCTTTGCACAGGCAGAAACTCATGATATACTATTTTTAACAGAGGAAGGTGACCATGACTATGACAAACTACATATTCATGGGTAAGAGTGCTCCAGGCCCTAAGAAATACTGTAAACAGACTGTCAGGCTGTGCCAGGCCTGGCTATGGAACATAGGAAACAGAGCCCCATTTTGCCTGAAAGCATTAACTCCAGTAGGCTGTGGGTCCACTGGGGACATGCTGGCAGGGTGAGGGCAGAGGCAATAGGCACTCTGGGGATTCCTGAGTTTCCAGCTTGTCCCAACATGAGATTTTTCCCCTATGAACCCCATCTTGTCCTCCACACTGGAAGGGAGATGGGAAAGCTCCATAAGACAAACGTGTTTTAGCTTTAAGATCAGAGGCTGGCACTGTTCCCTGGCTGGTTCCCAAAAAGTTTTTTAGTGTACAATTTTTCTGCTCTGTCCCCTCCCCGCACACAGCCCTGTTTCTTTGAAACTCTTCATATATTAAGTCAGCATTGTACAGAGTTTATGGAGGGTTAAGGGAAGTATGGAACATTTTGGCTGGTGGGTAGATACTCCCCAAATCAGGAAGATCGCCTTGTAAGACATATGTTTCATGGAACAGAGGACGGGCAGAACTAGAAAGGGACAATGACGAGTAGTGTGGTCTCTTTAAATGGCTCCTATGCACTGTCTCTTGCCAGTCCAAAGATCTGGGGTTTTTTTTTCTTAACCAGAATTCATTGACCTCTCACTAAATTTGTTTACCCAGTGTGATTTCCATCAGATGGATAGTGACCTTGTTTTCTTCTTCAAACCTTTTCTTTAAGTGTTGTTTCAAACTTAATTCTGTGCTGTCACATCACATGCAGCTTTTGCCAGCCCCATCTGCTGAGAAACACAGCTGGGAGGCTAAAACCACTTGTGATGCCTCACACTCAAGAAATACTCATCTTAAAACAAATCTCTCTAAAATATTCTGCCAAATGGCATCTTTGTAAATCTCTGTGTCTAGTGTTACAGAAATGAGCAGACAGCAGAAGCTCTGTATGCACAAGAAGCAATCACTAGCTGCCTACCTGAAACAAATAAGAAATGTTAATTAGAAAAATTCTGTGTCTCAGAGTGCTTTACAGATCTGCCCACTGCTATTTTTACCTGGCAATATAAATCCTTTTTGAATTGCTGTTAAAACTAAAAACTTTGAGTAACAGGAATGGTTTGAAGGGGTAAAAATGAACTAAGGCTTTGAACAGCGCTATGTAATTCTTCACTCACTCTGTAGGCAGTCACATTGGGCTATTTTAAAATTAGCTCTAATTTGCATAACATATTTTACTGTTATAATTCACTGTCTGTATTTATAGTCATGTCATAACAATCTAGGCTTTTCTTTTTATTTTTCCCTTTGGCTGGAGTTTATGATGTGTATGAAAACTGAGTCTAAGTCATGCACTGTTTGTTCCAAAAGCACAAGCCAGATGAAGAGACATTGGGTTGCTGCAAGTTTAGAGCACTGTTTGATATGATAATTCCAGCCTCCAAGAATTAGCCTCACCAACTCTTGTTTTTTGCCTCTTAACTAAACAAAGCAAACCCTTTGGAATGACTGATAGTTTGAAATAGCCAACTATGTGCACACACTTCAGTTCTAAATTAAGGCTGGCCAGAAATCTGTTCAAACAACATGACACTTTTCTTTTTACATATTCATCCAGAAACAAAGAAAGCACTGAATGCCAATGTCCTGCAGAAATAGTCAGCTACAAAGCCTGAAAATCACTACGTGAACACACTGCTGCAACAGAACAAACAGAAGAAAAGGTCATTTAGCTGCATTTTGTATTTTGAGGGGATTTAAGCTCTCACAGCATAGATAGGTCTTTGCTTTCCAGTAGAATTGCCACTACTTAGCAACAGTTTTGAAGCTTACAGCCACAGAGATGGCTGGACAGGAATTGCCAGAACAAAATTCTCAGAGGCCACGTGTGGAGCCTTCGAATTCCGAAAGCTGCATCAGGGAGACATCTCAGCCTGTCAGGACATGGAAGCGTAAGCATATGTTGGTGAGACAGATTAAAATAATTTTTGATTGGTTTGATTTGTGTGAAACTCTAACTGTTCCATGTGTTCAGCATGAGCCCAGCTTTTAAATACGTTTCAAACAAATACATTTATTAGCATCTCCATAGCTTGCTGTTTTTCAAGTGTTCCTCTGCCTGCCTACAAAATGTGTTAAAGGAGAAGCTGTGAAAGTGTTTCTGAGAAATTTTTGGTGTGTCTCTGCTCCATTTTTCTGAGAAGTAAAGTTGAGAACATTTTAGTGACACAAGTGTGAAGCTGGCAGGTTGATCTGCCCAACGGCAAGAGTACACATCAGGGTTGCTACCTACAGAGAGAAAGATTCAGGAGGCAGCAAGTCTTTCAGACTGTGTCTGATAAACACAGACCTTGTGTCTCTCATCCTTCTTTGTTCCCTGTCGCCTTGATCATTCAAGAGACAGACAGAGAATATGAAGTAAAAGCAGACACTGCAACAAACAGATAAATAGGTAGGATGTACCTATTTCGTCAGGTTTGAATTTCAGTATCTGGCCAATTATCGTTGGTCCCTTGGATATATTTGTGTGGTATAATACCTCTCTCTGTGCTCGCTGGCTGGCCAGGATAATGGCAACAGCATAGCTGTGCTAGCATAGCAAAAAAATTAAATAATTTTTTAAAAACAATCACCTGAACAAACCTTCCTGACATCTTGGGCACCAAGGCTGCTGTGCTGTGCTAGTGCAGACATGCTAGTGCCTAAAACTCTCCTCTTCACTGTTAGCATCAGTGTTTTTTCCACGACATTGCATTTCTAGGAAGACATGCTCTTTGTTCTTTACAGTCCACTGTTCTTGGAGTAAACCGGTTTTGTTCTGGCAGAAAAGCCTTTGGAAACCAAATAAGCTGTGTTAGATGACATGCACGTACTAAGGTACTAACTTGAAAATACTCACTTGTGGAAGTAGTTAAGCAGGAAATGGGATGATAAGTTTCTATTTCTAAGCCCTGTTCTGGTACTATCTTCATAGTTTAGGATTTATGTGGGGAGAGAGATTAAGTGAAAATTTCTAACCTGCAGTTCAAATATTGGGCCAGTGTTCCTCCCTTCCTGGCTGAAACCCGAACAAAGAAAGGAAACAGAGAAACCCCCGAGCACCAGACCCTTACATACAAAAAGATAATTGGGCAAAATGAAAAAACCCAAACAACTATGCAGCACCCTGCCAAGTTTGAAGAAGCCCAGCTGGGGATTAGCCAATGTAATGCAGTGCAGCAGGCACCCGACCTTTCTAAGAAACTGGTGACTCCTATGATCTCATTATCTTGTGTGAAACTTCCTCTGGATGTTACCAGCCAACACTGCAAGGTAAGAGTATGGCTATTTCAGGGCATGCTGTGACAGGGTATTGAGAGCTGTTTGCTGACCCCAGATTCAGCCTAGACACCTAAAAGCTGTACCTGTCTGACCCTTGGGCATTTGACACACTTATGATAAAAATGACTCTTTGAATATCTAAGGAATTTGCTAAGCCAAACTTCTGAAAACGTCCTAGTTCCTCTTCCTTCCCTTCCTGTACTGATGTATATGATTGTGTAATTTTTTATTGTGCACATGCTAAGCACCAAATGGACTCTTGTTACGTTCTAAAACCACTACTGTGGCACTAGCTGCAGTATCTTTTATTTGCCTTGAAACTGCTTCAGGGTTCTGGTCAACGATAGGCTAAGTACTAATTCCCAAATTGCAGGTGTAGGGTAGGATTTTTTAAAAGTTTGAGGGTTGGGTAAAATCAGCTTCTTTTTTTTTTTAATTGTTGAGAGGAGTAGGCATAAGGGAAGAAAAAATACTTTCTTGTTCAGCTCTTTCCTGTAAAAGGTTGTCCTACAGTGGAGGTACCTGTCCAGTGTCAACTGGCACAAAAAAATTAAAATATAAAAGGGTAATCTAAATGCCAATAGCCTGGTATATAAATGGTGTTCCTTTGATGTGTCTTGAAATATACAGGCAATTCTTCCTTCATTTCTGTGTCCTGTGCTAGCATTATATCTCAGATAGCTTGGGTGACTTCATGGTTGTGGGAAGACAGCTATCAGGGACCATGTTCTTCACATGCACCAAAAAAGATGTGAGAATTTTTGTCTTATCTCTGAGAGATATTCATACTCAGGATGACTTCTAGCCATTAGTGTATCTGCAGTTATTCAGGATTAAACTCTCCCACCGCAACTGTGTTCATGGGTTTGTAAAATTTAGTTCAACTTTCCTGGGTGGAGAACAGTTTGAAATACAGTTCCAGGGGCACTAAATTGTTAACACTGATCAGTCTTGAAGATACTGATTTTTACTTGATCTCATGACCCCTGAAGAGCCAAACGATGTGCAACAGGTGACATTAAGCCACATGTGACCAGTTCATCATTGTTTTGGATGGCAAACACACTGACTGGGTGGGAAATTCAGAAATTGGGGGTGTTTGGGAGTAGGAACTCAAGTACAATGTGTCAATTCCGCAGTGCTATGTAGGACACGCGAAAAGATCTAAGGAGGCCATGTTTAAAAATAGAATAATAAAATTAGTACAGTGCTGTCTACCCTGCGGGGCTGACATGACCTGACTTGATGAAGCTGCACATACAGAATGGCTTTTATTTTTAGGGCACTCTATCTGGGATAACAATGACTCTGCTGATAGCGAAGCAGTGGGTATAGTTTGTCTTGATGGCTGGCACTTATGCTTGAAAAGAACAGAATAGCGTATTTAAACTGTCAGGCCTTAATTGTTTCATTAGATGGTGGTACCTTTTGCACAAAAGGAGCAAGGGAAGTGCTGAAAGAAAGAATGATGAACAGCAATTCTAGCAGGGCACAAAGGTGCTGCAAGAGTTACTTCTCTTTCTTTGTCTCTTCCCAGTTCATCTCTGACACAAGAAGAAGTTTCATTTTTAACATAATGACTGTTATTAAAATCAGCCTGAAGAATTTCATAGCGCTGTGGTGTATATCTCCCATATTTCTAGATATAAATGAAACTAAAAATAAAAAAGTTCATGCCTCTGAATTTGGCTTTTGTGTCTCCAACATCCAATTTATTGATGATAAGCATGACTTGCATTTTTAAATGCGTCTTTTATCCTGTAGGATCCCAAAGTGTTTTTAGAAGCATAATATATGCGCATGGAATGGCTTCACCTACTGTGTGAAGTTTAGCCACCACTGAGGTGTCAACTGTTTGTGCAAAGCAACACAAGAAAACAACTTAAACTAGAAAGTAAGGAACATTAATAATATTCAAATGAAATTGCTACAGAAATTATTAGACATCTGAGATCCCTAATAACACAGGCACTAATTGAGTGGTGGCACCAAGCGCTGACCATCAAAGCTCTGAATTTACGTAGTGTCTGAAAGGACATCTTAAGTGTATACTTAGGCTGCAAGAAGTCTGTATATGTTTTCATCTCCATTGCTGGAAGGTATCCTGAGACAGAGATATTTGATGGGAATCTTTCCCTCTGTAGAATAGAGAAACACAGCTAACTTCCCGCTTACTCATACGCAGGGATTCAGAGCCTCTCCAACAAAGAGGTGGTTATATTTCATCATGAAATCTGATCCCAAAGGTAGGTGTTTTTTCTCAGTCATATTATTCCCCCCACAGAGGGTTTTTTTTCCTCCGCTACAAAGGGTGGAATGTGATTAATGTCTTCTCGACTCCCGCGCTTGCTACTCTGGAGAAACTGAAGGGAGGACTTTTCACAGATGTCCTTTTATCCCCTGGAGGGAGGACGGCAGTAGTTTGGCTGCTTCGCCTGCGTGGGCTGTGCTTCTCTGCCTTTTAAGATGAGTTAGCTGATTTATTTTGAATTCCATTTTTTAATTAGTTCTCTTTAAGTAGGGAGGTATCTTCTTAGTCCAGTTTCGCTCTTACTTAAGTCCTGGTGCATGCAGATGTATCCGCAGCTGATATCCTCTGAGAGATCCTGGGTCTGATTCTCTCTATACTGAAGACTGAAACACATTGTTCCGACAGTAAAACCTGCTGATGTAAACATTCATCCTACACACACCTTCTGGAAAAGGCCTGGTTGTAGACAAAAGTTTAGCTCTCTCATGCTTGGCATATAATTTTACAATTATCTCTTGCTTCTGGGTAGTACGGTATGTTTATAGCCTGGTTTCAGTACTGGATTTCTAAAAAGACAAAGGGGAAGAAAAGCTTGTTCTGCCATCTGATTTGCAGAGTGAGTACAAGAGGAGGGCGCGTAAGAGGATGGATCCTGTAGGTTTCCACCAAACACCCACTTCTTACAGACTCAAACTCAAGGCATCTGTAGAACTAATTTCAGCTGCTCACGATTTAAAATTATGAGAGGACTGAGAAGAGCAGGGAGGGGAGGAATATTTTAGAGGAGGTCAGTCAGATGACTTGAGAAAAGTTTTCAAAAGGCTTTTCTGGGAGTGGTGTGCTTGAAAACAGGAAGTTTCAGAAAGCTGCTGCAGATAGCAAAGCAAATAAAGAGGCAAAGACTGCTGCAGAGAGAAACTGTTCACATACTATAGTGGTATTACCTGTTGCATTTGCATTTATGCTGAAAGAGAGTGTAGGAAAAGAAGGTGAGTTGCAATAAGAGTCCCTAGATTAGTAATACAAGATACTGGGCAGGGTTTGCTTTCTATAATGAGCTTCCTACATACAAAAGCTGATGTTAGTGTTTTATGGCTCCCTCCACCCAGAGGTCCAAGCCACTAATTTTTGCTTTGAAGTTGAGTTGCAGTTTCTGCCAGGTGATTCACAATGATTCATTGTGTTGGCTAGACCAAGGTGATGTTCCCTTGCTAATTTAAAGTCTTCACAGCCCTTTAGATCTGCATTTTTAATGCTTAAAGTATTCCACCTCATTAAGGTATTAGGTTTCTGCTAAATAGGTGTGAGCGTTATTTGGTAGTCGGATCACTCCTAGTTAACAAAATGGTTCATGTTGTGCCATGATTAGGAAATGATGTTGTTACATATCCTATATAGTGAGTGTGTGAATCAATCTATGGACAGACCAAAGCAGTTGACAGGCTTATAGATGCAAAACCATTGAAGTTCATAAACTGGAAAAGGTTGAGAAACATGGTGAGAACTTGATCTATATCAGATTGTGCTTCGTGTTCTTGTGTTCTTTCATTTTGGAGTGACACAGGATTTGTACTGTTCACATGAGTAATTTTGAACACTTAGGATTTTTTTGTTAAAGATTATTCATTTGGTCTTGGACACACTCTATTTCTGTGCTCTGAAGTCTGAAGAGCTAGTTTCATATGTTTCTGACTAGGCTCCTGTACATTAGCTCTTACTGTCTTTGCATCTTTTTCTTTGGATACTTAGCATGGGATTATTATCAAGGTTAAAATACCTGAATTCAGGTATCTGCAGTAGTTCTTCTGCAGTGGGCCTCGTGTCAGTACTTACTTTAAAGTGTGTGTGTGGTTTTCTAGACTCAGCTTCTACATAGCTGTGGCTCACATTTAGCTGTGTGTACTTTGTGTCTTGGAGTCATAGTGCACTCAAATGAATGAGGTTGAAAATTTGGGGGCTGATTGCATTGTGTAAGCATAGGTATTTAGACACCCTTATTATCTAAGACACCTGCCTGAAGAGGTAGATGCAACACATGAGGAGGCCTGTAGCCTTTTGGAGAGACAGATGAAGTCCAAGTGGGATCCAGCATCACATCTGACATGGCACCAGAGTGATGTGGCACTGTTTAAGTGATGGTAACTGAGTCAGGGCCTTTGGAGGCCATTCAAATAACCTCAGTCAGTTGATACACCTTCTGGACCGAAATGCTCTTGGTCTTCACATTTAGGGCCATTATTTTTAACTCATCTAATGGTTGAAATAAGGCTATTATTATTTTAAAAAAACCCTTTATCCTAAGACTACAGACTAAATATGGCAAAGGACTTTGTTGAGGATATTGCACAGACCCTACTTCTTAAATTGAAAGCAATGTACTTGGACGTTGGCAATTCCTGTACAGAGCATAACTCACAGCTTAATCAGCCAATGGAGACTGTAAGAGCTGTGTAAAAAATAGAGATAGCTAATAAGCAATCAGCTTTGAGCCTGACTTGCAGACATTAACCCTAGAAAGGATTTATTATCAGGCAAAATGGAACCATCAAAACATGTTGAACTGGCCACTTTATGTCAGATTTTCTTCCTGAGTGTTTTCTATTAGTAATGGATTTCTTGGTGTTACCTATTTAGCTCTCTTAGCCACATATAAAATATATGTACATGAGAGCAAATGGCTTTTGGTCATTCTCTACCAAATCCACTTGTCAAAGCATGTGACACCATTCCACATGATGCAATGGCGCCTTCTTCCTTACATCTGAGTTGTATCTAAACAACACCAGCTTGATCCCTGACAGTTTAAACAATGTTATGAACTTTATGACCAACATTCCTAACAAGATATGGCTATTGTGAGAGACACAGAATACCTTCTGTGTGGTGGGTTAACGCTTTCAGAGTGTTTGGGACAGGTATGCCCTGGGTGAGGGGTGCACCTTCTGGAGCTGCTCTATTAGGATTTCTCCCTGGTGAAATTATTCTGCAGTCAGCTTCAGTTTTCTCTTCTCTTTCTCTAGGTAAGTGATGAGCTCCTAATTTACAGCCCTTCATATAGTGCTCTTAACCTACTGTCCTTATCTTCGTTCACTTCCTCACTTTCAATTTATCATAACCTTACTTTCCTATATAGTCCATTAGTCTTTTTCTCACTCTAAGTACTTCAAGATAGTCATGCTGCAGCAGAAAAAATCCTACAGTGATTCTGGATGTTCCAAAGCCTCGGCATGTTAATTTTTCTATTTTCTCTAACATCTTTACATCTGATTGCCACTTCATGTATTTGTAAAGCATAATCTCTTGGGCCTGACAGAAACTAAAATTGACTCACAGTTTTGTAACCTTGACATATATTCATTGTTTAATATGTGCCATGTTGTCTTTTGACAGCTTTATTCAACTTTGAAAGCAATTTTCAAAATGATGGGAGGACATAAAAATTCAAAGTTAACCATGAGGACTGGTAAGAACTCAGTATTTTAAATATATGAAGACATATACATTAAATTGGAAAGAAAGCTGGCAAATATTCAGGAAAACATTTTGAGTGATGGTTACAAGAGTGCAGTGATTTTTTTTAAAGCAACATACTGTTGAATTTAAACCAAATAAAGTTAATTAGATTGTGTAGATGATCTGATACCTAAACAACTGTTTATATATGCAGAAAAGAACTGTTGTTCAGTTCTCCTTTGCTTCTTCAAAGTCAGAAGAAGATAGTAGTTGAAAGCAAAAAAAAAAGAAAAGAAACAAAATTTGAGAACTTTTAATTTCTAAAAAATTTGGATGACAGAACACATTGCAATACTTTTTTTTTTCCCTTGTGGTTGCTTATGAATTGTCTGTGTATATGCATATTATGCTCATACTTTTCTAATCACACGGTGTGCTGTAGTCAGGCAACATCAAATTACCAATGGTTACAGGTGAACCAAACAAGGACTGTTGCTTAACTATGCATATGAATTACCGGGTTCAATGTACTTTAAAAAATCCTCTTATACAATTGCTGATCTGATAATTTTTATAAAGGTTGAGCTGAACTAGAAGTCCCAAGGCAATTTAGTAGCAAACAACTATAGAAATTATTGTAGGAAGCTAAAGGTGGTAGAAATCTGCAATTCTTCATCAATGTATTTACTTGATCCTCCAAATTTTTCTTTTCTTTCTGTTTCCCTGAGGTAACTGCTAACTAGTAGAAGTAGACCACCTCAATCTGTAAAAGAAAATGGAAAGAAAATGTCACGTTTCCTCTGGAGCTGGACCACTGGGAAATGACAGGCAGGGGACACAGTATATGGCACGCAGAAACCCAAGACAGTGAGACTGGATTCTTGTGTCATTTACATGCCCCATCTTTGCCTTACCTGCCAGGGAACATTTGGCTTTTTTCAGCCAATGCAGTATCACTGATTCCCTTGCAGCATCCAGCAAGACTCCAAGACTGCATAACAGAAGTTAATGGCTGTGTCTTTTCATATTAGCTTAAAATAGGCTTGCCAGAGTTAATAGTCAGCATCCTTTTTTTTTTTCTTTATTTGGTCGTAGTTTTCTATAGTTGTTCATTTAATTATTTCTGCAAGCAAGCTACTCACGATTTACTGAACACTTTGATTCTAGAAGAATAAAAAATTAAACTAGCTTTGTAGTGGAATATTTATGAACAAAGAGACTTCTCAGGAAGTATATATTATTTATTGCTTTTTATGTCTTAGTCCAGATTCTATGCCACCTCTCTTGTCAAATCAAACTAGTCTGAAAATAACTGGATGGTAACAAGATTCATTGCCTTTTCAGACTGTGAGGGTTTGGCTGAAGGACTGAAACCACAACATGCCAAATTGAAACCTTTCCCTAGGTCTTGAGCAAATAAAATTCCTAGTTACCTGCGTGGATTTTTGTCTTAATGAAAGCCACATAAAGATCTCTAGATTTGGATCTGAATGAACACAGAGAATTACAGGTATTACTAATGAAGTTCCTGGCTGTTTAAGTTTGTTTAATTTGTGACATACAGTTGCCCCTGCCTCCCAGTGATTCCAGTACTGAAATGCTGGGAATCTAAGTTAATTTCCTGTAAGATCTATCTGTAATTGTGAAAAGAAACATTAACTTGAGAATTTGAATGCAACTAGCAGCAGAACTGTTGAAACACACCTACAAAGAGGTTTCCTCCTTTCACCTGAGGAGGAAACTGCAATAACAAAAGTGGTGTTACTGTGAAGAAATGTTTATGTTAATGCTGATAGTAGTGCTTCCTCAAGTAGCAAACTCAATAGCAAAATTTTATTTCCTTCTCTATTTATAATTTTTTTTTCCTAACACTATCTTCTTAGCAGTGGCAAATGAAAATGCAGAAATGTGCTTGGAAGGCTTCTCTGTGTGTGCTGTCATCCTACAGTAAGCTATTAACTAGCCTATCCAGGCAGCTATGCCCTGGTAATGGTCAGCTGTAGGATAGCCCCTTATCAGACAGATGTGATATATGTCTCCACAATGGATTATATGAACTTCATATTTTTTTTTCCTTAGTTCTTAAAATAAGTAATCAGGCTGAAATAAAAACAACAGCAGCAAACAAACCAACAAACAGTCTAAGCTAAATTTTTTCACTGTCCCATGCCATAGACTTTATGAACTTTGTGTTCATTCAAATACTCCTTTAAAACATTGGATGAGGAAAATTCAGTATTTCCTCTTCGGAAGAAAAGGAGAGCACATAGCTCAAAAGGTGATATTTGATGGGATTCTTCCATACAGTGTTGCTGAGGTGCACTTTTAGTGTATTATTACTACACATAAAACACTCTTAAATTGCAAATAAGAAAAAAAACTAATGTGTGCAGACCACAAACTGAATTCCACACACAAAAAAAAAAACCTGCCAAATTTTTTCCTGGCCCAAGTTTCAAGCAAGGGCCTGGGGAGAGGATTTAGCTGATGGTATGGCTCCAATTTCCAGAATCACCCTATGTCTGGTCTCAAGTAGACTCTATTTTAATTCCCTTCCTATTCACTGTGCACCCTGAAATTCTTTAGTATTCAGGTATCATCACTCCCTTTGAAAGCTTGTTGTGGTTGAATGTTTAAGAACTCTGAGAGCTGAAAAGTATTTAAATGTTATAATGATTCCTTGTAATTAGATTTACTCTTTTTAATCAAGGATGCAAAACAGTATTTCTAGCTCTCAATGAAGATTCTGGTTGAGACAGCAATGTATAAAAACAACTGAATCTGCTTTAGCATATTAGAAGCTCTGCATTTCACTTCAATAGTTCTTGTTATTCCCTTACATTCTTCTCAGTGAACAATTATTTTTAGGGATGATTACATACATACCTACATACATATGCACATATATATTTGTGTAGATGAATATTTACCAAGAATTTCAGCTAAGAAGGGTGTTGGCGTAGCAGCAATGTGTCTGTGTACCATGAAGAGAATGATCTTTGAGCAGGCAAAGAGCGTGAGGAGAATACTGGCAAGGAGAGCAGGATAATGCTTTTGAGAAACTTGGAGGTGCTTCTAGCCATTGTATTTGCAAGATTCAACACCTGTTACGGGGAAGCCAACAAAAGCAGGATATTAGAATGTGAAATTCTTGTTTCTTTTAGAGCTGTTATGGACTCAGTAAAGATCTCTTTCCTAAAACATTCATTTTAGTTAAAATGAATGTCAGTTTCAGAATCCGGTTTCCAGCTCCAGATGAAAAATAATCTTGTTTTGATTTATGTATTTAATATTTCACACTGCAAATGTAAAACTACAGCAGTTATTTTATAGTGACTGAGATCAGGAAATATAGGGGCAATTTATTATATTTATTATTTTGCTTTATAAAACTATAAATCAACATTATTGAAAATTAAATGTACGTTATACTGTGAGGGACTTTTGAGGTATAACAATGTTTTACATATGACTTTTGAAGATATGATGTTAAACTGAATTATTCATGGGAACCTTGGATTTTCCTTTGACTTAATAAAAAAATTCATTTCTAAAACCTATTAATGCTCTGCAGGAGGAAAGCAACACTAATTAATTTAGCTTTAGTGAGGTTTTTTTTTTTTGTTTGTTTTGTTTCATATAGGACTGTAAACAAACAGAGGAAAATGCAGTAATCCTAGGGGGTTTATTCTTTCCTTTGTAGTAGAACCTGATCACTGGGCTATTGTTTAGGATCCATCACTGGTCCTGTTATAATCTCTGTAGTTCAGGAATTATTTCAGCAGTAAAAATTGATCTCGACAGAAACTGCAGCAGAGGTCTCAGACCAAGAGCAATTTTAAAAAGCAATTATTAAAAAGCCACATTAATTTACAAATGTCAATAACCATTTAATGGAGTAGCTCTGTTTTTTTAAATGCTTCATTGTTCCTTTTTTTTAAAAAAAATAATCAAATTTTAGGAGTGTTTTATTGTCTTAGGAAAGAAGTGATGTGAGCTACAAAACCAGCTTGTCATGTGCTACCCCTGAGCTAGGTACAATATTGCCAGTGTGTTTTCAAATCTGGCTTGCAACACTCAGG
This sequence comes from Porphyrio hochstetteri, assembly GCA_020800305.1. Classification (NCBI taxonomy): domain Eukaryota; kingdom Metazoa; phylum Chordata; class Aves; order Gruiformes; family Rallidae; genus Porphyrio; species Porphyrio hochstetteri. The sequence goes on from CM036938.1 coordinate 29,207,030, forward strand.
CCATTCTGGTGATAAGTTTCTTATACTTGCCCACTCAGACATGTTATTTTTCTTCCTTGTACATCCTACGCTGAAGCCAGATCAAATTTGCAGCCCTCTAAAACCGACCTTTAAAAGTCTCTGCAGATGCAGCTTTGCAACAGCACATATGCGTCTCTATCATAACATTATACTGCAAAAGAATGGCACATCCAGGAGTATTTTGAGCCTATTTTAATTTTCCAAAGGTGTTAGTCTACATTTGGGTACTCTTTATCTTTAAAGTAACTATTACAATGAAAAGTTATCAAGTGTAGGATTAGAGGCAAGATTTCTAAAAATATGCATCTGAAGTTAAATTTCACAGTTTACTCTTTGCCTTCAGGACTCATATTTACCTAACTATAGGAGTTGTTAGGGATTTAAATACTGAACAAAACAGACTACTTATCTGGCTGCTTGAGCACAGATTTAAGATTAAATCTCGGGACTGTGGAAGTCAATGGTAGCTTGTCACAGATTCAGACAGAGCTACCATTTTAGCCTTAGATCTTAAGAACTGGAATTTAAAGGTACTTAGCAGATAAGCATGCAGATAGACAGGTAACAGGATTTATAGCAGGAACCTGATGCTTATGTCCATGTGATATCAAGGGGAACTGAATATATCCATATGCATTTGAAAACCTGACCCCAACTCTACCCAGACCATCAAGAATTAAATATTGTATTTTTACCCAGCTACAGGTCTTATTTAAAACAAAATTGTGGTAATTTAAATGTTAGCCTTTTTTTTTGTTTTAAATGCTGGTTGTGTAGCTCTTCACAATATGCCATCATAATAAGGACTTCTCCTATCCTACACATGCCCTTACACTTGAGAAGACAAGCAGAGGTGGGATAACTTTACCAAAAGAGGAGCCTGTGATGTTTTTACTCCATGCTGGACAGGAGGAATGCTACCAGAGGATGCATGCATGCTCAGAAAAGATGTGCAAGCCTTCTCACACCGTAGAAGACTTGCTTGCAAAGGGCACCTGCTCTGGGTGAGCTATCATCTGTAAGCAACCTTTCACACTGAGCAAAGATTTGTGTAGGCTGGTGGAGCAAAAAAACCCTGGGGTAAACAGGCATATATGCTGGCGGGCTGCTGGACCATCAGTTGTGAAGTTACAGAAGGTTGGACAAGTGATGTGCGTCAGCAGCTGAATGGAGCCTCCAACGGGCAAGGGGACTTGGTGCTGAGCAGGTGTGCTAGGAGCTGTGCCTTGGCCCTCACACTGTATTCAGATATTTAAAAAATTATTTTTATTATCGCATGGGGAAAATCCCTTCTGGATCATGGTTAGAGCATAGTTTGAGACAATTTTTCTGTGATTTGGGCTGTTCAAGGTGTGTTTGGGCACACAGTATTGTTACTGAAATTTTATGGCCAAATGCCCTTTAGTAGTCTCTCTTCCCAATCGCTGTATTGTCTCTTCCCTTCAGGAGGGGATGGTTATGCCTAAAACCATTCCTGGCAACCCCAAAAAATAGGTGAGGGGTTCCAGAAAAGACCTATGTACTCCACCCTTCAGAGGCTGGTCTGCAGTTCTTTGGTTTCAAAACTACAGGGTAAACTTTAGTTTTGTCACTGCATCAAGAAAACTGGACTGATCAAATGCCTTCCTGTGCTCTAATTGACTTCAGTAGAGGAGAAATTGTTCCTTAGAGATGATTTGTCAGCTGTCCTTCATCACATCATCAGTTGCGCTTAAATGTAAGGTTCCTTTTGGCACATACTCTGTACTGCAATCTCTTAGCTGATAATTAAACTCTCATTTCTGAAAAATTTCCACTGGTTGCAGCACGTTTTGTAGTTTTAAGGGACTTATTTCAACTTATGATCTTGGCATGGCTGCTAGAAAACATAAGGAAATGGATGATTAGCTACAGTCTTCCTAGTAATTTAGGTGCAATGATGAACGCTACTTCAAATTGTAGTGAGTACTGAAAGAAGAGTAATATATTGAAAGCATGACTGTTGCTTTGAATGCACATTACAAAAACAGTAAGTCTTCTAGGCTAGCCATTACACAGCTTTTTATAGAAATCATGGTTTTAATATGTAAAAGGAGTTTTGTATTTCTGTGTAAAAACAAAATCATAACAATATATTTAGAGCAGGCTGCGTAATCCATCACTACAACTCTGCTGTGGAGTCTTGAAATGGGAATGCTGACAAGAAGTTAGTCGAGGTTTGCTGGGATGTGGGCAAGACTGAGTGCTAGAAAGGTATGATGTGTAAGGGTCAGTCTCTGCCTGAAGAATACATGATCCCAGAGCCCACCAATGGAGAACCAGCTGGCTTTGGTTATTTTGATTTTTTTCTCCAAGATACAAATCTAGAATATTAAGGAGAATTGTAGCAGCTGAGGCTTGGAGACGACTCCTGCGTTTCCTCTCGTGCCTCACTCCTCTGTCAGCACAAGTGAAACAAGCAAGAGTCCATGCCTTTACCTGGGTTATCTTACCTCTGCTGGCAATGTGCTGCCTAAACAACTTGCTTTACCTGCACTTTTACTTTGTTTCATTCTCCACTAATTAGTGTCATTTTAGTTGTGTTGTCTGTCAACTCCTGTTTGTGCTGCAGTAAGTAGCAGTGCTGCTCCTGTTTTTCCTTCTTGCAGTTCACCAGTCTCATGAAAATTGATCATACTACTAAATCTGTTATTTGGTTCAGACACTGAAATCTTTGGGTAAAATGAGAGGGCAAAATGGCAAATCAAAAAGCACTTGATAGAGATACAATACCAAGGAACCCCTCAAAGGTGTCCCCAAAAGATGACAAATTCAACAGAGAGAAAGAAAACATTTTTTTCTGTCTTGTAGAGTTCTCTCTTGTTACTACAGGATATTGCTGGGGCCCAGAATTCAAAGACGATATGGGATTAAACAGCTAAATTGATATGGATAAAAACTACAATCAACAGACATGGATTTAATGGAAACGTTATACTTTAGAGTTTATCTCTAAGTATCAAGATTAGAATACAGTCTTGATTGCCAGGAGGAGGTTAAGAAGATACTCTGTCATGGGGGAAGTAATCTGACAGCTGCCTACCTCTGAAGCTTCTGGTGTTGACCGCTGCTGGAGACAGAAAACTGATGGAGACGGATCACATTTCTATTTTTTTAATCCCATTCCTAAATTCTTCTGATGGGATAGATGAAAACCTGACTATCTAAATATAGCTGTATCTAAATAGTTAAATCTTCAACATAAACCCAGCATGCACTTTCATGCAGTTCTTTGAATAATATCTTTTCCTTTTTCCTCCCCAAATACAATGAGAGAAATAAGACCATTTGGTTAGCCATTACAACTAGTCACTGTTAAGCTGAAAGTATTACATGTAATGCCATGCCCTGAAGTAAGATCATGGGTGGAGTCCCTTCTTTCCACTGTAATAGTAGTATTATCATAATGTCACGGAGTATTTTCTAATCACTGAGATGTAGACAAATTTCTATGTGCTCCAGACTGATTCTTTGCCTCTTTTCTCAAAACAAGCTAATTGTATGACTCTTGCAAATGAATTCTGGAATTAGTCAGCATTTTTGAAGCAAGAGCACCTCACGCTTTCCTTCTGTAGGGGGATCAAAAAAAAAAAAAAAAAAAGAATGCTATGTTCCTGTAAAGTGCTTGACAAAGCAACAAAGTGAGGAAACTCCTAATTGCCTCTCTCAGCTAGTCCAAGCATGCTTTGGTATTATGGCACGCAGATTGCATTAAGCATTGTTCCAAGATTTCAGACTACTTGGAGGTAGTCTCAGGCTCTTTGCATGCATGTTTGCTTTGAAAGCAATCTTGAGTAGCTTTGTTGTGGTTCCTTGCCCCTGTATAGCAAAGAAAATATTTTCAAGTATACACTGAAATAGAGTGACTTGCTGTGAAGGCTTGTTTTTATCATTTTGCCCACAGAGTATTCTCCTTAGCCATAGCTAGTTTGTTTTCAAGGTAGGTGAAGGAACAATGGTGTTTGCATGGCTGTGCTGCATTAAGGCAGAAGCAACTCAAGATCAGGTTATGGAGACTGTGGGCATTGTCTGCTTGGGCTCCGGAAAGATCACCTGTGGGGAGAGTTCTAGCAACTGTGTTCTGCAGCCTTATGGATAATCTCCTCCCTGTATGCTTTTTCCCTACTGAATAGTGACCCGTGCCAGCTGTCCAAATATGCAGTGGAGACGAATGGAGAATGTAATTCCTGCTTCTAGCCATTACTCCATGTTATGCAGTTCAGATGAGATGGAGAACTTCCTACCAACTTTCTACATCAGCTAATTTTAATTCTTTAGATATCTAAAGGGGAAATTGCATGCACATATCTCAAAAAGCAGATTATGATTTTTTTACCGAAACTCTACAGTGAACTACCACTCATGGAGATGACATGGAGGGAGCAATATGAGGCAGGCAAATCTACCTGCAGTGTAGGTGACAGGTGGAAGATGTAGGGACTGAGGAAGTCACCTAGCTGATAACCCCATGCTTGGGTTATCCGTATCTCCATGTGTTTGTTCTTCATTATTTGTATTACATGCCAGAGTCCCATGGCAGTGGGGTAATGAAATCCTTGTATTGGATTGACTGGCACAAGGGAAGCATGAGAGAGCATATAAAAATGCTTTTAACTGGACCCTCACGACAGAAAAACAAAAACTCCTACAGCTTTTTCACAGGCTCCCTGTCAGCAGAAGATTAGGAGAAGAGCTATTCACCAGGTTATGTCTGGTGCACAGCAGTGCCTCTTATCACACATCAGGCAGATTTTGCTGAATTTGGCCTGCTGCATCAATGTAACCACCTGCCTGGTTTGGTATGAACCAGGTAAATGTAGCAGGTTTAGAACACTTCTTTCCCCCTGATATATATATATTTAAGTAATGCACTGAAGCACGGAGTAATTTGTCTTAAGCCATGACAGCTAATGGTCTATCACTAAACAATACCAAGAAGAAAAAGGTAATAGAACAGCTATCATGTAAAATATTGGACAATGACTTCTTCGTTTCTTTCAAGCTATTCTGACTTTCTCCATCTCATCTCATATTCATGCTCATGCTGAACTTTTGGTCCTGATCTTCAGATTCCTCCAATCACAGTCAGCCCATGTGGATTTAAGCTACAACATCTGGTCCTCTTGGTCTGTATGATTTAGCCAGCAACCAACCAATATCAAATAATCTTCCCAAGAATCACTGGATTTAGAAAATGCCAGGGCAGTGTGGACTGGCAGCTCTTAGAGAAGCATTTCTTAAACAAGCAGGGATGGTTCACTAACTGATACACCACCAGTGAAGAAAGGTGCAGTGTTATTGATTAAAGTACAAGTATAATATACTTGACTGGAGCTTTTGTAAATTTCACTGCTCTTTTGCTTCACTTTAACCTTGGGAGGATATACACAAAATACTACTATTTTTACGGACGCTGTTTGTTCCTTAGGAGAATAAAGAGAAACTCTTCTTCGACCTGATCCTATATTTCCAGAGGGGAACGCTTTTATCTGAGTTTCCAGATGAAATTACTGACAATCCATTATAATATTACTAAGCAAACAAATGAATGCCTCAAGTAAAAATCTTGATTGTGTGTATGCCTTCTGAGCTCAGCAAGACAGGTTTATTTATATCATGTACAAAAATATTTGGTCAATAAGTAAACACTGCTCATTAACTCTTCAGGAACAAGTGACGTCTCTAATTGTTTGTTTTTCAAAGTCAGGCTGTTGTACATACTTCCGGAGTTGGTGCCAAGAAAGACAGGCAGATCAGGAGAATGGGTGCCAGTAACAAAGAGGCTGCTGGAACTGTTTCACCTTTGTCAAACTTGTACTGGTTCATGCAGGGCAAAGTACTGCCCTTTTGTTTGAAAGCGTATGTTGGGAAAGGGGCAGGGTATATACTCTTCCTTGCTCTTTGTTATCTTCTTTTTTTTTTTTGCATTAGAGCTCTTCAGGATGGCTGCAGCAGACTGGTAAGGCAGATGCCGCTGCGCAGTCTGTAAGACTCAGTGCTGCTGCAGAGGGAGGAGGAGGAGGGAGGAGCCCTGTTTTACTTTCATTTAGATTCGTTGCATGTTTACCAAGGTGAAAGGATTAGTGCCCTGGAGATCATTTGCTTTCATAAGCTTTAAACTAGAGTAGAAAAAGTTTCATGTCTTGATTCTCTTCCAACAGCTCGCTCTCTCTCAGCAAGGCATATAGGAGCAAGCTGAGACATATTGATTGCCAGCAGACTCTTCCAACAAAATTGCCCTGTCTGAATCAGTTAAACTGGGTGGGAAGAGATAACTTCTGCCAGTTTTCTCCCATCATCTCTCCTAGTATGTGGTGAAACACCCAGGGCATTCCTTAGGGTTTTATAATCAAGACGAAATGCTCCAGATTTCTCTATCCAAATAATGTCAAAACTCCAGCCCAAATGTAGCCATACTTCACATAGCTTGTAGACTTTTTGTGTTTCATACAGACTTGCTGTGAAGTATTGATTCCCTTCATGTTTTATGGAAGAAAAAATTTTAAAACCAGACAGGAAATAAGAACTTTTGGTTTCATATTGTCCCTATTTAAACCTAATGTGAAGGGTAAGTCATGATGTTTAAATCTTTGCTCTCCTAAAATACACTTCTGGTGGGATGTCTGTGTGGCAGATAGCAATGAAAAAAACCCACCCCAAAACACCAAATCATAAAATCTATCTGACTCACACCAAGTTAATTTCATCCAGAACACACTGAACCCTAGAGCAGAAAACCTAAAACTAACAAAATTTATCCACATCGCTTTCTCTGACGAACATTTTCAGAAATATATGAGAATGTTTTTCAATTATGATTGTTTTAAAGCAACACTCAGTAATGAAGGTTTATTTACTAATTTGGAACAAAATACTATGGGATATTCAAGAGGCAATAAGACAAATCTCCCGTTTTACTAGGAATAATCCAATTTCCAGTTCCCAATGAATTAACTGCCACTCTGATTCTGAAGGCCAGGTGATTCGCCTAACCAAGGCTACTTGATCACTGCTGAGTAAACCAGAGCCACCTTTCTGCTTTTGGTGCTGAGAAAATCGCAGCCACCATTCTGCTTTTAGCACTATGTAACAGGTCAAGTTCTTAATGAAAGCAAAACCAAGATTCCTTGCAACCAGTTTGTCTATTGAATTTTAAATGCTCAATGATAAAGTTGATTTGTTTTTTTTCCTGTGGCAGAGAGAAAAACCTCAACACAAGGGATCTGGAGCAAGGAAGAACCTTATAAAAGCAAACCAACGCAGAGTGCTGTTCATTAGGCAGTTCGGTCTTGGCAGCAGGGATGTAGGAGTTTCCAAGTCCTGATTACAATTTCTCCACTGACTTGCTGGGTGCCCTGGGCAAGTCATCGCCCCTCTGCTGCTCCTTGCGTCTCTCTGGAATAGCAATAACAATGCCTAACTGTCCCTCAGCAATGTTAAGCAGATTAATTAAATGCTGTATTAATCTGTTGCCATGAGTTGATCTGAACAATTCTTTCCAGTATCAGCAGTCCTGATTCACTACCTGATTCAAACCTGGGGTAGTGCACTGAAAAAACCCACTGATCTCTGTAATCTCTTAGAAGCCATCTGGATGCTTCACACAGGGGTGGAAGATACCCACCTCATACTTTAGAGGGTAAAGGAAAGAGTATTGTAGAAGCTAATTAAAAATATTTATCTGTTTTGATAATAATGCTGCAGCACCGTTTCCTCTGACAAAATTCGTAAGCTAAAGATGACTCAAAGCCAAAATTTGAGTGGTGTCCTTTTTCCTGTCTTGTTCCGTATTTGCTATCATTTTAGTGCACTCTGGTTTAAATGTGATCATGGGACAGCTTCCACAGCTTACCAGGTCAAAGAGTATTGACTTTTTGTCTAGTACATAGTTTAGCTGCTTTGTTACTGCGAAAAACGCAAAATTAGCCTAGTATAGAAAGATTGTTCTAAAAGCTCATGTAAATTACCTTTCTGCTGAGCAAGACTAATGCAGCTGAACTAGGACAAAGCACATAACTGTAGATGCAATATGGTTTTATTTACAATTACTCGTTTTGAAGAACACCGCTCCTCCCCCCCCCTTAATTATAGCTAGATTTTAGTGTATCAGTGGTGCATTCCAAATAGAGATATACAATAGGGATTACATTATTGTTTTATGTATAATAAATACCAGAGTCAGCACATATTTAAACCCAGGGAGATGTTGTCTCTACAGAGAAGTTAGATGCTGCAAATACTTATTTATTTTCTCTAAGAAGACATTAAATGGAAACTTCATGCTGACAATTATTTGCATCATGGTGCAAATTGTGCTAGACTCGTTAGTGATTTAAACGTCATTACCCTATTACAGAGGTGGCAATGACTCTCCAGGTGTTGAAATTTCAGGATAGTGGATTATCCAGAGTTATTCAGCAGATATTGAAGTGTTGCCCTGTATTTAAACCTCCATATTTTTCCTTTCAATGACTACGAAGGTAGTCTTTACTCTGCAAATCGATATGCTGCGGTTTTGTTGGTTCCAGTCAGGAGACTGAAACAAAAGGTGTGAAGTTACCCCATTCATCTTAATGGGGTGTTAATGACTTCAAAGGCTGGTTGTGACCATATAAATGTGAATGCTATTAATCAACAGGATAAAACACAAACACCCAGCTTGAGTCATGGAAATGTAATTGCATAGGGCAGAGGGGTCCAATTTTGGCTGCTGAATTAAGATGCATGCCTAGAAATAGAAAGAGGGGGGAGGGGACGAGGGGAGGGAAGGGGAGGACGGGACTGGAAATCCCTAATTCTCTGCTTTGACAAAATTAAGGGAAAAAAAACCCCACCTAGCTAATGCTTCACTGCAGTTCTAGGAATGTATTGCTGCCACAATCACAAATTAGGTAGTCTGCAGGAAATGAGTAACTCTCAGCAGTGCTGTCATTTTGATTATTGCTACAAGACAGCAACTTACAAAATTAAATTCCCTTCCAAACAGTTCTCCTGTGTACTTTGATCACAAAGCTCATTTTAATAGCCACCTCCTCCACAGCCCTCCTTTTGGGATTGATAGGGAAGATTTTACTAGCCGTTATTTGTCTGGTAATTTATTTTACTGCATATAGGCTTAGTGACTGCAACCTATCCTAGGCTTGCAACATCATATGATTTGAGGAAGAGGGAGGGTTGATGCTGACATTTTCTCCATGAATTTGGATACGCAGAGTGTACAGTGTTTCTTTTCAAGGGTAGCAGTATTTGGAAGATATTGAGGACCAGAGCAGAAGTCAGCAGCTATGCTGTCGTGGTGGCTTAATACACGTCTTTTCACCATTTCATTCTGTTTTGCACTCCTTCCACCTTGGGCTGGCTCTGCTAGGAAATGGACCATTCTTTCATGGCGTGCTGGCACAGGGCATTGTGAGCTCTGGTTGTGCCACTAGCAAACTACACATTTTGTCCTTTTCCTCCTTTTCTGTATGAGCTTGGTTCTCTCATGTAACTATTCCAGCTTCACTTTTCTCTAAACATAACACATCTGTCACAGTTTCAATATTCTGCAGAGTCACAGCCTTTTCAAAGGAACAGAATTAAAATCTATACAAACTCTGGGTGATGAGGGGTGTATTCTGCATGCAATTAGGGGAGGAGAGAGCAAGAAAAAGTCAAATCACGTATCCTGCGCAGATGATAAGGGAGGGTTGCCACATGAAGTGAAATAATAGTAGAGTTTGGTAGACCAGCACCTGCTTTACCCTACTTACAGGTTTGTTTGGAAGTGAGTCTGCAGCAGTTCAGTGCCATAAGTCTTCTGCAGCAACATCTCTTACTTTTTTTTCTTTTCACCCCATGGACAGGATTTACTGTCAGAACTCTCCCTGCCTGAGGTCCTCAGTTTGCAAGGCATCTGGCCTATGCCCAGGCTGTCCTCACCTCAGGCACTGAGAGCCTCTGCTCCTCTCTGAGACTGCTTGTTCACGCTGTTCAGTGGGTGCCCTCTCAGTCCCACTCTGTCCTCCTGCCCTGGCTTTTCCTCAGCCTCTGGGAGAGGTTTCCTGCATCAGTTTTCCCAAGACACTTCTGTTCTGCTTCTTATTTTTCCTACTAATTTACCATTTCTGAACAAACACTCGGTATTATTTTTGGTCTGGAGCCAGGTGTGTTGCATGAGGGATTTGCCTGAGGACTCTGGTGTCATCTTCCTCTTGCCAGGTGATACAGCTTGTAGCCTCTCCCTCATGATCAAGACTGGACTGCATTCTCAGTTTTAAAGGGGACGCAGTTATTTTCATATATCTATGTATTAGTCTTTTTGAGAGAATGACATTATTGCAGTCTTTTTCTCTGTGTTTACGCCTGGTTTGAAGACCTGAAAGGTCTATTAGCAAACACCTATATCAATAGGTGTTTATCTCAATAATTACTGGAACAAAATCCCATTTTTGTAATGATTTGCTGTTTTTTGAAAATTAAATTCTGTTACAAGACATGTAATTTTCATGCAGATTACTTTTAATCTCCTGTTATACCATGTTCTATATTTCATCTCCTAGCAGCTTCTCAGAGACTCCCCTGACCCAAGGCTGGAGACAGTATTGACTAGATTAGCTGTTGTATAGCTCTGGAGCTTAAATGCTTTGCAGTGGTAACCCAGATAAAGTAACTAAACAGAGCTCCCTCCTACAGAGGGACTCTTCCATGGTTGATTGAAGCAGGATCTTGTATCTGTCTTCATGGATGTGTGGTGCACATACCACATGGGCAGCGGCAGCTGAGAGAAGCCACACCAGTAGTTTCTACAGTGGGGACAATCAGATGTCAACTACATTTGACTACACGTAAGGCCATCCTCTCTTGCATTTCCTTGACCACATCTGGATTCAGCCAACAGGGAGCCAATCCAGCCATTCTGAAGCCACTAACTTTTGGCTTCATAAGCAAGTCTTTTTTGTTCTAATGCTGAATAAATAAGGAGGAAGATAACACTACTCTAAACATGACTTCTGGTTGACTTGTTTTGAGAATAAGGCACTATTGTTTTATTTGTGTCTCTTTCAGAAACAAGATTCTGTGCCAGAAATTAGGGTTGGGTTTTTTTATAATTATCACATCTTCTGTTGAGAAACCTTCCTGGTTGCTGTACACTTTCTTCCAGAAGTAAACAATAGGATTCTTAAGAGGAGGGAAACAGGAAATATACCCCATGCAATCTGCTTCAAATTACCCGGTAATGACTTTTGAATCAGAGAAAGCTTCCATATCTTTTAATATCTTTTATTGCTCCACTGGCTGCTTCTCAAAAGTTGCCTCTTGTTTGAAAAACAGAAAATTAACCTTTCCGAGAGAGGAATGCTATGTTACTCTCAATGATACTGAATGTTTCTTTAAAGTAGTAATGATAAGTGTTTATTAAGGAAGATTATCACTCTTCTCTAGAGAAATTTTGCAAGTGCTGACTTCCCAAAACATTTTTCAATTTTTACCTCATTTTGGATGTAGTTGCTCTGAAAGGTTTCACCAGTGTCAATATTTCTTTGCATTTATGTAGAAGGCTAAAATCTATTGATACACTCCTTTCCATAAACTAAATCTCAGTTTCACTCTTATCAAATATTATACTAATCTGTCCATTTTCCTTTAATGTTTCCTACATTGTTATATTGATCTACATGAAACTGGCAGGCAGTCCTCCTTTTCCCTTTCATTAAACGATCTGCCAAGTCCATTAGATGTTTCTGTGGGGTGTATTGGACATAACCAGCATGGCTGATAATCCATACCAGGATAGCTGGAGGACAGATACTATAAATTCAAGTTCAGGGGTTATATGTAAGTAATTTTTTATGACTGACTTTAGGAAGTTGGAGAGGTTATAAGAAAATGATCTTTGCTGTGAAATAGGAACTACAGCAACAACAACCAAAGAAGAAGAGGGGTCTGAGTGAACTCAAAAACAATCTGTATAAATAAAACCCTGCAGAGTTTTAATGAGAAAGGAAAATAATCCACACTTCAGTCCCAGATTCCATCTAGGTTCTGGATTCCTTCTTCTGGGGTCTTTGGCAGAGCAGCTTTCCTGGGATTTTCTTTGGCTTTAACTATTACTAAGGTCTGCCAACCTTAAACAGAAGTCTTTCATTGCAGAAAAGTCTTAAAAGAATAATAATATGGCATTAAGAACATTCATATTGCCAGATGTTAACAGGCTGGTAAAGCTGATACAATATACTCTCATGGGGCTCTACTGGCCTTCTGGCCTAGAGCCCTCTTCTCATCCGCTTTCTTTCCCTCCCCAACTCACATCCCCAGAGGGGGGTAGGAGGAGTGGAGTGGAAATATGGTCACCTGTAACACCTGAGCTTGTCCCTGTTTGGGCTGTGGGGCAGGAGACTGCCCTGACATTCCAAGGAGGTTAATCAGCCCAGCCTCAAAGCCTTTGAACTAAAACTCCTCTATGCATTAGTTCTGAATTTGGCCATATGGTATTGTCAGGTAGCCTTAAGGTAAAGGACAGTCAAGCTGGTACAAGCTCTTCTTGAATTATAATCAGATGGAATTTATTAATATTATTTTTTTGGCATTGCTGACATATTGGCTTTGCATGCCTTAAAAACATCAAAGCTGACAAACGGGCAAGAAACAGCAATGCCGACAGCATGGAACAGGAAAAGGCCAAATTAAAGAAGTCATGAAGGAACTGGTACCAGCAAGCGAGTCAGCAAAACTCATTGTATCTGAACAGGTTTCCTGCTTCAGCATTGTTCTAGAGAGCTTCCTGCTGCTTGCCAGGCTGGGAGTAAGGCAATTCAATGATCCTCTTCCATCCATGCTACAGTTCCTTATTCCTGTTTCACTGCTGGGCTATGTTCAGTTGTCAGAGAAAACAATGGAGCTTTTCCACTGTGGGTTTGAAAGAACATGTTTTGAAATGAAAACAAGGAAGGAATTCTTGATCCATTAGTTTAAAATAATGTATTAGAGTTCAAGTATAAGAAGAGCATATGGAAACTCAGCTGAGTAGGTCTATAGTAGGGCCAAACAGCAGGAAGAAATAAACACTTGAAGTAAAATGATAAAATAAATAAGGAAGGCATAAATTGGAAATACATTTCCCCAAGTGGAATTGCTTCTTTTATTTTACAAGAAAGTGATAGAACAACAGTTTTTAATTCCCATGTCAGTCACAAGGAGGATGAGAAAATTTGTAAAGGTTGAACAATGACTCATTTTAGTGACCAGTCTTGTGAAATTTACCATAAATAGATCTAAGACCATCAATCAGTATTAGAAAATACAATCTATGCATCATGCTCATTTATTAGAGCAGAGAAAGTGAAACAGGCGGTTGAAATTAAAGATGTTGACCAAAGTGCACAGGATAAATGTCAGACCAGGAGTCTGCTTGATAGAAGCAGCTGAGAGCTCAGAATTTGGGCTTTATGTGATCAAGTGAGATAAAAATGCCTCTAATAGTCCAGATCTAAGTATTTAAGATGAATACTGGCAATGTTTTAAGAAAAGAAAATCATTACAGTTGTTGGATGCTAGAGGGCTTTAATTTGGGCCACAAAAAGTTCTTTCATTATGGGAAAGAAGGAAATCTGTGTAGAATGATCAACCATCCCTGAGCTCAAAGTTAAGTTTCTTTGAACACGCATGTGAAAAGTCACCGTTTTATATGCTGTGACTTTGTTTTGCCTCATTACATCTGACTCAGGGTGTTGACAGAGAAGCTCTGGTAGTTGGTGAGGCATAGGAGAGGCAGCAGGAACAAATCTGTGCCAAACTCCTCAGCTGGCATTTCTTGTAGTCTGGTCTTCAGTTGGTATGCTGAGTTGTAAACCACAGCTGCTGAGAGTCTGGCTCCTACCTGCTTCTGGTATAAGTAACTCCAGCGGAGGAGAGGGACAAAGAGCTGGGGAAAGGTTATACATAAATCCAGTTCATACACCAGGGCTTGCCTATCGGTTCCCTCAGATGTGGGGGTAAAAGAAAAAATTCATGCCTAGCTTTTCCTGTTTGTCCATAGAGAAACCATCCATTAACTAAAAGCTGGTTAACAAGGGATGCCTGGACTGAAGGGAAGGTAGAAACTACATAATAATGCTCCAGTAAGTTTCGTATAGTCAGTAGCAGTCGCTACATTTCTTCTTCTTCAGTTCTATAACCTTATTTTCAGATGGTAGCTGAAAGAAGCTAAAAAAGAAAAGTATTTCATAAATTTATTATGAAATGATAAATTTGTTGGATCAATCTCAAGGTCCCATTATTAATCTTCATGATCACTGATGAACATCAATTCCCACTGACTCAAGGATTCCCTGAGAGGACCTCTGTCTGTATTGATGACATCTTTTGACAACAACATTCCTTCAGAAACTATGAGCTTCTGAGCCTCAAGGGTGAAGACTGTGGGAGATGGGACTTCCTTGGCACCAAGGCAGGCAGTTTGGATCTCGTTATTGGAGAGAATAAGAAAGACCACAAATCTCACTGCCTTCAGAACAAAGTATAAGGCTCACATTTTCAACTTCATTTTTCCAAAGCTGCTGTTAAAAATACACAGGAAAAAGAAACAAAGGTGAAAGGAGAATGAAAAACGAAGGAATAACAAAGGAGTGAAAAAAACCTGTGTCCCCAGCTGCCTGTGAGAAGTAGGGAGAGAATTGTGTGTCTATTGTAGCATACTGTGAATTTAGTGATAATTTGTTGTGAGTTGTTTTAACAGTTGGCACAGACAATTTTAAAAGAATCTAAATAGGAAATTGTGTATAGACCCATAGTGATTTTTCTCTTGCTTTCAGTTCCAGTGCTAAACACTTTAATTACCCAAGTAATTGAAAGAGTGATTGGTAATAGCAGATAAGCTACTTTAGAAATTACAATTTATAGCTTTATCAATGGGTACTAAGGGCACCTTTCATTGTTGGATACTTCATAATTTTTCACCTTACTGACACATTTTTGTATTACTGTCACAGTAACAGTGTCTTAGGCATGGTAAGCTGTGAGATGGATTCCTCAGCACTGTTTTCCTTATCATCCTGCCTCACTGTATTCCTTTTTTAATTATTAAAAAACTTTGGCTTGGTTGCCGATTTAGAGATGTCTTCCAGCTTTCATCTCTCAAACTGAGAAGTTTGGTGAGCTACAGCTTATACCTGACTCAATATCCACTGGACTTAGTTACAAAGCATCTGTAGTGGCTTGGTGCATACTTGCATTTCACAGTGGAACCCAATCCAGTCACACCCAAGATGACGTGATTAAACTAGGACTGCATCTGGGAACTGTGTAGGCCCCTGTCAGTGCATCATTGCACTAACGGTAATTAAACCTGTTGAGAATCACTTCCTCACTAGGTGTCTCTGGTAGGCCCTGTGCCCTGTCTCTGCAGATGTCTGCTGACAGCTTCAAAAATATGGGCACCCTCTCATCCAACCTGACAGGTTTCTGAACTCCTTTACACGTAACTTTCTACTCATTGGCATATAGGCATGAGAAATGTTCATATTTTAGGTCCTTATCTTTGCTTGCTCAGTGATCACCTCTCCTTGTGGCATTGTCTCCTATCAGGAGATTCAGCTTTCAGACCTCTGTAAATCCTGTTCACCTGGATCAGACTCAAAGACCCTCTGCTTATCTCAGAGGTGGAGATTCCCAAGGCAAGATGGTAGATACAAAATGAAGACACATTTTAAAAATTCATCTATCCCACCACAGGGACAAGCCTTGATTCTTTCTGGACAGAAATTCTTTTTGGATAAAAGATGTACATAAAACTAGTTGGGCCAGATTTAATTGTAGACATACGTAGGCTCCCATGATTTCATAAATCTGAATATAGGTCTTAGGCTTTGTTGGTTATATGTGCATACAGAATAGTGTTGATAGGTAATAGCTACTTTCTTCTTTGCTTCTTTTTCAATTGTAGTTTCTTTCTTTGGGTTTTTGTTATTATGAGTACAGTGAATTGCCTCAGCTGTTAAGCATCTTTGCAGAAAAGGGCTTGAGGTTCTCATGAGCACCAAGTTGGACATGAGCCAACAACATTCTCTTGCAGCAAAGAAGTATAATGGTATTCTGGGCTGCATTAAGAAGAGTATTGCCATCAGGTTAAGGGAGATGATCCTTCCTCTCTGCTCAGACCTGATGAGGCTATACTTGGACTGAACTGTGTCCATTTCTGGACTCCCCAGTTCAAGAGACTGAAGATCATCCAACAAAGGATTCAGGGGATGGAGCACCTCTCCTACAAGAGAAGGCTAAGAGAGCTGGGACTGGTCAGCCTGGAGAAGAGAAGGCTCAGGGGGTATCTCATTAATGTATATAAACACCTGCAGGCAGGGTGCAGAGAAGAGAGAACCAGACTTTTTTCAGTGGTGCTGAGTGACAGAACCAGAGGCAATGGGCACATACTGAAACACAGGAGGTTCCTCCCAAACATAAGAAGCACTTTTTACTGTAAGGGTGATTGAACACTGGCACAGGTTGCTCAGAGATGTTATGAAGTCTGCCTTCTCGGAGATATTCAATACCTGCCTGGATGGGGTCTTGGGCAGCTGACTCTAGCTGGCCCTGCTTGAGCAGAGGTTTGGACCAGATGACACTCAGAGGGCCCTACCAACCACAATCACTCTGTTATCACAGAATCACAGAATTGTAGGGGTTGGAAGGGACCTCGAGAGATCATCTGGTCCAACCCCCCTGCCAAAGCAGGCTCCCTAGCACATATTGCACAGATAGGCGTCCAGACGAGTCTTGAATATCTCCAGAGAAGGAGACTCCACCACCTCCCTGGGCAGCCTGTCCCAGGGCTCTGTCACCCTCACTGTGTAAAAGTTCTTCCGCATGTTGGTGCGGAACTTCCTGTGCTCCAGAATTCTTCAGTTATTCTGTGATTCTGTGTGTGTACATGTGTTATATGAATCTCATGTCAAAATCAGTTCATTATTTTTTTTAATGGCTTATAGGGGCCTAAAGAAAACCTTCCAAGGACTACCTGAGTGGCTAAAAATGGTGTGATCAGTTTTGGAAGAGCAAGGTGTTTGTCAAGCTTTTGGCAAGTTTTACTGTCATTAACCTACTTTCTTTCTCTGAACATAACTAACTAGTATTTCTGCATTTGTAACATTATTTCTCTAAATGGCTAGTTGTTTCTGCCAAGAATCAAGCCTTTGATGTAAAAATCTATAGCCTTTGGAAATACGGCTTTGGTTCTGATGCAAATTGCAACTGTGAGATGCAGGTAAATGTATGATGAAACCGAGGTATCTTGCCATAACCTGATTTTATTTGCTATTACTATAAGCTGCTTAGGGGCATGTCTCTTATTTGCAACCAAGCTTAGGGAAGATATATTAATTTTACTGTAGTGAATTTCAGGAAGTTTATCTAGACCTTTTTAAAACACTGTAGTCCCAGAATTGTTTATCTGTGTTTAAAAAGAGATAATTTCTGAATCTTGCTGAATGTTGTATCTGTCTTCATCTTAACCAGAACCCTTTAACTCCTTGTGAACTGACCTGTCATACTTCCTTTTGTGAAGCAGCCGCTTAGCAGAGCAGAGAGAGGGCATGTGTCTACCATTGTATATGACTCAGGAAAATGGGTGGGTCTGGCACAGATGGGATGGATAGGTATGGTTTCTTTTGGGAACAGCTACCTAAAGGCATGCAGGTGATCAGTGAGCTCTTTGTAACAAATGCAGAACCTAACTGCCACCTCGTGCTGAGGTGGAAGCTTCAGTAGCCCAATAGGCAAACTAGATTTTACTAAAAAAAATTATAGTCTAAATTAGCTACAAATTTTGGAGTTACTAGAAACATGACACAGACAGTAAACTTTGTACAAATGTTTATCTGGTTGAACAGAAATCTGCAAGTAAGAATGTGTTTCTTCTGTCAAGTCACAATGAATATGTTTCTTATCTTAACAAGGGCCAATAAATAAATGCTTCCTTCATTAACAGGTATTCTGTTTATATTGAAATTCTCTTCTGAGGGTAATAACAATGCTAATACCACATTAATAATGGTAAAGACATAAAACACAATGCTGCAATAATATGTCTTGCTAGATGCAGGGACAATATTTTAGCCAAAAATTGTCTCAAAACACCTCTATGCTTTCTATTGCTACAGCTGCAGAATTAGTAAAAGCACGTTCCTAAAGGGACCTCTATTAATGAGATTTATAAGACACTAATAGCTATCAATGGTAATGCAAATTAATACAACTTCAACCCTTCTCAATTCAGGACTATAAATATTCATAATTGTCCTGTATTCTCACAGGTATAGGTATTTCTGAGCATATTTATATATTCAATACTTTCGTCCCTATGAAAAGATAAAATAGGTCCAAATATATGCCTGTCTTATACCACTTAGGGAAATACTACATCAGCTCAGTATATAAAGATTAAGTCATATCACTTCACTTATTGATAAAGCAGACTTTATGTATGTGTGTAAAGCATACTTGTACCCTGAAGTGGTATTTGTGTGATTAAGACTTTTTTTCGTTTGCCACACACAGTGTAACTATCATCTTTGTTGCCTGCTCCTCTTTTTCCTGCTCTTAAGGAGACAAAAATGAAAGAGGAGCTTAATGTTAAAGCCATTGGAAATCAAAACAGTATGAGAAAAACAAAATATGTAACAGTTTCATGTGATTATAATATGGTAGATTAATGTAACTTGTATGGTGATAATATCAATGTACATAGTATTATGTTCATAATGTGTTGTAGTGTTGCACAAATTGAAAATTATCTGGTTTATAAATATCATTTTAATATCTCAGTATTAAAACCAGCTTAATTCACCTATATTTAAACTTACTATCTGTTCAAACTAAAGTGACTGCCCACTTAATAGCTATTTCAGAGCACTATGTCTGATTACTAGTTTTTTTTTTTTTAAACAGCAGTGGCTGAAGGACTAATTTTAATCCTGTTTTCTCTCTGCAGAAGAATGCATTTGCCAGAAAAATAGGCGGAGATTTCCATTTTCAAAAGAGTGTAGTCTTTGTCTAGTTCTATCTCAAGTTATTAGTAAGTAACTTTTTCTATTTTTAGTGTTTTTCTTCTGTTGTCAATTTCAGACTTTCTCAGAATTATGTTCTTATTTTGCAGTAGGCATCTGGCTGATAATTTCACTGCAGAGGGCTTTTTCCTTCACTTTCTTTCATTACTCTTTTCCAGAAAAACTCATTTTTCATCTGCCATTTACTCTCCTACTTTGTGCACTCTGAGTTTCTCTGCTTTTGGCAAGGTCAGCACTCAAAATGTCTTCTCTCTGAACTCCTAATTCTCCTAAATGTTGCAAAAGACGGTAGTTTGGCTCTTAGGATCAGCAGCTTTGCTCTGAGAATGCTTAGCAACATAATGCAGTAGGACATACATGATTTCTTTTTTATAATTTTATTGAAGTGAGAAGCAAGGAATACAGTCCACTGCAAAATGACAAGGTTTTTAGGTGCTCTTTTTTTTTCTTTTTTTGAGTTTTTAGCCCATAAAAAGCTTTAAATCACAGCTTCTCCTAACCTCTGCAGAAAAACTTGATGCCTACATGGCAAATAAAAGATACTGTGAGGACTGCTAGCCAATGTGTGGTATCCCCAGACCGTCACCCACACACATCACACATCTGCTGTGGTCTGAGTAAGCTTAACGGTACTCAGATGTACACAGAAACAATTTCAATCCTTTTCTTTGACTATCTTTAGCTACTTCTGCTGGGGTCCTTTAAACAGCGCACACCAGCAACACTGAGTCAGGAAAGAACAAAGGGGGAACCAGTAATGAGATACAGCAAGAAAACCCACAGTCAGCACCAGCTGTTGCCCAATTAAACTCAACAGTTCACAGGTGTTCGCAAGAGGATACGCAGTTTTGCCTACGCCAAGGTACCTTTCTAAATAACCCTTATGAGAACAATACAAAATGAATTTTCTTTTACTGGCCACTTTACGTATTTTTAAAGCTTTAAAAATTTTATGTGTCAGTAGTAATGCTTTTATAAACTAAACATCTCCCTCTCCATTTTTGACATCTTTATCAAAACAAAAAAATGTCAGAGTTTATAGCAGAAACATCCATCATTCTTGTCTTGACTCTTCTCAGCTATTTTCTCTTTTCTATTCCTGTGCTTAGTTTAAACCTTTCTAAGCAGGCTTTGTGACTATTGCTTCGTATTTATAAGCCTAAATCCTAAATGCTTGTAATCCAATTGGACATCAGAGTATTGAATATGACTTAAATGCATATGTTTGCCTATGTCCAGATTCAGCCTGTTATTTGAAATAGGAAATTCGTAAACAGTACAATCCAGTCAGGCCTCTGTATGTGAGTGCTACTGATGACTTAGCAAGTATGTGCTGATGCTGCTCTGTGAATATGCTTGTTTTGTGATTAGGCAGAAGACCCTAGTCTCCAGGACTGGCACTTTAATAGCTTTAGTTAGCGTCTTAAAGCACTAAAACCAACAGCAAGAATCAGAGGCTAAACTGAGGGTTCTGGTCCTTCTATTCACTCCTTTTCAGCAAAATCTTCCAAGCCTGGGAATTTCTCTAGGGTAGGCACAGATTTGAGGGTCAAAACTAAGAGGTTTGCATTTGAACCAAACAATTGTGTATTTACAAATGTATATCCTTAAAACAACAAAAAAGTTTAAATGTGAAATTATAATTTGCTGTCATTTGTAATGCAAAATTGCCTTACAGAGTTCCTTGGTGTATGCCAACTACCTGTTTAGGCCATGGCTGCACGGTTGGGAGGCCCAGGGGAGCCTTATCTCTGCAGCGTAAATGAGATGCATATGATGTCGGTGCTCTAAAGGTTAAACCTGAGCTACAATGCAACAGAGACCAGTTCTCAGATTTAACCTACAGGGAAACATTTATGATGTTCTCTGCCTCCAATTTATTTTAATAACACTTAATAATGCTGGTTTGCTCTTAACCAAATACTGCCTTTCATGCAAAGATCTCAAAGCACTTTCTGCCTAGGAATTAATTTTCACTGCACCCTAATGAGAAGGAGAAGAAGCATTTTACCTGCTTGCAATTTCTCTTTATTAAACTTAACTTTAGACTAATATTAAGAGCTTTAAGAAACTGTGAGAATTTGTATTTTTATATTCTAAGTTTCACTAGTCCTGAACAGGGTATAGTCCTGTGCTTTTGTGTCTGGAAATTAAGATGGATCTTTTCTAGAAATAACCAGAGAAAAACTTTCATATAATGTTGGCAGAAAGGAAAAAACCACTAATGAAGTACATGATAAAATAGAACAGAGCTATTTGATGCTTAGATTCTGATAATTCGTGGTGGGTTTTGTGTGTGTGTGTGTGTGTGTGTTTAGTTTTGTTTTGGGTGTTTTTTTCCCTCTCAGAATAAATGCATTTTTGAAGTCTTTCCATGCTGAGCTTCAGAAGGTTAGCTTAGTGGTAGCTCAGTTTTTAGACATGCTTTTCAGTAAAAATAGTCATGTAATTCAAAACATTTCAAAAATACAGTACTGGGTATTTAAAATCCTGGTGTGATACATGCAGAACACAGAGTAGTAACAGTAGGCTAACAAAAATGCAGCCTATTTGCAAAGGTGAAAGAACAACCTTCACAATTTAGAGGAAAATGATTGTGGCTTCTTGTCACTTTTTCCTTCTTTTTTCTCTCTCGTTTTTTGCCTCTAGTCACAGCAGGATAACATCTGTTCTCAGACAGAAGACAGAAATTTGGCCTATAATACATGTATACAAAAACCATTCACGTAGGGGTTGGTATTCCCAGGTGAAATACTTTCCTTGAACAGAAAGGCAGAGTGCTTACTATCAACGTGAGGTAGACCCCTGTGTGGGGTTTTGAGGTAAAATGCAAATTCCTGAAACAATTGCTATGCAGCCCCTCAGAGGGATTATTGTACCCTATTCCCTGAGTAATACTGGCTACTGCTTCTCTGCGCGGTCAGGAGGAAAGCAAGACTCAGCAGACATGAAATTTTTTGATTGTATCCCTGCTTATAAGTGAACTTCTGCTCTCATCTATTGTCTATTCCATCAGTCTACCTTGAGATATCTTAGGGCATTTATATTGGGCTTTTTCATTTCTCTAACTGACTCATAGGTTTGATTAATCCACGGTGGTTATTCTCTGCATTAAAAGAGATTAAGGAAGGCCCTATTGCCAAGAAAGGAGGGGTTTGGTGTTGAAATAAAGAAACAGAATGTTGAGGCTTGTTGTTTATCCAAGCTAAATAAAATTTCCCACATCTCTGGGTGTTAGTTCACTGATGATTTTTTGCTATGCAATGAAGTAATTTATTATACATACATGCAGCACACAAGTAGGTCCAGCAGGTAGTCTGCTCTCCTAGTAATGGAAGAGGAAGCTGGTTAATAAGGTAGAGGATTTCAAAATAGGTGAGAACATAAACTAGGGAGCCTAGAAAAGACATGCAGAGAGGCTGTGGGTTGAACATCAGACCCAGCAATAGAAGCACCAATTTCTGCTACAATCTCAACTGGGCTGCTTGCTAGACAGTGTTTCTCCATTTGCTGGTTCTTCCTTTCTATCAGGTTCAGAATTAATTGTTTCTGCTGTTTCATGTTGAACTTTTTTGTTTGGTTGTTTAGTTGGGTTTTTTTTTTTGTTTTATTTTCTTGCCCTTGGGCATGCGCAATGACAAGTGAAAGACTTTCCTGAATTCCCTGTGGATTTCTGCTTTTAATGTGAATATGCACGGGCGCAGTATAAAACTTATGACAGTGAAGAGACCCTGACCACTGCTGAAACCGCCATCTAAGGTTCCCCTTTCTCTTCAGGTATTCTGCAACAGAGAGAAATACTCCTGCTTGTCCTGTGATAAATTTACTTAAATGTGCTCAAGAGAAGACACAGCTGGCAGAGTTTTCCCAAGAATAAGCAGGACCAAAGGTTTTACACTAAATTCGGTTGTGTTCTAAAAGATGTTCTACTGCTTCATTAAGTGCAGGGTTTCATTCAGGCCTCATTG
Source organism: Porphyrio hochstetteri (assembly GCA_020800305.1). Lineage (NCBI taxonomy): Eukaryota > Metazoa > Chordata > Aves > Gruiformes > Rallidae > Porphyrio > Porphyrio hochstetteri. The sequence goes on from CM036938.1 coordinate 29,230,074, forward strand.
GGAGAAATTCTTTATAGCCTGTGGAAGATGAAAATGGATGATCATAACAAATGATCCCTCCTGGCCTTAAAAATCTATGAATTTACTATAATACACTAAGGTTGGTTACACCTGAACAGGTCCTTTAACACAATTCAGGTTCCAAGGAGCCTCAGTTACCTGCTAAGTGCTTTCTTGCACTTTTGGGTTTTACTCTTTCTTCCTTCTAATTGTTTCTTAGGAGTCTGAAAAAAAAAAAAAGAATTCCCTGCAGTTTGTTTCCTTGTCGGTTTGGCAGGCATTCAGGCTTTATTTCCATTTGTTTGCACACAAGTATGCAGAGCTACAAGCACCCACACAAAAAACATGTCACTTAAAATGGTAGAATGAGATTACCATAACTAATATAGTTGCTCTTTCTTAATACAATTGTAGATGCAAAGATTGCTAAACTGAAGTGCTAAATGCAAGGATTACATATCATTTGCAGCCAGAATCAGATTTTTTCTATTGTTCCTTTTCCTCACAGGGAACATATGGATGGTGATCAAATTAGTCCTCTCTGACATGGCTAAATGTCAGTCAATCACAGGGATTTTGCCCTTCTCTTGCTGCCAGGTTAAGACCATGGTGATTTTTGAGGTGTCATCCCCGCATGCTCTAAGTAGCTGAAGGCATGGAAATCTTCTAAACTTGATGCAAAATTGGCGCAGAGCTTTTGGTCTGTTTTGCTTTACCCTGTACATTCAAAATGACATCAAAGCATGTTGGGTTTTTTTCCCTTCTACATTTCAGTCCTTTGGTTTTCACAATGGCGGTATACTTGTTTGCTTTAATGTGAGCTGTGCTTCTACATGAACTGCGGATATGGGCCCTTAGTTGTAAAAGGCTCAATTCCATTGCTTTTCAGTCTTCTCCTTTTTGTTTTGTTTGTGTATGTGTTTACTGTGAAAAAACAAACCATCCCAAAGCATATTGTGTGATGCAGAGCATAAAGAGCAAAGTTTATTCCCCTCCCTCCTCTTTGCCAGTATTTGGAAGGAATGTTGCCATTTCCAATTAAAAAATCAGAACATGGACTTCACAGCTGCATATAAAGGCAGTGGTGCCATGCTTTTCTGAATGCTATAATAAATCTCTCCTCTGTCTTTACAGTTCTTAAGTGACTGGTTTTAGATGCTTTTAGAGTGTTATCCAGTGGCCAAGACTATCCTCAAGTCCTGGCCCATTCTGTTTCCTTGATGCTTGTGGCATAATTGAATGACTCATTTAGATGTGAATCAGATGCTATTAGCTTGTTCTTCTAATGGAACCCCTTCCACACTAAAGGTTAAGCTGCAGAATTTTTCTATGGTTGAAGATTTCATAATGATTACAAAGAAAATAATGGTGTTCTTGATGCTTCTTCTCATCTTCACTGTTAAAAGGAATCAAACACATCTGTAAATTAACCATAATTTACAGAGCTTTATGTAGCTCTTTCATAGACTTTATAACTTGCACTGAGAAACAAAAGTAATATTTAAATGATAATATATATGTACATGCATGTTTAAAGAGAATTCTGTGAGGTAGCAGGGAAACTTGACATACAGGTCATAATTTCTCAACATCTTGTGTAGAATTTCCTGCAGTCATGGGCTTCAGCATCAATAGAAATCTTTCCAGCAAGTCTCAAGTAGAGTGAGATGGCAACGTGGCTCTGGACTGCAGTGACAGTCTCTCCACATCAGGAATAGACAGATGTATGCAAGAAAGCACACGGCTGTGATTTACAGCACCCTTCTCCCCAGTTGGCACTGAATTGCTCTCATGTAATGTTTTGGCTTTGGTCTGCCTCTGTTTAAAAAATGAAACATGTTTTTGGGAAAAGTAACTCGATGCTGGCATAATTTGCTGTATCTCACATAATTATTTATTTGGTTTGGTTTTAATTTGATACATTAGCAGCAGAAATAACAAAGGTGAAACCTTAGACTTTTATTTAGACTACAGGAGCTTCTAGGAAGCACTTATAGACATGACTGTAATGCAAATAAAATGGTAAAGATAATGTTATGGGAAGGCATGCTTCCTGCTTTCTGAGCACTGCCAAAAGATGCCAGCTGAGAGTCCCCAACCACTTTTGCCTAAGCAAGTTTATTTTTATTATAAAACACTTCCATTGACTGACAGAAGTGCACCTAAGAAAGACATTTATCTGGACTGTATCATAGTCCTAGTTGCTTTTGAATGACACAGCCTCACACAGCAGAAAACTCAGATGAGAACTCCACATCTCTGAAATGCTCATAAAAGTAGGAAAAATAAATTCACTTGGCTTACTATTTTATTACAAATTCAGCCCAGATTTTAATCAAGGTTCACATAGGTTCATGACTCCTTCCGGTGAAACTTTGATGGTCTGGAGTTCTGCGCTGAAACTGGAGATAGTCTTGAGGTGTAAGTATGTCTGAATAATGATTTTGCTGCCTGTTCTTAATCTATGCTTCATTTTTTTTCCACTTCATAAAGTTAAGGATTAGCTGCAAATGTGAGATTTTAAATTTTAGTTTGCCACATGAAGAACATACTTACCTATGTGAGTCAAGATGAGAAAAAGTTCTCCTTAAGTCCACACAATATACTGCTGGTGAGTTATAAAGGTATTTTAGAGTTTCTTTTTATCTGTATTTCAGCTGTAAATTATGAATTACAAGTTGGTGTCTCTTATAAGAAAAAATACTGATTTAACAAAGAACAGAAAGCTAAAAATGCAAACTTTATTTTCAAATTAAGGTATTAAAATTCTGATGATTCTTCAAAGTCATAAAAGTATAATTTCAGATAACAGAATGAAGGTGACATAGTTCACACATTGATGAATGCTTCCTGTCTGTCAAGTATGTTTTACCTTTTAGTCTCTTCTTTTCTATTGTTTTTTCTATTGCTTTCTTCTACTGGGTGAATAGCCCCCTAAAAATTTTGCAGTCCCTCATTAATCTCTCAATGAAAGGATTAATGCATCAGCACTACACATCTAAGTGCAAAGAAGACCAGACCTGTATTACCTCTTCTTTTTTAAAAAAATTCTACCATAGCAGAGGTTTGTAATATCTTGAATATGTTTGAACATGTGTGTAATGATTGTAATCAAATGACTTCTCTGTGAAGAAAAGACAGTAAAGATTCAAGCTTGATTTTTTTAATCATTGGATTATTCTAATAACCAGATCTTTGCAGGGTGTTGTAAGGTGCTAATAGCTCTGTGGTAGCTGGTGCTCTTGTGCCCTTTTAATTCTGTCTCTGTTACACAGTACAGGCGGACTGGAGTATGGGACTGTCTAGCTCAACTGAGAGTCCAACACTTGGTAGGTCACTGCATGGCTGCTGTCTGTTGTTCATGTGCTTTTCCTTCTCCAGTTGTGGTTTAGCCCCAGTCAGTAGCTAAGCTCCATGCAGCTGCTTGATCACTCCACCTGCACTGGGGTGGGGGTGATAAAGGCAGTTTAATAGGTAAAGCAAAAGCTGCACACGTAAGAAAAGTGAACCAAGGAATTAGTTCCCTGCTTCTCATGGTCAGGCAGGTGTTCGGTCATCTCCAGGACAGCAGGGCTCCATCACATGACTTGGGAAGACGAACACATCCTCCCTTCCTTCTTCTTCCCTGTCGAGCATGATCATATGGTATACACTATCCCTGTGGTCAGCTGGGGTCAGCTATCTGTGTTGCTGTGTTGCCTCCCCAACTCCTAGTGCCCCCCCAGCCATCCCTTTGGTGAGGTAAGGAATAGAAAAGGCCTTGGCTCTCCGTAAGCACTGCTCAGACAGAGCTAAAATATCTCTGTGTTGTCAAGACTGTTTTCAGCACAAATCCAAAACACATCGCCATACTAGCTACTCTGAAGAAAATTAACTCCTTCCCTGCCAAAACCAGCCCACCCCCAAAGCATTAAGAGACCAAATAGCAGAACCACTTAGATACGAAATTGTAGCATAGTGCAGTGCCCCAGAACAATATCCTGAATGAATTTGCTGGGTGCCTGGAAGGCACAGCCTCGCATTAGTGAGGTGCCCTGCCTTGGCATGTAGAGTTGGCCCCTGGGAGCAGCTCGTTAGCCCCCACAAACCCCAGCTAATGCAGCCGGCCTGCTGCCAGCTTCCAGCTAGTGTCCTTAGAGCTAACATGAGTAACCTTGCCTGGCACTGCAATTTATTACATAGACATATCCCAACTGAGAAGCCATAATGCACTCGTGATCTAGCTCTCTATTAGAAAGTGAAATCTCTTGTTCTGCTTAGTACCATTTTTGGAAATGTCTGAGACACAATTATCTCTGTGATTGCCTGTTTTGGTTTTTTTTTTCACGTGTTTATTTTCAGAAAATCTCAGGAGTACCGGTTAGCCAAGACTCCCCACCCTGATGTAAATTATAAACCCAAGTAAAGTGGAGACAAAAAACAGTGGAGAACCGGCACCCCCTGTACTTTATATGTGAATATTTATGACTATTTTTTATGCCACAGAATATGCTTTTTAAAATTGAAAGATTTGACCTTCTGGTTATTTTGCTGGCATGAAATATGTCTTATTAAAAAAAAAAAATTAAATTACTGGTGACACAGCTGCTGACTTTGCCAGAAAAATGCTGTGCTAATATGTCCCCTCAAAAACTGTCCTTCCTGACTCAGAGTGTGAAAAGAGCAGGGCACATAAGGCAAGGGTACAAGGAAAGAGAAAAACACGGGAAGAGGAGATATTTGAGCTTAATAGTTATAGGATCACAATTTTAAAAATAATTTCCATTTCTTATACACACAAATCTTGTGTTATGGTTAAGGACCCAGATAAAAATCTCCATCAGACATGGAATATCCTTGGCCCATGGGCAGAAAGAACAGCAGGAGTGCACATTGAGGACCTGTACCCTGTCCATTTCTTTAGATATCAGGAGGAGATTCAGAAATCAAGAAGTGAGAGAGGATTCAACTAAAGAAAAACAGTTTGTGGCAACCCACCAAAAGACAAAAGAAATTGCCTTAGACAGGTGGAGCTGCTGTTTCTACTTGCTGTTTGAGAGAATGTTTAAATGTGATACTGAAATCTGAGGAAGAGTGTAAATAACACAGGTGAAGGGCTTACTGGAGAGTTGGGGCACAGAAGATGAGGAGCTGTGGGTGACTGAGCTGTAACCAGAGTGAGAGGCACCCAAGGCAAGGAAGGCCATAACCACTGAAAGCATAACCTTACTCCTCTTTCCTTGTGCTCCCAGTTGCTTTATCCATCCTGTCTACCTGTCAAATTGGATCATGCATGGGCAGGGAACAAAGTAATTGTTTTTCAAGTAGCTAGAAGATACATTAGGAGCAGATACTGACAGCATGATGCTACTCCCTCCACCCCAAATCTTCCAAGGGACCATCTAAACAGAGATAAAGAACTTCCAAATTATCTAGTAGAAATTTTGGTGCATTGGAAGCTTGCTAAAATGAAAATAATGCAGGCAGAATTTATTACTTTCAAAAACTAAAAAATAAAATACTAATGCTAACAAACACCTGAGCATTGAAACTAAAAATGGACTGTCTATTTAAATGACATGACTTTGCAGGAATAATTTTTGTAAAAGTATTGGAATTTTTTTTTCTGTACAATGCAAATATATTTTGGTAAAAAAGCAAAAAATTTTCAGGTTTAGAAAGCTTCAGTTGGAACAGGCAATCTAAGTAAGTAACTAACTACAGAGCAGAATTTGAGACAAGCTTCTGATTTGTCTTGGCACAATCACCCTTTGTCTGTTGACATATTTAAATTACTATATTAAACAAACCTGTTGTGATTTTTGAATTTGGGGGAAGCAAGCTCAACTCTATTTTACTGGAGAAGACACTTTTTGATGTTGCTTTCCAATAAGGTCTGAGAGAAACATCACTGTGAGGACTCTGGCAATACATGATTCTACTGGCTCAGAGAAGTCTGAGGTCCTTCAGGCTTCCTATGTCCTTTGAACACATTGCAACCCTACCCATGTGTCCTCTAACATCATACAATCAATATATCATTCTCTGTAAGAAGCTTATCTAGTGACTTAATAAATAAATTCAACCCAACTAGCAAAGGCAAGAATGTATAAATAAATTCCAATAACATGTCTGTTGACAGAATATTCAAAATCTCATGCATTCCAGGAAGTCTATTTTATACCTGCAATTTCTGTGGCTTTTCTGCCTGTCTGAAAAAGAAAGGGGCAGTCTTGCTACAGCACTAGGTTAGATCAGTGCAGATATACTAATGCAGATGCAGGTATGCTAGGGTAAAGAAGATTGTAGAACTTAAAAAAAGCACAACAGAAATCTCACTGATTTTGGGATAGAAATAAATAACTGTGGGGAGAAGGACAAAATCTTCATTTGTATCTAGAGAAAGGAGTTAAGAAATAGGCTGTACCAGTGAGGTGAAAAAGTAGGAGCCCAGGAAAATAAAAGTGTAAAATGAGAGAAAACTGAAGTAGCTTCCAAAAATTTCCCACAGACTCCTCATTTCCCAGTCCAAAAATTCCTCCTGCTCTGTCTCCTCTTCCCACAGGAAATCAACTGCTTTGCTACTGTTACAAGATTGCATTTCCCCCCCTACCTTGGGGGAAGCAGCTGCTTTGGGATGGTTCTGCTAAGAGGAACTGAGGAATGACCATTAAGCACAAGGGATTCAATTACATCTATGTAAGCGTTTATTCCAAATGCTACAAGGCCCTAAAGGTGATGAAACTAGATGTGCTCAGGTTTTGGAAATTTGGAAGAATCTGAAGGTGGCGGTTTACTCATAGACACTATTAAAAAGTGTCCATCAAAATTTACAACATTTTGTTATACAGTTTATTAGTTTAAATATTTGTAGAATATGAAATTGAAAATAGAGTACAAACATGATAAGGGAAGCTTAGTTTACTTTCACTTAGATGATCATTTCTGTATTTTTTTTGAAGTGCTCCCTCAGTTTTGGCAACAGTGGATCCAAGTGACTGGATTTATGAATGCAAATGCAAGTACAAGGAGTGCTCCCATAGTCAAAGATATGTGCAGATTTTTGTAGATCCAAAGAGTTTATGGGGTGTAACACTACTGGCCCATAATGGTAAATTAGCCGATTTTATGGAGTATATGGCTCACAGGTGTGGTCTTTCCCTTACTCTTTAAATATCCTGATGTTGAGACCTGCAGATGCAAAAATGTAGCAAAATGATGGAAACTTAAGGACTGTGATTACAGTGAATCAATCCAAATTTTATTCTTAAAGGATATTATAGCAGCTGTTTTCTGATACAGTGGTGGCTGTTCACCTTACTACACTGATTAGATAGGGGTTTTTTTTCTTTTTCCTCTGGAGACTCCAAATCAAGTACTTTGCAAAAAAGAACATCCCCTAGCAAGAGGGAAACGGACTGTTTTGGCTTCCTTACCTATGCATTGCTGTATATTGTTTAAGATCCATATTGAGAATTTTTTTGCCCGGGTCACTGAATAGTACCTGCATTATGTACCTTCAAAGACACATCAGTAATAACATATATTCTTTTTCTAGTATGTTCAATTGGAAGAGGCTTGATTCTGCCAAATGCTACCTTCATATTACCCAGAACTTTGTCATTACAGACACAGGGCTGCTTATCTTCACACATAAATTCTGTTTTTATTGGTTGGAATATAGTAGGTTCATGCAATGCAGATCTGGAAATGAAGGCAAACAAACTCCAAGCAATGCGGTTGGCAGCATACAAAGTTGACAGGGAGAGATGCCAAGAATGGAATATTTTACTGTTTAAGGTCAGAATCTTCATTTCAGAGCTGCGTGAAAAATAATGTTTGGCGGTAGGTTATTTTTTTTTTTTTAAATAATTTTATTAAGTTTAGGAAGTTGATTTGTCTATGTCTGTTTTGTTGACATTATCAGGAAATTATTGGCAGCAAAGTGTAAGGAATCATTACCATGGCTTTTGGCAAAGACGGAGCTGGGAAGCAGTAACGACGCACAGGCAGCAGAGTTTGTTCTGTGGGTGTTGGATTACAAAAATCTCAACTGTTATATGAAATTAGTATACTTGCATTTAAAATGGCCGCTGTGCATCATCTTGTAGCTAGCTCTGTATTCAGTCCTTTCATTCTTTGGCACTTTATTGTTTTTGCTGTGCCAGGATTCCTGCTGATGTTTTTTTGTGGGCATCACTAATTACAGACTCCTCATTCTCTTCTTTTGATTGATCCTACCAGTGGCTCTGGCTGACATCAGTTAAGTAGGAATGAAGTCACTCTGCTGGGTGTGCTCAGCGGACAACTTTTCAGGCATGTCAGCACCTAGCTGTTGGCCACTGTTTCTCCAAGCACCAAATACAGTATCACAATGGGATCTATGGTTTTCTTTCTGAGAGAGTACTGCATATGCTTGTGGAAGGGAAGGCAGAAGGAGAAGACTCAGCTGTATACTTCAGGTTCACTTACAGTTTCAATTATTGGTTTGATTTTATTAAACTTCATTAAATGCTTAGAAACACTAATTTTGGCATACTTGTACTTTAAAAGATGCCTACAGAGGTAGCTAATTGCTGCTGGCCTCATGTTACTATACGTATGTCAGTAAACTGCAAGAAGACACTAGCCATCATGAAAAAAAGGAGATAACATATGGATTTTTAATCGATTATCATGTGTTCCCTTCTAACTTGGAAATGCATTTTGTAGTGAAGGAATAGGATGTTTATACCATTTTTTTGGGTGAAACCCAGCAGATGTACCACTCAGCTTTGTTAAGACACAATCCAGCTCACAAAGGACTTAAGTAAACATTCTTAAGGAAAGCTTTTTCTGTATTTCCCATTTCGGACAGGTGGAGAGGGGTGGAAACAGGTTATCCAATCTGGAAGTTATTTGCTTTGTTTTAAAACCTAATGCGTTTTGATCTGATGCACTGAAAGGACCTTAAAACTGAGTTCACGTATGGCATTTTTTAGTGTGAAGAGTCTAGACATAAAATAAGGTTGGATTATAGTAAAAATATATATACAACTAGCTATGGATTTATGAAATGGTGAAGTACAAAGACTCATGACAGACATGTAGTTTACTTAAGCAGCACTGGATTCGCATTTAATCTGCTTTCCACATATGTTTAAATAATCTTCAATTATCTGAAAAAATCTGCTTTTATAAACATCATAATTTATCAGGGATTAAAAAAGCAGTGTTTTGACAACATAGATGTTTTAAGTGCAGCTCATTATTTGTACATCATTAATCCAAATTGATTAGCACACAAGTTTTGTGACCCTGGTAAATGTATCCCAGCTGTTTACATTTTGGGCAAATGATATTTCTTTTACTATGTATGTTGAAGTTCAAGGCTGTCTTACATCAAATGTGCATGTTTTGGAAACTGCTTTTGTCTGTATCTTGTGAGAGTCAAGGTTTCTTATCTTTTCACAACAATTACGTTTGAGTGCAAATCAATCAGCTTGCTGTGGCTGATTTCTGAAAACAAAAAGAAACCTTTTTGCAAAATGAAGCGGCTGCTTATCCTAGAATTACAGGTCCCTAGGAGGGCAAGGGATGTGATATGACATTATTTACTCAACAGGCCTAAGAAATAACTTGATACAATAAAACATTAAAAAAAAAAAGGAGAGAGCAGGAATTCTTCTAGATAATTGTGATTTGCTTTGAATCTAGCATTTGATAAGAGCTTGTGAACTACTCACATTGTTGTTTAAAGAGTTCTCATTTTCACTTGTTTTAGGAACTTGAAACTAGCAGGTAGAAATGGATTTTTGCAATTGCAATTTGCCATCACTTACCATTTTCAAAAATGCCTTAGCAAAAAGACTTTCTTCAGAAGGATTAACAACATAAAGTTTTGAAGGATTGCTTGTGATTTCAACATTTTAAATTTTAAAGTTTCAGCTTAAGAGTCCTGAAAAATTTGTCAAAGTTACATTTTCAACAACCATGGAATGCTATTTAGTACCTGAAGATGAACATAAAGGAACTGGAAAACTAAATAGTTATTCTTGCCCATACAACTCACTACGTATTTTTATTTTTGTGTCTTTTATCCCCTCTTATTTTGTAAGGAAATAAGTATAGCAGATGCACTGTTTTATCACATGAGGTGTAAGTGTAAAATATGTTAAGAAAATTGTGTCAATTAATCCTCAGTCTCAGCTGACAGATGGTTTCTTCACTCTTTGACCTTTCAACAAGTTTACTGTGAATCCAAATAGATAATGCAGTTTGAGACAACAATTTTTTTGTTGTTGTTGTTGGTTTTTTTTTTTAGTACCAGGAAGATAGAGTTATTTCTATTATACTTGAATGTGTAGTTTCCAATGCAAAAATAGACTTAAGCAATATTCCATATAACTTCTGGTTACCAAAAGTCCTGAAATCGACTGTTTTCCAAATTGGCAATATCATCCACAAAGGTTGATACAGCAGGGATCCAATTTTATAGTATCTATTTTCCCTGGGTGTTCATTTAGTTTCCCTGTTCTTTCCTAATGTTTCCTACAGAGCTCTCTGTGGTTTTCAATATCCTGCTGGCACTATTTCTTCATATATGGCATACAGAATTTTATACACTAAACCATTTCCAAAAGATCAAATCAACTTGTCTAACATATCATACCTGCTAGTGTTTTTAGTATGAGTGATGTGTCTGTGTTTTGTGATTTCAGAAGCATTTGTAAGTATGTTCTTGGTCTTTGAGCAACCTAAAGACTGTTCAGGCAGCAATGTGATGACTAGATCGAAGAAAATGAAGAGTCCTGTCCTATCTGTTATCATCTTTACAGTTTCTGGTGTGATACAGAGAAATGAAAACATATTCCCACTTATTATGAGTTACAATACTGTACAATCGAGGCTTGAGGCTCTCCTTTCTTCCTCTTAGAGAAGTCATATCACTGCCAGAAATGTGCTGTGTGTAGGGTACCCTCTCTCCATGGATGTCCTTGGTAGCCAGACAATTAATGTATCACAAGCCAGTTGAGCTATCAGGAGGCAAGAGCAGAGGTATCTGGAGGATGGGGTTCTGTCACTAGCTGCCACACGAGAGGCAGCTGCAGGGTGCAGGTTCAGTTGCTAGCACATATAAATTTTGCTTTCCTCTCCCCAAAGCAATTGCATGGATTTTAGTTTGCATTTCCAAGTACATTCCTGCTTGAACATTAGTGACACTGATATTCTAACTTAGCAGACTTGCAATATGCAAAGGCAGGTATTAAATTCTATAAATATACCCCTTGTTCTCAAAAATCCTGCTGTTTCACTGATGTAGTTTATACAAAAAAGACAAAAAAGCATCTAATTCAAAGTCCAAGTGGACCCAGATACTTTGGTATAATTTTTTATGAGGACTTGTAATATAATATAGGCTATTCTGGTAATTGTATTGTGTTTAAAAGAGTGGGGGGAGAAAGAGCTTGACAATATTAAATTAAGAAAAAGAAAACATTAAATTAATTGAAGGATAACTCCCACTCGTGTTATTCTTGTATTGGTCACACTAGCACAACTTTATTAAAAATAACTGTTTATCTCAAAACCTTTATACAAGAAAAAAAAAATCAGACAATAAAACAAAAAAATAGATGCAAATTAAAAGTTCAAAGGGAATTATAGGAAAATTTTTGACTTGAACAAGTGATGAAGAAAATGCTAAATAAAGTTGTCTTAATCTTTGAAATAAAAAAGATGGAGGGGAAGCTAAAAAGTAAAGAGAGAAAAAATAAATAGTAAGACCAAGGCAGCTTGATAGTTACATTGATGCACAGCGCAATTAAGACAATGTCTCTCCTCCACCGCAGTCTAATCCTGAAGCTCTTGCTCACCCACATCGATTCACTATCATCGAAGTGACTACAGAACGGAAGTCATACAAAAAATTTGGGGGGCGTATGGGGGTGTGTGTGTGTGTGTGTGGTGTCTTTCAGCTTTATATTTATGGTAAGCAGAAACATGAAAATTTTCAAATTAGTCATCTATTCTTTCTGGTGATTTGGGTCTGGTAGCAGCCAGTCCCATGCTATGGAGTGAGGTATCAGACCTGACATGCACCTTTTTATTAAATAAATGGAAACTTCTGCTGAGGGTAAGCTACCTGACCTTCACTCTGACCATCTCAAACTATATATAAAGAACTTAACTTCCACTTGTTTGGCAAAGAAAGTTATGACTGTCACAGAAAAAGAACGTGAATGGAAAGCTCTGTGCCTTAAGAGATGCCTACAGGAAACTGGGTTGGACAGTGATTTTTCTCAAATGATATTTGCCAGTGTGGGACTTTCCATCATCTAGTACTATGCCCTGATACTGATTAAGTCAAAGCAGGTTTCCCCCCTACATGGTCCCTCTTGTAAGGTCTAGGTTCCAGAAAAAAGGTTGTACAGCTCTTGACAAACTTGGAAGCATCAGAACAGCCATTGTCCTCCCAGTGCAACCCTTCCAGTCCCTGTTGAGATCTTTATAATGCTCTCTTCACTGTTAAGGTGAAGTAGCTGGGTCTTCAGCATCTGACACACAATCCAGGCTATAGGCATACATAAATTTTATGCTCTCTCAAATGCAAAGTTGGAATGTGAGACAAGATTTATCAGTTATGACTGGTGGAGATCATCAACCATTTTCCACTAATAATGAAAATCCATCAGGAGAATGATGATTGCAATAGGCACTTTATCAGAAGCATAAAGCCAGTCTGGATGGGGGATGGGTGATCAGGATCAGCAGTGGAGGAGAAATTGAACACATCACAAAAATTTTTGAAAAAATCTGCAAGTTTAATTGCCATATATTTTGACACTGATGTGAGTGGTTGCAACTAGTAAGGTCACTGAATTCTCACAGCTATTCTTAAAACATTCAAAATGTGTTTTGAAGAAGGTTTCTGTCATCAGTTTCTTTGTACTCTCCCAAGTCTGCTTGATGCTATCTGCTTGACCTCTTCTGCAAGCTGTTTGTGGTAGGGACTCTGTTTTGCTGTGTTTTTGCAGAGAATAGGACACTAAAATTTCTCATTCACTACTGGGATCCCTGTGTGCTCCAGCAAAAAAAAACCCAACAAGTACAATTCTTATATTATTTTTGATAGTTTATATTAGTTTGCTGTGGAAATCCTGCATTTCAGGTTTAGGAAGCTGTGGATCTCAGTTCTTACCTCTTCTCTATGGAAAATGAAAAAAGAAAAAAGCTTGCCACAGAGAACTTGGTAAAGCTGGTGAATCTGTGGTTGGGATATGCTAATGTGAGAAGTACCATCTCTGACCCATAATTTTCCCAAGTCCATGTGACCCAGAGACAAGACCGTGCCTTGGTATCCATGCAGGGCAAACCTGAAATGTCTGTTCTTTGTATCTTTCTTGTATTACTGTCCCCTGATAAAGTATTTATATAAATTAGAACTTTTTTAATCCCTGATAATTTGCTGTAGCTTCTCAGGATAACTAAATACATCTCTGTGCCATTAGTACTAAGAATTTCCAAAAAACTATATATAGTTTTTTGGGTCCAAAATGAGACATCATCATAGGAAACGCTTTGGTGAACAAAAATAATACACCTATATTTAAGTAAAACTCTGACAAGCCCTTTTCATAGAATCAGAGAACAGAATCCTAGAATGGTTTGGGTTGAAAGGGACATTAGAGATCACAGAATCACAGAATCATAGGGCTTGGAAGGGACCTCAAGAGATTATCAGGTCCAACTCCCCTGCCTAAGCAGGTTCCTGAGGACAGATTACACAGGTAGGCAGACAGATAGGTCTTGAATATCTCCAGAGAAGGCGACTCCACAACCCCCCTGGGCAGCCTGTCCCAGGGCTCTGTCACCCTCACTGTGTAAAGTTATTCCCCATATTGATGTGGAACTTCCTATATTCCACCTTGAAGTCATTGCCCCTTGTCCTGTCTCCACAGAAAACTGAGAAGAGGCTGGCCATTTCCCCCTGTGTCCCACACTTGAGATATTTATAAACATTAATAAGTTCCCCTCTTAGCCATCTTTTCTCAAGACTGAACAGCTCAAGTTCTTTCAGCCTATCCTTGTAGGGGAGATGCTCCAGGCCCTTAATCATCTTTGTAGCCCTCTGCTGAACTCTTTCCAGGAGATCCCTGTCTTTCTTATACCAGGGACCCCAGAACTGGACACAATACTCGAGGTGGGACCTGACCAGGGCAGAGTAGAGGGGGAGGATCACCTCCTTAGACCTGCTGGCTACACTCTTCTGGATGCATCCCAGGATCCCATTGGCCACCAGGGAACACTCTGGCTCATGGCCAACTTGTCATCCACCAGGACCCCCAGGTCCTTCTCCACAGAGCTCTTCTCCAGCAGGTCATCCCCCAGCCTGTACTGATACATGCGGTTATTCCTCCCCAGGTGCAAGACTCTACACTTGCTTTTATTAAACCTCATCTGGTTTCTCCCTGCCCAGCTCTCCAGCCTGTCCAGGTCTGGCTGGATGGCAGCGCAGTGTTCCTGCTTGTCAGTCACTCCTCTCAGCTTTGTATCATGGGCACTTGCTGAGGGTGGATGCTATTCCCTCATCAAGGTTGTTGATGAAGATGTTAAAGATGTTAAACAAGACCAGGATCATCTAGTTCCAACCTTCCTGCCAGAGGCGGGGTTACCCTTCACTAGACCAGATTGCCCAAAGCCCCATCCAGCCTGGCCTTGAGGACTGCCAGGGAAGGCATAGCCACAGCTTCTCTGGGCAACTTATTCCAGTGTCTCATCACCCTCACAGTGAAGAATTTGCTACTAACATCTGATCTAAATCTACCCTCTTTTAGTTTAAAGCCATTACCCCTTGTCCTATCACTACACTCCCTGATAAAGAGTCCTTGTATCACTTAGTGATTCTCATTCATCTTTTGATGTCAAATAATTTTGCCACAAATACTATGATAGAAAACAGCAATAATATATTAGACTTCCCTCACATCTGTTTTGTGAATATTACTACTCAACGGGCCACAACAATAGTCCAAATTTTTTTTCCTTATGATGAAACTAATGCAGGAGTTCATGGTGGATGAAAGCATGGGTTTTTAAAGGTTGAAAAGGCGTGTATGCTTTCTGCAGCTTAGCTAAACCTGCTGCTTTGTAGGTAGATGCACAGGAATTCTTCTGTTCTTTTGCATGGGGCTGAATTTGACCTCTATTGATGTTACAGTGAGTCGCCTTGCTGGACCTACTCCTTTTCCAGCAGAGATTTTAACCAGAAGGTTATCTCAGGAGTGTTTTAAAATTCAGGCATTAATGTTCCTCAGAACCAACAAGAGAAGTGCTACACCTTCTCCTCTAATGTAATAGGACCCAGGTATATATTTAAGAAGGGGAAAAAATCTTATTATTTCTGCTACTCATAACAGTGAATATATAATTAAAACTGCACAAAATTACCTTTGTAATGTTCCCAGCTGTATTTTATTAGCAGGCCCTTAAGGATTTGGTGAACAAAGCATTTTAATGCATTCCTTAGCCCTTAAAATGGGCTAACAGCTATTGGATATATTACAACCCAGTCCTCCTCTTTTTGTGTGAAATCCCTTGTCTGAAACCAAAAGCAGGAGAAACAGCTCCTCCTGATTCCCATGTACTACATTATCATTGTGATGGTGATGATGATTTTCACGTGTGTGATGCAAATGAGACTATACCCAAGATCACTCTGTCCTAATGTCTTAATCCATACCTTTTATTCAGCCCAAGCGGTGAGTATCATGAGTCTCTTGAGAAAGAAAGGCATCCTCTACATGATTAAGCAATGGATAGATGACCAGCGCATGCCAGAACACTAAACTGTGACTCTTAGCTGTACAGCTAACCTGATGCATAACAATTGTGTGTTCATTTTTGCCTACACAACAAGTAACAAAGCAGCAGGTAGAGTTTCGTGGTTTTTTTGCTATTCCACAAAAACCTTCTGGGGTTTAATCTCACAGCAAGAAAATATGAGAGCTGCAGAAGTATTTAAAGTGCACTAGTCCTTCCTCAGGAAGGGAGCTCCTCAATATAGTGTTTTTACTTGAAATTATTGCTTCATATTCATATGCCATGTTACCACTTAAACACAACCATTGCTTTTCATTAGTGTAGTGAGACCATATGTGCTCTGAGGACTAGTTATGTTGCGTGTACTTTCTATTTGCACAGTCTGTCTATGATGGGTCAGGAGAGGTCTCTACAACTTGGAATATTTAGCTGGCAAAGCAGTGACTGCAGAAGATTAGTTTTTTGCTCACTTCAGAGTTTGGGAGGATAGCCATTTGTTCATCTTTTTATTATTGGATTTCTGAATCATCTAGCACCCCTCTTTGCAAATCTCTGGCACCCAATTACCATGCACATTCTGTTTTATTTTACTTCTTAAGACCAAAACAGAAGTGGACTCTTCGGCAACTAGATATAAAGTCCCTTCCACTCTTGTGGTAAGAGTAATCTCATTTTGGTTGCTTGCATGCTGATTATTTGGAAAAGGTGGGCAAATATACTATACAAATTTCCTTTATGTTATTAAACAGCTTAGCAATTTTATTTTTATTTTATTGACTTGCAAAATAATTTATACTGAACCTATTAAAACATTTATAGCAAGTTTACTTTCCCCTTTTTCTTTTTGCTTTTCTTTTACATTTTCACGCATGAGCTTTAATTGTACTTAGTAGCAGTGTAATGCTCATCAACTTGCAGATTGACCCTGTGAGTTTTGGAAGTTCTAATCGTTGATTTCGTTTGCATAAAGCCGAGCTGTATGAATCACAGAGCTGCATAATTTATATTGGCTTTTTTTTTTTTTTCTCTTTCTTTTTTTTTCTGTTTCTCTTTTTTTCTAAAAGTATTCAGGTATTATTGCATTTCATGTGGTTTTCATTTAATAACCCAGACTAAAGACCTCCAGTTTGCTTCTGTGCCAGTTCTAACAGTCATGTATGTTTTAGTGATGTTCATATTATCTCCAATGAAGTATATTGTGTCAACAGCTCTAGTAACCAAACATTTTGTAATATATTTAAATATATTTGTATGCATGTTTCGGTGCTACTTCATATGTTCTAAAATACACACGTGATAGATCGCAGATTTCTTTGTCTAATTCAGGTACTGAAAGACATTCCCTTAAAAGTTTCAGGCATATATCATATATATTTTATAATACTGGGCTACCAAATTTACTGGGCAGGGTAGGGTTCTTTTTGTAGTTCTTCACGGGGTATTTTAAATTACACCAGCTGGATTCTTTTACTGGCAGTAGATCTTAGAAGTTTGGGACTACACTGGGAAAACACAGAAATAATGCAAGGGCAAAGGGGTTTTGTGGGTACCAATTAAGTAATCAAGGACTCCAATGTAAATTCTGGTTCCTGGAATAGGAAAAATTAAAATGAGTTATCAAGAGCTTAGTTACTATGATGTAGTTATTCAGATTCATTAGTGATTCTGTGAAGAAATCAGCCATTCATTAATTAGGATTTTACATCGGATCTTTGGATTTCACAGGTTTTTCTCTGATGTTTTATGCATATCAGAAATTAGAAGAAAAATGAACCTGTTCTTTTCTCTATGTACTGGTGCTTGACATTGTTTTCTTGTTTGAAGAGTATACATTTTTTTAATCTTTGAAAATGTCATTGTGTACATTGATGCCATTTCAGAAGTAGTAACCTAAGTCTTGCATTCAAAGTTTCCCTTTTCTTTCACACTTATGAGTGATTTGCTAATGTAAGTAAGTGAGGAAATGTGTAAAACTGATTTAACTTAGGTATGACCTATGGCAGACACTATTCTGTGTTATGTGGTCCACTGTAAGGTACCCTGAGAATACTTTGAAATTTCTTGCTTATTTGATATGTAGTTTCCTCTTGAAAAAAGGGCCATCAAACAGACAAAAGTGGATGACAGTTTTATGATGTTGTTAAAACAGCTTTTCTGCTTTGATTTCAGTACATTTGTAGAACATTATACATGACTTATAAGACTGTGACACTGGAGTTCACTCAGACAACCTGAAATACAATTTATGGGAGTTCTTGAGTATACAGTAATCTGTGTGGTTTGAGAAAAAAAATCTATATTTGTATTGATATGGCTTTATAACTTTATTATATCAGTATTGATGTAACACTGTAGCAGTGGTCTGTAGCATTTTCCAACTACTGACATGCAGCCTGATTAGATTTGTGTATTGTCTGAAGCTTGGTAGATACAGATCGGTACTATATAGAAAGACAATTGCATATCTGTCTGAACTAATGTGTGAGAGTAAATAAGTACATTCTATGCTCTTTATAAGCAAAGTAAATATCAAAACAAGCATGGTTTACCAATTTGTTATATGACAGCATGTTCTATGTAGCTATGTAAAGGAAAAATCTCCTCATTTTTTTTCCCCTTGTAATGAATGTTGTTTTTGCATAAACATTATAGCAAAATATGGTAAAATATCCCTAAAATAGTATGCAACTATTTTTCTGGGCTGATTCAGAAAGGATTATGAGGGTGTACATGGAGTCTAATATTAATTGACCTTAGTGGGAATCTGATAATTGGAAAATGTCTTTCGAGTATAACACTTTTTTAGAGCTTTGCTTTAAGTGGACACGAAAGTGAACATAAGTGACTATGAAAGCTCACATTTACTGTGAATTAAAACAGAGGAAAGATTAGGAAAAAATTGGACAGTTGGCAAGTATATACAGTTTAGTTTCCTACCGGTCTGAGTGCTCATCATCCTTCTAGGTCTGTACAATATTCTGAATTACTTAAGGAGAAAGGCTAGATAGAGAGTGAAAGAAAGCATAAAGAATAGAAGAAGAATAATGGTAGAAAAAGACTGCTCTGTATATGAAAAATAATTAAAGCTCCATTCTTTTCCCAAGAATGAATGTGGTTTGAGGTGCCATATCTTTCTATTCCTTGTGTACATTAGGCACTGCAATTCAGTCACAGGTGCTCTCTGCTCACATTAGTCAAAGCATCCTCAGGCTTGTTCAACAACTATTCACATCTATAATTAAGGCTGAGGACTGTTTTGGCCTCTGTGATTTTATGATGAAGGGCAAAAAAGTTGTGTGAGGCCATGAAACCACCTGTTCTAGCCGAAGCACTGTTCTGGTATGATCACAACTGGGTTACTGAGGTGTAGGGAATCATTTCCTTTGTCTTGTTTTTTTGGGCAAGGTCATATTTCACATCCTTCCTTTGGCTGCTGTTCCTTCCCCTATGTCCCAGTTAAACCTGTCTCCCATTACATCCCTTCGTCAAAAAAGGCAACCAAGGATCAGCAGTGAGGTGAGGGGAAACGTGAAACTTTCTCTGGATCTCTGCACCATTTCCTCTGTTTGACTGATACCCTGCTCCTTATATGTACCCTTTGACCTACAAACTTGAAAGGGTTTCCTATCCCTTGAAAAGTATGAAAGAATTCCATAAGGGTTTTGGCTTTTTTAAAAAACTTTTTTTCCCTGTTCTTGATAATGGCTATTTTGATAGATTCTTCTCTGTGAACTTCGTGGGGCAAATTTCATTTTCTAACAGGTTGTCACAAGTATTTTATGTCAACAACCAACAAAGTGGTTCTTCATAAAACATTACAAATGAACACATTTGCTTGATGTGCCTTCTGTATGAGTCATTCATAAAAGCCTGGCAATAATTATAATAGGAATGGATGGATAATTGTAGATATAAAATGTGAAGAACAAGTTTAGGAGGAAGACTGTTTGTTGGACTGCCAGGCAAACTGACATAAAAAGAACCTTACCCATGTAACTGGGAAATGAGACAAGAAACAAGATTCTCTTTCAAAGGCCTATGGTGGTAATGCATTTCTCGTTAATAAAATATTTCAGTCTTGATGCCAAAGGATCTGCTTTCATGAAACCGGAACAGACACGTGTCATTGTTTCTGTCTGTTAAGAAGACAGCTTTGTTAAGTTTAGATTCACAATTCACAATGGGAACTTGTGGTGTCTAGAAAACACAAGACAAGTGAACCAAATCTTGATTTCTAAATTGATTAATATATCTTTATTATTAGGTCCTATGTATGGTGTCTGATGATAGCATAACTCCCTGTATGTTTAAATCATGTGTGGACTTGTCAGGATTCACAGGCTTTAGCAGTCTGATGAATAGCACAGCACTATATACTTAATGTGGGGTAAGTCTGAGAAGATTCAAAGTCTTGATTTGATTTAGAATTCACATCTTGAAACTCATTTAGGGTGAGATTAAACTGGGAGGCTGTCACACAGCTGGACAAATAATTATGATGATTAATTTGATTGACAAAGCTGCTTTTGTTTGCTGATTGCCACTATGCAGTATATATTTTTCACATGTACTCATAGAGTAAAATATTAGAATATATTTTGTTGGAATGGGTGTCCAAAAGTCTTCTGGTTCAACCTCCTGCTCAAACCTGGGCTCACTATACTGAGTTGTCTTGGGCTTTGCTCAGTCAAGTTTGAATTTCTCCTAAGACTAAGATTTCACAGCCTCTTTGGGCCCCTGCTTCAGTGTTTGATTAGTCTCATTGTGATTAGTGTTAATCAGTTTCACCTCTAATATCTAAATCAGAATTTCCTTTTTTGCACTTGCGATTGTTGCCTCGCATCTTCCCAATGTGCATTGCCAGGAGGTACCTGGATCTTATCATCTCCATCCCCTCCCATGGGGTATTTCCAGAGACCAATAAGGTCCTCTTTAGACCGCTCCTCCTTTTAGCTTAGGTTAACACCTCTAGTTCTCACAGCTTGTCTTCCCACAGCAGCCAATTCAGCTCCATAAACATCTTTTTGGCTCTCCTCTGGACTGGCTCCAGTAAGTCAATGTACTTGTGCTGGTAAGTGTGGAACTGGGCAGAGCACTTCAGATGTGGCCTCACCAATACCACATGGAGGGGAAGGATCACATGCTTCTACCCACTGGTTACACTCTTGATAAGACAAGCCAAGATGTGGCCCGTGTTGATATTATCTGTAGAATAATTTGCACAAAAAAATATTAGTTTATTCTCCTTAGTTGTGGCTGTTTCCCCTATCTTTATGTCAAAAAGGAGATAATATAAAAAAAAGCAGATTAATGCTTATATAAAAATTATCACTGTGTGGTGGATAAAGTGGCTGAAGAGGCTTTCACCCCAGCCCTTGTGCTGTAGACCCAAGGGGCACAGTCAAAATCTATCCATTAAAATTATTTTGCCATCCACACTTTTTCTACCAGAAGGACTGCTGCCATGGTGTTATTCTAAACTGTCTTTCTGGGTAGGTACTGAGGGTTCAATATCTTACTGTTGCTCTTCTTGTTTTGTGCAAACTGTGGCTGTCCACACTGGAAATGAGGAGAAATTGGAATAAAATTAACATCTTAGTAGCTGAAGTGTCTCTTTCCAGATGTCAGTTCAAGTCACATTAGGGCTTTTACTTCAGTACTTCATCCCATAGTCCTGTCCTGAACAGTAGAAAAAAATTAATCATCTCTATAAAGAGCTATTTCAAATTAGAGCATTCCATGGCTCTTTTTGTATAGAGACTCAGATTACCTTAGAAAGTTTCCCATCTACATTCATTTGGCTTGATTTGTCTTCTTATTTATTTTATTTTTTTTCTCCTTAACTCACTGCCTTGAATGACTTTTACCATGGTGGCTGCAAGTTTTTTGACAAGTCTTTCACAAACTATTGCACTAAAACCGAAGTTGTCATATTCCAGCCCAACCCCTGCTGATGGACATTGGACAAAAAAGGTTTGTTGATTAAAATCTTGCTTAAAAGTCACAAAATGCTGAGTTATTTTAAATAACACATGCATCTTCATATGACAAAAATATAAGGAAAAAACTCTCCTCACCTCATTCAAAATGGATTAGAGTTGGGAGACTTTTGTGTCTAGTGCTAACGTATGGCACTTGGTACTAAAATGTAGCCCCTTGAAATCGTTTTAATAAATTAAAGCTGCTGTCAGAGGCTGAAGATATCAAACTAGAGCAAAAAAGATATTGTCAACTCTTAAATTTTGTATTGTAAAAAGAATTTCATTCTTCAGCAAGCTGACAGTTAAAATAGACAAACCCAATATTTTAGGATGTTGTGTCAAAGATCATGTGTGAAAGCCTGCGAGCATCTTGCTTTACGCTGTAAGTTATAGCTGCTCAGTCTTGAGGAGTGAGAAATGGCATATTTTTGAGGCCCTTAGGATGTGCAAGCTATACACTGCTCTTTTTTTGAATGACAATGTGGTCAAACTCTTCAGCTAGCAACATTTCTGTGTGTTTTCATTTTTTCAATTGTCTTTTATGTATGATATAAAGTTGCTATTAATTTAAAAACTGTCACTCACAGAATGTGGGAAAGGAAGACCAACTGAGACAAGCACTCGACAACAACTGAAATTGGTATCCTGAGACAGGTGATAATTTGGTACAGCTAATTATCATTTTTCCCATATGAAATAATGTTAGAAACATAATAATTTTTTTTTGCTTTGATAAGGCATATTTTAAAACCTGCAGTCAATGATGACTTTGTCATATAACCCTCCCGCTTGTTTAAAAGACGGAAAAGAACCAAACAAAAAATGCCAAAGTTACTCTGTGCATTTTCTTAGTCATGATTCATTCTTGACATAGCCGTGACCTTGTCACTAATATTTAGAATTAGTCCCTTGTATTAATGATAAAAGCTAGAGTTTTCTAAGCTGTCCAAATGATACAATTTGAACTGCTTGCCCCTGAGTTTGAAGGGAAGAGTAGGTATATACACTTTTTAAAAGCAGTTCTTCCATCTATATTGGGTCTAACGGTATCTGGATTTGTATGACTTTGTGTTTAATCTGCTTCTGAGTGTTATTGGTGTTTACCTTCCTCCCCTACTCCTGAGGATATCTGGTGTCCTGTGAGTGTGTTTTCTGGACATCCAGGATTCAGGGAGAGAAAATGGCTCAGTCCCCACCACTTCATTCCTGGGGATACCGGAATATGAATCCTCACTTTTCCCTAGCAACGTCCTTAGACTTTCCAATTTGTACTGCACAGATGAGTTTGGATGAGTCTGCACCCCAAGGGTAGTACGTGCCAGACAGATATACATATAAACATCTAATGCTAAAATAATGGTAAAAAACTTGTAACTTTGTGACTGTGTGTTACAAACTAAACTTCTTGGTCCTTTCTTCTCCAGTATGTTCAGAATCCATAGAAACCTGCTTCTAAAATCAGATTACCCATTCAACTTTTCCAACTTACATTTGCACTCAATTTGCCTAGAAATAATCACCTGTGTGAAATTATGCATGAGCCTCCTGGTAGAATGTTTCATGTACTTGATGCAGTCCTTAAGTCCTCTGAGCTCTCTCCACTTCCTGAAAATTCATAGAATTATTTGCTTAAAAATGGTAGGTCAATCGACTTGTTCTTTTCTATTCAAATTTCTAACAGTCATGTTACAAATCATTCTGGGTGACTGATCAATTTAGACTTCAAACTCTTTGGTCTGTGCTGTTTCAGGGTTTTATATTACTTGGAATTACTATAAGTAAATAATAAATGTTCATATCATTCTATATCAAAGTACACTTCTGTAACTTACCACTGCTTAAAAAGGTAAGGCATTTTGTGTTACTGGCTTAGCATCAGTTAAGCATCTGGAGTTTTGTTATATTGTGCAAAGGTTTATTTAATTTATATTTGTCACAATTATCCTAAGCTTTATACAGTCTTTTTACTACAGGATTGTTTCTGAATTTACCTCTGATAATGTTCTAGCAATAAAAAGTACACAGAGTGAGGTAATGCAAGAATTATATCAAAACAGTTATTTTCTTCCCTAAAGCAATCTTCATATGAACTCACACCTTTTAACGCTCTTTATGCTCCAAATTGCACAGTTGCACATTTTCTATAGTTTGCAGGCTAGTGCCAATTTCTGTATCTTTTTCCCCTCTTGACATTTACTAAGTTGTGATTTTATCCTATCTTGGAAACTGACCTATTTTTATAAGTAGCTTTTTTGACACTCAAGAAATCACACATATTTAACTACCTCACAGGCTTATTACTGAATTAATTATTTTCATTTTGCACTACAAAAGGCCTTTTGCCTTATTCATTTTTTGGTCTTCTGGGACAGAGGTATGCTTTAGGTGGTAGATGTCCAGGCCAGAAAGTCATGACTTCATCACACAGGCAATGTAGTACATTTTACAAGAGTAGGATGGTACTCTGGAGCCTGGTATTTTTAACCTAGTTTCAAAAGCCTTTCAACCCTCTTGCTTCTTTTTAGATGATCAATGTTTTCATGAGATAGCTGTTGTGTAAAGAACAGCAATAGTCTTATAAAGCCAGAAAAAAAACTCTGTCTTAACCTATGCTATTTTTGAGGTATATCTCCTAGTCACAAATGTGCCAGCTTTTCTGCCTTTCCAACAACCATAAAGACAACCTGAAACATGAACAGGTTAGGATTTACAGTATTTTCTGTGTAATGTCAAACAACTTTTTTTTTTTTAAATGCAAACTCCAAATCCAAAAGGAAATTAGAAATGTGATCTCTCTGGTTTAAACCAGAATCATAATTCCTTTGTTTATGTTTTTGATGTTTACATTAGAGGCATTCAGAATGAAGATTAGCATCATGGTGGCAACTGAATTTGCATTGACTGTCAAAATGAGAAGCAACGCCTACATTGACTGCAGTATACAGATCCAGGATCATCTATCCTGTGTCTGTCTTTTCTGCAGTTGTGAAACATCCCATACATTTTCTATGTACCACATTTGCTAATTATGTTACTGTCCTTCTCCCTTTCTCATTTTTCCTTCTTTGCACCTGTTCTTTCCTTCATAATGGTTTTTCTCTTTAAAACAGGAGTTGCAAACACTCATGTTACAAGTTCTGGAAAAGCATTTGACAAGTAAACCACAAAATTCCATTGCAACATTCTTCAGCTCTGAATTTCTTCAATACTGTTTACAAAATTTGGAGCAAGTTCTGCATGCACATCCTTCCCTGGGAACAGGGAACTGAACAATATTAGTACTTACAAGCTGAGGCAACTGGGGAATGCTGAAGAATGGATGCCAAATAAATCAATGACGTTTTGAAACTTTAGCCATATTCCTAGACGTACTCTTCTACTTTCATTTTGAAGATCGTGATGATTATTCCCATGTAAACTGAGTAGCCTCATTACTTTGCTAATTTATATGTAGATTCAGTTGCCAGTGGCTAACAGTAGTCATGCTACTAGTCAATGTGTAATGGTAAAATAATCTAAATAAGAACTGAGGGAAATAAATTATTTTCCTGATGCTTTTACTGCTTCTTTCACACTGCTCAACCTTTATAAACTTAATTTATGCCCTGTTTCTCTTACATGCCTAAAGTACACTTCACCTAAAAGTCTGAGCCATTTGTTTTCAGAAATAAATAGATTCTGTGCTTGCCAGTCATCTAAACTGAACTTCAGCTTTTCAAAATTCTCTCTAGCCCTTTTCTGTCTTAAAGTGAAAGCCTCCTCATTAATTCCTCAAATAAAAATCCAGAACAGTAGTGTAAGACTTACAATTTATAGACCTTATTTTGTCTGTATCAGAAAAATATGTGACAACAGAAACATATTGGGCAATTGTAGAAGATACGTGAGGCAAGCCAAAGAATGGAAAATTGAACTCTGCTTTCTATGAAGCGTGCCTGCTGGTGAATGGTGCTAATGCAACAGTGAATTTATACTCATCCTCACTTTATGCCACGTGCACCCCTTCTGCCCGTGCATGTACACCCACACACCAAACCATGCACCCCACCCTCACTTGTTTTGCAATCCCACCTCAGCTATTTCTATTTTTCTACTTTCTTCTTTTTCTGGAATGAAGATGAGAACACTGATACCTACAAACTCTTTCCAAAGTGAGTGACTATGTTTCATTTGGTATTTTCCAACCCTGGAACCACACCCCTGTAAAAAATAAGTATTTCCAGCTAGCTCTCTGATAGAAATTCCTGTTTTATCATTTGTCTTTCTGCTAATGACAGCTAGCCTTTATGCTTCCTCTCTGTCATCAGGACAGATTTCAGGCTGTTTTACTCTCGTTTTGCATTGTCACTGTGAGTTCATATAGCTGTCCATTGTGACTCCTATTTCAAAACATGACTTATGCAGCAAGTGTGGATATGATGCTGTCTTCATCTCAGGTCCAGATATGAAACTGGTGTATCAGTAATTTGTTTTTTTTAAAGAACTAAAGGAAGAAAAACACAGACAATCACACATTTTTGAATATGGTAGTTAAAGAAATCCTAGATGGAAAAAGGTTAAAGAACTATTTCTACTGGATTTCTTTTTTATAAAGACACAGGTGAAAATCTCACTTATGCAGATACACTTATTTGTACCAAGTTATGGGGCTGAATTTTGGTAAATCAGCCCCTGTGTGTATAAAGACCAATTATTGTTTAAGTGCATTACATTTTGATGTTCACCTTTTAAGCAGTAACTGTTAATAGTGCCAATTTAAATGCTCTCTTTTTGTAGTCTGGTGTACTTTAATGGCTATGCTGCAGAACTTTAGTTTTTACTTTAATAGTATTCCTGATTTCCTGCTGTGGTTATATACTGAACATTAGAAATTATCTGCAGAGAGAATTAGAGGGTGTAAGTGTGATTGGCTGAGTCACGTAAATGCCAAAAGCTTTTTGTGACATTTTTCAGACTTTAAAAATGGAAATATGTTATTTGCACATTGGCTCCTGATGGAATATGACACGCTGCAGGCATGCTGTGAGTTTAAGTTTGGGCTTTAGACCATTAGGGGCTGTGTATATGGGGACTATCTTGCTTCTAGAAATAAAGGCAAGGAACAACTTTCTGCATGGACATCCCTTGTTGATGAGCCACAGAAACTTCATCAGGTCAAGGAAAGCTAATATTTATGGACTTTCTGGAGCCCGTTATCTGGAGTGTAATTCAGGCTTGATGTAACTTCTGTCTTTCCTCCCACATGAATTTCAGCACATTTGTATTTGCCTATGAAACAACGTTGTCCAGTACAGTCAGTGTTTAAATGTAGATATATGAGACAAATTATATTTCAAGTTCATAAAAAGAAACACCGTCTTAAATCTTTGATCTGTAAGCACTCTACATCCTTGATTGCATGAATAGTTTCTCTTAAATTAGTCCCAAAAGGTGGTTTTTTTAACTTATTGTTTTACGTATCTTTATGGAGAGCATGCATATGAGAGAGCTGTTTCCAGCTCTGTTTGCCTGCCTCATCCAGCCCTTCCTCAGGATCTTGAAGGAAACCATAGAGGACAATATTTATGCACCCTGGCAGTTCTCAGAGAGAAGGAGCAAGGTGGGACTCGGTATCTCTAAGAGTTAGGCACCAGACCCATCCACTGAAATTTTATATCAACTTTATGCTTACAGGCCCTCAAATTTCTTGTCTCTGGACAAAACATTGGTAAAGTTGGCCTAAAATGTTACTGCTGTTTTTTATAAGTGATCCTTTTTTTTTTTTCCTTAGCCTTGTTAATTTTCTGGTATCTAGAAAGGAAGAGCATTGTCTGCTCAACTGTTCCATGAGACCTGATGGGTGTGTGTTACTGATGAGTAATATATATGATAATCCCAGTGCCTGTTAGCAACTAATATTAAATGTTCTTAACTCACCTCAGGGCTAATATGTGAACATGAGTTTTTCTTAGTAAACATAGTTGCAATTTGGAAAGAAATATCCTTTGAGGTCTCCTATATGTATTACTAAACTTTTATTTGGTCTTTTTGTGTAGTAAAAAGGAGTTAGACTGATGCAGTCCCTCAATATGTAGTGTTTAATTTTAATTTGTGATGGATTAACACTGGCTGTGTGCTGGATGCCAGATGCCCACTGAGCTGCTCTATCACTCCCCTACTTAGCTGGACAGGGGAGAGAAAATTTAACAAAAGGGATGTGGGTCAAAATAAGGACAGGGAGAGATCACTCACCAATTGCAGCCATGGGCAAAACAGACTTGACTTGGGGAAACTAATTTAATTTATTACCAATCAAGTCAGAGTAGGGCAATGAGACATAAACCCAAATCTTAAAACACCTCCCCCTCCCCTTCCTTCTTCCCAGGCTCAACATCACTGCAAATTTTCTCTACTTTGTCCCCCTGAGTGGCTCAGAGGGACAGGGAATGGGGGTTGGAGTCAGTTTGTCACACATTTTCTCTACCATTCCTTCCTACTCACAGTCTTTCTCTGCTCCAGCATGGGGTCCCTCTCACTGGCTTCAGTTCTTCATGAAGATCTCCAGCATGGGTCCCTTCCACAGGGTACAGATCTTCAGGACCATATTGCTCCAGCACGGGTCCCCCACAGGGTCACAAGTTCCCCAGCAAACTTGATCCAGTGTTGGCCTCTCTCTCCATGAGGTGCAGATCCTGGCAGGAGCTTGCTGCAGCATGGGATTCCCACGGGGTCACAGCCTCCTTTGAGTGTGTCCATGTGCTCCAGCGTGGGGTCCTCCCACAGGCTGCAGGTGGAATCTCTGCTCTACCATTATAGGGGGACAGTCTGCTTTACCACTGTCCTCTGCTCTGGCACCTGGAGCACATCTCCCTGCTCCTTCTTCACTGTCCTTGGTGTCTGCAGGTCTGTTTCTCTCACATAACCTCACTCATCTGTTCTGGTTGCTGCTGTGCATTCTTTTTTTTTCCTTCATAAATATATTATCAGAGGTCTGTAGCAGTTTCTTAAAAAAGCCACCACTATAGCTTTCCCACTACCAAAACCTTGCTACACAAACCCAATACAGTTGGTAAATATTTTCTGTGTAATCAGATACATCTTTCCTTTTTTTTACTTAGTAGATGAAAAAAACCTCACCATGCACATACATACAAAGTGTGGGTGAGGAAAGGGGACAGATACATAAACTAAGTTACCTACATCTACTAGGTGCCCTTATTTCTCAGTGCAGTCCCTGCTCTTTAACGATTAGTGGAGAATGGCTTTTACACGCAGTTGACAAAGCAACCATGACTTACAACATGTTCTGTTGCTTTGTCTCCTAAACTGTTAAGGACTTGATAGAAATTACATGCAGCTCATAGTTACTGGTTTCTGCTGAACACATAGCAAGCACAAGGAAACAAACCATCTTCAGAAAAAAATTCTTTCCTGGAAACTCAATATTAAACAGGAGTACACTAGCAGAAAGATGGTTCTCTGTCACTCCCCCTTCAAGGATTTCTAGCAATGAAAGTCAAGAGAGCTGCAAACCATTGGCTTCACACTGGCATTCTGGAGAAAGGGGCATCTGCAGAAAGTATTGATGACAAGGTTTTAATGTGCTTTATGAAGAAGAAGTTGGCTTCAGAGCGTGAGAGTGCTTTGTATTCTTGCCAGATGATCTGAGGTCCTTCCATCGTTGGTTCTCAATATCCTTTCAGCCACTCACTTGGATTCTATTATCGTACTTCACTATAATTCTAATTATCGTTCATCTCAGTAGCTGGTAGCTTTTCTATTATTAACTAATCATCTATTGGCCCTGTGGGGGTCCCATAGCTTCCAGGCCTTCTTAGTGAGGTTGAATTAGATTATCTGCCCTTATTAAAACTTAGATTTAACCCAAAGTAGAAATGGGAAAATGTCCTCCTAGTGTTCATATAGGTAAAAATATATCGTTGCACATAGGCTGCCTAAGCTGCATGGCAAACTGCACCAGTCGAACTTGGGGCAAATAAGCATGCTATTTTACAGGTGTGCTGAATGTCATGAGAAGAATTTATGTCACACACATTCTTTAGAGCAATTGACATCATAATTTTTGAATGCTGAATGTGCATAGCAGCGTTCGTGTTTTGAACAAGTTATTGCTGACTCCAGGTAATGCTTTGATTAATAAGAAACGCTGTACAGGGCCAAATAATAATCCTAGTGAAGTGAACTGAAAGATACCTAGTTCTGCTGTGTAAAAGATCTAGTAAGCGATAATATACACAGCATTTTCCAGCAATGTGTCTAAGATATGATTGTATACTTACAACATGTTACAAGACTACGATTTTAGACTCTGTAGTGGAGTCCTGAGTTAAAATAATAATCTGCTCTGAAATTGTCGTTTGTGCCATGTTACTTAATTAAAAAATACATCTGATAATTTTGGATTACTTTGCATTTTATGGTAAGCATGTATATTGAAGTACAAAATCAGTTTTTTCATTATATTTTCAAGGAATAACTTGTCAAAGAATGACATGGAACTGTCTGAAATGGTACAAAAGAACACAAATGAGCATGAGACATAAATTCACTTAGCATTTGTTGTAAGGTTGCTTAACTTGATTTTCTGTGAATGGAGCAAATTTTATGGTCAGTAAGAGGTTCTGTTCTCTGCTCCTCACTTTTCTGTGTTTCTTCTCTATTTTGTAGACTGCATCTCAGTCCTTTCTGAGCTGTTCTGTGACCATCTCAAGGCAGTAAGGGTGCAGTTAAGCATTCTTGCAGGTCACTTTTGCCCCTGCGGAGAATAAGAGAATACAATATTGTAGTTACTGGTATTAAATATCAATCCAAATATGGCAGTCATTGTCCTCTTGGTTTTTTTAGCTAGCATTGTCAGTTATAGAATGAAGAGGAGAGGATAAGTGGTTGCAATGAACAAAGAGTGAACTCTACCCGGGTGATAAGGCAAAAGCGAAACAGCGCCGTACTCTGGCTCTGGGCAAATTCTTATTTCAGTCTGATACACTCCTATTCACAGAACTAACAGCCTGAAGTTGTCATTAAAATAGGCAAGAACTGTGTTATTATGCCTGATCACTGCAATTGTATTTCCTTGTAATGCTGGCATCATTAGCTGTAAAGTGTGTCAATTTACTTACAGAGGAGATCTATGGCTCAGGCACACAACCGAGTTGCAGAGGATTAACATGTTTCTGTGCATCAGCGGAGCCATGGTAACTGCTATTAACTGCCTGTGCAGATGTTCTGAGCCTGCTCCAGTTGCAAGGCAATATGATTTACCTTCAAATCTGGAAGAAGTTTCCAGTAAGCCTCACTACTTTTTCAATTGCTAAGAGCCTGTGGGGTGGTGCTCTGCTGAAAGTATCCCAGACACAGAAGCAAGAGTGCCATTGGGCCCCAGAGGGTGCGAGGGGAAGGGCAGGCCGCGAAAAGGCCAGCACCACAGTGAAAACCCACGAAGAGAGGGTTGCCTCTGGTCAGTGCAAGATCTGTCATGGGTGTGAGTCTTGTGGTGCCAACTTCAGCGGGGTGGCCAAACCGAGGGCAGAAGGAGTGAGCAGCGGGCTGGTGAGGTTGCACTGACTTTCTGCTCTGCAGGTTCCTGAACAGAGCCATTAAGGCCCCAAACACCTGAGTGAATCTTGTAAACGCTGCTTGCATATTTGGCAAATGAAGATGCTGTAATCACCTAAGACAATTATGTTCCCATGCCAATGTCTTAGGTCGAACAGAAAATTCCTGCTGAGAAGAGTTACTGGTAGGAGTTCAAGGAACAGATTAGTTGATTTCACGCATTAAAATGTCCAAATCAGGGCTTTACTTGTAAGACTACCTCAAAAATTATTTTATTACTTTTAGAATAATGAAAAGATTTTGGGAATATTTTCTTTAGCCATTGGCTTCTGGGTCTTGGATGTACCTCAGTAACATTTCCAGGCAATTTCTGCTACAAGGTCTTAAAGACAGAAGTTGATATTTCCCTTTAGATGTCTCCAGGAGCTGGGATTTTTTAAATAAAAGAGAAAAATAAATCTCAAAAAATAAAAGGCCAGTAATTCCTAATGTAACCTTTAAAGATCAAGGTAACTGCAAGTTTTGTGTTTGTCGTCATCAGATTAAAATGATACTGAGATTTTTGTACTGAAATGAAGTTCCTCCCCACTGCCCCACCCCCCCGCCTTTCCCCCTCATCCTCTGTTATCCCAGCATTGGAACAGCCAGGTGATATAGTGCTTGTGTGCAAGGTGGCTGAAATCTTTTCTCATGACTCTCCCCTCACTCAGGGACAGGGATTGGGTGATGGCCTCTGGTTCTGCCTCTTCCTCATGTTCTTGCAATGTTCCCTGTTGATCATCATTCCTCCCTAAGTCAACTCATTTCTTTGTGTATTTCTTCTTCTGCATGGGTGCAACTGATACCAATGTAGGTTGATATTTTGGCTCAGCTGCACTGTCTGTCACAGCAGTTTGAGTAGCCACTGTGCCCGTTGTCAGGTGGGGTAGCTGCAGTGCCTGTGGGCCTGGTCTCCCTCTCTTCTTCTGGATGGAGCTTCCTGTCATCAAGCAGTGTTTGGGAGATAGCAGCTAGGGCACAGGACAGTGCACTACGTTGTGCTTCTTTGGAACAGCCACAGCATTTTGCTTTCAAGTACTCTACCTGTTTATTGGGGTCCTGTAGTTGTTCAAGAGTCAAGCTCCAAACCATTGGGGGTGAGAAGGTCTCCAGATAGCTGCCCATATTCTCCCACATGCCATAGCACCCTGGCTATCCAGTCTTGTGGCAAATCTTGGGTAGTATTCTCAAAACAGTATTTTGTAACCCTGAGGAGGACTTGAAACACATTCAGGGGACATAACAAGAGGAACATGCTGGCTTCAACATCCCATGGGTATTCAAAATTCTCAAAAGCTGTTGTAACCAGCCTGAAAGGAAAAGAGGAAGTGAAACAGTGGGAGAAAGTATCACCCCCAGCTTCCCCATAGTCTAAGTGTGATTATTAATCAATTCTGAGAGATGTTGTCCAAGGTATGGACAGGTCAGCAATACCAGCTTAAGCTCATGACCATTGATGTTATATCATAACTGGATATCACACTGTACAGCAAAATGAGAATCTGGGCCCCCCTCCCCGAGTTCATAAAGGGCACCCCAACAAGTACATACACCAAGTAAGAAGTACATACATACAGTAAGGAGTACATAGGACAGCCACAAGACCAAACACCATTGTGACCAGTGGCTGTTTAAATAATACAGCAATACAATGAACACTTATCACAATTTTGGCTTTGCTGCACTTGTGTCAGATCTATTGTTATCTCAACCCTTTGTGCCCCACATTGGGCACCAAAAAGGACTGGACTGCTGTGGTTTAGGCTTAGCTGCTAACACTGTGGGTTGGGATAAGGACAGTTTTCTGGGACAGTGCAGGGAGAAGGAAATAACAGCAACAGTATTTACAACAGGTTATACAAAACAGGTGTTACACAATGCAGTTTCTCACCAAACTGTGCAACTCAGACTGTACAGCTCAGATCTGTTATGAAGCCTGACTGTTGTGGAGCCACACTACCACTCTCCAACTATCCCCTTTTATACTGAACATGACATCATATGGTAGGGAAGTCTCCCTTTGGTTAGTTTGGGTCACCCATCCTGGCTGTGTCCAATCCCAACTTCTGGTGAAAATGAACACTGTTCTAGATGGACCTAGGACAACTCTAGAAACATTTTTTTTCACCTCCTTTTACTACAGACGACTTCATTCATGATTTAAAGAAAAAGGCTTTCTCCTCCTTTTATTACGTCATTTAATTTGATATCCTCTCATGGCTGCCAGGTCTTTTTTTTTTTTAATTCATTATATCTAGTACAGGACACTTATTTTCCCCTTCAACCTCAACCCTCCTTTCTTAATCAACATAATACCGAGCAAAACAATGAAAGAACTGCTACAGACTTGATTAACAATGGATTTAAGAAGTGTAACACAATTAATGACAATCAATATAGTTTTATGGAAATAGAACCTGTCAGATGAGTTTGATAATTGTATATATGTGTGAGATTACAAATTTAGTTGATAAAGGTCACATTGTTGATATAATAGACTCTTGTGTGATTTAAGACAGCATATTTTAATTGAGAAATAAGAATGATACAAAACAAGGTTTTATGCGTGGCACGGATGAAAGAACCCAGTTAGCTTATACGTTTCCAAACATGACTGGAAACTGGAAACTAGCTTTGAATGTGATTTAGAGACCTATTGCTAATATAAAGCTATGAAGTGTCCCAGTCAATCACTGTGAAGATTACTGGTACTTTGCTAACATACTCTGCAGAAGATGTTAATATTCTGATACCTGCAAACAAATAAAAAGAAAGTAAAGATGCAGATAATATCCTTCAGTAGATCATCACAGGTGGTTTTTCAGGACTGGCAAACTAAGTGGTTATCTACTTAGAAAACTGAGTGGTTGTCTGCTTGGAAAAAGGAGTGAATTTGGCTCCTCGGATAGAGGAGGACCTGCTATAGATAAACAGTTCTCCCGTGTCAGTAATAGGGATATGTTTAGAGAGGTGTAACACCACTTTACTTTGGTGTGGCATTCCTACTAATAGTCTCTTCAGTTACATTTAAGAAACCATAGTTTGAAACTACATTTTAGATAATGAAAAGTGTATTTATTTTAAAATTTAAAAAAGGTCTGTAATTTCTTAACTGTCTGCCTATTTTCAGAAAAAATCACAAATAGGTTTCTCTGGATAGCACCTGAACTTTTCAACAGGTTAATTGCCCTGCAAAAGATTTTTCTGGTTAATACTTGCCTACTGGCCATTGATGCTGTCAGTTTCTTCTAATTTTCTCAGACCAAAACCAACTCTTACAGTCAATTAGGCTATACTGCTAGCAGCTAAAGAACTGGCAAAAAAAAAAAAATCTATTTTGGGTAAACACATGAAGGGCTAAAACCCACTGTTTTTTTTCATTTTAACAGAAAAATGTCGACTGAATCAATTTGCAAGTACATACTGGGGAACAGGAACTTGATTATAGTGCTTTTTTAATGTATTAGAAGAGATCCAGATTAATATAATCTGGAAATGAGGAACCATCTTTAATAGTAAAGACCAGTAAGCAACATATCAACAAATTTTTATTAGAAATGTTAATATTAATATTGTATGTTTTGCTGAGATGAGCTTTCATTCCATTTGGAATTACTGCTGTAGTCCCTTCTATTTTAGAATACTTGAATCTAATCTAGAGATTTTGTAATCTGTCATTTCTGTGGTTAAATCAGCCACCTAATTGGAGTGTCATTTTATATTCAGAGCAGTGTCTAGAGCATCCTCTCTGAGCTATTTCTACATCTTATTGATTCTTTCTGCCTAATGGCATCAAGAAACAGCTCCTTAGCTACCCACAAAGCTGAAAGTCTCATCCAAGCTCTCATCCCTGCAAAATGCCTTTCTCTAGACTCGAGAAACACAACACTCCCCTGCTTTTATCCATCCTGAATGCTTATGAAAGGACTGCTTTTGTGTGATCACTTCAGTCTGTCATTTTGACCATAATACTCCCTGTATATGCAAAGTTTCTTGCATACCATCTGGCTCCTTGTTATCTACTTCATCCAACCCAAGCTGCCTATCTTAACATTCAAAGGTTTTCCTGACCTATCCTTACCAGACATCAATTAATTGTCAAAATATTGACTTTAGATTCCAGCCTGGCTAGGAAGCCAGCTGCCCTTTTCTACTTCTACTCGTCTAAGTACCCCTCATGATTAGGAAAAGCTGCCTGTAAGCATTTGCTTTACCTTACTCTCTCCTTTTAATGCCCTTCTTTATAATGTACTCTTCGGTGACTTGCTTCTTGTCAGTAAAAAGTGGCTGGAGCGCAGGAGGAACTGTTTTCAGGCTGAGCATCGTTTCAGTGTTTCTTTGCATTTTCACCACCTGCCTTTAATGTATCATTTCTACCTCATTCTAAATGGTCCCAGGGTTTAAGGCTATTTTGTTTTGGGATGGGGGACGACACGACACACAGAGAAGTGGAGAACACTTCAGCATGAAAAACCTTGAAATAGATCCGCTTGCAGTACAAGACGGTCTCTCCTACCTATGAGCTGTAAGTATTCCTCGTGCAGTCCTGTTCTGCGCCTCTGGTGCAGGTACCGAGTGGCTGTTTTGTTGGGTCAGTTCAGAAATCCCACAGCTTTGGACTTCTGCCTCTCCTAGCATTCCTGGCAGGAGCTGTGCCTTCAAAGATGTTCTGTGCAGGGCTGTGCTCCAGAGCAGGGTCCAGCCAGGCTGCCCCAGCTGTTCAAGGTGACATCAGGGCGTCTGGGGGAGCTCAGCCCTCAAGGCTTCTAAGGCCATCTAGCTAAAACAAAGGATCAACATCATTAATTTAATTCTGGTTGCCTTTAAATGACCCTGTGAAGAAACACAGATCCCTATCCTCAAATGAATGCCTCCTCACTGTGATTTGAATGTAAATCCATTTTTCTTTGCTGTGAAAATTAAGCCAAATGCCAACAGCTGAAGAGTTGTACAGGTTAGTAAACAAATCCCAGAGTCCCACTGCTCCAAGCTACTTTGTTTCTCTTCCCAGATAGTAGAACAAATAAAACAAATGATTTGTATATGCACTGTTTATTCAAAGCAACATTCATTTTTTACAGGATCTTAACAAAACAAACTACTGGCTGGATTAACAAAATGGATTAATTATTTTATGACCACTAACAGTGTATAGATGTGTCACTTAATGAGAAAGGGAATCAACTTTCACACTTCTGGGGTAAATCTGATAACCTCATTTGAAGAGTTCTGTCTTCCTCTTAGTCCTCAAATATGGTCACTGCCAGAGGAGGGATAGAAGGCTTGAAAGAGCAATGAGCTAATCTGGTATATATTTCAAACTCTTTAGGTAATATTCATAACTTCCTACCTGGAATATCATTGAAGTCAACACTATAAGTGATGGGCACAATGTAGTCAGGTTGTGAGTTAAAATAAGAGATATGGTGAAAGTAGAATGAGCGTTTTGTTTTGAGCCAAATCCAAGCATAGCATGCAGAGAACTCAGTTCCTGGGTAGCTTGTAGTCAAGAATTAGATTTACCTAATGTCTGGAGTATGTGACCTTGCCTACTGGAGAAATATGGAACAAATCTATGCATAAAATTTTGATTCTGTCTGAAATGAAACTTTTCAAAATTTGATTCAAACTTATTTTCAATTCATTTGCATTGCAGCTGAGAAAGGGCATTTTTTTAGGCCTGAAAGCCAGAAATAGCTGCAGATTTAAAAGAACCGAACTTTATCAGTGAAGTCCAAAGCTGAGATCTGGAATGACCCATTTAGAGATGGTCTAGTCCATATATGTCACCACAAACAAACATTCTGGGGAATTAAAAAGGAAAAAAAAAGTTTCAAAGATCTGGTATATATGGCTCAAAGAAACTGCCCTCTCAAAAATACTGATGTGGGCAAACAACACTGAATGTAGTTTGGGATGAAATCAATGGGTTGCAGGCAGGTAGTTCATTAATGTGATTTTAACCAAGACCTGGTTTTCTGACAGATTTTCTTGTGTCTCTAGGAAGTTGTCTACATCTTTTACAGATTAAAAATCTTAACAATTTCAATTTAATCTTCCCACTAATGAGACTGGCATGAAAAAGTCTTTGAAATCTTCGGATAATTCAGCAGTGTTTACAGCAGATGGCTTCCTCTTTGAAGATTTGACATATTATTAGTAGGTTAGTATCGTGTTCTGACAAAACTTCAGTAAAGATATTTTGGTTCTAAATCTAAATTAAAATCCTTTGATAGCAAATCTGATCTGATCTTCTTGGATCAATTGCTTCAGATTGGATTATTGTACTGAGCAAGCTATCGTAATGTGGCATATCAGAATTGATTTGCTCTACAAGTTTATCTCACTTTAGTTAGAAAAAGAGAAATATGTTATCACTTCAGACTTTTGCTAGTTTTGATACATAACAGTCTTTGATCTATAATGATGTTTTATGCAAAACTGCATCTGGTGGTTTACTAAAATGAATTACTATTACCTACTGCATTATGACACATGGCACATAGATTCTGATTCTATGAGATTTAAAAAACCCACTATGTAATAAAAAAATCCTATTTATGCTTTGTGTATACATGCACTAGATGAAAATTATTCCTGCACACCTGCTGTGTGCATAATTTTGGGAACTCTGAAGATCACATTAATGAAAAATGTCATAAGTAGTCTTTAAACAGTTTGCTTAGAATAACCGTTCTGCCTGATTTTATGGTTTGCTTTGTTTGTTTTGTTTTGTTTTGTTTTATTTTTCTCTAGGATGGATGGTAGAGAAAATAAAAATCAAGAGACACGTAAAAGGTTAGATTTATGAATGAAACTCTCCCCCACAAAAGCCAAGTGAGCAACTTGAAGAGGCTTCTAGGCAGCTGTACATTCCTGACTGCTGCTTATACAACAGATTGCAGAGACTGCCTTTGGCAACATTTCCTGCTTCGGATTTTCACAAGGGTGAACTGCTCTTGAAGAGTTTTTGACTGTTTTCTTCACTCTTTTTTTTCACTCCTCAAGGAAGGACTGGTACTTCATGGAGACTCTTTTGGTGAGCTTCTGTCACCCACCACTTTGATACATCTTAGATATTTGTTTTTCAGAGCCACTGACTGCTTATAGGCAAATAAGGTCATGAACAGAGTAATGGGGATGCCACCCAGAGGAATTCTTTGAATTGCTGTGATAAAATTCTCTGAACTGGACACTGTTTGTTGAGGCAGGGAATTGAGACAGTTAATAAAAAGAAAACATCCTCAATGAAAACAATTCTGATAGAAACTGATTCTTCATATGAAACTTCTACAGGAAATGAGGTCTTGAGATGTAGCATCTTTTTAGTTTAGGCTGCAAATAATTTGAGGTTACAGAGGCTTTCAGACCTATAAAGCAATACGGTTGCTACAGTCTTTGTTTTCTGTGACCCACTTTTTTTCCTTTTTTTTTTTTTAAATATAATTTTATTTTTCTCTTTTCTCACACTGGTTGCTTGAATTTGAAATTTATGTGGTTGAGGGATATTTTCCTTCTGATCATTCTTTATCTTGCTTTTGTCCAAAAAAAGAAAATATTCACACTCTTCTGTAGACTAGACAAATATGAAATACATGAATATGTAATAAGTGCATAGAGATGTTTGTAACATGAATGTTTCAAGCTAGACTTCTGTATGCTAAACACAACTTTTGTAGACTTAAAAATTTTAAAAATGTTATTTAAAGAGACAAGAAGAAGATTTCTAAGCTTTCAGCTTACAGCAAGGCAGCACCACCATGGCCAGCACAAGTATATTGTACTCATCTCAAATCTTTCTTCCCAGCAGTAGAAGTGCCATGGCCTGTTTAAAAATCACTCATTGATGCTAATGAATAATGTTGTCTTCTTTTCAGGAATGACCAGAATATAAGTAACATTCTTGAAATGAGTCCAACATTGTGCAATAAATGTATTTGTCCAATCTGTTACCTATGTGCAATTCCTTACCATCATCCAATTCCTTACCTGTGAAAATGCTGCTGCTGTTGGTTTTGCTGGTAATCTTGTAGCCATGATTTATCTTTCCTGGATTTTCCTTGATTTCTTGAAAGAAAAGAGCTGTGGCTCTGTTCATTTGCATAAAGTTCACAACTGTGCCACACACACCTCTTGCCGGTTGAATAATGTAGTAGTATTTGGCATTAAGATTAATGCTTCAATTTGAACACAGTGTTTCTTTTGATACAACACATTTTTACAAACAAAATTTAAAGTCAAATCCGATGAAAAGCGACTAATTTGTTGGGTTTTTTTTTTCCCAAATAGCTTTAGTGAGAAATTCTAGCACACGCCCAAGGACATGGTTGTATTGCAGGTGCTATGCAGCTGAGAGTGCCTTTTAGATAAATGATTCATAAATACATCACCATGTGCTTGAGAAGGATCACAGTGATGTATTCAGCAGACCACTACAGGACCACAATATTAATTTTAATAGCATCTCTTTAATACAAACAATAGTGTATTTATCCAAGAGAAAAGGCTGGTTTTTTAAAACTTGTGTAACTTTCTAGGGCTTTAACTTGTGCAATTCTGATGTCATGCTGATGTCATATGCATTCAGAATATTAAAAGGACTGGGGAGTAATAATTACAAGGAAACTATATATAGAAGGGCCCCCTCCCCCCTTCCCCCATAAAAGCTTACAAAGTTTTGTCATAGATTGATTAGTTCATGTGTTAAAAACCATTCAGTTACTTTCTTAAAGGTGTAAAAGATCTGTGTTTAATGTAAGACAGCACAATGCAGTCTGGCTTTTCACTGAGGAATTAGCTAAGTGACACAACGAAGTCTGTACTTCTCATTGTGCTTTCTGTACACAACTAGGAAAACATATACTTTCAGCCTAGATTACTTTTATTTTAAATGAAAGAGAAAAGTAAGCAGATGGAGAGCAATTATAAAAACTCCCACAAAAAAGAAATGCCAATTGTAGACCTCAAATATTCTCCAGCATGAAGCCTCTTGCTGTCTTGATGCTGTTTAAATCTTCTTTAAAGATTTAAGTGTCAGAGAAGAGGATGCAAACTCTTTTCTGACAAGATATTTTATTCACTCACTGGGAGACTTCCCCCTATCCCAAGAAATACATTCCTTTCCTCTCCCTAATGCCTTCCATTTTTCAGTTTGCAGTAATGAAGAAGAGTTAATCTAAATCAGTCGTTCTGCATGCCAAGGAGCAACATAGAATTTAACCTCTCCTAGGTGAGCATTCAGTTTACTTGGTTGCAGACATTTGAGGACATTTCCAGCTCATCACCCAGGCTTAGGCGCTACTGAGAGTAAACCCATGAGCAATCAATGGCCATCAAATCTGCCAACAAAAGAGTTGCTGGAGGCATCCCCAGTTTTGGGGGAGTGATTACTAGATATTTCAGAGAGGATTTTGGTTTCAGAGTCCTGCAGATTTAAGAGATGACATTATAAGAAACTTACAAGTTACAGAAAGTCATTCTCTTTGCTTGCCTTCTGTCTCTATATTTTCTGTGAAAAGTTCAACTCCTGTTACCATTTGGAAACATTATTTTTGGTTTAGTTGCATTTGTCTCAACAACTTCATCTATAAGATAATGATCAGCTGTTTAGGAAGCTGAAATTGTACATGAAGAGTAAATGTTTTTTCATCTTATACACAGATATATGTTATTTCCTACATTAGCTACTCCCATTGTGTTTCCTGTTTGCAGGTAGGAAAGAATGCTAATTTTTTCCTTGACTTATTCAGAGTTATGAAACACTTTTACCCTGTTTTAATATTATAAGTTAAAGCTATTTCTTACTTCATTGTCATAATGGTTTCACACGAAGGTATTAAATTCTTTGTCTTTCCTTTTTTTTTTTTTTTACATTATCAGACTTATAGGCAAAATCAGCTTGTACTCCTGCTCCGTCTGTACCCTTAAAATAATTTTACCTGCAAATACTGTCATCTGGAAGTACAAATCTATTTGTAGGCCTTGATTCCTCCTTTTTAGGTGTTTGAACTTATTCTTAATAACATTCAGTTCGCAACTGTGCTCACTAAATGCCTGCCATTATGTTAGTGGTCTTTGCTGTGTGGTGCTGTGAGGAAACCTTGTGCCTGCAAATTTAGATGGGCTCTTAAACAACAGAGATAATGTGGAAATATTCAACCACTGTAGCAGTTGGTCAAGCCATTTGAACACAGATGTGTTACCTCTTTACTTGCAGTCTTCAAGCTTCCCGGCTGCCATGGTAGTTACTACACAATTGCCTCCAAAACAGAATACTTGTATGAATTTAAACCTGGCTCTTGGAAATCTGGCTTTCCTGGCCTGAAGGAAGGATGTGGTAGCTCCCAATTGCCCACTGCTTCCCTGAAAGGCTGCTGTCAGGTCCACCTGCCCTTCCTGTGGGTGGGTAAGAGGATGCCAGGGCAGGGGAGACCAGGGTGTGTTGCGGGCACATGCCCATATGCAGCTAGCGCCGGCTGCTCACCTGCACACCAAGGCAGAGCAGTGTGCAGATCACTGCTCTGCATCTGCCAGATAAATCAAGCACCTGGTGTAAATCCAGGCATGTGAGGCAGTATCTGGCACTTCTTGTACTACCTGGGCTTCCTGGACAAGCAAATGGATTAAAACAGTACAGGGCTGACAACTATTATTATTTTTTCTGTCAATGCTTACAGAGCACAAAGAAAATATATATTGAGTATGTATTATTTTAAAAAACAAACATACTGAGAGATGTTTGAGGAAATTAATTTGTCATAATATTTTAAAAAAGTGGCCTCCTCGAGTAAAGAAAAAAGGTAATTTTCTTCTTGTAACACCATACTTCTGATTGTGTTTGAAGTAAATCATCAGTGTGGGGAAAGTAAAATAAAAGATAGCTTTAAATTTCTTTCATGTCATGCTATTTGTAGTCTGCTGAGATACCTCACTCATGTTCACGCTCTAAGAACCAAGCTGGAAATGAGGAATAGTACAAGTAACTCAGTTTTACTTGCTGTTCTTTCCAGCCATATCTCCAAACCTTTGCAATGTGGGGGAAATGGGCTGGAAGTAACTTCTAATTCTCAGACCTATGCATTGCCTGAATCTAATGTCTTTCATGCAAGATCCCACAAAATTTCTACTGATTTGCCATATAAATATAGGGAAAGCAGACTGTCTGTGTCTTCCTTCAATGATTTACAAATGCAATTAACTTAGAAGCAATAAATGCCTGTCAATATAATACTCAGGCAGAAAGCAGGATCATTCCACCTCCAAATTGCTTAAATACCTTGTTTAGGCTATGCTTTCTTGACTGTATGAACTACAAAAATAAAATTAAAGCAACCTGTTCTGTTAAATCACTTCTAAACGTATCCATACTTTGCAGCTCTTATATTGTTCCTACCTGGAGGAAGGAAATAATTAAGCAAAGTGGGATATGATAGTATTTTTAAAATAAAAATATCACCTGCTTTAAATGAATTTCCTCCTTTTTTTTTCTGTCCTGAAGAATAATGTTCTCACACCATTTAAAGATATTGCCTGTCAATACAGGAATCTAATTCATGCATAAGGAAGAAGGAAATCTTTTCTACTGTTGTCATGATTAAAATTCCAATTTAGAAAAAGCTTTCTGCAGGAATGCCCTTTTATCCATTCTCTGTTGTCATGATATTGATGATTTATTAGAATAATTTTTTATCCTTTGATTTTTAAAAATTATTATCTCCATTAATCTGCATTAAAATAACTTCCTCATACCTGTTTTATGTTTTCCACTTGAGCCTAGCCTGGAAATTGCCATATTGCTGTGTTAAATTAAGAATTTCCTTTCACTCGTTTCCATTCTTGGAATACCATAAATATCCTAGTCCTATTCTATCCATCTTGATCCCCAAGCAATAAAAACCAGCTTAGTTGGACATTCCTATCCTTATCCAAATATTTTCTTAACAGACCCTCCCACTTTATCGCTTACTGTTTTCAATGAGTGCTATAACTCTTTCCTCACATGATTTAGGCCACATTTTTAAGCTTGTGAATCTTACATTAGGCATATTGGTCTATGTGCCTGGAGTAATTGTTTAAATATTGAACCTCAGCCCAAATGTCTAAATATAGGCTCCCACATTTAAATGTTAATTTCAGAAATGACACTACTGGGGAATTGTCCTTGTAGGTCATTCAGAAGTCACTATTAATGAAGTGGGCTGTGTTTGCATTATGCATGCACCATATTTATCTTAGCAATGGAGGTGGATTGAAGTTTCAGAATTTCACCTGTGAGTTTGTTTTTATGTGGTTTAATCTGTGTTTAATGAATCTAATTGACTATAT
The DNA here is from genome assembly GCA_020800305.1 of Porphyrio hochstetteri. Classification (NCBI taxonomy): domain Eukaryota; kingdom Metazoa; phylum Chordata; class Aves; order Gruiformes; family Rallidae; genus Porphyrio; species Porphyrio hochstetteri. The sequence continues at coordinate 29,273,753 of CM036938.1, forward strand.
AATGGTAGGAAATTATCTGCATGTCTGGAAAACATGCCTTGGACTTCTAAATCATCATTCAGTGGAGTTTTTAATATTGGGATGATTTATGATTATCTGTTACATGTGCACTCTGTTTTTGAAATGCAAGACACCAAGAAAGGAATGAGAGAACTAAATAAACAGAATGTATTCTTTATGAAGAATAATCAAGCTTCTTGCAAGTGAATTCATGTAAGCAACTTTTAAGAGAGATCTTAATTATCAGTGTGTCTGCCATGTCTTACTGTTTTATTCAGTGCAGAATTGCCTTTTTTTTAATCCTCAAGAGAGTTAACATCTTCATTTTCCAAATGATAAAAACAACAACATTATTTGTACATTTTATGACACTGCAGCCTTTCCATCTGTCCTGGGTGTCACTGCCTGCATTCGTGCACCATCACATAATGAGGCATGTTTTAGGAGCTAAAATCCCTCTTTCCTCTTCATTATGCATGTGGCATGCAATGCAATTTACTACATAACAGATGTCATAGCTAAGTACCCAGGCTCATGTCATGATTCATTCATTTGAAGACAATCTGTTGCAGCAGAGCAGAGTTTTTCAATAACTAGGCAAAATTTTCTGTTTGCCTGAGCACTCCAGATTTTGTGCTTTACTGTGCTAAGTTGGATAGGCTAAAACATCAGGTATAAGACAACTTGTACGGAGGCCTAGAATGCAGACAGGAAATCTGACATTTGAGAAGGCATCTACTTCTTTGGCTTTTTATGTTACTTACCTAAAAAAAAAAAAAATTAAAATATTATTTCTAAGCTACAGTGCGTTTCTACTTTAAATTTTTGTCTTGATTCAACTCTTACTTCTCCAGACTCCTATAAAAATAAATTACACAGTTCAAAACTCACTGGTGCAGTTATTGGAAGAACTTTGGGGATCTTAAAAAATGAGAGTTTGATGTCTAGACAAATTTGGTGGAACATTATTATACTGCCCTTCCAAAGTGAGAAGAATTCATGGCAGGCAGTATTTTACATAAGATTGCCATTAAACATGGTCTATCTTCGGGGGAAAAGGCAGACAGTAATAAGTTATACAGGAATGTAGAATTATCTCAATCTGAGGAGCTGCAGTTGCAAATGAGGTAACTCAAATCATTATTAGGGTTAGAAATGCAGTAGCTATATGAATAGAGCAAAATTTTAAAGGTCTTCACTAGGCACTGCATATTTAACCAGTAGGCATCCTGGCATTTCTGGTAGATGGTCTGAATTTATGCTGATTGGAACTTTGCAAATGTATGCAACAATAATAAAACAGTTTTGAAAATCTACAGATTGTATCACATATCATTTTTTAGTTTATATTAGTAAGAGCAAGACCATTTATGTGCAGAGGCTTAATAGAACAGTAGTGTGTCTCATATAGACATCTCCAAATGGCATCACTCACCAGACTGATATCTTTGTTGAGCGTCTGAAAACTAGTTTTCTCAGTCAAGGATGGCAAAGCATCTTTGGAAACAGTGAAAATCCGAGTCAGATTTAAAGAAACAAACCAAACCAAACTGATAATTAAAGAGGCCTCATCCAACATCTGAAAAGTAGTGAAGTCTGTAGAGTGAGTTTGCACATTTAATATTCCTCTGATTCTTGCAAGGGACAATGCAAAACCACAGCAGGAGAGTTTCTTACTGGGAGTCCTTTGGAATCCTCTCCTGAGAATATAGAAATTGATTTCCCATCTGCATTTGAGGAAGCCTGATGGGAGATATTTTTCTTATGATTGTGCTTTCAACTGCCCTCTGCGAGCATCTCTAATGACAGGTTGTGGTGCCCACCAATACACCGTTTCAGCAAGAATGGGTCAAATTATAAAAAAATCCTTGTACATCAGATAGAATTCAGGTTGTGCAGACTTTATTAATATGAATAAAGATTTTCAATAGTCTTCTCCAGAAAACAGCTGGAATGCTATTCAACATAGAATTGTCACACTGCGTATATATTATTATCTAGAAAGACCTTTTATATCAGTATTACCGATCTACTGAACCTCCAAATTCCTTTGTGAAAAATTATTATCCTGTTTCATTAGAATAGTTTTGATGCTGTGTTCATGACAGATTAGGATGATACCTTAAGGGACTGGTTTTTTTTTTTTCTCAACATTTGTATTATATTGCTTCAAAATAGATTCCTAATGAGCTCATTCCACGATTTTCTACTTTACCTTATCTGTACTTAGGGTATAAGATGTCCAGGGAATGTGGAAATAATGAAAGTCTGCTGATAGCAGAGCAGAAAAAAGAAATAAAATCATCCCTTCTCACCTTTCCCACTAAAGCTGTAGAGGGGACTTTAAATACAGCTGATAAAAAAAAGGGAATTTCAGTTTTGTGGGAAACTCTGGCCTGCTGGTGTTGCACTTTGCTCTGCATCAGAAGGAACCAGGAAGACAAAGAATTTCCCAATGGCATGGGACAGTCTCTTGTTGGAAGAAGCCTGTGGATGGTGGGTGCGTGGGGCAGGCAGGGAGCTGGAGACCTCTGTGCCCGAGGACTGAACGGTTCTGTGCTGCCAGACAGTTGTCCGAGGCGTGTGGAAGGGTGGGTGGTGGGAGCAGCTGTTTCAATTCCACTGACTCAGTGTTTTCAGACAAACAATGCTGCCAGAAGCCTTTCCCTCTTGGAGTTTTGACCAGCTCTGATATTTCAACAAGACAGATGCACAAAATGTTTCTTCTGTTGCTGTCTCAAGCTGGTGCTGAAAAGAGAATGTAACCATTTCTCCTGCTACATTACAAGGAGGAAGATAACCTCGTAAATCCCCTCTGAATTCCCACACCTGAGGCTTATACGTGTTCTGAAGATGGCATGTCAACAGCCTATGTAGATTCTTGGGGAGACACTAACACTGCTGGCAATATGTACTTCACAGTATCGCTCCCTCTTTCATTCAGTTAAAACAAGTCTTTGTTTGTATACTTCCTAACAGTGCCAGCACTGCAATAGTACAACCCCTGCTTACCTGTAGAATAGAATAATTACAAAATTCTTCATGTTTAGAGATTGAAATAGTTCAGATTTTTTTTCCTTTTTTTTTTTTTTCCCTTCTGGTGAGTTCCTATGCAGAACTTGCCCCACAAAGAGCTAACTTGCTTTCCTACCCACCTTAAACTTACCAACTAAGGCAATTCTTGAAATAGAGTAATTTCCTTAGTGCTAGGGCATTTTGAAATAAGGGATTTCTCCCCTGCCAGTTGACTGTTTAAGATCTAGTGTGTTTTAGTGCAAATATAGTATATATACTACTGTTCCCTGAGCTTTACTAGTATCTGCATGCCTGATTCTAACAACCTTTACTAGTCTATACACAGATAGTTCTTTTAAAAGCTGTGTAATGCCAGCACAACCAGAATACCTCATTTTTATACAGTCATAGGTAGGTATGTTGAATGAAATGATAGATGCAACTGATTTTTTTTGGGGGGGCAGGGGTGGAATAATATTCAGATTTATGGGCTGTACTCCAATTTATTCTGCGTGTATCAGGAAAGGAATGTTACTCCAGATGGAGACATATGTCCACATGTGACACTCTGAAATGGAACTGAATGGCTGAAATATGTAAAAGATTGCATTTATTTCTGAAAATGACATGAACAAAATTTGTAAGTTTTTTGTTAGTGGGATTCAGTTGTATGTTCTTGTAAACTGACTTCAGTTATAGTTTAAACAGTAAAGTTTTAAAAAGTGATTCACAGATTTGGGTTAGTTTCTTCATAAATGTGAATTTCATCTTTTTTGGTAAAATGAAAGAGGCTTCTTTTGCTTGAAAGGAAACCCATGTGATAAGATACTCTAGCCTAGATACAAAAGTAAAAAAATATTAGAATTATCTAATGGTACTTCTTCTTTGGGGCATCTAATTTCTTTTGTTGATGAAAAACTATTTTTTCTTTGGGATATAAAACCTTAGTGGCACTTGAAAACATTTGACTCCATCTCTAGAGTTTTTACAAGGAATAGCCACAGTTGTGGGGAAGAAGAATAGTATATTGAGATTATTATTTTTTTAATCCCTTGTAAAGCACTACTGCAAAGCTGTACCAGGCATTGTTGTTACTAGACAATGGAGTGTAGGAAGAATGCAATTTCTCACATCAGACACCCACTATGTGCCTTTGGCAGTAGGAATGAAGTATCAGAATCTCAGAACTAGAATATTTGAAAAATATTTTGTTGGCTTTTGCATGTTACTTGCTACTCTCAGGTACCCATTGCTTCAGGCTATCTGTCACACTGTTGGTGTATCTTCTTTTAACCAGGGAAGCTGCAAAAGCAGCATATGAGTTTACACCCAGCTGTATGATAAAGTACAGTAGGGATTTTTGATGGAACATAATTTGAATGCACATGCAGTGTTGCTGTGTTAAAAGGATGATGTATGCAGGGATAATTGATTCTTATTTACACAGATTGTTTTTTTTCTTGCTGCATTTAATATTTTCAATGTATAGGGAGTGCCTCTGGTTTTGAAACTTGTGTGTTACCTTTAATTCTCCTGGTGATCACTGCTATAGTGTTAACTGTGGAATAATTTCTCCATTTGCTATTCTCTCTGCAGGTGCGCAGGCTCTGGAGTACGATGACTTGTAAACTCAAGGGTAAGGACAGCAAGAGATGTACAGCACACCAGCACTGAGCCATTGTCTGTGGGCAATTTGACAATGTGGAAAAAGGTCTTTGAAGATGTGATGACTAGTTGTCTGACATTCTCCTTGGAGCTATACTACACACCTTGAAGAAGTACACATGCCTTCCCACCTAGCAAAGGCAGTTTTAAAAGGGAATTGTCACCATTGTCCTATGAAAACCATGAGGCTGTAGCACAGCAGGGGTGTGAGTACATGAGGATGAACGGGGTACAGAAGGGAGGGAAGGTGAGGGAATTATGGGGTCATGGATTTTATGGCTAGATAATCCTTGCTTTGTGTGGATTTATTAGCCTCACCAGAGAGCTGCCTACCTATAAATCCTATTCCTTATTTCCCCCTCCTGTTTCTACAGGAGCTAGGGAGCTGTGCTAGACATGGAAATGCAGGCTTTTTCTGACCACTCTCTGAGGGCAGGCAGCACATTGCAAACGCAGCCTTACATGTTGGTGAAACAAAAGCTCCTGGGTTTTTTGTGTACGATAGGTCATCAAGTTAAAACCAATAAGGTGGAATGAGTCCTAACCAAGGATTTAGGACTTTCCCATATTAGGTGCAGTGTTGGTAGCACGTCATAAGATTTATAACTTATCAACATGAAATTTTACAGGAAGAAAAAGGGTCTATCGTTGTACTGACCTTTATTTTTCAAGCTTACTGCATTGTAACACCCCCCACCTTTTTTCTTTCTACAGATCAGATACCTCAAAAAACCCTATTTTCCTTAGAAAATTGATTTGTAATATGAAAGCCTGCTAATGTACTTCCTTTGTAAGTTTACACTAGGACTGAGAGCAATATTATAGGAATATTCTGCTGATTATGTTCCGGCTATTTTGGGATAGTCCTATTTTTGTTAATTCCAATATTATAGGAATACTCTGTCAATTTGTTAATTCCAATGTTGTAGGAATATTCTGCCAATTAGGTTCCCTATGTTTTGGAATAGTTCTGGTTTTTTTACCAGACAGTACAAGATACTGTGTGCCAGGGAGCTCTTTATATTACAGGGTGAAAAATTATAAAAATATTTATTTACAGAACAAGATTCTCCTCTAAAAAAAAAAGAAGTTAGTGGATTAGTAGTAGCCTGGAATATGTGGGAATTACGATGTCTGAATGTGTATCCTTTTTTTATTTAGTTTTTTTTAATGGGAACCCATATTACTGCAGAAAAAAATGTGCCTAGTATCAGATATTTTCTGTACAATATAAAGACAATTATTCTATACAATCTGCATCAAATGAAGAGCGTTGTTTTCAGGAAAACACATAAATTTATACCTGTAAGAGAAAAAAAAATCTCTGCAAGGTCCTCTTAGTTCTCTGGAGAGCTGGCTTATTCCAAAATACATAAATCAGAGAAACACTGTATAGTTACTGCAATAGTATGGTGGTTTTGGAAGTAATGAAATGTTGCTACTACTTTTCTTAATAATGGCACATTGGCTTTCAACTCATATATGATTTTTTGTGTGTATGTGTGTATTTATATAAAAGTACAGAAACATAGAAAACCCATATATACATATATTGCAGAATATTTCACACTTGAGCATAATAAACAATAAATTATTATGTGACATGTAATACAGGAATGTGTAGTTCATGAAGTCACAAATTTATACCCCATTGCTCCTGCACCATCAAAGAAAATGATGTGGCAATATTGGACAAAATCTCTGGTCTGCTATCCATTTTTTCCTTGTAAAAAAACCCAAAATCAGAAGCAAACAAAACCCATCACCTAAAAGCTAACAAACAAAAACTCTAGACAACAAACATACTCTTAGAATAGTGTGAATTTAATTTCCTTATTTCTGTAATTATCTAGTTGATGCAGACCTTGCTCTTCCCAGGCTGCTCCTGTTGGGTAGATAGAAGCCCCTTCTCTTTGGATCACAGGCTGCAAAATCTGCAGTTTAGACGTGAACAGGAGGTTCCATCAGTGAGATTTTCAGTTGTTTAACTACAGTGTCATTGAACATTATCATCACCATCATCATGGTGTATCAAGATAATAGTGAATCTTTAGCCATCCATGTGTTTGGATCTCTCTTTTTTAGTATGATTCCTCTGTGTCTTTGTGAGTGTGTGTGCATGTGCTTGTATAGACACATATATAAATATCTGACTTCATACATTCCATATTTATGTATGTGCAGGCTATTCCCTATAATAATAAAGAAATGTGTATGTTCAAACAATGGAAAAGAGTATCCGTTTATGTGAACAGAAAAACAGGGAAGCTATTGAAATGTTTGGGACATGTGTATGAGGAAAGGTCTGTGAAACGACAAATGAGAAAAACTCCTTTGCAAAGTGAGAACATTTACTTCCTTTAAAAACCAGGAGGATGAAACATGTATGTTCTGCTTTAACCCAGTCTGTCTAATCTTTTCATTGAGATGCCTCTGGATAACGAGCTTGATAGAATGAGTGCATCAAACATTTAAACATTTATATTCATTTGCTTGTCATAAATCTTAGTAAAAAGGCAATGCTTTCTTAGTCTTGTACTTACAGAGAAGGGCATCCCTCTCTCTCTCTCATTCCTCCTCTCCTTTTGTCTTCTCTTTCTCCTTCTTTCTCCCCTTTTTCTTTTTCCTTTCTCTGCCTTTCCTGTAAATCTGCTTTCCAGCACAGCTGCTGACAATATGTCTCTTTTGGTGCTTTTGGGCAGCACTCTGTTGTCTGCTGATGATTTTATTCCTTGAAGGGATACAGACAGAAACTTAAAGTACAAAAGTAATAATAAATCTCCCCAAAACCTAACCCCCTCAAGTAATTTTCTTCTCTTTATTTTCAATATGTTTTCAACCAAAATATCCCCATCCATGCCCCAAAAAATTCAACTCCCAAACCTCTGAAACCTAAGCATATTTTCATACTGTATATTCAATTTAGAAAACACTGAATTCAACTCTAATCATTATCTGACTTATTCCTACAGTTATCTGACTGACAATATCTGCTTGGTCTAATACGTGTTTAGCTGTTGTCACCTTCAATGGATTGAATACACATTAAATGGAGAATCGTCTTGAATGATGATTTGAGAAACCAGGAAATGGCTTGAATACAGTGGGTTTAAAAAAGAGAGGAAATACTCATGTAACTAAAGTAACTCATTTCTGCTCTTCGGATATGAAAAGAAATCATACCTTGATTATCACTGACTTTTTCACCTTTTTTCTCTAGTTCATTTTGGAATTCCCTCCGTTCACCTATTTTTTCTCCTGCTAAAAAGCAGACGGGGAAATGGTAACTAAAAGAATGAAAAAAGAGGGGAGAAAAGGGAATATGAGTAAAAAAAAAAAATCGGGAGAAATGAAGGCAGGTTCTGTTATATATTTTCACTTTTGGAAGAAAATCTACCAGGAAAGCTTTAAAAAGAATTTTTTGCTGAAAAGAGAGTTTCATTTAAAATCTTGCAGCTAGCCTTACATTGGCAGAGAGCAACAGACAAGTCTGTGAGGCTATATTGTGATAAGGCAATCTTAGCTGACTACCATCTGTCTTTCTTGTGAACTTTTTTGAACCTCTAATCCATCTGATTGAATATCAGAGTGCTCCATGCAGAGCAGGGTTTGTTAATGTGGGTTCCCCTCTGTTGCACAGTTAGGAAGATATTTATTATTGTTAAGTCCCACATAAGCAATTGGCTGCTAGTCGTTAGCAAAATCTTGTTTGCTAAACGATGTATTGGAAAAGTGTGAAAGCATCTTGGTGTCTGAAACTTAAGGACATGACAATAATAATGTTTGCAATTGGTTCATTTGAAAAGGTAATACATTCATTAATGTTCTCCAGGCTATGAAGTTTGTGTTATCCAATGTGAAAACAAGTACTGTTGTAGTTAATATGAATGCTATGGGTACACATACCTGTTTTCAAGTGTGTCAAAGTACTTTTTAGTCATACAAATACGTGGTATGTAGGATTCAGCAAATTAGTCTTCTGCATTGAGCTGGTATTAGCTCATCTCACAAAAACCTTGGCAATAGTAGTTGCTAGATTGTTTCTCAGCTCTGCATGACCTGGGTCTTTAATTGGTTTGGGAAACGAAAGGTGGCCAAAGAAGTTGCCGAAGTTGCAACTGGAAAAGAAGAAGGTCATGAGGAGTAGTCAGCATGGATTCACCAAGGGGAGATTGTGCTCGACCAATCTCATAGCCTTCTATGATCTCATCACCGGCTGGGTGGATGGAGGGAGAGCAGTGGATGTCATCTACCTTGACTTCAGCAAGGCTTTCGATACATGGGAGACAGCCCCTGACATCCTGATAGAAAAGCTGAGAGAGCATGGGATAGATGAGTGGACAGTGAGGTGGGTTGAGAACTGGCTGTCGGACCAGGCTCAGAGGGTTGTGATCAGTGGAGCAGAATCTGAATGGAGGCCTGTGACTGGTGGTGTTCCCCAGGGCTTGGTGTTGGGTCCAGTCCTGTTTAATATCTTCATCGACGACCTTGATGAGGGAATAGCATCCACCCTCAGCAAGTGCCCATGATACAAAGCTGGGAGGGGTGGCTGACATGCAGGAACACTGCGCTGCCATCCAGCCAGACCTGGACAGGCTGGAAAGCTGGGCAGGGAGAAACCAGATGAGGTTTAATAAAAGCAAGTGTAGAGTCTTGCACCTGGGGAGGAATAACCGTCAGTATCAGTACAGGCTGGGGGATGACCTGCTGGAGAAGAGCTCTGTGGAGAAGGACCTGGGGGTCCTGGGTGATGACATGTTGGCTATGAGCCAGCAGTGTGCCCTGGTGGCTAAGAGGGCCAATGGGATCCTGGGATGCATCAGGAAGAGTGTGGCCAGCAGGCCTAAGGAGGTGATCCTCCCCCTCTACTCTGCCCTGGTCAGGCCCCACCTGGAGTATTGTGTCCAGTTCTGGGCTCCCTGGTATAAAAAAGACAGGGATCTCCTGGAGAGAGTCCAGAGAAGGGCTACGAAGATGATTAAGGGCCTGGAACATCTCCCGTATGAGGAAAGGCTGAGTGAGCTGGGACTGTTCAGCCTGGAGAAAAGAAGACTGAGGGGGGACCTAATTAATGTTTATAAATATCTTAAGTATGAGATGCAGGGGGAATTGGCCAACCCCTTTTCAGTCATCTGTGGGGATAGGACAAGGGGCAATGGCTGTAAACTGGAGCACAGGGAGTTCCGCACCAAAATGGGGGAGAACTTTTACACAGTGAGGGTGACAGAGCCCTGGGACAGGCTGCCCAGGGAGGTGGTGGAGTCTCCTTCTCTGGAGATATTCAAGACTTGTCTGGACGCCTATCTGTGCAATATGAGCTAGGGAGCTGCTTTGGCAGGGGGGTTGGACCCGATGATCTCTCGAGGTCCCTTCCAACCCCTATGATTCTGTGATTCTGTGATTCTGTGAAGCCCCACTAAGCAGAGAAATCCACAGAGAGCACAAAATACCTGTGCTATGGGGCTTGCACTGATAACAGATGGCTGGGAGGGCCTCTGTGTAAATTGCCTTTCTTGCAACATTTGCCACAGTCAGAGAGACCGATGCTGAATCTCCATTAGTATAAGTAAGAAGGGGTGGCAGGCAGAGCTCCGTAAGTGCTCAAAAACCTCTTAAAGCCCTCCATCTCTGCTCTGAAACAGTCTGGGTTTAATATCAGGGAATGTAGGTGGCTGGATGTCTTTACACAGCTTTGGAAAAGAGGAAAAGAAGATCAAAAATCAATTATTGACTAACATTTGCTTTTACACAGGTTTCTCTGAGGAAAAAGAATAAAATTGTAGAAATTTCCATTCTGTTTTGCAATTCTGGTTAAGTGGCAGATATTCAGATAGTTTTTCTCTTTTTGGAACTCAGAGAAAAGAACAAGAATATTAAAATCAAGTTAGATATCAGGTTGGGTGCTTACATTTTTGTCACACCCAATTATATTGATACCTAGGGTGGTGGGTTGACCTTGGCTGGTTATCAGTTGCCTCCACACAGCTGCTCTCGCACTCCTCAACAGGACAAAGAGAGAAAATAAGTTGAAAAAGACTTGTGGCTTGGGATAAGGACAGGGAGATCACTCACTAGTTATTGTCATGGGCAAAACAGACTCGATATATAGAAAATTAATTAAATTTATCATTGATAAAAATAGATTTGGATGGTGAAAACCGAAGGCAAATAACAAAACATCTTCCTCCCTTCATTTTTCCTTCTTCCCAGGCTTATCTTCCTTCCTTCCTTCCTTCCTTCCTTCCTTCCTTCCTTCCTTCCTTCCTTCCTTCCTTCCTTCCTTCCTTCGCACAGGGGGCTGAGAACGGGGGGATGGGGTAAATCCATAACAACTGTTCTCTGCTGGTTCTTCCTCCTTACACACTTTCCCTGCTCCTGTGTGGGTCCTCTCCATGGAATGCAGGGGAGTCCCTGCCTGGAGCACCTCATCTCCTCCTTTTCTTATTGTGGTGTCTGCAGTGCTGTTTATGACACTTTTCGTCACCTCTCTCACACCCTGTCAGGAAGCGTTTTTTCCCCCTTTTATTAAATACACCCATCTTGGCTGAGAGACTCAGCTGTGCCTTACAGTGATTCCATTGGAGATGGCTGGAATTGGCCATGCCCAGCACCGGGCAGCCCTGTCCTCTCCTCCCAGAGGCCACCCTGCATCCACCCCATTGCCTGCCTGTACCTGGGCACTTGCACCCCTTGCAGGAATCCATATCAGTTTTGCATTGAAATGCACTGGTCCTAGAGCATAAGTATCCCTCCTTGACGTTTAAGATGAATTAACAATAATCAAAACCCTCATATTGGCCAAATATGTTTATTCAGTGATAAAGAGGTTTGCTTTCTGAGGCATGAACAGATGAGACTTTTTCCTATTATGCATGGATACCTCTGCATAAGTGAGAGTGTTCTTTCACACAGGAGAAAGACTGATTTTGCTGAGATACTGGGGGGCACGGAGTATCTCAAATAAAAATCTCTGCTGCAAAGCATGATGCACTTTGCAGTTTTGACGGGGCAAGGACAAAGGATTTGGGTTCTGTTCTAATTTTGGGAGACAAAATGTATGTTTTGAGAAATAGTATATTCAGGGAAATTGATCAAAAGGTTGCAATTGCACACTTACTCATGATGCTTATGTACCACTGAAGTCAAGTTAAAAAAAGGAAATTACGACTCTGGACATATTCAACAATGGATCAGGAAGAAGTGAGTTATGTTGCATGTTAATGCTTGGTAGTAAATCAGAGATTTTCTTTTAAATAAGCAACTAAAAACTAAATTTGGGTAGTAACAAGAGCAAGAAATATAGAAGAAAAATCAGCATTTTGGCTTAAATTCTTGGCTTTATCTTGCTCCTCTGCATATGTGAGAAGGGAAGTAGTTGCACTGTTTTCAGTGACATACACAAATGACTATTGTTTGCAAACTGAGATGATGGTCATATGCTTTTGTATTCCTTCCAGCCATAGTTTTATCCCTTTTGGACATAGCAGTTTTTTTACAAGAAGATGGAGTAGACTGCAAGCCAGATTAGCATTTTACAATCTTTGACTTTTACTCTGCTTCAGCTGCTGCCATTGGCAAAACGTTTGTTGAATGAAATGAGACCTGTATCTGATTTTTTTGATTGATTTGTGAACATTATGCCCTTACAGATTGCTTTTCTTTAAAGTCTCTGCTAGAATGAGTTAAGGGAAGGAAATTGCAGGGAGAATGGTATTGTTTCTCCCTTTTAGAAAGAGCAGTAGGCCAGCTTCCAGCTCCACAGACTGCACAGGTAAACTAAACCATTCATATATTGTGGTTCATGTTTTCATCAGCTTGTGGTTCTTTGTGAGTTCATGCATTTTGACTGCGGAGTTTACATCAAAAGCATTCCAGTGCAGTCAAACCTTTGGACTGCTTTCCTGCTGCTCTGTAAGAGATAGCACAGTTTAAAAATGGAACCATATAAAACAAAAGCGTGAGAGTGTTCAGATTTTATAAATATCTCTAATAAAGAGATATAATTAATTATTCTTTATATGGAGTGGCAAGCTCTTCATTCTCTGTCATATGTATCACCTATCAATATTAAAAACAAGAAGTAAAAAAACTCAAAGCCAACACTGCACTAAAGTGATATTTCTAAATAATGAATGATGCATGAATAGGAATGTATGATTTGTATAATTTAAAAAAGAATTTTTACATATTCCACTTTATGGATGATTTGTAGAACCTGGCATGTATCAGGTATTGGTCAAATAACATGCAAATATCAAAGAATTTAAACAGAATGTGTCTTGGCTTGTAGCTTGTGCTAATCTGGTTTTGGTTTTTTTTGTGGTGGGTTGTTTTTGGGTTTTTTTTTTGGTCTTCTTGGGAGAGAAATTATCCTGTTGCTCCTGCTGGGAATTATAATATACTGATGCAGCAGACTTGGCATTGTGTTTTCTTTTCTAGCAAATTACTACTGTAATCTCTATTACCTTGTATTTATTTGTATTGCTTGCAATGTATCAGGTACTTACAAAATAAAACCACTGTTTCCACACACCCCAAAAGAAATATGAAGACGGGGGAGGAGGAAGCACATAATTAAAAGAGCAGTCTCCCAGTAACAACACCATTATTTTATAACTTGTCAGTTTATATATATATTTTCCTGTGGCTTTGGCTTTATATTTATGCAGAAGGACAGGTAGGCAGATCAATACATGTAACAAAAATATTGTTGGTGGTGCCATAGCTCTTTTAGAGCTTTGAGAGATAAATGGCTTAGAGAGGTCACTCCATAAATGTTCAAAGCAAAAGTACTTCACCTATTGAACCAGAAATTTAGTATAAAACCCCTGAAAGATTGGGGGGAGGGAAGAAACGAGGGGTGGATTTTCAGACGTTCCCTTTAACTCTTCAGCAGAACTACTTTCTGTAAACTTACAGATGGTATGCAAAATGTTTGGCCATTGTTAGTGATAGGCATTAATTGCCAGGAAAGACATATTTAAATAGTTCATATTTTAGAACAGTTGAGGGTTCATAGGACTTTAAACAGCTTCCACTTCAGATTAAGATGTCAGCAGTAGCAAAGCTAGCAAAGTGTGATGTGAAATATTCCATATGCTAGACTGAAATAATCACAATTGAAAGCCATTACATAACCAGAGCTGCTTTGGCTGGGGTTGACTGACAGTGCTTACTATTCAATTAAGAAGCATGTTATTGGGCTCAGATGCTGATGCAAATCTAAAAGAAAGCTTAATTTGTTTGACCCTTGTAACCCACCAGCTTTGATTTTATTTGAGACTGTGCCTAATGCATTTTATGTATCCAAGGAACACATTATTTCATCATAAGAAGGAGATTTCCAGTTGCTACTCTAAAACCCTACTTAAGTTTCGTTAGCATAATGATTTATTAAAAAAAAAAAAGGAAACAGGCTTAGAGAACCTTTAACCTTCATTTAATCTTTTTTTTATTTGCTAACCTAAACAGGAACTAATCATTGGTGCAAAGGATTAACAGACACAGGAGACCAGATTATACATTTTTAAGTTTTGCTTTTTAGTCTTGAGGGAATCCTATAGTGCGGAATTGGATTAACCTTTCTGACACTTTCTCTAATAACCCAAAAGCTACAGTATAAGACTTACTCTCCTGACAATCAGCATGGTTGCTTTTCTTACTGTGTAGATTCTATATTCATATGTGTAAAGATGTATGTTACCAAAACCAATGTAAACAGAGAAGAATTTTTAGATTTTGCAGTGAATAGTCATACTTTCTCTATAAGTTAGTCACAGTATTTTTAAATGATATCCAGGTACCAAAAAGGGTTAGTAGTAACAATATTGATAGTATTTGAGTGATCATTCACATTTCGTCATTGAATTTTGTTTAATCAGGTTCGTGTATGACATATCGAAGTGAATACTTTTAATTATAAATTTTCATTCTTTCCCTTATTAGTCCAGGTTTCCTCACTTTCTCTCAAAGCAGCTGACACTAACTTAACTGGGAGTATATTTTTTTAATATGCTCTTGTTCAATTTTAAAAGTGTAAGACAATTCAGAGCAGTTACACTTGGGATGCATCTGAAGTCTGAGACAGGAATTCACATAGTCTGTGTGAAAAGTTACACACTTGTTGTCGTAATAGCAACATTCATCCATTAAATCAATAGAACAGGAAGGGATGAAAGATTGAAGATTGCATTCCCCAGTGTAACCAGATTTTCCTGGTATAATTAGAACTTCTGCATATCCAGATTTCCCCTAGGTATATCTCCTGATTTTCCTTATGTCAAGGTAAAAAAACCCCAAAACACAACAAAGGAAATGGAGTTTTACTAGTTCTTGAAACCTGTACAAATCTGTCTGTATGTATTTTACATGGATGTCACCATCAGGCTTTGGGCATAATCCATCTTGTCCTGAGTGGGAGATTATCAAAGAGACTCACATATGAGTTGCTTGTTCTTGGACGGGCTGATACCACCATTTTTCAGACCTCACTGCAATAAAGTAGTGAGAGGATTTTAGAACATAGCCCTATTCTCCTTTAGTGTTCATCTTCACCTTAAAACAATGTGAGGAGCTCCTATTTACAAGCTCTTTTTCAAAACACAACAATACTCTTATGAAAGGAAAACCCAAGGTTTTATAAATGACCACATATATATATACTTGCACAGCTGACAAAAATCTGATACACTTTCTTCTGCAAAGATCAGTACTGTAAATTTTCAAGCTGTTTTTTTCGTATTTACAGTGTTATTTTTGCTTTGCATGACTGGCCTAGAAAAGTTACACCCAGCTCTCCTATAGATCATCTCAGGCATGTAAGGCAGCTGAAATGCAGAAATATAAATATTTGCCTTAGGGACGGAATGAGGTCCATATGCTGTGTCTCACTTATTTTCCTCTGTCATTCATTTACCATTTGTTTTTCATATTTCTCTTACTCTGTGTTTCTTGCCTCTGTTTCAGACACACTAAAGTTTTTTAAGGTCTTTTAGCAAAAATGCTACCCATAAGTGACTGTTGCATATTTTCTAATATGATCTGTGGGGATACTCAGTAGCTTTGGTGTAATTTTTGTCTATAAAATGGAAGGCTGGCTCAAACTTCTGGCACAAGTTCACAGAGTTATAGCATCATGTACTAAATATTCTTCCTACTCCACTTCATTCTGCCCACAACAAGCCATCAGTGCTGGGACTTGGAGACATGGGAGGTGGGCGAAGGTCTCCTAAAAGTCTGGATATTATCAGTTATTTTTCCTTGCCAGTGTGTAACGTTGTGTTGCATTTTTGTTCCTCCTCAGTTAACACAATTTTAGCTTTTTAATGCGCTTTATTTTTTGTTTAACTTTATTTTGTATGATCTTTCTCATGTTTGTTGAAGACTATACTTCTTAAAATAGGTTGAGAAACATTATAAAAAACAGTGGACTGTCATAATAGCAAAACTCGTATTTCAAACTATTTGCAGAAATCTCCTATGGTGTATTTAAAGGAAATATTACACAGGAGCAAATGACAATTAACTTGGTAGTGCCTAGAATTCTTTTAATTTGTAACTGTCTCAAGATAAAGCATAAACATCCCCAGGTGTAAGTTCTAATAAATGAAATTGCGTGAGCTTTATGCTTCCCTGTGATATTTTATAAATCCACAATTCATAAACAAATTAAAAAAAAAAAATCTTTACACCTAATTAGCATTTGGCTGTCTGTGACGTGAAAAAATTGCATTCAAATGGCAAAAGCCTGTTTATCAGTTTATTTTTGTGTGCCATTAATTGCAAAATGGCTGGTGGAAAGCTGCAACATTAGCCCTGGGAAGCAATATAGCCATTCTCATTCTGAGGCAGACATTTCAAATGACATTTAACAGAATCTCTCAGTGCATTTACTAAACTCAGCTACATAGTATGTTTAGTGTATTATGATTTTGTGCATGGAAATGAGGAGAATTGTTTCCTTTTAGTAAACTCTGAAAGAAAGACTACTTTCTTCTGTCAGAAACAAGGTAAAAATGTACTTAGCTTGACATTTTAACACATAGGTTACACTTAAATTTAGCAGCTGTTTCTAGTCTACCATACCTTCCATATAGTGACAGTGTCAAGATAAACCATGGCATTTGCTTCCCAAAGGAGATTCTACCTTCAGATTGCTCTTGAAGTGACACAGAGATATGTGCAAGAAAGCTCTGCTAAGACCAGCAAGATCCTTACAAAAGCATTGCACAGTGTTATATGTACAAGTTCTAAGTTCAGTAAGTTTTGTTTATTAAATATTTATGAAGAAATGAAAGAAGAAAAAATACTAGCAGCTTCCAAGGGGAGTTTGTGCAGTCAGAACTCCCACTGTTTTCAGTGGGGATTTTCCCTGCTTGTGGCCTTATCTAATAGCCATTGATATTAATGGGAGTCATTCCTTTGATTTTAATGGGCTTTGGATCATGGATTTTGGTTCTAATAGGGCCTGGGCTGTATTTAGAAATAGTCATACATGTTTTATATAGGAATAAATCCTCAGCCAAGTTTGTTTACCAACTTGTTCTCTAGTATCAGTCTTTAAATTAGCTGCCTATGCTTGAGCATACTACTCAGGCAAGGGACATTTTTCCTCCATCTCTTGTCAGTTCTGGGAAAATAAGGAAAAAAGGTGCATTAGCATTTGATAGGTGTCTCTTTCTGGGGACTTGTTGCTAATTTCCTTCAATTCAGTAGAGTTTGTATGGACCGAACTGTATTGAGTTCAGTGGGATTTACTGTAGCTTTAATGAGTTAGAGATGGATCAAAAAGCTCTTTCTGATCTGTTAGATAGTCTGCTGACTAGTGATTTATAAAGATTTTCATTACGTTCTCAGCTAATCCACTAAGTTGACTATCCATTTCAAGCAGAATCCAGGTGGATTTGTGTCCATAACAAAGCTATTCTGAACACACCAAAGCATTCAAATACTGTATTAGATAATGCCTGAAGAGAAATTAAATCTAAAGTGAGTCCTCCAAGCCCAACATCAGCAATGAATTGAATTAGTAAAAATCTTTCACCATACTGTGTAAAAAATGAAAGCTTTCAGGAGTTTTGTTTCAGTTGGGGTGTTTAGAAGACTTTAACCCTTTTCATACTAATTTGAAATATTTGACTGCATCACTAGTTCTGCTGAGTTATCCATGAGTAGTGTTTCATGAATATATGAATATCTGATACATTGAAGATTCCTGAAAAATAAAGTAACTTTGACATGTGCAAATCCCTTCTTCAGAGTCCATGTGACTAGCCAGTGTATGCTGCAAGACAACAATGGAAGTGCCAGGGGTTAGCAATTCCAGTGAAAAACTACTCTCTTCTCTACAAGGTTTTTAGAAGAAGATGGTTAGCTGTTGATTAGCAACAAGATGATGCCAAAGGCTCCTGTTGTGGTATGTTGGAATGCACTTGTGCTGAAATAAAAATGTGAGCCAGATCCTTGGCCCATTCTGCTTCAGAACTGAGAGCAGTTGGATGCTTAGCATATAAACCAAGGATATGTTAACAGCATGCAGCCATAAAATTGTTAAGCATTTGGTCTCAGGTGTCTCTGAGGCATTTTCATTTGCTTGTGGCATTTAGCCATGTATTAAAAAAAAAACAACAACGAAAAACCCCAATGTTACCATATTCTGATGATTCAGTGGCTAAGTCAGGTTTCCAGTTATTTGAAAACTATCTTCTCCAGGGGGAAAAACAAGCAGTTGACAAAAGATACATTTTAAGGAGGAATCTTCTGCCAGCTTGTTATTGCTTGTGAATTTCATTATTTGCAGTATTTGCGAGTGTTGGATCAACCGTGTACTTAGAAAAATGTAATAGCTCTTTTCATATATTTTTGTATTTGTATCAAGATGTTAAATCATCAGCATCACAATATAAGATACATAATAACACTGGAGAAACTTTGTTCTTCTGAGATAGTGTGGGTAGGGATTAGTATGTAGTAATAGCATCTGATGGAATACATTATTCTGATGGCTTGTTTAAGTCTTTGCTTTCAGCATGTAATCAAAGCATGTGAGCTTGTTTAGTGCTATTAACAGTTCTGGTCTACTCTTCAACTGCAGTAAGGAAGGAGCATTTGGAAATGGATGCCACGTTTTCCTGTCAGTTGGTGTGTTGATAAGCTCCTTTGTTCAAATGCAGGCAAGGTTTACTATATTTCTGGACCAGTGTATTTCAAAGTTTTGATAATGAAATAAAATAGAAGTATGATGTCAGATGCTTGAAGTTCTCTCCCCCACGAATATCTGGCAGAAGATTCCTCCTTAAAATGTATCTTTTGTCAACTGCTTGTTTTTCCCCCTGGAGAAGATAGTTTTCAAATAACTGGAAACCTGACTTAGCCACTGAATCATCAGAATATGGTAACATATTCTCCCCTCCTCCCTAAAAGAGGGAACACTTATGCCTCTCTAGTACATCGAAAACTATGCCAAAAAATGCTACACAGTAGGAAGGATTAGGCAAAGTGACCATGTAAACTGCAGCTCTGCAAAGAGCTGCTGAGATACAGAGCAGAAGTAGAAAAACAGGCCAGCTGGGACTGTAGGGAAATACTGCCAGTGTGTCCCAGCCTTCTTAGTTTGACTGGTTAAGTGGACAAATCAAAGAAATATACTGAGATTTTCTACTTAGTTCTTAGCAGAAATCCCTCATGCAGATACAAATCTGGTTTCTTTTGAGCAAGGCTAGAACTGGACTTTGTTTTTACTGGCAGAGGGAGTGTGAAGGAGAAAAATTATGTGGGTATGACTAAAATGAGAGTTGACTACTGCATCTGCTGTTCTCCATGTCAAAAGAGGACATTCTCATGAAGGTTCATTCTGATTAAAAAAAAAAATAAAATTGGTGTTCCTTCCTATTCCCCTAACTTCATTGTCCTGCAAGGAAATCACCATGGGTGATCTGGGGAGAATCTTGCTACAACTGGAATATTTTTGCTTCTCTGGGATGATTCAGGCTTGCACATGACACCGAAATTGACCCTTAGCCTGGCTTTATTTTAATTTCTTTCATGTATAAAATGCAAATAGTGCCTGTTTAATATATTCTGAGGTGAAAAATGCTTTATAAATAAAACTACAGGAAAATATTATAGCCATGGTTTAAATTGAAAAGAAACTTGTGTAAAGAAGTGGGGGGACTCAATTTTCCTTGTAAAAATAATGCATTGAGTATATATTAGCAGAAATTGAAAGAATCTGGGAGTTTTCTTTCACCATTCAGGTCTTGCTGATTACTATCTCCTGTTCATAGCCACACTAAAAGCCTATTCAACAGCTACAGTGATGGACTAAAATCACTTTGCCAGCTGAAAACCTCTTTTGAATTTGTGAATCTGACTTTCTTCTCTCCCTCAAAATTATTGAAGTGAAGGAAAAAAAATTGATGCTTTTTGTGAATCTTGCCCAGTATCTTCTCAGTCTCCTTGATGAATCCCATTATCTGGAAAGCGACCTTTACAGTTCATATCTCTTTTGCTCCTAATGCAGTTATTCTCCATTCTGTTATAATGAAAGTATTACATGGATAACTATTGAGCAGTATCTTCCAGACGGAGAACTAATTTGGTTAAGAAATGAAGTACTTTAATGTAAAACCTGATTTCTCTTTTTTTAACCTTGTAGATACCTGAGAGTGAGTGCTGAGTAAGTTCACCAACATGGTAAATACACTGGATTACTTACTTACTGTAAAAGATAATTTCAATTTCAGGATTTATGGATAGCCAAATCAATTCCTTTCTTCAATTACAATACTTGGATGAATAGTTTGTGCTGCTGGATATACTGAAAACAGACCTGTTTCTTTGACTTTTTGAAGTATATAAATATACAGGCTATATACGGATACACATTTTCCTCAGCTGTGTGCCTCTTGCCATGATACATTTGCTTTTGTGAACAGCATCAAAGAAATTAGTACCTGCTGTAATTATTAATCTTACACCATTTTTAGTTTCAGATGACTTTGAAGTATCTATGGAGCACAGTGTAATTTGTGCCCACAGGGAGCTGTGAATCAGGTAAAACTTGGGCTGTGCAGGTTTGTCCTAGTAAAGCTTCTATGTTTTAGCTTGACTTCAGCTGCTTGGCATGGGGCAGATGAGTCTGTGTGCTGAAACCTGTACTTCTCTGCAAAGGTAATTAATGTTTGGTAATTTCTAAGGAGGGATGGGTCATTGCCAGTTGACATATGCAAGAAAGCATGAGTGGTACACAATATGTGCAATTATGTCAAGTCAGATCACATGAGATCCTTTCATGCTGTGAATGACGTGGATCATACTTTGCTAGATAGTAATTTTCTTCTTTTTCATTTGGAATGGAGCTTGACTAAAGGCAAAGTAAAACTGTGCCAGGTTTTAGCATTTGATAAAAAAAATCTAGTTGATCCATGCTCCTGTGGTGACTTTTCTGTCTTTGGTACAAGATATCCGCCTCTAATTACTAAAATGGTAGCATGACCTGCCCAGAGTTTGAATTTCTCAGCAGCTGGTGAAAGAAGTCAGGGAAGCAATGTCAACAGGCATGGGGAAGTTGAAGTAATCAAAAACCTATGCTCTGGCATGCATCAAACGGCTGGGCCATTTCTCAAATCCACATTAGCACAAATAAGCCAATGTGGACTCTGCTTTTTTCTGCTTACATAGTAAAAGACAAAAGAAATAAAAGTAACAATGGTTCAGATTTAATAGAAATAGGCTAAAAGAAACAGTGTAGACAAGCACTCAATAGGAGAGAAGGCTGTGCATGATACTACTCTTGAAAAGAATTATTTCACTCTAGTTTGTAAAACGCTGCAGTATAACCAAATTGAATATACTGACATGCCTGTATGGAAAAATCTGCTAAAACCTTCCAGGTTTCTGCTTATAATCCTCTCCAGAGTATAACTTGTTTATTGGTGGAGCATGCTGAATCTTCCAATCTACTGCTATGGCTAATTTCAACAGCCTGAAAAAAGGTTCACCGAGCCTTCTTGTGAGACTGTCAAACTGTTGCTTCCAGTAACAACATCATACATTTGAAAAGAAGCAAAGCTTCAAGCCGATTTTGTAAAATACCTATAAATGGTACTTTCTGCATTGTAAAGCTGTGTAAATAATTAATGGTTTTGGCTTTTTGGCATCCAAACCAAGAATTAAAACAAAACAATTTGGGTTTGTCTCATCAAAATGTTTTATTCAATATAAAAGCAAACATTTCATTTGCAGACGTTCGGAAATAAAAGGAGATGAAAGGGTACTTTAAAATACTGCTAGAAAATGCAGAATCCTTTCTTCTGAGAGCCCTGTCTTTAGGGCTCTTAGCCAGGTTGCTGAAGAGCCAAGTTCCTTCTGCCTGAGCAGACTTGAACTCCCCAAAGAGTGCCCTAGCAGTCAGGCCATTGCATAGTCTCTGCCAAAGGTAGTCTCCATCTATTCTGTTGATGATTTTCTCCTTGGCATAAACAATAACCTCATGAGATACCAGCAACCCTCTCTGAAGTTATATGTTCCCTAGTGAAAAAGCATGAGGAAGAGAGAGACTATAAGAGGTGATTTCTCAGTGGTAAATTATGTTCTGAGGAGGGCTCACACTTCAGCAAGCTTAGAGGAAAGCAAACCATTACCCTGGCAGCTCAGGCACTATTCAGCAGGCTAGAAAGCTTGGGTCACCACAAATTAAGGAGGGGAATGAATTTTGGTAGTGCCTCATGGACAAAGGTCTAAACCAGAGTTACTTTGTCAATGAGGCTTTTTGTCTAGGATGCCTGTTCCACTGCTCATCTCTTTCTCAGTTAGAACAGGGTGATAAATTTGCAAAGATCTTGTTATGTCCAAAATATTTTTTAGAACCTAACTCAGCAGAAAAATAATTACCTTGTCCTGCCATACCAAGTAAGCACTTATTATGGGCCAAAGGAGACCACATGTTGTTTTGTAGTGCTTCTGTCATCCGCTTCCACACTGGCATTTTGCAGATTCTCCACTGTATTGGGTTTGTGTGAAAAGGTTTCAGAAGTGAGGGGGCTGCAGGGGTGGCTTCTGCAAGAAGCTACTAGAAGCATCCTCCATGTCTGATAGAGCCAATAACAGACAGTTCCAAGATAGACATGCCACTGTCCAAGGCTGAGTGACAGTGGAAGTGCCTCTGGGATAACGAAGTTAAGAAGGGGGAAAAACCCATCAGGAACAATTGCAGATGGAAGATAATAGTGAGATCCGAGAGAAACTTGTCTCATCAAAGTGTTTTATTCTGTAGACACCAAGGTTGGTGAAGAAGGAAGGGAAGGAGGTGCTTCAGGTGCCAGAGCAGAGATTCCCTGCAGCCTGTGGAGAAGACTGTGGTGAAGCAAGCCGTCCGTCTGCAGCCTGTGGAGGTTGATGTTGGAGCAAATATCCACCTGTAGCCTGTGAAAGACCCCACGCTGGAGCAGGCAGAGATACCTAAAGGTGGCTGTGTCCCTGTGGCAAGACTGCACTGGAACAAGCTCCTGGCAGGACATGTGGCCTGTGGAGAGGGGCCCATGCTGGAGCAGGTTTTCTAGCAGGACTTGAGATCCCATGGGGGATGTATGGTGGAGCAGTCTGGTCCTGAAGGTTGGCACCCCATGGAGAGGGACCCATGCTGGAGCAGTTCATGAAGAACTGTCTCACATGGGAACGACTCACATTGGAGATGTTCATGGAGGACTGTCTCCAATGGGAGGGACCACATACTGGAGCAGGGCAGAGCGTGAGGAATCCTCTGTCCGAGGAGGAAGGAGCAGCAGAGACAGTGTGTGATGAACTGATCCCCACCCCCATTCCCTGTCACCCTGTGCTAATTGGGGAAGGAGGTAGAGAAATGAAGAGTGAAGTTGAGCCTGGGAAGAAGGGAGGGGTGGGAGGAGGTGTTTTAAGATTTGGGTTTGTGTCTCATTACCCTACTCTGATCTTGATTGCTAACTAAATAGATTAATTTTCCAGAGCTGTATTTGTTTTGCCCAAGACAGTATTTGGTGAGCAATCTCTCCCTGTTCTTATCTTGATCTGTGAGCTTTTAATTGTAGCTTCTCTTGCCTGTCCAGTTGAGCAGGGGAAATGATGGAACGGGTTTGGTGGGCACTTAATGTCCAGCCAATGTCAACCCACCACCTCTGCATTGTCTCACAGTCTCTTTGAGAGACCATCTCAACTTCATGACAAGCAATGCAGAGCTGGGAACTACTAATGTGGCCATCTCTGCAGCCTTCTACTACATGCTACCCTCTGTCCTGTGATGTGACTTTTCCCCTCCCATTATTAAGGTGTAAAATGGGAAGAGGATTACAGTTATTACCTCCCTTCCATTCCTATCAGACGTGCATCTTCTCTCTGGTGTGATGTTGCATACACATATTTTCACAGTACTGGAGGGCAGGAGCTATGCCAGAACTTTGGGCAGCATAAGAAGAAATGTGAAAGTTGCTGTTTTCCTGTTGGTACAGCAATTTTCAGACATTTCAGAACATGTACTTTCACTGAAGGCAAATTAACCCTTCGGTGTAACTTACTTACATGATAAGGGATTAAAATTAGCCTTATGTCTAAGTAAATTTTGATTAGCTGTAGCACATACTTTGGCTTTTTTACTATTACATATATATAATGAGGGTAATAATACAAAGGCAAGTATTGGGCTGACTGGAAGGAGACCCTGAAAAATTCTGTTAGAACTCGTATTCCCTTCACGAGAAAGAAATGAAGATTTTTTTGATGGATCCTTTTAGTGGACCATGGCTACTTTCTGTTTTCTACATTGAACTGACTTCTATAGCTTCACTAACTCTGAATAATTTAATGGTCCTAAGAGTATTTTGAAAAGGATCTCTTCCTCTCTTCTTTATGATAACCTTTTGTTCCTTTCCATTTTCATTCACTTTCTCATTCCTCTTTCCTTTTCCTTTTAGTCTTCAGGGAGAAAACTCTATTTTTGCAATCCACCAAGAGAAAATCTCTTCCAATCAGTACATAAGGTCCATTCACTGTCTCCTACATTTAGTTAGCAGTCAGCTGTTAAGTGCACCTAAGTGCCTACAGGTAGGCTTGCTAAAACTGTTATTCACCCCACTTGTTTTCTCTAAAGCAATTTAATCCACTAGGATGTAATGTGTTTGAAAATATATAAAATAGAAATTGTGCTTTCTCTTTATTTTATTGAGTAATACTTATCTCCAGCATTAACCTACAGCTGCACAGAAGGGTGCAGAGCACTAGAACACTAGTTAATTTTCCCATGTCAGTGTATAGCATTCTGTGACCTTGTCAATAATTTCTCATGCATTCTCTTGATTCTGAGTATTCCTTTCTCTTCTAAGTTTTCTTTTGACTTTTCTCATAGATTTTGCTTGTATGCCTCTTTTGTCTTTCTGCTCTTAGAATTCTTTCTGCTTAAGGAAAGCAACCAAGTTCAAATTCACACTCTATTTCTCATTTGACCCAAATGTAGACTATATGATGCATGTTCAGATTAGCTGTGGTTTTTATCCTTTTTTTTTTTTCCATTCAAAAAGTGAGAGTTTTAAGAAGTAGGGTGGTAGATATCTGGGAATAATTTCAGTTACAAACATATTTTGACAAAGTCCAGGAGAGAAAGTACAAAGTTAGTTAAAGTAGGAAAATGGCTTTGTAATATGAAGTGGGTCTGCCACCATGCACAAAACGATGTCTGAATTTCTAAGAGTGGCAATTTCTTTTGTTCCATGGCACTCAGTTTAAAAAAACCCCACAAAACAACAAAACCCAAAACAGATGGCAAACTTTCTCACAAATATCTATATTAAACTACTGCAGATAATGACCTAGAGACTGTGATATGAAATTCAAATCTAGGTGAAGTGTAGCTTAATGCCAACGTGGTACTTTTGAACAGAAAATTATCTGCTGATGTTCTTGATCTTGCTCAGAGAGGAAGATATGTAGTATAATACTTCCTAGAGAAAAAAAAAAGAAGTCTTTTCTATTTTTATTGTGGTGAACCTAATGACAAACTTTCACATTTACAGTAACTTAGGGAAATTCCTTAGCTGGAGACAAGTGTTTTAACTCTATTGTACTCAGTACAACTGACAACTTGCAGAAACTGAGAAGCTGGACCAGTAAATTAATCAAACTGACTCAGAGTTTGGTAATTTTTTTTTTGTCAAAACTTTTAAAGGATCTTTACAGTAATAAAAAATTCTGTTGAAATTCGTGTAGGGAGACAGTAAGATGATCTCCTGCTTGCAAACATGTCAGGAAAACTGCCCAAAGTTTGATGCTGCCAACTGGGCTAAGGAAACTTCTGTTTGTAACAGAGCCGGTAGATTGCCTGTGCAAGCTGGAAAAATTGAAGGGAAAAGGTGAGAACAGACCACATTAGTAGAAGAACATCAGCAATGCAGAAGTCAGAACAATGCAGACAGTAGACAAGAAAGATGAAAACAGGAAATTCCTCTTCTTTCCCTAAATATCTTCTGGAAAGACTCAGAGTAACTAAGTTTTGAAATGTGAGATAAATCACTCAGAATGAAAAAGGGGTTGAGATGACCTGAAAGAGTTATGAACCCATCAATTGCATCTGAAATAGACCCTGGAAAAGCAGATGGTTGAAATGAAATGAGCTGATAGGTGAGCTATCTAAATGATCTCTAAATGATTTTTAAACGAGACCTAAGGCTTCTAGCTTAGAATTAGAATGAGGGATCTGACCTGTGGATTGGGTTACAAGTAATAAAGTAGAAGATGCTTATGCTAGGGAATCATTGTCTAGAATTTTTAGAACCAAAAGTGCTTTGAACTCAGTGTACCAAACTTGACTTGTAACAGTGTAATTACTAAACACTGCATTTTAAGTGTCATACATTGGAAGAAAACTGATGTTGCCCAATGATACCTGAGGCATATGTCAAAAGAAAGAAAACTTGATTTTTTTGTAGTGGAACCTACAAGGTAGACTATATAATATGTAACTGGCAGCGTAATACACAGGTAACATCTATATTACAAATGCCAAGGTTTGTGGCATAACATGGGAAAACTTTATTTTCTTTTCAAAGAGATACCCTAGTTGCCCAATTTTTGCTAAAATTTATCAAGAATCAGCCTGAAAGTGAAATCAGACCAGTTTAGGAATGGTATTCCTTGAATATGTTTAAATTTCTTGAATTATAAAATAGCACAAAGACTCTTTGCTTCTTCTGCTACAACAAGGAGAGAAAGGCTAGAACATTGAGTGGAGGGAGGCTGACAGGATATGAATACAAGAACAAAGTTATTTTAGAAAATGTAGAAAGTATATTGAAACTAAATAGACTTACTCTGCCACTTCAGGTACTTGAGATATGGCATTTTCTGAAGTTTGAAGATGTGATGACATAGACTCAATTCCATGTCTGAATTATCTCAGGTATTTCTTATGTAGAATGAAGTTTGAGACGAAGTAAAATGTTGCAGTTAGTCCACCTCCACATCAGAAGATACCTGAAAGTGAGTTTATCAGCTGGATTGGTCAGTACTGAGGAACAAGGGGCTTAGCTATCGCATTTCTGATAGATACAACTCAGGACTGATGCCTAATATTTGGTGCTATTTAGTATCTGTAATAAGAAAGGGAATAGTATGGAGTAAGTCTATTATGCAGTAGCAACACAGGCTGATCATACCATGGCAAGAGGCAGAGCAACAGGCCTGACTAATTTTTATAGATACCCCAGTTTCAACCTGTCCTTCTTTCTTTCACAAAAGTGGAATAGTCAGTGCAGGCACTGAAGGGAAAAAATGGAGCTGGGAGTATGGTACAAGGTAATGTTGATGAAGAAAGTGAGAAGGGCTCTTTTCTAAGTAAAACTTAATTGGAGAACAGATCTGTTAGAGGTATGAGTTTGTGTGTGGCTTCTGTTCCTTGGGTATATCTCATTCTCACTTAAGACCCGATTCTTAAATTAGTAATTTTTAACGTTCTTAGAATATTGTTGTGGGTTTTTTGTTAGTTTGTTTGGTTTTTGTAAATTTTCTTAGCAAATAACAAAACTGTTTTAGAAACGGAAAATATCAAAATAGTGTGGTTTTGATTTTTTTTTTAACCAGTGCAGCTTGAATTTGCTGTGCTTATACAAAGTTTCAGGTAGCGGAAACTGGTTTTAAGCAAAATTGTGTAAGAAATCATTGATAGAGAACTTGATTCCACTCTAGAAGGCAAAATTATTTATTTCAATGTCGTTTATATCCAAAAGGTTTGGAATCTTCTTGGTTGGAGGATCAAAGTCATTGCAGCCTGATAGGTAGGCTAACAATTAGGAGAATGTATGTAAATGAAAGCAAACTCTGGAAGTCTTAGTGGGATGTGTTCTTGCTAATATAATGACTAAGACACTTGTCCGCTTACAGTTGGACCACATGCTTCTTGTGAAAATTATTAAATATAAATTCTTAATTTTTTTTTCTTATTTTATTGCAGTAGCTATGGGTGCAGCATTTGTGAACTCTACAGAAGAGGCAATGTTAGTTATAAAAAGAGGATGTCTGGAACTTGGAACTTCCTAATTCTTTTGCCCCATAGACAACATTGCATCATATTGATTCCCTTGGGCTAACATTCTCAAGTGTGACCTCTCACTATGGTACATGCAATCAGAAGATCCCAGGAAAAAGCTGCCTAATTTTCTGTTTGTTTGTTTGTTATAGCTAGTTAATTAAATACTTACATGATAAATATTTTAGAAAGATGTAAGTATTAGGAGTGTTGTCCCTTTCTGAAGTTTTTTAGTTTGACAGCTTATAGAGAAGTGGTCAATGTGTTAAAACCTCTCTAGCCTAATATTTGGGTGACTTTTGTTCTACTGGCACCTGTAGCTATACAATGAAAAATAAAGATTCAAAGAAACTTTGGCAAAAATACTGATAAAATCGATCAGAACTGTAAAGAAAAAAGCTGTGGGAAAACCACAACGTTTTAATAACTTGGTATCTCTTTCTACCTGAGAACTCGTATTCATCACTGCACAAATCATTTGAAAACTTGGGAGAAGTAGTAGTGAACTAGTATTACTTGCACTCTGTAAAGCTAGAGGATTTAAAGTAATTAATATTTTAGACTAATTACATGCAGTTAAAAAAGCATCCTGTTTGTTTTAATTAAAAAATGCAGCTCCTTTGAACATTATGCCACATGGCAATAGTAGAGAAAGAAATGACTAAAAAATACTTGGCAAATAACTGGATCTCACTCTTCAGTAAAAGCTATAGAGAAGCTTAAAAATACAAGATACTAACTTGAAAAACTACCTAAAAACAACACTGTAAAGGTTAAAACACTCTAGAAGACTTACCCCAAGCCTGCTTCCTATTTGAAAAATGTACAAAACTTATTCTCTATGTGAAAGACTTTCAATCCTTTTTCAAGCGTACTGCTGACAGGGATCTCCTTGAAGTGTTTCCTGGATATAAAGCTGTATCACAATTAATTCTACTTCTGTAATAGGTTTGAAGCAGACAGCTGAGCGGGACTAGATAACAATATAATTGATAAGTTTAAAAACCACCAAAAGTCCTTGTTATGGGTACTGACTTGCAGTCAATAGTTGGAGCAGTACTTGCATGAAACATTTCTAGCCTTGTATATCCATCAACTTACTCGGTGATCTGTCAGGGAAATAGTCCTTTAACTGTGTAACACAGGTTTCTGGCCTTTGAAAGGGTGAAATGTTTTGTGGTTGTTGTTGTTTGAGTTGGTTTTGGTTTTTTTTTTTGTTCTGGTGTGTGTATGTGTGTAAATGTATGTGTGTTAGAGGGGTAAGATGAATTAAATATTAGAAGAGCCGTAAAACCAGATTTCACCCTCTGTCAGCGACTTTGGCAGTGGGCATAAAATGTTTTCCAGGTTTTTTGAGGTAGGACAGATATAGCCTTCAAAAAAAACAGCATGAAATTGGGTATTTGAAGGCAAGCCCAAGAACAGCAATTAGGCAGGACCTAAGGAGGGAAACTTTTGCACCCTAGGTCAGGATTTTCAACAATCTCCAGGTGATGTTGAGGCCCAGGCTGAGAAAGACAAAGGACAAAGGTGTAAGAAATCTGTATTATACAGTGCCAAGAAGCTTTTAGAAGTTTTGAATCTCTGGCCCAGATCTCCAGCTGGTGTTAATTCCATTGAAATCAAAGGAATTATGCAAGGATCTGGGACTGCATATGAAAAAGGTTTATAATTGTGTTCTTGAAAATGAGCATGAGTTCACAGAAATAGAGCATGTCTAAACAAAGAGATAACTATAAGCAGCTAGTTATTGTATTGTACTGTAATGTTTACTGTTGCTTGATGTTGTCAGGGTAACTGCTTTAATTAAGCACCTCTGAATTCCCTCTAACCTTTACCTTATTCTCAGCTGGATGGAGATAAACCTTCTATTATTGAATGTGTGTCAATCCTTGGAGGCAGACAAAAGAAGAAACTACTAGCTAAAGCACCTGTGAGTGTATCAGTACTTTAACTGTTTGCTAGAGCTGTGCTGGAGCTTTGCATATAGCTGTTTATCCAAGGGAACATGTTAAAAATAGATTTATTGATTACATTGATGACATATATACATAAAAATATGCAACAGATTTTTCCTCAATTTGTGTTATCTGCTGTATAATTTTAGGGTTTTGTCTCTTTTGTTCTGCTGTTGGCTTTTTCTTACCAAATATAGCAAACAGAACATACTCTTGTTACTTTTATAAGAAGAATTTATGTTGATATTATCGTGTTCAGAAACCACTTCGGGTGTAGGGTTATTTTTGTTTTGGTTTTTTTTGCTTTTTGAGTTTTGTGGTTTACTTTTTTGTTTGTTTTGCTCACTGGTGACATTAAATTTTGACTACTCCATTCTGTGGATGCCTTCTGGAGCATTTTGGATCTTGGCTTTGTCTTGTCTTTTACTGGATCGTTTTATGTTTTTTAATGCTTTAAACATTCAAATGCTTTATAGGTTAACAGTATAAAAGTTAAAAGGTTTGCATACATGAGAACTTTACTTTCTGGTCTAGATAAAATTTCACAGAATTATAGAATCATAGAACACTAAGTTGGAAGGGATCTCAAGGATCATCTAGTACAAACTTTCTTGGAAATGCTTCATCTAGACAAAAGATCTCTCTAGACAAGATAGCCCAGCATTCTGTCCAGCTGAATCTTAAAAGTATCCAATGTTTGGAGAATCCACCACCTCCTCAGGAGAGATTATTCCAATGGTTGATTCTTCTCATTGTGAAAAATTTTTCTCTAGACTCCGACTGGAATGTCCCCAGGAGTAACTCTTGAACCTGTTAACACTTACCTTTCCGATGTGACTCCTTATAAAAAGGGAGTTCCCATCTCTTTTTAGATACCCTGTAAGTATTGGAACATGGTGATGAGGTCACTGCTAAGCCACCTTTTCTCAAGGCTGAGCAAACACTGTTCTCAGTCTTTCCTCATATGGCAGGTTTCCCAGTCCTTTGATCATCCTGGCAGCCTTTCTCTGGACCCTCTCCAGCCTGTCCACATCTTTTTTTTGTATAGCGGGGACCAAAAGTGAAAACAATATTCCAGGTGTGGCCTGAAATGTACTGAACAGAGTGGGAAAAAGACTTATTTATCTTGGTTGTCATTGATGCAACCAAGTGTCCTGTTTCCTTTCTTTGCCACTGCAGTACGCTGTTCACTCATACTGAGCTTGCTGTTCCCAGGTTCCTTTCCACAGAGCTGGTCTCCAGCCAGGTGGATCCCAGACTGTAATGCACTAATGGATTATGTTTTCCCAGATGCAAGGCCTTACTTGTCCTTGTTGAACTTCATAAAATTACTCTATCTTATCTAGGTCTTCCATCTCTCTCTTCTGAAGGGTCTACTTCCCCACTCAGTTTGGTACAGTCTATAAAAAACTTCATCAGGGTGCACTTGATCCTGTCATCCGGATCATTTATGAAGACATTAAATGGCATTGGGCTGAGTATCAATCCCTTGGAGACTATTTACCACCACCCTCTGCCCTATCAGCCAGCTCCCCACCCACGGTGTGGACCACTGTTTCTCTAGGAGGAAGATGTGGGGAAATGTATTGAAAGCCTTGAAGAAAAACAGGTAGAAAATGTCCCTACTTCAACCAAGCAGGTTACTTTGTTATATAAGGCAATTAGGTTTGCCAAGCATGATTTGCCTTTGGTGAATTCGTGCTGTTTTTTCCCAATCACATGTTAGTCCTCAGGAGGATTTGTTCCGTAGCTTTCCCAGGGATTTAAGCAAGATTAATTGGCCTATAATTTCCTGGATCCTCCTTTAATCCGTTCGTGAAGATGGGAGTGACATTAGCTTTCTTCCAGTCTTCTGGGACTTTCCCCAATCTACATGACTTCTCAAAGGTTATGGAAAGCAGCCTGTCAATGATAATGAGCCAGTTCTCTTAACACCCTCAGGTGGATATTGTCAGGGCCTATCAGTTTGTAAGGGTCAGGCTGCTGTAATAATTTGCATACCAATTCTGTTACAATCACCCTAATAAAATAGCTTAACTTCTAGGTGATTTTGATTTTAGTTTAGAATATGATTTTGATTTTAAAGGAGTTATAGCAGCTATGGGAATATACAGCATGTTGCAGCTTTTAGGGACAAGACGGTGTGTGCCTTTATCACTATGGAAAATCTCTATGGACTCTGAATTAAAACAATGGCTACTAGTTATGGACCTTGAGTTAAAACAATAAGTATATGAAGAAACTGGCTATGGTTACGAAACATCAGCTGAAGACGCAGTGAGCTTGCGCACGGATGGTGTTCACTCGCAGACACAGTGAGGGAGACTATTGACAACCACCAGAGGAACCCCCGCTCAACTTAACTACACATGGACAAAGGACATTAACATATGATAATGATTTCCAGGAAGTAACATGAATACACTAATCAACACCCTCCTCTCTTTGTATTTAAAACAATCAGCATAGTTAACCAATGATTTTTATAGAATAAGAATATAGATAAAGTGAAGCAGTCAAAAGTCAATCATTGTAAAGGTCAAGCTAAGAAGCAAGCATTTTTGCGCAATGACCTTTCTTAAAAATTGTATAAATACGTTGTGTTTTGTACCTTTGGGTGAACACGTCTTTGGTGGAGCTATCCCCCCTGTTCCCCAGTGCTGGAATAAAAGAAGTGCCTGCTTATCTGCTCTGTGTAGAGAAGTTCTTCACGATTGCGACCGCTAACAATTCTACCTTCAGTGATGGTGGGTCTGTGTTTGCATCAACCTGGATTTTTGTCCTTAAGGCAACTGTCACCAATAGTGATGGCATAGACAAAACCTGTTGAATGACCTCTGCCTTTATGGCATTGTGGGTGACTAATTCACCTCTCCAGTTTAATAGTGGGCCAATAATACTGTTTGGGTTCTGCTTGTTGTTATGTACCTGGAGAATCCTCTCTCGTAGCTTTTGACATCTCTGGCCAATTTAAATCCCAATTGAACTTTTGGTTTTCTAACTACATCTCTGCATGCTCTGGCAATGCCCTTACAGTTCTCAATAAATATTCATCTGCTTTTCCATCTCTGGTATGTTCCCCTTCTAGTTTTGAGCAGACTAAGAAGCATGCATTTATGCCAAGGGGGTCTCTTGCTTCACCTCCAACCTACTTGTCCTTAAAGGTGATGAACTGTTTTTGTGCTTCCAGGAGAGCATTATGGAAAAAAATCCAGGGCTCACTAGCTCCTTTACACTCCATGGAACTTCCCATGTAATCCCTCCCAAATGAGCTCAGAGCGAGCTAAAGTTTGCTCTTCTAAACCCTTTGTCTTAGTACTAACCTTAAGCATGCTCAGCAGGATCCCAAAACCCATAATATTGTGATGACTGCATCCAAGGCTGTCACTAACTGAGATATTACAAAGCAGGTTTTCTTGGTTTGTGAGTAGTACATCTAGCAGTGCCTTATTCCTAATTGGGCACTTCTAAGTTTGCATGAGGAAGCATTTCTCCCTGTATTCCAGGAACTGATGTGAGCTGTTGTAGTTTCTTCCAACAAATGTCTTGGTAGTTGAAAAAAAACCCAAACCAACCAGGTTCTTTTTGTTTGAAGCTTGCTTAAATGATGCAAATAGTGCTTCATCGGGCTTACCATCTTGGTTTAGAGGTTGGTAGCAGGTTCCTACTTTAAGATCTCGCTTGGAGATGACCCCTCTGATCTTAACCCGGTGGCATTTGATAGGGCTTCCACAATCACCGTAGTGAAATTCTATATGTTCAAGTTTCTTAACACAGAGTGCGACTTCACCACCTCTTCTTCCCCGCCTGTCTTTATGAAGCAGCGTATAGCCATCCATCACTATCCTCCAATTGTGTGAGCTGTCCCACCACGTTTCAGTTATTCCTATGATATAATGATTTTCTGACTGAGTACAGAACTCCATTTCCTCCTGTTTGTTTCCAAGTTGTGTCCATTAGTAGACACACGTTTGTGGTTGTAGGTCTCCTGCTTCACATCTTGGGGTCCTTCAGTTTAAAGCCTACCTCATCAAGCTGGCCAGCCTACAGCCAAAGATTTCCTTGCCTCTTCTGGACATGTGGCCCCCATCCCACCCTATCAGGCTACAATCATCAAAGAATGTCCCATTATAACCAAAGCAGTCATGACAGCACCATCCACAAGTTGATTTGCATTACACATCTATTTCTGGCTGCACCCTTTCCTCTATCTAGTAAAATAGAGGAAAAGATAACTTGGACACTAGTAGTTTTTGCTTGTACCCCCAGGGCTTTGTATTCTTCCCTGGTTTTACCAAGGTTCCATCTTGCTGTCTTTCCTGCTCATATGAGAGTAGCAATGCTCTTGACAAGTTGTGGCACCCTCTCCATGATATTTTGGACCTTAGCTCCCAGAAGGCAACATACCTCTCATGATTCCCTATCAGTCTAGCAGATGTGTGTCTCAATGCCGCACAAAAGAAAGTCACCCACTATAGGCACTCATTGCTTCCTTTTGCAGTATCCACTATGTGCTGCTGGTACAGTTTCTCCCTGTAGACATTGCTTGTGGGTGTCTGCAGTTGTTAAAGTTTCATATCTGGTTTTGCTTTTAATGCTGGGGAGTGCTTTTATGAGTGGGGATTGAAACAGAGTTGTACTTTTGTGGGTCACCAGGGTTCAAGGTTGCTCATTCTCTGTGGCGTCTGCCAAGGAAGCAAGCATGGTTTTGAAACCACCTATCTATCTCCATCTCAGCTCCTCTCATACTGCACAACCTTTTAACTGTTTCCTGAAGCTTGGCCACCTCATGTAACTGATCATCAACCTGTGCACATCTTTTGCAGGTACTTTTCTTCAGAAGAAACGTCTGGGCACTCATTGCAATTTACTGGACTGGACACTCCATACTTACCAGTTCTTTCTAGGTGGAAGCATCAGACATCTCAAAGGCTTTCCCAGTAGAAACATTGTTCTTAGCTCTGACGTGAGTGCCCATCATTATGGCAGAGACTTCTTGAGCTGATAGGGTCACTATGCCCTTCCATGGGAACTGTGATGCAAACTGATGTGCCACTCTCAGGTCACTAGTGCTCCATGGGCTGATTTTTGTAGGCATGGGGTGTGGTCTTGGTTGCTCTGGCTATGCCCAGGCTTCATCAGTGACTGCTGTGTGAGCTGACTTAAATTTTTTTACCAATGGCCTCATAGTTAATTTTCACCACTATGTTTTATTAAATTAATTTGATTTTTGGTAGTGAGAAAAGTGTAGATAGAGGCACTATAATTAAATTTTTGTAAAGATGGGTTTTCTCAAAGCCAGAATGCTATCAGGAAAATACACTATACTTCAAGAATGGTTCTCAAACTTAATCATTCCACTACCCTGTTTCTAATGGGTCACTAATGTCTCCATTCTTCTTACATTGTTGTTGTGGTTTTATGTGGTGGGGTGCTAGTGGAGAAGGGGGTGCTGCAGTGGTGGCTTCTGCAAGAAGCATCCAGAAGCTCTCTGCAGGACCAACAGAGCAAACTCCAGCTGACTCAAGACTGGAGTTGTTGCTGACCAAGGCCGAGCCCATCAGTGATGGTCACAGTGCCTCTGGAAATCACATTTAGGAGGAAAAAAAACGTAAGCAGCTGCTTTTTGCCTCCAGAGAAAGGAGTGAGAAGGCGTGAGAAACTTTGCAGACACCAAGGTAAGTGAAGTGGTGGGAGGAGGCGCTTCAGGTGCCAGAGAAAAATTCCCCTGCAGCCCATGGAAGATGATGGGGAGCAGAGACCTCACCTGCAGCCTGTGGAGAGACCCCATGTTGGAACAGGTGAAGCCATATAGAAGACATTGTGACCTTCATTGGAGCAAGCTCCCGGCAGGAGCTACAGTCAGTGGAGAGAGAGGCCCACACCGGAGCAGGTTTGCTGGGGGGAGGGGAGGCTTGTGACCCCGTGTAGGACCAGGCTGGAGCAGTCTGGGCCAGACAGACTGAGAGACATTCTATGATTTATGGCTGCACCCCATACAGTGACCCATGCTGGGGCAGCTGGTGAAGAGCTGAACATTTTTGTGTAAAGGGTCATTTTTGAGAAGCTCATAGAGGACTGTCTCCCATGGGTGGGACCCCATGCTGGAGCAGGGGAAGAGTGTGAGACATGCCCCGCCCCCCCCCCCCCCCCCCCATCTCCAGCTAAGGAGAAAAACAACTCATGAGGAACTGACTGAAACCCCCATCCCTGTCTCCCCCTGTGATACCTTGGGGGGAGAAGGGAGAGAAATCATGAATAAAGTTAAGTCTGTGAAGAAGGGAGGGATGGGGGGGACACATGTTTTAAGGCCTAGTTTTACTTCTCATTATCCAACTCTGATTTCACTGTGTATGTAGTGTAATAAATGAGAGAGTTTTCTTTCTTTTTTTATGCCATGTTGAGTCTGTTTTGCCCATGACGCTGATTGCAGAATGATCTTTCCCTGTCCCTATCTCGACTCTTAAGCCTCTCAATAGATGATTTCTCCCCTGTCCGGCTGAAAAGGGCAGTGACAGAACGACTTTGGTGGGCATCTGACTGCTATCCGGGGTCAACACACCAGAGATGTTTAGGAGATGCTTGTGATGGTTAAGAATAGCAGAAACTCCTCTGATATTTATTTATGTCTGTAAAAAGTAGAAGTTAAGTTGTTATACAAAGAATGCTGTGCCCTTCAAAGGAGCAGAAGCTGTAATGGGTGCATGGATTTCCTAGGGGGATGCCAGCTGAATAGACTGGCTTGACTGAAAATCTGTATTGAAGAAAGATTCCTGGCTATGATTCTTCTGCTGTCCATGGGTGCTGTGTGAGCAGCAGAGCAGGTTATATACCCTGAGGAACTTGTGTGTCTTGTTGCGGAACTGTTAAGCAGCTCTGTATACTACTTCTCTATATCTTTTATACTGTCCTACAACAATACTTTTGCTGTATCTTGAAATGACAGTTCACATGCGTCAGAATGCAGATAATCAGTCCGAGTTGTCATTCTTTGAGCAGAAAATAGTCAGTTTTTGATTTTTGGAGCATCAGCACTGGAGAATTTCACCTTAGGCAGCACTCTGGAGTCAAAAGAGAAACATTGCAACTACACATCTAACAATGTCCCTAGCTTTTCTATCTGCTGATGTCTTCCCATTCTTAGCACTGAAGTTTGATAAATGCTCAAGTATTAGAACAGGAACAGGAGTTTAAGTGCAATACAGAATGAACTGGGTGTTTAAAAGGACAGAGCGTATTTATAATATGAATCGTGGGAAGAAAATCTTAGTCCAGCTCTTTGTGTTCTGTCCTTGTTTTGGATTTTTTTGTAAATTAAGAACCATAAGAATAAAAATGTCATTTTATAAATTAGATAGGAAAGTAATAGAGATCTCTGAGGTTAGTAAAATCCCTCTTCATGTAATCATTCACTTTTATTTTGTCAGAACATTTTTTTTCTGGTCCTTTAGAACTTGTGTTATTACTATTTACCAGGCTGGGTGCAAGATGCCATGTATTACAAACAACAAATAACTTACATGAGAACTATTGTCTGACTCTGGAACTTTTGTCACGCTAAAATCATAGACTTGCTACCAAAATTGATCTTAGCTATTATTAGAAGGAAATTTCCCAAAGGGCTGTCATGCAAAGGATAAAGTATGGCTGAGGGGGGACCCTTCCATTGAGTCACAAGGTTCATAAAGGACCCTGTATTTTCTAAGCTCCTGTCAGAGAGGAACCTAGGGATGACTAGGTCCCATCTCAGTTCCAGACTTGGTCAACAGTTCATGTTTAAAGGATTATATGTAAAACCACATATCAGAGTCAATGTTTGCCTGTCAGAGCCCCTGAAGGACATTCACTGAAACACTTTTGCAAAGCTGAAACTACTAAAAAGTTATTAAAGTGACAAATATAAAAGTTCATGATTGCTGTTGATAAATGCAATACTACTAATATGACTATGAATATAACAGTAGCAAAATACTACCCCAGGTATTGCCAACAAAAGAGTGAAATACCAGTTGCTTACCAAGAAGGTGTCTCTGTCATGGGTGAAGGACAAGGAGCACAGACTGTCAACTGCTGCTTCAGGGTCTTCAATTTCTTTTCTTGCACCTCTGGTGTTAGCTTCCTCAATACCCTTTATACACTAAACTTGGCTGTTCCCTCCCAGGGGTAATGTTTAACATGATTTGGATGGAGAGTCAAGCACTATAGTGATCCATGTTTAGCATGTACTGCTTTTTTTCTCAATACTGTATTTAGGGGTGTCAACTTTAATATTAATTTCACAATCGATGAAGCAACAATTTTCACTCTGGGCACCATGGCCTTCAAAAGTCTGTGTAGAAACCACCTGTTTATTCCACACTATCTAGCCAAATTAGGGCTGTCTTGCCACCGTAAGTCTCTCTCCTTTGGCTGCATCTCACACCAACATTTTTATCTCTATCCACAATGTTTGCATGAGAGATAAGTGGACATTTTCAGTTTTAACCTCTCAGGTGCAGTTCCTGCAAAAACATGGGCTGGTTTTGCAGCACAGGGTATTTGCATTTGTTTGGATTTTGTTTGTTTGTTTTCTTATTATTTTTTGTTTTTCAAGCTACAACCTGAAGTATCTCAAAGTATGTCGCCATGGTAAAACCTATGACAGAGTTTTAAAAATTCCATGCAGCACACAAGTTCTTCTCTCCTGAGTGACCGCCTTAAGTGATGGAGCCCAAACTCATAGAATGAATAAACTCAATGGATATTTTAAAGAAATTTTGCAGGTGTGGTCCATAGACTAAAGAAATGGTAGCTGTGTCTTCTGTCAAAGGGTGGTAAGAGTGGTTGTGGTTAATGAGGTTGTATTGGATAGTGTGGAACCTGAGCATGACATAAATGGTATGGAATAAGGGGTGGATAATGTGCTGGTTTTAGCTGGGATACAGTTAATTTTCTTCATAGGACCTGGTATGGGGCTGTGGTTTGGATTTGTGCTGAAAAGGCTGTTTGTAATACCAGGGATGTTTCTATCACTGCTGAGCCGTGCTGACACAGAGCCAAGGCCTTTTCTGCTTCTCACCCCACCCCACCAGCAAGGAAACTGGAGGTGCACAAGGACTTGGGAGGGGACATAGCTGGGACAGCTGACCCCAACTGACCAAAGGGATATTACGTACCATATGATGTCATGCTCAGCATATAAAACTGGGGAAAGAAGAAGGAAGAGAGCGACATCTGGAATTATGGCATTTGTCTTCTCTTCACCGTGATGCGTGGTGGAGCCCTGCTTTCCTGGGGATGGCCGAACACCTGCCTGCCTGTGGGAAGGGTGAACAAATTTGTTGTCTTGCTTCTCTTGCATGTAGCTTTTGCTTTACCTATGAAACTCTCTTTTTCTCAACCCATGAGTTTTCTTGCTTTTACTCTTCCAATTCTCTCCCCTATCCCACCTCGGGGAGTGAGCTAGTGGGTGTGTGGATCTTAGTTGTTGGCTGGGGTTAAACCATGACAGGGCAGAAATGTTATATGCACATTTCTATACACGTAAAGACATGCTGTGACTTGCAGTTCTAGAATATTCAGCAGAGTTGAACATTCAAGGACTGGATCACCAAACAAAAGTGAACAATTAAAACATTTCATTGTTATAGTTTGAGATTATGCCAGTTAGTCTTGTTATAATGGATTGACTCTCTGAGGTAGTCCAT
This sequence comes from Porphyrio hochstetteri, assembly GCA_020800305.1. Lineage (NCBI taxonomy): Eukaryota > Metazoa > Chordata > Aves > Gruiformes > Rallidae > Porphyrio > Porphyrio hochstetteri. The sequence continues at coordinate 29,313,622 of CM036938.1, forward strand.
GTGAAAAAAACCAAAACGTAATCAGTAAGTCATCCTTAAATAGAAGGAGCAGCTGGTTTCCGTGTTCTTTGCTCATCAGTAGGAGTGCAGACATTCTGGAGGAAAGTCTCAGTCTATAGGACATACTCTTACATTCTGCCTGTCTTCTCAATGAAATATGAGATGTACAAGTTCAAAAGTCTTATAATATGAAGGGCTTATATTTTGAGATGGTAAAAGATATCAGGATATGCAGTTAAGTGATATCGACATTTTTCTTTAAAATAGGACATAGCATTTGCAAATTCATAGAATCTTGGAGTTGCCAGATTTGGAAGGGACCTTGAAGATCATCCATTTCTAACCCCCTGCCATTGGCAGCGACACCATCGACATTTGGCCAAAGCCCCATCCAACCTGGTCTTGAACACTCCCAGGAACAGGATGTCTACAAATTCTCTGGGCAACCTGTTCCAGTGTCTCACTACCCTCACAGTAAAATATTTCATCCTAATAGCCAACCTAAATCTAAATCATTCAAGGACATGTGCATACTTATAACTAGCCAATGTTGAGCTGTATATTTTAAGTATGTAAAACTGGCACATAAATATCAAGGTTTGAGTTTCTTTTGGTGCTTTGAATTAGTCTTATAAAGTATCCTGATATTCAGAGCATGCAAAAAGTACAATTTTCTCAGGCATAGCAGACCAAAGAAATAAATTGATAACTCTTCTATTATATACTGTAATATTTGACAATATCTTTTCATTTAATATGCTTTATAAATGTAATAAAACCCATGAGTGCTATCAGTCATAGCAGACTTGGAGACCTGAAACAATGACAGTTGAGACTCTTAAGCCACAGCTTTCTGAGACATTATGAAAATACTAAAATAATAAAAATGTACATAGCTTTCTCCAAAGGAAGTGTCATCCTGAAGAAACATTGTCAGTGGGCAAATGCAGAAAGGGCACTCAGAACTAGTACTACCTGGTCAGAGGAGGTCTTTATATTAAACCACAATCTCTATAAAAAGCTGCAAGTCTCAGCAAAAAAATAATGTGAAAAGCATAACAATTTGATTTTGCATTTCCCGTAATTTATATTTGCAAACCATATACCCTTGCCGTTCAGTGTTGTACCCACTAGGAAGTTAGCAATCCTATCAAAACCAAAAGTAAAGTGTTGTGCAGTCTTCTTATGGGTAGAACTTTGCTAGATTTCAAAAGGCCAAACACAGCTGTCCTGATGATAGTGTTGCCACTAAGAACATAAATGCCTGTGTTTGTATTTTCTCTCATGAGCCATTGCTCCAGGTGGAGTAGTTCTCTGGTGTTTTCACAAATACTGGAGAACTGTCTTTGGAAATGAGGTCAACACAGGTGCAGGTAGAGATGTATGGAAATATCAATGCTGAGGGCTGGTTCTCCTTTTCTTTGCTTACTGTTTGCAGCCTGTGGATTCTAATTTCCCAATGCCTGTTCTCTTTGGGTCAGTCCACTGCTGCAAACTTGCAGCTCCATCTTACTACATAGTAGGAAGGTATGTTTGCAACTGCTGAGTATTTCTTGCTTTCTGTTACAAGTCTATCTGAAAAGCCTACCTCAAAAGAACAATCCAGGTAAATCATGATTTTCAGGTGTAGTGACTGTGTGCATATTAGTGAAAGGAGAGTTGGAAAGGGGAGAGGAAAGAGGAAAGAGAGAAGGCAAATGGTGGGAGAGTGGTCATGGTGGAAGCAACACTGGCTGTGCTAATAGGTGGTATTGACACAGAAAGGGAAACACAGGTCCTGTGCAAATTTAGGCTCAAAATGGATAGAAAGGATCCATACTTTAGGGGATTAAGATCCTTGACTGTTCTTCTGATAAAAATAGCAGGGGCATTGAGTAACTTCTAGGATGAGGCTCGGTAAGCTTATGAAAGGGATTAAGTGATAATAAGGAAGTTGAGTTGATGACCCAAAAGATTCTTTCCCATTGCCTCTCACCTTTTTTCATGGGATAGTTTGAGTGAAGATTGAGTGCATCATTGAATCCATTTTGTTTTGAAAAGTAAATGGCATGTTCAGCCATTATCACAGTAAACGTTCTTAAAAATGCTTTTGGAAAAGAGAAGTGTTTTTGATGCCTTAAAATGCTCTTTCCATAGTGCAGATTTATCTGATCTTGATTAATCAGATCTTTTGCACTCCCTAGAGAATTAGCAGAGAGAATGCAAGCATAGATAAATTGAAAGAGCAGTTTTCAGCTTTGATTTCCCACATATATGGAGGAATTAGGTGTACACACAGACATCAGTAAGGAGGTCAAAGTAAAGCAACCTTATGGGAGAAAAAACAAAATTCTTAAAAAAAAATTTCTTTTGTAATTGTCGCATTATTTTGAACAATAACAGACAGATTCATACAGCAAATGTGAGAACACAATTCCTTTGATGTAATGTTTCATCTTTGATGAACCAATTGTAAAACATAGGAACATGTTCCTGCACCTTTTTGAGGACCTTTGCTCCCTGTATATCAAGGTTTTTAGTTACTTAGGAAATACAGAAATGTGTCTCCATGCAATATTTTAAATGAATAAAAGATGTTTAAACAGCTTACAATTATAATGATACTTGCAACTCTCAGGAATGATAGGGAAACAGACCTGTCCGTTTGTTACCAATTTTTTGTTCCTCGCATCTTGCAAAGATTACATCAGTCCATTACCTCACCTTCTTCCTTATGATGACTTACATAAATCTGCAAATCTTGGTCAAATACAGTTCCTTAGTAAAAGATGTAATGCAATTCTTTCATGCCACCAAACTCCACTATGGAGAGTCTAGTTGCACAAATCCACATTTTTTATTAGTTTGATGGCCAGAATAAGGAGGTTTCTAGAGCAAAGCATCAAAATGTGTATTAACAAAATCTGCGGTTAATCTAACACCTAGAGAAATGACATACTTAAGCTTGACTGGAAGATGAAGACATGCATAACACAGACTGTATTGTAGAAGCAAATAATCTTCCTGATTTAGTGAGATAGTCAGTTTAATATTAAGGACATATATAAGCATAAGCAAGATCAAAAGACCCGTTATGTAAAAGCATCCTTATCTTCTGCCTACATCTTTTTATTCTATGGTTACTTACTTTTTGAGCAGTCTCTAAATTAAGATAGGAATCTTGTGTGGCAAGTTTTTATATTTTCACTATATGGTAATCTACTTCTCACTGATTGTAGTTAACTGAGAAGCAACTCTTGAGTGTTAGGCACACATACACAAAATTTGGAGTGGAATATGTATTTTTACTCTGTTAGACAGGAAGCCAGTGAGTAGAGTTGGATGGAAAGATACTTTTAAAACTGCTTATAATCCATAAGATGAATGCTTTTGAACTAAGTTTGTGCATATCTGAATAGCTAAAATAGTATGTGTTTCTCAATGAATTTTTTTTTCCAAAATGATCTATTCACACATACACATGCACAGATGGAGGGGGTGGGAAGTAATGGAGTTAAAACTGCTTTCAATTTGTTAGAAATTACTAACTTGATTTACATTAATGGAGAGAAAATCCAGAAGTATCTGCTTGACTGAGACTTTTTATAATTCAGATTATCTTTTTAATTGTTTCTGCCAACTGTTTATGTTGGCAACAAATTTTTGTCATTTTGAAGTACTGAGTTTGTAAGGCTGCCTTTTTGAGAACTTGAAAGTCATTTAGTCACATCTCAGTTTATTCCATAAGATAATTTATTTTGTTTTGCATTTTAAAATGCATGCACACACTGACTTGCACATCACTAGCTTTTGATACAGCAAAATGTGTCAGTTTAAGACTGCTATAAAACTTGTTGGGTAACTCAGATCTGATGATTTAACAAAAAGATCTTCAGAATTTAGGGTCCTCCTTGACAATCTGCTGATTTCCTCAAGGCTCTTATTTCTTAGATTTGGTTTCCTACCATGTTGTGTTGACATGTATGCTACTGTATTTGTATTTAAGGATAGTGACCTACCTGAGCTATGAATGAGCTAATATGGGTATTATTTAATGACAAGAGTTTAGTTTAAGCTGGTGAACCTTAGTTACTTTGACTGTATCCACTACAGGATCCCTATAAGCTTCAGTGAAAAGAGTTACCATGGTTTCTTTTTATTATAACATAAAGCAGTGATATCCAGAAGATGTTGCAGATTTATAGAGGGATTTTGAACACTTTTGACTAGTTTGCCTCCTCTGCTTCCCTGCTGGTTGCAGGTAACTAGCCTAAAAATTCTTGTGGGAAGTATAAGAATCTATCTGTCATAAAGTTTGTGCCCCTGCAAGCTTTGCCCCTTTCATATGGCAAAGATTGTAGAGGATGCAGAGGATCAAGGATTAGTCACGATCTTCTCTGCACCTAGAGATAGCACAGATAGGACTGGCCATCTGACTAGTGAAACGAACCTGGCTGTATTAGGGCAGTGCTCTAGAAGACATGCTATCCCAGCCTGCTAGTAGCTCCTATGAAATTCAGCACCTATGAAATTAAGTTTTCCGTGTCTGCTATCTCTAACTCTGCTTTAACAGAGAAATGGGTGGTTTCTTTTTTCTGGGTTTGGCTAGGGGTGCAATGGTGGGTCATACTTAGCATGTTGAGGTACAGAAGGAGCATTCCAACTTGTCTATATTAGGTGAAATTATATTGTGCCAGATTCAGCAGCCCAAATGAAGTATGGTTTCTGCAGATTTGTGTTCCCAGCAGTAGGTCTTAAAATGTCTTCCCACTAGGTGCATGCGCACAGACCAGATGCATACACTACACATACGCAGGTACACATGTCTGGGCATGCATATCATAGACATGTACACTGAGCACTCAGATGAATTCAAACAGAACCAATGGCTGTACCCTGCTCTCTTCTCTGGCTAAGCAGGACTGATGTGCCTTGGGTGAGAATAGATGTAATGTGAATTCTTCCACTTGCCCTTGTATCCTGGTCTCCCCAGTTGTTAGCATCTGGGCACAGGAACATGAGCAATTGAGGTCCACTGCTGTTGCTGATACAGACCATCTTGCTGACATACTGTCTTGTTCTGAGATGGCCAGTACTTCCCTAGTCCCACCATCAGTAAGTTCCTCTCCTGGAACAGCCATGGGAAGGCCCTGGACAGAGCATCTGACCTTCTGAGAACCCTGGGTTCCCATCTGCCTCTGTGTCACTGCACTCCCCTGGGTTTGTGTAGTTGGGCCTGTTGGGGGGGACTGATGACCCTGTGCAGATGGGCCTGGGATAAATCTAGCAGGGCATTACTTGAATTTCCCCTCCTGCCATTGTCTCTGTGTTCCTTTGTGGACATAAATACCAGCTTTTATCTCATAAACCAACAGTCTATCCTGTTCATTTCCCCACAGTTTGTCATTCCTAAACAGTCTCTAAGTGATACAGTTCATGAAATGTGGTTTCAGTTGGAAACTGAGGCCAGTTTACTTACATATACCAAATCCAAAGAACTAGACATTGAGATATTGCCATGGTTTAACTCTGGCTGGAAACAAAGCCACTCACCCAATCCCCCATGGTGGGATGGGAGAGAGAATTGAAAGAGTGAAAGCAAGAAAACTCATGGGTTGAGAAAAAGAGAGTTTCATAGGTAAAGCAAAAGCTACATGCAAGAGAAGCAAGACAACAAATTTGTTCACCCTTCCCACAGGCAGGCAGGTGTTTGGCCATCCCCAGGAAAGCAGGGCTCCACCACGCATCACGGTGAAGAGAAGACAAATGCCATAATTCCAGATGTCGCTCTCTTCCTTCTTCTTTCCCCAGTTTTATATGCTGAGCATGACATCATATGGTACGTAATATCCCTTTGGTCAGTTGGGGTCAGCTGTCCCAGCTATGTCCCCTCCCAAGTCCTTGTGCACCTCCAGTTTCCTTGCTGGTGGGGTGGGGTGAGAAGCAGAAAAGGCCTTGGCTCTGTGTCAGCACGGCTCAGCAGTGATAGAAACATCCCTGGTATTACAAACAGCCTTTTCAGCACAAATCCAAACCACAGCCCCATACCAGGTCCTATGAAGAAAATTAACTGTATCCCAGCTAAAACCATCATAGATACAGACCATATGTAGTTTAGTTCCCCTTGCTCAGGGGATGGGAACCTCTTGGGTGGAAAGTGACAGGCGCTGTGGCTGAATGTTACCATTAAAGTTGCATTTGTGCATGAGTCAAATAATTATCCATCAGGGAATACTGATAATGGACTGGAACAAAAAGCATTTTTTCCAGCCAAAGGAAGGTTACTGTCACACAGAACTTAAAGGACACTTCAGCCTCCATCACTCTAGGGAGTATTTATCCCAACTACAACAGTTTTAAGTACACACAGAAGCATGGCAGCAGCACTTCGATTCCCAGTGGGGAAAAATGACTGCTGAAAATTTGCCCTATGACAATATGAGCATACAAGGTATGGAAAGCCTTTCTGGTGTGACCTCTGTATCCTAACCAAAGTGGGCTCATGAATGAGTGTATTTGAGGGTGAAAAATGTATTGTTACTGCATTTACTGGTTGTGATCACTTAGTCTACCATATTCCCTCTCGTTCTTGGCTTCTGTACTTTTTATTTAAATCCTCCCCTGCAGGGTATGCTAATCTCCGTGTTTACTAATGTCTGGTCAATTTGTTGATTCACAAAATTAATGTAAAGAAAACTCATTGTGGCCACATTTTAATTTTTCTTCCTTTTTTTTTTCTTTTTTTCCTTTTTCCCTAAAACTGTGTCTTTACACAAAAAAGAATCCCACAGCTACTGTCATTGTTAAGGTCCTTCTCCACCATCTGTGGCTTTTTGCTTGTGCAGGCCTATTCTGCCTCCTCTTTTTGCCAAAAATCTGCCCCTTCTTTTCTCCAAAGGCAGAATGGTGTCTGTAACTGTGTCAAGCTCATCTCTGGGTAGCTGAAGCAGGAGGAACTTGAGGAAGCTTTGACCACAGATGAAAGTTGGTTTCTCTGATCCTAGGTGCTGCATGAGAGACACACTACATGAACTCTCTTGAGACATACTCACTTTCTGTAGTGTATTTATGTGGTTTTGGTGACTGTTCTCTTTACTGTTACTTATTATACACACTGTAGAACCTGAAAAATGACTGCATGTGATTAATATATGTTTTCCTGAGGGAAAAACCTATGTAGCTTTTTAATTTCAATTCTTGTGGATTGACATTAAATTGAATAATAAGATGGGGTTCTTTACCCAGTATGCAAAGTAAAATTACACACAGGGTCAAGGTATTTGTTTATTCAGTGTCTGTGCAGAGATGGGTGCTAGGTAGTAATTCCAAAAAACTAGCACACTGTGAAGACAGGCTGAGAGAGTTGGGCTTGTTCAGCCTGGAGAAGGCTCTGGGGAGACTTTACTGCAGCCTTCTTGTACCTAAAGGGAGCCAATACAAAAGTTGGCAAGGGACTGGTTTGAAGCGATGTAGTGATAGAAAGAAAGGTAATGGGTTTAAACTAAAAGAGGGTAGATTTAGATTACATATTAGGATGAAATTCTTCCCTGTGAGAGTGGTAAGGCACTGGTACAGGTTGCCCAGAGAAGTTGTGGATGCTCCTTTCCTTGGAGTGGTCAAGGCCAGGTTGGATGGGGCTTTGGGCAACCTGGTCTAGTGGAGGGTGTTCCTACCCATGGCAGGCAGTTGGAACTGGATGATCTTTGAGGTTCCTTCTAACCCAAAGAATTCTGTAATTGTATGATACTCTATTTTATACAATTCAAGGTATTAGTTCTGCCCATTAGTCACATCTTCTAAAGCAATTCCTTAACTCTTTTTTTGCTTCAATTTAAAGATACAGTACCTTCTAATTTCACTCTGCATGCTCAATGAGTAGGGAGTCTTTATTTGGGGAGGGGTTCTATTCAGCACTGGAGGTGTGGTTTTCATATTATAAGGCGACATTTCACTCCAAGGACAAAAAATAGAGGAATTTTGGTGACTTTTGACTCTCAAGGATGTATATCTCCTTGTTTTCATGAAGTGTTCCCCTGTTCAGGGTCCCCTTGATACATCTTAGATGCTAGCATCAGCTAGGCACCACTTTGGTTAGTTGCTTTCTTTAGCAGCTGAGCATTTGCTAGACTCCAGTCATCAGTTAGCCATCATAACGTCATCAAACATGCCAATAGCAAATAACAAATATTAGAGGAACATGTTTTACAAAAAAAAAAAAAGAATCTCTTAACACTTACCTGTAGTCCTAGGAAAAACTTGTGTTTGTGGTCAAGTTTTGCAAAAACTGTTCAACTTTCCGTATTGTGCCTGCAGTTAAAAGCTAATGTAGTAATGTCTGTTAAAGGCAGGTGTTGGTGGAATTCCAGCCTGTCCCTTTCACACCAGTTTTATAATGGTACAAAAGTATTACATTTCACAGTGATGGAATTACCTCAGTTCATAAAAGCCGAAAGAGATCCATAGCCAAAGTTGTCATTCCATGAGGGACCTGAGCAGGAAACCATTCATGTGGGATCAGCTGCACAGTCAATTTGCAGTGGAAAGTCAGACCAAATCATTACAGCCTTTCAAATAATAAGAAAAAAAGGCTTCAATCTTCATGATGGTTCTTAATTCCACAGACAGTTTTTAAAGCTAAACCTGTTTTTCTTAGTCACAAACAAATCCACAGAAGGTGAGGAAGTCTTGAAAGAGAAGCAGACACTAACTCATAATCTTGTTCTGTCGTTTCTATGTAGAAAATAATTAACTTGCTGCAGGCTGAATAGGTCGAAGGAGCCCAAGTATACAAATGCAGCGAACAATTCAAACAAAAAATTCCTAGTTTCCCTTTTGACAGCAACAAGAAAGATTTTGCTAGTTTTATTTTTCACTCTGAAGATTGTGCCTATGACTAGGTATAAAAGAGATCAGGAAATGCATTTTTGAATATATACCAATAAAGTTGTTATTTCTGCACTAAAACTGGGATTTTTTGCTCTGAAAAGTGGCATTTACTAAAGAAAATATTATTATTTCAAATGTTTTTGTGCATTTCCAGGGACACATATGTGACTAACATTGATTATGAAGATTAAATTATAAATTTTTGGTCAGAATCTCATATCCAAATTTTCATACAGACTTTTTCATTTTTTCCCTTCCCTTGTGGTGGAAGATGATTTTCTTAACATCCTCACATGACACAGAACAACAGGGGATTCAGCTCTATTAAAGGAGATCTTTAGAATGAAATCAGCTGTGGAATGTTTTACAAATGTGGTTCAATAAACTCCATATAATTTCAAAAAGAAAATGGTGCATACAGAAGTATCTGGGGAATTAACATAAATACAGTGTTTCACTTGGATTCATACAAGAAGGACCTCTGGGAGAGTAAGACACTTTTCAAATAGCCTATGAAAAAAACATATCTCTTTCTAGGGTCCTAAAGAACAAAATTTGCATATTAATAGAAGATTAAAGTGCCCATCAAGTATTCTTTATCCGTTGCTTTCTCTTGTCTATTTTGCTCTTCACATAAACATCTTTCATAATAAAAAGAGACTCCTGCATCTCCAGTTATTACACTGAATCACTAAAGTTTCATATTACAATAGAACATCAGATTTTTGTGTTTGAACCATTTTGAAAAGTCTTCCCTGGTTTCTCTATTAAATGATTTTACCTCTCTTTGCATTCCTTTTATCTTCAGGTTTTACTGACCTTTTTAACAGTGTCTGAGCATTTTTTAAAAGGCTAATTTCTAAGTGGTTTTGGGTCCCATTGCAGTCAAGCTTTTAGATAGAAGTCTTACAAATCTATTCAATTTTAAATTTTATATTCGACAATGAAAAGCACCTGAAGTGAGAAATCTATTGTTTGGCTAGGTCCAAAAGGAGTATTCTGTCCTGGAGTGTCCAACCAACAGTAAAATCCACGGAGTTTAAGAAAGCCGAAGTAAGGCAGTGTGGAGTAGATTACTAGAACGTGAGACTTGGACATTAAAAGGTACAGCAGATAATATTCTCAATGCTAAATACGCTGAATTCAGAGTTGTTGATGTTGCTGTGCACCTCATTGTGAATATGACAAATAAAGGAACTTAAAAAATTATTTACAGCAATTACTTCAGGTTTAGATGTAGGTGCTGCTACAATTAAAACTATCTTAAAGAAATATGTCAGTGAGAAAGAGGTCATACAGTGCTGTTCTTCATGGATCGGTGTACGCAGGATGAGGCAGCTGTTCAGACAGACCTATTTTTTCTCAAGGCAGGTATCGACTTTAGAAAATGCTCTCAATTTATCAGAAAACAATATTGCTCAAATAAAATCAGAGATAAGAGAAACTCCTATGTAACATTGCCAAATTCTTTAAATCTGCATACTCATCAGATTCGTACAATCTGTAGAGTGTGTATTACTTGTTAACAAGGCAGACTAAAACTGAGTATCTTAAAGCAAGAATACCTTTGTAAAGGCTTAAATCTGTTTGTTGTCCCAAATGACATATCAGTCTGCTTCATGGATATCTATCTAACACTGCAGTGCTAAAATGAGCTTTGGGGTGGCAGGAAGTCCTTCACTTTCTGTCAGTAGCTTACAGTGTAGTTCCCTAAGTTAGACCCTCCTTACAGGATCAAAGTGCTCCCCAGTCTTACCCAGCTGTGCAAGCCAGAGCAGTCTCTTGTCACCCACTGATGATGGCTTTCTGCAGTAGCAGCAGTTCCATTCTCACAGTCAGTGCATTTTTCTCTAGCCCTTGTACTTAACTTATTCCATCACCTGCTTGCATCTGTTCCAAGGGACTCCGCAAGGCTTTTCTTTATCTCCCTCTGACTTTGCATTGACTCTTCCTACCTCTAGGTGAGAAGGGCACTGATTTTTTGCTGATTCTTTCTGTGTTCACTTGCTTAGCTTTCCCACCAAAGGAGCCACAGTAGATGTAGTGTAGAGGCAGAAATTTTTTCCAGTTGCAGGCATGATGGATGAATGGAAGCGCAAAGTCAGGATTTTTACAGCAAGACTAGGATGGCTTGTTCTCCAGGGACTGTGGCTGTGGTGAAGGGCATTATGCAATTCTAGCTATTTTGTGGGGTTTTGGAAATCATCAGTGCAGTTTCTGTCACATTGATGCCAGTTCTGCAAATTAGATAACAAAGGAACAACATACCTAGCAAAGACAACATCAGTTGTTTTCTTGCTAGCTGCACTTCATTGTCTGAATTAAATTGAGATCAAGACCTCAGAGACAGAAAGTGAAAAAAAAGTATGCAGAAAATTTCCAATAACAATCACTTGAATTTAATGACAACAGAGATTCTAGAAATAAATGACTGTAAAGTCAAGTCCCAGCCCTTCACTTTGCAGTTGTACTTTTAGGGGAAGTTGAGTATCCCAAAAGGTGTTTGGTGGAGTCCTTTTTGCTTTGAAGTAGACAGAAATTTTATGAGAGGCAAATATATACTTAACTGGCATACGTATGCCAACAGTATGTGCTAGAGGGGAGACTGTTCTGCCAAGACAGCTGTTTATGCCATAGGGTTGGCTCTATGTGAAAATGGATGATCAGTCAACAAATCTGTGGGTACTGGATGTATTCACTAATGTTTCTTGTTCTCTTTTTCTAGATGTATTTGCAAGCTGAGGTCTGAGGCAAGGTTGCTGTTCTGGAAACTGGCCTCTGTCTTTCCAGCCGATGAAATTGTGGTCTTGCAGTGAATGTGTTATGGCTAATTAGGTGATACTACCTAAAGAGGTAAGCTGCTATGAACTTCTATGATAATGAAAGGGCCTTTGTTCCTCATAGTATTATCTGAAGTTTTATTGCTTTAATGAAAATAAAATTCTGCTGGTACAAGTTAATGAGAGGTCCTAAGCCTTCACTTTGGCAAAATGTGTGTGTAGGTACGAAGTCACTCTGAAGAGAGTCCATGAGAAACATCAGCTGTTGAAAAATCCCCAAAATGCTTTATCAGACGACTTGTATATGATTGCTGTGTGGGTATAAATCATTTTGTTTCTCTTTGAAATGTTTTTAGATTCCAAAATGGAGTGATGAAAACTCCTGATAGAAAAATATTTCCAAATTTTGGTCTGCCCATTCAAGCCAAGACAGATTGCCTGACACACCAGCACATCTTGTCTCAACAGGTCTTTGTGCTTTCCTTTTGTGCAGTTTATAAACTGCAGGGCATTTAGGTAGATTGAATTCCTAGTCCTAATAACAAGTAGTTCTGTTTGTTTCTGTTGTATTTACGTGACAACATTATTTTTAATATAACATCATAGGCTTTGTTGGAAACTGTCTCACAAGCCTGACCAGAAAAGAATCTCTGCCCCATGGACCTGTCAATCTGATTGCTCTCTTGTGTAAGGCTGGTGGTGTAAACGTGCTAGAGAAGTCAATATGAATGAAGATCACGGAATCACAGAATAACAAGGTTGGAAAAGACCTTTAAGATCATCAAGTCCAACCATTCTCATCCTAAACTAAACCATATCCCTAAGTACTTCATCTACCCTTTTTTTGAACACATCCAGGAAGGTGATTCAACCCCCTCCCTGGGCAGCCTGTTCCAGGCCCTGACAACTCTTTCAGTAAAAAATTTTTTTCTAACATCCAGTCTAACCCTGCCCTGGCACAGCTTCATGCCATTCCCCCTTGTCCTATCTCCTGTCACCTGGCTGAAGAGACCATCACCTATCTCTCTATAACCTCCCTTCAGATAGTAGTAGGTGGTGATAAGGTCTCCCTTCAGGCTCCTCTTCTCCAAGCTAAACAGCCCCAGCTCCCTCAGCTGCTCCTCATAAGATTTGCCCTCCAGCCCCTTCACCAGCCTGGCTGCCATTCTCTGGACTCGCTCCAGGACCTCCATGTCCTTCTTATGGTGAGGAGCCCAGAACTGGACACAGTACTCGAGGTGCGGCCTCACCAATGCCGAGTACAGGGGCACAATCACCTCCCTAGACCTACTGGCCACACTGTTTTTGATACAAGCCAAGATGCCATTGGCCTTCTTGGCCTTCCTGGGTACACTGCTGACTCATATTCAGTCTGCAGTCAACCAACACCCCCAGGTCCTTCTCTGCCTGACAGCTCTCCAGCCAGTCTCCCGCAAGCCTGTAGCGCTGCATGGGGTTATTATGTCTCATGTGCAGCACTCTACACTTGGCCTTGTTAAACTTCAGCCCATTGGTCTCAGCCTATCGGTCCAGTCTGTTCAGATCCCTCTGAAGAGCCTCCCTACTCTCAGGCAGATCAACACTTCCTCCTAGTTTTAATCAGGGAGTTAATAGATGAGTCAAGGAAGGGAAAGAAGAAAGGCAGTATGAGAGAACTAAAGCTAAGGTATTCAGATCACACAGATACTTTTTTTTTTGTCTTTTATATATACTATAATTTGTATAGATAACAACTATAACTTTTGTATAAAATATTATTATTGTTATTATTATTATTACTACTACTACTACTACCATTACTACTACTACTACCATTACTACTACTACTACAGACTTCTCTAAATAGTATGGTTGTAGTCAATAAAGAAAGAGAGTACATGAGTTCATAACAGTAATCAACAGAAGTGACATAAAGACAATCTCTATTTTTATGAGATTTTGGTAAATATTTGATAGGGGCCCCAGTAGTTTCTAGTGAATTACACAGAGTGAAAGAGAGTCCTTTTGTCTGTTCTCATGTCTGATCTGGTCATAATCATGGGATTTCCACCCCTTGAATGTTGCCCTGTCCTACCACTCAGGAGTATAAAATCCCAGCTAAGATGGAGTATTTGGCTGGTGGTGAGGAAGCATGATTCATTTTCACTTATTTATTCCTGTACTATAAGAACATAGACAGCTTTGCCAGTGAGCATGCCCCAAGAAAGGCTTTAGGAAAGCATCATTTTGGGCAGGCTAGCTTTGTATTTCCTGTGAGCAGGCTTGTCTTTAAGAGTTTTACAACCTGATTTCAGGAAACACCTTGTTCTATGTGTAGGCACTTGCTGACAGAATCTGTTGCTATGAGATATTCTGATGTCTCTAAGCACAGGCTTTAATAAAAAAGGTAGATGAAGTCCTGATCTCACTGAGGGGCCCCTCAGGCAGGAGCACTGCTGTGATCACATTGCTTGGTGCAGATGCATGATCCATAGCAGCTGGTCTCATGCATGAGGAGGTGGCTAGAGGCCTCCTACTACCCTCAGAAAATCCACTTTTGCAATTTTGTGAAGACTGAGAGTTTTAATTTCCACATTTTCAGTGAGAAAAGTGATAGTGATAGATCCTTACCAGGACAAAATACAGTCAGCAAACTCCCATGATACGTGCATCACATGAAAAATAGTCAGTCATAGAGTCTAAATTTCTTATTTAATGTTTTTGTATGCTAGAAAGTATTACAATAATTTTGTTCATTCTCAACAACATCCAAAACATCAAAATCAAAAGTAATTTATTGTATGTCAGAACTTGTATGACTCAGGCCATTTTAGAGAAAAATTACTATAGTGTTTTATTCAAGAATATTAAGCTGGTAGATTTGGCTCTGCTGTTCAGAAAACTGTACACATAAGGGTCAGAGCTGAAGTCAGACTACTATCTACTTTTACTTATATTGTGCTAAACAAGTTGATGATCACTGTCTAATGTTAGAAATAGAGTTGAATCTTGTATATATTCAACTCATGACTCGAGCGGCTCAAAGTACTTTGTAAGCCTTATTTAATTAAGTTTTACAATACCCTTAAGATAAAGGATAAGAGGAATTTTTATCTCCTTTACAACCACCTTAAAGTGTATAGAATAACCTTCATGTTTTCTTTTAAAGTTTCCAACATTACGAACAATTGCTGAAGGTGTAATCCATTTGTACAGTTGCTTTAACTTGGGCTTTTTATGGAGTGCCTTGAAATAACTTGAGAACAAACATATCTAAATATACTGCAAAAGAGGTTTATTGTAGTTAGAATGTAAAGATTTCCTTTATTTGTTTAGAGCCATCTGTGTAACCAGGCTCTCAACTCCCAAGGACAAACTTAGCAGCTACCCTAATTAACCAAAGCAGAGTATGTATTGGATAACAATAGACCAATTGGAAGTCTTTAACTTTTATTTTGAAGTAGTAAAGATTAATGGTTCATCACGGTATCTTAAGATGCACTATCTAGCTTGTCCTGCTGAAGTCTTCACCTATTAAGAAGATGCAGGCAGAATAAAATAAGGGAGTAACACTATTAATACCTGGTGTAAATCATTACAAGAGAAGCATCCAATCAATTTCTCAGCAATTTTTTCCAGGTGAGATTTTTATAATTACTTAAGTATGTGATGCATCAAAGATCTAACTGTGCATCCATAGGGAACAGACATTCTCCTTAGATGTTGATCACTTTCATGTTACTTTTTATTTATACAGCTCTGTTAAACCTCCTGAGTAATCAAATATTGTACAATAGTCTGCTCTTTGAATTTCCTTCTGTAGATGTTTATGGATGCCTTTGGTTATGATTTGGGAAATGGGCTAAAAGGGTTGTTATCTGGGTTGATAAAATTTGTTTTGTGGCGTTAATAGCCTCCTGCATTTTAATAATATAGGCAATAAATCTAAGGCATTAGTATAATGCTTTCTGTGGGTCCAGAAGACTTTCCCTAGAGCTCTATGTCAAGCCATCTTTGTTCCTAGACTGTCCTTTAGATCACATTCTGTTATCTACATTTGGTTTTGACTAAGCTACCACAGTAATAAGTATTAGAGTGTGGTGTGAGGTAACTCAGACTTTCTTTAGCATATTTAAAATAAAATCTTAAAAGTTCAAAGGCTCCAAACACATAGAAAGGCTTCAGTTTTGGTGAGCTGAAGTACAGTGTATGTTACATATTTAGTTTTACAGTCATTATGGATTGATTTGGATTTGTCTTTTTACACAGTATTTTTACTTACTAGTTCTGCCTTAACATATTTTCAGTGAAAGGATTTTAAAGATTTTAATTTTGGAAAATGCTCCACTACACACTTAGTAGTTAATAAGGATGAACTCAGAAATGAGAAAAGTCAAATTTCATGCCACATGAAACAGCAAAATCAGAGAATCTTGTTCTAATTGTATTTTTCTCATTTTTACTGTCCCTCTGTTGCTAACTACATAATCACTAATAAAGCACACGTTGCAGTGACACTGCATTGGTGAACACCTCAGAGGGAGGCCATCTATTTTTGTACATATGAAATCCATTTGATATTGATATAACAAGATATAACAAGAGGGCAAGACTGAGTCACAAAAGAGACCTTCACCACAGAGATATAAATTTTCAGTACAATCATTCACTTGAAAAACTCCAGGGAATTTATTTTTTCTGACCATCTTGTTTCTTCCCTGAAAGAACAAAGTTTCTAGGTTTTAAAATCTCTGACTGATGCAAACAGCAAAAGCTGATTCTAAAATGTTAAATCAGTTAAACTGTTGTCTGATACTTATTAAGATCTGCTGTATGTGAACTTTCTTGTCTGGGTTGTATATCTGTTTCTCTGTTGCAAACTTAAATGTATGCATTAAGAAATCCAAGCAATTATTCTGCCTCTGGAATGAACTTTATATGTGTAATAGATAAATATCATATGATGCCTGATATTTCTGCAATAATTCTGCATTATGTGGAATGTATCAGCTCTGCAGGTGCATCTGATATGTTAAGAGGGATAGCATTTTCCAGTGGAATTTTAATTTAATAAGCATATGCAAATTATAACTCTCAGGCCCTGTGATTTTTTTTCCCCTTCCAATTAGTAATACACTGACAGTATATGAAAAATAGGTAACTAACTCCATATAGTTATGACTCCAACTTCATCTGTTGTGACTAGCAAGTTGATATCGCAGCACAAAAAACCCCCTTAGTTTGGTACATTAGGATTCCTTTAATAACAAAGGGAATAAAGGAAATCTGATAGAAAAGCTTGCAAATTATCTTTTGTGATTAAAATGCTCTCACAAGCTAATATTGGAAAGAGTTTATAATAATGAGCAAGCTACAATACTAAATAGATGTCTGAGAAGAATTTCCAGAATAAATTTAAGAATGAATTCCTCTTATTGGAAGATTTGAGGAGATCTATTCAATGATATATAAGACAGATGAATGTCAGATGAACATATAGGTAACTTCATGGATATCTTCAAAGACTGTGGGAAAACTGATGCTAGTCAAATCTCTCACCAAATAAAACTTTCCTATTTCTTGAGACTCTAGGTGGATTGGCTTTTATGAAGGTCCTCTGTAAAATGTGTGAGACTATGATAGTCATAAGCTATGGAAGATCAATCTACTTAGCTTAACTGAAAAAGACTAGCCTACAGGCATCTAGAGAATACATATCTGAAAATGCAAAACTATTTAACCTTGCCAAAAGAAAGCAGCGGGGGCATTCAACCAGTACAACATCTTATCTGAAAAACTAGTAGTCCCTACTGTCTCTCTAGAAAATATGTTCAACCATAACAGAAAGTTAAGATTTGATTGGCAGAATTACTGGATGTTTCTGTATCTTGTGCTGTGAAGGTCATCAGGTAGCTTGATTTTAAGATTTCCTTGTAGCTTTAAAAATGTATTGACCTAAATAGAGACAAGTAATTTCCACTCATAAAACAACCATTTTTAATAAAACAACAGGTTCTCCCATTTACATTTTCAATTAAAGATTCTGGAAGGCTTGGGAAACATTAAAAATTCTCCAGGGGAGAGCTCATTTTGCCCCTTCTCCTCCCAAAATAAAATACTTTCTGTTAAGAACTAAAAGAAGGATTAAAAACCCCCTCCTAACTGGTATCAAAACATTTTCATTCCCTCTGTAACAATGTGTTATTGAGATACACAGCAACTTAAGTGCTACTTTAATTGCCTTAATTATTAGCAACCAAGATTTCAGTTACTTTTTTCCTACGTAAAAGCTTCTTAAGGGCGCATAAAAAAAAATTTCCTCCTGCTAACTTTCCTTCCATGATATTTAGAGAAAGAGGGACTCTGTTTTTAGTAAAAGGTCTCCAGTGTATTGATGGAGACAGTATTACAGACTGCGTATGCAAAAGGAGGAGGAGAAAACAAGTACAGTAGTTCCAGCTAAAGTAGGATGGACCTACTGAGAATGTTGGATCTACAGGGTATTATAGTATATATATAGACATGGACAAGTAGGCCGACATTTTTAACTTCAAAGCACGTGAGCCTAAGTTTGAAATTTAGTGGTTGAATATCTGTGTTATAACTAACTACACATTGCCTAGCAAATGCAGACAAATTCTGAGACTCTCATCCCTTCTATTTAGCAGCTGGCAGATGTGAGGCCTTAGGATCCCAGCTGCTGTACCACAGTGGTCAGATGTTGCTGTTTGAAAGCTGTTTGGCTTATGATTAGACTTTCCAGAGAGGACAAATGGCCAGCTGATTCTAGTAACGAAGGTTATAGATACAGTCTCCTACAGGTGATCAGAAAAAAAAGAGAGCCATCTACCTCTGAATGTTTGAAGAATATATCAATTTTTTATGCAAATATCCATTTTTTATTCAGATAATTCTGTGAATGAGAAAGCAGACTTTTCTGAATTTGTCTGAGCTAGAATATATTAGTAGTGCAGTAATTGGACCCAAATTAACCAAATGATCTCTCACATAAGAGCCCATTTATACAGCAGCTAGAAAGATAAACATTAAGGGTATGGAGCGAAGAGTATCATCAGGTGTATAAGGAAAGAGATATCCAGTGATCTTAGTTTCCATATCACTAAAATTAAATTTAGTCTTTCAATTGAATTTGGGGGGGTTAACTCAGGTTTTTAATTTTGTACTGCACACATTTTAAGAATAATTGCAAAAAATGCTTGAAGTTTATTAGGAAAATTTAACTTGTAAGATCTTAAGCAGTTAGTGGAAATTAGAAAGCATTTAGCTTGGTAGGGAAGTCAACATTTTCTTATATCTGTTTTTAAACTGTTTATGAGCTTTTTAAACAGAAGTGGTGATTATAATCCAAAAAGCCAAACTGAAAAATAGAAGCAGAACCATAAGGAGATATCTTATTCATTGTATTAAGAAATATTAAATAACTGATTCAGTCAGTTAGTTGAATTTATAATGACTTAAGAACAAATTGATGGAATTAAAAGCTTGAGTGGCAGAGGAAAATTATACTTACTTACTTTCGCTATGTATGGCATGATGGGGATGACTTCAGAAGGTAGTGCCAAGGGATATTCTGGAAGGCTGAAATAAGAAGGGGCAAGACATAGTTATATATCAAGGGAATTTAGAGGTTAAGGAATTGAAACTGTCAATGGCTAAGAAATATAGTGAATCATTCTTCACTGAGCAAGAGGCTAGAAGACCTAATGAGCTAATAATAGTTCACATTTCATACCCGCAGGACAAGGGAGACATCAGAACTACATAGTAAGATAAAGAGGATTGGAAGAGTAACATGATTGGGATCATATGTGATTAAAACTTCTTGGCATTAATTGTGGGGAATGATAGAAATATTTTCTGTGATGGAAACAATAGCAAAACATGATAGTATTTCAAAACTGTATCCTCAGATAGGGATCACCAAAAAAGATGTTATCACTTTGTTTTGGTGCCCTTTTCTTAATTTTTCTCCCCAGAAAGAGAAAATTCCTAGTAGAAAGGCTTCCAGAATAGAAACAAGTAGCATAGTAACACCCTCTGATGTAGAATACCCATGTGCGATGCAGCCTTAAATTAAGGCTAGCACAAAACACAGCAGAGAAGCATCAGGGAAGAAAACTGAAGAGAATTCGGGGGTCATCCAAGGACATATACTTTTATATTTAACAAAAAAATTTGTTACATTTAATGTTGTATTCAAGACAGACTCAGCAGCTGTGAACGGGCTTTTGGCTTTATCAAGGCCTACACCAATTAAATATAGTAAGGTCTGCTCTGGGTTTTAGTGGTATGTATTTGAAATACCCTTCTGGGACACAAATCTTCCTGGGAAAAGAGATAGGGACAGTAGCAATGGCATTATTTTCAGTCTGACAGCCCATGTGCCAGCTAAGATCTGGTCAATTCTTGCCTTGTATAAGGTCACTCAAAAGGAAGTTATGGTGTCAGCTGGGTGGTGGACAGAGGAGTGGTCAAAATACACAAAATCTGCTTTCCTCTGGTGGATGGAGGGAGTAAACGTGTTTTTTGTCTTGATTTGTTTTTCATTCAGTAAGGTAACAAAACCAGGGCTTTGAAATGTGAAAATTGTTTGGTATGAAAATACTCATTTCAGGTGTTCATTCTTTAAAGTAGAAACAGCTTGTAATCTCTGACTATTTGAGTGTCCTAGGCAACATGAAATGTCAGCATAGCTATCTTGACCAGGTTCCATTACCTTTTTTTTCATCAGTGCTTTCCCTGCACAGGTTCAGCTCTATAAGTCCTACCAAACACTGTTTGATTTCCTAAAAAAACCCAACCCAACTGAACAGAATCCTTAGAAATAGTTTCACTTCAGAATGGTTGAAATGGTTGTTGCATGTAGGCCCTGTAAAGTGCTGTAATAAGTAGTATCAAATTAGGTATTTATCATTAGGTATTTATGATTAAAATGCCTAACACCTTCATGAGTGTGGTATCATTACACACATGAAGGGTGTTAGGTATTTTAATCGCAAGCCACTGAGAGAGCTGTGCTTTATATGTTGGAAAATATTTACAAGAAAATAATTTAAAAACATTTCATATTACAAACACCTTCATTACCTATGCCAGTTCCTCACTTTAAAGCTATCAAAGCACCAGCTTTCATAAAGTTGACCAATAATTTACAAAGTTCAAGCAGATCAAAAGTTTAGAGTACTTTATTCCCATACACCGCCATGTAGCTGCTTTATAAACCAACATCAGGCATAATGACAATACAAACATAACAATCTCATCTATCTGCTGCTTTGCTTGGTGACATTTTGTTACCAAATCTCTCTGACTCCTAATGTTTCTCATATCACAGGTGTTCTTATCCCAGAGATCTCAATGGGATTTTTTTTTCTTTTTAATTTTCAGCAAACTCATCTTTCTGTCAGTGAAAAGTAAGGAATAGAACTCTTTCTTTAGTGGGAATGAAATGCAGGAAGTTTAGGTATTCCCAGCAAGAGCAACTGTGAAACTTGAAAGCATTCAGGAACCCTTAGTGACATGCTTGAACATTTCTTTATGAAGATCTGTTCTATCAGGTAACTTTGCAGCCACATCTTTTGAGAAATTTTTATATTGAGGTGATGAAACCTGGACTCCCTCGGGTAGTTTAGCCAATTGTCTATTTCCCTATCTAGTTTTTAAATGTTTGCTGTTTTGTTTGTATCCTGTCATTTATACTATTCCCAGTATGTATTTTCATATTATATGTCCTTGTTGTTTGTCAGAAAAACAATGAAGTTCCTATATCCAATTTTTGCAAGTACTTATTTTAGAAAGTTCTGGTTGGTTGTTTGTTTGGTTTCTAGTTGAATTTTATACAATAAATATATTTTCCTTTCCCCAGGGAAAACATAAAGAGCTTAATCTACTTTCCCGCCCTTGTCATTCCCTTCTTTCCCTACATTTCTTCCCTTCTTCTCAACTTTTTGTAAGCTAAAACCACTTACTTTTCATCCAACAGAAGAAATTCTGTTTAGTCTGATGTTGTTGTCTAACAATTGCTGTTGTCTAACAATTCATATAATTGTTGTCTAAGGCAGACAAAACAAATGTTGATGTAGTTACTTATGATATAATTTAGTCCTCACTAAACATCTCAAAAATATGTGTTTACTTATTTTACTTTTTTTGTTTGATTTCTTTTTAAACTTATATTTCCACCTCAGAAACACTTCTTTTACCATCAGGCAACTAACTGATTGTTGGAGGAGAAGAAATGCCTTGCTGACATTGACCAAATTTGTATCAAGTCAACAGTCTGCAGAGCCACTAACTCATGAGTGATTCTTTTTGCTGAGAAACAGTATTGGACCAGGTTAGGAATTAATTTTCCGTTACCTTTGCCTTTTATGCAAAATAAAACTGCTTTGGTAAAAACACTCCAAAAAATGAAAACCTCTTATCTCCAAGTATTCTCTTCTGTGGTTGAGATAATCCTTTAGAGGTGACAACCATGATTAGTTAATATTTGGTTATTATAGCCAAGCTGATAGGCACTAGTAGATGAGCATACATACATTTAGAACTACTTCCCCTATGTGTCCATCTGTATTTTATGTAGAGAAATGAGCACTTCCAGACTGTGCTTAATTTTTTTAAATGTTCACATTTCATTAACACTATCCACAGCTGAAGAACTCACTCTGTATCTCTTGAGGGCAGAGATACAGACTATGATGTCCCATAGAATGGGATATGCTATGCCTCTAGACAGTGTTGAAGTGCTTTTTTTCCACGGATCTAGCTCTGATATATATGTCTTTTGTGGATGAAGCTATCCCATCTCTTAGAATGTTTTACTATTTATTTCACTGTCGTTTTGATATGTGCTCATTTTTGAGATACTTCCATAGTTTGCTGAAAGTTTTTGACAAACTCTATCCATGTTCATTTTTAGAAGGAAAAGCCACAGATAGCTGTGGTTAGAAAGGACTTGAGGTTACTTACTAACTTGGAAAATAAGGAAGATGAAAGTCTGAAGGACTCCCATTGACTAACTATAGAGTTTTGAATTTGGATGTTGGTTAATAATGTACCCAATTAAAATAAAATTTTAGTAATTGTATTTAACATGCATAAATAGAGGAAAATGAGTTTCTGAATTAAAAAATAGGTCATGAGAGTAATCCATCAGCAAAAAAAGCTCAAGTGTATCACAAAAGACAGACAACTAACGGGTTGCCTTGAAGAAGTGCTGAATAGAGAAAAAAGTTTGATGAGAATTCACTGTCTGGAGTATATTGCCTTCTTATATTACTGTGAAATAAATAATGCATATTTCTCCTTGTTGAAGAAAATGTGATGATATGACAGATGAGAGTCTGTCAGGATCATCTAGGTATAGTGCCTGGGAGCAAAGAGGTAGAACAAGTGACCTCCTAAAGTTCCTTACATTTCTGTGATATGTTGACCTTTTAAAAACACAATGATTGTATTCCTAGGCACAGCCTTTGGTCTTGATTTCCTAGTTGAATTCTGTGTACATAATCTCCTGACTATTTAAACAACTGGGTTGGTATTCATTCTGTTTTAAAGATATTTCTACATATCTTGCATTTGTGCATCTTTAAGCAGTTTTCTTACTGGTATTTTTCTTTGATGAAAACAGCAATGTTCAAACTTTTACGTTTTATTTCAAGTAAAAAAAGTCTACTTTTTTAAAAGTGGTAATAGACAAAAAAAGGAAAGGATAAGATTTAGGTGGTTTAGAAACCCTCTCTGTAAGAAAGCCAGCCTCACTTCTCACAGTAGAGAATTCTTCTGAGACTTTGCTTGACCAATGCATGAAGCATCAGTTCCAGTGCTGAAATTGTACATTTTTATCTGAGGGCAAAACAGGACCAAGAGGTTCATGTCAGCTGAAATAGTTACTTGACGAAACAAACACTGCATAATTTTAAAAAAATTATAATATAAATTTAAAATTTCATAGTAAAATTTCTATTAGTGTTCAAAGGCTTTTGACCTCATTCTGATGCTAGATCTTCTATGGTGCAGGTTCACTGAAGCTAATAGAATAATGCTGGTCTCCTGCTCTCTACTTGCCCTATAATTTTTGTTTTGTAATACTCTATAAGCCTTGATTTTGTAATACTCTGTAAGCCTTGATTGACTAAATTAATGTAAAAATTAATGGCTTGCACTTTAATTACATAGTGTTTGATTGGCCAGGGACTTTAGAAAGCTCATAGAAGAACTGTTTATATTTCAGTTGTGTTCATTCATGTTGTATTTCAGTTCATTCTTTGTACTAGGTACAATTTTTCATGGCAAAAGGGAATTCTTAGTGATCACGTTTTCTTGCTAATAAGAAAATAATGTATTTCAGTTGATCATGTAAGTAAGTTTGAGGCAAGTTTTTGCTATGTGCTTGAAAATGCTATAAAACAATCAGATTTTAGATTTACAATGGACGCTGTTTGGTTTAAAATTAACAGCAGTAATGAAAGCACTTGAAACTCCCTCCTTCCATAGTTGGCAATCACTAGTGACAGTCCTTAGGTGCAGGCAGATTCAAACTGGAGTCAAAACAGAATTTATCTAATTTCAGCATGTCTGTGTAACTTTGAAAGGCAAGTTACTAGACATAGGCCAAACCTCACACATGATAGCACTATAGTGAAAACACACAACTATTACACAGAATTGCTGCAGCAATTTCCATAAAGAAAGTTGGAAACTTGAGCAAATATTTTATAAGAGTAAAATTTACAAGGAAAAGAGTGGCTTTTTGCTTGCAAGTTTACATATTCAGTGTGTGCATATGGATATCTGTTTTCAGTAAAGAAAAACGTATGTCTATTTTATGTTTACAACTGTCACCACTTGCCAAATATCTTGCTTGCTACATTTGAGATACTAATGATTTTAATGCAAAATTGAACAACTTAATGGGTTGAATATGTTTAATGAAATCACTTTAATTACAACTTTCATTTTGTCTTCCCTAGACATTGAAGACTGTATAACAAGAGAAGCCTTTTACAGAAATTAATGATGTAAATGCTTATTCTAGGCTGTTTAAAAGACATTACACAAAATTATTTCTTCATCTTTTAGAAACAAACAGTAAACCAATGGATTTTGTTGAAGGAGGTAAGAAAGGGAGAGTGAAATCTCCAATAATTAATAGAAGTCTTCCAATATTTAAGAGATACATCTGCTTCACATCCCAGGAAAAAAAATCCATTGATTTTTCTTCCAAAGCATTGCTTTTCCACATTTTACTACTGAGAGAAACACTGAAGAGCAGGGAGATACTCCATTGTTTTAACAGTAGTAGGGTAGTGTTAGCAATGTAATAATCTATGAGTTACTTCTACTGCAGACTCAGATTATATTTACTCTTCCATAAAACCAGATTGTGTAATGGGCTCTTTCTTACATAGTTTATTACATGCTTTATTTCCAACTTCTTGTTTGTTTCTGGCACTGGAACATTACATTACACAGTTAGATATCTAAGGGCCAGAAGGCAGATAGAAACAATTAACATCTATTGACAATTGTGATGTGGGTGATAGTTAATCTTTGATGGTAGGGAAGCCAGATAATTTGAAAATGGCTATATCAAAATAAAGAAGTTGAAAATCTGGAGAAAAAAGGATTGTCAGAGAAGGAAAATTACACTTAAATTTATGCAAAATTGAATCTAGATGTGTTCTTTTAATTATATTTTAGAGGTATTTAAAATGGCTCTTTGAAATTTTTTCCCATGTATTTTTTGCATTTGTGTCATTAAGGAAGAATGTGAAAAGGGTTCAATGCTAGTTGCAAAAGCAACTTATTTTACATTTAGCTCTAACTTAATAAGAACAATTGGAATATATCTGATGCATGTGCATTGAATATTACTCTTTTATTTTATTTTTTAATGAAACATCTGAAGATAAAGTATGAAATTGTAAATTATTCACAAAATGGATAGAAAGAGATGGCGAAGCAGCAAAGAGAGACGGAAAAAAGCATCTGATGGTATGTAATTTGCTGTTATAGCAAAACTTATAGATCCATTGAAAGTCATAAAGGCTTAAGATATAGGCACTAGGTCAGATAAAATAAAATACTCTGAATCTCTATTGAAGTCTTAAAACCTCAGAAGCTTTATTTTAGATTTGTTTTGTGTGACTGGCAATTTTGTCCCTCTTCAAGTTAATATTATTTTGTTTTTCTGAGATAAAAGATTTGTTTTGTTTTGTTTTGTTTAAAGAGTATAATGTGGAAATGTATGTAAACAAGAACTATATAAAACTACCTGCAGTCTAGAAAACACTGGCAGAACTCCATTTCATCAGCTAGTTGTACCCATTTTGTGAATTTGGATGTTTCTAGTTTCAATCACTTTGCATATGCACATTTGCTTTTCTTTTTCTGCTTAATAGTTTAGTCTCAGCCTCTGAAAAATAGTAGGTTTTCTAAATAGTACAGCTGTAAATCTATGTTTACAATTCTGTTGGAATCATAATGAACGGATATGAGAAAAAGCAAAAAGGAATCAACATAGAAAACTGGGTCATTTTTGTAAGAAAAAAAAGCAGCATAATTTGATAAATCTGGTATAGTAGGTGCTCTCAGGCAGTCATTAACGTTAGGATAATATTTTAGCCCATCTTTCCAAAGTAGCAAATACTACATTGTCGATGGTGTTCTTAACAGAGAACTCCTTAAGATACAGGTAAAAACATGTGAGTTAACAACTTACAATGACATGGAAAGTGACATAGAAAGCTTCCCATAACATTATTGATCATGATGACTGTCTTTTTATGTAATTCAGTAATCATATTTGCATAACTATTTTTGAATTACTCTGTTGTTTTCATATGTGTCAGCCCTGAAACATAATTAGAGACATTTCAACTCAATGCTTATATCTGCCTCTAAGGTCTTGCTCTGTTGTAGACATTGACTTGCCAGAGACCAAAAACTCCCTCTGTCTAGAACCTTGGGCTAAAAATGCATTTTTTCCTAAAACTGGACATTTGATACAACACAAAGAAAGAGGCAGATGTGTCTGACAGCTCCATCTTGTAACATCGACCTTATTCTATAAGTTGTATGACTGGATGATTCTTTGTGGAATTTTGTCTGGATGATCGGCTATAAATCTTAAAACTAGTCACTGTTCATCTTTGTACAGGAGAGGTGCTTGGGCTTGGAGTTTTCTGTTCAGCCTATAGCGTGGAGTTTCAGCACCAAAGAATAAATTTCTCCTTTCTTCTGAGGTTCTTTGGTTAAGAGAATCAATGGGAGCTGCTGACTGAATTTTTATACTTACCACTTATATGTCAAACAAAAGTGCAAAAAAATTTTCACTCTAGCTGTATGATGGTACATTTGGAAGCAGCTGGGCCAAATGTAGGAAGGGAAGACACAGTTATGCTATAATTTTCCTTTGAATCATTTAAATCAGCAAGGAAATGGTCCTGGCTGTTTTCTGAGGAATGAGTTCTTGGGTTTTTTTTTTTAAACTTTTCAAAAGCTTAAGTGCCTGAGCTTTAATAAATGAGACAATGTTCACATGGTTAGGTGAGCCTATGCTATCTAAAGACAGAGGGTCTGGTGTTACATTTTTTTAATGGCAAAGCTAGGAAGTGATTTACAGTTTAGGTGCAAAAATTTTGAATAACTCTCCAATACTGAGCAGTAGGGTGATCAATGTGTGAAGAATACATAGACAATCTAAAGATTTCTCATTTATTTTATTGATGTCATCAAATGTAAGAAAGATGTAAACTTATCTCTATTAGTACATCTAGATTGTTTTGCAAAATGAAAAACTTTCTTAAATCAAATCACATTTGAAAAAAAAGCTAGCTTGATGACTACTTTGCCCTGTAATGAAATAATTCAGTACCTGAATTACCACTTGAATGACTTAGAAATGATAGATTGTCTCACAGTCTTGCATGTCTTCATAAATAATTCTAACTAAATGAGTTGATGAGCTATAATGATACAATAGGAGAAATGTGATTGGGAAAGCATCATTTTATTTTATTAAAACTTTAAAGTATGTCCTGAGCTTGAGATATTCTCCTTTATTTCTCAGACATTAACTGTATGTTTGCTGAAGACAGCTGTTGAAGAAAAGCTGAAAGTGTTCATGACACAGGTCTCCTTACAAAATCTTTCAAGTATGAGCATCCTTTTACTTGGAGCAAAGAGATGAATGGCTGGGATTCTTTTTTGTATCCTGGGGAGATACTGAGATGCTGGTACTAAGAACATATTTCTTTGGATGAAAAAGACTTTTTAATATCATATTTTCATTGATCTAAATCTGCATTGAGGTATTAATACAACTTTGCTGTCTAGAATAGATTCCGGAAGACTTCTCTGCAGCTGGGGTTAAGCAAAGGTTGTGATATTACAAATTAGAACTAAATAGGATACTGATATTGAGAAACTGGAACCTTGTTAGCTATACTAATAATGAATCAAGTCTCTGAGACAAAGGGTCCCTAAAGGTGAGATAGCTGGAGTTTGAATACAAATGGCTGTATTATTATTAACACATCCATTCATGAAAGCAGGCTTGTAATACATATTTGAAACCAAGCTCTCAGGGAGATTAAGCAAAGTCTATGTAGATAAAGCATATAGGGAGGCTGAGATGTATTTCTTTGGCTGTAGCTACTTTAATTAAATAACTTGACATAAATATATTTCTCCAAGAGAAAAATCACATTAAAAGAACATTGTTAAGATTGCAAAGTCAAATGCTGAAAAACTAGGAAAGACATGACAATAGCATTGCTCTGTAGCACATTTGCACAACAGTTCAGTTTCTTGTTATGTTAAATACTGTTGTCTGAGTGACATCACTCAATGGCCAGCTATTCAACTTTTTATGTCTAATGCAAAATTGTGATTTACTTAATACATATTCTCAAAATTCTGCTATGACAACACAGTTTTTACTTCCCTCATTTCTGTTATGCTCATTATTATAGTAGCTGAAGACTTCACAGCTATGTTTGTGAACTTAGGCTGATATTCCTTCTGAAAGTTATTCCCGCTATCTACAGTGAGCAGAGGGACTGTAAGAAAAATGCTACTTGATAATTTTAGGTAACTTTAAAACTGTGATAATTTGGGTGTTTTTTCCTCAGTATCATCATGTTCAGTGCTATCCAGCCCTCCAGACATCAAAAAAACATTTTCACATGACATGCAGTTCTGAAAAATTGAGGAAGGACAGTTTTATTTGTGCTACTTGTTCTGGATTCCAGTAGAAGGTAGGAACAGAAGAAGGAAGCACATATGTCCCTGAACTACCCTTTTTTTCCTCAATCTCAGTGTTTATTTTTTAAAAAATATTTCCAATTCTGTACAGTCTTCCTGTTTCCTTCACAGACTTTTTCTAAAGGTGATTAATGGGTCTAAGTTTGCCCTTTGAGACTTTTTCATCTCTTTTCTAAATCCTTTTCTCATTATTAGTTTGGCTTCTTTGAAGATCTCTCTCTTGAATCTTGTGACTCCCACTTTTAGTTCACATGCATGTGTGGTCTATAGCAGCTTTGACTGAACCAATAGAGTATTGATTCAATGAAATATAATAATGCTGAATAGATTGATATAGATGTAGCTTGAGACAATTAACATAACTTTAATTTGTGTATTTTAAGAATAGATTTGTTTTGGATTTTAGTAGAATATGGTTGTAACCGCGTAGGCTGTTTTGTGAAAGCAGCTACAGAATTTAGCCATAACAGTGCAACAGCCTTGAAGCTAAAGAAAGTGAAAATAGGGGAGTCATAAATAAAGAGGCCAGTGACCAATTAAGAGACAGAGTATATCTTGTTTTCAGCTAAAAGGGGTTCCTAACTAGTTTGTGCAGTAATGTGTTTTTGAGCTCTGAAATGTGCTTTGGAAACTATGGAGAAAACCATAAAGAGCATGTGCTGAGAGCGAGGAAGACGTCCAGCCTTCATCCCTGAAGACCACCGGAAGACCCCCTGAGTGTCACTGAGCATGCTCTATCTGGGAGAGGTTAATGTAAATGACTTCCTAGAAATAGTTTGTATAACCCTACCTTCTCTTAGACATTATAATGAATATGTATAGTTAATCTGTATAAATATGAGACATTTGGCTTTAATGGGTGCGCACATTGGGAGGAGCGATCCCCTGTGTGCCCAGCGCTGCAATAAAGGATACCTGCTCCACAGTCACCAAGGCTACTGAGTTTTGATTCCGGCTTTCCGAGGCATCAGTATCTGCTTTCAAAAGAATATGATGAGATAACTGTCTTAAGTGGATAACTTCACCTTAAAAATTTTACTTCCAACACTTGACTTCAAGTTAACATTTCTAACTCTCTTAGTTGTTGTTGGCAGTGCCACTAAATCGTATTCCTAAAAAAATTGGCTTCTGGAATTTCATCATTCTGTCCTTGCTCTCAGATTCTACCTGTTATTTTATCTGTATAACAGGATTAAAGATTAAAGTCCTTGGGTACAGGGAAACGTAAGTGTAGAGCTGGAACCATCTGAACAGAACCTTAACCTGTACTTATCCTACCTATCCATGTATCACAAATCAACATTGCTGATTACAAGGGGACATTTTAATTCCCTCTAATGTTCCTTATTTCAGCCATGTGAAAATACGCATCTGTAAAGAAAGGAATACAAAATTCAGTAGGTGAGGTAACCATCTTTTAGTGCCTCCTTTAAAATGATCTGCTGACCCTTTGTTCAGATTTGTGTGAAGCTTTCACGAAATTTTAAGAGTTTATTCTGTAAGTATACACTGGAATATGTGGTAAAACAGAGCTTTTGGGAAAGCTTTCCAAGAAGGCCAATATGATATGATATCAATTGTTCATGATAGAGGTTAGTGTTTGGCTGTGAGAGGAGGAGACTGAATTCAGTGACTGCAAATTCTCTTATGTTGTGGTATAACCCCAGCCTAAAAAGAGGCATCACACTTCCTCATCAGCAGGATGGGGGAAGAGAATTAGAAGGGTAAAAGTAAGAAAGCTCATGGGTTCAGATAAAACCAGTTTAATAATTGAAATAAAATAGAATAGAATATGAGATAAGCAACAAAAAGATTAATAGTAGTAGTAATAATAGTGTAAATTGTAATGAAAATTGAAATAGAAAAGAGAGAAAAATAAACCTCAAAAAAGACAAGTGATGAAAGTGTAAACAAGTGCTCAGTACTAACCAATGCCCAGACAGTCCCTGGACAGCACCCTTGCCCCCCCAACATCCCTCTAGCTTTATTACTGAACATGATGGTATATGGTATGGACTATCCCTTTGGTCAGCAGGCGTCAGTTGTTCCAGCTGTGTCCCCTCTCGACTCCTTGTGCACCCCCAGCCCACTAGCTTCAGGGTAGTGTGAGAAGCAGAAAAGGCCTTGGCTCAGTGTGAGCACTGCTCAGAGATAATGGAAACATCCCTCTTTTATCAGCACAAATTGAAAACATAGCCCCATACCAGCTACTGTATGAAAATTAACTTAAGAAAATTTAACTCTATCCCAGACAAAACCAGCACACCTCCAGGCTGCTCATCTGTCCAGCATGCTTTGTGAATTCCTACATTAAACACTTTGAAGAAGAGAGGCTGGCAGCTCCTTATTTCCTCAATCGGTCCTGAATTTCCAAAATTAACTAAACAGAACACAGGGTATGGTTAAATTAAGCTGGGTATGACATGTAGGATTTTCTAGAGCTAAGAAGTTGCTAACTGCAGAAGATTATGTTTTTTCAATATTTCAGGTTTAATTTTTACACTGGCTGTGTCTGGTATGATACTGTGAAGTTAAGTTTTCTCATGGCAGTTTGCATGGTGCTGTGCTTAGCCTTCATGGCTAAAACAGTGTTGACGACATACGGGTGTTTTGGCTACTGCTGAACAGTGCGTTGTGCCAAGGCTTTCTCTCTTTTCACTGCCTATTCCTAGTAGGAACAAGCTGGGTATGAATAAAAAACTGTGAGGAGACATAGGAATATTTCATAGGTATGGTATCATGCCCAAGGAATAAAAGGTCAAGAAAAGCCACAGGAAAGAGTGATATTGGTGGCTATAGCATGTCTTCCCAAGCAGCTGTTCTGTGTGCTGAGGTCCTTCTTTCCTGGAGGTGACTGGACATATCCCTGTCAATGGAAGTGGTGAATTTATCTTTTTCTCTCTACTTGCATGTCTAATTCTTTCCTATTCAACTGCCATTATTTTGATCCATAGGCTTTTTTTTTTCTCTTTCTATTTTTTTTTTTTCTCTTTCTGGGAGTGAAGAGGATTTGACTCCTGGATGGTGAAAATCCACCACAATATTTAAGACAGAAATTTGGCCATTAATTGTAATGCCAGTTTCTCACTTTTATGCAGTTAGGAAGATCTAATCAGTGTGGGTTAGGTCTGTGTTTTTCATTCAAACTTGCTATTACTCACAGAGACAGTTGAACCAATGCATGGCTTCCTACAGAGGCTGTAGTAATGCTTGAAACAACTCTGTGTTAGAAATTCACATTGCATGAACGGAATCTTGTCATGGTCACAAGGAGAGGACTGCCAGTTTTCCCCACATTTGTGAACTTTTGTCTGAAGAGAGGGAAAGTGGCAACATGAGAGAAAGCTTATGTAATGGCATAAATATAAAATTGCAACAAACAGTAATGAGGAAATGTTCCACTGCAGAGAAAAATAATTAATACATTTTCCAAGCAAAAGGTGATATGGGTATGTGAGCATCTGTATTTTAACAAAGACTCCTCTTTTACAGGCTGTGTGGTCAATCTCTCTTCAAATCCTTTTGAAAGTGTTTAATCACAAACCTAACCTTATTACCAAATGTTCTCAACTTTCTTGACCTAGATATTCTGAGTAAATTCTTCATGCATTTATAGATATAAAAATAGTTTCATTTTATATTATCGTTGTCTTAAAATATGAAGGGTACTTATGTCTTAAGAGGTCAAGCTTTACACTGAATGACAGTGTCAAAATATTTCTCTCTGTAATGGATGCTATTGAAATATGAATTTCAGTACCCTGTACTGGATTCCTTTAATGATCTAATACTGCCACTGCTGTGATTCAGATAAACTGACTAATTCAAATTCATAATGTTCTGCTTTATTGAACACTATTTTAAATGTGTATCCAATAAGTTTTTCCTGCAAGCATTCATTTAATACTTTATACATGCTTTGGCAGAAGAACTGTGACACTTATATGAATGTTAATCTTACTATTTATTAACATTATTTTCCTTGTTTTTACTTGGGAAACATGACCAACCCTCACAATATGTTGGTTATTAATTATATGAAGGTTGCTCAGATTTTATGTGATACACACAGTACTCCTATATTATGGCTGGCATTATTCAATCTGCATGCATAGCTGAACAGAAAGTTGCGTCGTCACTCTGCTTATTATGATTACTGAGAAAATTTTTTGCATGCAAGTTGTTTAGTGTCTACTAGACCTACTCAAAATAGATAGGTTTTTCCTTCATAGCTCTTGAGCATTTTGCTTCAGTTTAGCGTGAGGAGACCTGCAAGGGTAATAGATATTACATGCTGGATTTTAGCTTTTTTCTTCCTTCTTCTCTCACAGAATCACAGAATCGTAGGGGTTGGAAGGGACCTCGAGAGATCATCGGGTCCAACCCCCCTGCCAAAGCAGCTCCCTAGCTCATATTGCACAGATAGGCATCCAGACGAGTCTTGAATATCTCCAGAGAAGGAGACTCCACCACCTCCCTGGGCAGCCTGTCCCAGGGCTCTGTCACCCTCACTGTGTAAAAGTTCTTCCGCATGTTGGTGCGGAACTCCCTGTGCTCCAGTTTACAGCCATTGCCCCTTGTCCTGTCCCCACAGATGACTGAAAAGGGGTTGGCCAATTCCCCCTGCATCCCATACTTAAGATATTTATAAACATTAATTAGGTCCCCCCTCAGTCTTCTTTTCTCCAGGCTGAAGAGCCCCAGCTCACTCAGCCTTTCCTCATACGGGAGCTGTTCCAGGCCCTTAATCATCTTCGTAGCCCTTCTCTGGACTCTCTCCAGGAGATCCCTGTCTTTTTTATACCAGGGAGCCCAGAACTGGACACAATACTCCAGGTGGGGCCTGACCAGGGCAGAGTAGAGGGGGAGGATCACCTCCTTTAACCTGCTGGCCACACTCTTCCTGATGCATCCCAGGATCCCCTCAGGTCCTGCTCCACAGAGCTCTTCTCCAGCAGGTCATCCCCCAGCCTGTACTGATACAGATGGTTATTCCTCCCCAGGTGCAAGACTTTACACTTGCTTTTATTAAACCTCTCTGAAGTTTGCTCTGTGTGTATATTGCAGGATTATGTACCTTAGAGCAACTCACCTTGCATTTTACATATCATAAAATTATTTGTTTTGTTAGGATGGAAGGAAATACTTACAATTTGTCTACAAATACTTGACTGCTGTATGCCTTGTCTTCTATAGCTTTTATTTTTGTATTCTAACTGATATCAGCATACATAACTTTACTAGAAAATCACTACTGTAGATAAAAATTTCTTGAGGTAAAGTATATTCATTTTGACATATCTTTAGCGTAAAATCAGTTGGGGAAAAAAAAAACCCAAACCCAACAAACCACAGGTTCCAGTATGTTTCTTCCTCTATAAAAACAGCTTCACGTGCATAAACTCTTTTACTTAAAATGTCTTATCTATATAACTGTATGTATGTGAAAGAAGTGTAAACTCAGACAAAATTTATATAACATATAATTAAGAATCAGATATAGAAAGAACATGTTACTAAACATTAAGTTTCTACTATTATAGCAGACTATTAGCAAATAAGTCTAGGAAAATCGCCTGCATCCATTCCTATATATATTCTAAGCTGTTCTAGCAATCTGTGCTCCAAGTGCAGCTGAAAACAGCCCAGTCATACATTTACATTGGCAAATTACAGTGACATGAAGGTTATAGGTTGATTCAAAATTGCATAGTCTGAAATGGTTCCTTTTTCAAATGAAGTATGACTCAGCTTTCAAGTCTAGTAATTTATTACAGGTTTGTGTCTGGCTGAGATCACAGGTCAGATCTAAAAAGTGGTAGGCTAAAGTGGGTACAGGAAAGCTTGGGCTGCATTTTCCTTGATGCATGGAAAATGTCCCCAGGATGAGCTTAGAATCAACAGTTCTAATTATTGCCAAACTTAACACAGTTACTTTTCTGCATTTTTTACAGTCATAGCAAATCTGGCATACTTGTTAAAAACTGAAAGCTGTTGGACTGGGAATAAGCATAAATGGGATTTGATTTATTTGCATAGCAGCTGTGAACAAACAATCCCTGAAAAGAGGACCTGTGGGATATACAAATTATTATTATTTTCTATTTGTTAGCTAGATAAGGCTAATACTATATGCAAAATGTACAACAAAATTACTTCTGTACCTGTTCTGTAAAATCTTCTGTTGTCATTCCTTACTACCTTTGACTTAATCCTAGTGCTCCTCAGCAGCAGGGGACATATTCCAGAATAAAGTGATGGATGATGTATTCATTGGTTATGGGTTGTGAATGCCCATAAGAGATCACTAAACAGTTCAGTTGAAGAGATTTGTAGAAGTTCGTAAGTCACCTTACTGATGTTGAAAATGTTTTGATTTTTTTTAACATATTTGAATATATATTTGAATAATTATGATCAAAACCTTTTCACTATTCTGAATAACAGTTCATACAGTTTTAAAAGCAACCATTTTGATTGGACAAAGCCACCCATACTTACATGTTCCTAAATCAGGGAAATGCAAGTTGCAGCCTGGAAAAAAGTAGTCTATATAACGCTCTAAAATCATTAACTAAAACATACAGAATGTTTTATGTCTGTTAAGGTGTTTGAGCTATTTCTGTGGCTGGCACTCATTAGAATTTAATTTGTGGCCAGTTTTAGTTTTGAGTATGTTAGTTTTTAGTTGTAGTGGGAAGCTTACTATTAGTCTTGAGCATCTGCCAGACATTAAAACCTTTAGTGGCCAACATTGTCACAGAGCTTTGAAAAATAGTCTTTGGGTTCACTAATGTTTTGGTATCATTTGACTGCAGAAGCCTGCAACTAAAAATATTTGTAAACATTACAGTTTGTTTATGTTGACAAAGAATTCTGAGTGAAATATGCCTGAAGGCAATTGGGCCTCCCTGTTTATTCTTTGTTATCTTTTGCTTTCATAAATTACAACTGATTGATTTAATGCATTCTGTGATTCTGTGATCTGTGTAAGATATATATATATATATATAAAATATTATTTTTATTAAAATTAATTCCACTGGGGGAGACACCATATATCTTTAAAATATGCCAACATTATACTCTCCCTGGTGTCACAGAAGGCATGACATCCCATGTGGAACTGACAATTGAAAACTCAGCTACTGCCCCTTTTAAAAGAATAACATGAATGAAATCTCTGTCCGCTAAAGCGTTTGTTCTCTTTACTGGACACACTTTTAAACAGTACAAACATGCAAGATAGTGCATGTTAAAGAGTTCTCATGGACTAATTTTGCACTATATACAGAAACATGCTCTGTACTGTCTTCCTGTAAGCAAC
Source organism: Porphyrio hochstetteri (assembly GCA_020800305.1). Lineage (NCBI taxonomy): Eukaryota > Metazoa > Chordata > Aves > Gruiformes > Rallidae > Porphyrio > Porphyrio hochstetteri. Next base: position 29,349,862 of record CM036938.1, read on the forward strand.
TATCAAAAAGAAAGCAAAATAAATGTGAAATGACTCAGATAATAGGACAAAAGCAAGTTATTGCACTGTATTTCATTTTAGGCTGTAATATATTACCCAAAAGGTCAGGGAATTTATCTAGTATTTTCAGAAAAATGGAAATGAAGCTTTCAAAAAACAATTCTAGTGTTGTATGATGTCATTAAATCATAGCAACTTAAATAAGTTAATTCTTTGCTTATTGGCAGGGCAAAATACATTTCAACGTTAAGTATTCATTATCTGCACAAATTAACAAAGTGTCTTTGCTCAGATTTTCTGGTGTCAATTAAACTATACCTAAATAGTTTTAAAGCAGATTTTTGAAAATAAATTTTAAAATTAGGGCACATCTTTAAGGGATGTTCACCTTGAAGTTGCCTTGCATAACCTCCTCTCTTTTACAGTGATTCATAAACCATACATTTTCTCTGGGAGTCAGAAAATTAGCCATGGAAGCACATTATAAAGAGAAATTTCTCAAGGAGGTGGCTAACCAGAATTCTCTGATTCTATGCTCTGTTAACCCGAAGTTTCACAAGTGACAAAATAAGAAAAAAACCCATAAGCACTTGTATTACGCAGGTAAAAAATGTGCCATATATATCAAATAAACTCTTACTACACTACTTCACGTGTTTCATGTATGTTTTTGCTGGATTTATATGTGTGAAGCTTTTTCTCTTTTTTTTCCCTCTTTTTATTTTTTCATTTTTTCCCCCATTTTTTTCTCTCCCTTAAACTATAGGATGATTTTGATTAATCTTCAGGTTATGAATCTAACTCCTAGATCAATTTTTGTAGAACTGTATCCAAATCATGCTTCCTGGTTGCTGTGCAATAATTCCATTATTACTCGTATCATTACAGAACTGTAGTTATTTCAGGCTACTTCCAATTTTTTCAAGGTGATTTTAAAATAAGCTCCCTCTCCAGGTAGCTGCATCCAGTGTAGCTTCAGTATGTATGCAAATGTAATAGAGAATACCGTAGTTTATCACCCATTTTGTAAACCATAAATTGAAACAGGCCTGGACTGAGAGCAGATCTCTACACAGACCTTACTATATTTATCTTTCCAGTTTAAATAAAACTGAAAAAGATAGCTTTTAAAAATCTGTTTCTACACTTGTCTTACATTGTAGTTTATATTTTATCATCATAATTACTAATGAAACCTCTGAAGAGAGCTATACTTTGTGTTGACTGCTGCAGAGTTTATTATTTCTTCATTGTTGATACTGAAATTTTAATTACAGTTACATAGACAACTGTTATCCAGTTTTGTACCTTTCTTTAGAATATGATTTCTTAACTTCTAGAAAATTATGTGAGACCATGAAAAACCTTATTAATAAAAGAATATATTATACCATCTTTTTGGCCTTCATCTGAAAGATGTGCTACAGAAGATATCAGATGGCTCGCTCTATGATTTGCTCTGAATAGTCCATACTTGCTGCCTGTCATATTCTTACTATCTTCCAGTTATTTGTTCCAGAGTTTCTCAGAAATAGAATTAAAGCGGGTGGTCCAGAATTCATGGTACACTTCAGGTGCTTTTCTTTCTTTCTTCTTTTTTTTTTTTAAGATATGCACTCTTCATTTAATCTACTTTATAAGTTACATATATTTAGACAGAGCTCCCTCCCTTGTTTTATTAGTGGGGAGGCACACTGTACCCTGCCTTCAACCATGCAAAGAGAAATTAATTTATGAGTGAACATCCTCCACCCCTCCTGCCCCGCCCTCTTATTTTCCTTCACTTTATTACACTTGATTGCCTTTTCTCAGCTTCCAGATTTTTAGTCAACCTCCAAGAGTCCTTAAAGATAATCAGTAGTTGTCCAAGGAAGTACTCCACATAATTTGGGGTGAATTTCATCAAACACGGGAGAACAGGGAAACTCTTTCTATGTCTGCTTTCCTTCTTATTGCCTTCTGTCATGGATATTTAATTGTCTGATTAAAATGACTCTTTCCAGTGAAAACTTAAACAAAAGAGGACATTAAACATGGCAGACGACATAATTTGGACTCGATGATCTTAAATGGTTGGACTCGATGACCTTAAAGGTCTTTTCCAACCTTGTGATTCTGTGATTCTGTGAATTTGTCATTAGTCTCCAGTTCCTACAGTGGTACAAACTGATACTTTGCTTGGGTTTCCTCCTATTCTAATTCTAGAATGGTTTGCTGTTGTCCTTTATGTTCCCTGCTACTTGTATTTCATTTTAAGGCTTGACTTTTCTAATTTTGAGCCTATGTGTTTCTGACTTTTATTTTCTGCTTGTTCTTAAATATTTGCCTTTTTATTTACTCTCCTGGAACTTCCCTCTTGCATTCCAGGACATTGAACAGTTTATGAGGAGCATTTACTACATTTTCTGTCTTCTTTTACCTTAGGAAGAAATGCTTTTAATGCTGAGTGGATAATAAGATGGTGTTTTTATAATCTGCCAACCTCTTTTAACAAATTATTGTCCTTTCCTCCCCCTCCCTTGGATTTACTTCTCCTGAGATCCTTCCTACAGGTTCTCCTGTTTTAAAGTACATTTTTCATCAGTTAAACTAGTCTCTCTTCTTGCTTGTGAGTTAATAACTGCTAGGAAGAATTGCACCTGGATGAAGTATTCTCTCAGTCATTTTCTCCATCTTTCCTTTTTCTCCGGAGAACACATACAAAAACCTTGCTGGCCTTTCCCCATCTGTGTGTCCCTACAAATGTGCAAATAAGGTTTATTTTTAACACCATTCACTATGCTTTTGATGTTTTTCACAGTTATCAGGATCTGAATTTTAAAAAGAATAATTAACTTTTCCTCTATTGGTGGCCTGCAGCAGACATCATTCTGAAATGGCCTTGCTCTTCTCTTTTATCATCACATAGAGACTCTTAACATTTACTGTATGGCAGTTTGGACTTAGGACTGCCCTGATGGTCCCTCTTGAATATTTAATTCTCCATTCCCTGCTTGCAAACCCCTAAGGAGACAGCTGTTAAGTAAGGACAATTAAAAGCCATTACACACTTGATGGCCATATCCTTATAAATGGAATATATTCAGGTCCTGGTTTCTTAATTTGTGTTACAGTTTATCTTATAATGATGCTGTATCTCAGTGGGAATAGACATAAATTACCAACTCAGTGCATGGCGAGTACAGTTCAATACATGCACTTGTCATCTTTTTCTTTACCTAAATTACTGTGCTTCACTCTTCTCTAACCGCCTGTCCTGTTTTTTGGCTGTGATAGAGTTAATTTTCATAAATCCTGGGAGGGGACATATCCAAGACAGCTGACACATACTAGCCAAATGGGTATTCCACAGCAGATAATGTGATGTTCATTATGCAAAGACGGCTGGCTGGGGAGCAGAGGCCGCTGCTCTGCTTAGTGATGGGCTGAGCATCGGGCTTCCCAGTGGTAAGCAAATTGCACTGCCTGTCATGTGACTGCCTGTCATGTGACTGTCAACTGACTGCCTGTCACTTGAATGTTCAAGTATTGTTCTGTTATTTTTCTACTACTTTGCTGTCCTAGTAAACCATTCTTACCCTGACCCAAAAGTTTTACCTTTATCTTCCAATTCTCCTCCCCATCCCATTGGGAAGGGAGAGATACGCAGCTGGCTGGTGCTCAGCTGCTGTCTAGGGCTATGCCATGACACTGCCTAAGGTGTCCGAAAGACTTCATTCATGTGCCCATAGCGGCTATTTTCTTCGCTATCTTGTCATGTAGCATTTTTATCTTTATTCCGTTTAAAATAAAGGTATGATTCTCATTTAAATATCTGAAGATTAAGATTTCTGAGCACATGTCACTAACTTCTGATAAGTTCATGCTGTTTGTTTGGGATATATGAAGAACAGTAATCAGTCATACCACAAGAAATAATATATAGATATGCCATTACTGAGCAGTAATTAACTGTAGTAGTGACTGGCTGAAAGCATTCAGGTATTTAAATAACTGAGAAATGAGTTAGCCCTTGTCAGCTGGACACACTGCGGCACCACTGGGTCCTGATTAGCTAATATAACTAATTTTAAATTTAGAACAGGTTTTTAGTGGGTGTAGTCTTATAACTCTATGGTAAATTTGACTGAACATTCTCACACACAGGAAAACAAAGCAATGCTCCATAGCTCAGGTATTAACATTACCCCTTGCCTTGCCTTGCCTTGCCTTGCCTTGCCTTGCCTTGCCTTGCCTTGCCTTGCCTTCCCTTCCCTTCCCTTCCCTTCCCTTCCCTTCCCTTCCCTTCCCTTCCCTTCCCTTCCCTTCCCTTCCCTTCTCTTCTCTTTCCTTCCCTTCCCTTTCCACCTCAGACATACTCTTGGGATAAAACTTGAAGATAAACAGAAGAATGATTTTCATTTCTTTTTTAGGGCCTACATGAACCATTAGGACCCTGACTTATGAACTTAGTTGACCTTTGCAGTAGAAAATCCCCTAAATCTGTACTTATTTAACATCTCAGATTCTCATAGCTGGGTATTTTGCTCTTTATTTTTCTTTGGAATCCATAAAATATGTATATGTTGCCTCCCAGGAACTGATGATGGACAATGTACGCTGCCATAAACAGAAGACAGCTGTTCCCTAGAAAAGTGGACGGTCACAGCAAGGCCAATTATAATCCATTATCTTTTTCTTGGTTTGAAAAAACCGAGCAGCTATCAACCTGGAGAAACGTAACTGTTTCCTCTATAGTCATGATTAGGTAGAATCATAGTTCAGAAATGAACTGTAATTTAGAAATTAGATGAGCCATGAAAGGATTTCATGAAAGGATTGGCATTTTGACATAAAATCTCAAGATTAAAACCATGAAGCTCTCTTTAAGTGAAACAGCAACATTCCTTTTTTTTTTGTGTGTGTGTTTTCAATTTAGAAGCAGCCTCCAATATCTGAAACCATTTTCTCATAAGCTTTTTTATATCTCATCACATTTTATTAGTTTCTTTGAACACTGCAATGAGATGCAACAGAAGTTTAACAAAGAATCTCATAGAAGGAAAAAAAAAAAATTCCTTTGCAGTACTGCAGTCTTATTAGTTAACCCATTTATTTGAACTCATACCGTACATTCTAAATTATTTTGGAGAACTGAAAACAGAAGGAAGTGTCACTTGCTTATAAAAACGTGTTATGTGATACACTGAAGCCACTTTAAACACTGCAGGAGGTATTCATGTTTTGCAATCATTACAATGATATTGAAGGTCTAAGAAAGCTATCAAGGAGAGAAACTGCTAGGTCCACCATAGAATGAAATTATGATATTATTATAGTTTGTCACCAATGAAAGAATGTACCAAAACAGAAAGGTTTTTCAGCTCCTGTGTAACAGGAAAAGCAAAATAAATTGTTTTGCATCAACTTTCCGTTTCTCCAAATGAATGAGCATTTTCCTTCATGCTGGAAAATTGAGTGAGTTTTAGGTTCTGCACTATCATCTGCAAATCAAATACAGAAAGGCTGCATTTACTGTTATGTACCTGTTACAAACAAATTACATTAAGGAACTTGATATATTTAAAAAAATTTCATCATGAAACTGTTTAACTTAAAGGCAATTAGTGGCACACAGAGGGATAAGTGGACAAATTACAGATCTTTCTTTTTAAATTTTGTATCTGTTGCTATTTTACATTTAACTTTCTACTTTTTTCACATCACTGTGTAAAATTCTTTGATGGCTTGGAAAGGATAAAAAAATGTATAATGATACTCGTATACCAGAAAAAATATATGGATCAGTACATCAGATTATGTTGTATCGAATAATTTGCACATGTAATCAAACTTCTTGATTTAAGTAAGCAACTTCAGAGAAGAGATTAGATTTTATTATAGATATCCATAGAATTAATTCAACATTTTTTCCCCAGTGATTGGCTTGAATCCCACAATTTACCAGCCTTCACCCATTTTTTCTTAAATGTACATGATGTAAACATAGATTTTTTTTTTTGGTCCTTAATAAATGTACAGACATGTAATCTAAATCTTACTGAGCTCTTTGCCTAAATGATATATTCTGTGAGGAGTGGTATATTGTAGGTGAAAGTAAAATAAGTGGTATATTGTAAGTAAAATAGTGCATCCTGGACTATTTCAAACATACAGATATACTTTCCTTACTCATAAGGTTTTATCTATGCCACATAAAACAGTATTTTTGATATTTTTTAGAAACTTAACCCCTCCCCCCCCCCCAAACAACCAGAAACTATTATGCTGTGGGGTTTCATTTGTAACAAGGGAGTGCCTTAGGAACTGTTTGCACATGGAAATATGCTATGATCATATGAGTATAATTGTCTCTGGTAGCTATCCTGGAATGATTTCTCATCCTTATTTTGAAGTAGAAGTGCCTTTTCCCCATTAAGGAAAACATCCCTCCCATCTGTACAAATAGTTGTGCATTTATGCTGGTGAAACTTGTAATCAATACTAACATCTTAGTTATAAAAGCTGATAGGTCACTATTGATGCTAAAGATAAGACTGCAAATTATTTCTGTATGGTTCCATTTTCTTAATTTTAAATCTTTTTTGGTTCTTCAGAGGAGTAAACATTTGCTACTATATTTTAAAAACCTCAAGTGTGATCAAGTATGTGGAATTGTATACAGGTGTGAATACAAGTACTTGAGCATATCTGATGCAATTTTCCTGTTCTTGTTCAAGGAGGAAAAAGTCAGTGAATGTGTTTTTCCTGAATATACATTAAGTTTCAAAGGATGTATTACACATTGTGGTAGCTTTAAACATGGGTATTTTGTATGGTTAAATGGATCAGTATGCAAACATGAAGTACTCTGTAGTAGAAGTTACTGTTCTTGTCAGTTAAGTTGGGTAGTGTCAGAAATCAAATCCTAGATGACATATGGGCCACAGTTAGAAGATTTGATATGGCAGGAGTTTTATGCATGCTTCAAAATAATAAAAAACACTTGTTGAGAAAATGTCATATACTTAACAGCTTGCTCTACATGCTGCATCTAATCTTATTTGTACAAGTATGTGAAAAATCTATGAACAACACAGATCATCTCATTTGTTAAGCTATGGTATTAATCTTGGCAAGTCAGGGTTGATACAGAAACTCAAAATGGCTTTAATTGCAATTATACAAAAATAACAAAATGACCAGGGTAGTATAGAACTCTCTTTTTATTCTCTCTAATTTTGATATTACAGTAGAAGTGCAATGGTAATATAGGTGAAATATATAATGGCAGCAGTGTATTTTGTTACAAATTTAGGCTATCAAGTCCTGAATTTAGAATATTTCAATTTTGCACTCATTGCTCTTTCACTATGTTTTTAAACAAAAATATTGTGACTTTCCTTTTTATCTTAAAAAACGTTTCTATCATGAAAGAAGACTGTTTACACTGTCACTGTTTGTTAGAGGAAGGTAAATTTATTTCTCATGCTATCTTTAATCAAAGAGATTATTTACACAAGAAAGGGGGACACACATGACCCCAAATACTTTTACGTGTTGGGCCATTGAAAAAAATTAGGGAAAATGTAAATATAGAATTAAAGAACAAGTATTTTAAATAGGGGTGCAAATCTCTTTTTAACTGAACAAAAGGCCATTTCATTGTATTCTCAAACATCTTTTTATCATCTTAAAAAGAGAGGAGTTAAAGAATAATGCACTGCATCTCTGAGTCAACATTCTCTGTGAAATTTGTCACTCAGCAAACAATGAAAAAGTTCAGATGTTATTCTGAGTAAGGTGGCCTTGGCTACATTCTAAGGCATGTCAACTGTCAGCAAAAAGTCCTTGGTTAATAGCTACAGGACAATGTAATTTAATAATTCAAAGGCATTGACCTATATTTGAAATAACAAGCTTTTAAAAATTTTATTTTATTCATCTTTTACTCATTCAGTTTTAATTGTTTGTCCTCAAGTGAAAGAAATCACAGATAAAAGTGGCATATTTTACTCCTTCGAAAGACAAGACAAAAGAAGCACAAACAGAACTGTTACTTCTTTCATCCAAATTCTTTTTAATTAAAAAAAAAAGTAAAAGTGAGGATGGATGAAGACTGGCAAGTACAATTAAAAATGTAGACAGAATCAAGGGGAAAACTAACACTGTAGTTTATTTCCTGGACTAGGATGGGCAGGTTATATATACACATATGCTGAAGGCAGCAAATAGTCCTCAGAAACAAATCACAATGTGAGATGAAGTTTGAAGGCAGAAAACTCTATAGGAGTAGTAGAATGATTCAATTACCACAATTAGACAAACAAACAGAACTTAATAATAAAAAACCATAATGAGCATATTTTAACATCTTGGAGTAAATGGACAGAAACCTCAAAAGAAAAGAAGATGTTATGGACTTAGTCTGTCAGTTGTGAGCAATGTACATGACTCATCTCAAATTATTACAAATGAAGAGCTGCTCTAGAACTGCCCTCACTATACAGTCAAATCCAAGACACATCAGTGAAAAATTCTTTCTAAAATGGCCCATAGATGTAATATTTAGCTGAGAAAAAGAGCTCCATAAAAAGAAAGAAGCTTGTTAAAACAAATTAAAAGGTACATCCAAAAGAGTTAATTACTTATAAGAGCTGAAGACATAATATTAGAGGTTACAAACCATGGGAATTGCATCTATCAAAGAAAGATTCCACCTCAAAGGAATCATGATTAAGCAATATAGCAGAAACTATTATTAGAAATAAAAATAAATCTTCAAAAAGTGCTAGCAATTTCCAAACAGGAAAAAGAACATACAGTGTTGAAGGGCAACTGTTAAACTATGATGACACAAAATGGTAATTATAAAAGTTGAGGGACAACTTTGTAAACCATGAAAACTAGTGATGAAATTTTTTTGAACACAGTGGAAGCAAGAATCTTGCCAAAGAATGTGGAAATTGTGTATGGCCAATATAATTTGTTACCATAAATTTAAGAGAATTCATTTTGCTTTATTGATTAGTATGAAGGAGATTTAGGGAATTCCTATGGTGAAGCATTTTATTATAGGGAGTGAGTTGGAAAGGATTTTGTGCAAAGTGTCAGTAGAAGAAGAGTTAGAACAAAACATTTGAATGAAGAGCAACAACCTGGTGTCTCAGGATATTTATCTAAAACGTGTAATGGAATGTTATTAAAACATCTATGAAATCATGGTACAGTCGATCAGAACTATCAGCACCAGGAAAAAACAAAAAAGAAGCTCTGTTTAAAAAAAATAAAAATCCCCAAACCCACAACCCAGAACCCAGGTCCTGAAAAATTTAAAATAAAATTGTCATGGTTTAACCCCAATTAGCAGCTAAGCACCACGTAGCTGCTTGCTATCCCTCCCTGACAAAGGGATGGGGAGGAGATTATATGGTATGGAATATCCCTCTTACCTTTTATGTGATAGGTATATCTTCATACATAGTGAGGATTGCCAAGGGAAGGAAAACATGTCGAGGTTCTGCAAGAATATGTGCTTGGGGCATTGTGGGTAGACATACCCAAATGAAACCTTGAAAGTGCATTTCTGATTAATGGCAAAGTTTATTAGTATTAAAAAAAATCACAAATGCAAAGTTTATTAATGCTACAAATAAGAAAGGAAATTCAACACTGTCAGTGAATTCCTGTGACAGTAGGTGAGTAGGTGATAAAAAGGCAACTTTTAATTAATATTATTAAATGTAAACTAATGTAAATTGTGAAATGGGGAAGTATCTGTAATATTACATACAAAATATGTGCCGTTCCCATTCAGTGAAAATGGTCATTATTTCAGAAGCAGATCTTGGAGTCATTTTGGATAAAATGTGAGCATAATGCTCACTTGGAGAGAAATATTAGATAATTGTCTTTCTGATATGTATACTTCCATTTTGATTACAATATGCAGTACTGATCCCATTAACTCAGAAAGGGGGTAGCAGGTGGAGAGAGTGAGGACAGCAAGGATAATCAGAAGTACAGAAAGGTTTTCACAGGAGACTAAACAAAGTACAACTTGTAGAAAAGATGTCTGACGGATATGTAGCAGAAGTATGTAAAGTTTGGAGACACGTGAGCAGAAATAACTCAATGGTATTTATTTAGTATTCTGCATAAGGCAGAAATACGAAGCTGGCTGCAGCAGTAATACAATGTAAGTGTGCAGGTATAAGTGTGGTCTTTCTCAAAGGTCTTAATGTAGGTAGGTACAGAGTTATGACAGATATTGCTCTGCTTTTGAAGTCAATGTCTTCTGTGACGGCAATCTATATCTTGAGAACTAAGGAAAGACCCACTAAAAGAGCCGAATATCACAGCAGCAAGGATGCATCAGTGCCTGACCACACAAGGCTGGCTCCCTGGAGAAACCCAGTTTGTATTCCATATGGAGAGGGAATGAAATTCCTCAGAGCACTTATTTAGAAACAAACCAACAAATACCCCCTCACCCTGACAAAAGACACAAAAACTATGGGAGCAAGAGAACCAGTTTCTATTGATGAGATTCCTGTCTGAGAGCAAAAGGAATGTACCTGTTTAGTAATCAGCTAGATTGTTAGAGTGGGGTCTGTTCACGGTGGACCATGAGATGGGGTTACTTCATCCAAACAGCTCAGTTGTATCTCTGTTTCTGTTACTGACTGGGGTAGGAAGGCTTGTGTGGACTCCACAAGTATGCAGACTAGGTTAGTGTGTGTGCAGAGAGCAGTCCAAACATTTTTTTTTCCACTCAAGCACACAGTGGTGAATGTAACTGGTGGTGTTCTATGTATCACTCTGAGTATCAAGCTGCCTACCTGAAAAGTACAGGACAGGAATTTCATTCTCCATTTCCAGGTTTGTTTCTCTCCTTGTCTTTTTTTCTAATCTATTTTTGATTCCTCAGCATACATTTACAAGCCCTCCTTTGCTGTCTTCCAGGCTTTGTTTTCTGTGCAGCAGCACGAAAGCCCTACAGGAAAGTTTTCCATGTGTTGTGGATCTGAGAGGCAGGGCAGGAGGCTTGCTGCGTACTCTCATGCTCGAAGTTGCATTGACTGTACACCTCTCATTTCGCACGAAAGTCCTCTAATCACCAGGTTAACAGATTCTTTTCTTCACCTGGTGCTTCATGACATCCACTCCATATGCCACGTTATGTGTGATACCAAACTGCTCCTCAGAGTGGGCCTCTTGGAGGGCTGGGCACTTTTCGGTGTGCTATTTGTAGATGGTTGGACTTCCCCAGGTCAGGCCATATGGACGTTCTCCAGGGTCAAAATATAGCTCTGTGAAGGTACAAATGCCTTGGGAAGTACAGGAGCAAGCAGTGAAGTGCCTCACACCTTTGATGGCTTTGTGTTTGAATGGGTATGAGCCCTGAATCCTAATCCTTGCCCCTACTGAGCAGTTGGTTAAGATCTGTGTAGCTTCCCAGTCACTTCTCAGGATCTAAGCCACCAACCTTACCTGTCTTCCCCCACCTCCTGATTACAAGATGTAAGGAATAGGGCAGATTTGTTTCACAAACTTTTATCACAATATGATTCAAAAGTGGAAATTTTGAAATGGTATTTTTCCTTTTTGTGCCTCTAATAAAACTGTTCTGACATTGTATAAGGTCGTTGTCAGTATTACATCCTCACCAAAGGCCTTTGAATGGGGATTTATTATTATCCTTACAGAATCACAGAATCACAGGGGTTGGAAGGGACCTCGAGAGATCATCGGGTCCAACCCCCCTGCCAAAGCAGGCACCCTAGCTCATATTGCACAGATAGGCGTCCAGACGAGTCTTGAATATCTCCAGAGAAGGAGACTCCACCACCTCCCTGGGCAGCCTATTCCAGTGCTCAGTCACCCTCACTGTGTAAAAGTTCTTCCGCATGTTGGTGCGGAACTTCCTGTGCTCCAATTTGCAGCCATTGCCCCTTGTCCTGTCTCCACAGACTACTGAAAAGGGGCTGGCCAATTCCCCCTGCATCCCATACTTAAGATATTTATAAACATTAATTAGGTCCCCCCTCAGTCTTCTTTCCTCCAGGCTGAACAGCCCCAGCTCACTCAGTCTTTCCTCATACGGGAGCTGTTCCAGGCCCTTAATCATCTTCGTAGCCCTTCTCTGGACTCTCTCAAGGAGGTCCCTGTCTTTTTTATACCAGGGAGCCCAGAACTGGACACAATACTCCAGGTGGGGCCTGACCAGGGCAGAGTAGATGGGGAGGATCACCTCCTTCGACCTGCTTGCCACACTCTTCCTGATGCATCCCAGGATCCCATTGGCCCTCTTAGCCACCAGGGCACACTGCTGGCTCATAGCCAACCTGTCATCACCCAGGACCCCCAGGTCCTTCTCCACAGAGCTCTTCTGCAGCAGGTCATCCCCCAGCCTGTACTGATACTGACAGTTATTCCTCCCCAGGAAATTCCTCCTCTTCCAGCCTGTCCAGGTCTCGCTGGATGGCAGCGCAGTGTTCCTGCGTGTCAGCCACCCCTCCCAGCTTTGTATCATGGGCACTTGCTGAGGGTGGATGCTATTCCCTCATCAAGGTCATCGATGAAGATATTAAACAGGACTGGACCCAACACAGAGCCCTGGGGAACACTGCTAGGCACAGGCCTCCATTCAGATTTTGTTCCACTGATCACGACCCTCTGAGCCTGACATTTCAACAATGTGTTATGGAATGAACTAGGAAACTTTGGCCTGATTAAAGAAGATGACTAACTTGTACCTATAGATATCCAATTGCTCAGTGTTGCTCATCTCTCAGTATTGGAGTAGTAAATTCACTTGGAAATCCAAAGAGATTTGTATGTAAAAGATACAAATGAATATTAAAGAAAAAAAAGTAAAATAAATTATCAAACAAAATGGCCAGAAAGATTAGTTTTGCTATGGGCAGATGGTTATAGCTAAAGACCTCAAGAGGTCTCTTGCAACCTAAACCATTCTGTGATTCTAACTTTATTATTAATATGGTAATAATATTAATATATGTACATCTGTTAAAATACAATGCTCTGTAAGCGTTATGTAGGAAATTCCTCTGTTAAGGAAGATTTTGTTTGTTTCAATGAGACAAGTAGAAGACCATGACAAAAGAACCAGTTCTGGACAGCAAGAAAAGATTGTCAAAGAAATGCAGGGAATTTCATGCCAGTTTAAAGATGATGTGTGATTAAATACTCCAGTCTACAATTAGGGAGCTAAATGGACAGCAAAATGAAATTTAGATGTATGTTGTGCAATTGAAATGTAGGCTAGGCCATTAGGGATAAAACAAATGCAACATCATCAGTAACTAAGAGCCTGTTTTTATAGCTCATATAAAAACTTAGCATTGTAGTTTCTGTTAAATCTTTGTCAGTCTTGAATAAAGGGAAACCAGTTCCTGCTGAAGTATTCTGAAATGTGCCTTGGATTTTTTGCTTAATATCACAGCTATGTCAGATCTTTTAAAATGCCCTGACAGGATTTACAATTATCATATTGTTCAGTCTACACTTAGAAGATACATTTTATGGGATGTTGGGCTGTAGCTACGCAAGTCATTTGGTGGACAAGCTCAACATATTTTGACAGAGAGAAGGGGAGATTTGCACTTTTTGCTGATAGAAGAAGGAATAACCTATGAAACTTTTTAAAGGGCTTGCCAAATGAAGCATGAGCAAAAGGAAACATGCAAATCAAGGTTGCATCAAGACTTCTATAATAAGGAGAAAAATGTTTGTCACTTATGCTGGGGAAAGGGACAGAACAGGTGAGAAAGCTGGTAAAGGAACCAGAAATCATGGCCTGCAGTTCCTGCTGCCTTTCAAAAGTGGGGATGCAATTTGTTTGGCCCCAAAGTAAAGGATGAACAGCTCCATCAGTAATAGTTACTTCTCTGATGCCCTGAGAAACACGACTGACTCATGTAAGAAACTTGAATTTACCTTTTTGAGTATACTTTTATTCTCTAGCATGAGAAAGATGGGTTGTTTTCTTTGTCAATACTTGGCCATGTCAAATATCTTTCAAAATATTTCTGTGATGGCAAGACTTCAGAAAATTCTTGATCTGTGCATTTAAATTTCATATCAGCATCATGGTTGTCAGTACATGAAACAAACAAAATATGCTTACAACTTCAGCAGTCTTTGTATCAACCAAAGGGAACCTGTGAAAGTAATCATCTGATAAGAAATATATGATATTCCATACAAGTGTTCAGCAAAATATGTGACAAACAACAAACAGTTTCTTTGAAACAAAATATATTTTATTCACCAAAATACTATAAACTGGAAGTAGTTGTGCAGAAAAATTGATGTAAAGTGTAATAAACTTTCTCATTAGTAGTATTTGACCGAATAAAAAAAAATGTTCTTGAACTAGAGAAGAGCTATCGGTATGTATCTGATTCCAGTTCATAGAATTATTTATATTTTTATTAATGGACTTGCTTTCTTTATGTATTGTGGCATTGTATATACTGTTGAACAGTGCCTGAGAAGTCTTTGGGCTCTGTTGTGTCATGGTTTAGCCCCATCCAACAGCTGAGCACCACATGGCCACTAGTTTACTACTACCTGCTCTGGTAGGATGGGGAGGAGAATCAGAAAACAAAGGTAGAACTCAGGGGTTGGGAAAGGACAGTTCGCCAGAACTAAGGAAAGTAACAAATCCAATATTTTTATAAGAATATAAAAGCAGGTGATGTGCAATGCAATTAGCTCACCATTGGGAAGTCTGATACTCATTCCACCCCTGAGCAGGAGCCCCTCCTTCCTTGCCAGCCCTCTTTATGTGCTGAGCATGACAACCTATGATATAGAATACCACCTAGGCTAGTTTGTTTCACTAATCCTGGCTGTGTTGTCTCCCAGTTTCTTGTGAAAATTAACTCTATCCTAGCTGAAAACGATAGAATCATAGAATCACTGAGTCCAGCCACAGCCTAACCCTTCCTAGTCCACTTCTAGACCATGTCCCCAAGCACAGTATCTAAATACCTTTGAAGTACCTCCAGGGATGGTGACTGCACCACTGGGCAGCCTGTTCCAATACTTGACTACCCTTTCAGTAAAGAAATTCTTCCTGGTATCTAACCTAAATCTCTCCTGGTGCAATTTGAAACCATTTCCTCTCATCCTATCCCTTGTTAGCTAAGAGTAGAGACTCCCACCTCTCTACACCCTCCTTGCAGGTAGTTGTACAGAGCAATAAGGTCTACCCTCACTCTCCTTTTCTCAAGACTAAAAAGCCCCAGTTCCCCCAGCTGCTTCTCATAGGACTTGTGCTCCAAACTCTTCACCAGCTTCATTGCTCTTCTCTGGACACACTCCAGCATCTCAATGTCCTTCTTGCAGTGCAGGGCCCGAAACTGGACACAGTACTCAAGGTACAGTCTCACCAGAGCTGAGTATGATGGAATAATCACTTCCCTAATCCTGCTGGTTACACTATTCCTGTTACAGGCCAGGATGCTGTTGGCCTTCTTGGTCACCAGGGCACACTGCTGGCTCTTGTTCAGCTGGCTCTCTACTAACGTCTCCAAGTCCTTTTGTTCAAGGGAGCTGTCCAGCCCCTTTGTGACCAAAGTGTAGGACCTGACTTGGTCTTGTTGAACCCCATAAAGTTGGGTATAGATATATACACAAACACACTCACATAGAAGTATCATTGCCCTAGTCTATAAGCCATCTTTCTAAATGTCAACTGAGTTAATTTAGTCCTTGACTTTGGGCTCTGTAGTGTATGCTGTCGGATTGTTGCATGCTGCATCTGGATCTTGTCCTAGTGTATCTGGTGTGGTCCATGGTGTCCAGGTTGAAGATGTCAGCTTCAAGGAAGTTGCTGGGCACCAGGTGCTGAGACCAGTTTGAGTACCTTCATTGCTTCACTTTGCTTGGTTTTGTTAAAGTTCATCCTTCATTAATTTGGGTCACTCTTATGCCAATACCATTGGTAGAGCGTATAGCAATTGTAATAGCCATGACATAAAATGACAGGGTTATTCCACAATTACCCACTTGGCTTGTTTGGACCACTTATCCTGGCTGTGTTGCCTCACAGCTTCCTATGAAAATTAATAAATTAATAAACCAGGACACCTTTATATCAAAGTAAAACTGGTTGAAATAGTCAAAGTAAAGAACATTATCTGCTGCACCAAAATACATGTTCTAAGGAAAATAATTAAGTCCCATATGAAAAGGGACAGTCACCCAATGGAAGATCTTCTCTTCCTCCTATGTGGTTAAATGTTAGTAAAGACTATCTTGCTTTAGTATGGAAAATATAGACATGTAGAGATGAATAAGCTAGGTCATTTACCATGGTTATAGCTTAAAAAGTTTAGCTTCACTTGGATTTTTGAACCATGTCTCAGCAGCTAAATACAATTTAAAGAACAGAAGAAAACACTATTTAGAAGTCACAAAGAATTGCTCTGACTCAAGCAGACATTTATTGTACTGTAAATTTTTGTAACTTTAAACCTTTACTTCATTATCTGTGGTAAGAAAACACTGAAATACTTTTTTAAATCATGTTATTTGAGACTGATGTACTTGTTTTATGTGGTTCCTTGTAAAACGGGAAACAAAAGTTAAAAAAGATGAATTAGTTAAAGTTTGCATCACTTTGCAGCTTGTTTATTTTATAATCTGTACAGTCTTCAGTTTCACTAGAAAAT
The DNA here is from genome assembly GCA_020800305.1 of Porphyrio hochstetteri. Lineage (NCBI taxonomy): Eukaryota > Metazoa > Chordata > Aves > Gruiformes > Rallidae > Porphyrio > Porphyrio hochstetteri. Next base: position 29,366,547 of record CM036938.1, read on the forward strand.
TAGATGAGAAATGCAGGTAAAACCAGAGCTTTAACTAAATTGCAAAATTAAATTTTGAAATGTAATGAACAAGTAGTCATTACCTTTATGAACTCCATCAAAACTTCAGCAAAAAATAATTCAAAGAAGGACAAAAGGTTTTTGAAATATCTTTAGTTAAATAGGAAAGGATATAGAGAGTTTTAGAGACTGGATTAAGAGTGGAATTAGCTATAATTATCTGCCTCATAGAACCCTTTTTTGGTATCTCTCATAACAGAGGTCATATATAAACGTGCATAGCTGATTAAAGCTGCAGTCAAGAAACAATATAGATTTGGATTTTTAAGGGACTGCGCTGCAATATTCTAGTCACAAGTCTGTAAATTAATTTTCTGGTATATCAGTTACTAAATAGTAGTAGAGTGAACTTGAAAAATAATTAATGCATTTATCTAACTTGTGAAGGATTTATACAGTGGGATACTGTTCACATGTAGCATCAGTTAAAGGATATCTCCACCTGTATTGGCTGAGAAATTCACAGAACTTTTCCTGCCATTTTCAGGGGACACATCCTTTGCTTGGTTCATGTGATATATCAATTAACTACTGCATTTGATAGATAGTGGGAAAAAAATTGTTCCACTGTATTAGGTAAGCCCATTAAATAGGCCTTTTTAAAAGGTCTTGATTTTTAAAGATAATTTGTTGTTTCTCTCCCTCCCTCCCTCCCTCTCTTTCCCTCCTTCTCTCTCTCTGGTTTATTTTTATGTGTGTGTATTACTTAAAGAGATCCTCTGTGCATATTTTCAGAGTTCCAGGCTTATTATCTTGGATCTTTCTTCTATTTTTCAGTTGGTGCTAGCAGCCTCTATAACATAGCAGTCTCTACTCACCTGGTCCACATAGCTACATAATACAACGGAAAGCATAACGTCTCCTTGCCTGAACAAGTGAACTGCTGCATGAATTGCATGAGCTGAATCAGCTGGATGCATAGGTATCTAAAAGGGGGAACAAAAAGGGGATAACTGAATTTTCTATAAACTCCTTTGGATAAAATTTACAGCAACCAGGTAATTGAGAATTTTGTTACTGTCATGGTTATTAAGCACCACACAGCTGCTTGCTCACCCCCATATAATGGGATGGGGTGGAGAATGGAAAAAAATCATAGGTTGAGATAAAGGCAGATTAATAGGATAACAAAGGAAGAGAATAATAGTAAGAGCAATGGTAATAAATTGTGTATAAACCAAGTGCAATTACTCACAGCATGCAGAAAACAACCCAACCTGATTCCCAGCCTATTTGCTAGCAGCAATCTCACCTCCCATCTAGGTTCCCCAGCTATACAAGGAGCATGACGTTATATGGTCAGGAACATCCCTTTGGTCAGCCTAGCCCAGCTGCCCTGGCTGTGCTCTCCCAGCTTCTCACTCACCAGGCAGGGCACAAGAAGCTGAAAAGTCCTTGACTTAGTGTAGACAGAGCAACTACCCAGCAGCAACTGAAAACATCAGTGTTATCAGCACTATTCTCAAACAAAATCCAAAATGCAGCACCCTACTAGTTACTAGAAAGAAAATTAACTCTATCTTAGCTGAAAGCTGGACAGTTACTCATTTAAACAGGGAAAAAATTAACTTTTCCATTTATCACTTGATAGCCAGGAATATAATGGGTTAATGTTACTGTGGGGTGAGCGTTTTATCTTTGCCCCAAATATCAGCATAATTTTAAAAGGTTTTTAGGATACCATTTAATACAGGATGCTCCATCTGGGTTCAGTGGTGCAGTGCATGGCCTGGGCAAAGTGCCATGGGGCTCTGGACTGGCAGGGTAACTCTGCATTTCCATCAGGCCATAGTTTGCTGGCTTTGTCCAATTTGATACTTCAGTGATGTGTTTAGTATTTATAGGAGTGTTAGTGTGTAACTACTTTATATGAATACACAGAGATTCAGGGTGAATTCCTGAAAGACCAAAGTCACCAATATAATGTCCATGATTGCAGTAGAGGGAGACCTCATTTATTCATAAACTCTAGTAAAGGAAATGTTCATATTTTCCTGGCTAATAAATGCTATTAGATCAAAACTCAAAATATCTGAAACAGGTGTGAATGAAAATTAATTTTCAAACATTCTCTCTCCAACAAAAGTTTTATTGCAGAGGAATTTAGAAATGAACTATAAAATGTCCCAAGGAAAAAAAAACAGTCCTTTCTTCAAATATCATAGAGTAAATACTGCTCTCTTCAAAAATTCCTTAAATACAGAAGTCTACATAGCATGAAAAGAAGTTAAATGAAAGACAAATCTATGCAAGCTCTGTTTCTGCTGTGAAATCCTAAAAGATCTCTTGGATACTCTCTACTTCATGATCTCACTCTCTTCCATTGTTTCTGTGTCAAGTAAAATAACTAAATCTGTAAATAAAAATAGCCTTATTGTCAGCTTGCAAATTCATTTGTCATCCCAAGTCTAATGAACCAACATTATATGTGAATATGTGTAAGGTCTGACAATCCAGCCTAGAGGGTCTAATTGTAGCTATAATTTGATACAGAATATATAATCAGAGGAAAGCATATTTCAGTAGAGTGCATATCTGAATATCATTTAATTTCATATTTGTAATCGAGGCACTACCTAGCCAGAAAACTTTACTGCCTGAAAATATTCTTTTAGTTTCTTGACTATACTCCAGGGTTTGTTTTTCTATTTGCATACAGATCCTTAGAGATAATCTGTTTGTAAACCCTAGTAATTCCTTATTTGTTAAAAAAACCTGCTCTAAACCTTTAAAGCTAGCAGCCAATCAACATCACAAATCCTACATAATGATCTGAAGAACATCCTGAAACCTCTGCTTACTATGGGTAGGGATGAACAAAGACCATACATTTAGATAGATTTCTGTTGATCATGAAACAAGCTTAGATAAGTTTTCCATTTATTAACATTCTCCCATAGAATTGTATACTAGGATATATTCTTTGCTTTTCAAACAATTATGTTCTGGCCTTTATTTTTGGGCGTGGAAGTAAAGGAATAGAAATAATACATTTTCAAATGATGAACCATTACATCATGCCTGTTCAAATCTGCATGCATGCTAGTTCACAAAGAACTTAGAAGACCTAAAAAGACTGTATTGATAAGTCACCCACAAACCCTTGTGAAGTTATCATTATCCCAAAGTTTTGTGGCTAGGAGAGGGTAAATCTTGCAACTTTGATTAAAAGCAGACTGTTCTATTGACTTATATTTTCAGGTCCCAACATTCTCATATACTTTTTTTCCTATTTGAAAATGTATTTTCTTATATTTTATACTACCTGGACAGGACTTGTGTCATCGGAGTACTAGGAACAAATTTATTTAGAGTTCTCTGCCTGCCCACTCCTTTTTGAAAAGACAAGATTTTATTAGGGTCAGTTTCCAGGCTGAACAGTTCATAATTGCCAACAGTCAATAATTGCTCCCATTATTACAGCAGCCAGATTTATATTGGAATTTGATTAATAACAATATGCCCCTCAGTTACATTTTTCCATTAAGTGGCACTAATTACACTGCAACTGCTGTTCAAAACCAAGCAAAGTGTATCTACAATGTCTTTTAATGCATCTAGATTTGCCTAAATTCAAACTTTAAAGCTACCTGTGTAGCTTTATTCAAGGCCTCGAATTAGTGCCAATTTGAAGTAACTTCTCTGTTTCTTTCCATTGTCTTTTAGAAGCCTCTGTCTTGGTATATTTTAGAAAATCAATGAAGTGATGTTAGAGGATTCTCTACATTCAGAAGTTCATTTGGAATGCTAAGTCTTTACTCAGAACCAATGCTAAATGAAGAAATCAGTACAGTTATTGTTCAATAACAGGACAGTGCAGCCTTATAGGAAACAACTGCGTTCAAGGATTTTTCTGGGATGTGTAACTTCAGATTATAGAAAATAATTGATCTGTAACAATTCTATCTAAGCAGTCCTGCCACAGCCTACTCATCCAACAATCTTTCTTGGGCTTTTGGACTTCGAGAACAAATTTATTTGCCAAAACACATCTAAAACAGTTGAGGGCATGTTTTTCCATTAACTTGATCCTAATCCTGGGTAATGATGTGTTCACAAATCTTTTTTGATTGGTTGTAATTATAGGTTCTCAAGGCTTGGATCTTTGGTTAGCTATTTCATTTTGAAAAAAAAAATTAGGTTTTACTTCTTTTAGCTTTCTTGTAATGAGTATCAGGGTTTATCAAAAACATTTGAATATTTTGGATGCTACCTTTCTGTTCATACTTCAACTTTTGTTGTGACATATCGTATCTGTTTTAATCTGGCAGTCATATCTTGGGATGGATCATAATACAATATGACACCAATATAACTGACATAGCCCATTCTGCTGTTTCTTGCAATGAATAATTTACTGCTAAAAGTGGCTTTTAAGATGAAAGATAGCTGTTTTACCACTGTTTACTTCACTGATATTCACTGTGTAAAAATACTCAGCCTTTGTGGGTAGCTACCTCTCTGGAGTAATGCAAATGGGATTAGGACTGTTTCATTGCTATGAGTAGCAAAATGTATGAGTGAGCATCCGTGTTAAGCAGATGTGCTGCTAAAAATATTTTTTGGTTTAATATGAATAATCAATTTTCCTCTTTTTGACGAAGCCATCATGTAGCATGTTTCCCTTGTTTTTATTTAAAAGTGTAAGAATTGTTTTTTATTGTACTGTTCGTACATTTCCTTAGGATATTAGTGTCAATCATACTGTATTAGAGAACATTACTGTGCATTTAATATTCTTAAATCGTTTAAAAATTAAGACACATAGCATATTATGCACTGTATATTAATGCTTTATGTAAACACAGCTAAGATGAATCAGTGAATCTAGGATGACTAATTCTTTGCTAATTATGCTCTGTTCTTCCTGACTGAACAGAATAGAATTACTTTGAGTGTATATGCATGCCAAAATTGTGCTAGAGATTGAATCTATATTGGAGAGATATCAGATCAGATTCTCCTTCTGCTAAATATAAACACTTCTATAATGTGAGATTTCTGCAATGAGTTGAGACACTTTAGTTTTGATGTTTAACTGAAACTCCCACATATTGGTTAAACCTTCAGCTGAAAGTATAATTAAAATGAATCTTTACTTTAACAACCCCCAAGCCCCCCCAAGTTAAAGGCCATACCATGCAACTATTAAACAGTCCAAAAGGCAGTTCAGGAGTACATTCAGGAGTACTCATTCAGGAGTACATTTTTCACTGTCTGGACACGAGACAAATTCCAATCCAACTTTTGCACAAATAGAACTTGAACTTGCAAGCTGGTGAGTCACTCAGACCTGGCTTGTTCATATGACAATTAGGCAGGTCAGGTTTTTGCAGGTGATGCTAAACTGGATACACAGTTTTTCAGTATTTTCTCTGCAAATGTGAGTACAGTCCAGTTCTATTATAGGCATAGTGGATGAACCAGCAAAATCATGTGAATCATTTGCAACATCTGGAACACTGACAATCTAACTTGTTTGAAACCTGTAATGGTTGTACAACGTCTACATTAGTGCCACTTCAACTGCTTTCTATTCTGTTAAAGAATTTATGTAGCCAGTCTACTTTACCACCGTTTTTTTGTGTCCAGTTATTCCTGTAGCTACAGGGGAACTGAAATTCTCATGTGTGCCTTCCAACCGGATGCTGTTTCTTTGATTTGTTAAACATTATGGTTTAAAGATCCCTCTAATCTTACAAATTGTCATAAGGAGCTTAGGGATACCACTTCTGTTGCTGTTAGATACAAACTCAAAACATCTCGCAATTTGGAGGGAGTGTCTGTTCAAAAGTTCCCTAAATGTATGCCAAAATGTGTGGTTTATGGTCCTGTGTAGGTACAAACTTTGAAAACTTTCACTAACAAAGAGTCATTAAGATGAGCTCTTGGCAGTGTTTTGTTCTCTTCTGATGTGCTCACTAAGTGCAGAACTCCCACGTAAAGAAAGTATTATTGTACCCATTTTTGAAGATGAGGAAATTATTACCTAGGAACGACACTATTTTGCTGGTATTTGTAGCTCCTGGAAAAAGATGTTGGGAGTGTTGAGTTTTGAATGAATGCTTTCATCATATGACAATTACTGAAAAAAAGGTCCTAAAAACTCCTTTTGGCGTATTACTTTTATTACTTTTGGCATTTTACTTTTATGTTTAGAATGGCTAGGAAAAGGAGTAGCTTCATAGTTCCTATATGAAACTCCTAGTTTTCTGCAACAACTAGACATCAACGATTCAAAAGGTTTCTGGCATCTTCATTTCCTCCCCATAATGTAGATCTTATTCATATTGCCTCTGGTTTGGTATTTGCAGAATAATTTTAAAACACTATAATTTATTATAAATGCCTGAATCTAAGCATTGCTCCTGCCTTCTCCGTGCCTTCATTTCATCATTAAAATAACTGTGTTGCAGGACAACCCTTCATTCTCTAGCTACTCTCTCTTTTCTACTGAAAAAATGAATGAGTGAGAGTCTTGATTACCTTACAGATAAATCTGGTTAACTGTTATATTAATTAAAATGCGTGGTTTTGAGGCTATTCTGAACTATTTATACGTGATTTAATTCATATCAGCAGCTAATTTGTATTTAATGCAAACTAATGGGTTTTATGTAAATGGAGCATGTGGCAGTCTATTTAAAAAACAAATTATCTGTAGTTTCATTTCAGTTATTTTAATTAACTTTAGAGCGTGTGTGCAGTGGGGAGGGATAAAGGATGTGTTATATATGAAGTGTTGATGATTAAAACCAATTTAAATATATAGAATAAGAAACAAGTGATTCTCTTAGCAGAAACACCGATTCATTTTCTGACATTTGCATTTGCTAAAAGAGCAGACACAAGAACAGGCAAGGGCATGTGCCTGGTGGTTTTTGAACTGAAGAACACAAATAATTCTATGAGTTATTTATAATGATACTGTGAAGATTAATGACTTCACATTTATAAAATGCTTTGAAAATTATTAGCAAATTACATTCTGAACATACCTGAATATTGGAGTAAAGAAATTGGCAGCTGTTTACATCATGATTTATTTTGTTCCAAAACCACTCTGCAAGTTCCAGGTATTAACTTACAACCAATGGAACCTGCTATACAACACGATGACTGTACTGGTTGTTTTAACATCAGGCAAGAGATTATTTCAAGATTTTTGGAGCAAATGCAAATAAATATCACGCTCTTATGACCTATCTGTCTGGATATCTTGAGCCTGGGTGAATTAACAGATTCCTTATTTTTTACTATTCAGAGGAAATTTTTTCCCACAGAATCAGTTCAACTTCATGATTTTGTGTCTCACCTGCTTTTGACTAGTCTGATATTTCAAAGGAGAAATGCTGCGAAAGATTAAAGTATTTTCCAAACATTTTTCTCATGTTCACTGTTTCATGGCTTTGACAGGACAAGTACCCTCCATTATTATTGTTCACATTAAGTCCCTTCTGTGGAGAAAATCAGTAAAGGTTAGAATATCTTTTCAGGAGCTTAGCCTGGATCTTCATCAACAAGTGTGGTAGGGCCCCGCAGGTTGTATACAACATGTCAGTCATCTGCTAAACTGAATTAATAATCTTTTTGTGTCATCAGGGATGGAAACGCCAACTTAAAACAATTGTTTGCTAATGTTAGTCCTAGTTCCACTGATTGACAGTTTCTCTAATTTCAAGAGCTGCAACAGGATCTTTCACTTTTTTCCTTGCTCCCATTCCATGGGCTGTGACTTTTGTTAATTCCTCAGCATCACAGGGTTTGTTCAGCTGAAAGAGAAATCTATGTTTGGAAGTTTAAGTACTCTGACATTTTAGGAACTAGAGAATCAAATAAAAGCTTTTCACGTATATTATATTCCCCAAAGAAATTGGTTGTTCTAATAGAAAGGTACGTAACCCAGAGGTGGTGAAGCAGATCAGCACATTTCTTGCCCATGTTGACGTGTATGGATATGTATCTACATTTAAGCACACAGATTTGACCAACATGCTGTATACAGTATTTGCATGCCTTCAGTTCATCACAGCATAAATGCTTTCTTAGTTCTGTTCCTTTAATGAAAGAAGACATAAACATATGATTTGATAAGTAATGAAGGTTTAAACCCATTATCAAAATTCAGCAATTGCCCCTGTGATCTACTGAATCGGGACCGAGTTATTGGCATGTTAAACACTGGCTAAATGAAAAGGCTATAGATGCTATGAAATGAAAATAACCTGCCTGTTAGAAGAGTTATTTACAAAAATCAATGTTCATTTTCTATCTCTCATATGTCAGCAGCAACCTTGCTTTGCCCATCAAGGGTGAGGTTATTTAAACACGATGCCAGAGTAATTGCACAGGTGACCTGGCTGATAAATAAGACAAAACTCTTATGGTTGTTATCTAGGAGATCTTGAACAAAATGTTAAAAAAGTCATAGTAATAAACAAAAACTATTAAAGCAAATATATGATGTTCCTCAATCAATGTTGCCTGAAGCACTGACCTTTGAGATCTCCCAACTTTTTTATCGTCTCTAGACCTTCCACTATAAAATATAATTTTCCAGGCTAGTCTTTCTACAGGAGTCCCAGGTTTTATTTTTATTAAAAAGATGTCATAAAGCAATGCCTGTTACCAGAACTCCAAATGCAGGAAATTTTAGAAATGGAGAAAAATTACCTAATAATATATCTATATGGTGCTTCTGTTGGAACCAACCTCTAGGTAAGATATATTTGCCTTGATTGATTCTTGTCTTATCTCACCAACCATTTCTCACTGCTGGTCTTGTGAGTCTTTTTATATTTCTGATGGGGTGGGAGATTGGGTTGGATGTATTACAAAAAGACTTATGGTCCCAAATTTATGATACTAAATTGATGCCATGCCCAAATGTTTATTTTGGATGATGGGATTTGCTAAAGTCACGCATTAATTCATAGATTTGCAGCCATGCTGAGTTGGACTATCTCTACAGTTATGTTTTTACATTATTTTTCTGATGTCTTCGTTCTGTAATGGTATTTCGTCATGGGTGAGCAATGCCTTGCTTTTTTCTAATGCCATGTGCTATGATGTTGTTAGAGTTTGTGAACATGTAGAGCAGATCCTTACAACTGAGGTCACTGGTTTTACAGCTGGTAGACACCTGTATACCTGCATCTGCAGCTCACCTTAACTGTTAGGCATTTTTTATCTGTATTAAACTTTTGTCCTCAGAAAGCCATGTGTCCTGTTTTTGCCCCAGCTGGTAGCTAAGCATCCCGTAGCTGCTCACTCACCTGTTTCCTCCTCAGGGGTATGGGGAGTAGAATGAAAAAGGGGTCATAGGTTAAGATAAAGGCAGCTCAATAGGAAACAAAGGAAGATAATAACAATAATAGAAACAAAACCAACAATAATAGTAATAGCAACAATAATGGTAATGATCACAATAATGATAACAACAACAACTACTACTACTATTACTACTACTACTACTACTAAAAGTGATGCAGAAATGCAATTTTTCATGACAAGGGAAGGGAAACAAATCCCAACAACAATCTGGTTCCCAGTCTGTTTCTGAGCAGTGATCTCTTCTCCCAGCTAGCTTCCCCAGTTATATATGGAGACGACATTAAATGGTTGGGAACATCCCACTGACCAGTCTAGTCCAGCTGTCCTGGCTGTGCTCTCCCAGCTTCTTGTGCACGAGGCAGAGCACAAGAAGCTGAAAAGTCCTTGACACAGTAGACATGGCAACTACCTAGCAGCAACTGAAAACATCAGTGTGTCAGCAGCACTATTCTCATACTACATCCAATCCGCAGCACTGTACCAGCTACTAGAAAGGAAATTGACTCTATCTCAGCCACAACCAGGATATGATATCTAAGAATTAGGTTTTTATTTGGACAGCTTGTGTATGTTGACGCTAGCAAAACCATATGGCAAATCCATCTGTATGTTAGTTCATATATTTAAAATATGTACTTTGAATATGTCAAACATATGCTTATATTTTTTTTTCCATGTCTTTTCCTACTTTATTTGTTTAAAGACATACATGTATGCTTTTATGTCTTACTGGGACATATAATAAGTATGAGGTGGAGGCCTTGCAAGTATTCTTGCAGGCTTCGTATTTTGTGTATTTCAAATATCCTAATTTCTGATATGGAGAAAACTGCTTTGATCCATTGAGAGATGATTAGGAAAAGCAATAGCTTTCCTTGGTCTCTTGCTTTGGACAATGCAAAAGAACTTTTATAATGGGTAACTTCCATTCTGCCATGTTGGAGTCACGTTGGTTAAAAGAGATCTTTACATAAGCTTCATTTTGAGTCATTACTAATCATAAAATAACAGGGAAGTTTATGGAAATGTGGAAGGCAAATGGATTCATTCTAATCTGTGTTATTAGAATCATAAAATATGTTGGGTTGGAAAGGACCTTTAAAGGTCCAACTCCCCTGCAGTAAGCAGGGACACCTTTAACTAGATCAGACTGCTCAGAGCTTCATCAAGCCTGATCTTGAATGTCTCCAGGGATAGGACCTCCACCACCTCCACAGCTCTTCCAGTGTCTCACCATGCTCATAGAAGTTTTTCCTAAGGCCTAATCTAGCTGTAGTTTAAAAACATTACTTGTGATCCTATCGCTCCATGCCCTTGCAAATAGTCCTTCCCCAGCTTTTCTGTAGGTCCCCTTCAGGTACTGGAAGGCCACTATAAGTTCTCCTCTGAGCCTTCTCTTCTCCAGGCTGAACAGCCCAAATCCCTCAGCCTATCAGAGTAAAGACTAAATTAATTCTTTCTGAAGATAGGGCCCCTTTAAGATGTAACTACCCAGTGCTTAAAGCAAGGCTATTTTGATTGTCAGAAATTAAAGCTGAACAGGTTTCTGTTACAGTTTTGCTGCAGATATGAATGAAAGTTTAGTTGACAGCTGAAAAACACAAAATGTCCTCCAGAAAATCCATAGACACACCGTAAACTGTAGGACCCATCGTGGTTTTCCATGCCACCTAGAGGTATATCCTTCTGGTGTATCACATTGCTTTGATGCCACAGAGATAGATCTAGGACTTTCTGAGTACCGGATCACAAGCAAGATTAGGATTTTCATCCTGGGCTGATCAGAGTTAGTAATGAGGTTAGAGTATATTGATGCTGTATCTATCTGATGGGAAAAGAGCGTACGAAATGCACAGCTTGGCGCACAGGTTCTACAAATGAGGCTGTTTTCACTGGGATGAAAAAATCATTTAAACTTACAGAGACTCCTCTACTTTTAAGAGGGTTGTGCAAGCAGTAGTGTAAGAGAATGGTTGCGTGTAACAGGGCTGACCAAAGTCAGGAAGATTAAGATACAAACACACTATTTGCTATTATCATTGTCATAATCTGGGCTACCAGCAGAGACAATGCTGGGGAAAATATAAGAAGTTTCTGCCAACACACCTGTGACTTGCAGACATAGTTCATAACTCCTATTAGTGGTTCCTGCATTTCCTAGAGGTACCTCTAGGCTTAAAATTTCTCACTTTGGTACCTTAAGAATGAAGTACTTGTGCAGATAGGTAGGGTGGCAGACGACTAGGGAGTTAATATACATGATTAACTTTGGGATATTGGAATACCTGAAGGCTATCCGTGATACAGATCAATTTAAAGGACAGGTACAGAGCAAAGTACCTGAAGGTGTTACTCAGATAACTTTAAGACCTGCATTCCAATGGAATGGTAACAGATTCAGATTTCAGGCTAAAGTTTAAGTGGAGATCAGCAGTGGAGGTGCAAATTTTGTATCTACAAGTTATGTTTTTTTAAAAAAAGAATCCAACATACAAACTGGATCAAGTTTTTGTAAAATTACCACTTGAGATTCACTGATAAGTAGTACAGGCACTGTCTTAAGAGTTAAGCTGCAATCGTCATTGAATTCTTTCTTCTGCATAATTTTCTTTCACATACTTTTGATTTTACTGTGTTATTAATGATTTCAACTAAATCAATTGCAATCCAAATTGTTAAATACTGAACAAACTTTCATTGTCCTTTAGACTAAGCCAAAATAGTGACTTAGCTCTTAAATAAGAGGGAAGAAAGTAAAGATATTGCCTGTAAATTTTGTCCACATAATTTACAATGAATATGCATTTTTTTCCTTTATATAAATATTTTGTATTGAGAATTGGATGGAAAGCATAGTATAATATAACTCTTCACAAAAAAACCCAAACAAACAAAAAAAAAAATTTTCCTGTCTTTGTCTAATATATGCACATACTCCATTTCTTTTATGACTGTTCTGTGGCAATGCAAGTTGCATAGCACTTATTTTAAAATTATAAGATATTAGATCACAGAGGAGTTAACTTTTTACACAGAATTCTGAACCATAATGTAATTGCAGTGCTCAGTGGGTTCGCTGTGAACCTGTGTTAATGTCTGCTATACAACTGTCAAAGTTTAACCCCAGCTGGTAATGAAGTGGAGTTTCACTGGAGTGAAAATAGTTGGAAGAAGAAAAGAATTAGAATGTAAAGTGAGAAGACACATGGGCTGAGAAAAAGACAACTTAATAGGTAGTGCAAAAGCTGCACACACAAGCAAAGCAAAACAAGGATTCCATCCCTTCCTTCCCATGGGTAGGCAGGGGTTCAGCCATCCTTATGAAAGCAAGGGTCCATCAAGCATAACTGTTACTTGGGAAGACAAACACCAATGCACTGGATGTCCTCCACTTCCTTCCTGTCCCCCCAGCTTTATATGCTGAGGGGATATATAATCATACATCATATGGTACAGAATATTTCTATTGACAGTTGGGGTCAGCTGTTCCAGCTGTGTCCAGCTCACTGGTGGGGTGGGGTGAGAAGCAGTAAAGGCTTTGGCTCTGCATAAGCACTGCTCAGCAGTAATGAAAACATCTCTGTGTAGTCAAGACTGTTTCCAGCACAAATCCTAACCACAGCCCCATACCAGCTCCTATGAAGAAAATTAACTATGTACCAACCAAAACCAGTATAATGATTTCTTCTTATAAACATAGAAAAGAATAATAATTCTTATTGCTGGTAGTTTGCTTGCTTATTCCCTAGTGACAACATCTGAAGTCTGTCTTTTTTCACTTATATTTCAAGAAATTAATGCTTCCATATGTTTTTGAAGATCTACATTAAAGCTCTGTTAGAGTGGTTAAATCTCTCTGTTCTGTTGCAGTGTAGTATTCAAGGCTTTTCTCTTAGTACTAAAAATAGTTATCATTTGCAGAAGGAAGGGTAGGATGTGATTGTTTTCCTTGATGTATAATGAGGATTTGTAAACAATGTAGAATCCCTGTCTTGTCTCACAAATTGAGTAGTACATCTGTGAATACCTTTGCATAGACTTTGAAGTAATTCTTGCCTGAAGGCCTTGTCTGTTGGTATCAAAAAGGATACAAGAGATTGGATCTAACTTCTTCCACAAATAAGGGAAGCAACAATAGTGTATTCCAGTCTGGTATAAAAGAAATATCTCTTATCTTTATTTCAATCTGATTAACTTTCTTCATTTAATCATTAGCTTTTATTGACAAAGAACCAAATACGCTCATTAGGTGTGGTGAGACAAAGTAGAATCAATTTATACATTAAATTAAAGGGTAGAGCCTCTAGATATTTAGACTAAAGATAAAGTAGTAACCTGTTAAATGCAAAACCTTATTGATAGAGAATGGTAATTCCCTCTAGCAGGCACATTCTTTTAACAGGTTTTCATTTAAGATGGTGTCATTACCTCATGGAGCAATGTTTAGCTTAGCTAGAATATCGGCTTTTCTCTGAGTTGACCAAGATTGTTATAAAGAATAGTTATGAGTAGTGTATAGATTTTAGAAGAAACTCAATATTTCTTAGTCAAGCATTGGTCAAATCTGCTCTGTTATGTGCAGAGACAGAAGTGTAACTAAGCTGGCAGTTAGCTATAATGGGACATGACCTACAACAAGAATTGGGAGGCTGACAAAGAGATGTTTGAAGAGAATGGGAAATGTGATGCTAAGAGCCAAACGGTGATACAAGGTGTTTTGCATTTGGGGTCACATTTGCTCATCACACTGAAACATGTAAGTAACTTGAAAGCTGTGTAAAAACATTAAATACTTGGAATTGATGCAGATACTGTTTTGTGTTACAATCCTTGAAGCATTTAGCCTCTGCTTATATTATATCTAGTTGAGCTAAGCTGGATATTACTTTATTATATGCTGCTACCATGGAGCTGTATCTATGCAGCCAGTGCATTATGAATAAGTTTTTTTACCACCTGGCATGATTCTCTCATACTATGCTCTCCATGACTCTGCGTGTTAATTTCCCTCAGAAACTGAGTAGAAGCAGATGTAAATCTGAAAGTCCTGGGGCACAAAAATTCCTTGATCTTTCTTTTATCAGTTAGCCTTCACCATTTTCAAGGCCAGTGCTGTGGTGGTGGTCATTTCAAATGAGCTGCAGCTTGTGGAGTCATATTTGACATTTTCCTGACAATCAGACTCAGTTTTTGCAAGCCAGTAACAGACCACCAAGCGGCTTTTGCAGAGGTTTTGGCAAGACCACCAGTACATAAATGCTTACAGCTGTGTGGGAGAACAATGAGGAGAATGAGAAGAACACTGACCAGCTGCTTAAATCAGTTTGTTGGGTTAGTTTCTCTTAGTGTAGAAATGTTTATGGGCTCAGAAAGCAAGTATTGAACAGGGCAAAAGGCTGTGCTATAGAACTGCAATAGGTACAGCATTTTAGGATGGTTAACATAATATACTTTGAAGATTCTGTTTGGATTCTTCTACAGAATTCTGGTGCATGTGAACACATTGGCCTGAAAACCTGAAATTCACAGCTGTTGTCTTGTGAAATCTGTCATCTTCCATTGCAGCCACTCAATAGACAGCTCATTTGTTGTGAGCAATTTATTTGCCCACAAGATGGAAGTGGTTGTGACGGAGGCTATTGCATAGCTTATTAAGGAATGGTTGTTAATGTATATTTTAAAACCTGATACAATTTGGAGATTTTTAATGAACCTACCTGAATGTGACAATTGATAAAATCCATATTGTTCTTCTTTGCTCTATGCCAACCTTCTGTTTTCAAAGTCAGAATGAGATATATCTCTGTTGGGCTTTAGATGCTGTAACTCAATTATTAATATTGGTGGAGGTTCATGCAGAAGGGGTCATGAGAGCATACATATTTATGAAGCAAAAGGTAATATATAATCAAAATTTCACTCCACTACCACAGTGATAATTTCATGATGACAACATCTCCTGTGATATCCTGGAACATGGGTTATTAGATATTACCCTGGCTAACAAGTTATGTGCCACAGAAAGGTTTTATTTTGCTTTGCATAGCAGTGGTAGGCAGCTTGGAGGTACAGCAGGAGTCAAAGGGAGAGATGTTTCATGATTAGACTACAGCTTGGACAATACCTTCCTTGGATAAAATCTAAGGGCTGACTGCCACGCAGCTTAGGTGCAATAAAGGGGATTGTCATCAAACGTTAGGAGATAGGAATTTAGAGTATCTTAGGATGCATACACCAGAACCGTGTACTCTGTGCATTATAGAGGCATCCTGTCCAGTTGAAGTATCTTGTTCAAAATGACAGCACCAGGGTAAGTATGATACAGGAAATTCTGTGTTCCTGTGGTAAAGATAGATCTATTGTTTTTTGGTTGTTTTTTTGTTTTGTTCTTTTTTTTAAATTTCACAGCCAAAACTCTATGGACATATAATTCTCCTTGTGCTGTATGTAGTGCATTTATATGCCTCCTGGAAACGCAACAAATTACTTCATGAAATAATGTAAACACTAACAGTGAAGCTCACCTCTATGCAATAAGATTTAGTTACACTTTCCATAATTTTGTTGTTGAAAATGCTGTTTCTGGGGACTAAACTTTCATACTTGTACCATATGGAATATGGTTATGTTATTTTAATGAGAACTAAACTATGAGTACCGTTCATTGCAGTTGATTAGAATCACTTTTTTCATTAAAATTCAAATAAGATAACCTCAAAAGTCTTAGAGTTTGAAGTAAAAGTAACCCTGAATTATGAGTGGTGGTAATGAGACAGTTTTAAAAGCAGTGAAAGCAGCAATTTTGAAAGGAACATTCAAAATGATTGGCTTTCACTGTCTCAAAATAATAAGAGCTGTTACTTATATTAAGAACAAGAAAGCCATTGGTATAGCAATATTAGTTCTTCAACAAATGTTCCCCAGAAGTTTATTCTCCTGTGTAAAAAAGGTGTTGTCAGATTTTTTGAAGGGCTTGCAACTGGGATGGTGAAGGAAGTTAGATTTTGGAATGGCAAAGCAATTCACCATCCATTGATAAGTGCTAGCATGTGCTACGCTGATCCTAGTTCCAACTTCTGAAACATTTTTTTTTCCCTACAAGCCCTTATTACAACATCTATCCTTGGTACATAATCACTGAAGTTTATAGTCAGATGTATGTAGTCCTAAGTGGGAAAAGAAACTATATTGGAGAAGGTTTTCTGATAAATTTTATTTCTGTAAAATGCTCTTTGGACCTTTATCCTCACAGATTTGGGACCTCCATGGCTATGATGAAATCTTTCTTACCTTCATGATTTATATTCCTGTCAGTATCCTTGTCCTGAGAAATTCTCTTCATCTCGGAGTGAAGCCTCAATGTTAGAGGCTACTCATTTGTCTAAATAGCGCTATGCAATACTGTGTATGGTTGATACATAGAGTTCATGGAGTGTATGAAATAGACTCAAGACATTAACCCAGGTAGCATGCTTTGCCCTATGAATCCGGACTGTTTTTGGTACCTGACATAGTGTCTCTCTAGCTGGCTCAGAGTGAGGACATGTGTAGCTAATGCAGCTTGCACTGAATGGCATAGATACCTTCATCTAATATTTCATAACTTTTTTCCTTTTTCTTTTTTCTGTCTTTCCCCTCCAAACAGGCTGACACTGATAAAAGCAGATAGCATGCATATTTAGAAAGGCTAAAGGGAATCCTGCAAGATATTTGTTGATACTACTCAACTGAATGGTCCCATCTGGCATTCTGCATGCCTGACAGGGCATCATCACTGATCTTGGAATGAGCAGCAGACCACTTCCTCCTTCCAGTGTCTGAGCTATAAAAATGCATGGTCTCCACAGCTTAAATATGCTCAGAGTGTGCAGCAAAAATAGATGGAATTTTTCTGAATATTATTTGGGCCACCTAGGATTAACCATATTTTGCATCTCTTTGACCTTGATGATTGCAAAGAATTTCTACGTATTTATTAAGTTGAATTAATTTGAAAATTGCCCTGGAAATTACTGCATATGAAATGCCTTTGTTTGTCCCTTTAAGATATCTGGAATATGCACAGTATTACATGCTTTGAAATGTGCTTTATAAAAAGTTAAGAGAACTAAACATTCAGCAGATCATAGGGAAAAGGTATGGATGAAAATACTGAGATGGATATAGAAACTCATACAGTATTTTCTGTGTCTTACACTCAGTAATTACGTATCTGAGACCTGATTTTTCTCTGTCAAGTCTAGTATGTGAATGGGAGAGAACTTTTCTGCTGTGCATGCTAAGGAATGAAGAATGTTGCTATGATAGGACAGGAGAAGTAGCCTGAGAAGGGAAATGGGAATGATAAATGAGGGAGTTACTATTTGGCTAAAATTTCTATATGTACATAGCAACACTTGGACTGCAGATTCCCTCCCACCCACCCACCACTAAAAACAAACTCCACTGTGAAACCCTCCCTACCAGCCTTTCTCCCAAGAGTAAGTCCTATTCAATTGAAAAAATAGGGATGGTCTGATTCAGGATGACTTCTGTTACAAAGAGCAGGAAAATGATGAGTTAAGACAAAGCTAGAGAAGACTCTGGTGACCTGTTTTGCTTATTGCAGCAGTGTGGCAGGGGTTGTGGGTGCAGAGATGAATCGTGATAGCTCTTGTTTCCCTTTGCCCATCAATTCCTCTCAGACAGGACAAGCAGGAAAACCATGAAGTACAAAATATCAAAAAGCAGAAAGCAGAGTTGAACTTTTTATGCAGTATCCATTCTTCTCCCCCTCTGGTATAATGGTTCACTGCATGGAAAAGCAGTATAGAATACAGTCCATTAAGGTCACATCAGCTGAAACACTACCATGCGTATGTGAAATACCTGGCTTCAAACAAATTAATGTGGGCTAATTTGTCAGTGTTGTAACGGGTTGGCAGTGTAACCCAATACTGGAAAGAACACAGAGGTGAGCAGAAGAGTCCATCTTGATAGGATGTTAAGCGGTTGGGGACACTAAGTTGAGGATGGTCAAAAAATACTCACTATACAGGTATGTCCTAATGATTATTACTATACATTCACTTCAAATGCAATGAACTTTCTCTTCTTGTAAACAGAAGCTAAAAGGGTGTAAATAGGAGCACTCATTATTTTACTTTTCACTTTACCATAAGCAATTTACCATGAACATGGTTTAAAGCTTAAAAGCTGGGACACATTCCTCAAAGAGGTGTAAGATCTCCATCCATCCCTGAAGATCGTCAAAACCTGACTGATCACAGCTTCATGCAACCTGCTCTGACTGGACCTGTTTTGAGCAAGGGTCGACCCAGGTAACTGGTGGAGGCTGCTGCAACTTACATGGTTCTATGACTTGTATGAATGTATAGCATCTGAGTTTAGCTAAGTCCAAAGAGGTAGGGAAACTCTACAGTGCAGTACACGAATAGTGTGATTGATAGGACTATGTACAGGTGTGAAGTTAAGCTGTAAACCATAGATGGACTTTGGCATGTCAGTGCATAGTCCCTGCAGGGTTTTGTTATTGTTAACATAGAATTATATGAAGCACAATGAAAGTTTGGCCACTGAAAACAGGACTTCTGGAGTTCATGATGCTTAAAAAAATGCCTCTAAGAAGGGAAGTACCAACCATAGAGAAAAGCTTTGGGAGTAGTGCTGAGCCCACTGGACTCTGCAGTCAAGACAAGTAGGAGGTACAGTGCCTGTTCTGAGAATCGCAACCATATTTACACTCAAGATTAACTTGTGATCAGCCCGGCAGCAGGAGGAGCTGGTTAGTGTGGCAGATTGATGTTCTTAGAACCTGAATAATCAAGAGCTGTTTAATATGGGATGTAACTGAAGCAACAGCTGACTCCATGTGCAGATTTATCCTTAACTGAACATCTGTAGTAACATATGAGCAATATTGGAGATCCACTTTCCTTGCTAGGTTTGTGAAATATACAGATTGTTCACTTTAATAGTAGGTATGCTACAAGATGGAAGGGTTTTCATGGTTTTATTACTGATTAACGATCAAATTTTAGTCAATTATAACAATATAACTAATGCTAAAATGTTATAACTCAGAGAGCAGTAAAGATACTATGTTAATTTGACATTTCCTCACTGTTACCTGTTTGTTACATTCGAAGAATTAATTTTCTTCCCCTCTGATATGATGATCTTCCATGAGCCCCTTACCACTCTCCCTCCCTCACTCTCTCTCCAGACACAGGATGTATTCACAGGGCTAAACTTCAATGCATTAAAATGTGATTTTTCTTTTTCCTTATCTATCCCCCAGCTCCAAAACTATAATCCCTCTGCACAATCTCAAACATTTCTCTTCCTAAATGTTCCAATCTTCAACTTCATTAAAACTCTATGAAGAATAGGGAAATTTGTACTAGCTCCAGAGGTTGCTTGGACCACAGGATTTAAAGGAGTGACATATTAAGGTTGACAATATTAACACGAAGACAGCAGCAGAACATTACTCTAGGCATTAAGCTACATTTCAATTTGCTTGTACCCCTCCCTGGCTGCATTCAGAGCTTGCAAGAATAAAAGACAAAGACAGACAGAAGCAGTCAGGAGGCTCCACTCTGACCTCCAATCTCTTCAGTCTTGTTATGGACACCCATCAACATTTCATGTGTAGCGTCTCAAGTCATATGGAGTTGAGAAAATTGAATTACCTCTCAAATTACCCTTTTGCCTATCTTAATCCCTTCCTCTCCCTTCAGAAACTGTCTTCTAAAGCCACACCACTAGCCTCATTAGGTTTCCTATTGTCACACCTGTCTGCAAAAAGAAACACATTAGAGATATATCCCTTCACATATTTATACAAATTAGCATGATGAATGCTTTGAGTATATTCTGAATGACAGGTTTTTCAAGATGGCCAAGTGACAGGATGTTCCCTAGCAAATCAGAAATGGCTTTGCTGTTCAGTACAGTTGGTCAGTACTATGTAATTTGGTTTCCTTCAATAAAATGTAATCATCCCTCCAATCCCTTTCAGAATCTTAATCTAGAGCAATGGTCCATCTATCACTTAGTGCAATTCCCTTTTTTCTCATCCAACCAGACTGCGATATCATTGTTGCTTTTTGTTGAAAACCAAGGTTGTTCTCTAGAATAATTGTAGATGAGTGTATCTGGGGTTGTTATCTTTAGAAAATCTGTGCTTAATGGCAGCATTAGTGAAGCAGAGAAACTCCGAAGCACCACTTTTTCTATACTTGCAGTTAAAATATATATTTTGTCATATTCATTCCCTGCAAAACTTATTCTATATGACTAAAACAGATACCAGTAATATCTCTAAATGTGGTGGTGGTGGTGGTGTGTGTTTCTCTTGTCCCCTCTTGTCTTTACATTTCATTATTCATAACAGTTTTGCAGTTCAGGATACAGGGTTGAAAAATAAGGACATGTAGGGGCATTTAAATCACAGAAAGTCACTTTATAAATAAAAAAATGTAGAATGGTTCTCCATGACCACCTTCATTATTCCGTTGCTAGTTGTTTCATAGGCTTCAAAGTATGCTAAGGCACACTACCAACAGCACTGTGAAAACCTTTGCTACCTAGTTGGTTCACTTTTTCTCTTTTTTACTCATCTGTATATGGAGTGAGATTACTAGAGGGGTCTAAGTTCACAAAAATTTTGACATGCTCTTGTAGGGACAAACCTCAGACCTGGCCTCATTCATTCACTGAACACAACGCACAAGTATCACCTACCTTACACTCTTATCTTTCCCACCAGTGAACTTTCCATAGCTATGCCTTTCAGCATTAACAAAAACTCCCTAAAACTGCTGATGAAGTAGAAGACCTTGAAACCTTGCCTCAGAATGGTTGGGAAAATTCATTATAGGTCCATAAACTAACAAACAGGCTAAGGCAAGTCTTACATTATAGCTATGGGAAGAAAATGGAAAAAAGTTAAGTGGAATTATGGAATTTAAAATGAAAGAAAGAGAAATTTAAAGACGATGGAAGCAAAATATAAGGGTTTTCAGGTAATATGACTCACTGAGCTATAAGCTGTTAAGGAAGAAGATGCAGGTGTTAAGTACTCGCATCACTCCCACATGTTCAAATTCCAGATCACTCACTGTCTTAGTCATACAGGATTTGTCTCTCCTGTACTTGTGCTTTCTCATTTGATGCCTTAGGCCCTAAAATAGAAATCATCAAATGTTTTATATTTCTTCTACAAGTGTGTGACAAGTGTTACCTTTCTGCTTGTGCATATCTCTTCTGAATGTAATTCAAAAGCTGGAAATGTGTACAGTCTCTACTCTGTTTTCTATAATTATAGCAAAGGCAGAGATACAGCATCCAGTGTTTATTGTCTGACTGATGATGGATGAAGGGTCATGTTCCCTTGCCTGGGGGTAACATCACGCTAACATATCTTTTACAGTTGAGCCTCACTTCATTCTAGCTCTTGCAATGTTTTTTTCTTTGAGGAGCAGAACTTAAGTGTTTGCATTTTTTTACCCTTCCAGTGGGGATAACTTGAACTAGTCTGTATGACTCAGCAGTAGCTTGTATTACATCTACATTTAGAATGATATTGATTGATTGTTTTAGATGGATTAATAAGACCTCTGAATCTATGTAAAGAAAGATAAAAATCTGTCAGTGCTTTAGACTCTTTCTAGTATTGTGGATAAAACATGAGAATTCTCTGACAAAATCCCCCGGTCTACAACTTAATTGTTCGTGGTAATTCATACATTTACATATTCCCCTGACATTAATGAAGCTGAAGTGAGAATACTCACAGTTATATACATGTAAGGCCTAAGGTTATAAAGATGTGAAAAATGGTTCTTCAGTTGGATTGAAGAAAGAAATCCAGCCCTGGTTTGCGCTACTTGCATTAAGTATAATGGTTATCCTTCATTACATTTCTTACTTTTATTACTATAAAATTTATATACTTCATGTAAAACATGGCAGCTCATTATTGTGATTTGCTTAAGAAAAAGCACAAGAAGTACCCAAAGTATGTTGTATGTCTTTAACAAGGCCAAGTGCAGAGTCCTGTACCTGGGACATAACAACCCCATGCAGTGACACAGGCTTGCAAGAGCCTAGCTGGAGAGCTGTCAGGCACCGAAGGACCTGGGGGTGTTGGCTGACTGCTGAGTGAATATGAGCCAGCAGTGTGCTCAGGTGGCCAAGAAGTCCAATGCCATCCTAGCTTGTATCAAAAACAGTGTGGCCAGTAGGTCTAGGAAGGTGATTGTGCCCCTGTACTTAGCACTGGTGAAGCCACACTTCAAGTACTGTGTCCAGTTCTAGTCCCCTCACTACAAGAGGGACAGTGAGGTCCTTGGGCCTGTCCAGAGAAGGGCAACCAGGCTGGTGAAGGAGATGGAGTGCAAATCATATGATGAGTGGCTGAGGGAGCTTGGGTTGTTTAGCCTGGAGAAGAGGAGGCTGATGGGAGACCTTCTCACCACCTACAACTACCTGAAGGGCGGTTGTAGAGAGGTGTGCGATGGTCTCTTCTGCCAAGTATCAGGTCATAGGACAAGGGAAAATGGCATGAAGCTGCACCAGGGCAGGTTCAGATTGGATGTTAGGAAAAAAATTCACTGAAATTATTGTCAGGGCCTGGAAAAGGCTGCCCAGGGAGGTGGTTGAGTCACCATCCCTGGATGTATTTAAAAAAAGGGCAGATATGGTTTAGCGTAGGATGGTAACAGTTGGACTTTATGATCTTAAAGGTCTTTTCCAACCTTGTGATTCTGTGATTCTGTCATTCTGTGGTTCTGTGATTCCTTGGTCACTGTGGAATACCAAGTGCGGTGGATATTGATACTTAAATTTAACAAAAGAAGACAGAACACTCTCTTCTGTATGTAAGGAGAAATGTCCCATAGATCAGGGAGATTATCCAAAGGGTCTTTGGTGTTCTGGATCCCCCATATCTTAGTAGAAGAGGATGATAGTAGAACTAGAATGCTCTCATTTGCATATAGTGGTGAAATAGTGGTAGTAGTAACAAAGCTGAAAGTAGAAAATATTGACTGTGTTTTTGTTGTTTGTGCCCTCTCTCTCCCAGCCCTTGGTTTCACCCAGATTTGCTGAGTTGATTTGGAAGCTTATCGGCTTAAATATAGCACTATGTACAAGTATCCCACTCTCTCCCACCCCCCACCCTGTTTTTATTTCTTTATTAAATCTACCAATGGCAGTAAAATATGGGGTTAGTAGGCATCTTAAAGGTCAGTATCATCCACAAGGCACAAGGTAAGGGTACATAGGAAAATATGGACATTGGCTGCATGACAAGAAGAATGAAAAGAACAGAAATCGAACAGAATGAACAACCAAACAAGACCGTTGTCTGAAAATGCATCATAAAGCCAGTGTTCTGTCCTGAAGTGTACAAGATTGAAAAGGAGAAGTGCAAAAAGTCAGGCAGCCAAGAATGCTATATAGCTTTGCCTCCATCCTTTGGTAACATGGTCTCCTGTTCAGAACAAAAATCATAGATTTAGGAAGCAGGCTCTCTTCCTGACTCACTCAGTAGCTTTTTTACTGTAGGGAAATAATTTAGCAACAGATTTTCAATTTGTCCTGTAATAAGCATCTTTTAGTGTCCATAATTGTTTTCAGGTGTTTAAAGTCCTGGTGAGAAATTATGCCCATAAAATAAGGGTTGAAAAAATACAGCTGAATTAAAAATAAAAGTTTGGTCACATAACTCTCCAATATGTCAATTTCTCAACTTGCCAAATGGAAAATGGAGCTGCTTATAGTTTGAATGGTATTCTGTACACAAGCAGAACTTGTTGTTCAATGATATTTGGAATACTTACTTGAAATTTTTGGATGAGAACTGTTGTTTTAGTGAGAAATATTTTCTGCTTGCTCTTACACAGCTATAAAGAACTGAAACAAGAGCTAGATGATAAAACATATAGCAGATATTCAGCTCTGTAAATCAGATAAAATTTGCAGGTATCAGTGGTCCAGAGTTCATACAGAGTTCATTTGAGGAAGGGACTTATGGCCACCGGAAAGACCCCTCAAGAACATGCCCACCCACACCAACACCTGTGCAGAAGACCAAGAATGTTTGGGAACAAGAATCATGTAAGTCATCAAGGAGCGTAACTAAAAGTGGAGACTAAATTGTAAGGACACAAACGCAAGGAGTCATGTGTACTGGCTGCCACCTGAGGACCACAGCTGGAAACAGAGACTATTGCTGGATCTGGAGGTGGCTATATCTCTCCTTTCTCCTGTTGTAGTAGTTACAATTTGGTGCAATTTTCTAAATATTTTAGGATGATAATCTGTTTTTTGTCATTAAAAACACAATAAGGAGAGATGTGGAAGACTACTTAGGCTGGTCAGCATTTTGGTGATGCTGTGATATACTTACATATTTTCTGTAATTTTAATACCATTTATAAGATGATTTATAAATAATAACGGTGATATTTACAGAATTTAATTATAGTGTTACAGGTGGTGTTCATTTGAAGAGCTGCCTATGAGAGTACAAGCTATGGAGTACTGCTTGCTCTGAGAGGACCAGACACTGAAAAGTGCAGAATGAGCTATGGCCTTACTATCCTTCTTCCATTCAAATGTAATTTATTAACCACTGTTAAACACAGCAGTAACCACAAATTACTTAGGTAGTGCTGACCTGTAGAAACTCCAATTTCTTCAAAGCACTTCTTTCACCAGCAGTATGATTAGAAAATTAAGGCTGTACAAATGAATAAAGGCTAACAGAACAGAACCTCAAAAAACAGAAAACAAACAGAGTGAATGCAGAACACCTTTTTTTTTTTTTTTTTTAAAGCTTATCAGTTATCTGGTGATTGACTTATCAGTAGAAACTTTACAGGTATTTTCCTCTGGTTTTGCCCTCTCTGGATTTTTCCTGCTTATAAAATAGTCCTCCAACTAGTACTCAACGGGCTTTACTGTCTCTATTTCATAACATCCCAGCTATGACAGTCCACTGTGTTATTTCTTTTTCAAATGCTCAGGTTTGTTCAAAGCACCTTCTATTGTTCCTCAGCTGGTCAGAAACTACCATATTCCCTACACTTCTAGAAAATGCTTCAAGGTGCAAAAGTGGTTGAAAAGAAAATATTTCAGGCCATGTTTTATGCTCTTTTTGTGCTCCTTTAATTCATGAACATCTTGTGATGTCCATATAGATTTATCCCATTTTGATAGCCATCTGACTATTCCTCTGAATCATTCAGTAGAATAACCTAATGATGTTTCTGCAATGTTAGTCACTTCTTGTTCCTTTGTCTTTCACTGTATCCATACTGCATTGCAGTTCTAAGTATGGAATACAAATTTGTTTATCTTCAATTTTCAGAAACCTGAAAAGTTTCAGGTTTCTTTGCAGTTAAATTTTCTTTAATCACCGAAGATTACATCATGGGCATTTGTGCTTGTCTTACACACTCAACATCCTCAGCAGTCAGCTGAAATAGATCCTGTGTGAGTTGGAGGAGCTAAATAGCCAGCAATAAGTCATATTTCACTTTGGCCAGATAAGTGAACTGATTTCTAATGTGTAGTTCTGGTACCTACTGTCACAGGCCAGGAAATGCAGGTATGTGAGTTATTTTTGAAGTTGAGCTGGGTGTATGTTTTGCACATGACTAAAGGAATAAAAGGTTTTAAAAGAGTTGCATTCATGAAGCATGTCTGATGAACATAGAATTTTGGGTAAGAATCATATATATCCTTATACTCCTTTTAAGCTAATTTGAAGAATTTGAACTACTTTAGAAACTGACCCAGTGCATTAGTGAAGGTAGGTAGATGATGTTCTTGATCCTTAAATACTTGGGGAAGTTCTGCTTTAAATAGAGAAAAAAAAAGTCACACATTGCAAGGCAAACTAGTATTTGCTTCTTGGTACTGTAGGTGACAATGAAAAATTCACAAGCAAAGCTCACAGTTTCCTTCTATCTTCAGTTAAACTTGGAAAGAAATTTAATCTCATCCAGTACTTGTCACCTTTTAGTTTATCTGGTAGCTGTTTGAATTTGTATTCTTCTTAAAGCATCAACTGCATGGAAAAGTATGATTCATCTAAGATTTGAGAATTGGAGTACTGATGTGTGGTGAGGAACAAGACTGCACAAATAACAGCTGCTGATAGGGTGGGAGCTATTGTAGTAAAGTGACTTTACCAGGGCATCAGATTGTGTTTTTGCTTTGTAACTCCAGCCACCTCTTTTGCTGATTTTAACTAAACAATGTGTGTTTTTCAGTCTTCTGAACAGCCTAGAAGTACACTTGTTTTCTGCTCTCAGAAGAATGATCTATTGCTCCTGATGCCATGCCTCACCTACCAGACTGTCTGCACGTGTGCTGCTGTGACTGGCAGAGAATTGACCCTTTTGCTTCCTGAGATACAGTCACTTGGCCGTAAGATCGCATACAGCATTTGGAAAGTTAGAAGGGTTCAGCTCTGTGAAAACTTGAAACTTGTTCTTGAAAACTGCTTTATGAAGGCTTTAATTTATTGGGTTCTTTCTCACCCACTGCTTTGGAATGTGGGTGTGTTTCTAACAGTCTCTGAAAACTTATGTTTTAGCAGTGATACAAGGACTATTTTTGTTCTTGAGATGACTGTAAAAGTGCTACTAATGATGAGTTAGAAATAGATATATCAGAGTCATCTGGCAAGTCATCCTAAATTAGGACCTTTTTGCAACAAGAATAATACACTGAGATTCACGTACTCTGTCGTTGCTCCTTCTATGTAATGCTCGTAACTGGGAATGAATACATGTAAAGCTGTTTTTACTCCTTTAACTCCTGCAGTGATTTTCACAACATTCACATTATTTAATTAGGTATATCAGCTGACAGTCATCTAGGATATTTCTGATACGACAAAGTATTTCTATGTTAACTACATATAATTGTTTTTAATACATTTCAGTTGGCGGACTATGCTTCCTATTGTTCAGAGGCACAAATGCCCATTTAGTTTCCAGTTAATTGTGTCCAAAGTCAATCCTGCTAATGCGTATCACTTGCATTTTTTTATGTGAGCAGGAGTCAGAAGTGTAATTTTTTCTTATGTTCACCTTTATATCAGTCAAAATTAGATGCCTTGAAAGATGACAGTTTTCTGTAACTTTTCTTGGTCAAAATGATTTTCCTTAAAGTTTACTTTTCTGTCCTTCCTTCCTATCTATTTTAAACTAAGAATCTCAAATGGTAGATAGCCAAGCAGAATTAATATTTTGAGATAGGTGTTTGTATTTTACATGTACAAGAATGAAAAGAGGTTATATTTTAAAATAAGAAAGTTTTAAACTGGAAAGATGTGGGAAGCACACTCATGAAAAAGGTAATCTAAAAAGGAAAGTTACACAGGCTAATATCATGTGCCATAGAGTCTAAGTGTAGACCAATGAAATGGGCATATTTATGAACCTGTTCAGAGCAGGAAAAGCTTTTTTGGTAACGAACGTGAGAACAACAGCTTCAAAAATTCTGCTTTGCTTCAGAGCTCCACCCTTAGTAGTGCAAGAATCCGAAGATGAAAAGAACCAATGTTGTGTGAATCAGGCACTCAGCTGGCATAAAATCAGGACTGATCTGTTTAAAACAATGAGACTACTCAGCAACACCAGCTGTGGATGTGGCCTGATTTTTTAATGCCATAGAAGAGGTTACTCTGTGCTACATTCTGAACTGCACCCAGTGTATTTATTGAAGGCACATTTGTCTGCAGGGCCAGAGCTTTCCTGCAGGCAGAAAGGCAGAGAAAGCAAGCTCCAGGCTGGGAGAAGGCAGAACATTCTGCTGTCCGCATCACAAGCTGGATTCAACATGCTTGCAGGCTGACCTGGGGAAATAGCAGGATGTTACTATGCTTTTGCCCCCATACCATTCCCTGTCTGTGCCTGAGCCGTGCCTGGGAAAAGGGGAAGGAGAAAGAGCATTGCCAGCCTGACAGAAGCTCACAAAGGCCATCGTGAACTCCATAAGCCTATAAAGGAAAAAGATTGATGTCTTTATTGATCAAGTTGCTATCTTCCCTTAACCATTCCCCCTTACATGACTGCACATGCACAAATTATATAATGGAAAGCATGTCAAAGATTTTTTTTCTGTAAATAATGAAAACTTGAGTGGACTTGCTTCTAAGCCGGCTTAGGAAAAATCTAGGGGTAAAAAGCTAATAAACTGTTTTGGAGCATTGTGTATTACTGTCTGGTCATCTACTGATCACCCTGTACCAGGGTGACAAAAATAAGAACAGGATGTCAGGTTTCTCAAGAGCTGCCTAATCTGTCCGTCTTGCATGATGCAAGATGAATATTGCCAGTTAGATGTATGAGACATTGTTATCTTTAACTTTTTGATAGAGAGATCCAAAAAAGTGGACCTCTGTCTTTTAAGCAATATGTGAAAGCATTTTGCAGCTCTTGGTGACAGAAAGTTTTTGATGTGGCCACTCTGAATTTACTTTGTGAAATTACCACTGGTACCATCATGACCACAAAGAGCAAGCTTGCATTTGTGTCCATCTGCTGCTTTTCCATTATCACTATTTTCTCCTTGAGGATAAGCAAATCTTAATTTTTCATTTTTCTTTAGAGGAAAAGAAAGACTTTTTTTTTTTTCTTTTTTCTGGTACCCACTAGACAGGTGTCTCTCTTTAAAGGAACCCATTCAGCTAGGGCATGGAGTTATACATGTGGCAGATTACTTTGTAAATTCTTCAAGATTATGTATAGAACTTTCATGTTTGCCATTTTGCAAAGACATTATGGAGGTTTTGTGTGTGCTATTCGCTACACCCCAAAATTCCTCTTATTTTAAATAGCCACCTACAAATTTATCTTAGTCATTATCATTATCTCCAGTGATTTAAATTGTTTCTAATTTATCAGTTTTCCAGGTAGATGTGACAGTTTTGAATTCTCATCATGTTTTAAAACTTTCTTGTAGTTCCTTCCATCTTTGTGTTACTGCAAATTTAATAAGAGCAGAGAGTTTTTTGGTACAGAAGGCAGAGAATTTCAAGGTTTGTTGCTGGAGGGAAAAGTATTCTAGATTTGTTTCTAATCTTCAGAGGAAAATTGCTTGAGACAATATGAATGCAAGGCAACTTTCGTAAGAGTTTGTAATGTATTGGAAAGAAAGGAGAAGGAACAGAAAAATATAAATAGTGGTCTTCAAAAATGCAAATATAAATAAGGTAAAAAATCTGTAGGTAAAACTTTATAACTAGAAAAAAATTCCTCAACAAAAAGAGTTAAGAAGTAAAGAAATAATGATAAGGACAAGAAGTTAAATTATCCCAGAATGTGGAAATGTGAAAAAGTGTATTTGGAAACAGCTTGACTAACTTTAGCTAAGTAGATAAAATTACCAAAAGTACAGTTTGGGTCAGATTATAAAGGATAAACACAGAAGGAAAATGAGGGAAACTGGAGCACAAAATAAAGATGTTTTCCAAGATTTTATATACACTGTCCAGCAAACCTTTTTAAAATATTAGTTTAAAATGTGTCATTGAACTATGTGCTCTGGATGTAGTTGTCTTGTAATTTTGTGTGTCAGGGTTCTGGTGGAGGAGCTGCAGGGGCAGCTTCTGCAAGAAGCAGCCAGAAGCTCTCTGCAGGCCCCACAGAGCAAACACCAGCCAGCTCAAGGCTGGAGTCCTTGCTGAACAAAACTGAGCCCATCAGTGATGGTCACAGCCCTTCTGGGAATCACATTTAGGAGAAAAAAACCACAAGCATCTGCTTTTTTTGATCACAGAAGGGAGTGAGAAGATGTGAGAAACTGTGCAGACACCAAGGCCAGGGAAGAGTGGGTAGAGGAAAGTGCCCCAGGTGCTGCAGAGAAAGATGCCCCTGCAGCCTGTGGAGAAACCCATGGTGGAGCAGGTGTCCCCCGGCAGCCCATGGAAAAGGCCGAGACCCCACCTGCAGCCCATGGAGAGGCCCCACGCTGGAGCAGGGGAGATAAACAGAAGATGGTGTGACCTGTGTTGGAGCAAGTGTCTGACAGCACTTGCAGCCCACGGAGAGAGACAGAGACAGAGATGAGCGAGAGATCCTAGCCAGAGCAGGTTTGCTGGGGGGGCCTTGTGACTCCATCTGTGAAGAAGGGAGGAGTAGGAGGAGGTACTTTAAGGTCTGGTGGCCCTTCTAATTACCTGACTCTGGTTTCACTGTCTGTGTAGTGTAGTGTAATAAACAAGATATTTTTCTTTCCTTTATTCTGCGTTGAGTCTGTTTTGCCCGTGACACTAATTGCAGGATGATCTCTCCCTGTCCTTACCTCGACTCCTAGGCCTCTCAATATATATTTTCTCCCCTGCCCATCTGGAAAGACGAGTGACAGAGCAACTTTGTGGGCATCTGGCCTCCAGCCAGGGTCAAACCACCACAAGTCTGGGTTGGATATTTATCATGACAGTGTCTCTATTCTCTTTCACGATTTCTTTCAAAAGGTCAGTTTCCTCTGCCTAAACCAACCTTTGGAATTTTGCTGTGGTCAGATGAGTTGCACAAATCCAGTGTTTTTTGTGTATTAAATTAATAAAGGTGGCAGCAACCTACATACTACTCAGAAAAAGGAATGTAGGGCCTATTTCAGGCATAAAAATATTTGATTTCTTGGCTTTTGCAGAAATTAATCCATGTTCTGAGAAATGAGTATTTTTTCATCATACACTGAACATTTTTACTGAATTACCAAGATTTCATATGTTGATTCTGTATGAGCATTCAAAGACATACAGCTCTATATTCACAGTCCAGCAAGCCAATTTTTTTTTTGAGAGAATGGCCTGCATGCTTCAGGTAAACTTGGAAAGGTGATGGTCAAAGTATAATTGTTGTAATTTGTTTTGAAAAAAGCTTTAAAATGGAAATGGAAAATGAACTTTCTTACTGTCAAGTAAGGTGATAAAGTGAAAACTAAACATTTTACAATGGAAATTTTAAATTTTTGCTAGAGTTGGATTTTTCTTGAGCCCTTTCTATATTTATTTTAAATAACACAAATTTTACAGTTACTGATAATTTTGTAATTTTGGTTTAGGTTTTGCATCTATATGAATCAAAGCTATCAGGATAACATAAGCTGGGAACAAGGAGCTTAATTAATTTTATGTCTCTGGAAAACTTTGTTTTTGTGCAGCTGAATTATAGATGAAAAATTAGTAACTTGGTAGTAGTAAGATTTTATAGGAAGAGTTTCTTTAGTAAGTAGCTGCTCATCTTCCTCCTTATTTATTATATTAATCAAATCTAAACCCAAACATCTGCCCTCTCTTAGTTAAGATCAAAGCTTAATTTGAAGTGGGATATGTTCTTACAGCAGTTATATTTTTCTTTATTCTGTTGTTTATCAAAGCAGGGGAAAAAAGATCAGATGCCATTAGTACCGTTAAAATGTTCTAAAAGCTTCTGGGGAAGCAGAGATCAGTTTACAAATATGACATTTCTCATACTGCTGAAATAATGGAAAAGCAAGTTGTGAAGCTTTTAATTTATGAGCGCTTGTGGCAGTCCACAAATAATAATTCCTATTAATAAGACATATAATGTTTCTCAACATGTGTCCTGATCTGCAACTATTATGTCAATAAACATAGCTAATCAGTTTAATGTGCTTTAGGGTGAGACAAGCAGTGAATACCAATACAGAGATAACAAGAAAGGAATCTCTTTTATAATTTTTTTTCTGTGGTAGGATAAGCCTGGGCATCCATCTGTGGCCTATTCTCTTAGTGAATACTGAGTGAAAAATTTTCTGAAAAGGCATCTTTCACACTAAGAAAAAAGAGAAAACCTTCATATATTTTTGAGATTTTTTTTAATAAAATAGTACCTGATATTTTTGTGTTACTGTCAGATGTTAATATCTCTTTACACACTAAGCCATTTTTAATGAAATAGCAATATATAATAGTGATTAGACTTCGAGTTTTCATAGATTGACTTGTTTAGGTTCATATACCAAAATGTAGAATAGCTATCATTTTAGATAGATAATTTGCTCTGAACTATTTTGTACACTTCCATCTTTGTACTGTAATGGAAATTTGTCCTCAATCTTTTCTTCTACCTTTTCATTTGCTGTCTTTTCATCCTTTCTCTCTTATGTGCGCCTTTCCAAAACATGTAAAATATTTGCCCCATCTTGAGAACCATTGGATTGTTGAAATATTAAATAACCTGTTATTTTTAATTTTTTTTTTTTACATTAACTCTCCAACTTACGTTTTCTCTCATTACCTTGACTACTCCGTATTAATCTGAGGGGATGAAATGTGCATAAACATCATCAGCAGATACTGACAAATACTGTTGTGATTTCTCTTTTGTAAGAGTAAAGTGAGGAGATCCTGCAATGCGGTGAATTTCTGGACTGTTTGAACAGATAGATGTAGTCTTAATTTTTACATCTTGCATAGGAAAATCCATATGATTTTCATTATCAAAGACAGAAATACTCCTTTAATAAACAGATGGGAACTATTGAAAGCATGTAGAACAAATTTTAATCTGTGTTTATTTCAAATACATTTCATTAGATTTTGTAGTCTTGCAGAGCCACATTAAAACAGAGAAAAGAGAAATGGGAAAGACCAATTAGGTCACCTAGTCTGTCCCTCAGGGTGTCAGTAAAGGATTGTTCCCTACAGTGTGCAATAATAATTTTATGTAATTATGCAACTCCTAAGAACCACCAATCAATTCAATCTCTCAATTAACGAAGCACTCTGTGAGTCTTTTTCAGTAAATAGGGGTGTTACGGTTCCTAAGTAAGTGAGCTATTACAGTTGAAGGGGAAAAAAAGAGCTATGTACATTAAAATAAGATTTAAAAAAAACCTTTTGACAAAAATCAGGGCTTTTTTGCCATACTTTGTAGGTTCCAGGGCAGGATTGAATGAAGCACTGCATTACAGAGTAGTCAGTGTATTAGGGTAAAGGGTTCTGAATCAAGCAGACAACTGAGAACTAGTGTTTTCTTTCCACCTATCAAATGATCTTTGCAAATTATATCTCTGACAACAAGAACCTTCAGTTCTGGACAGTTTGATTTTTAGCCTCTCTAAGCTGTCATTTATCACAGTAAGTTTTTTGTCTTTATGTATTTTTAGTAAATATTTCACAGCAGTTTGAAGGACTATATGAATTAAGTAAGTACACTTTGTGCCAATCATGAACCATCTTTTGTCCTAACAGAGTCTTATTAACTGTTCAGTTGGGTTATGGGTTTCCAGTAGAGTTATACTCTGCCTGCTCACGTTTCAGCTGGCAGCTTTGTTTAGCTTTAATCCATCCCAAGTATTCACTTCCCAGTTAAATCAGAATAGAGAAAAAAGTTGATAGATGTTGTAGATGACATCTGTGTTATAGATGACAGTCTAGATGCCTTCTTGCAACAGAGATTCTGTTTGGCTTGGAGATCTGTCAATTTTCCATCCCCATTTTTGGTATTGGGTGGCACTTTAAGTGCCCCTCTTGTTTTACCAAAGGCACTATTTTTTGTTGTGACTTGAAGTTTTCCCTTCTAATCAGATCTTTCCTTCTTGATTATTTTCCCTTTGAACATGGGCACTGCTGAAATTTTCCCAGCCACCTGAACTGATAAACTATACTCAGGCCTTAAAAAAGTCTGTATGTTCTTTCCTACTAACAGTAGTTTTGTCGAAATCACTATGAAAGAAACTTCCCTTCAATATTTGTTTCCATGATGAATCCTCATATACGTATATATGTAACACACTAATATTTATAATAGAACTTTACGAACAGTGCAACAAGTATAGGTAATAACATACGGAATCTCAGAACATCCTTCTCTCTTGGTAACTGATACTGTACCTGCTTCTGAGAGCTTTAATCTGTGTTTTTACCCTGTCGTGGTTTTGCCCCAGCCAAGGGCCGCACCCCACACAGTCGCTTGTACTTTTAAAAGGAAGGGGGAGGGAAAGTTGGGGGAAGGGGAAAAGGGAAGGAAGAAAGGAGGAAAAGAAACCACAACCTAGAAACCAGAACCACGCAGGTTGGGATAAGGATAGTTTACTAAACAATAACAGAAAACTAGATATAACAATAACATAAGTTTAAAGCACAAAATAGATGAAACTGGTGATACACAATGCAATTTCTCACCAAACCACACAACTCAGGCCGCACAGCTTAGAGCCCGTCCCGGACAACACGACCGCCCCAGAAACTGCACGTCCTGGCGTTGTCTCCCCCTCTTCCCCCCAGTCCCCCCTTATACCGAACATGACGTAACTGGTATGGAATATCCTCTTTGGCCAATTCGGATCACCTGTCCTGGCTGCGTCCCCTCCTTTCTCACTAGTAAGGAAGTATGCAGAGCTGAGAAAGGTCCTTGATTGCCCGGCAACAAATCGGAAAACATCAGGGTGCTATCAGCACTATTCTCATGCTAACACCCAAACATGGCATTCCATCCACTGCTAAAAAAAAGGTTTAACTCCATCATAGCTGAAACCAGGACATTATCCACCCCTTATTCCATACCATTTACGTCATGACCAGATCCAACAATTTTCTTTGGGTACAACCAGTTTCGTGTTTCACACACCCATATATGTATGTACACATGTATGCACACATATGTGCATACAGATCTTATTCCCTCAGTCTGTGAATCATCCCTCTGAAGTTGTTGAGTTCATTTAGTCCATGATTTCCAGGCTCCATTTGTCGTAACAGTTTCTCAGGATAGTTGTATGTTCCATTGGCTCGTTGCACGCTGCATCTCAGGCTCTTGACTGATACACCTGGCATGGTCCATGCTCATAGTCTGTGGGTCAGAGTTTATTTTCAAAGGGAGCAAAAAGTTCTTGAGAGGCCAGGCTTTAGTTCCATCATCATGGCACTCATTCTTCATTAACTTGTATGACTCCGGCTATAATGCTATGGTACAACATACAGCAATCATAACAATAATGAATATACAATAATGGATTATTTGGCAATTATTATAATTTCTACTTTATTAATTATATTGGCTATTCTCACCCAAAATCAAATCCCCTTGAGGTACACATCGAACTTCTCCATCCCTCTGCATTACCCACCAAGTACAGCCAGGTCCTTGAGCA
This sequence comes from Porphyrio hochstetteri, assembly GCA_020800305.1. Classification (NCBI taxonomy): domain Eukaryota; kingdom Metazoa; phylum Chordata; class Aves; order Gruiformes; family Rallidae; genus Porphyrio; species Porphyrio hochstetteri. The sequence goes on from CM036938.1 coordinate 29,402,091, forward strand.
AAAACAATTCCAGACATGGGTTTACCTTTGCCTGAAGCAGGAATGACCCAAACTCTCTTTCCCAATACACTCTTCATATGCACTACTGGCACTCTGTCTCCCTCTACAGTACGTGGAAATTTTGACTGGGCAGGGCCAGCCCGATTGGTAGATCCCCTAGAGTTAACTAACCACGTGGCTTGGGCCAAATGTGTATCCCAATGCTTGAATGTCCCACCACACATTGCTTTCAGTGTAGTTTTTAAAAGTCCATTATATCGTTCAATTTTCCCAGAGGCCGGTGCATGGTAAGGAATGTGGTACACCCACTCAATGCCATGCTCTTTGGCCCAGGTGTCTATAAGAGTGTTTCGGAAATGAGTCCCATTGTCTGACTCGATTCTTTCTGGAGTACCATGTCGCCAGAGGACTTGCCTTTCAAGGCCCAGAATTGTATTTCGAGCAGTGGCATGGGGTACGGGATATGTTTCTAGCCAGCCGGTAGTTGCCTCCACCATTGTAAGCACATAACGTTTGCCATGGCGGGTTTGTGGGAGGGTGATGTAATCAATCTGCCAAGCCTCCCCATATTTATATTTCATCCACCGTCCTCCATACCAAAGGGGCTTTAACCGCTTAGCTTGCTTGATTGCAGCACACGTCTCACATTCGTGGACAACTTGTGCGATGGCGTCCATGGTCAAGTCCACCCCTCGATCCCGAGCCCATCTATATGTTGCATCTCTCCCTTGATGACCCGAGGTATCATGAGCCCATCGAGCCATGAATAATTCACCCTTACGTTGCCAGTCTAGATCTACCTGAGCCACTTTAATCCTAGCAGCCTTATCTACCTGATGGTTGTTTTCATGTTCCTCCATGGCCTGACTCTTAGGTACATGGGCGTCGACATGACGTACCTTTACAACAAGTTTCTCTAACCGAGCAGAGATATCTTGCCATAAGTCATCAGCCCATATAGGTTTGCCTCTACGCTGCCAGTTGTTCTTTTTCCACTGCTGCAACCACCCCCACAGGGCATTCGCCACCATCCATGAATCAGTATAAAGGTAGAGCCTTGGCCACTTTTCTCTCTCAGCAATGTCCAGGGCTAACTGGATGGCCTTCACCTCAGCGAACTGGCTTGATTCACCTTTTCCTTCAGTGGCTTCTGCTACTCTTCTTATAGGATTCCATACAGCGGCTTTCCATCTCCGATGCTTACCCACAATGCGACAAGACCCATCAGTGAACAGGGCATATCGCTTCTCATTCTCTGGCAGTTCGTTGTAGGGTGGGGCTTCTTCAGCGCGTGTTACCTCCTCATCCTCTGGTGACATCCCAAAATCTTTGCCTTCTGGCCAGTCTGTGATCACCTCCACAATTCCTGGGCGATTGGGGTTTCCTATTCGAGCCCGCTGTGTAATTAGTGCAACCCACTTGCTCCACGTAGCATCAGTGGCATGATGTGTAGAAGGAACCTTCCCTTTGAACATCCAGCCCAGCACCAGCAGTCGGGGTGCCAGGAGGAGCTGGGCTTCAGTTCCAATCACTTCTGAGGCGGCTCGAACCCCTTCGTAGGCGGCCAGTATTTCCTTTTCTGTTGGAGTATAATTGGCCTCAGATCCTTTGTAGGCCCGACTCCAAAACCCCAGCGGTCGACCTCGAGTCTCCCCTTGTGCTTTCTGCCAGAGACTCCAGGTCGGGCCGTTCTCCCCAGCTGCAGTGTAGAGCACATTTTTAATATCTGTCCCTGTCCGGACAGGCCCAAGGGCCACTGCATGGACTATTTCGCGTTTGATCTGCTCAAAGGCTTGCTGTTGCTCAGGGCCCCATTGGAAATCATTCTTCTTTCGAGTTACATGGTAGAGTGGGCTCACAATGAGACTGTAGTTTGGGACATGCATTCGCCAAAAACCTATAACACCTAAGAAAGCTTGTGTTTCCTTTTTGTTGCTTGGTGGAGACATAGCTGCTATTTTATTAATAATGTCCATTGGGATGTGACGACGCCCATCCTGCCATTTTATTCCTAAAAACTGGATTTCTCGCGTAGGCCCCTTGACTTTACTTCGTTTTATAGCAAAACCGGCTTCTAAAAGGATTTTAATTACCCTGTTTCCTTTTTCAAAAACTTCCTCTGCTGTGTTGCCCCATACAATGATGTCATCAATATACTGCAGGTGCTCTGGTGCTTCACCCTTTTCCAGTGTATTCTGGATTAGTCCATGGCAGATGGTGGGGCTATGTTTCCACCCATGGGGCAGACGATTCCACGTGTATTGGATGCCTCTCCAAGTGAAAGCAAACTGTGGCCTGCACTCTGGCGCCAGTGGGATCGAGAAGAAAGCATTCGCAATGTCGATTGTGGCGTACCACTTGGCTGCCTTCGATTCCAATTCATACTGGAGCTCTAACATGTCTGGCACAGCAGCACTCATACCTGGAGTGACTTCATTTAGGCCACGATAATCTACTGTCAGCCTCCACTCTCCATTGGACTTCCTCACTGGCCATATGGGACTATTAAAGGGTGAGTGGGTTCGGCTGATCACTCCCTGATCCTCCAGTTGACGAATCAGCTTATGGATGGGAATCAGGGAATCTCGGTTAGTACGGTATTGTCGTCTGTGCACCGTCGTCGTAGCAACTGGCACTTGCTGTTCTTCACCCTTCAACAACCCCACAACAGCAGAATCCTCCGAGAGTCCAGGCAAGGCACACAATTGTTCAATTTCTTCTGTTTCCAAAGCAGCTATTCCAAAAGCCCATCGGTACCCTTTTGGGTCTTTAAAATACCCTCTACGTAGATAATCTATACCTAAAATGCACGGAGCTTCTGGACCAGTCACAATGGGGTGTTTTTCCCAGTCCTTCCCAGTTAGGCTCACCTCAGCCTCTAGCACAGTTAGTTGTTGGGATCCCCCTGTCACTCCAGAAATACAAACAGGTTCTACCCCTTCATGATTCGATGGCATTAGAGTACACTGGGCACCAGTATCCACCAGAGCTTTGTACTCTTGTGGGTCTGACGTGCCAGGCCATCGGATCCACACAGTCCAATAAACCCGATTGTCCCTCTCCTCCACCTGGCTGGAGGCAGGGCCCCTCTATTGCTGCTGATCATATTTGTTTTCCACTGGTTGCATAAAGGACTTAGAGGTCCCTTCAAAAGGATCAGGCACATCAGACATATAGGTAGGCCTTCCAGTTGGTCTAGGGAACTGCCCAGTAGAAACTGGTGCAGCCTTCTTCCTGGCAGAATCTCGTTGTGCGAATGTTTTACCCCGCAGCTCATTTACTCGTGCTCGAAGGGCTGAGGTGGGCTGCATATCCCATTCCCTCATGTCCTCTCCATGATCAAGCAGGTAAAACCACAATGTACGTCGTGGTGTGTATTCTCCCTCTTGGAACGATGGACGCTTTCTCCCAGTAGCTGCAACATTGCTCCATACGGGTTGGGAGTTGGACACATTGTTGTCAAGTCGTTGAACCAGTTTCTCTACTGCTGCAATGACGGAGAGGGAAACATTGTCTTGGTATTTCCGGAGTCGGCAGGCCACCTCATTTACGGTTGGCGGATTCGTATCATTCCAGTCAATTGCTGCCAGTGAATTGGTATACCCTGCTGGTGCACTTCGTACAACCTTACGCCACATATCTGGAGTGCATAGGACTTCATCGGGATCAGAGGGAAACCGTGAATTGTCCAGATCATAATAAATTATCTCCCGTACAGCTAATTCTCTCAGGTGCTGGACAGATGTCTCTATGCTGTTACACTTAGGTGTCTGGCATGTAATATATTCCTTTATGGGATATCTTTCCTTCACACTTGACAGTAGTCGCCTCCAGAGGCTGAGGATTTCCGGCCTCCTCCCAATTGCTTTGTCAATTCCTCCTTCTCTAGCTAGGGATCCCAACTGCTTGGCCTCTCTGCCTTCTAATTCCAAACTACTGGCCCCGTGATCCCAACATCGGAGCAACCAAGTGATAATGTGCTCACTTGGGTGGCGAGTGAAATCTTTTCGAACCTCACGCAGCTCACTCAGAGTCAGGGATCAGGTAACAATCTCTGGTTCTGCCTCATCCTGATATCCTCGAGATGATCCCGGTTGATCATCATCCTTATCCGTCACTATACGAACTGATTTCTTTGTGCCTTTCCTCTTTTGTACGGGAGCAACAGACACTGGTGTGGGTTGGTTTTTTAGATCATCTGCAGTGTCTGCTGTAGAGATTACAGTAGCTGCAGTGTCGGTCACAGGGGTTGCAGTAGCTGCAGTGTCAGCCCCAGTGGTTGTAGCAGCTATAGTATCTGCCAGTCTGTTTCCTTTCCCTTCTCCCTGACAGTGCTGACAGTGCTGCCTGCTATCAAGCAGTGTTTGATAAATAGTGGCCAGAGCCCAGCACAGTGCAGTAAGGTGTCCATCTCTGGGAAACCTACAGCAATTTTTCCTTAGGTATGCAGTCACTTGATCGGGGTCTTGTAGCTGTTCAGGAGTGAAGTTCCAAACCATCGGGCGTGAGAAAGTACCTAGGTACTCGCCCATACTTTGCCACATGCCCTGCCACTCGTGATTATTCTGTCTCGGAGAAATCTCTTCAGTGGTATTCATAAACCTATGCTTGATATATAACAAAAACTGAACCATCTGCACCAAACCTACCAATAGCAAAATGCTAGTTTGAATATCCCAGAGATATTGAAGATTTTCAAAAACTGCCCTAAGAGCTGTTGTATTTAGCCCAAAGGAAAAGAAAGCAGTGCCCCCACCATACCGGCTGCTGTTATTAACCCCTCCCTGTCCAAAGAATGGACAGGACAGCAAAACCTCATACAAGTACCAGCTTAAGCTCATGATCATCGATATTATTGTATCATAGACCGATATCATAAAATACACTATAATGAAGTATGGGAACAAATACGGGAGCCACAGACCTGAGAGAGTAAAGAATCCTGCCAGGATTGTATACAGCATGCGGTGGTTTTGCTGCCACAGCCTTGTAAATAAATACCACAACATCGTGACCAGAGATTGCTTAAACAACAGTGCTTATCTTAATTGCGATAGTTAGGGTCAGATCTACCGTTATCCCAACCGTTCGTGCCCCACGTTGGGCGCCAAAATAGCTGTCGTGGTTTTGCCCCAGCCAAGGGCCGCACCCCACACAGTCGCTTGTACTTTTAAAAGGAAGGGGGAGGGAAAGTTGGGGGAAGGGGAAAAGGGAAGGAAGAAAGGAGGAAAAGAAACCACAACCTAGAAACCAGAACCACGCAGGTTGGGATAAGGATAGTTTACTAAACAATAACAGAAAACTAGATATAACAATAACATAAGTTTAAAGCACAAAATAGATGAAACTGGTGATACACAATGCAATTTCTCACCAAACCACACAACTCAGGCCGCACAGCTTAGAGCCCGTCCCGGACAACCCGACCGCCCCAGAAACTGCACGTCCTGGCGTTGTCTCCCCCTCTTCCCCCCAGTCCCCCCTTATACCGAACATGACGTAACTGGTATGGAATATCCTCTTTGGCCAATTCGGATCACCTGTCCTGGCTGCGTCCCCTCCTTTCTCACTAGTAAGGAAGTATGCAGAGCTGAGAAAGGTCCTTGATTGCCCGGCAACAAATCGGAAAACATCAGGGTGCTATCAGCACTATTCTCATGCTAACACCCAAACATGGCATTCCATCCACTGCTAAAAAAAAGGTTTAACTCCATCATAGCTGAAACCAGGACATACCCTTTATCTGTTTGCTCACCTATGAAGAGATTAGCTTTATAATCTACATTCTCTATGTCTTGTATGTAGCTGGCTGAAGAATTTCTGGCTGTCTGACAAGGCCTGGGCATCTTGACTGCTACTGAATTAGACAGAATAGTGTTTCAATTTGAAGGTTACCACAGCATGGATACTTCAAAAATTATATATGTAGGTGAATTTCTCTCCTTAAAGATTCTGAAGATTGTGTACTGTGACTTTTTTTTTTTTAAATTTAGGTTTTTTTTAAAGCACAGTGTTAATGATTTAAAAATTCCCTAGGCATATCAGTGAGTGAGCTGTGGCAACTAGCTGTCACTCCTGCAAACAACCATCACCACTAATTCTGGCAACATGCATTGGTTGAGAGATACTTAAGACATTATAAATGAGTACTGAAGACACTAATCTGGTTAATGCAATTTAGAATAGCCTCCAGACTTGCGTATCTCACATATGTTAGAACACTGGAGATGAGTTAAACTCCGTTAAGGCTTGCAGAGTTGCACAATCTTGAGATTATAGGAGACTTCCAGTCTGTTGCTTCCAGTCCTCCTGGAAGCAAGGCAATAAAGCCAGGCAAGTTCCAGAGCACCTTTATTCTAGATGTCTTAATTTAAAAGATTTTTACAGTTAACAAATTCATTTTGGCTATAAACATTTGAATCTTATATCTTTTTTCTTCTGTTTGTTTCAATCAGGACATAATTATCAGAGTCTACTATTGTAATGTCATTGGCTAGCATACCTATACTATTAAATTCAACAGTGCCATAGAATGTTCTAGGGTATTGGGGCCCTGTTAGTATACTCATTGGCATGGTTTACGAATAGTACTTTTAAAAACAATTTGAAGGCATGACTCAGTAAGTACTGTGAGGCATCAAGAAAACTAAATGAAGTCACTTGGTTTGGGAGGCCACCAGAATCAGATGGTATGGTAGATGTAGAGAAATATGATGGAATTTGAGTGGTCAGTATGTGCAAAAGAAAATGTAGTGGTATTTTTTATGAGGAACATATTTTATGAAAATGAGAGCATTTATTTTTAATTATTGCAATTTTTAACCATAATTTTTTCCTTTGATTTCTTGTTGTTTAAAATCCTGTATCAACAAATCTGTTATATTCTCTAATTAGGTGCAAATTACTTTATGTTTCTTGGCTATTGTAGCTCAAGTTGCTAATATATTTTTTAACTGGGCCTATGATCTGTAACATTAAGATGTCAAGCATATTCACACATGTCCTTTTTTCTGGCTGACACTTTCATTGTCAGTAAAATTATTGTTTGCTACTGCCTTCCAGAATGAGTGGCAAGGGTCAATTTAAGAGTGGGATTTGAACTGCATGAGTGATAAAACAATTATATCCTTAAAGATTCATTATACTTCCATCATAGCATTAAGTTTTCATAAATTATGTAAATTCCATATTGTGCATGTGAATGATATGTCAGTCAGTTTCCCACATTTTTAAATACAAGGAGATAGGGTATGATATACTATAATATTAATCTATTTTTACAATGATAATCTTTCTCTTGTATCCTTTTACCTTTTGGACTTTTAAGTGCTCTGGAAGTTTATTTTATTAATAGAAAAATGCAGTACTTATGCTCATCAGAACTCTTTCCCAACCAGACGAAATGTCTTCAGTACACAAATAATAAACCTTGCCTACCATCTGTAGTGCAAATGCTATAACAAGGAGTCTTGTTGACTTAGAATGTCTATTATGATAAAGTAGCGATCATTATTTGCACAGATCATTTAAGATCTACGCTAAAATTTAAATTTCTTACTCCCAAAGCACATCAAATTTACTATTAAAAGTTTGGAAATTAAGAACCTGCACAGAAATCCATGTGCAAAGAAAGACTATTTGGATTCTGCAGTGTTGCTCCAGTTTAAACAACTCAGCTTGATGAGCTGGTAAAATATTAGTAATGCTGGATTATAGGAACTGAGGACTGTTTTGCTAATTAAGAGATTCAATTAGTAAGATCTGTTCAGCTGTAGCTTGCAGATAGGTCTCATTTTCATGGAGACAGTTGTTAAATATCAAACAATTCTGAATCAACTTTTGTTGAGTTTCCAATATCCATATTTTTCAGCATCTTTCTAAAGCTGTAGAATTTTTGTTGTTGTTTTCATTTCATTATAGCACTGCAAGAAAGCAAGAAAAAACATCTTTCTTAGTTTAAGGGGAAGGTGGTACTTTGTTAGTTTTTTCTTATGTAGGTAAAATGGACTATATATGAAATAAAGCCTAACAACCCAGTAAGCAGTAGTACTCCCGTACCCCTGCAAAATATTAAACGGATGGAAAAAATACATGTTTTTTTCAGTTTTCTTACCTTAGTTGAGTTCTGTGGCAAGAAAGGGAATTCTGCAGTGTATGAACTTTGACTGAAACCAAGAACTCTCAAGGTTCTGGAAGTTGCCTAGTAATAGTAAAACCAAAATGAAATACAGGACTTCATGCCACGGTTTTGATGCCAAGTCTGTGAATGCAGGTGACACTTTCCCTTCTTTGAAGCGATCTTCTACTAAAACACTTTTTCTTACAAGAACTAGGAAAATTAGGTAAAGTGTGAATTTTGAGAGTTTGAAGTAAGGGACTAGTGAAAAGGCAGCAAAAATGCCTGATCAGAGTTCTGTTTGGGAAACTCCTATCTGTGATGTTGGCTACCATATACATAATTCTTTCCAGTCACTGAGGTACATATATATGTAAGTTAAATAATAAATTTTCTTTGATTGTTAAGGTTTATAAATTATGAAATCTCCAGAACACATAAAATAAAACTATTTTGTTGAATGAATAGATAGCATGAACCACAGATGAAAAATCCTATATAAAATAGAAATATTTAAGATGTTCTCTTAAAGCTGGAGCTACCATATGCCTTATTTTAAGGCTTTTAAATTCTTCCTGAGGTTTAAAAGCTCCACAATTAGTTGTCTTTTTTTGTTGTTTTTGCTTGTTTAGGTTTTTGTTGTTTTGTCTTGTTTTGTTTTGTTTTGACTGTTTGCATACTGTCCCAGTCCAGCTGCTGGTGCAGTGTGAGGAAGTGTAGTCCTGTACTTCCAGTCCAAAGTACTAGAAGTTCTACAGAAATGAAAAAAGGAAAGTAGCTGAAGATGTGTAAGACCCTATCTTTACTCTGGAAATTCAAGAAGTACCACTGAGAAAAGCACTGATAAAATAACATCTATTCATTCAATATTACAGTAAATCTTTATTATGTTGCATGGTTGCCTGGCTGCTTCTTCAAGATCCAGAATCTGGATTGGTTTCCAAAAGGGAAAAAGGGAAGAGAAACAAATAAGAAAAATTGTTTCAAAACCAGAGATAAAATGTTCAAATTTTCCAAAGTCAAAAGTGGACCATAACCTGGAAATTTACAACAGAAAAATAGTTTCAAAAATCCTCAGTTCCAGATCAGATAAGAGCAGTTTGTTGATAAACTAGAAATAATTTTTGAGTTATAGGTTTTAAAATAAAAAGAGTTGTTATTTCAATGAAAATAAATTTACAGTGTATCAGGAAATTTTTCCACAATGCAATACCAGTACAGGTTGTACAGTACAAACAAAGAGAGCTGATTAGGCTATAGTTCTGTTGTTTAAGTGTGACTTCTTTTATTTTTTCATTTTAAACTAATGCTAACTCTCATTAGGGATCTGCCTTTCGAACCAGGTCTTGCAGGTGGGAGAAAGGACACTTGGCAGTACAAAGATGTGCTGTTAATTAGGCCTGATAGGTATAGTATTTCCACAGTGCAGTTAATTGTATTCCCATCCCATACCAAGTTGTGTAGAGATATCGAAATAATGATTCTGAAATTTAAAAGAAAACCCTTCAGCATTGTATATAGTGTTAATACTAGCATTTTATTTTCCATACTTTTCTGATGTCTTTCATTTAGGTTGGTATGATTTACTTTGCCTGCATTTCCCCTGAACACTCTTCTGTGATGATAGAATCAGAATCTCCTAAGTTGGAAGGGACCCATGAGGACTATTGAGTCCAACTCCTGGCTCCATACAGGGCCAGCCAAGTCAGATCAAGTGACCGAGTGGACCTTACAGATGCTTCTTGAACTCAGTCAAGTTCGCTGCTGTGACCCCTTCCCTGGGGAGCCTGTTCCAGTGTCCACCCTGTCAGCAAAGAACCTTCAAACTGGCAGGACAAGGGGGATGGAGTGAAGCTGAGGAAGGAACGTTTAGATTAGATATTAGGGGGAAGTTCTTTGCAGAGAGAACAGTGAGGTGCTGAAACAGGCTGCCCAGAGGGGGGTGGGTGCCCTGTCCCTGGGAGCATTTGGGGCTGGGTTAGATGGGACCCTGGGCAACCTTGTGTAAATCCAGGCCTGGAGGTTGGTGGCCCTGCCTGTGGCAAGGGGGTTGGAGCTCTATGATCCTTGGGGTGCCTTCCAACCCAGGCCAGTCTGTGATTCTGTGATTCTGTGATTCTCCACGTTGTACAAACCAAGGGACTCCTCATAAGACTCCCCTCCAGACCCTTCACCATCCTTGTTGCCCTCCTCTGGACTCTCTCCAATAGTTCTGTGTCCCTCCTGTGCTGTGGCGCCCAAAACTGCACACGGCACTCCAGGCGAGGCCGCAGCAGCGCGGTGCAGAGCGGGACAATCCTCTCCCTGGACAGGCTGGAGGTGCTTGATGCATCCCAGGATACTGTTGGCCCTTCTGGCTGCCTGGGCACACTGCTGGCTCATGTTTAAATCGCTATCGCCCGAGACCTCAAATCCCTCTCAGCATGGCTGGATCCCAGCATCTCAGCCCCCAGTCTGTATGTGCAGTCAGGGCTGCCCCTTCCCAGGTGCCAAATCTGGCACTTGCCCTTGTTACACTTCACATGGTTGGTGATTGCCCAGCTCTCTGATCTGCCCAGGTCTCTCTGCAAGGCTGCTCCACCCTCCACAGGGTCAACAGCTCCTCCCAATTGGGTGTCATCTGCAAACTTGTGTAAGACACCTTCTGCTCCTCTGAGCAGCTAATTTCCTCACGGTGTCAGTTAAAACCAGAAAAATGGGATTTATTTTGTTTTTCTTCAGTTAATGGAAGTTGAAGCCCTGCTAGGGTCACAGGAAGCACGGCCTCTTGCTGGGCTGGGGAGAGTCCAGTGGGCTGGGCGCCCTCCTCTTCTCAGGGCATCTGGGCCCCCTGGGGAAGCATTCGTTGCCCAGGGCAGGGGGAGCAGAGGCACTGTGCCTGCAGCCCAGGCCTGAGGGACCTGCTGTGGCCACAGCCTCCAATGTGCTGGCTTGCTCCTGCTGGGACCTGGTGGGTCTGGGGCTGGCCACAGGGTTGTTGTCCTCCTCCTCTGCGGCTGTATGGGATCTCAGCAGCATCTGGGCCTCCTCACCGCAGTGCTGCACGATGGTGTCGATGAGGCCATGGACCAGCAGTGCTGCATGTTCCTGCAGCACAGGCTGCAGCATCTGGACCATGACCTCCCCATGAGGACTGCAGATGCAGAGGGCGTGTAGGATGCTGCACTGCACACTCTCTGCCAGCCACCACTGTGCCCCACAGATTGCCTCCAGCTCCTAGTGCAGCCAGGGCAGCACAGGATCGAGGAGACGCCTCCGTCTTTGAAAGAGTCCTGCCCAGACCTTGGGCAAGAGGCCACCCACAGCCTCTGGCCCTGCAGCCCCCCACTCAGCTGGAGGCAGCGTCCCCTGGGGAAAAGACGGAGTGACTGCCACAGGGCGAGGGTCCTGGTTTTCAGCCCGGCGGCCAGGAGTTCTTCCTGACTGTTTCTGCTGGTGGGGCTTGGGGAGATATTCTAGAAAGTCGTCATCTCCCCTCACTGAAAACTTCAAACTCTGTATTGGTGCTCTGCAGAGTGGGCACTCTGGTTTCCTAAATGTCCACCGCATAATGCAGCCCAGGCAGAACTGGTGGCAACAGGGCATCACATGGGTGACATTAATTCTAGTAGTGTAGCACCAGGGGCAGGCTTCCTCCGTGGCCACGTCTGGGCTCTCAGGCAGGCCTGGGCTCTCAGGTGGTTTGTGGAGAGCCGAGGATGAGAAGATGTTCCCCATCGCAGATGCTGGTGCTGACAAAAGGTGTTGCGTGCTGCAAAATGGAGAGGGGCCATGGTCACTTGCTGTCCCAGGCAGGGGAGGGGAGAAAGAGATGCCCAGGCCCCTTGAGAAGGACATCCTCCCAGCTCCCTGAGCCCCATCTCTCACCCCACGGCCATCCCTAGGGAACCTTTCCCCACACGGCTCACCTGCCCTGCTGCAAGCTCACCCCTCAGTGCCCAGCTGCCTGAACCAGGCAGGGCTGGGGAAACACAGAAGACGGCTTCAGGATGGGCACCGAGAGCTGCTGGTGGCAGCCCCCAAAGCACGTCCCAGCACCTCGCAAACACTGTGCTCAGCAGGAGGCCAAGCTTGAGACAGTGTGGGCCAGCCACTGCCTGCAGTTTTAGCAGCGAGAGCAGCCTGGTGATGTCACAGCCCTCCGACCAGTTAGAGAATCTTTTGAGGTGGAAGTGACCCATAAGGATCATCGAGTCCAACTCCTCCCTCCACACAGGGCCAACTGGCAAAGTATTCCCTGCCCTGTGTGGGAGCAGAGGCATTGCAGCTGCAGCCCAGGCCTGAGGGACCAGCTGTTGCCTTCACTTCTTTTTCCCCCCCTTTTTCCGTTCTACCCACTAACAGTAAAAACCCCTTCCCAGGTGCCGAATCTGACACTTGCCATTGTTACACTTCACGTGGTCATTCGGTAATAAATTAACACTGTTTTCAGTTCAGATTTTCCACTAGTTGTAGCTTGGAATGCAGGAAAGGAAGGGAAGAAGAGAGGAAACATGGAAGACTGGCAAAAAAGATATTGAAATAGAATTTAACCTAAAAATATCAGGTAAAGAGACTGTGAATTAATATAATAGTGGGCCTTTTCCAGTGTGATTAAATTCAGGAGGTAGAGATAAGTAAAGATTTTCTGTGATAAGTAAAGATTTTCTGAGCATATGATCAGTGTTTGGAAATTGATAGATATATCAAATTTGGATTTTATTTTTGTGAAATATTTGTATGAAAACCTTATTAGACTGGTATGCAACTGAATGTTCAGATACTGATTACTACCAAACCCTTTAGCAAGGACTATAAATTACACTGATAGAGAGCTATCTGTTGTTCACAATGGAGAAAAACATAATTCTGATATTTTTATGGTGAAGTGAAATGCTATTTATAGACATATTATGAGATTTCAGAAAGTCACCTGTATGTTACATTTCCCAAAGATAGTAGCATTAAGCTTTTGTAGCCCAATGTTTAACAAAGGGCAGATTGACACATATTTAAAAAAAAAATACTGGTAAGCTTTCTTTGCTTAATACCCAGACTTTCATACATTTGATGAATTTATATTTACGATTTTAGATGGCAGAGACTCATTTTCATTAAATTTGTTTACCATAATTATGAAGGGACTGTCACAATAACCATTAAGTTTGATCCATTTGTGTGTGTTCCCACTTCTCTCTGCCTCCCAGAATTTTCATTCTAGCCACGAGTGCTTGTGTTCCTTAGTTGTACATCTGGTACAGTGTTTCTGACAGCAACATCACTCCGCAGGGACTGAATGTGCCATCTGTATGACACTCTCGGTATCTAATGGTTTAAGAGCTAGAGACTCATAACAGCCTGAAAAACTACATTTTCCAGGATGCTATGTTGTTGGCCTCTGATCCACAGTTTACCAAAAAAGTGTGCATTACACGATGTTACAGCTCTGTATTTCTTTCTTTGTAAGTATGGGAAAGGAGGAGAGGAGGCACCTCTGACTTTAGCGTCCAGGATGTCCTTACTATGTCTAGCTGCAGGGAAAAGTAAAGGAGAGACAGATTTAAAAATAGGACCCCAAGAGGTACTAATCTCCTCAGCAGAAGAGCTGATTCTAATAGAAATGTAATGTGAAATCATGTGAAAGGAAGAGTGAACAGACAGATGTTTAGAACTGTCTCTAAGACATGCAAGTGTTGCCTTAAGCTACAGTAGTTAAAGGGATGAACTGGCATTTCCCAAATAAAACCCATTAGATTCCAAATTAAAGTACCAATAAAATATGCATTGGTAGAAATTTATTGGTCCTACAATCAAGACTTCTGCACTTGCCTGTATTTCAGTGAGATTATGAAGCTCTGAAGATGTTGAAGCATGTAAATCAAACAGAGCTGGGTCAAACTTCATAGGAAAGATTTTCTTTGTAAAACTAGCTCCTTTTTTTTTTTGTGACAAGAAGAAAAACACAACTTGTGAGGCTCCAGTCTGACACAGGGGAAAATACCAGTTTATTTTGTGTTTGCATGACAAGGTTTTAATAGGGGGTGGGGGTGGCTTCTGCAAGAAGTGGCTAGAAGCTTTCCCCAGGCCTGACAGAGCCCATACCAGCCAGCTCAAGGACGGATCCACTTCTGACCAAGGCTGAGACCATCAGCAATGGTGTTAGTGCCTCTGTGATAACAAATTTAAGAAGGAAAGAAGAAAGCCCCATGGCAGCTTTTTGCTACCAGAGAAAGGAGTGAGAAGATGTAAGAAACTTTGCAGGTACCAAGGTCAGTGAAGAAGGGGGGAGTAGATGGTCCAGGCACTGGAGTAGTGATCTCACCTGCAGCCTGTGGAGGACCACACAGTGGAGCAGGTGGAGACACATGAAGGATGCTGTGGGATTGCTGGTGGAAATCTTGCGCTGGAGCAAGCTCCTGGCAGGACCTGCAGCTTATGGAGAGAGTGGGCCCATGCTGAAGCAAGTTTGCTGGGGAGACTTGTGACCCTGTGCGGGACTCTGATGGAGCAGTTTGGTCCTTAAGGTCTGCATCCCATGGAAGCCATGTTGGGGCAGTTTGTGAAGCCCTGGTGGGAAGGACTCACATTGGAGAATGTGACTGTCTCCTGTGGGTGGGACCCACAGGATTTGGGGAAGAGTGTGAGGAGTCTTCCTCCTGAGGAGGAAGGAGCAGCAGAGACTCATGATGAACAGACGGAAACTCTCATCCTTTTCTTGTCCTGTGCTGCTTGGGAGAGGAGGAGGAAGAGGAATCATGAATAAAGTTGAGCCTGGGAAGAAGGAAGGGGTGGAGGGATGTGTTTTAAGATTTGGTTTTATCTCTCACTAGCCTACTCTGTTTTGGTAAGAAATAGATGCATTTTACTCTGTGTTGAGTCTGCTTTGTCCGTGATGATCTCTCCCTGTCTTTATCCCGACTCCTAAACCTCTCAATATATATTTTCTTCCCTGTCTGGCTGAGGGGAGTGACAGAGCGAGTTTAGTGGGCAACTGGCCTCCAGCCAGGGTCAACCCACTATACCGTTAGTTAGCAGACCACTTGAATTCTAGCGCAAAGAGAATACTGTTGCTGAATGTAGGAATCTTTCAGATGGGCTCTCGGTGGTTTTTTACTTTTTTTTCTTCTCTAGTATTCCTGATGTTCATTAAGAACCAGTTTCTCTTCATTGCTTGCATTAAGGTTTATAGATGTATAATTGTTCCAGAAAAAGGCTTGCATTCAAAAAGCCCACTATTTATCACTTTTTCTTGATATTCAAGATGAAATCATTGAAAGTTAGTAATGCGTTTCACACAGAATAGTGCTGGGCTATTTTATTTTTCTAATGACCCTGCCTGTGGGTTATTTTATTCCTCAGCTTTTTTAGGCAATAAAACAAGGAACATTTCTCTTAAAAATGTATGGCTTAGGTGCTTGTGACTTTGTTCCATGGAGAGTAATTTACAAATATTAATAGAACTGATGGACAAATGTATTTCTCTACAGAACATGCTGGCTAGTGGAAAAGTTTTCTATGTGATAATTTGCTAGTAAATATTATTGTTATTATAGCATAGGATTCATAATGTAAGAAAAAACAAAAAAAATAAAAGAAGTTGAAATATTCAAAGTCAAACAGGTCAGCCAGTATTTAAATCATAGAATCATAGAATTATTGAATTGTTTTGTAGTATAGACCTTCAAGATCATCAAGTCCAACCATTAACCTATCACTGATGAAAGTAATCTAAGTCAGCACAAAAATACAGAGTTTTAGAGCGTATCCAAGATTCTGTTTACCCCAAAGTAAATCCATTTAGGTAATTACATACTGCAGTGTTTGTGAGGTAAATAAATTTGAATATGAATATTATTATTAGGTCTTCATTAAAATTTAGTGTTAATGTAACAACTTGTAGTTACCTTGTTACCTAGCTCACCTTTGTGTCAGATCACTTTTATTCCTTAGTATATCAGTTCTCTGGTATAATGATGAAGTGGGTTTTCAAAATCAATACGTGATTCAATGTGCCTTTGCTTTTTTAGGAACATAGTTTAACACATCTTGAAGGATGAAGAAATAAAGTGTTCAATATTTAGTCTGCAAAAAAGGCTCATTTAAAATTTCTTGAATTGTACAACTGAAAACAAATTCACTGTACCTTACAAATCATATTTCAGAATCCTTTTTTTCCTCAGTTTTGTATATAATTGGAAAACACTGAGCTCACCAGAAGGACTAGTAGAGTCAAAATAGTTTCTAATAATCACAACAGTTTATCCTTCCTCCTTCAGCAGAGACGTGTTGGAGAAGACAGCAGGCCTGCTAGCAGCCTAGTTCTCTTCTCCCAACATTTGGGCCCTGACAATATTCTTCTGTTCCCATGAGAGAGGAAAAGTTAAAAATGCTGAGAGGATCTTAATAATCACATTCTCAAAACACAGCGGCCTTGTTGATAGGGGTACAGGCTACCCTAAACCAAGAAGTAGTTATGGGAAGGTATTTGGGAGTAACAGAACATGTTAGAAACCAACCATAACAAGAGGGTCAAAACAGCAGTTGTGTGGATACTTTTAGGCATTAAAGGTAAACTAACAATATTTAGCTATAAGATAGATTTATCAGAACTCGTTATAATTACTAACCAATCAATATGGTGTGAACAGTGTGTGTAACCAGTTAGCAGTTTTTTAGCTTGCCACGTTTGCAGTAATAAAGGTATGTAATCTGTGTGATTTCAGCTAATAAAATGGCTTCACCTCAAATTCATCTCGAATTGCATGTTGCTCTCTGCCAGTCACCACAGCCTTGTAAGGATGAATGCTTGAAATGTACATGCATGTGTGATAAACTGTTAGTTTAATTTTTTCTGTGGTGAACATTCATGTCGATGCTGTGATTCCCCACCTTCTTTCTTTTTGGTCCTCTTTTTTTCTCTTTAAAATGAAGGACAAATATATATTAAACTGTCCCGGAGGGTAAACCTTTCCGACTTGGAATGAGCTACGGTTCTCATTAGACGTTTATTGTTCCTCTCCTATGGCATTTGCACTTGGACTGTCATCCAAAGGAACTGAGGACATAGACGTATAACTGTTACCGCAGAAATGAAATTGCTGTGTTGGCTGAGCAAAGACAGAACGGTTCATTCACGCTCTTAATGTGAAGGACAGCCCAGAAGTCATGGTCTGCCTGTCTCTCTGCTCCATATATAAAGTGTCAGCATGTCACGCAGCTTTTTGCAAATGCCGAAATGCTGGCTTCTGTGACGGCAGGAGTAGAAGCAAAATTACTTACCTTGTAATTTGATGAGGTTAATATTAGCATGAATGCACTTTGATTAGTCTAGAATAGGATAAAATATGAGGTTATCCAACTAGATGAATTATTTTCCTTTTTAGGTAGGATAGCCAATAGTCAGAAAAATGACAAGAGACATGGAATAGATTGCTTCTGATCCCTGACATCTCAGCATCTAAAGAGAGCTTTATCTTCAAAACAACGGCACTGATTTTGATGCAGAAGGATTGCACATTATTTATCAGTGCACTCTATGGCATTCTTCAGCATAACAGGTGGTCTAGTACAGGCCGAGTTGATGGCACATCAGAAGCAATATAGAAATGACAATGCATGCCAGAATCGTGAGAGGTTCCTTCAAGTGCAATGCTTCACATTGAAATTAAACTGTCTGCAAGACCTTATCTGATTCTGTTCATGGGCAGTGCATTTTCCCTAGATATGTACACCTTCTCTCTTGGATTTAGCTGTATCATCTCTGGTTTGATCCTGTGTCACTGTGCCATAGGCACACCAAAGGGAATATTCAGATTATATATAGAGAATCAGAAAAAAATCAGGATTTTTAGCAAAAAAAAAAAAAAAAGTGTTTCTCTCACCAGTGTGCCCTGGTGGCTAAGAGGGCCAATGGGATCCTGGGATGCATCAGGAAGAGTGTGGCCAGCAGGTGGAAGGAGGTGATCCTCCCCATCTACTCTGCCCTGGTCAGGCCCCACCTGGAGTACTGTGTCCAGTTCTGGGCTCCCTGGTATAAAAAGGACAGGGATCTCCTGGAGAGAGTCCAGAGAAGGGCTACGAAGATGATTAAGGGCCTGGAACAGCTCCCGTATGAGGAAAGGCTGAGTGAGCTGGGGCTGTTCAGCCTGGAGAAAAGAAGACTGAGGGGGGACCTAATTAATGTTTATAAATATCTTAAGTATGGGATGCAGGGGGAATTGGCCAACCCCTTTTCAGTAGTCTGTGGGGACAGGACAAGGGGCAATGGCTGTAAACTGGAGCACAGGGAGTTCCGCACCAACATGCGGAAGAACTTTTACACAGTGAGGGTGACAGAGCCCTGGGACAGGCTGCCCAGGGAGGTGGTGGAGTCTCCTTCTCTGGAGATATTCAAGACTCGTCTGGATGCCTATCTGTGCGATATGTGCTAGGGAGCTGCTTTGGCAGGGGGGTTGGACCCGATGATCTCTCGAGGTCCCTTCCAACCCCTACGATTCTGTGATTCTGTGATTCTGTGATTTTTGCATAATGGTTCCAGTCATCTTGATTTACCTGGTATGTTTGTTTTGAGCTCTGAGAAAACAAGCCTGGAATATTTCCTGTCTATGACTTGTGTGCAACAGAGGTGAGGAAGTAAGAATTGGTTGTGTTTCTATGCTATTAGCAGAGTGTAATAAGTATAGGAAACTATAACAAATTATAGCTGATGCTTTTATGGTCTTATTTTAGGTGTGGCTTCTAGAGGTTGGATGGTGGAGAGTGAGAAAAATCCAGTACTGCGTAAGAGTCATAGAATATCACATAGACTCATAGAAGAGTCTCTGAAGCCTGTCTTTCAGAGAGGTGGACTGACCTAGAAAGAAGAGTAATGGAGCTCAGATATCTGTTATGTAGAATTTAACTTCTGGTTGCTTATAGGAGATGTGGGACTGTGTAAGAGAAGTCACAAAACCCCCTTTATTTCTTTTCTACTACAGATCTAGCCTAATTTAAATTGACCCTACTATTTCAGTGATGCATCTTTCATGCCACTTCTAATCAGTCACAAAACCAGAAAGGCTTCGCTACGAAATAGTTTCAGTACTTCTTCATATTCCCACTGCTTTCTGGTAGTTGTCGAAATAATTATTGTGCTTCTGGAGTTTTTCCTTCATCTTACTTGAGAGTGGCATGCCAGGTCTTTGTGGTCAGTTAACCAGTAAATCTCTGAATGTTATTTGGTGTTCAGGACCAAAAGATCACTATAAATCCTCCTGGAACTAGCATTTTAGTGCCCGCTTCCTGCTAGAAACTTAATCCTTGTCTTCAAAAATCACTAACTTACAAATCTTTCAACATCATCTTGGAAGTGTTGCAAGTATTATGTGCACAAAGTGGTGGCCAAGAAAGAATTGAAAAGGGATAGTCAAAGTGGGTGAAAGACCATGTAAGAAAAAAATATCTGGACATTTATTCTTTGACTGCAGTATGCAATTAGTCTGATCTTGGTGGATCTGAATGTTGGGGTTTTATTGTTTGTTTGTTTGTTTTTTATAGACAGGAGTCAGACTTTTTGAGTTAAAAATGCATTGACATATTTAATCTATCAGTTTTTAGTGAGTTGTTTGTGTATGCCTCTAATTCAGCTTGTATATCCAGTGAAGTTAATCGAAAAACTCTCATGTGGGATTGATTACACATGCATGGGTGAAGAGGAGAAGGTCACACATTAAGTTTTCAGAATTAAGCCTTTATGTGGTGTACTCTTCAGCTTGCTTTCTATCTCTAGAAAGCAGACCTTGAGGGACAAAATGTTGACTATCAGTATTTTGAGATGCAATCCATTTAATTGGAGAATGAAGGGGAGATTTTATGCAGGTAATAGGATAGCTTATTTGGAAAGTCCAGCTTTGAACCAAATTTTAAGTTTGCAAAGTTCACATTTGAGGAAGATGCAGTTCTTTATTATTATTTTTTTTCCTATGGTAATGATGAAACTATGGGAAAACACAGTTGGACACATATTAAGAATTATTTCTTATTCTAAGAGGTATATTGCTGGAGTTATATTAAGAATAATCTCTTCAAATTGTGTTCATGGAGTTTTCTTCCTTTCTTGTCCCTATGTAAGGTCTAGGGAAAACAACACTGAAACAGACAAGCTTTTCATCAAACAATATTTCTTATGTAAGCCAGTGCCGACATTTAAGTATGTTGTCTACAGTACTCTCTGACACTAAGAAATTAAAAGAGAATTTGTTTTTCTACAATTTCTACAATTCATTCTAATCAGCCCTCCTGTTTACATATATACCAGCAACAGCTGGTGATTCTGCTTACAGTTCTGTGAAAGTTAATGGATTGTTATTTATGTTACCTTATTTTAAAATTTGACTTGTGTTGCCTTATTAGGAGAAAAGGACTTTTAACTATGGTTGTAGTTCTCAGCATATTCTGTGTTGGTTGCTGACCACCTATGATATGATTGCTTAGCCTTACAGTGGTCTATAAAGGTAGCATACAATGGCATACAGAGGTAACTGGAAACAACCTATCCACAGGCTGCTCCACTGTGGTGGTTCCTCCTAAAAGGATGCAAGTAAGAAGATGAAACAAGTGCAACCAACATGAATCTTAAGAAAGGAAGAAATCAGCTCAGATAGTAGGGTTATAGAGACAAAATGTCTTACCCTTTCTGGTAATTTTATCTGCTCTGTATAGGATTGTAAGTGTTTAACATCCAATATCTCTGCAAGGCCAGACCAGGTCGTGTTCTTCTGAGAACAACTCCTTAGTTACTCCTGCGAAAAACTTGCTGCCAAGCACCAGAAGTGGACACTTTCAAGCTGCCTTCCAGTGCTCAGATAAAAGAAAATGCATTAGGTGGTGTACATGACAATGTATCCAAAGGCTAATTTCTCATTAAGCGGGAACGTGAGAATTATTGTTGTAGCACTGCAATTTATTTTCCCTGAGGAAAAAACCAAGTGAACGTGAAAAGCATGTCATTTTCTGTTAAAGGTAATTTTTGTTAGAGTTGCCTATGTCTGGCAGTTATTTGGATAAAAGTTTCTCTAACTTCAGGTATTACACTTTGAAAAATAATGAAAAATCAATCCCTTTCTTCTGTTGAAATTCAAAATTTCAGTGGGGAATGCAGTCAAACTGCTATGTATTTGGAAAAGTTCAATGAGTGTGCTTAAGTGTTGCATCTTAGATACTCCTATTTCCTTCAATTTCCTTCAGGATTTTATTAATAAGGGTCCTAGAATTAAAAGGAGTGTTATTTCCATAAGTGTACACCTTCTAATGCCATTTCCTAATTGGAGTAATCTTTTTTGGATGGTGCAGGAGCCCACAAGGGGAGGGCGGCTGCTGGACCTTGTTTTCACTAACAAGGATGGACTTGTTAGGGAAGTGAAGGTCGGGGGCAGCTTAGGGCAAAGCGACCATGAAATGGTTCAGTTCATGATCCTGGGTGGAAGAAGCAAGCCAAAAAGTAGGATAGCTACCCTGAATTTTGGTAGAGCTAACTTTGATCTCCTCCGCCACTTAATGGGGGCTATCCCGTGGGCTACGCTGTTTGAAGGAATGGGAGCCTGCGAGAGCTGGCTAGCATTCAAACAGCACTTCTTCCAAGCACAGGAACGATGCATCCCTTTGAGGAGGAAATGGGGAAAGAGAGGCAGAAGACCTGCATGGATGAACAGGGAGCTATTGAGCAAACTCAAAGAGAAGCAGAAAATCTATGAATCGTGGAAAAAGGGTCTGAGCACCTGGGAAGAATACAGGAATGTGGTCAGGGCCTGTAGGGATGCAACTAGGAAGGCTAAAGCCCTCTTGGAAATTAAGCTGGCAAGGGACATAAAGGATAATAAAAAGGGGTTTTTTAGATACGTGAACAGTAAGAGGATGTCCAGGGATAATGTAGGTCCCTTGCTGAATAAGGAGGGTGTCCTGGTTACGGGGGATGCTGAGAAAGTGGAGATATTGAATGCCGCCTTTGCTTCGGTCTTCACTTCAAAGGCCCCCCGGGACCCACAGACACTGGATGAGAGTAGGACTGATTGGGAAATGAAGAATTTCCCTCTGGTTCAAGTAGGGGAGGTCCAGGAGCGGCTCAAAGGGATTAATGCACACAAATCCATGGGCCCAGATGGGTTACATCCACGTGTGCTGAGGGAGCTGGCGGAGGTGATTGCTGAGCCGCTCTCTATCATCTTCGACAGGTCTTGGAGGACAGGAGAAGTGCCTGAAGACTGGAGGATAGCCAATGTCACTCCAGTCTTTAAAAAGGGCAAGAAGGAGGAACCTAGTAACTATAGGCCAGTCAGCCTCACCTCTGCCCCTGGAAAGGTAATGGAACAGCTTGTTCTGGATGCCATCTCCAAGCAATTGGAAGAGAAGAAGGTCATGAGGAGTAGTCAGCATGGATTCATTAAGGGGAAATCATGCTCGACCAACCTCATAGCCTTCTACGATCTCATGACAGGCTGGGTAGATGGAGGGAGAGCAGTGGATGTCATCTACCTTGACTTCAGCAAGGCCTTTGATACTGTCTCCCATGACATCCTGATAGCAAAGCTGAGAAAGCATGGGATAGATGAGTGGACAGTGAGGTGGGTTGAGAATTGGCTGTCGGACCGAACCCAGAGGGTTGTGATTCGTGGAATAGAATCTGACTGGAGGCCTGTTACCAGCGGTGTTCCCCAGGGCTCAGTGTTGGGTCCAGTCCTGTTTAATATCTTCATTGACGATCTTGATGAAGGAATAACATCCACCCTCAGCAAGTACGCCGATGATACAAAGCTGGGAGGAGTGGCTGACACGCAGGAGCACTGCGCTGCCATCCAGAGAGACCTGGACAGGCTGGAGAGCTGGGCAGTGAGAAACCAGATGAAGTTCAACAAAAGCAAGTGTAAAGTCTTGCACCTGGGAAGGAACAACTGTTTGTATCAGTACAGGCTGGGGGATGACCTGCTGGAGAAGAACTCAGTGGAGAAGGACCTGGGGGTCCTGGTAGATGACAGGTTGGCCATGAGCCAGCAGTGTGCCTCGGTGGCCAAGAGAGCCAATGGGATCCTGGGATGCATCAGGAGGAGTGTAGCCAGCAGGTCAAAGGAGGTGATCCTCCCTCTCTACTCTGCCCTGGTCAGGCCCCACCTGGAGTATTGTGTCCAGTTCTGGGCTCCTTGGTATAAAAAGGACAGGGATCTCCTGGAAAGAGTCCAAAGAAGGGCTACGAAGATGATTAAGGGCCTAGAGCATCTCCCCTATGAGGAAAGGCTGAGTAAGCTGGGACTGTTCAGCCTTGAGAAGAGAAGACTAAGGGGGGACCTAATCAAAGTTTATAATTATCTGAAGCAGGGGATGCAGGGGGAATCAGCCAGCCCCTTTTCAGTGGTCTGTGGGGATAGGACAAGGGGCAATGACTGCAAGTTGGAGCATAGGAAGTTCCGCACCAACATGCGGAAGAACTTTTTCACAGTGAGGGTGACTGAGCACTGGAATAGGCTGCCCAGGGAGGTGGTGGAGTCTCCTTCACTGGAGATATTCACGACCTGCCTGGACGCCTATCTGAGCAATATGAGCTAGGGAGCCTGCTTTGGCAGGGGGGTTGGACCCGATGATCTCTCGAGGTCCCTTCCAACCCCTACAATTCTGTGATTCTGTGATTCTGTGATTTAGTGGTGATGTTATTATATTTTTCTGAGGTAATCATAGGTGAGGAATGCAAGTGGGTATAAATAACAAGAGAATATGGATTTGCATATTTAACGCCTCAGTAAAAATAAGCCTACCACAATCAAAAACCTTCAAAGCATTGCTAGGAAAAAAAAAGGAATGACGTTGCTAACTGTCCTTTGCAATTTCTCCCTTCCAGACTAGTTAATTTTTCTCATAAACTACTGACTAATAATGAGAGTGGGTTGAAAATTTGGAACAGTTTGGAAAAAGGTGGGCTCACAAACATACTAGAGTAGCTTTTTATGTTGTATTAAAACCGTGAGTATTACAAAATATCATTCAATGAGTTGTCAGACACTGTCACTGAATTAATCTGCCAGGGAAAGATTTAAAACTCTGTTACATTTGGCTGTGGTGTATGCATATGTGAATTCTATTTACCTGATACTACAAACTGCAGATGACTCAGAGGATGATTTGTCTGGGAGAGTAGAGCCTGAATTTTTCATAAATTTGATGCTGGTAAATTACAAGTCTACCCCAGTTATTTCTATCCCCAGCTCTTTCCCTTAAGGAACAGTTTGTTTTGCAATACAAGAGAGATATCAAGATGACCTATCAAATTGTCATTTTGTGTGCCTTGTTCTGATACTTGCAGTAACATGGCCCAAAGTAATAGTACAAACACAAGGTTAGTGTGTCAGAAAAGATATCATGAAGAACAGGACTTGCCTTGTGATGGAAAAGCCAGATAACTAATTAATTTGCTGCCTATTATCCATTGCATTTTGGGCACTTAGCCATGGTATGTTCTCTAAAAATATCTGATGGTATAATTACGATGACAAATAGTTGGAAACTACCTTTTATCTTTACAGTTCAATGTACAGAGAATTACTCTGTGAAATGCAGTTCCTACGAACAGTGTGCTATATACTTAGCTTTAATTCCTAGGGAATTTTTTACTCAGGCTTTCCACAGGAATGTTGATTACCTGTAAATGATCACCAGAGCATAAAAAGGACTAGTTCAACAATGCTGGAGTTGTGTATAATGCAAGTAATTCAGGTTAATGAGTCTCATTTTCTCATTACTTTGTATTCATTGCTTTATGAAGTTTTATAAATAATAAAAATAGAAACAATTAAGAAAATTTCTTTCCAATGTCCAGTAATGTTCATACAGCATATTTAGTTTTTGAAATGGATAATTCCCTAGGCTTCATGTCAAACATTATTCCTTTCTTTCATCTGTAGATCAATGTATTAATCTTCCTTATAGTTTTATGGCTGTTAGAGATAGATGGCATGACACATACTGTACAATATAAAGAGGTCTGGCAAACCTATATCAAAACATGGATTTTTACAATGGCATATGGAAGAATACAATGAATCATTTCATTAAACAAGAACTGTTTTAATACTGGGTTAACAACTCTTTAGTTGCAAGGAGATTTTTATTTTATTTCAGCAGAACACAAAAAAAATCCCCAACTTTCCTCTTTATTGTATTTAATTTAGAAAAGCAATTAACAGCTTACTGTTCCTACTATGGACTCAGTTTGCAAATTCTTCATGTTAACGGTTTCTGAGTGAGAATACGTCTTCAGTACTAGTTAGAACAAAAGAACAAGAAAATAAAGCTAGCAATAAAGCTAGATTCTGCACATAAAGTCCATGACATAATTAATTTCCCTGATAATGCCATATGACTGTCCTGGTTTCAGCTATGATGGAGTTAAACTTTTTTTTTAGCAGTGGATGGAATGCCATGTTTGGGTGTTAGCATGAGAATAGTGCTGATAGCACCCTGATGTTTTCCGATTTGTTGCCGGGCAATCAAGGACCTTTCTCAGCTCTGCATACTTCCTTACTAGTGAGAAAGGAGGGGACGCAGCCAGGACAGGTGATCCGAATTGGCCAAAGAGGATATTCCATACCAGTTACGTCATGTTCGGTATGAGGGGGGACTGGGGGGAAGAGGGGGAGACAACGCCAGGACGTGCAGTTTCTGGGGCGGTCGGGTTGTCCGGGACGGGCTCTAAGCTGTGCGGCCTGAGTTGTGTGGTTTGGTGAGAAATTGCATTGTGTATCACCAGTTTCATCTATTTTGTGCTTTAAACTTATGTTATTGTTATATCTAGTTTTCTGTTATTGTTTAGTAAACTATCCTTATCCCAACCTGCGTGGTTCTGGTTTCTAGGTTGTGGTTTCTTTTCCTCCTTTCTTCCTTCCCTTTTCCCCCTCCCCCAACTCTCCTTCCCCCTTCCTTTTAAAAGTACAAGCGACTGTGTGGGGAGCGGCCCTCGGCCGGGGCAAAACCACGACAGTTATTTTGGCGCCCAACGTGGGGCACGAACGGTTGGGATAACGGTAGATCTGACCCTAACTATCGCAATTAAGATAAGCACTGTTGTTTAAGCAATCTCTGGTCACGATGTTGTGGTATTTATTTACAAGGCTGTGGCAGCAAAACCACCGCATGCTGTATACAATCCTGGCAGGATTCTTTACTCTCTCAGGTCTGTGGCTCCCGTATTTGTTCCCATACTTCATTATAGTGTATTTTATGATATCGGTCTATGATACAATAATATCGATGATCATGAGCTTAAGCTGGTACCTGTATGAGGTTTTGCTGTCCTGTCCATTCTTTGGACAGGGAGGGGTTAATAACAGCAGCCGGTATGGTGGGGGCACTGCTTTCTTTTCCTTTGGGCTAAATACAACAGCTCTTAGGGCAGTTTTTGAAAATCTTCAATATCTCTGGGATATTCAAACTAGCATTTTGCTATTGGTAGGTTTGGTGCAGATGGTTCAGTTTTTGTTATATATCAAGCATAGGTTTATGAATACCACTGAAGAGCTTTCTCCGAGACAGAATAATCACGAGTGGCAGGGCATGTGGCAAAGTATGGGCGAGTACCTAGGTACTTTCTCACGCCCGATGGTTTGGAATTTCACTCCTGAACAGCTACAAGACCCCGATCAAGTGACTGCATACCTAAGGAAAAATTGCTGTAGGTTTCCCAGAGATGGACACCTTACTGCACTGTGCTGGGCTCTGGCCACTATTTATCAAACACTGCTTGATAGCAGGCAGCACTGTCAGCACTGTCAGCACTGTCAGGGAGAAGGGAAAGGAAACAGACTGGCAGATACTATAGCTGCTGCAACGACTGGGGCTGACACTGCAGCTACTGCAACCCCTGTGACCGACACTGCAGCTACTGTAATCTCTACAGCAGACACTGCAGATGATCTAAAAAACCAACCCACACCAGTGTCTGTTGCTCCCGTACAAAAGAGGAAAGGCACAAAGAAATCAGTTCGTATAGTGACGGATAAGGATGATGATCAACCGGGATCATCTCGAGGATATCAGGATGAGGCAGAACCAGAGATTGTTACCTGATCCCTGACTCTGAGTGAGCTGCGTGAGGTTCGAAAAGATTTCACTCGCCACCCAAGTGAGCACATTATCACTTGGTTGCTCCGATGTTGGGATCACGGGGCCAGTAGTTTGGAATTAGAAGGCAGAGAGGCCAAGCAGTTGGGATCCCTAGCTAGAGAAGGAGGAATTGACAAAGCAATTGGGAGGAGGCCGGAAATCCTCAGCCTCTGGAGGCGACTACTGTCAAGTGTGAAGGAAAGATATCCCATAAAGGAATATATTACATGCCAGACACCTAAGTGTAACAGCATAGAGACATCTGTCCAGCACCTGAGAGAATTAGCTGTACGGGAGATAATTTATTATGATCTGGACAATTCACGGTTTCCCTCTGATCCCGATGAAGTCCTATGCACTCCAGATATGTGGCGTAAGGTTGTACGAAGTGCACCAGCAGGGTATACCAATTCACTGGCAGCAATTGACTGGAATGATACGAATCCGCCAACCGTAAATGAGGTGGCCTGCCGACTCCGGAAATACCAAGACAATGTTTCCCTCTCCGTCATTGCAGCAGTAGAGAAACTGGTTCAACGACTTGACAACAATGTGTCCAACTCCCAACCCGTATGGAGCAATGTTGCAGCTACTGGGAGAAAGCGTCCATCGTTCCAAGAGGGAGAATACACACCACGACGTACATTGTGGTTTTACCTGCTTGATCATGGAGAGGACATGAGGGAATGGGATATGCAGCCCACCTCAGCCCTTCGAGCACGAGTAAATGAGCTGCGGGGTAAAACATTCGCACAACGAGATTCTGCCAGGAAGAAGGCTGCACCAGTTTCTACTGGGCAGTTCCCTAGACCAACTGGAAGGCCTACCTATATGTCTGATGTGCCTGATCCTTTTGAAGGGACCTCTAAGTCCTTTATGCAACCAGTGGAAAACAAATATGATCAGCAGCAATAGAGGGGCCCTGCCTCCAGCCAGGTGGAGGAGAGGGACAATCGGGTTTATTGGACTGTGTGGATCCGATGGCCTGGCACGTCAGACCCACAAGAGTACAAAGCTCTGGTGGATACTGGTGCCCAGTGTACTCTAATGCCATCGAATCATGAAGGGGTAGAACCTGTTTGTATTTCTGGAGTGACAGGGGGATCCCAACAACTAACTGTGCTAGAGGCTGAGGTGAGCCTAACTGGGAAGGACTGGGAAAAACACCCCATTGTGACTGGTCCAGAAGCTCCGTGCATTTTAGGTATAGATTATCTACGTAGAGGGTATTTTAAAGACCCAAAAGGGTACCGATGGGCTTTTGGAATAGCTGCTTTGGAAACAGAAGAAATTGAACAATTGTGTGCCTTGCCTGGACTCTCGGAGGATTCTGCTGTTGTGGGGTTGTTGAAGGGTGAAGAACAGCAAGTGCCAGTTGCTACGACGACGGTGCACAGACGACAATACCGTACTAACCGAGATTCCCTGATTCCCATCCATAAGCTGATTCGTCAACTGGAGGATCAGGGAGTGATCAGCCGAACCCACTCACCCTTTAATAGTCCCATATGGCCAGTGAGGAAGTCCAATGGAGAGTGGAGGCTGACAGTAGATTATCGTGGCCTAAATGAAGTCACTCCAGGTATGAGTGCTGCTGTGCCAGACATGTTAGAGCTCCAGTATGAATTGGAATCGAAGGCAGCCAAGTGGTACGCCACAATCGACATTGCGAATGCTTTCTTCTCGATCCCACTGGCGCCAGAGTGCAGGCCACAGTTTGCTTTCACTTGGAGAGGCATCCAATACACGTGGAATCGTCTGCCCCAGGGGTGGAAACATAGCCCCACCATCTGCCATGGACTAATCCAGAATACACTGGAAAAGGGTGAAGCACCAGAGCACCTGCAGTATATTGATGACATCATTGTATGGGGCAACACAGCAGAGGAAGTTTTTGAAAAAGGAAACAGGGTAATTAAAATCCTTTTAGAAGCCGGTTTTGCTATAAAACGAAGTAAAGTCAAGGGGCCTACGCGAGAAATCCAGTTTTTAGGAATAAAATGGCAGGATGGGCGTCGTCACATCCCAATGGACATTATTAATAAAATAGCAGCTATGTCTCCACCAAGCAACAAAAAGGAAACACAAGCTTTCTTAGGTGTTATAGGTTTTTGGCGAATGCATGTCCCAAACTACAGTCTCATTGTGAGCCCACTCTACCATGTAACTCGAAAGAAGAATGATTTCCAATGGGGCCCTGAGCAACAGCAAGCCTTTGAGCAGATCAAACGCGAAATAGTCCATGCAGTGGCCCTTGGGCCTGTCCAGACAGGGACAGATATTAAAAATGTGCTCTACACTGCAGCTGGGGAGAACGGCCCGACCTGGAGTCTCTGGCAGAAAGCACAAGGGGAGACTCGAGGTCGACCGCTGGGGTTTTGGAGTCGGGCCTACAAAGGATCTGAGGCCAATTATACTCCAACAGAAAAGGAAATACTGGCCGCCTACGAAGGGGTTCGAGCCGCCTCAGAAGTGATTGGAACTGAAGCCCAGCTCCTCCTGGCACCCCGACTGCTGGTGCTGGGCTGGATGTTCAAAGGGAAGGTTCCTTCTACACATCATGCCACTGATGCTACGTGGAGCAAGTGGGTTGCACTAATTACACAGCGGGCTCGAATAGGAAACCCCAATCGCCCAGGAATTGTGGAGGTGATCACAGACTGGCCAGAAGGCAAAGATTTTGGGATGTCACCAGAGGATGAGGAGGTAACACGCGCTGAAGAAGCCCCACCCTACAACGAACTGCCAGAGAATGAGAAGCGATATGCCCTGTTCACTGATGGGTCTTGTCGCATTGTGGGTAAGCATCGGAGATGGAAAGCCGCTGTATGGAATCCTATAAGAAGAGTAGCAGAAGCCACTGAAGGAAAAGGTGAATCAAGCCAGTTCGCTGAGGTGAAGGCCATCCAGTTAGCCCTGGACATTGCTGAGAGAGAAAAGTGGCCAAGGCTCTACCTTTATACTGATTCATGGATGGTGGCGAATGCCCTGTGGGGGTGGTTGCAGCAGTGGAAAAAGAACAACTGGCAGCGTAGAGGCAAACCTATATGGGCTGATGACTTATGGCAAGATATCTCTGCTCGGTTAGAGAAACTTGTTGTAAAGGTACGTCATGTCGACGCCCATGTACCTAAGAGTCGGGCCATGGAGGAACATGAAAACAACCATCAGGTAGATAAGGCTGCTAGGATTAAAGTGGCTCAGGTAGATCTAGACTGGCAACGTAAGGGTGAATTATTCATGGCTCGATGGGCTCATGATACCTCGGGTCATCAAGGGAGAGATGCAACATATAGATGGGCTCGGGATCGAGGGGTGGACTTGACCATGGACGCCATCGCACAAGTTGTCCACGAATGTGAGACGTGTGCTGCAATCAAGCAAGCTAAGCGGTTAAAGCCCCTTTGGTATGGAGGACGGTGGATGAAATATAAATATGGGGAGGCTTGGCAGATTGATTACATCACCCTCCCACAAACCCGCCATGGCAAACGTTATCTGCTTACAATGGTGGAGGCAACTACCGGCTGGCTAGAAACATATCCCGTACCCCATGCCACTGCTCGAAATACAATTCTGGGCCTTGAAAGGCAAGTCCTCTGGCGACATGGTACTCCAGAAAGAATCGAGTCAGACAATGGGACTCATTTCCGAAACACTCTTATAGACACCTGGGCCAAAGAGCATGGCATTGAGTGGGTGTACCACATTCCTTACCATGCACCGGCCTCTGGGAAAATTGAACGATATAATGGACTTTTAAAAACTACACTGAAAGCAATGTGTGGTGGGACATTCAAGCATTGGGATACACATTTGGCCCAAGCCACGTGGTTAGTTAACTCTAGGGGATCTACCAATCGGGCTGGCCCTGCCCAGTCAAAATTTCCACGTACTGTAGAGGGAGACAGAGTGCCAGTAGTGCATATGAAGAGTGTATTGGGAAAGAGAGTTTGGGTCATTCCTGCTTCAGGCAAAGGTAAACCCATGTCTGGAATTGTTTTTGCTCAAGGACCTGGCTGTACTTGGTGGGTAATGCAGAGGGATGGAGAAGTTCGATGTGTACCTCAAGGGGATTTGATTTTGGGTGAGAATAGCCAATATAATTAATAAAGTAGAAATTATAATAATTGCCAAATAATCCATTATTGTATATTCATTATTGTTATGATTGCTGTATGTTGTACCATAGCATTATAGCCGGAGTCATACAAGTTAATGAAGAATGAGTGCCATGATGATGGAACTAAAGCCTGGCCTCTCAAGAACTTTTTGCTCCCGTTGAAAATAAACTCTGACCCACAGACTATGAGCATGGACCATGCCAGGTGTATCAGTCAAGAGCCTGAGATGCAGCGTGCAACGAGCCAATGGAACATACAACTATCCTGAGAAACTGTTACGACAAATGGAGCCTGGAAATCATGGACTAAATGAACTCAACAGCTTCAGAGGGATGATTCACAGACTGAGGGAATAAGATCTGTATGCACATATGTGTGCATACATGTGTACATACATATATGGGTGTGTGAAACACGAAACTGTTTGTACCCAAGGAAAATTGTTGGATCTGGTCATGACGTAAATGGTATGGAATAAGGGGTGGATAATGTCCTGGTTTCAGCTATGATGGAGTTAAACTTTTTTTTTAGCAGTGGATGGAATGCCATGTTTGGGTGTTAGCATGAGAATAGTGCTGATAGCACCCTGATGTTTTCCGATTTGTTGCCGGGCAATCAAGGACCTTTCTCAGCTCTGCATACTTCCTTACTAGTGAGAAAGGAGGGGACGCAGCCAGGACAGGTGATCCGAATTGGCCAAAGAGGATATTCCATACCAGTTACGTCATGTTCGGTATGAGGGGGGACTGGGGGGAAGAGGGGGAGACAACGCCAGGACGTGCAGTTTCTGGGGCGGTCGGGTTGTCCGGGACGGGCTCTAAGCTGTGCGGCCTGAGTTGTGTGGTTTGGTGAGAAATTGCATTGTGTATCACCAGTTTCATCTATTTTGTGCTTTAAACTTATGTTATTGTTATATCTAGTTTTCTGTTATTGTTTAGTAAACTATCCTTATCCCAACCTGCGTGGTTCTGGTTTCTAGGTTGTGGTTTCTTTTCCTCCTTTCTTCCTTCCCTTTTCCCCTTCCCCCAACTTTCCCTCCCCCTTCCTTTTAAAAGTACAAGCGACTGTGTGGGGTGCGGCCCCGGCTGGGGCAAAACCACGACAATGACAAATAACAGTATGCAACCACAGACTACTTACTGCATGTAACAGGAAACACACAAAATGGTAGATGATGTC
Source organism: Porphyrio hochstetteri (assembly GCA_020800305.1). NCBI lineage: Eukaryota > Metazoa > Chordata > Aves > Gruiformes > Rallidae > Porphyrio > Porphyrio hochstetteri. The sequence continues at coordinate 29,434,608 of CM036938.1, forward strand.
TTGTCCCAGATTCTCTTCTGGTAGTATTTTTATGTCATAATTTTCATGCTGTTTTGTAGAAAAAATAAAGTTAATTTTTATTTAATATCCTCATATATTTTCATCCTATTAAAGACCTGTCAGTACAGTGCTGTTAGGTGTGGTCTCAAGTTTGCATCAAGCAGTGCACACAACTACTACTTCTACTTTGGAAGACTGCCATGCAGCTGTGATTTACCAGTAAAAGGACAAGTGATCTAGTGAAGAAGAACAGCAAGATACAGCATCTGTCATACTGTCTCTGTGTCAGTGGAGAGTTTCTGTTTGTCAGGGCAAACCAGAAGTGTCTAGTCAGAGTAGTTTGGCTTTTTGGTGTTCAGTCACGTATTCACAAAACCTCTGCTATAGGCCTGTGCATCTGGAAATTAAGCCAACCCACTGTTTGTACTCTTCTCCTACTTCAGCATTAGTTATTGTCATTGAAAAGAGGCAAAGAAGCAGAATGTGGAAAACAGTGATTGTGATCTTGGTGTGTTGTCTGTCAAGATTTTGGTTTAAGTACATGTGTTATCAGTGGACAGGATGCTTGCCTAACACATGCAGGCATTTGGGATGGTGGGCTTGGAGGTCAAAATTATCGTGTTTATTTTTATTACATCCAATAAAGAAATCAAATGCATTAGGAAGTTGTTCAAAGGAAGTCAAAATGGCCTTGTATTTTGTACAACAGAAGCTGTCAGGACCAAGATAGTTACAGTATGTAAAACAAGAGTAAATCAGAAAAAATGTACCATCAAAACAGAAAAAACGAGGAAAAAGAGCAAAACTTTGTGTGTGTGAGTGGTGGGGGGGAAAGCAGGGCAGATATAAACATGAGTTATATCAGATATTGACAGCCAGGTTTTTGGTACAGAATGGCAACCTTAAATGCAGAGAGGTATATTTTTGGGTTCTTTAGAAGGTTGTGTTGGTCATCTATGTAACAGGAAGGGCAAGGCGGGAGGGAAATTAACTCCAGGTTGTAACTTTATGACTTAGGACTCTATGACTGAGGAATCAGATAACAAAGCAGGATTAAACAATAAAGACAGCACATTTCCCAGTTTTCTTGGTCCCCTTCCATGCTGGAGCTCCAGAGGTAGCAAGCAGGTGAAGTTCTGGAATTACCTTCTCCTGCTGATGGTACCATCAATCATCTGTGTTCCCTAATGAATTTGATACCTGGAGAAGACTTGTTTATCCTACTTTGAATCTGCTCATGTTGAAGGCTTCTTGTATCACCTGTGTTTGCATGTTGTGGTTACAGATGTAGGGGTATGGATGAATACGTCGAGATTTGTTATGTGCTTATAATTTATAGACCAATATTTTGGTCTTTAATAAAACAACAACCAGTAGCTATGAATGTGTCAAGAAGTCTGAGATATGTATTCAATTATCCCTTGTATAAATAGATAAGGCACACTAATGCAAAATATCAGGGCTACCTATCTAAGCTTACAGGTCAGAAATTAAATATTATGAAATTGCAGTAATAGCAATGAAATGGTGTTTATTGAAAAATATCTATTGATGATGACACACAGCGGATACAGGACTTTGCTAGTATTCTGCTGTGTAAGAGTTGACTTTATTTCTGAAATTAAATGAATGCAATGACTAAATCAGGATAAAAAAGATCATACTTATGTTATGAGACCAGCTTTACCAAAGGTAGAAATCATATCAAGTTCAGAAATTTTCTTGAATATTTCATGTTTGTTTAATTAACATTCAGAACAAAGCCATTATGGACAGCATGACCTACCAGCAGCGAAGTTCTAGGGCTTCATTTTCACAAGTGAACCTTCACCCAGCTGCAATGCCAAACAAAAGACAATTTTGTGTATGACTGTGTATGGTTTGTGTATGACTTTTTAAAGTGAGCTGAAGGTACTGCTGAAGGTACCACTTCCTCTGTAGATTAGCACACTGAAAACAAAAGCAGAACAGGAGAGGAGACATTTACCCTAGAGGCACTGTTACAGTGAGAGATTTTAGAGTAATAGGAAAAACACAGCCTTTCAGAACATCTACGTCCCGTTCAAAAGGAAAGTATTATGCTAATGATCAGTTGTATACCCTGTCAGGAAGTGTTTGGGGATAGAGCAGGTACCCAAGCTAATAGTGAACAGATGTATGGAATTTCTCTTGTGATCACTGAATGCTTAAAGCAGAAGGTGAAAACAACTTTTGCACTACAGCTTCGGAATGCATGGCGCTACTTCACTTTTGGTTTTGTGGGTTTTATGAATCCATTTATTGCATTGCTTAGATCTATTGGTATCCACTTTGGGAACATGAAAGAAATTAATACTAGCTCCCTCAAAGTTAGCATTTTCCTTTGGAGCAGCAATGCAGTTTGAAGCAAATCTCTCAGTCATTTCCAGTTACTGAAAGTTGGTTCAATTCACAGAACTATGGTGTGCATGAAGTAGTTTTAAAAAAAAAAGAATTAAACTGCAAACTTCACCCCAGGTGTGCACCAGATGTGTTCCAGCTTTTCACTGGACTTGGATGTTTTTTTGAACAACATTGCTACACTTATATGGTGTGCTATACCAGGAGACCTGGCTAAATGTGTCTGAAGAAAAGGCCCTGAGTTGCAAATAATATAGTTGAGAGGGCATTGGGGGGCGAGGGGGAGGGGAGCACCAGCTGCTTCAATGTACCGATCAGTTCTTATTTCACTGAATTGATGTAGACATAACATAGACATACCCCAGAAATACTCAGGACAGTTGTAGGCAATCAAATCAGGAAATGATCTGTAGACTGAGGTACAGTTAAAATTTCTGCCATCAATAACATCACAAGTATTCTGGTATTTGAGATTGTATGTCTAGGATGGACAGATATGGTCCTTGTAATTGCAGAATGAATTTGAAGATCACAGATCAAAAATATACAAATGAAACCAAGTCTCACTGAGTGGAGATTTTATTTAAAATGTCAGCATCATTACTTTATAGATGGCATAAACCTTATTACTCTATAATAAATTCACTATCATGTTGTAGATTATATTTTGGTTTTTGAGTAGTGGTATTGGAGAGTAGAAGTCTTTTCACCACCAAAAGCGTCAGTTTAGTGAGTGAGACTGTAAGCTTCCAATGGGCAACACATGCTTGAATTTGGTACTTTTAAGAGAGAAAAATTAATTTGGCTGTTGAAATAGTCAAAATTTGGCTCTATTGTCATCCAGTGTCAAACATAGTTATGTTTTGTGAAGTGGATTAGGAACTCCTGAAAAAAGGACAGAGACCACCAAATCAATTTTATTTTAAATGAGAAGCAGTCATTAGATGGTAACAATTTTTACAACTGCCAAAGAAAATGAAAAAATTTCTGTGTGCTAAGATGTCTGAAATTATTAATCTTTTGAGGAATTCAGTCTAAGAAGTAGCTTAATGTTAGCTTTAACAATAATACTACACCAAACTAGAGACTGGTGTTCTTGTTAGTTCAGATCATATATGTTTTCAGGTTTATGAAATCATTATGAATGATCTTGGGTTTTTTTTTTTAGAGAACGGGTTGAAATACAACTATGAAAGAAACATTGTTGTGAAAAAGAATAGATCATTTTCCTAAATTCAAAACCCAGCATCCTTCTTAGGGGAATGATATAATGACCTTATTTTTCACTGTGTAATTTTTTTCTATGTTTTTAAGAAATGGCTTTAAGTTAGGGGCAGGGGCTGGAAAGACTGAGAGTTCTACCTTATGAACTTGTTATGAACAGCAAAAATAATAGCGGAGTCTTTCTGAAATGAAAAATGTAATTTTGTCCACAGTAATGGGGAGAAATGTAAGATATGATTATGACACAGCCTTCACAGATTGAATTAGTGACAGATTAATGAAGAGAAAAAGAAATGCATTGTGGGAATCATGAACCCATGACAGCTATGTCATCCTTTTTGGGAAACTCACAAATGAAGTCTCCCTATGAGACCAGAACAAGAGTGTGATTAGCTCAGCATTGCTTTTTTTCTCCCACTGTAGACTTCAGTTTTAATAATAATTAAAGAATAATGCCTGAATCCCATCTGAATGGCTTTTAAGGTTTAACTTGCTGAAGCTATTCACAGAGCTGAACTTGTAAAGGAGACTGAACAGATCTACACAACTAATTGTGAAGTATTACACTGATACTTCATCTCCCATATCAATACCAATTAAGCCTCCTCAGAGTACATACCATATAATTTTAATAGGAACAGGATTTTTAATCTGGTCAGGTATTTCTCTGTGTGTATGAACACACTTTTGCCAGTAAGACTTAGAGGCTTGTTCAGGATCCTGACTGACAAGGACTTTCACAGATGCTATTTAGCCATGAGAATAGTAAATATTCTGTTCTTTGTTAGACTGATTTTGTTTCATTAGCATAAATAAAAAATAAAGCATAATAAGACAATGTTGCTTAATGTGTGTGTACAGAAATACTATTATAGGCATCTGGTAATTGGTGGGAGATCGTGAGAACAGATCAGTGAATGAGAGCTGTGTAGAAGCAGTATTGGATTTCTTTTTGTGACTGGAGCTTGAGTGAAGCTAATTTTGCTGGTGTGGCTTAGTATTTTTCATTTGAGATCTAAGGAGATTTTGCTAACGCTAGCCTTCTAAGAAAGACCAGTGCCTGAACAAATATCAGGACACTATTCATACTTTTATTTAGATACTGGCAACACTAAAAATAAAAGCGCATATAAAGGTGAAAGAAAATACTTATTTAAGGAATTTATAAATAGAAGAGTAAAACATGGGACTGAATACTCGAAGTTTTCTAATTCTAACCAATTAGCCCCAAATATTCTTGGTTGACTTCAGTTGACTGAAGCTGAAATGCTGCAAGTTTGCTGTACCGTTTTAGTATTTGCCATTCCTTCCACATAGAGGCACTAGCACAGCTGAAAGAAAGGTATGCTCTCCATCAAGTTCATTTTTGTATCCCATCATGATGTGGCCACTCAGGCTAAACAAACAGTGTCAGGATTTTATGCTGTTATTTGAAGCTGATGCTTGTCTAGTAGGAGCTAGGTGAAAAATAGTTCATATTTTACAGTGTTCTCTACATATCTGTAGCAGAAAATAGTGAAATAACAATGAATATCCAGAAGCCACACACAGAGAAAAGTATTAAAAATTGTACCTGCACCATCGACAAAGAATGTTAGCCTACATTGTTAGATAACCATTTTTGCATGACACTTTACTCCCATGGCAACAGCAATGGAAACTGACTGGTATGTGACAGTGTGTTACTCTTACTCTTCTGTGAACACTGCACATGCATGATTTTTGAAACATATAATGTTTTCGTATTAAAATAATCTTCATTTCTGTGTTAGAAACTCTAAATTTCCATTCCCGTCATTGATAGGAACATTATAGAAGAACTAGGTATGACAGACGGTTTAATATATATGAAAGTAGCTAGCATATTTTATTTGATGACTTTTATCACCAGTGCTGAAAACTTCATGCTATTCTCTATTAAAATAAGTTCACTAGCATCTGAGCTACTGATTTCAGAAATTTTTCTATCTTTAGAAACTAAAGCCTGTGTTGTATTTTTAGAGAACTGTTGATCAATGATAGTAACGTGCTAATGTTGGCTTGAACTAACTTTAATAATAATAACAGTAATAATGAAAATGATGATGATGTAAAAGTATTTTTGTAATTGGTGTGTAGTTTTATCTATTTATTTGGTAATGTTCCAGTTAGAAGATTTCCAGATAATTCACGAATTGTGCTCAAACAGTACTGTGACAAAGAATTGCTGTTTGAACCATCTTAGAAGATGTAGTGTGAACTTTCAGACCACCTTAAACATTGAACATAGTCTAAGCACTTAAACTGTTTTATGATGACATAAATGCTTAAATTGCCTAAAATCCTGAGTAGTGTATGGTTTTAAGGCACATTAAGTCCTCTGGTGCCATAATCACCTAAACCACCTCAGATTTTTCAAATGGCATAAAATTTCAAATAAATAATATTTGGGGTGGCATAAGGACTTAAACTGCTCCATGGAGGTATAAATGCTGACATTACTAGTAGTCTACTTTCAAAAGTGTTTTTGAATTTATGTAACTTCTTAGAGACTGTATGGTCATGAAGAGAATACTAAGGATCTAATCCTGATAATGCATTATATATAGTGCTATGTTCAGATCTCAGCTGGAAATTCTTTAGTCATATTGCAAGATGCTGCACACAATTACTGCAGTGCATACCTTAAAAAAAATCTTTCATAAATGCACATTATACCTCCTATGTTTACCTCTTATTGCAGCTCCCAATCTTTGCTGAACAGACAAAAATCACATAAGGTCATGATGCCTGACTTTATGCATGACCAAGTTTCTGTTTCTGTATGATCACTTTCAATTCCTATGTACAGGGAAGGAAATATTGCATGTGTACCAAGAACCCACAGGTCCCACCCTGCATTCTCTCAGCATTTCTTCTTGAAACAAAGCATAGCTTCTTAGAAGCAATCGCCAAGTGTGGATGAAGTAGCTGTAATAAAAAAATGAATCTGTATGTACTCTGCAATAGTATGTTATGAAAGAACTGGTAAGTCAATAGGACGCCCCTGTTTAGTCTGTCTACAGGGCTTCTTCCATTACATGAGTTTGGGCTTGAGTATGAGCTTGTAAATGAGCAGCTGGACTTTTTGTCTTTAAATAGGGACAATGAAAGCATTTACGGTAATGGTTTTAAACTTTGTACATATCAATCCACAGTACAAACTTTCTAGCTCCACTTTACAAGAGGTTAGTTCCAGGTGAAAAATTTGGGTTTGCATAAAAAGACAAATAGGGTAGGACAGAAACTGACAGAACTTAAAATATATCCTACAGACATTGCTGGCTAAACCATACTTGAAGATAACCAAGACAATGGGGGAAATATACCTCTATTCATGTAAAATGAAACTAGTGATTTTCTTCCTGCCTCAGAGAAATATAAAGACAGAAACAGGGAACACCCAGAATTTGGTACTGCAGAGTGTGAGAAGATTTCAATAGAATTGTATATGTACAGATGGACCTTTTCCTTGTTAAAGAACATCTACGTACACACAACATGAGAAATGAACCAAGTTCTATTTGCATCATGTATACTAGTGCATAATTTTTAAATAGATGGTTATACACAAAATACATATTTTGTATGTGTGTAACATTGAAGCTGTTAGCATTGAAAGCCTACGTCGGGGTATCATACCCATTATGAGTTAAACAGCTTCCTGATTTTTAACAGCCTTTGCTGTGGCTCATTTGTTACGTGTTCCTTTGTTGAAGGATTCAGGACTTTGTTATTTGCCCTTGGTTCTGTTACCAAATGCAAATGATTCTGGAGTAAGTGAGATGTCCTTGGTTATGATTGCCACAGCACTCCACTAGGTATTAAAGCGCCTTTCTTGCACGTGTGCCACATGGATGACTTTGTCTCCATAACGATAAACTTGATTCAGTAAAGTAACAACCCCAGCTATTGTGAAACAACAAGTATAACCTGGAGATGATTTTTAATTTCTGTAAAAAAAGCCTGGAAACATATTTGGATTGCAAGTTCTTATCTGAATTCTGCTAGGCTATTATTGAAAGTGGAATAGAATGAAAATATCTTGGCTCATAGGAGGGACTATTTTTGAGCTGTATTTTGATCACTGAATAAAACATATAGTAACTGATAGGAGTGTGAAGCTGTATAAAAAACAGTTAATTTCTGTTTGGTAGACAATTGAGGGATTATGAGAGAAGGCACAGATCTGAGACAGTAGTGGCCCTTAATTGCTCCTCCTTAATTGCTTGGAGATGTATTGTGGCTCAGAAATAACCAGACTGTACCAGTACTGTACTAGTACCAAAAGATCACCAATGCCAGCCAGTTCATCATGAGCCAGTTCTGGTGGGTAAAAGGGAATTTAAAGCCAAAGTATTGAGGCTATGACATGTAGTTGGCATGTAGTTCCTTATTTAATTCTTTTAGTAGTCTGTTGTCTATGGAGTTGGAAGAAGGAGGGATATATTTTTATCCATGTACTTACATTGGTTTTATATTTTTCTTCCTTTTCCCTTCAAGTTTTCAAACTGGCAACTTGACTCTCAGCTTTATGCAGATTTAGTAATAGACAATGTAATTCTATTAATACATTATTGTGGATTAATCTCTAATCTGCACTACAGTAGCTGTGGTTGAAGCTCACAGATATAACAATGAATACACCAGTTAGATAGCAGTGCTGCTCAGATTTTCCTCATGTATTATTTTACTTTGTACTATTAGGAAAGAAATGTGACAAAATATATAGGAGAATTTGTTAACACTGGGGAATCAAGGAGGATGGCTTTTTTTTTTTTTAATTTTAAACAACAAATGTCCATACAGCAACAATTTGGGGATTAAAAATATGTCATTCATCTTTTTAGTGAGTGGGTGCTATTTACTCCCTTTCAGCTAAACCAGAAAGATCCTGCCTGAATCATTGATTTTCCAGTTGGCTGAAGAAATAAAACAGGTTTAGATTAAACAAATTTATTTTTTTAAGACATTTTAGCTGAAGAAAATAATGAGTTTTGATTGAAATAACCATTTCTTTTTTGTCTGGGAGGATTTTTAAAAATAAGAAAATGAAGATCCATTCTTAAAGACTGTGTAGGCAGTTCAGGGAGACCACCCTAACTTTCATTCAACTGAATTGAATGAAAGCACTGTGATCTTTGCAAGGGAGGCTCTGTCGCCTTAAGATTATAATCAGCCTTCTCCATATAATTTTGAAAGTGGTGATGTGAAAGGTTTAAACAAGTGAGTCATTTTTTTCCCTGGACTAAAATAGCACTGACTTTAACCCTTATTTATAACCTCCCAAATATCAGGTCAACCAAGAACCTAATTTTTCTTGAGAGGAAAACACTTCTAAAAGATGTTTCTTTCTGTATTTCAGTAAATTTTAATCCCTACAAACTCATTAGAAAACCTGACGTTCCTTCAGTTATTGAAATTTCTGAAAATTCATTTCTGAAATGATAATTACCTAAAATCTTGATTTGCATTAGCAAAAAGTGCAGTGCAGGTACAAGTTTCAGTATAAAAGGTGGACAACAGCTGCTCGGCAGCATGAGGGACTAGTTAGAAGCTAAACTAAGCAGCGATAGGAGAGGAAACAGAATGGAAGCACCCTGCTGAACTCCAGCCTGGAGTACAGTGGGAAGCTCTGGATGCAGCAAGAAGGAAACTCTGCTAACACCAGTGTTGTTTCAGCACCTGTGAAGAAGTCCTGCTGGGAAGAAAGCGATGTGGTAAGGCCTGTCCTCTTGCTGTACGTCTGCTCTGCAAATGTGAGAATAAAGTTGCCCTCTGGTTAGCTCCTTTGATCACCTGGTATTCAGGGTGTTTGGGTGTCACTCCAAACAGATCACTCACTCAGCTCAGAAAAATAATGAGGGAAATAAGAGCATGGCAGGAGGACAAACCAACTGTGGCTAAAATTTATCGTGTGGATTAGTTACTCCGCTGACCTTCATTATAAGGCTAAGAAAAAGTGTGCACAGTCTAACAGCTACATAATTGAGCTATAGTACAAATGGTGTTATTTGCAGCAGCTGTAATACTTATGAAAGTGGCTGTTCCATTAAAATTCATAAAAAGTGTGAGTGTGGGACGTGTTGTTTTTGTAAAGCTTATGAATAACACCCCATGCAGCCATGAAAGTTAGGAGTACTTTTATGAAACTGGTCACACAATTTAGGGAATGCAGTAGGTACATCTCTGCCAACTGCAATAGAAATTGTCTGAGAACAGCCAAAGAACATCTCTGGACAGTTTAGTTCAGACTTTGGAAGCAGTCTCCAAACTGTCTGAGCTTCCTCCTGTAAATTTATGATTAGAATGGAGCTTTCTGCCAACTGTGACAAAGGTCATTCAAAATTTCATATGAAATTGCAGATTCCCTGGACAAGTATCAATCAGGATAGGATCTCCTAATTCTTAAGTTTTCTTATTTTCTTTTGAGTAGTGATTCAAATTTTTTACAGGGATGTGTGTTGCAACATTATGTATGTTACAGATTATATGCTATAGTTGCAAAGTGTTCTTTCCATTCATCACTGCAAGGCAGCAGGAGCATCTGCCAACCAAGAAGGATTAAAAATCTCTATAAACAAACATATTAATCTTATTGTTTTCATACATCTGTTAAATTGATGCAGTGGAGAAGACTATTACTGGAATAGTTCTCTCATTCTGGGGAACATGTCCCCAAGGAGTCATCTTCTCAATATGGGATAGATGGCTTCTCCCAAAGTAGCAAAAGGAACAGCAGGATAGTCAGACATTTTACACTGAATTTAAACTGCAGTTTCACCAAAATCGGGACCTTTAAGTACACTGCAGGAACACATTGCTTATTTTTTATGTCCCCAAGATTCGTAAGAGTCTCTTAAGCATAATTAGTATCCCTTTTCTGAAGTCCAGTACAATCTCCACAGGAGCCTGAAGTGTGTTAATTTTAGATTTGCATGTCTTGCTGTTTTATAAACTTGTCCTCCATATGTTATAACATTCATATTCACAGTACATTGCTAGTGTCATTTTCCCGTTTTCTTTTGAGTTTTATGGTATATTGGGGCTTGCATTTAATAACTAATTATATACTGAGGGGGATTGATGTGGTTTATGTTTTATGAGTTTCAGTGGATTATTAAGGAAGAATTCATGTGGGGGTGGATGAGTTCCTCCATCTATATATTTTTAATTTTTCTCATTGAAGGCTCTTTACAGAATGATGCAGTTGTAAAACCTGGGAAGAATTTGTCACAGCTTCATTGACATGGTGAATTTGGCTAGCAGTTCCAGTCTGCATTTTCTAAATCTGCTTCCATGTGCAAATCTTAAAATACAATGTATTAACTTTCTGAACACAGGACTTTATTTATGTAGTTTCTTTCCAGTTACCTTTCTTTGGTTCCACTTCTGGTTTGTTTCTGGGTTTTTTTGTGTTTTTGGTTGTGCTTTTTTCTGTTTGTTTGGTTTGGTTTTTTTTTTTACCTATTTTTGGAGTATTTCTCTCTTCTTTGAATTGCACTGGAGTTCTACAGGCAATACTGCTGCCACATTAGAGGGTTTGCAGGTTATCTCACTGGTACTTCCTGTAGCATGAGGGTCACTTTTAAGTCCATAAGAAATGTAGTGATACTGAATAAAGGCTTGTAACATTTTCAGAAGATATATTTACAGGATGTGCTGTACAAATACTTGTATTGATGAGATGGATACAGTGAGACCTGTCTTCTATGTTGTGAAAGAAAATCAGAACACTGTACAAATAATATGATTCATTGGCATTTAAAGTCTTAAAACATTTTAGGTTTTATACAGTTGTGTAAAGTCTAAGTCACGGATTAAGGCCTTCCCTCTTCTGAGGCCTCAGAGAGAAATGAGAGTAAGATTAAGTAAATATTTACATAAAGCTAAGCTCCTCTAAGATCCTGGGCCAAATTTCCAAGGCAACTTCCGTGCTAGCAATAGGAAGGTGTGAGCAGCACGTTTGTGCCATCTTTCTCTAGCTAGCAGTAACACCAACTAAATTGAAGAAGAATCAGCAAGGTGTCACTATGCACCTGCGAGCAGAGCATGGAACCAGGGATCCTGGAGGAATTAGTTTCCTGAATACCAGTACATGCAGAAACACACCGCAGCACTTCACTGTGCTGAACCGGCAGTGCTGTGCTACAGTGACACATCCATTTTGCTGTATAGACTTTATACGACATGTCAAGAGACAAAGGATTGATACTGCCAACAGCAGACACATTCTTTTACTGTTCACCAGCCCTGAAGTGGAAATTTCTTGCTCCAGCCCTTTTTGTAGTCTGTTACCTTAATACAGTTAGACAGGCTGGGCTGTGGCTTTACCCTTCGCAGACTAATTTCAGCAGATGGATCCCCATGTGGCCAGTGAACCTAGATGAAAATTGTTACTAATAAGCAAACCCTGCAAAATTCACCCTTTCCTGTTTCAATACAATAAGTTCACTTTCCACTACATATGTTTAGTGAAATATTGCCACAAGCCAATGCAGCTTATTATATTATTGAAAACCTCACTGAAAAAGCTGTTAGACACAGTCCAAGCCTTACAAAAGACTACTGAATTATTCTCTTAAATTGGAGTAGGCTCACGGTTTATGTTATTGCAGAGGACATGAAACTCATGAAAGAACCTGTCACTGACACTTTCCTTATACATTAGAACTACTATGAGGTTTATTGTTTGTTTTGGGTTTTTTTTTTTGTTTAACAGGTAAAGGAGAATTGGAAAAAAGTTTTAAGAAATTGTAGACAAAAACTGTGTTCGAACATATAAGGTAATGGACATACTTGAAGCCTCATATACTGGACTAGTCTTCAAGCTGTATGACATTTAATAGTTTGTGTTACCTTTTTCCCTGTAGTAGAAATAAATATTTAACCAAAAATGTTCTGCTCAACAGAACCTGATAGAATAAAATTCGCTTTGCATGAGAATATTACCAATATTAAAGAAGGCCTATCAATTATTACTTTAGTGTGTCTAATCTGAACTACTGTGCAGTTATAAATTAGTTTGTTTCCATAGCAATTAACGTTTCCAGCTTCTACAGTCCATTTTTTATCTGCATCTCTTTTCATGAATCTCTGGTCATTTTTTTCTTGGGATGAAGAATCAGATTTCTTAAACAGAGACTGTAATTCCCTTTAACATTATCTGCCATTATGAGCTTTTCACAGGTTGCTTCTGGAATCCTCTCAGTGAATAAAGGGCAAAAGAAAGAATAGGAGAGGTAAAGAAAAGATAAAAATCAGAATCTCGGAAGACAGCAGTGATACTGGCTACTATATGACTGAGAAGTTTTATTTCTATAGTGGATCCGGAGATAATCTGTGGGAGAAAAGACATCCACAGTATGTTTTACCTGTTTCCTCCAGTGTATTTTCTTTCATGTTTACACTAATGATTCTATGGTTTACCAGCAACAATTCAATATTTGCCAGCAACTGCCACATCATGGCAACTGAAATTATTTAAGTTATCTCTTATGATTAAATAGGAGGTATATGTGGCATCTTTGTAGTAATGAGTGTTGCATGAAGCCTCTGTTAATACATGGAAAAAATGCAAAATATCATCATTCACTGTGCTGTCATAGAAAGCTTTCATTTATAACTGTGTGATACTGTTGAAATAAGGAGAAAGTCTGGGCATGTCTTTATACAGGAATTTATTTGGTTGTGGTAATGCTGTTCACACATAATAAGTAACTAGGCTTCATGGACTTCTTCCTCAATTATTGTGGTTTTAGGTGCTATTGCTGAGTTTGCTGTACTTCCTTCAAATATGCTTCCTGTTACACTTCTGGTGAACATTAATGTATTATTCTTTGAACACTCATATTTCCTTTATCAACCACTTTTTCAAAACTAGTCCAGAAAGGTTTTTTCAATTTAATTTCTTTGCAAGCTAATTTCCATGAACTTTATGTGCTTTTTCCATATTTAGCAGAGGTCTGCACTGTTTTGCAGAGAATGGGAAGTTCCTCCAGTTCTAACCACTAATTATGTTGTTTACAAGAATATCCTTTATCCCAGATGTCAGAAGTATGGGGTATACACAAAAACATGAAGCGGTATAGAGGATTTACAAACAGTAATGCAATACTGGATTAATGATATGTCCATGCTGCCAATTACTGGTATGAAAAGGTTTGTCAGATTGATTAAATGTACCTTGATTTTAAAACATAGTTTTGGTTATACCAAGCAGCAGAAGAATCTTTTAAAACAAGGAAGCATTCAACAGTTTGTTATCCCCAGACTGATTACCAGCTATAGGACTTCTGTGGATATTTTACATCTTGTTACCTGAAATATTAATTAAGTGTATTTACTTAGGGCTCTGCATGGCCTTGACAGCAGGTAGTATAAAAGGAAATACTTCAAACTCTATTGACATCATCCCATATTCTTATCATGTTTCTCTATTCTAAAACCCATGCAATTCAATTATTAACTCTTAAGTACCAGTGAATTTTAAAGAAGAAAACAAGTGATTTATCATAGTAGCTTGATAGCTGATGTCAAAGATTTTTCTGAAATGTTTTCTGTTTTATTGTTTATATCTCTATTTTTAATGAATTCTGAAAATTAACAAACTGTGAAAATTCCTTGTATTTTTCCTGTGTTTGATTTTTGCTTCCAAATGCACGCCAATTTCGTTAGCACTTACATACAAAAAATAATAACATAAAACTTCAAAAATGACATGTAAAAAAAAAAGTTAATTCAAATAAGCAGTTTTTAACAAGGAGATTTACAATTAAACGATTCTATTTTATTTTTTTTGTAACCTTTGTGATCTTCTCAGTCTCCCTAGAAGGATCTTGATGATCTCAATACACTAATGGTTTTGAGAATTATATGGTCAAGGAAATTTAATAATGCTCAAAGTCAAGTTTCTGTTGTCCTAATTTAGTTACGCTTCACAGAAGTTGCACAATTTTTGAGTTTACTTTTATGTTTGAAGTATCCCAGGTGTTAAACAAATGTTGACAAAGGCGAATGTTATAATCCCTTACGGTTCTTAGGACAAGACTGCCAAATTAGGCAAATTATGTAAGTGTGAGAGTACGAAGCAAAAAAAAAAAAAAAAAAAGTTTTTACTTTCTTTTTGCCATGACTTAATCTCTCATAAATATGTGCGTGTATGTGTGTGTGTGTGTGTGTACGTGTTGTGTGTAAATCATAGCCTTTTAGGAAACGGTGGACTTCAGAGGAAAAGTTGATGGGATATTTAGTGAAACTTCTTTCTCACAGAAAAAAATATTAAATCAACATTTTCAACATTGAATTATTTATGCTCTCTCAATATCTCTAGTGCTTGCATCTCATATTCCTTGGTTCTTGATGTCTTTATAAATATACTTATGTTCCCCCTAAAATACCATGCCTTTTGTGTACTGTTAGAAAGGATTTTTCATAACTAACAATTTAGAACTGTTAAGCCATAACCTACTACAATTCCAGATAATAAGAGTTGCAGAGCTCAGAAGTCGAGATTTTAATTACATTGGTTTAGCATAAAGCCAGTTTCTGGAAATGTTTGCTCTTAAAACAAACAAGTTATTTTAGTTTAAGGAGCTGTGATTTGGTTTTCAGTTATATGTCTGGGGAACTTAATAGGCTTAGAGAACAACATATTAATTCTTCCAGTGTGATTTTATGCTACTATTATTTATTTTGATAAGAGGTATTTAGAAATCTTAACAGAAAGGAATGAATGAATCTGTCATTCTTAAATGCTTGCTGAACTGGTAAGCAAATGTACCTGTGCATGTGTACACATGTACATATAGATACCCAAAGGAGTAGTAAGCTAGTGCCATTTTGAGTTTGCAAAGCAGCATATGAATTTTAGTCTGGGGCTCATTACAGCAGAGTAAAAAAAAAAAAATACTGAGGTCCAAGTGTAGTTTGGATCGGTTGCATCATTGTCATAGTGAGTGGGCAGTTTAATCCACACGAACCTCAAGTTGCAGCTGGAACTGCTGTTAAGCATTCTGAACTGCCAGTTTAAATTTTACAAATAAGGAAAATACATAGTTGGCTTATACTATAAAGATTCCTTATTTCAGTGCAATTGCAAAAAAGGTTATTCTAGGATATGTGGTTATCATAAAATAGTCACAGTCCTGGATGTCAGGGAGTCAGAGTATTCCAATTCATGACAACCGCTCCTTTATTCTGAATCTTTTATTGCCTAGATAATGAAAACCATACCAAATTGACCAAGAAACTAAGTTCTTGCTTAAACACTTCAAATGGTTTTCCTTTTTTATTGTTTTCTCTTTACCTCCTTTTTCTAATTTTTGTTGATAGATTTCTGTCTGCATAAAGGAGACACTCACAGGAAAATCCTTGCCTAACTTCATGGCAGAACTTTTCCCTTTCTGTCATGAGATAAACTAAGAAAGTGACATCACTATGTGCTGATGCTTTTGAAATTTGAGACTCCTACCTTACCCAGTTTCTCTTACTCTATTTTGTTAGACACTTGGTTAATCGCTACACCTGAGATAATATCCACCTCCATAAATTCCGTGAATCCTTCATTTTCCTTCTAACATCACCATGATTTCATTGAATTTGAGGGACTTCATCAGATTTTATTATGCAGTGTGGAAGATTTTGGGTCATTTCCATAGAGATACTTCAACTTCTAAGCTGAAGTAGCAAATCCAGGAGGCTTGTTTAGTGCCTACAGCTGTCTGATTCTGGGGCCACATTTTCTCAAGGGACTGTCAAATACCATAAAAAGGAAATAGGGGCATAATCTTGGAGAGGTTGTTCTTGGTATCCCCAGCAGATCTTGACTAGATGAAATTCCTAATTTTGAATCCACTCATAGGCTATACCAGCATTTTGTCCATTTTGCTTCTGTCTTATTATCTAATAAGGCTATCTTTCATATGCTCATGCTAGTGCACTAAAACAAGAACAGAACTGTGCCCAAAAAAATAGACCAGGATTAGGCTTCTTCACTTCATCATTTGTGTGAGGTTATTATACAGGATATTTTGCAAAATAATCTGTTGTTTAGCATTTGAACTTGTTTAATATTTTTTTCCATATTGGAGTATAAGGTAAGGTACTAGTTCTGTGTCTATTTATGGTATGCATGATTGAAGCAGAGTTCTTGACTGGAAAGTAACTTGGCAAAAAGTGGTAATTTCTGTAACGAGCCACATTGATTCAAGAATCACAAGAAAGTTATTTCTTAATCACTTTGAGACAGTCATTCTACATAAAATATACTAATTAGCAATAAAATACATAGCTTTATGTTTGTCAGCACAGAGAATTTTTTATCAGACGTGATGTGACTTTTACTCTGAAAAAAAAAAATTAAATTCAGTGTTGACTGAAATTAGTCTGTGGTCTTAAAGTTGTGACTCAGCTGCACAGAGCAAACCAAGAAAACGTCTCTGACACCGTAGGGCAGGGACAGTAGTGGAATGGGAACAGAAGCTGAAATAGTAACTCTAAATTAGTGCTGAGAAGACTGAAGTCAGAAACAAGAATGAGGATTTTGACCTGAGCAGGTGCTGAAGCAAGCAAAGTCAGCACTGTACCCATAGCTTCTAAGCAGGAGAAAGGATGTCCCCATCCTAGAATGGGTCACATTGCCTGGGACCAGGAAAGAGTGTTGGTCACCTTAAAATATGCTGGTAATCCCCTTTGAGGCAGTGGGGAATTCCAGCCTGCTCCAGATGTGTGTGCACCTGTCATCTCTGCCCATCCTGCACAGATGTCTTGGTAACCTAGAGCAAGTCAAATGCTAGTGTTTAGGCAGAGTGGGTACAGTCCTTCTGGCCTTGGCTCCTCCCACATGAAGGAAGAAAAGGAGGCAAAGTACTTGTCCATTTGTGAGAACCAGTGAAGGTATTGTCTTCAGTCATGGTCACTGGCAACCTGTGGCTGACTCCTATTGAGTCATTGTAATGATATGCTCTAATGTTTTGTAAAGATAATGAACTAATTAAACCCAGTGATACAATAAATCATGCACTGGGGCAAATCACTCTTGAGGAAGCTCAATGCCAGATGGTTAGACTGCTTCTTATAACTGAACTTGCTCAGTTAAGTCTTGCATTTTTCTGAACTACAAAGCCTTGGATTGCTAGACATGCCCTTAAACTTTGTAGAGGTTAAGTAAATTTAACTGAGGATAACTGCAGCTGAAGGTTAATTAGCAGCTCTGTTGAGAGTAGAATAGACTTCATCTCATCTTCTCATTGAGGGTTCAACAATGCTCAAAAAGAAAGAAAAAATTGTACAAATTTTCCTTGATTTGTCAGGAAAATTAATAGACTATAAATTAGAATATGTGCAAAGAAGGATTAAGCTGCTCAGAGGATTTTTATAAGGGTGACATTATTCAAGAAAGTCTGCTGAGTTAGAAAATTTTGTGGCTATTTCATAAAAAGAACTATTATATTGGCTTTTATGTTGTACTTGCTGGATTCAAATTCTGTTAATTAATCTATTTTTATCTCAAAAAGATGCCTTAGATGTTTAAAATTTTTTTTCTTTTTTTTTAATGCCACTTTTTCCTAGGAGGCTTAAAGCTTACCTCCTGGATATCTAATTACTAAAGTTGGAGTTTAGAATATGCCCAGTAGGCTTTCAACAAGCATTGTGTGATGGCACAAAAGACAAGAAAGAAAATTTAAGAAAACAAAACCCTGGAAACAATTTTTTTGTGAGTTTTTAGGTAACTAGGTGAGCTGTGGGAACTGTGATAATTCCCACAGGAGCTGACAGGCATCTGCAGGAAAAAAAAAAAAGGAAAAAAGACTAAAATCATGATTAAATAATTTAGATATATTATTAATTTTCTTCTAATACAAGCTTTTTATTTTATATAGAATAAATAATATTATTTTTAATTGTTCATATTGTTGGCAAGCTGGAAAACAACAGTATTCTGAGTGTCCTATGCATGAATTCCACAGAAAGTTCTCTACAGAAGGAAAGGATATTTCATTTGTATGGCTTGAAATTTTTAACAAATGAAACTATCCCTGTGAGACCAGAGACTGGATTGATTTCTTTCTGCGCTAAAGTCTTGATGTTACTTTTCAACACAGTTCATTGTAAGTAGAATGATACCTCAAATACAAATTTACTAAAGAGCCTTTGGAGGCTGTATTAAAGAGATGAAAGTCTGAGCAGCAAGGGAGTAGTAGTGTTTAATAAGTAAAGAAGCAAAACAATATCTTGATATATTCAGAATAAATAAAACCAAGCATTGTAATGTACACAAAAGGCAAATGTAAATAAACTTGTTTCACGCTACACAGCTATCTGAAGGCATTTCTCTCCTGATTAATGAAAAATAGCTTAATAATTGTCAACAAAACATCAATTTTCCATATCTACTGATTCAATTTCTGCTCTCTTGCTATATATTAGTTGTGATTTTTCTAAGGTATTTCTCAATATGTGGAAGTGTTTCTCCAAATAAGCCATATCATCAGTTATGAGGGTCCCATAGGGATCATTCCACAGAAGCACAGAGAGGCTTTCAGACTGAAAAAAGGCAAAACTATTTTTAGGCTACCAGAGTACCAAAGAACTAAACCTTGATTTCTATGACATGTAGAGTATTTTGCCTGACAAGCTACTTATCATTGCAAATTAAAGGACAGTCTTGCCCACATTTTTTCTTGAACTCTTTCGGAATTTCTTGTTTTTTAGGAGCTTGGCCATTTCTGCTAGTGTTGTTACATTGACTATAAGATGTTCTCAGACTGAGGAGCAGGGAGAATGAGGAAACACATTCCACTGATTTTAACGTTGAGAAGTCCTTTCTTTCTCTTGCTTCACTTCCCCAGTTTATTAAATGCATATCGTGAAGATTTTGTTAAAAGAGACACTGTTCTACCTGTTGAAGTGTTCAGAAATGGTGGATGGGTTAGTTTACAAAGCTTGCTAAGAAAAAATATTAACTCCACATGCTTTCTGTCAAGTTAGGAGTCAAGAATGAATAAAGTAACAATTGTGCCAGCTTCATGGGTTTTGGGTGATATGGTCTATTGGACTGGGTTTTCATGGCACAGTTATGGTAACTGGAAAGCTATGGGGTGGCTTGTATGAGAAGCTGCTAGAAGCTGCTCCCAACTGTCTCCAAGACAGATCTGCCACTGGCCAAGGCCAAACCGAACAGATCAACAGATCTTGCACCTGCAAGAGGAGTAAGACTATGTAAGACAAACAATTTTGCAGATGCTAATGCCAGTGAAGAAGGTAGCGGGGGAGAAGATGCTCCAGGTGCAAGACCACGATGAAGCAGGCTGTTTCCCTGCAGCCCATGGAGGTTGGTGTTAGAGCAAATATCCACCTACATCCCCTGTAGGACCCCATGCTGGAACAGGTATATGCCCAGAGGAGTCTGTGATCACATGTAAAGTCCACACTGCGGCAGGGTCATTTGGAGAGAGGAGCTCATGCTGGAGCAATGTTACTAAAAGACTGCACCCTGTGGAAAGGACCCACAGTGAAGCAGTTTATGAAGAATTGCAGCCTGTGAGAAGGACCCACATTGGAGAAGTTCACGAAGGACTGTCTCCTATGGCTAGGACCCTACAATGGAGTAAGGGAAGAGGGTGAGGAGGGAGGAGCGGAACAGACAATGTGTAATGATTTGAGTAAACTCCCATTTCTCTTTCCCCTGTGCTGCTTGGGGGGTAAGAAGTATTGGGAGTGAAGTTGAGCTGGAGAAGGCGGCAGGTGTGAAGCTAGTGTTTTTAAGATTTTTCTTTATTTCTCACTATTCTATTCTGATTCTTGATTGTCAATAGGTTAGTACCCCCAAGTTGAGTTTGTTTTGCCTGTAACAGTAATTTGTGAGTGAACTTCCTGTCCTTATTTTCACCCTTAAGCCTTTCATCATATTTTCTCTCGAGTCAAGGAGGGGCATGATAGAGTGGCTTGGTGAGCACCTGATGGCTAGCCAAGGTGAAACCACCACATCTGTAGGTGGTCATTTAATCCAAGTCTATCTGCACTGGGATGGAAGTAGTTTCAATATATTAAATGTAGCTTTGAAACTTGCCAAGAAAATTCCTAGTTACGGTATAGACTTAGCCGTTCAAACCATATTTCAGAGCAGGTGTGTGTTGGTGTCCTGTCCCTCCACAGTAAGACAAAGCAGTTTTTTCACCAAGTGGCATCTTCAAAGTCTTCAAGCAAAAGAGGAATAAATTAGGTATTATTCCTCCCCTTAAAGAAAGTCTGTGGGTCTGAATAACCAACCGTATTTAATCGTTGAAGATTAGCTTCTAAGTAGTGTGGTATTACAGGTATTGGTGTGTAGCAAAGGATGATTTGGAATATTGATGTCTGCTATAGAGCACCTGAGGAAAGCTATGGGGATGTAAGAAAGCAAATAGGTATGGTCTTAACAACAGGAAAACTCTATTCTGAAAAACAATACTCGAGTTGTAAACATATAAATATTCTGCAAAAGTAATAATGCAGAAAAGCCTTTCCTTCGTTTTACTGCTATATCCTATGGCAAGCATGAAACAGAAAATGCTCAATAAATTGTCATTTTACCAGCTTCCTTTGAACAACACCACATAAAACTTAGCTTTGCTTTGATGTCATTTGCATTAAATTTTCATGAAGGTAATTCACTTCATGTTGCATTCTGCTTTGTGGTAATAGTTCTCCCCCCGCCCCGTTTTTTTTTTACAGGCCTAAGAAGTATTTGTTTACCAGCATCATATTTTCTGAACAGCTTCCAAACTTCCAAGTTCTTTTCGCATCAACCACAGGAGAGTCTTCCTAGGAACTTGATACTGAATATCCAGAGATTATTAATTGTATTCAGACGAGCATTTAGTGTAAGCCTGCTATAGGATTACCATTGGAATTTCTCATATTTAAATTATGTTGAAATATCCAATTAGTGTATTGTAGGCAGTCATGAATTTCATTGTAGTTAAACATTTGCTGACAAGCTGGCCTTTCAGTTTAACTTTGTGCACTGAGAGAAGAAATCTGATCTCATCTGGCTTTCTTTTGAGCAAATTCTCAAAATGCTTTCCCATTAGATCCGCTCCCTCTCTAAGTAGTCTTTATGTGTGAACAAGAAGAATCTTTTATATGTTCCAATCTTATTGTTTGCAGATACCATATTTGAAAAGAATGTGTATTATTGGTATTCACCATTCAAAGTTAAAAACTCTTGAAAGGAAAATGGAAGATGTGGTTCAAATTGAATACATACATATTTCTAAATGAAGGTTATATGGTAGTATTATGCTAAATTAAGTCTTGGGGGAATAATAGTACATTTTCTTTTTTTTATCATCTATTAAATATTTTAATATCAGAATTATAAATATTTTACCATCTATACAATTTAAGTCTGTTTTTCTGAGCAAGGTTTGCCATGTAAAATTAAAAGAAAGCTACAGCACTTTTTCCCCAACCAGGTTTCTGTATGTTTTTAGCATGGCTGATCTTCTGGAAAGTAGTTACATTGCTTTGGAATTTAAGTTACCAAAGTGTGATTGGACAGCAAGGCATATTTCACAGCTGATATTTTCTCTTTCTTATATCTCTGGAAACAGCTCTCTCAGACACATTTATACAGTAGTCTAACCCTGTGGTTGGCATGTTTTTTAAGTCCCTTAATTAGAGTGTTTCTCTAAATTATTAAATAAAGATGGACTTTGGACTAGAATAATTCAGTGCAATTGCTTCTCTGTGAAGACTTTGGGGAAAAGTCTGTCCAGTGAGTGTAAGCAGGTCAATAGAGTGAAATGTCTTCTGAAGTCTATGTCTTGAGAAACAACCAAACAGCAACAGCTCAGATATATCTGTGTTCTCCATTTTCAATTTTACTTTAAGAAAAAAGATTGAAATATCTTTGAGTGGTTTTGTCTGGTGTCCTATTTGGCCTGGAAACTATATAAATCAATGGATTTGACTTTATTTTCATAATTAATTTATGAACACAGCATATGTTTTAAAGGATGTTAGTAGCGTGTGCTGTTGAACAGACTGCGTCCTTGCCAGAAAATGTTTTGCTTATGAACATGAGTAGGTTTTACCGGTATTCCTGATGTTCACTAAATCTAATGTAAAACAAGAATTTATTATTTAAATTTTATTTTTAAAAACAAATCTAAATGTTTCAGTTCTCATTATTCTTTTGTGTTACAGTTTTACTATAGCTCTGTTCTTTGCTGGATGTTGTAAACAAGTTACAGTCCTTGCCTTTCGTATTGCTGAAAACATTTCATATGGCTTTCCCCCCACACTTTTTAGTGAATGAGAATATTGAGTTAGTTTAGTTTCCAGACTGATCAAAAAATCTTTTGTTTGGTACATGTCCTGTTATCTGTAATCAGATTTAGATCAGGTTTGAGGTTAAGTACACAAAACTACATGGTTAACAGATTTCAATTCCAGTTCCTGCTAACTCAAACATATGTCAATGACAGCAAAATATAATGGGTAATGATGCTCTTGCAAGTCATTCTCCTCCCTAGAGAATTAATGTACAAGTATGGCTGCTGTAGGGAGAAGTCTTAGGCATAATGCTTTGCATTTAGTTGTGAGTTTATTTATTCCTAGATTTTTGTTGTTAACAAATTTACAACCTTGGCAACAGCATTGAGGTTTTATTTTATTACACAGGGTTTATATTAAATTGCTTATGTTGTTTATATTTTTATATGCCAGCACAGGGAAAGAAAGGAACTGTGTATTTTTAAAGACCTTTCCTATTCTTAGACACATTATTGCTGGTCTTATTGACCCTAAGTAGCTAAGAGAACAGATGGGCACAAATTACTGCTTCATACTTCCCACTCTGAGGATACTGGTCTTTTATTTTGGAGGAAATTGCCTCAGTTTATGTTTTATTGATTACTCAGGATGATTGTTAAAATGCTGCAGCAACACCCATTTACAATATCTATTGTCAGCAAGCTCTGAGCTTTTTGCAGTTCCTACATAGTTGCTTCAATACAGGGTCATGTTCCAGAGATGTCAAAGTCCAGTTCTATTAGTGACTGCAAACTGGTATTATCAATCCTCATGTTTATGAGAATTTCCTCTCTGATCACTGTGAATTTTATGAAGCTCTAATATGGTTTCTTGCTTAACTAAAGTAAGCGAAATATGAATAGAAAAGTGGGAAATTAGCCACTACTCTTCTGTTAGATCAAGAATGCAGATTGGACTAAACAACCTCTCTGACTTCAGTAGATGAATAAAAGGAAACTCTGTAATATCTGAGATTGTCACAGTTCATATTTTTGTTTTCAGAGAATGCTTTTTTGTGTAGGGAAGAAGTATTATACACATTTTAGAGACAGACAGTTGACAGTCAGAGGGCCAAATCTGTGAGAGCGCTGAAAGAGAGGCATTTAACCTCTGCTGTTGAGGAACCAGCAAAGATACTCCAACCTTCCATGTAAGCTGAATGCATGTTTCAATGCCAAAAATAAAATTTCTACTGCTGACAAGTACGAGGTCAGGCTATTGCTGAGCAGTAGAATTTTCAGTGGATTCCATACTCCAAACACTGACAGAATCTCCAGCAAAATACACTAGCAAAGATGACACATCATCTACTTTACTCAGGAGTGCAATTAGATGGGCTTTAAGTGACAAGTTCTAATCTGCTCTGATTGAAATGGAATTTGAGTGTTTTCCTCATAGGCGGGAAAGCTAGGTTCATCTCTTGGCCCAAGTCTAAAGGATGTCTTTTCCATCCCTGAGTGAATAATGCAACCATCAGAGCATTCAGCAGAACAGACCAGGTTCATGAATCATATACAGGAGGGCATTTATTACACTATTTACTAAACAGACCCCTGAAAACCAAGTGATACTTGATTTAAACGTCCTCCAGGGACATAAATGGAAGACAGAGTTGCAGAGCTTTTGGATTTAGGAAAATGTTGTCAATGCTCTGTTTCAGAAACACAAAAGATATGAAAATTCATATGCTGCAGGATTGTATGCATTTGCAGATGTACATGTCACTTAAGCAGTACTTCAAGAAACTCTGTGGTATCTCAGTGCTTTTGTTCAACAGCTAGATTAAACTGAATTTAGCTGTAAATCTCTTGCCAGAACAGGAAAGAACTGTTTTCTATACAGTTTCTACTATTGAATTTCCTAACTTCTCTCACTTTTACAGCTATTACAATTTAAGAAGTCGTAGACCTACTGGCTACAGCAGTGAATAAGCCCAGTTCTCCTACACATTTACACTTGGAAGAGACACAATTATCTAGACAATGCTTTTGCATCATGCTTTTAAATGTAGTTTCTTGTACCTTTTTGTACTCTAGAAATTCATAGCTAAAAATGTAAATACTCATTCTTACAAGTTTCAGAGCTATCGTTTTAGTCATCTTAATATTTTAATCATTTTGCCTCTAGTTATTGACAGAGTGCTTGTTACAGTACATAGAAACATGTTATTGAACCAAGGACTGAAGTCCTGAGCTGGGAGTTTAATACATTTTCATATAAGAGAACTACTTGCTTTATTGCATACTTGCTCTGTATCGAGTTATTTTCTATATGGTCTAATTCCTAATGAAAAAATATTTTGGTTTTCCCCTATGCCATTTGTCATAGGACAGCCCTGACAAGTAGTCCCTCTGGTGACAGGGTATATTGGGCCTTTGATTGCTACCAGCTGTGCACATTATCCTTTGTTGCAGTTTTTGCGTAGATGGTCTGTTTGATTTTTCAGCGATGTGGTGCATGAAAATCTGTGCTTACTGGAATTTGTTTATAGAGAAGATAATTTTTATGAAAACCTGAGAAGAAAATCACATTTTTCTACTGCACTCTAAAGAAAATAAATGTGGCATTATATCTAAGCTATTTGTATCACTGATACACCCTGAGACCAAAGGGACTAATATCATGCTTTATAGTGTGACAAATGATGTTAAGGTTGGGATTCCCCTGTGGCGAGAGAGACGGCTGCAAGAGCATTCAGAGATGGTTCGACGAGGAACAGCTCTGCACTCTGTACGGTACATGCGTGCATGGAAAAATTTCTAGCTGTGTAACTACCAAATGCAGAGAGCATTATTGCATTGGTTAATTAGACACTTTCTACCTTTGTGATTTTGTTTTTATTCATGTATACAGTGCTCTAGAGGGTCCCAAATCTAAAAAATGTTTGGCCTCTAGCGATTCTCCTGAGACGGGATGAAATTTGGCACGCTTATCTCTCAAGCAGAAATTAAGGACATGGTAGTACAGCAGATCTAGATTGGTCACTTTAAGAATTTTGGTGAGATTGAAAAAATATACAGAACCTCAGAAAGATGAGAAGAAAATACATCTCCTGTTTGCATTGAAGTAATCCTAACAGCATTCATTAAACAAAGGAAAATCAATGTTTCGTTGGATTGATTAATTTAATTTTAAAGTGATTTAGAGTGGACAAAAGGTGATTGTCTCTGCGGTACCATTACCATTTGATCTCACCATGAGGGAATTGACAGTACATCAGCCAGGATTTGGGCTTCCCACACAGTATAAAAAGGAGTATAAAAAAAAATCAGTTTAAAAATGTCAGTGACTATTAAAAAGATATTGCAAAATATATAGGGTAGTTTCCTAAAAGTGGTGAAATAAAAATATGGTGTTCTTGTGAGGAAAATCTGTTCACTTAAAATTCTGATCAGCCCAAAGGAAATTAGAAAAATATTTTTTCAAATCCTTTCTTGCAAAACTATTGTATGCAGATTATTCTGCTGAATGTCTTTCATTCTGAGTACAGGATAATATTTCTTACTAACTCTTCAGAGAATTTTTTTCTGCAGCACACATTTTGTAAGTCTTAAAATTGGTATTGTTTTAGGACAATAGAATATTAGTCCCTCCAGATGTGATGAAAGCTATGGCTCGTAGGAAAACAGTTCGTTCTTTTGAGGAAAACTTGAAATATGAATAGAAAGAACTCAATCTGGCATGTCTTGGCCATTGTCAAATAAATTGGATCAACACGTTTTTACATAATATAGACAAACACATTTTCTATGAAATTCAAAGACAGAGCAGATGATCAATCACACTGCATCTATTTTGATAATAATAGCTAGATAATAGATAAATGTGTTTATTTTGACAAAGTTATTTGATCTATTTGACAAAACTAGTGTACCCTCACTCTTTATATATTATTCTTACAGAGCCTGACCTTTTAAAATTTGATTTATAATTAGATATTATTTTCTTAAAAGTTTCAACAATGGTATTTATTCTGTACTTAGTTTGTAATAATCAGAAGAGAAATTACAAAACTAAGTGAACATGGGTTGGCATTACCTTTACATGTTTCCATAAGTTATTCTTTCTATTCCCTCAATAGACATCAGGTTTGAAAACACTTTTCTAATTCAAATAATTGTATCCATAAGGTTATCCCTCAAAACTTTTAACAATTATTTCTGCCAGAATTTTGATTAAAAATTTTATATATTCATCCTGGTTTTAACTATGGATTAAATAAATAAATAAATAAATAAAAGAATGCTTGCTTTTTTAAAAAGGAATGCTTGCTTCTGTAAGGCTCAGTAGTTTCTTATTATTTATCAAGCTTCAATTTGAAATCATAGATATGAAATAGATTTAAACTTGGATTCTGTTATTATTTACCACTCTGCTTAGCTAGTGTTTAATAGACAAAGGTAATGTCACTGTAATTATGAATATTTATACCCTTTGTTAACTCTATTCTCTATTTTAGTTAAATCTTTTTTCTGAAACTTTATTGGATTATTTGTGCTTAAGAAGGAATATTTTGCAGTTCACTATGATAATTCTTGACTAGTTTGAATAATCATATTTTTGATACTATACATGGTACGAATACTATAGTTCTTAAAAAATTTAAATTCTGAAGGTAACAATTATATACTCACTTGTAGTTTTTCATGGCTGGTTCTGGTGGATGAAGGGGGTCTGCAGGAGTGGCTTCTGCAAGAAGCAGCTAGAAGCTCTCTGCAGGCCCCACAAAGCAAAAACCAGCTGGCTCAAGGCCAGACTCATTGTTGACCATCAGTGATGGTCACAGTGCATCTGCAAACCACATTTAGGTGGAAAAAACCTGCTAGTGGCTGCTTTTTTCGATCAGAAAAGGGAGTGAGAAGATGTAAGAAACTGTGCAGACACCAAAGTCAGTGAAGAAGGAGCACGGGGGGTGTGGGATGAGATACTTCAGGTGCCAGAGAGAAAGATTCCCCTCCAACCTGTGGAGCAGACCATGGTGCTTCATCCCTGCAGCAAATGGAGGTCAGGAATTACTCCGGTCCTCCAAGGAGTTATAGTAGTTAACTAAGGAAAAAACAAAATCTTATTTTCTTGGACAGTAGAAAAGCAGGAGAAGGAGGACATTTTCACTATGAGAAGAAATTCCCTGGAATGTATGTTACATTCCCCCTTTCAAAATATAGAAAAGTAATAAATGATATTTAGGAAAAATCAGTGTTCAAATCAAGAACGTAAGTCTGCAAATCTGGTTTTGAATTTGTCAAGGCTCCTAGACATGCCAAAGAAGCCTGATCATACTTAAGAATGCTGTGTCTGTGCAGAGAGTCCTTGAGTTTCTACAGTAGGCAAGCAGAAGGGGTTTTACATAGGACTTCCTCTACTGTGTCAAATGCTTACTTCATTGCATCTTTCTCAATAATTTTACAATGTCTCCCTGAAACTGCATATGGCCTTCTATACTTAGGGAAGAAAAGAAGGAGAATTATGTTTCTCTCCTTGCACGCGCAAATATTCCATATTTGATATAAAGTATTTAAACAATTATGGGTAGAAGAACCTTCTGGCAAAAGAGCAGGTGCTGTATTTTATTTAAGTGGTATAGCAATTACCCAACTATATAATGCGCAGTATTTATCAATGATTTTTCCTCTGCTGTGTTTTGAATGCACTCTAGTTTCCTGAATGCTTTCTGAGAGTGCCCTGCTGTTGATGGAGATGAAAATTTTGATGGAGAAATATTTGGTACATGTAATAGAATGTATTTGCTCATGAACTATACCTCCAGATTCTCAACACTAAAGTGATTCTAATAGTCTGGGCATAGAAGCAAACGATTAGTTTTAGGGAACCTTTTTGGGGGAAGCTTACATTCATAGAGACTTCATGTAGCTTTCACTGGAAGAATCAAAGATCAATATTGTCATGGAGAATGTGCCTACAATGGAGAACCAAAGGTGGGCAAGGGATAAAAGCAATGTTAAAAGAACTGCCAGTCACATTGTGCATTAACAGATGACTTAACAGTTCTGCAGCTTAGTTGGGGCTAATTTCTATGTCTATCCTTTAGCAGCCTTAGTTGTTTTGGGAATAAGATTTCCATACATATCCTGGAAAAATTTATAGTAATCTTGTACTTGAGTTTGGAGATACTTTTATACTATTGACAAAGTGTATAAGGCTCTAAAAAGATTTGTTGGAACTTCAGGAAGTAATCTTTAATTATAATTATGCCAACAATGCTATTAACTTCCATATCGTTACCCACAAAGAAGCTTGTATTGTCATATTCTGTTGCAAAACAATATTTCTCAGTAAAATGATTTTTCTTCATTTCCCACCTTACCTTCTTCCCCTACATCCCAGCCTCTCCCCAGTCTAACATCTCATTATAGGATCTACTGAATGTAATTTGAATGCAATTTACAGTGACTCCCTGGTAGTGTTTCCATTCACAGAATTTCTGGGAAATATTTTCTAAGGTCTATCTTGTTCTTGCAAAAGTAGTAGATGATTATGATTGTCTTTCCCTAGTGCTGATCCAGATTAAACATTACCTCATCTCCGATGTCTTTCAACCAAGCAGTTAAACAGGAAAAGCTGATATTCTTGGCTAAGGTGATGCTCAACCCAGTCTTTGAAAGCTTTCCAGGCAGATAGGGAACTCCTTCCACACAAAAGGGATGTAGATTATCAGAGAGCGTATGGTTTCTTCCTCTAAATCTCATTCAGTGTGAAAACAGCAGGAGTTTTTATCCTTTAGCTGTCAGATATGCTCATATCCATGTACTTTTATAATAAAAAAATGCTATTCTTGAGATACCTCCATTGTTTGTTATTTTTGTCTTATGTGTGAATGTCTACACTTGTACGTGCATTGAATTTTTATTTTCCTTCTTCCCCATACAAATGAGGCCATTGTAATTGTTATAAATATCAGTCATACTTAGCTGCTTGATATGTGTGTTGATTATTAGTAATTAAGCATTTGATTGTTACTCAGCAGCACTATGGGATTTGGTTGGTTTAATCCTTTATTGTGTAATTATTGTTTGAAAATTCAACAAAATTTTAGTGTAAAAAGGTAGCAATAATAAAGAAAATCTCATGGATATTTAACACTATATAACTGTAGGATGAGAAATAATGCAGCAGTACAGATTATCTGATTTATGATGAAAGGCAGTTTGTGGAGTTAATCTTAGGTCTATGAAAAAAAAAAAAAAAAGAGATCAGCAAAACAATTGTTTTAACTGTTGATTGTGCATTTAATTTTGACAAAAATGGCCTGCATTAGGGGAGTCAGGCCTGGCATTTTACCTGAAAGGGGAAAAGTAGTATACAGACCAATCAAGCAATTTTTGCTTCTTTGTAGAGGAGTAATGGATAATTCAGTATTGAGATGAACACATCGGGTTTTTTTCAGCAACAGTGTAACATGGAAAGTGACAGATTACCTTTAAAGACACAGAAGTCACAGTAGCTAATGTATTTATACTTGAAAAAGATTTTTTTTTTCAGAGAAATATTCTTGTCATGATTACTGTACATTTACAGCATGTAACTGTAAGAACACTACTTGCATTGTTTTTTTAAGTGCAAATTCAGCCTCTCTTTTGGTCACCATGGAGAACCTCTTTGTAGTAGTACAAAACAACTCTATTGTGTGAGGTATGGAGGGTGGAAGTAGGATAGAATAGAAGCAAGTAGTTTATTTATGGGTCTTGCTGCTGCTGTTGGTGCTGCTATTCCACATGCCATGTGATCTGTGTATGATCTTTCTCCTACTGACTCATGCACCATATATGTATTGATGCATTTGAACATTTTGTCAATAAGCAGGAAAACCTATCAGGGCTTTCTGCTTTGAGGAAGCATTGAGTAAACTCAAAAATATACTGCAAATTTTTGTCTGCATTTGCCTTCATTAAATCTGTCACCTCCTCTTTGCATGTGGATCATGATAGGCAATATGTTGGAACTGAATCTCCTGTGATATTATGAAAAACAAGAAGAGTGGAATCTTGTCTGGCACATTTCATGCCACTGAACTTCAGATACTTTCCTCAAATGGCTATGTCATGCATTATTCCTCTGTATGAGTCCTGTTTACAGCCCAGCTCCGCATTGTAACAAGAACCTTTGTTCTTTCAGCGATTTCTTTTCAGAGATAGGAAGAAGTGCCCATGTGGTCTTTGAAATACTATGTTGGTATAAAACACACAGTTATTCAGAAGCCTGTGAGCAAACATGATTTTAATATTTGAAATGTTCTAACTTGCATTCTGAGAAAGGACATCAGAAACCTGTCAATGTTACCCTCTTATCCTCTTTATTATGGGAAAATTTGCATTTATATCCATATACAGTATTCTTGTATATAAATAAAACAGCTTGGTCTTTTATGCCCTCTGTCTGATTGTGTGGTGTATTAATCACTTCAAAATATTCCATCTTCATATATAGGGGGAAAAAAGCAGTATTAAGCAGACTTGAGTGTATCAGCAACTTTGTATTGTTTCCTCTGGTAGGAGCTGGGGCTGTTTAACCTGGAGAGGAGGAAGCTGAGGGGAGACCTTATCACCACCTACAACTATCTGAAGGGAGGTTGTAGAGAGGTGGGTGATGGTCTCTTCAGCTAGGTGACAGGAGATAGGACAAGGGGAAATGGCACAAAGCTGTGCCAGGGCAGGTTCAGATCAGATGTTAGGGACTTAGAGTTGTCAAGAACTGGAACAGGCTGCCCAGGGAGGTGGTTGAGTCACCATGCCTGGATGTGTTTAAAAAAATGGCACTTAGAGATACAGTTTAGTGTAGGATGGGAACGTTTGGACTTGATGATCTTAAAGGTCTTTTTCAACCTTGTAATTCTGTGATTCTATGTGACTTCACACTTTGGTGGCCTCTCACAGCTGTAGAAAGGAATATTATTTGAAAATCTCATTCTGTAGGCAATTTTACATAAGTTTGAGATATGAAGTTTATTGATCTCTCTCCTAACTAGAAACACCTTTTTGTACTGGAGCTTCATTTACCTGGGGGAAAATACACATGTTCTGGTAGCAGCCTTTTCACATGCAGTTAAAGGCTGTGTTAGTACTTTTATTTTTAAAAGGTTTTTAACTTAACTATAAAATAAAAATTGCTGCAGGACAACATTTGTTGTTCACAATTAAAATTAAACATAGTGGCATATTTAATAGAAGGGTGAGAGTGGTAACAAAGACAGAGGAAGCAGAACAAAGAGAGAGGAAGCATTGAGTGGAAATAAAGTTTTCCTCCAGTCATGCTTTTTGCCCTTTAATAGCTGAAAAAGAGCTATAAATTCTAAAACAACAAAAAGGTGCCTATTTGCACAATGATTTCATTATAACATTCTAGGAAACAAAACCACATTTCACTCTGATAAATGAGCATATATAGTGGCTGATTTCTGAACACTGTCTTAGTCTTAAAAGATAATTATCTTTGGTCTTACATTGTTCATGTGTTAGTTCAGTGAAAAGATGCATTTATGGAAAAAGATTGGAAAAGAGGTAAGAAAATTGTGTAAAAAAGTTCAAAGAAATTTTAGAAGGCAGGAAGATAAGATAAATTAGGAAAATGGAATGTAAACTAATTGTGAGGGAATAATAAACATGAGAAGAAGCTGAAGCTTTTTGTAAAAAAGAGAGAAACCAATATGAAATAGTGATTAATAGCTGGAGATTTTAATGGAAACTTTAACAGACAAATATCCAGATACTGATTTTCAAATAGCCAAATACAATAAAGTCATGTATAGAAAATCATAAAAAAGCTGCAAGAAGCCAGAAATAATCATTGCATAGTGCTCCCATTTTAATACTCTCTAGAAACCTTTAGAACTGTAATAATTATTGCTAGAATAACAAATGCACTGGTTATTCCAGAACTAACCAAAATCTTTTCCTAGCCTGGATCTGAGACCTGGAAAAAATTATTAGAAGCTTCTGGTTATTTTTGATGCCAAGCTCCTACTAGGCAGATTTCAGTTTCCAAAGCTCTCCATGTGCTGGCCACTCAAATGCAGTATGAGAAAATTGGCAGATATTTGGAAGAGTTACAAGTCTAACTCTTAATCTCTGTTTTAGAAAATGCAGACTTTTTGTTTCCTTCTCCTTGTTACACTGACGTTGCAACCCCTCACCTTCAAGTGATACTAATGTGAATCCTTCTGGTAAAAGGTGAGAGGACAAATATTCCATGAAAGAATATAATACCTTCCAGTTGAGTCAGACAACACTGCTGGATCAGAGGATGACATTAGTGAGGCTTAATAGATTGAAGCACATTTAACAAATACCAGCAGATCAGATTCAAAAGCATGAGAATAGAGAAGGGAGATTTTTAAAGAAAATATGAGATAGAACTTAAAAAGGCTAATAGTCTGAAACCCAGTTATATATCAAAGCCTAAAGTGTAAGAAATTATAGAGTAAAATAAAGTAATTGTATAAAGCTTTTTAAAAATTATTTTTTACAAAATTCAGTACAGTATGTGCCAAAGAACATAGGCTGACTCACCATAATACCATATAACTGTAGAACAGCTTGGGTTGGAAGACACCTTAAAGCACATCAAGTTCCAACCCCTCTGTCATGGGTAGGGACATCCTCCGCTAGACCAGGTTGCCCAAAGCCCCATCCAACCTGGCTTTGAACTCTGCCAGGGAGAGGGCAGCCTAAGAATCTATCCTTTTTCAGCTTAAGGCCATTACCCCTTGTCCTATTGCTACAAGCCCTTGTAAACAGTGCCATTCCAGATTTCTTGTAGACCCTTTTTAGGTACAGAAAGGCTGCTATAAGAACTTTCTGTAGCCTTACCTTTCCCTAGGAAGAACTTGTACCATTCAAAATGTGGGTTTTTTAATTTTTCTCCTAAGTTTTTTAATACCAGTGTAAAGGATGAATAAATGCAACTATTTTTACTTCATTATTTACAGGTTATTTACAAGTTGACCGTTCAATCAAATAATTTTCTCCTCTTCATGTTTCAAGGTATCTTTTAATTAATTACAGTATAATCTGTATGATCATAATATTCATTCTGGTTGAATTTAGTTGTCATGTATGGTATTGAATACTGTACAAAGCAATGGTTCAGTAGTGGACTTCATAGAGCCAATGTATTTATGTTTTAAATTGCCCAATCCTTTTATGACTAAATACTCAGTTTTCAGACAATCATGTAATGGTTTCTTTATATAACTTTGTCTAACGACCTTCTTTCCTGATTTAAAGATATGTTGCCTCCACATGGCATCATATATGCAGATATTCAGGTACAGCAGTGCAGACTAAGAGTATAGATCTTGAAGCATCATTAATCAATAAATTTTGAATTGGCTTTATTACTTTACGATTACTATAGTCAACCTTTTTTCTTCAAATCCTTATGTATCATAACAATTTCGTGACCAAAATTAAAGAAAGTACGTGTAACAGATAAATTCTTCTCACAACTAAGGGTTTATAGGAATGAAACTAAATGGATAGTTATTATTTGTTCCAGTAGGACCTCTTGCCTTGTATCACTCTGTGTCTCTTGCTTTGACTTTAAATGGTCATTTACCTTGGTTTGATTAAATTATAAATTATGTAATCATGACTGGAGAAAGGATTCTGATTTCTGCACTACGTATTTAATCTGAAATTTTAAGATGCTGAAGACATTAAATGATAATGGAAAAAAAAACTTTAGCTGGTAATCAATAATATATGAAAAGCCTGATGCCATACAGCAGAAATGCTGTACATTCCTACTCTACCAAAATGAAAAGGAAAGTTTGAGGCATACTAGACTGAGCAGCAGATTAAATTAAAATAGTATACTAAGTAAAATATGTTATTTCTTTGCATAGAAAGCTAACAGGGCATTTGGTGTTGGGTTTAATTTTGATCATCTGAAAAAAAGCTGCATTTATAGGTGTTTATCCAGATAACTAAAAGTTTTGGCAAGACTGTGAGAAAAGTAGATTTTTGTGTTGAAGATTGGTTAGTATACAAGACGGATGAGAAAGACTGGTTTCATTATCCTTGCAGAGAAAATTGGTTTTTCTGTTTGAGAAACTTGAAAACATGCTTTGGATAATTCATACAAATAAGTAAGTAAAAAGAAAGGGGTTCATTTCATCATGTCTCTTTAAATCTGTACTGTTGTTCTTGCCTTGTCTTTTCATTGGAAACCTAGTGTTAGTAATGTAGGCAGCCTGCTGTGGCCAGAACAGTAGTTTCATAAAACAGGGTAGTGGTAATGATGTCTGTGAACCCCATGGAGATAGCTTGAAACTTCTGACAGTTGCTTAATGAAATTAGGACTTTCTTTTTTACTTGGAAATCTTTTTATTTCACTAATTGGACCGTATTTTATGGTGATGTAACACATGGTTAAAACTTACATCTGTGTTGTGTCATTTTTAGTTTCAATCTCTATATTCTTGATCTGTTTATTTACTGAGAACAATTACCCTTTTAGGTAGTGTTATATATTCTCACTAGCTGAAATAGCCCTTGGAAGTTAAAATAATTAAGTGTTCTATCATATTGACAACAAGCCTTACCTGATAAAAATCTCAGCATTAACTAAAGGGTAGAGTTTGTTCTACAGGAGAGGTTGGTACGTGTCACTGAGTACCATGGATGGCTTTACGAGGAGCTAATTGTTCCATTTGTCTTAACTCAAATAATTAGAAGACCTGGTCACTAGGTCTGCCCACTGTGCAGTATCTTTTTGTCCACTGCAAGCTGCAGTGTAACAAGCAATGAGATTTGGAGCTGATCTTCATCCCACAAATAAAGTTAGTGCATCCAGATTTGGAAAATGACAGCAGTAATATTCCCTTAGTAAAGCTGGAGCTTAGCCCTGTTATACTTATTAAAAAGCCTATTCATACAAATTAAATCCATTCTATATCCTGGCCTCTGATGACAGCTCCATTTTTTTTTTCTTGTCTGGTTTGAATTACCTCAAGTCTGTACCCAGAAAGAATTTATCCCTTTCAAGAGACTTCTCCAAGCCTATAATAAATTCACATGGGTCGTCCCTTCAATGTGGTGAATTTGCATTATTATTTCATTATGAGAAGGAAAGAAAGAGGATTAGATCTCTTGCAGCATTGGCAGCACCTAATTCAACCTGAACACATGATTAAAGCTGGCATTTATGACTTTAACTGTCAAAGAAAACTAATTGTAAACCGAGAGCTGTGGATAATTATGGCCTTCACTATTAAACCGTTTTTCTCCTATTTATCACAGGACAAACTACAGACAATACTACTGTTTGCATTTAGCTCTCGGTTACTTGGAGCCTATTTATGCAAATGAAAATTTATCTAGATTCTCAAATTGATGGTTCTGTGTTAACTTAGTTTCAATCATTCTGCAAAAAAACATGAAAAAAGGTGGCACTTAGTCTGAAATATCCATGACACTGCATTTTGTATTGTCTTTCTTGTAAGTACCCTTTGTTTTTAGCATCTGTCTAGTTAATTTGTTTCACATGAATGCTACTGAATAAGTTACTTGAACTACCTTCTCACAGGAGATATTTTCCTTTGTCTTTTATTATAATTCATGTCTCTTGTATGGATTTGTCATCTTGTAGAGTTGTATACATCATAGTTTAATAAAGCGTGTGTACACTTATAGAGAAAGTATTCCCTGAGACTCTGGAATAAATGTGATAAAAGTAGGCTTAATGTGATTAGATGTGAAGAGCAGGAAATTTGGATGCTGCACAAGGTGCAACCAACAATTTTGAACTTTTTCTTGAGGTGGTGCTAACTGAAGACCAGGGTACATTGACTGGGGCTTCTGACCTTTCAAAAGAAATATGAATAAGAAATTATAACATGAACAAGAAATATAAAAACAATTAAAAAGTGTATAAGGAATAACTTTATGTTGTACCACAATAAAAGAGTCACAATCAACTAACAGCTGTCTATATGACAGAAAGAAATTATTTTTCACTCTAATGTATAATTATTCCATGCCCCGAAGTGCCACTGTGACAAATATAACTGGTTTACCAAAGAGTTAGCTTCATTAGTAATCTTTGACATGACAGTCCTGTGTGCAATCTTTTGGACAGGAATTCCTACATCTCTAGTTACTGGAGCTGGAAGAGCTGATGTCACTGTTTCCTGTACTCCCTCCCTAAATACCTTCTGGATACTGTGAAAATACTGACAAGGGACGTAGTACAGCTGATAATGCAGCAGAATCAGCAGAATCAGCATTATTTAGGAAATAATTGTGTGCTTTGTTAGTGAATGAAGTAAAAAGTTGTTGATGGCAACAGGCAAAATAGAAATAGAACAAAAGTGTAAATATCAAAAAGCCCTTAGGATGTAGTCTACAGTAAAATCCAGAAGTACTGATACACTGTGACTGAGATCCTAAACTAACTGATTATATTAATCCAATGCACATTATTTTCTGTTTTTCATTCAGTTACCTTCGAGGATCTGTGCCTTACATCATGTTTATCTATATGTGAGGACTTTCTAATGGGATAATTTTTTACTGTGACCAAACTGGAAAACTAAAACAACCCACAATGGACTCCCTAGGAGTATAAATAAATGTGTTCTTCAGCTACTGAACAAAAATTACATGACTCAGTCTTTGCCCCGGAGAAACTTACACTGCAGTTCTAACAACAGACAGAACAGCTATCCATACTTCTGTACGGTGACTGAACTAAGAGAATGACCATTTCAATACACTCAGAGAATGTAGCTCCAGATGTGTTGAATCAGAAAGGTTTACTTAAAGATTTGAGCTGTTTATTATTCTGTCCAAACTTTTTTTTTCACCATTTTACTTACAAATTCTAATTTTTTGCGTATCTCTCTGCTCCCTCCATCTCATTGCAGGCACAGTTAATTTAAACCATAACACCAATAATCTATGTTTGCTGGATGTTATCTGTTTCTTGTAAAATGGAGTGTGCTATTGCTAATCAAGTGGACTGATGACTGAATCAATTTAGATGCCAAACTAGTTGTAGTCATTCCCAGATCAGTTTTTAGGTATTTAAAGGGGCATGGTAGCCAAACCAATTAAATTAATCTAATTTAATTCAGGTACAGATTTGCATTGACAGGATGCAAATGGTGACAGAGTAACTTGCACCATAGAAGAAATAGATTTCTGGAATATACAATTTAGAACGTTTTAACTGTAATTACTGTTAATATATTGGTGTCTCTCTGTAGGGCCTTGTGATGGAGAAACCCAATAATTCTATGGATTTCAGGTATTCCGAATAAACAATTACATGATTCAAGGTGTGCTTCTGAAAATAATAAAGATGGAGTCATAGAGCAGTAACACATTTGTAAAACCAGGTCAAAACAGAAAGTCAGACCAACCAAGGTATTAAGATGCTATGCTCACACTATAACCCTACAGATCTGAGAGACAATTGTGTGTTTAAAATTTCTGTCAACATGATTTCCAGCTTTTAAACTCTGTTGACGTATTTGTCAGCATTTTATAACACAACCTTCAGAAACTTGGAGAAAAATGCATATAAAGAAATATTAAAAATATTACGAGTCAAGAGTTTAAAGTATAGCTAAGGTAATAATGACTTTATCTGTAAAGAGAGACTACAAGCAAA
Source organism: Porphyrio hochstetteri (assembly GCA_020800305.1). Classification (NCBI taxonomy): domain Eukaryota; kingdom Metazoa; phylum Chordata; class Aves; order Gruiformes; family Rallidae; genus Porphyrio; species Porphyrio hochstetteri. The sequence continues at coordinate 29,473,158 of CM036938.1, forward strand.
ACTTACCAACAGAAGCAATAGACCAGGATATAATAAATTCCTATGACAGTGTTTGCCATAAAGAAAGAAAAGGTGAGGAAAGAAACAAAGGTCAAAATGAAACATCTATTTTTTATAAACTGTATTACCTATGAAATAAAGACATATTGTGCAATTGGTATCTCGCCAGAAATAATAGAAATGATGTCTACAGTAGAATTCTAGAAAATGCAATGGAATGTTAGCAAATCCGAAAAAAACATCTTTCAGACACAAAGTAAATGATGCTTTAATCTTTGAATACATGAGAAATGATAAAATAATGCTAGTGCAATGCCTTTGAGAGACAATCTGGCAAAGACCTAGGATACAGTAAATCTTTAAACTTGACTAAGTGGGGAAAGAGGTAAGGTAAAAATAGAAAAGAAAATGTAGCTTTTACTTAGAAACGTAAATTAACCAGAAATAGATAACATTTAATAAATACAAAAATTGATATCTTTTAATATTTTAAAGACAATTGAATATTCAGACAAATAGGAAACAATCCTGGATTTTGGAATGAGTTTTCATGACTTCCAAGGTCTCAGAATGTGTGATTAATATGAAAGAAATTTACTAGTGCTATCCAAAAGAGATAAGTGACTTGAAATCGGTGGAGGGAATATTAGCTGAGGTGAAAAGGAGGAATCATTAGCTGGATAGCTTTAGTCATTTTGTAGATAGATCTGTTTTCTGAAGACAGCTGAAGTTACATATTACATGTATTCACATGAAATGGGGGAATGGATTGGTAAGGAGAAATTATCAGTTCAACACTCAGAACATTAATAAAATAACCCACATAACACAACAAAGCATTTCCTAGTGGTGATACATTAAAAATATCCATTATCAGAGAATCTAAAGCAGAATAATTTTACAGAAAACTCTGAAATACTTGAAGTAAGGCTTCAGATCAATCAGAGAATATCATAAGTAATTATTCTGGTATGACATCAGTAAAAGCCATGGAGCTTTTACTGGTTGGAGCGCTGGTCATACCATGGGAAACGTAACACACAACTGAGGAAAAAAAAACAACTAAGGACGATCAAAGACTCAAGAATTTTAGGTATATAAAGGTCATTGGAGGAATGGTTTTAAGGGAAAGGGTTGAGATGAACCAAGGAAAAATGAATATGTAGACTTTGTTGATGCAGTGATAGAACTTGGAAAAGGTAGGATGCAGTAGTAAGAATAAATAAACATGACTAATTAGGTAAGTAGTTTTATTCAAAACAACAGTTTGCAAATTTGGAAGTGATAAAAAGGAAACACAAGGTGGTGAAGATGTGGTTAGATTTCAGAGTTTTGTTAGATCTCAAACTTTAGGGTAAGAATTATATTTATGCTAGTAAGAAAAATACCTAAGATTATTGCAACAAGGTTATTGTGTTTAATCAAGGAGAAGGGAATTCATGTTTTAGTGCTTTATTTTTACTTCTTGCAAATAAGATCTAATGGGTGAAAACCTTTCAACATCTGTCCTAGTTGATTAATATAGTTACATCTGCTGAATGTTATCTCACTTCTGACTTAGTGAGATAACATTTATGATTACAAACCTTTTTATTTTTTTTTTTTCTTGTCTGGGAGGTGTCCTCCCAGCTTTTCTAGGCTCTGTATCAGGACCATATGACTGTGTATATTAATGGATAGTAGGGAAGGAGATAGCCATATTACTTCCTGATGTTCTTCTGTGCTCAGGACAGGGTATCCTTAAACACTTTCAGGAATCATAAGATGAGAACATTCCTTGTCATGAGAAATATAGTAATGTAAATGACATTTTAGAAAGAATAAATCCTACCCTTCTCTCCCCACTTTTTTCCCTTTTTCCCCTTCAGATCCACTCTTTAATCCACTAGAACTATGTTATAGAATACTTTTTGGTACTCTTTTTTTCTGTTGTGAATTTTCATTTCCATTGCTGGCTAGGAAGTCTTTTCTTCAACTGCTTTGCCAGAAACCACAATTTCTCCAGGAAATCAGACACTCAGGGTTTCATTCTGAGGTGGCAGATTGTTGTAAAACTACTTCAGCTCATTTAAAGGATTTAGTTTTTCCTGGAGAATATACTTCAGCACTTTATAGTGCCAATCTCGTAATTGGAGCCTATTAAATGACCTTTCTTGCCCCTGTATGTATGCATCAAGAATATGCCTGGTGAAAAAGAACTGGTAACACCAATAATAAACCTTCTTTTCCAGATTTTTCCCTAGACCACTAAATACATGTTTTCTTAACTCCAGTAGAACCTATTAAGGGTGTGTCAGCAAAACAAAATGAGATTTGGGTCTCAATTTTTCTGCAAGATAAATACATTAAAAACTATGATCACTGGTCAATATCAACAGAAGAAAAAGTGCTTATGCTTTAGAAGTATATAGAGTTCTAACAATAAATACAGAGATGTTTTCACATTAAAAATACATCTTTCAGAGCTATTTAAATTAAAAAAATAGCAAGACTTTTGATATTCTTGAAGCATTTACATTCCTACTATGAAATTGTCCAAGTATACTTGTTAGCCTGACTTAAAAGTTATGGTCTGAGTTCTATCTTACTGACTGAGACACATGCAAGAGTAGCTTGAACTCATTCCCTAGAGAAAATGCCAGTGATGTCCAAACAGCCACATTGACAGCAGGTTTTTTGGATCCATTTTCTGATTGCTGTGTTCCATAGGTGTTTGTGATGGATGCCCACTGGCTGTGTACAGCATTATTCCAGTAGTGCTTACCTTCATGCGATTTATGAGCTAGTGTAACTTTTATGTTGTCTGCAAAAGGCATTTCATTTTTCAGCTCATAAACCTTCTGTTAGGAGATCTGATAAAACCAAAAACCAAGTTTCAGGGGAGTATTAGTTCATTGCTGTTAATTATTGCTTTGTTTTAAAGAAAAGCTGATTAGACTTTCATGGAACATTAAAAAAAACCACAAAAAAACCACAAAAAAATTAGGTCTCGGACAGCCAAAATTCATTACAAGAGAACTAAAAATGTGATGGGGGCTCACTTTCTGGCTCAAAATACAGTTAACAGTGCAGGATTGAGGATAGGTATCTACCAATCACTTGCACACCTACCCACTATAAATTATCTCGTGGTTTAATGTGACTTGACATAGCTTGTCACTTCCTACAGCACTAAAGAATATGTTTCTACAAAATCTGCAGCATTGCCTGTAATACAGCATATAACTAACAGAATATCAGAGTACAAGGAACTATTTGGAAGTTGTATTTTTTTTGTTGTATATTATTAAACTCTGTTCCCACTTTCTTTCTAACCAGCATAGCCATAGAGGAATTTTAGAAGGCAAAACTCAAATGACTTAAAAGGAAAATATTCATTTGTTTACATTCCCTGACTTAGTTACATTACACTGATTTACTTTATTCATTGCATATCAGATGCACACATCCTCTCAGATACCAGTACCTGAAATTCACTGAGAAGCAAGGGCCAACTTTCTGAGTTGTAGGGGATCTTTGGGTTGCAGCTGGTGTGCCTGACAGCAGCCATGGGCAGACTCTGCTTTCTGTGCCAGACTGTGTCCCTGAACCGGGGACAGAACAGTGTCACAGAAATGCATTTTGTGTCTTGAAGCATCATAGATCACTGTTTCAAAGTTTACATTAAAAAGAAGGGATTGTTGTTTTCTGACAGGGTTTACAGACATGATTTTCTTTGTTCTTTTCTGCTACCTTTAGTTGAAAAGAACTGGGAATCTTTGCTTCAATTCCTTTTGTCTTTAGAGGACGACATCCCCAAAAGCTGGGAATCTTTTTGATGAGACGGTCATAAGTATTCTGTGATGTGTAATATTTTTTCTACATGACAAAGGCTAATAAATTCTAGAGTTACCTATTTCTGTGGCAATTTTTCATGCTGTATTCTGGTGAGATCACAGCCACTTGTTGGAAACACCTTTTTGCTGATCTGAAATCCAGATGGACAGTGAAGTGAAGCACTTCGAAGTTCTTTGTGCTCAGCTCTTTGAAAGATTCATTTAAAGTTTCTAGGTATGAAAGAAACTTTATTAATGCTGTAACTGCTGGATACTGAGGTAAGGACAGTCATCATGCTTCCTAAAATAAACTGTTCTCAGACTTTCCCTCAAGCCAAAAGAGTAGAATTACTAAAGCTTTTCCTCTAAGAACTCTGCAAGCTCCTCATTTGTTCTTGGGAGATTAAACCTGTCACTCTCAAAGAATTTTTAAGAAAACATGACAAACCAGTGTCTGGCTGTTTGTAAAAGCTCAGGAAATTTTAATTAGCACAGTGCTGAGGTGGCACAATGTTAAGAGTCTTGAAATCGTCAAGAGGATACTCAGGGTTTGCATAGGATAAAATTAAAGGGTTTTTTTTGTTTCCAAGTATGATGCTTTAGAGCACTTTTACAAGATTTTGGTGGTCATTTCCAACATTCCAGAAGCCTTCTTAACTAATATACTTGATTTTCATGGTGGTACATAAAGTGCTTTTTCTTTTCCACTTGCCATATTTGCAAATTCTTTCTTTTCTTCAGACACATTCATTGCCACAGTGAAAAGAAATATATTCTGAAGACACTGAAATTATTTTACCATATGACTTGTGGATGACTGCAGGCTTTCCAAATTGTAGAAAGATATCCACAGTAGCAAAAGTAAATAAATCTGGAATGAGTTTTTGGTAGCTGAAAATTGCAGCTTCCCTGGAGGTGCTAAAATATTCTGGTCCTATTGACACCTTCAAGATGAAACTATAAACTTCTGGTTGTCACACAGAAAAACAATATCTGAATGAGAACTTTTTGAACTTGTATATGACCAGTGTTCTCTCCTCCTCATTTCACTACATGTATATCCATGATGCAAGCTAAGTAGCCCCTGGGTCTTGGTTGGGAGTTGTGAAGTGAAACTCCTTGGATGACTGAAGAGGCACTGCAGTTGGCAGTGACATGTTCCACTGGAGCATGGGTTAGACATTTTGAAACTTGATGGTTATCTTTGTTGCATGTTTCCCAGTTAGCATTCAGCAATCTCATTCTGACACTGCAAGGTCTGACACCTGTTGTCATTGGCTGGACTGAGACACTCCAAACAGGAGAAGCGAGCCTGCTGTTTGCAGAAATTGCAGTTATCCAAGTGACTGAGGAATCCACTGTGTTTTCCTTTTTTCTGTTTGATGTGATTTTGGCTCATATGGGAACCCAGTACTACAGATACACACTTATTATGCTTGCAGTTAAGAAAGAAAATTTTTCTTTCCTTTTTAAAAATATGAAATCCCAAAATAATCAATATGTATGACTTACTTTACATACAGACAATTAAGACCTATTCCAGCAGAAATCAAGTGATTGAGATTTTGGTTGCTAGTAACAGCTTTGATTGTTCCTTTTTTTTTTTCAGGCCTTTGCAGTGTTGTAATATACATGACACAAAATCAGTAAACATTTAGATCTTTCGAGAAGCAGATTCTAATAGCCACAACCTTTTAGCTACACAACCTATGGTAGCTGTGTCTGCTTACGTAAATAAGGCATTAAAGGCCCCAGTTCACAAAGGTATTTCTGTATCCAGATGTCATTGATTTCAGCGGGAATTAGAGTCGCAAATAAGAATTAGGAATTGAATACTTTTCCTGAACTGAACGTGTTGTTTCTCTTGTCTTCTCTTAATAGAAAAGAAATGCTTAGTCACTGCCATTATGAAAATTGAGCATGAGCAAACAGCTTGAACTTTCTGCCGTAACAAACTCCTGGAAACTAAAGAATGATGGAAACTATCTAAAAATTTTTTGTGCTAGTGGGTATTTTTCATGCTGTGGCTGCTTCTGTAAGCGGGCAAAACCCAACAAAATATGAAGAATTAAGATGAAAATGAGAACTAAATTATTAATATAACAAAGTACTGCTGCTTTCTCTGTGCACATTTCCAAATCTATTGGATTTTCTCTCATTGTTCTGCATAAATTGCTTCTGACTATACAATGGACTTCAGCAGGGCCATAGCTTTCAGGTTCTTGATTTTTCATAATTCACTCAAATGCCAGCTCAATGACATTAAGTGGAAAAATAGAAAAAAAATGTCTTCACTTTTCCACAGAAACAATTTTGAAAATCCATTTACATGGAAAATAAAGAGGCATTAAACCCAGTGCAAATCTGCAGCTGAATACAAAAATGTGAAAGCATAATATTTTATTTTTCCAGATAACACAATACAAACCATTATTTATTGCCTGAAAGGGTTGAAGAGTTCTGAGTTCTGTGGAAGTGGGCTGTTTTTCTAATTTAAAATGTGGTAAAATAACTGGCTAAAAACTTTTTTTTTTTTAATTTAAAGAAAAGAAACCTTAAGCAGAGGCCTTCATGAGAGAATTTTAAGAAGTATTAGTGTTTATTAAATAGCCTTTCATTTTTGTTCATTCGTGCTAATGCTTCTCAAACTGTTCAGTCCTTGACATGATGTTGTAAGATTTTAAATCCTACAAACTGTTTACCACTTGCCAAGCTGCAATGCTCTAGTGAGTGTTCTGTAAGATATTTTGCTGAATAATGTTATCAACCACACAGTTAAGTCAGGAAAATAGAATTTCTATATTAAGAGGAAAATAGCTAATCCATGTCATGAAAGAAAGTAGAAAAGACATTTAGTAATATTGCAAGTGCATATTAAATAAACCTGTGCATACTGTCTAACCAGGAGATCTCAAATGCTACATGAGAGTACCAACCTGTTTGACTGGCACAACTGAAAGTATGTTTTAGGGGGTTAGGAATGTTCTCCAACTGTCCAAGTATGCCAGACCATATAAAATTTTTAATGCATTGAATTGCCTGTAGATTACCTTGAAAACAAATTTTTAAAAAAGTTAGGGCTTATTTTCTTATTCTTGTGCTAAGTGGACTTTTTGGGCTACAAGATTATTGACATATATTTCAAGGAAAAATGAATTTTTATACCCGTAGCACTGGAGAAGTACAGACATATTATTTACTAAGGCTCCTTGAGGTAATACTGAAAGATCTGACCAAAAAAAGAGCTCTGCCTTCTTCAAGTTCCTGTATCTTGGCTTTTCCTTGAAGGATATAGAGAATGTGATCTTGTTCTGCCAGGTTGTAAACTTCTGCGTGTTGGGCAAGTTTTGACAATAGGTCACATGAAGCATAAGGAAGACGGCTTTCAAAGGTACACAAAAAATCTGTGTCAGCATCCTAAAGAAATTTCAAAAAAATTCAGCTTTGCATATTCATGAAATTAATTTCTCTTGGTGTAAAAATTCTTTGTGCATTCCAGAAGAATTTAATCCCTGTTAAGAAGGAAAAAAAGGACAAAATCTGAGAGAGGGAAAAAAACCCCAAACAACTTACCCACAGAAAAAAAGATAGCATTCATACAAGTGTTCTGGCACAAAAGTTAACATCAGACATTATTATTCATATCAACAAAATACCGAATCATGTCCTAATGGCAAATAAAAGTACTTATAACACTAAGGAATAAGATATTCTATGTGGCTTGCTGGGATACTGCTTCAACCAGCTGAGAAATGGCCATATCCCAGCATGGAACATACATAAAAATATTTGTTGTTGTGATTATAGAGTGGTATCATGCTAATACAAGAAAACTGGAAACTTAAAACTGAAAAACAAGAAGTTAAAAGTGTATTTTCTATCAATAACAAGAGATAGACTATTAAAGTCTATTAAATTGATGAAGAATATCTTGATTTGACGATTGACTTAATACTGCTTTCTTCATGAAAAAGAGTGACCCCAGTATGGTTTCAAAATTTCCTTTCTATTATTTCTATTTTCACACCAAATAACTTTTAGGAAGAATTTTTATTTCCATTCATCCTCCTGATCCCTTATGATATTCCAAATTATGATGAAATCTGTGATTTTAAAAAAACCCTTTATTTTGTACTGTACACCGGCTTACACTGTGGAAGTGCAGGAAACCTATTTCCCATACATGAAGAGAATATATGTGTGTTTTGTACCACCTGGGCTATTGGAATCCACCAGTTAGGCCTGTTTTCTTACATATTTCAGTTTTTTTTTCTAGCTGTCATACCCACTTGAATTGCATTCTGTTCCTGCCTTTGTATTTGCTCTCCACTAGGAGGTTAGTTTGTGTCATTTCCAGAGAAGAAACTGATGATCATTATTTAGCAGGACGTTGCTATGGACAGGTATTGAGTTTGTTGTTGCTTACATCTAGCAGAAATCTGGAAACTAAGAAGTTTTCAGGCAGCACATGTAAAAGTTCATCAGGGCTTTTATCTGGCTCCATCCAGATTGATATAACAACTACATGCAGGTGTCAATGTGAATTAGGAAGGAGACAGTTACTCTCATGATTCACTGTTCACAGCAGGAGTCAGCCCCCAGTAAGTCATGATTTTCAAGTGGCATTATTTAAAGTTAGCAACTTCAGCTACTAGTTAAGTGACATGATAAAATTTCTAAACACGAGCTATGTGTGTGCAGCTCTTTTAATAGCTTGAAAAAAAATATAATTTTTCAAGATTTTGGATGTAACAGCAGAAGGTCTGCATAAGAGATTATCTTTAGAAAGATTCTTTAATTCTGTTGAAAGATCTAACTGTGACCATTCACAGGCACTGCTAAACCTTCCTAGATTACTTCATCCAAGGATGTGATCTATGACACTAAAAAAACCTGGCTCGGTCAAGTTTTTTTAACCTTTCTGTTTTCCAACTTTCCTTCTGTCTCAGACAACTATAGCAAAAGCTACCACCACTGCAAATTTTTATTGGGATATAAAGATCTCACACTGGGCCCCTGAAACACTAACAAAAGCCCAGGGGCCTCAAGTCCTGTGTGACATCGAAAAAAATACATGATGGGATGAATTTGTGGTGGCCTCCTGGCATATAAAAACACAGAAAATTGACATGACAGCAGCTTCTGCTCAATCATATATAGTACAGGTGGCAGCTGCTCCAACAATTTCCGCTTCTCGCTCTGCTCAGCTTTTCCCAGCAGTAGCAATGGCAGAAGTACCGTGACTCAAGCTTTCAAAGGCACGAACCTCTGGAGAAATCTGGCACAAAATGCTATTGCGCCAATTCAGCTAAAGGCAAAGCAATTGCTGCCTGCAGTGGTGCATTTCTACCTTGATGAGCTACTTAGAGAAATCGGAAACTGTCCATCTGAAAACCTGTAATAAATCTTTCCGCTGGCCTGATCTTGCCAGTTTAGTCTGTTGGATTGCTCGCTTGCACATCAACAGGCATATAGATGTTTAGCATGAATGGATATGTTTAGCATGGCAGGAAATATTATAACAGACAAGAGATTCAGATTGCTACTGCAAAATGCAGAGCATCTGGCAGATATGAAAGTGAACTTGCCAAGAATGAATTAGAAATATGCATATAGTTCCGAAATCGCTTTGTTGCTGGCTTATAAATCCAAAGGTGACCAAACTATAATCCGCTGTATGGTAACAATTAGAAACTCACGCCTTCTCTTCCATCTTTGCCCCATTTGATGCTCAATTTAGTATGTTTTACCCTGTTATAATTTTGTAGTCTGGATTAGCTAACAGTCTCTTGTTGGTACATCAGGTTAAACACCAACATTTCTTATTTATTTAATTTCCTATGAAAATTCCAGAGTCACACTGAAAAGGGGCTTTTATAGAATCCGTATTTTGAAATTTTCAGCTTTGTTTTGGACAACAAAACATTAAAAAAAAAAGAAAAGAAAAGACGTGCATTTCATCTTGAATTTAATCATTTCTCAGAAGAAACAGCTTCCATAATTGGGGGTTGATATTTATGGCAGCTTTGCACCATCATAGATCCATTGTAAAAGCAGCAATAATACGAAAGGAAAGAGGATTTTTTTAGAAATACTTGATTAATGACAGTATATGGACTAGCAAAATACCATTGTGATGATAATGAGATAGTTTGCCTGCTGCTGGTGTTAACTGAGCGAGTTCCATTATGGTATTGAATCCATCATTTGCTACAGTTTGCAGTATGGGTTTGGTTGCACTTTAGTCTTTCTTGCTTTCTACCGCCCAATCTATTCTCATAATTTATAAATATCTGCAATCTTAAGATATTCTATCACAGAAAAGTCACAAAGAATATAAATTACAGATCTGTCATTAAGTAGTGGACAAAGGTCATAAATAAACAAGTTCTTTGAGAACAGGTCTTGTAGTCCTGCTTTTTGTTCTATGACAGCCCATTTGACTGTAATGCCAGTTATGCACCCCAGCCATTTCATGTGATGAGAAGAAAGAGTGCATCAAGGAAGGCTTTGGCCATGGTAACCTAGAGGGGACAAATTTTCTGAGTACATCAGCCAAAGAGAGTGTGGGTTCAGGACAACCAAACTCTAACCACTCTTGGGAAAAAGTAGAGGGGATTTAAACAATTCAGTTTTATTTTCAGCACAATCAAGTATTTCAGATGTCAAAGACTGTACTGCAAAACTCAGTTTGGTATTTATCACCTTACCTATGAAGGAAGAGGAAAAGAGTACAGAGGAAAATGATGACTGCAGTACTACCTGCCTGCTAGCTGAGGCATATGCACACTGTAAAGGTTTAATTACTGCTTATTTATGAATGGAACTAATGAGCAACAAAGCATAAATGAGATTTTAGAGTGGATTTGGAGAAGACAAAAACAGTGACAAAGAACAAGCTTAGTCACAATACAAAAGACATAAGAGAATCATGAAAGAAACTGGAATCAGTATCTGTGTGGGAAATGCATGAAAAATTAATTTCATAGAATTATCACCCTTGGTGAAGCGTAAGGTTTAGAGAACATGCAAAGAGATGAAGTAGTATATAAAGGGTTTTTATGATGCAGTGACTTGAAGACCAGGATGAACAGTTGCATTCTAATCAGCAGCCCAGGATTTTTGGGCTTATTGTGTTGGTATTTTGATTGCTCAACAATAGTATAGAACAATGCCTGTGATTTGTTTTTCTTTCTCTTGGTACATATCCCTTCACTATAAAAATAATTGCTTGATACTCTTTTGAAAACAAAATGAATAATTACTAAGGAATAATTTTGCAAATTCACGTGGATTGCTTACTCAAGATGTTTTATCAGATTTGTTTGGCTCACAAAATCCCAAATTCCATAGGATTTATTCTCTCTAAACTACAGAAAGAACTGCTATTAAGCAAAAATACTATCAGATAATGAATCAGTATACCTTCCATTTTAGCGCAGAGTCTTTTCAGTGTGGGTAATATTCCTAGGTACGACAATGTAAATTAGGAATTTTGTTAGAGTGATTTGGAATGTATGTTTAGAAAACAATGTAAATAATGTCTTGGGAATCTAAATCTCCATAACCTGCATGTCCTGTGTGTACAGACATTTTTTCACTGCAGCATATTTTATCATTATTAACACTCTACTTATCTGTGAAGCAGTGTCAGCTTTAATTTACAAGATTACCTGAAAACTTTATGTTATACTCTTATGTGGATAATAGTGACTGCTTTCCTAAACATGCTAGCATGGTGCACATCCTTGTCCTTTGAGTTTCTGTCTCTACTGTGAACTCACAGAGGAATCTTACAGTAACAGTATGAACAATCATCTTTGTATTTCTTAGAACCATGTGTGTAGGAGAGGAGGAAATACTAAAAATAGCAACAGGCACCTCATCAAAGAAGAGACTGGTTGGAAGGAGGTGAGATTTATTGCGTCTGGTTTTCTCCTTGAAAGTGGATTTTCAGGCTCTTTTCAGATACCAGTAGGATTCACTCTTTCACAGTCAGAAGTAGTCTGGAATTTCACAGAGAAACTAACAGGTTTTTTGTTTTTACATGACTTCAGGAACTGAGATGCTAGAATTAATGCCCAAATTAAATGATTGCTACACTTCTAGTTTATTTTTTTCCCCTGCATATTAGAGTGCCCTGCTCAACATTCATATGTTCGATCAAATCTAAATTTTTCATTAAATGAACAAAAAAAAAAATCTTGCTCTTCTGCATATATCACTATTTGTTCAGTGTTCCTGTTGGAAGAAAGTTAAAATGGGACATTTCTTGAATAATAGTGGCTGAATAATTTTACTTGTTCAACTATATCAGGAATACTGGGTACTAAGAAATCCAGTATAAATTCTAATTTAATCCAAAATTCCACAGAAATGGCTCTCAAGAGAAATGCACACTGCAGCACTTCCAAGGAACAGTTACTAGGTTCTAGGAATGGAAGCTTTCACACCTAGACTTCCTATGGCAGGACTGACAACTTAAATCCTCTTTGTTAACACTGGACAATTCTAGTTTGCAGTCATCTGACCCAGTGTCCTCTTTATGATAGGTCTAAGGTTGAAGCTACAGGTTGCATCTAGAGGTTGCTGGGAGTGAAGGAGGCAGAAAGCCAACTACTGGAAGAGAAATATTTTTGGAGGAGAGGTCCAAAGAACATCCCTACAATATCTGCCAAGGCAAAGAAATCATGGTTTAGACATATGTGAATCTGAAAGGATATCACAACTTAGCAATTTTATTGGTTCCAGATTGTTCTGATTGCATTAAAATACTCTTAAGACAAGTAACATAACACGAATACACATATATATGCTTTTTAAAAGGATAGACAATGACAGGACAAGGGGGAATGGATTAAAACTAAAGGAAGGAAGGTTTAGATTAGATATTAGGGGGAAGTTTTTACAGAAAGAGTGGTGAGGTGCTGGAACAGGCTGCCCAGAGAGGTAGTGGATGCCTCATCCCTGGAAGTGTTCAAGGCCAGGTTGGATGGGGCCCTGGGCAACCTAGTGTAGATCCAGGCCTGAGGTTGGTGGCCCTGCCTGTGGCAGGGGGGTTGGAGCTCTATGATTCTTGGGGTCCCTTCCAACTCATACCATTCTATGATTCTATGATTCTATATATATACACAGATACATGTATGAAAATTTCAGGTTTGCCACTTGGACAATAGGTCAAGGCACCTGTTAGGCTAGAAAAAATTTCTACTAGTACTCGTCACTTTTTGTCAATTCCAAGGCTTAAAATAAATTGAGACAATTCATTACACATGTATTTGATTGTTGATTCTGCCCCACCTTTCATGCAAGCACAGAAGAGAAAGATCCATACCTGCCTCTGTGGATGCTTTGCTTTCTGTCAGAAGTTGCCATGTCCTCGCCTTGTGTATGGAAAAGAAACAGAGCAATGCTGTCTTCTTCCTTATGATATGATTTCAAGTGCAAGTCTAGGTGTGAATTTGGGAGTGTGCACAGTGACAGAAGCAGACCTGTTTCAATTTAATTGCTTCTAGAGGCAGTGGAAGGAGTCTGTTCCAAAGGCATTACAATGATGCACAGTGAATTCTCTGTGCTGTCTTTTCCCCCATTCTTCCAGCTGCCTGTACGTGGCCTCTACCAAGAATTACAAGCAATAGTATTCTAGTGAATGCCTTCTGTAGACAAACTGGGTTGTTTGAGGGCAAAATGATCAGTAGGCCCTTCACTGTGCTATTTAAAAGATGCATATGAAGCAGTAGAGCACAGAGAAACAACATTGGATGGAAAAAGGAATACATTTGCAAAGTTTTTATTAGTTTTCTGATTGGAAAGGGAATGTAGCTGAATAAACTAAAAGTTTGCTGGATTGATCTTTTGCTCATCCTCATTTTTTATTTTTAATTTTTATGAAATTTCTATGAACAGCACTCTCTTTTTGAGATCATATTTGTTTTCTGTACAAACCTCAAACCATTACACAGTTGTGTAATGTATTTTGGATAAGCAGCCTAAATCTGCTTAAATCCCATTTGCCTCATAATGACACATAATACATGGTTATGATATTGTGTCCACTTTCTCTTAGTGCCATTTCAGTATACAAAGGCTATATTGTGAGGTTTTTTTGGTATGGCAGGGGTCTAAACAGACCTTTTGCTTAAAGAAAATTGGACAATGAACTTAAGCTAACTTTTTCATAGAATTGTCTTAGGCAGAAATAATTTAAATCTATTCAAATCAACAGTGGCAAGAAAATAAATGTGTTTTTGTGACTATTAAGGTTGTTTTTCACCTTCAGATTGGCCATGTGTCAACACAACACTGCAGCTGTTTTTCAAAGATTTTTGTCCTATTGTGATCTTGAGTACTTACAAGTACATATCTTGTTTTTCCTACTGATCCTTTGTGGAGTTCAATGAGTATGTATACTGCGTGGCATGCAGGCTTTTGTTGGCACCATAGCAACAGCAGTGAGAGACCTAGGTGAACACAGAAAATATTTTGAACTTTGAATATGACAACCAGTATCCTTGGTGCTCTCACCAAATATGGGAATAGGACAACACCTAGGAATAGGTTTTCTGCTGAATGTTAGGTAAAGGTGACAGCCTTCACCTGAGTGAAGCACTGGAGTGTTATAATTTCTAGAAAGTAGACAATACCTATGTCTTAGTGCATTATACTCATTGTTAGTGGTCCCATTTCTTACAACCCTGAAAAAGCTATTTATTGTCTCTTATGCTCTCAGTGCTTCAAACTAAAGACACAAAGGAAGCTGGAAGGGCTCAAGCCCTTGCTTATTAGTACAAAGGTGATTCCAGTAAGGTTGAACACCATGACTGTGTCAATTTATTTTTTACCACTACAGATGACTGTCAAGCTGATAAGAAACAAGCTACCTTTTATTCAGGTCCCAGACTGGCCAAGATTTATATAATAGTCTAAAACTGAGCTCCTAAATATCCAAATTCCTAATAAATAGACTTATACAAAAAAATATGCCCTACAATTTTGTAAATTCTTTGCCTTTGAAAGGGTTGTATCAATTGTTGTTACAGACTTTTAATAAACATTTTCATCAACTAGGCTTCCTCATCTTTTAGCAACCATACAGTACGACACTTATGTAGATATTTCAGTTCTACACTTCAGATACTTCAGCAGAATATATTTAAAAGTATTTAGGAGAAATCTAAAATGGTATCAAATAGACTGCCATGCAATCAGTTCAGCTATTTTCCATATACATATTTGTCCTCTAGTGTATTATTCATAAAACAGAGTGGGTATAAATTTGAGTTGGTAACTTTACTGACTTGAATAGAGAAAACACCGCTATGCTTTACCAAGGTTTTTTGAGGTTACCGGTCAAGACCAAAATGTTTTTAATTACATTTCTGCACAGCAAAGCAGGCTTAGGACACCTTACTTTAGGATTAGGCAATTTGTGCAAGAGAAGGTCTTGGCATTTGTAGCTCTTATTGGGAACACCTGCTCTCAGTGTGCTGGAAGTACTTAGTGGCATACATTCCTTTTCTCCCTTCTTCTATGTATGTTTCTTTCTGCTTTCCAGGCTCCTGTTAAATGATTGTCAAGGCCGTGGGTTTCTCCATCTTCCCTGAACTGCACCTACATCCCAATGCCTAATCCTCCAGCAAGCTAAGTCACTGCTCAGCTCCAGTGCCATACTCTCATTTCTAACATGTCCTCTGCCTTCCTATACAACTTGGCTCTTTCTCACCTGTGACAGCCATCACAATTTACCAGTATTTCCTATCCTTCATTTCTCATACTATAACTAGGTGTCCCATTTACTTGTCAAAAGCTTAAATGCGGCAAGTTGTTCTGAATACACCTATTTGGTGTAATTCCAAAAAGGGTTTTGGGAGGTATTTGAAATTACACAAAGTATGCAAGCTGTGAAATCCCTCTGGAGTTCAGTCTTGAGATTCATGCTGAGCAGTTCAAGTGTTTCAGTCCTACACAAAGCTACCCTGAGGTTTTGGGACTTCAGGTGTACCAAACAGAGATTTTTCACCTGGTTTTCTACTCAGACACCTAAAATGTCTGCTATGTGTCTAAGAACATTCCGTTGTGGCAGGAGCTCTTAAATGGTCTATATGGTGCAGCTATATTACTTCCAGATGAGAATTTGTACATCTATCTGCATGTTACTATGTTGTGCCCATGTGGATGTCTTAGCTTGCTTGCTTAAGTCAGCATTAGCATGGGATTTCTCCATTGTATTCCACTGGGACGTGCAGGAAAGTTTCATATGCCCTTATCTATCTGTCTCTCTCTGTGTTAGCAATTCACAGTCTTAAACCCAGTTCTCTGATATTTAATGCTCCTGGTGACTCATGGAGGGTGTTCTAAGACCCCAGATACAATTGTGCAGGAATAGCCCTCAAAGACTTCAAAGTTAAGAGCTTGTGGAAGGTTCTGAAGAGACCACACTGGGTAAAAGGGTTGGCTGGAACATTAAAAATTATTTAAGGAAAAAGAAAAACAGAAGCAGAATATTTGGTAAATGAGAGAATTTCCTACAGAGAAAGTGGTTTGGACCAGATTGAATAAAATATAAGGTATTGGTTTGTAAGTAGCCAAGTCCTATCGAATTTAGTTAGAGTTTCTCTGAGTAATGCCTGACTGAAATCTGCATTAGGACCACAGAATGAAAATACTCTGAAGACACGGGCTGATATGACATTGTAATAGGAAGAATATAAGGTAGGATAGGTAAAAAAAATTAGCATGCAAAAAGTAAACCCCATTCTTCTTTAATTAGACAATTTTTGCGGTGTTCCTCTTTAACTTTTCATCTGGAGGTTGCAGTAAATGATAGCAGTATTGAAGGCATTTAATGGTCTCTGTGATTTAATGCTCCAAAATCTTTCTGCTGGTTGTGTTCATAAACACCTACTGTAAGTGCCAAATCTATGTGTGTCATGATTCATTTGTCACAATGGGCTAATTTCTCTATTTAGGACTGCATGAGAAAGGAATCCCATAATTTTATGCTGAATGTCTAACTATATTTTACTTTTTATTTATAGACTTCAACTGTATCCCAGTCTTGCTTTGGTACTGGATGAAGACCTAGCAAGAGTTTTTCAAAAGAAACAACACTGTAAAAATACCCTTAGCTTTATATAGGTTTTCCAAATCATATTTCCACTGCTAGGTCAAAACTTTTCTTTTGCTTTTTTTCTTTTTAAAGTGAAATGTATTGCCTAGCCTTGAAGCCAAAACCTCTGTAGTAAAAAGTAAGAGCAAGTAAACTCACACCAGCCTTTGAAGAGCTGTATTCATGGTATCAGAGCACTAACAATTTCAGTCCCAGATTCTTATACTTAAGTATGAGAAGATTAGTTTCTGTTTCAAATGTTCAGAAGGCTGAAAAACATATTTTTCGTTGTCTTTGAATTCTGTGACATCACACATTTGCATGGTGATCTTTGCACTTTGGACTCTCTGCAAAGTGGGCACAGCTTTTGTGCAATCTAAAATTCAAGCAGTCCTAGTAAGTCAATGACATCAGGTGCAACAGCTTTCAGTAATTTCTGGTTCACACTAAGGTTTAAACATGCTTATACAGTCTATTACCTTGGTGTCTTGGCAATGAACACGAATGCCTGATCTTGATCTTCAGAGGTCTCCTTAGACTTGAAAGTAGGTTGTCTCAGGGAGTTTATCTCTTGACTGTCAGGATTCATTGGGTTGGCAAATCTCCTCAACTGACAACAGGGAAGAGAATGGCAAAAATATCCTTTTAAGGAGAGACATTCTCAGACTGTGACTGAGGCTCCTTATTATACAGATAACAAAAGATGTTCAGGAAGAAATGTAAACTTTCCATAGCAGTCTTTCTATGTAGATTACTACTTACAGGAACAGTAGCTAAGTGACAATGTATGCAAAGGTAGAATGAAGAGAAAAAAATAAAAAGTAAGCTGTAGGCAGTTTCCCACACACACTGTGGAAGAAAAACAAGTAAAGATAGAAACAATATCTATTTTTATTGTGCAGTTTATAGGGCATTCAGTTACAACAGTGGTCAAGACTATGAATTAGGATATGTGTCCTTTCAAATAGCTATGTGAAAGTACAGGAGGTGTGGGTTATGAACTGGTGGGGATACAACAGTTGCAAAATCTCAGCACATACTGTCGGCAGCTGCAGAAGCATACAAAAGAAAGCACCTTTTCAAAGGAAACCAATTAGGTTTCCAAAATAATTTCTGCTTTATAAAAAATTATTAACTTAACCTCCAAGACTATATCAACAGATATCAATCATATATACAAACCAATTTTTTTATCAAGGACTAGCTACAAAATTTGTGCCTTTGACTTTTTTCTTTACCCTTTGAACTGTGTATAACATTGTTACTGACTCATCCAGTTACCTTGAGATGTTATTTGTACCCATCAGATTTCCATGCAATTATCTTTTTAGACCAAGTATAGAAATAAATCATCTCTATTTTGTATGAGGTGTTGACATTTATTGATTTAATGTTCTTGTGAAACCTTTCAGGGAAGCAGTTTTAAAATGCAAAATCAAATGACTGGAAATTAAGAGATAACATTGTAGCAAATTTAGATAAGTTATCATTATGAAGTTTGCAAAGAAATAATGTAGTAAGACAGACTTTCTGAAGATGTATAGCATCTTTGCTGCTAAACTCTTCCCAGTGTTTTCTTTTTGCTTTAAAGTGTGACTTACTTTTTCCTGTGTGGTTTTTGGTTTGCTTTTTCTTTTTTTATTTCCAAAGCAAATAGTAATTCTACTCTGCCTTACAATTTCTTTCATTATAGTCAAAATTCTAAAACATATATTGGAAGGCATAATCAGTCCATGGTCGGTATGTATTACTAGTTTCCACTTCACCATGCAAAGTTTGTCTAAGTAAGTAGCAACAAGAGGTTAAAAAATGTAAGTAACTTACAATAGGAAGGAAAGGAAAGATGAACCTTATGCATAAAACATGGTGTTTAGATTCAGAAAATTTTTGTCTTACTTCTGGCAAACTCTGTGCCCTTAAGCAAATCAACTAATTGTTCTATATTTATAGTTTTACATGTATAGGCTGAGGCTTTTCCTGTAACACAAAATACAGCCAAGACTGAAAAAAATAAACTAGCATTGATGCAAACCATCATTCTACAAGGATTTCCTTTTATATGCATATACATGCATATAAACATACTTAGAAGAAATTCTAAAAAGCTTTTTCAATGAGTTTTCCACTTTCCACGAGAGTATGAATTCTTCAGCTACCAGATTTGCAGAGATTCGAAAAGTCATCCAAAGAATTGATGCTTGGAAGCTATATTGAAAACAAGCATCAGGCTAGATGAATTTACCAAAAGATTTTGAACCCCTAAATATTATTAAAGGAGCTCTAAGTACCATTATGTTCCAGAAACACAACGATAGGTTCCTATAGGTAATTTATCTATTTGCTACTCTTTGTCATCTTCATATTCTTTATTTTTGTGCTATCAACTTTCTACTGACCGATCTTATCTCCTGTAGAGAGTCTTTTTTATTTGTTTGGGTTTTTTTCCCTTTATATGAACCTTGTTAGTTTTACCCTTAGGGCAAAAGAATGTGTGGCCTCCTGTCGAATCATTATTTACCTGTGCTGGGTCTACATTTCAAAAACAATATCCTTCCAGGCTTTTTTTTTTTTTTTTTTTTTTTGTAACTTCTGAATTTTATTAAGCAGTCTGAGACAGGGAAAGCTGTCTAAAGGCTTGTAATAAAATGTAGCTCTTAATTTTTAAAATTCTTGCTGGTCATACTGAGTAGTTTGAGTTCAGGAAATGGATCTGGGACTGCTATTCTTGGAAAACTTTCTGCAAAATGTACAGGATTTAATTCACAACTGATGTGATTCTTGTGTGATTTAGTCTAGAATATCCTGCTCTGGCAGGGGGGTTGGACTAGATGATGTTTTGAGGTTCCTTCCAACTCCTAATGTTCTGTGATTCTGTGATGTGTTTTATCAGGCTAAGACTGTGTAGTATTTGAGTGTAGAAAGTAGTACACTAGCCCGCATTGCAGTTGTCATTTCAGAGAAACAGGCTGAAATGACAGAAAAGATATTTAACAATGGGAAATAAGAATAGTTCTGTAGAACGACAAAGTAAACTCTTTGGGGTGAATCTCCACATGCAGCCTGATACCTGAGTTCAGGAATAAAGTCATTGCTGGAATTAGGCTGCTCTGCCAGGGGCTCAGCCTCTGCAGCCATACAGAGAACGCAGCAGCCCCCAGGGTAACCTTGCTTTGCCATGAGAAGCTTTAACCACAACCCTGTATCTCCTTGTACTGAGTACCTATTGTGCAAAATTCTTTATTTACCACCAAGAATTTACAATTCATGAGGACGTATCTCATGTTATACTCAGACATGAGGCCGGCTGATCTTCCCTGTGATCAGATAGCTTCCTCTGAGCCTCACGGCATTCTTTAACTCTGTGGCCATCTTTCAAACATTGAACAGAGCAGTGTTGCATTAGATTCTTGACTTAAGACATATGCTCAGTGCAATATTTGAATTAATTATCTAGGCTGAAAATTTTTAAAACAAATTTTAAAAGTTAAAAATATGCTTATAAGTTTTAATGTTGTAATTTAAATGCAAATATTCATTTATTCTGAGATCAGTGCCTTGATTTTTCTTGTCTGGTTTAGGTTCCTTTCTATGTTTCTGTGAAGGGCTAGAACTCCACAGCCATAGAAAACCCTGGCTATGGTGCTCATCATACAACCAGAAGTGGACTGAAATTTGACAATGTATTTGCACTCTCAAAGTGACTAGTTTCCTTTCACCTGCAGTTAACTAGTAGTATCAGCCTTGAGGTGCTTCTGCAAGTTTACCATGTAAGGGAGTGGAAAAGCTCCTTATAACCACTTCTTATTTCTCTGGACATTAACCTAAACTTTAATTTTAATCTGAAGTGAATATTTCAGTAACCTCAGCCCTCTATTTAAAACATATAAATATGCCAAATGGAAGAAAGGGTGTTTGCTATTTGTTTTCACACTAGAGACAGGGATGTCCCTAAATAAAAAACTGAATATATTGAGTATCAAAGACATTAAAGATATTAAAAAATGAAGAGCCTTCTCCCCACCTAGTACTATCCATACACGATGCACTCAAACAGAAAAGCAATGGACAGGCTTGTTTTATTGTGTCTACAGGAAAAAGCATTAAGAGGCAAAAGCCAGAAAATCAAAGCCAGGGACAGATACCTGGAAGGGGAGAAAAACAAATCCTGGGTAAATGCATGTCCATCAGTCAATGATTGTATTTATTTATTTATTGAGAGGACTATAGTCAGAATGGAAGAATATTTACTATTTACAAAAGGTTTTCTGCTGGGCCTGCTGTCCTTGATAGCAACTACCGTTCCAGAGGGAAGGAAATAAATAAATAAATAACCCAAACTGATTAGGAAGAATTGGGCTAAGTAGCCAGGGAGGGCACTTCGATAACTTATTAAAGGCTTAGCAATTGCATTCCTGTGTCTGCTGTGCTCTGCTACTTATTTTTATTCTCATTTTTTTATTCTCCTTTCTGCCCATGGAAGGTTATATTTTTCTATAATTACCACAAGCAAATCTTTCTTTGGCAGCGCATATAGTGATTAATCGTGTTTCCTTTATTGCAGTAGTGGGTGGCTTTTGCGTGTCCTCTTTTTATATATAGCCTTTAATTTTCTGTATTACAGGCAGTACTAAGTAGGGTGCTCGTAGTAACAAAGACAACAATTAGCTACATATGTTACCGAGCTGGAGCTCTCAGATTGCCTGTGATCTTTTTGAGGCCTCTCTACCTCTCATTTATGGGTTTGCATAACTACCACAAAAAGTGAAAGAAATGCCATCTACCTATGATGAAAAATTGTCTTTAGAATGTACAAGTTAGAAACAAATTCTTGCTTCTCTCTCCTAAAATTTGATACTGTAATAGCTTAAACACTGGATGAGTCATCCCGCTCATTAAAACTGGAACCGTCAATAAATGAGGAATACAGAAAATTCAGTCCTTTGGGGAAGTATGGACAGGGTGTAGCAAACTGCCAGGCTTCTGGGGTTTAGGGCAGATTTGGCTATGGATTCTCTGGTGTGACTCTAAGCCATAGCGTTCCGTTTAAAACAAGAAATAAGTATTCAAGACTGATGAAGGCAGGCTTTGAAAAGCATGAATACTGATTGTATGTCGAGCCATTGCTCTGCGTATAAGAAAGTACAGAGTTTCAAGGATCTCATGTTTGCTGTGAATACCTGTTAGAAATCCTTGGCATAAACCCTGATGTTTTAAGCACTTTCCCCACAGCCCTAAAACCTGCCAGGAATCTTACTTTGTTAAGGCTTGTCAGTGTAATGTGCTTCCCCCTCACACTTCTTACTAACAGGTCCCGAAAAGCTTCACGCATATCCTAGAAAATGGAATGGTGGTGCAGGGTATTTCAAAAGCAGCTGAACACCTGTGGTCACAAACTAATGGGATACCTGTTAGATTACTCATTTTTCTTACAGATCAAGTCAGACAGATTAAAAAAGAAGGCTACTAGGAGCTGTAGATAACACAGCAATGATTAGCAAAAGTGTTGAACTACAATACCCTTTAGTAAGACTGTCCTTATCCATGAAAATTTTTCCTATCTGCCTTTGTGCCTTAGTTGGCTTTGGAATATCTAACAAGTCCTGGTAAGTTCTTACAGGTACACCTTCATTCTACCTATTGTTAAAGATGACTGCCAGAGCCACCTGCAACAGCTGTGCCTTACCTGGTCCTCCTGTAGATCCCTCTGGAGTTCTTTCAGTTCATTTTCTTGTCACTTTCAGATTCCCTGTACTCATATGTTTGGATGATAGAACCTATCCTGGCAATGTGGATATTACACTCTTTCCACCAACCACACTCATGAAATCCCTATAAATAACATTTCTATGGTTCTTCTGGACTCTCAGGCAGCAACTAGAGAAAACAGCCATTAAGACACATATGTAAAACTTTATATTGTGGAAGGTTAGAAATGCAGAGTCCTCTCAGTGGTGAACCTGGTTCTACATTTTCTGGCACTTTCTAAGAACAGAGCATGGTATTACAGGTGGTAAATTTAAGTACATAGTATTTGAAATATGTTATCTCTCTGTCACTGTACACACACACACACACGTGCATTATAGGAGGAATTCTCTAGGAGATTCTGCCTCCATATTTTTTTTTCTCATTTGAGTCAGTAGCAAGAGGGAACAACTTCAAAGGTTGATATTCAAAGGTTGATATTCCTTTAAGGAAGAACAAAATTTGTAAGATTTATCTTCATTTAAATACTATTTAAATATAAAGAGAAATATCTTAGCTATGAGACTCTGTGCCAACTGAGGATTGGGTCCAAAGACTGCAGTCATGTAATTTGCAATACTCGAGGCTACATCTTAATAAGACCATCTGGAAATTGAAGCTGTTTCAGAATTGGGATATCCACTTTTTCAGTGCAGTTTTATGCTAATTGTAATCAGTCAGTGTGTGTGCTGCACTAGCAGCTTGTTATTTTCTAGTTGGAGGTTGTTTTTAACCTATAAAATTCTAGGGCCATGTTTTCTGCTGCTGGTGTAATATATCTAGAATTAACCTGAGGGTCTCATTCCCAAGTGTTTTGAGACTTGGCTACCTCAGAGAGTTGTACAAAGCCTATCTTAATTTTACCAGCATATGAGAAGGAGGCAAAATGAAAGATTTAGGATGAACAGATGTTATTACAGCTTTTATCATGAGGTCAGGTAAATGTCAATTTTGTTTTATGTGGGTTTTACTTCTGATAGTGTGTTAGATAATCCGTATAAAAGTACTGGGGAAGTAGATAGGGTCTTCACAGCAATTGAGACAAATATGTAAATTATTTCCAAACAAATTTACTCCTTTTAAAGTAGAGCAATAAAAAAATAATGCAGGAAAAATATCTTAAAAAAATTCTAAAATCTTTAACTCAGGATTTCTGAGTCACCTGCATAAAGATTTTCACAGAAATCTCAATTGCTGCATAGAAATCTCCCTTTATTATTTGTGGGAAACTATAAAGCCGAACCGCTTACTCTGTGGGTTAACTGGAGGACTGTTTCTTCATATAGAGTAGGTTTCATTCTGCTATCACTTGTAGACAATTAACCTAGCAGCAATTTCTCTGAAGAGAATGGAGTAACCAGTTTAGGGAGTGTATAAGGGACGTTAGAGCAGTGTAATACTGCAGATGTCATGCAGATTTTATACATACATAAAGAGTTTCTGTGCAGGGTCCAAGAGCTGACTTTGTTGTCCCACCCTGCAGAAGTACTCTGTGTGTTTAAACAAGAGCTAATAGGACACCCAATTCTGCATTTGCAGTTGCACTCAATATAGATGACAAACTTGACAAATGCACATATAAACATTAGCAAACAATCACCTGATGCAGATTTCAATTGTATATCCTATTTTTGTTCATAAGTTGAATTGCTTCAGTCCTTAAAGTTCAGGGGCAAATTGCCCCTTGAGATTTGGGAAATGAGATGGGAAATTAATCTTTCTTTTGAGATGGCTCAGAGTTTCTCAATGAGATGTAATATAATAATGCAAAGAAAATGTAGTCAGCTGATGTATATAGCTGCTTGCCCTTCTGAAATACAATTAAAGTAGGCAACACGTGAGCAGTGTTGGAGCAGCAGAACTGTTATTAGTGGTGATATACTTTCTACTAGGAGGGGGTTCAAACTACACTTTGCAGAGATCCAATAGCTGTCCTTGCTGCCCTAAAGGTGAATCCAGGGTTGTATTTAAGACAGGGATTTCAAGAATTTCTCCTTTCCTTTGCAGTGAGTTCTAGTGAATATGAAGAAGCATGACACCGCTTTACATAAAATTATATCAAGGAAAGTCCTATTTTCTCTTTTCTACAGTAATTAGCCCCGAGGTAGTGATTGTATTACATCCTGAGAGTCTGTGTAATGATGTTTTTCCAAGCAGGTTTCAAAGTGGGTGCTTATTCCAGTAAGGGGTCCACTGCATGAGAACTGTAATAGCACTCATTCATGCTGCAGAGGATGGTGTTCTGCATCAAAGGACATTTAAGTTTAAGGTAGGCACATCTACATGTCTGCTCAGTGAACCAAGGCTGAATTGTATTTCGCTTTTTCGCAGAGCATGAGTGGAGGGGTTTAACAAAGCTTTATGTCCTTGGGATGCAGTTCACAATATCTAACCTCAGCATTACCTACGTGGTAAATTTGTATGTAGCTGAAATTCTGAGAAGGTAGAAGTCTGACCTTAATGTGACAGGTTAGACTGTGCAAGACCTCTTGTAAGGCTGCTGTCACTATCAGCTGACACACTTCCAGCTCCTTTGTGCTCTGTGTGTGTATGTAATAATCACTGGATTAACATGAAAACTGAACTTTTTGGCCTGTCCTCTGGATCTATGGCTAAGGATTTGTTACAGGCCCTCTTCTGTGATGACCCACAGAGGGTATGAGCTGTTATTGACTTCAGCTAGAGAGTCCTAGCTATTCATCTTGGGCAGCAGTGGCTTGTGCTTTTCTTTCTGGAGTCTCAAGATTAAACTTCTGTGTGATTTCCCAAGAGGGTGTCTATTTCACCAACTTGCCTGCCTATCTTTCACCTCCTGTTGGTTGTGCTTGAAGACCCCATCTGTTCCCCTAGGGTGCTGAACTGTTTTTGTTCAATCATCATTTAGGGGCAAAGAAGTGAGAAAATAATCTCTGAAATCACCCTATGGGGGTAAAATAAAAAAAAAAAAAAAAAGATACTCATGAGCATGTGTGTGTATAATATTTTTTGTGCTAGAATGACTCTCAGAGAGTGAAATGGGAAGCATGTTTTCTGGAAAATGGTTATATAAATTTGACTGGATAACCTTTGCAGAACACAGGACTGGTACTGGTGCTGTGAAATAAGATGTGGTTGCCCTTAACAGGTCTGTAACTTGTATTAAAATAGAAGCTATGCTCTAGCATGAAGCATGTTTTCTAAAGCATTCGAAGAAAATAAAAAAGAACTTAAGGTTGTTAAACGCATCCAGATGATGACTGAATGCATTTAATGGACCTAAAAAAGTAGTCTGCCTTTTCCTCAAGTGGAGCAGAGGAGGGGGAGGTGCTGATTGCCTCTGGTGACCAGCAACAGGACATGGGGAAATGGGATAAAGTTGTGTCAGGGGAAGTTCAGATTGGACATTAGTAAAAGGTTCTTCACTGAGAGGATGATTGGTCACTGGAACAGGCTCCCCAGAGAAGTTGTCACAGCACCAAACCTGCCAGAGTTCAAGGAGTGTCTGGATGCTGCTCCTAGTCTTATGGTCTAGCTTTAGGTCCCTTCCTTTAGGTTCTTTTAAAAATGGGTACCTTGCAACTTGAGATATTCTGATTCTCTGATTCTAGGTGACAAAAACTCTGAGATTGCATAGTAATACTTTTCCTTGACTACCTTATTTTGCCTTCTTTTTAGAACAAAATCAAAAAAGAATGCAAGAAGACACTGTCATCCTAGGTTATACATACACTTAGTAGTTTGAATCCAATTGCAGCACATATTGAATGTATCTATCTATCTAACAGTATATATAATATATATCTATTCTCTACTATTTAATTCATATACAATTAACTTTAAGTGCTAATTTATGCTAATATATTAATCTACTAGTGTATCTATAGCATATATACCTATGTAACCCTATTGTTAAATTGTCACCAGTTATTTTGACAGAAATATAGCAATCAAATTAGGAGTACTGAAAATTAATTGTAAAAAACAGTGCTGAAAAAGGTCTGCAGAATGTAATATCAGCTGAATAACTAGATATATGCAAACTTACTCTGCTGACCATTTTGAACAGAAGGATAAAGATACCTTGGTCCTGTTTTCATCTTTATCACTCATTTACAAAATAACAGATTATGTGGGAACTGGCATTAAATGGTCAACAAAGATTTACTTAAAAAAACCAGCTCCACTTCTGCAGTAACAGGACAGATATCTGCTTTTAAAGCATAAAGTAAAAAAAAAAAAACCTACTCTTTTAAAGATCAAACTCTATTTTAGCAGTGTGTTGTCACCACAATGTAGGCATTTTACTTCCCTTTCTTCTAAATGGAAGTATTGATGATCTGCCTGGGCGTGCTTTCAATAGAAAAATGCACTGATGACCAAAGCTGTAAATAACCACTGTAAAATGCAGAAAAGGTCATTTTGTTACTAATGCCATCTGGGTTATCACTTAATTCATTCCTACCCCTGCTTTCTGAGGCTGAAAATTCTGCTGTTATTATGATAGATTAATCTTAATTTCAGTGCATTTAAATTAAATCTCCTTAATCAATACTTCTGTGTAATAAAAGAAAAACTTCAGACATCCTCTCTGCACCTGTGTCTTATCCATTAAGTATGTATTAATGGATAAGTCTTTGAAATGTTATTGGCATACAGCATCAGATGAGCTATCAAAATCATCCAAATTAGAAAATAATCAATGTAAAATAATTGATGGCTGTTCTCAAAATTATGATGCACAGTAAAAGAGTATTTTTTTTCAACTAAAAGAGTAGAAAAAGCATTCTGACATGAACTCAAAAAGGAGATTTCAGAATCTAGCAGTGTTAAGTACTAATGAAACCACTTACTTAAAAAGTGAGAACTACAGAGATGAATGAATAAAATTGCAAGGACCAGGAAAAAAACCTTGCTAACCAGGACCATCTGAGGGGCACTGACAACTTATTAGGCCTAAATTTCTACAGGAAAAATGGAGTAAATCCTCAGTGATTTCATCTTATAATTTCCAATCAGAAACATTCAGAGGTTTCTGAGCAACAAATCTTTTCATGTGCTTGACTTGCTAGTCACAACAGGTGCAAGGCAATATTTTTAAGATGTGTGCCATGCTAAGAGAACATTTCATCCTGAATTGTTTCTTTTGCATATTGTTCAAAAAGTTGTACATGGGGGCATTGATATTCTTCCTACTTAAAAATAATAGTTTGTGTATTTGTACACTAAAGATGGCCAGCTTTTTACTGTTAGCACTATTCCTTCCTTCCTTCCTTCCTTCCTTCCTTCCTTCCTTCCTTCCTTCCTTCCTTCCTTCCTTCCTTCCTTCCTTCCTTCCTTCCTTCCTTCCTTCCTCTGTTGGAGGTTAATATTCCCATTAAAAAAGCACTTTCTATGTATAACTTTACTTTCACAGTCTTCAGTCATTTTATGTTTTGCTTTCACACCTTTATTTTCACAAAAAAAAGAGAAAGTTAGAAAGATAAGTAGTAGCCTGGATGATAAAAATACATGAGATTTGGAAAACTAAGCCAAGCTTTTCATTAAGGGTAGCTAAAAAGAACATTTTAGGCCTAACACAGAATGATAATGTCTCTTCAGACAAGGGTTTTATATTTACATCAATGGAAATGGAAGAAAAGCCTACTGATTGATAACAGTAAACATAATGAAAAGAGATATTTTGATAAGTCACTTTATCCTTCATTCCTCAAAAAGGATAGATAATGTGTTTGTTTGTGATATCAGAAAAAGACAGGAAGATAGGGGAGAAAGAGTGATGAAAGACTAATGATTCAATGAAATCTCATGCCTTGAGATATCCATTGTATCACTTAGATGCAGTGTAAGTATGTGGGGTTTAGTTTTGGTTAATTTCAAATCACATTTGTTAAATGGCACAAAAGATACCAAGAACCTCTTACCCTATTATCCTCATAATATCAGTAGAACAAGATGAAGCACAAAGGACCAGTAAAACACCCGCATTCCTGAGCAAAGCCCCTTCACAGTTCTCTTTCACCCTTGGATGCAGGAAGAGATGTGGAAGAGTATACCACGTTTCAAGCTGATTTTTATTCGGTGCATTCTCAAAGTGCTTGGAAGCTTACTGAGACTTTCATACAGGTTGCCATAGCCTTGGGGTTTCCCTAAGTTTAGGAGATCAAGGCTGCCCTGAATTAATAGAAAATGTAAGCTCTATTCTTCTCCCACTAGTAAACCTTTTCCTTTTGGAGACTTGTGTGGAAACATCCTCACTCGTTATGAATCAGAGCCAGCTCATGCCACATCAGCAAGAAGTATAGGCAGAGGAATTTTATGTTTTTCTGCAGTGGGCCAAGCTGATAACAGGATTGGAGAAAAGGTAAAAGAGCAGAGGTCAGAGAGGTAATGGGGGTGAAACAGGTAACTTAAATTACCAGCACAAGGCACGTTTCAGCCAGATGTTTAGAATTCATGGAGCTAAACGCAGAAGTAGCAGTGCATCTTAGTGATTGTAGCCTTATAAATGATCTAAGCCATATGATTAAAACTTTCTTAGTTTTTATACAAATTAGATTATTACTATTATTCTTTAGTAACATAGCACATCAACTAGTAATTATGTATGTAATGTAACACATTGGTACAGTTGTAAGTATTGTTTATTCATCCTCTAATATATTATTTAGTCAAGAACATTTACATTTACAAAAGCTAGATTTAATCTCATGAGTGTATGAGAAGTGTATTGAGATGGTTATTTAAGGTGTTTTTCCCCCAGGTAGGAAACTTCATGGATAAGAAAAAGCTTATGCTATCTGTAATGTAGTCCTGCCAGGTTCACAAATTAAATGCATGTAGCTTGCCATAATTTCTTTCATGAATTTATATTTTCTTTAAAATGGTCTAGGGGAAAAATGAGAACGAGATAGGATAGCTTAATAGTTGAGAGAGAAAGTAATTTCAATATTATGCCATGCCTGCTGGGCTGGATTTATAAAAATACTCACAAGTGTAGGTTTTCTTCCCCTGTAGTTAATCCACTTCTGGGAGTGTCCTGTGCAGTATCCTTCCAAGTAATATGCATTTTTATTTGGTTCATTAACTTCTCTTCCAGTGGACAATGCTATATAGTTGACAGCAAGGGAGTTTGTGAAGAAAAAAAGACAGATAAGCATTAAGAGCTTCCATATGGGAAACAACAGGATTAGATTTATTTTTCACAAAGGATACTTCACAGAAGTCCAAATATATCCAAAACGTAGCTGAAGAGCGTGCCAATTTATGTTTCTTTTGTATCCTGTTTACCAGATGTTTTCTGCTATTCAGTAATATACAGTTCCTATAGCAACTGTAGCAAAATACAGTACATATACTATAATACTAAAGAAATCTAATGGACAAAACCCAGTATATTAAAAAAAAGAAAAAGAAAATATATGCACAAAGTACCTTTGATAGGTGTAGATATGCAGCTAGCATCCTGAACTCACATGTATACGAGATTGCATATTTATGAAAACTTTCAATACATGCCCAGTTCAGCTGATGATATTTTGACAAAATATGAAAGCAAAAGTCTTCAATGATCCAATTTGCTCAAATTCACAAAAATTTGCACTGGGTTCAGCTGAGATCAAAATCTACTCCAAATAAACCTTTCCCTCTCCACTTACTTATTCATAAAACCCTAAGATAAACAGGCCGTGTAAGGAGCTCTCATATGAAATAGCAGAACGTTTTAGGCAGCACCCAAAGAGGATTCTTTATTGGGTTTGCAGCTGCGTGCAAGCAATCCAATTACAGCCCAAGTAACAGTGCCTGCAAAGAGGCATGAAACACTTGAGTGTATGATATAATTAAGACAGTGCGTGTCCTCAAACAAGGATGCGTTCTGTACCTGCCAGTGAAATAATAATATAACATGCATTGAGATAGTCACTAAGACAGTGTCCAAAGGTTCTTGCAGTGTGGAAAAAACACATGATTTATAACATATAGGAGATACTTTTATCTTGGCAGCTGTTATTTGAATATTAGTCTGCACAGACTGAGTGTAAAGTAATTCCCCAAAACTTGCAGTGGAAAGTTTTAACCGAGGTCAAAACCCGGGGAGGCAATTATGATAAAAAGATTTTGGCAGAATTACCTTGAAGTGACACAGCTGAGCTTTAGAAGCCACAGTATGTTTAAATAATTTTCTACATTTACGTATGATGAAAAGGTAAATGTTCTCATGCACTTTTGCAGCAGCAAGAATCCTTCTGCAGTTTTGTTTCCTTTTTTCTTCTTTTTTTCTTTAGCTATACAGAATTAAAACGTCTCCCAGGTGAGGCTGAGGAAAACAAGTACTATTTTAAGAACACTATATTCATGGTGCAAATGTACTGTACTTTCGTTCATTCTAAATCTCTCATTGCCACTCTCCTTTCAATAGCCAAGAAATAAGTAGGTGATAATAAAGTGCAGTATATTTAGGAGAATCTCTTCTTGCTTTTTGTACTCTTTAGACAATCTAGATCTTCACTAACACAAATAAGTGTCACTTCATATACACTGTGGATTTTAAAAGGACTTCAATACCAATCTTAACCAACCCATCCTTTGCAGGAAGGAGTTTAGGCTAAGGCTAAAGCAATTAGGTCAGCTGAATATTGTGCATTGAGATGATACATTAATTGGTTGTTAGGAAATCAGAAAAAGATTTCCAGCCATTAGCCTCATGCTCAGATGTGCACACAAAATGGTTTGAAGGCGAAAGTTGGGGACATAAAGAGTGCTGTGTGCTGTACTTGTGTTCCTTCAGGAACAGACACTGTAATCCTATCTGACTTTTAAACTAAATAGAAATGCGTGCCAGGATGGGGAACGTTCTCTTTCTGGGTACATAGCTGCAGGAGACCCACATTGCTGTCCCAGTTGCCTCAAAGAAGAGGGAGAAGTCGTTATTTGTTTTAGGTAGGGCACAATATGTGTCCTACCCCTGGAGCAGGACAGCAAATTCGATTGGTTCTGACAAAGTGAAGTGGACTTCTTGTGGCCTTGCAGTGAACGCTAAGATTTTAAAAATTGAATTATATTAGAAAAGAGTATTTGGGTTCAGATAAATATCCCTAATACACAAATGAACCCAAAACTAGCTTTGCATGCACAGATGAGCACTTTTGTGCAAACATTGATAACATCATGTCTGAATACTCAATCTTCTTATTCAAACATTGGTTCCAAGAATGCAAAAGACAGTATGTACACAATCCTAGGAGGGAATTTTAAGACATTAGACAATTTGGCCCTTAGTGTATTTGTGTTTAGCACCTATTATTCACACCCCAGAGAAGAATTTTTTGAAGTATTTTATTATAAATGAAAGAAATAATATCCATATGAAGCTTAGTGCTAACATTAGACAAGAAAAGAACTTCTGATGCTGAGGTAGATTATTTTTTTCCCATTTAAATGTTAGGGAAAGATTTCCTCTCTGTACTGTATTTTAAAAGGAGACAGGAGATCCATGATCTCTCTGTGGGCAGGTGTAAGTCTTTATACCTTTATATGTGTACACAATATATGTAAAACTATATTTAGAATGGACAAGATGTAGAATTTGGTGACATATATTGTTCAGTTTGGAATTTTACTAATGCAAAGATAAGGAACAAGGAACAAGCATTATTATACACTGCTTCTCTCCCCTTTGTATCTTCCCCAGGTAAGCAAATATTATTAAGCATCGATTCTGTGCCTCCTTTTTTTACACCTCCAGACACAGAGAAGAGAATAGGCGAGGCTTGTGTTTTATTCTTCTCAGCCATTAAGTGCTAAAGGTTTGTGCTGTTCTAATAGGATGGAAGTCTGTCACAGTCCTTTGCAATCAGTCCAGGAACTGATTTCCTCTTTTGGGAATCTTTTGGAGACCATAAGATGCTGTAAATACTACAGAATAGAGCAGGTATGGGTAATCTATGCTTAGATGACCAGTTGAAATACTAAAACCAAATACTTTCTCTTAGAAAGCTTCAGATGAAATGGAACAATCTGTTATTAACATGGTATTGATTAACTTTTCTATGATCTTCACAGTTTATTGTCCTTATATATTTTCTGAGCAAGATACTTTTGAAAATTACTATGCTGGAATGAAGGATTGAGCAGTACATAGCACTTCTAAGAATGTCTAGATGTTGCTTAAATTAATGCTCCAATAATTTTAAAATATGTATTTGTATTGAGAAAAAAAAATACAATAAAAACTATCCTTGAACTAAAAGGTGGGTTTGGTTTACATTCACTGCCACTTATAAAATAAGAGTTATACTGAAACAGTGGTTTAATAAAAAAATTGCTTGTTTTTAGGCTGACTTTCACGTGCTAGATCTGACTACACAATACTAGTACAAATTACAAACAGAAACATCTACATACTGTCTATGTGGATTTTTTCCTGTATTTTTTTCACCTACAGACTGTTTATGAGTGGGTTTGTGCTATGATTTTGCTACTGCTGGACAGAAGAATTATCTGAGAGGAACAGGGTCAGTTTTTGAGAGGTCAGTATCTTCAAGGGTATGCAGATGATGTTTGGGGACCACTGTTATCACTGTAACACATCAGACACATAACTTGGAGCAGGTTTTCACTTTGGAAACCAGTCAGGCAGGGGATCGGGGGAGCGGAAAAGAGTCTCAGACACATCAACTCTTCACTGCTCTGTGGTTTGCTTTGAGCAGAGTTTGGGCAAGCATTATCCACTGTCTAGTGTAAGAAAATTTAATCTCTTGTAAAAATAATCTGTAAACTGTTTATCAAATACCGTCTTCAGAACTCAGTGATGTGATCCTCTTGGACACTCAAGTTCCCTTCAGACTGGAGGGTTTGCTGGTTTCTCCCTGTTGGACCCAATGAAGGAGCAAATCATCTAGACAGCAATGTTGCCTCACAGAGTCAGGAACCTTAGGAAAGAGGGCAGGGAACAGGGAAAACTGTGGAGGGTTAGGAGAAGGCAATTGGTATTCTAACTGTGTACTAGCAGAAGGCAGAAAAATGCAGGCTTCTCATCAATTTTACCAGCACTGCCATTCTTGCAAGAGACGTATATCATTCTCTTAATATGCTTTTAGAAGGATGCTATTTTTATATATAGGTATAGCAATTTGGGGTAGGGTGAATAAACAGGACTGATGATATTAATACCAGAACATTTTGTGAGCTGATGACATTCTAGATGCCCTGCGACTTTTCCTGTGGGTCTGAAAACCTGTTTGCCTGTCTTAGAGGGAGAAGTTTCACTTGTTTAACTAGAAGTGCTGCTGAGTTACCTTTGTACTCAGTTTTTTGGTCATTTTTCCCCGTTCAAGAAAACTGTTAATCCTTAGGGCCTCTGAGGTACTTACTGTCTGTACCATTGACAGAAACTACCTCTAAAGACTTGATCCCATTGTTCTGTAAGAAAAATCCTTGCCTGCTTTGTTGTGTATGATTGTTTTGTTCAGTGTGTGGATACTTCCAAAACATCAACACCTCAAAGGACTTCTATATTCTAATAACTATCTGTAAAACATGCAGGTTTCATACCTAGAAGACTGCATAATTGTTCAAAAATTCACTGTATATATTAAAAAAATAAAACCAACATACTTAAGTGAAGTAAGACTTCAAAGAATTTCTAAGAATTTTTGGATTATTTTTACAACTGTAGGGGTTGTAAACTTTGCATTCTCTCTCCTTCGCTACTGTAAGTGGTTGATGAATTATTGAATGCCCTCAGAGTGCTCAGTACTATACAAAGCTGGTGAAAATGTTTCCCTGCTGCAGGAAAATCAATGAAGTTTTCAAGTGTGGTGACTCCTGCTTGATGTAAATTTGGTCCTAAACCAAACATGCCTGTACTGTATAGGGTTAGATGACTGTAATGAGGCAACACAGGTAAGGTTTTTGCCCCTTGCCATGTGTTGTATCCCAACTTCCTTTCTCCTGCAAACCGTAGAAATCATAGCTACCTAAAATTTATTCTAAATTATTCTGTATGAAACTGTCTCACAGGTGAATGAACTTGCACGACCCTTTCCCTTAGCTGTAATGATCAGTCACAGCTGTAGATCTGGGCCCCTGAACACTGACAGGCAATTAGATGGCCATAGTCCAATAACCAGGAGGTCATGATACAATTACTACAATTGCTATTCATTTATCCTAATGACATAGTGATTATTTGTACTCAAAGAATGACACAGCATAAGAGCCTGCACAACATAAGAATTCACCAGGCATATTTAAGGTTGCTGTTGTATGGAGGATCTTATAAATTTAATGTATTGCACTGTCACTGTGAATCAGATTTAAAAGTCGTCTTGGCTTTTCCCACTACTTCCAGTTTCCTCTTTGCTGCTTACAGAGAAAAGCCGAACTTTTTATGGTACTGGTGTATCATAAATGATGTGAACTATCTTTGCCTCTCTAGGCTTTTATGCTACACCATGTAGCTGTGGCAAAACTGTTATTCATGGTCACATCAGACAAGGCAAACTGTCAAAAATAGGTCATTCTATACTGATGATTGAGGCATGTGTTAGCCCATCATTCAGAGACCTTTTTTATAATGTTCATATATTTCTCCACACCTCACCATCTGGGGAGCTGCTTTGTGTAGCGCTGCCTTCCAGCAACCTTTACACTTCAGACTTTGCCAGCTTATGGTCAAACTGGGAAATACCCTTTTGATTTTTCTGGTAAAGGAAAAAGTTCTCGTTAATCTTCTTTATTATTTCTTTACAGTGAAATTAGAGATGTAGTCCAAAGCTGGCTTAAGAATTGAAATTCAGATGCATTAGTGAGCTTTATTTAAAGTTTAGGCATTGAACTAGGCATGATCAGTCTGAGGACAAATGTATACTCTCAGTTAATCTGAGTGACACACTAGCAATAAAATATAGTTAAACAAATTAGGCACTTCAACAGAACAGACTGTCTGCAAAGTGAATCTGATACTTTGATTACACAAAGCTGCGAACATTTTCTTTGAAAATATAATGTTGATCCTTACGAAATTTTAAGGCCTTCCTTCACGTCTCTTTTATAGTTGTCTAGATTTCCTAAGTAACATCACTCGAACTGCCTTTGATGACTTAGAAAAGAACAACTCAGAACTTGTCTTGGCAAACTTTTCTTTATCAAGCAATGATTTCCTTCAAGTTTGCCCCATCCCTGGAGGCATTCAAGGTCAGGCTTGATGAAGCTCTGAGCAATCCTATGCAGTAAAAGGTGTCCCTGATTACTGCAGGGGGATTGGACTAGATGACCTTTAAACACCCTTTACAACCTAACACATCCTATGATTCTAAGAGAAATCACAGACACATGGTTCCTTCTTGGTCCTTCTAAGCTGCTGGTACTTTCATTCCTCCCCTCTTACATCTTATCCCTTCTCATTCCGAGAGTTAGGAAAAGATGAATTGTATAATGGTGGGAACATGTAGTGTATGGGTAGGAGGCAGGTGACACTTTGCTTTTCAAACCTGTGGCAAAACACTTTCTGCATGCTAGAGTTTAGGAGACTGAGGCAGTGATCTGACAAGGGAAGTGACTGACAGAGGCTTTGAGAAAAGAACAGGAAATGGGGAGGGACTAAGTATATGGATAGGAGGGGAAAGGAAATGTGTGTAAAATGTACAAGCAAGAATCTGAAATGCGGGAGAAGAAAAAGACATGGGAGAATAGCAAGAAAATGGGAAGAAAATAAGAACA
The DNA here is from genome assembly GCA_020800305.1 of Porphyrio hochstetteri. NCBI lineage: Eukaryota > Metazoa > Chordata > Aves > Gruiformes > Rallidae > Porphyrio > Porphyrio hochstetteri. The sequence continues at coordinate 29,509,524 of CM036938.1, forward strand.
AAAAGGTATTGAAGAAGTCTTTATATTGTGCTGAGGATTAGGTATTCAGGTATTGTGTTTATGCTTTAAGTGAGAAAGAAATGGAAAAGCACACTGCTGTGAAGCTAGTTAGTGTTCATTCATACCTTTCTTCCCCAGTATTGTGTGGTATTTCTGTGTCTTTCCTGGATCCCCACTTAGGGGAGTGAAAGGGTGGTACAGTTCAGATCTTAGTGACTGAAACAGGGGTTCTCAAATGCATGTTTCCTAAGGGAAGGTTAAGGGTCATTACCCTTCAAAATGCACTTGTTGCAGCAGACAGCAGAGAAGTTTTAAGTACTCAAAAGTCGAGAAATACATTTATTTTTTTTTCTGTTTAGACAAGAAGGTTGCTGTTCTTTTCTTTATCTTTTTCTCTGACTAATAGACACATTGTTCATGGTACTGCACAACACTCACAATAAACAGCTTTTGTGGGTATTAAATGCCTTGGCATCCCTTTTTTTTTTTTAATAATCCACAAAAGCTTTTTAAAAACCTGAATACTCCTCCATGGTGAACATTTTCCATTAATTATTTTTTCTTGAAATGTTAAATTGAATTTGATACACTGATATGCCTGCTTTTAACATCATATGTTGCTATTTTGAAATGTGTTTTCAAGACTCCCTGATCATGAAATATGGAATATTTTACAGCTTGTGAAAATGGTGATTCTGGGAAATGTAGCCCCCAATAAAGTTAGGTAATGCAAACTTGCTTCAGAAAATGTTTGACTTCAAGAATACTCTATAAACACTGTGCCATGAACCCCTGAGAAAGTGAAAAAGAGGTGAACGGCAAAGCAGTCACTAGTACAGGGATGAGTTGGGTTGAGATGGGGCTTCTATGTAACCAGTCATTCAAAGAAGGGCTGTAGTAATGTTTTGACAAGATGCCGAGGAGTATCCACAGTTGCCTAAACTGTTAAAAAGAGTCTACATTTGGAAACTGAGTATTTAGGGGAGTAAATTAAATTTTTATAAAACGTGTGTTTGAAACTATAAGGAGAAAAAAGTTTTAACACTGATTTTGAGTGTTATTTGGGATCTGAAGGAGTATAAAAGCCAGTGCTAACATCAGAGAACACAAGGTAGCCTTAAACTCACATTCTTCTAATAATTGCAATCTGCTGCACTCCCTGTGTAACAGATATAATTATGTTAACAGCTTTTCTACTCAGGCACCATATATTTCCATTATGAAGCCAGCCTCATTTAATTAGCATGATGTAGTAAATTAGCAGTTATAAGGACTGCTGGGTACAAGGGGATCTCCATTTTCTCACTATCTACTTAATCCCCAGTCAATGCTGAGATAACCGCTTTCTCAACTTACACATAAAAAAAACCCAACCAAACAAAACCCCAACCAACACCCTCCCTTCCCCCCAAAAAATACCCAAGCAAAGAAACAAAAAAGCTGACATCCTGCTCAGATATTTTGATAGTCATTTTATAGATTTGGGGGAAAAAAAGGTCCGCTGTGAATATCTAGCAGGTAGGATTACTAGATACCCATTGTGATAGCTTCGGGGTGGGGGGGAATGCAGAGTAATCCTGTGTACTGAAGTTGGGGGTTTTGTATGTATCAAGGTGGGTGCTTCGGTTTTCTTAGAAAAACCAATAGGTAATATATAAAGTATCAAAAATAATGTTTAGCGGGAAACAAAACCCAAAACAAACCACAAAGTGGGGAGGAGGGGAGAAGGGGGAGGACATGTTTTTCAATTTAGTTAGTTGTTTCTGATATAAGCAAATCCATTTTGCCTTATTTCTTATCTCCTTTGTTTACTGCTAAATGTAGTTAGGATTAAAAAAAAAATCTCTTTTTATATTAATACCTGCTATTCTAGTCTAGTTCAAACATATTAGAAGGAAGTGTTCTTAGGAAAAGATTTGGGAATTTTATTTTAGTATTTTTCTTCTAAACACTGGTAATCTCCACAGTAGAGAGAGATGCTTAAATATTACATCTGCCTGAGGTAGGAAGAGCTCTTAACTGGCACTATGGTCTCTGCAGAGATGATGCTGGCAATCATTCTCATGTCCTAGAGCCTAAAGAGAACACTAGGCTAGAGTTCTTCAGGGGAATGAACTGCAAATATTTACAATATCCTCTTCACACTTCCTAGATGATTACTCATCTCACTGAAGCCAATACAAATTTTATCATTCACTGTAGAGGGACTTGCTTATAGATCTGTTTGATTGAAAATTATTGCACTGAAGAAATCTGAACAGTTTTTTTAGCGGTTGCAGTACTCAGTTGATCAGTGATTAAGGAGTGAATGAATGAATGAATGAATAAATGAATGAATGATATATTACATTCACAGTCAGTTGAAGATCAAAAATACACAGAAGAAAAAAGAAATAGAGGAAAAGTTTTCATCATGTTAACAGCCACCCTGCCAGTGAGTTTTTTTTTGTGTAAAAAGCTGAAATGATGGAGGTCAACTGCACTTCAAAAAAACCCCTTTATGGTAAATATGGGAGATACTAGTGTGTGAAAGTGATATTGCTTCCTACAGTATTTGGGTAGTTCACCTCTGAGCTTATACATAATTATGCATTAAAAAATTGGTCTTTATTACAAAACCAAATTGTTCTAACATGTTTGAGTTAGCTGTGGTTCTAAGGTACAGGCTAATGATGTCTACAAATGGTGGGTTTCAGAAAACATAAATATTTAGTTCATTGTTCTCATGCTCATATCTACACTTGAACCAGCGGAACTACTTAGAAACACGTAATGGGACAGCAAATTTTTTTTGTATTAAAGAGTGCTCTTTAGCTGACTACCAATATAATAAGATGCCACTGCAATTTTTGAAGCAACTGGTATACTCTCAACTGTCATGTACAAAATGTAATAACGTTTTAAGTATGGAATAGAAATTTTCACTTGTGTGAGCTATGGAATCACAATAATGTTGTATTTTTTATTAAATGTACAACATGTATTATTTGCTGCACTTCATACAAATTTATTATTCTTTAGAATAAGTTTGATTTTGAACTTTGCAGACAAAACTACTCTCATGTTGCTATATGGAGTATGTCAGAATAGATATTTTCAGGAAACAACAGGCAAGCTTTTTAAGAGATACATAAAGTGGAATCATCATAAAATTATTTTATATGGAAGTACCCTGTTTTAATGTCATCTTGGCAAACTTCTCTTTCTGCTTTGGAAGGAATTGTGAAATAATTTAAACCCTGAATTTCGGGTCATGGGATCAAAGAGTCCCTCTGTGGGTATGCCAAGCCCATTGCAAGAAAGTTAAGAGAAGGTTACAGCTCTTGGAAATCAGAATCAGGGCATTTTATAGAATTCATATACTTCATGTGGTTGTTTCTCAGCTGAAAAAAAATGGCTAAAGTTTGTCTGGCCACCTCTTTGATTTTGTTGCATTCTGGAGGGGAGAATGTGTATTAGAATGAATATAAAGCTTCTTTGTGGGTACAGATTTAACTGAATGCTGCCAGGAGTTAAAAAACATTAGCAAGAGATCATCTGTTAAGCTAGTTATTTCCTATGAAAAAACATCAAACTAATACAACTAGCACCACAAGATAAGTTTTTTGGAGGACCTTATCCAGTATGCTATAGAACAACAGAGTAGCATAAGCAGAAAATCTACTCAGGGATATGTTAACTAATTTACAGAAAACAATCTTTCTGTTCAAACCCTGCTGCTATAGCCATTGCCTTGGGATTTTTAAAAATGTGCAATTAGAGAACAATTTCCATTTTGCATAGCTAGAACGTATCTTGAACAAATATTTTACTAACAGGTAAAAACTCATCTGTTTATCCTAACCTGGCAAGGAGGGCTTCTTTTGTTTGCATGTTCATTTCTGGTGATGTTCTTTTCTTTCTTCTTTCTCCTCTCTCTTCTCTCATCCCCAAAAAAACCCCAACAAACTAAACCCGAACAAAACCCCTTCTCAACTTTTGCTTACATAGTTGCTTTTCTTTAAGTAATTGGGTTTGGACAATACCACCACAATATCTGGTATATACAGCAGTGTTTTATGAGTTTCAAAGAGAATGTCAGGGTTAAATTTACCTTCAGTTTTACATACATGGACAACAATGATTATTGTACATTACATCAGTAAAAACCATCATAGTCTGGACTGACTCATATGCTAATTCCAAGACAGCAACATTAGTAAAATCTGAGTAAATGGACAAAAGAATAAAGTTGATCTGAATAAATTTTTAGAAAAAACAGTCTATTAAAACCAAATAAAAATCTAAGATAATACTAAATCCCATAAAGTAACATTTGAAAGTTAATCTTAAACATTGTATTGTCTAAGATTTAAATGTTAATAGTTAGAAATAAAACTTCAATGAAATATGTTAACCTAGAAAATCTGTATTCCAGGTTTCTCCAGAGAATTTTTGGCATTAGGAATTTACACATCTCTTTATGGAACAATTATCACAAGGATAAAAAATGAACTTAAAGTTCGCAATAACTTTTAGTTAATAACTGCTAATGGAGAAAAAGTAACTAAACCTAGTGCTGCTGACAAAACAAATCCAGCCTATTTCTTTCTATGATCTCCAGATTCAGTACTCCATGATGAATACAGCTTATGCTATATTTTTCTAATTTCTGAATATTCAGAATCCTAAGAAAGGTACCATAGGAGCTGCAGAAAATCAACTAATTAGAAGGAGGTTAGAAATATGATATAATATGAACTGGAGGTTAAATTGAAAGAGTGAAAATCTCTGTGACATCAACAACTGTATTTTTAGAACTTTTTGCCTTATGTTGTGAGACAGGAAGAATCCAATAGAAGAAATCCCTCATATACCCTTTTTTTGAGTATTTTAAACTATATGATACATAGTAAACTTCTGTTACTGAACTAAACAGTGAAGACAGCTGTAAACTATGTGGTCTTATTGTATTTGAGGTCAAGAACTCAAATAATGAGATGTTTCATTGAGAATTAGCTACTACTACATTTTTCAAATTAGAGATACTTTACAATTCTGTCAAGGCAGCCTACATGTTGACTAATCTAGACGTGTAGGATGATAGCTTTGTTATATAGATCTTACATACAGTACCTAAAGTACTTGCTTAACAGGATTTAGCAAATTTTATCCTACCTAGAAGTCTTCTACCTTATATATTTTGGAAACAAAAAAGATTACTTGCCTGTTTTGTTCTGATTTACATGTAAAAATTGCAAAAATGTCTCTTCTCTGATTTGAAAGTATCTAAGGGAAATTGCTGAGATTTTAAAAAAAATATAAAATCCAAGAGGCCAATAATTTTACAGTTAGACAAAAACGTTTTTTAAATGGTCAGGTTTCATTTTAAATCTGATTCACCGTGACAGTGCAATACATAATCAACTTTCATTTATCTTAGAAATCAAGCACACTGCACATTCTGTTAATTATAAATCATAAGTTTTACTTAATCACATGTTCTAATTATGCAATTTCATAGTCCTAACTTTAATTAAATAATTAGAACATGTAATTAGAAATGTAGATCTTAATGAAATTCTGTTCCTAATGCTAAAACTCCTTAAAAAGTTAATCCATTATAGACATTTATATGAATATTTTAAAGAAAGTAAATTAAATAATATTTTTATTATATATGCCCCAAAGCAGGTTAAGTCATTACATTGGTAAGCAATATTTTTAATTTTCACAGAACTACTTAAATTTATAAAGACATATACTTATAAGTATTTATTGGACTGATATTTGCTAGATTTTCCAGTAATGCTTGATCAGCTTCCAGAATTTCTACATTTCATAACCCTAGTCACTTAATTTTGAAATATTCATTCATTTCACTCTATTTCTGATTTACAGACAAAAAAAATCCTTACAAAATTAAGCATGTCATTATACCTTCGGGATTCATGCATAAGAATTTTTTATAAGGAGATAGTTACATAAAGTTTAAGGTTCATAACAGAACCTTTGCTTCATATTAGTGAGCTATTTATAGTAAAAAATTAGCTTAAGGGCAAGAAAAGAAAACAGCAAAACAACACAGAATTCTTTTTTTTTTTAAGGAAACAGGGCACTTAATAACAAGAGGTTGTTTAAAGTCACACTGGTTCATCCCATAAAATATATTTACCTTCTTATAGTTTGTTCCAGCAGGATATGCAGACAAGGAAGGAGAAGCTTGTTAAGGGAGTTGTCAAGAATTGTTTTTATTTGTCAAGGTAGGAAAATCCATGGTAACAGATGACCCTCTGTCTGTTTATTAAAACTTTAAAGATAGGTAAGGAAAAACAACCACAGAAATAAGATTAAGCAAAGAACTGCAAGAACATTCAAAGAACTGCAAAGTGTCAGCTCAAAAAGCTTCATTAAAATAGCTCTCAGTTAGAAAATACATCATTTGTCACATGCATTGCGAACTTTAATAAATGGTCACAATGATAAAAGCAATTATACCACAAACTTTGCAATGTTGGATAAGAACACTAAAATTATGAAGGGTAATGAGTCTTTAGTCATAAAAGAGAGACAATTACAGGAAAGTATAGATCATCATGAAGCGTTTCTTCCTTAATCTTTAGGTAATATTCTGTTTAACAGAGAAGCTCAGATTACATCAGCCTTAAAACTCAAGGGAGTTCCTGGGGAACGGCAGCTGACCTATTAAGGTCAATGTCTCCTTTTCTGCTCCTGTAACTGTATTGTGTAGGTAAAAGAGGACGTAATCCAGGCACCAATTTTGACAGAAAAACACAAATAAAGATGTGGCCACATGAAAACACAGTAACAGTTAACCAAGCGTTTTGATATGCTCATAGAACTATGCTCATTTCCAATATTTTTTTCTGTGTTAGACCTCTGAGAGTATTACATAATATAGAAGTTAGATGAAGAATGGTCCTTCATAAGATTAGCTTTGTCTGAGAGGAGTGAAGGGAACAACAAAGTTCCTAGAAGATGTCTATTCCTTATCATCTAATATACTACAAGAAAATGCACAGACCAGCTCTGTTAAATGCTAAGGCATTTTAGGAGCTGTGGCTAAAGAGGGAATTCAACCCATTAAGGAAATGTCACATTTAGTGGGGAAAAAAAAGCCTCAAACAGAGGGGCTGAAACAGAAAAGAAAAAGATTATTTTTTGTTGTTGCTGTTGTTTGGTTTGATGTTGGTATGTTGGTTCCCAATTATCTGATTTTTCAGGAAGTCCGCTTTCCCAAGCACACAGTGTGCTGGACATTTGAGCAGCAACGTCAGACAACTGCTCAAGGATGTAGCTTTATTTCCAGCTGTATAGCCTTTCTTCCTTTCTGCTTCTATCTTACATATGCAATGTTTAAATTCTGTTAAATCTGTGTTTTTCTGTAAAACAGTTTCGCTGGTATATTTATGGTCAGTGTTAATTGCTTTGGCTCTGTGCACTGACAACATGTAAGGAAATGCTTTTCAACTATGCAAGCAAAGCTTTTTCCACCCATGCTCATGAGGGTTTTCTTTGTTTGACTGGATACCATACTATTTCCTATCTTCTAGAGCTAAATGTTGTTCCCAAAGATTAGCATGTGTCTTCTACAACTTCAGATGAAGTTTTAGTGAAATGTCAGTCATGCATAAAATGCACTGGAGTACTTTCACATTTAATGCTTTGCTTTTGATCCCATATGGTAAACTTTTACAACTCCTAATTACTGTGAGTACTCCTAATTACTGTGAGTTTTAACACATAAAGCAGAAGTTTCATTTTTAAAAGTCTTTCTGAAATGGACTCTTTAAGTGTATGGGCTAATTATGTTGCTGTTACTCATGCAGGAATTCTGTATGAGTAAAAAATTATTGGCTGCTGTTTATATATTGTGTAAATTCTATATTTATCTCTGACACTTCACTGCTTAATTATGTACATATGCATGAAATCTGGCTCCTAAGAGCTCATTTATTCCAGCTGTACCTCTGTGAGACCATAATTTCATTTCTGACATCGAAACTCGTTGCTGTAGAAATGGTTATGTCACAAAGCTTCAGGTGGGAAGAAAATATATACTCAATAGATAATGAAAATATTATTTCATTAATAATTTTCCTGTTCAAATTTAGGACATACTTATGAAAATGTGATGACACAGTCAGAGGGTAAGAGTAACATTGAAATGATCTTTGTGATTTGAACAAACCATCTAAAATCAAGAAAAAATTCGGAAAATTCAGTAAACTTCAACCACCCTGATATTTGCTGGAAAGGCAACACAGCCAGGCAAACACAATCCAAAAGGTTCCTGCAGAGCACTGATAATAACTTTTTACCTCAGGTAGTGAAAGAGCCCACGAGAAAAGGGGAGCTGCTGGAGCTTGTAGTAACAAGCAAAGAAAGATTGGTTAAGGATTCCGGTGGTTTGACCCTGGCTGGGGGCCAGATGCCCACCAAAATCACTCTATCACTCCCCTTTTCAGATGGACAAGGGAGAAAATATATATTGAAAGGTTTAGAAGTTGAGATAAGGACAGAGAGAGATCATTCCGCAGTTAGCATAAAGGGCAAAACAGAATCAACATGGAATTAAAAAAACCCATTTAATTTATTACACAAACACACACACACAGACACACACACACAGAGTTGGATAATGAGAACAACCAGATCTTAAGACACCTCACCCCACCCATCCCTTCTTTGCAGACTTAACTTTATTCATGTTTTCTCTCTCCTCCTCCCTGCCCAAGTATCATGGGGGGAGATGGGGAATGGGGGTTTTGGTCAATTCTTTACAAGTTGATTTTCTTCTTGGGGGGAGGGCACATTCCTCACACTCTTCCCCTGTTCCAGCATGAGGTCCCAGCCACAGGAGACAGTCCTCCACAAACTTCTCCGATGTGAGTCCTTTCACATGTGGCTTCAGCTCTTCACCAACTGTCCCAAAGTGGGTTGCTTCCACAGTGCAGACCTTCAGGCCTAGATTGCTCCAGCATGGTCCCCCATGCAGTCACAAGTACCCCAGCTAACCCACTCCAGTGTGGGCACCTCTCTCCACACACTGCAGGTCCTGCCAAGAGCTTGCTCCCACACGGGCTTCCCACAGGGTCACAGCATCCTTCAGCTGTCTCCTCCCGCTCCACTGTGGAGTCTCTTCATAGGCTGCAGGTGGGATATATGCTCCCTATCACCCTCCATGGAGTGCAGGGGGACAACCTGCTAGACCATGGTCTTTTCCATGGACTGCAGAGGAACCTCTCCCTCTGGAATCTGGAGCACCTCCTGCCCCACTCTTCTTCACTCACCTTGGTGTCTGGAGAGTTTCTAACATCTTCTAACTTCCTTCTTTGGTGGCAAAATACATCCACTTGTGGGTTTCTTTCCTTTTAAATATGTTATCTCAGAAGCGCTATGGCCATTGTTACTTGGCTCAGCCTTGGTCAGCAGCAAGCCCTACCTTGAGCTGGCTGATATTGACTCTGTTGGACCTAGGGGAAGCTTCTAGCAACTTGTTGCAGAAGCCAGCCCTTCAGTTCCCCCTCCTCCAACAGAACCTTGCTACACGATACCATAATTATGTGATGGCTGGGTCAGCTTTGGCTGCAGTGACCATGAGATGGTGGAATTCAGGATCAACCCATAAGTTTTTTGTTCTATTCATTTCCCCATCCTCTTATGAGGGAAGAGTGAGTGAGCAGCTCTGTGGTGCTCAGTTACCACCTGGGGTTAAAATATGGCAGGCATGAAGTTATTTTTCAGGTTTTTTTCTTGAATATTTTTCAGGACTTGTCCAGAAAGTTATAGGAACCAGTGCCCTTCTCCTCCTTAAAAAACAACATCAGGAATCTCACAAAAGAAAAGGAGAGAAAAAAATTGTTTTGAGGTGTTGACCAAGGAAAGAAATACCAAGTCACACATTTTATAAAAATAAACTAGACTTAAATAGTCTATTGGAATTCCTCAACTCTACCAGATTCTGTATTTCAGTTTGAAAAGAAAGGCATTAACAATGTGAAAATGTAAATGTGTACATAGTTGCAGAAACCTCTTTTTTGATTTTCTTTTCAATTTAAACACAAATTATTTAATGTGGTGCTTGTGTGTCTTGGTTTTAGTATATGGCTTACTACTGATAAAATAAGAATTGTTAGTGTTTTTGTCTGGGGCTTAAGCCTCAAAAGCTTTGGAATGTAGCATAGAATTTGGAGGTATATGTATTATGTAAAATTTCTGCTAGTTTTCTCTTGAATTAATTGAGATGAGATTAAGTTTATCTATGGCTTTTAGAATCTCCTCTAATCCAAAGTAGAATTCTGGTCACTTTGAGATTCCAGAAGATATTGCTAAACAGTATCAGCCTTACAATATTGCAAGCATAGCCTTGAAAACTAGTAATATTTTATTTTTTATAAGAACTTAGATTTCAGTCAAAGTACCCATTAAGGTAAATTAATTTTCAGACTCTTTTAACAGGGACTTGATCATCAAGTGGATGTTTCTGTGTTTGTCATTATTTACCATTTTTGTTCCACATTTATAGGATTACAAAAGAACAGATACTACTCCCAGTTCTGCAACTTTGTTGTAACTAAGAGTCACTGTAGCAATAACTGTGCAAATGATCCATCTGTGATCTGCTTTTATAACCACACAAATGATCCACAGCAGTTATCTTTCCTGCAGAATTGCTTGGGAACTGAGCTATTTTGCCTCTGAAATTAACCCTGAAGGGCTATACAGCTCTAGGCATGTACTAGTGTTAGTCATTTTTTAATACAGTATGAGTGAGTCAAGGAATGAATCTTCCATCTGCACATAAATTTATATATTAATGAAACAATAAAAGATGTAAGAAAGGAGAATTCTCTTCCACATAGGAGAAACTAAGGGCCATGTACACTAAAGTTTTATGGAATACAAAATCGGCACCAGTGGCCAATTCTCTTTTAAAACAGAACAAATTGTTGCCAACTTATTTAAGAGGTGTAGCACCAGAAAAACAAGTGCAGAACTACACAGGAAACATCTGTTCTGAGGGAAGGCTGCAATCATTAAAAATGTATTTACCATCAGATTAATTTGTAGATGCAGAATTAGCACTAGTTTACAGGCAAGGACACAATTTCATCCTAAGTGGGCAATAACTCTGGATTTTACAAACATACCTAGAATTTTCCTGTAATATGTAAAGCTTTCCAATATATGCTTCCATATTGTACATATGAAGCTGAACTCTGACAGACATTGAAAGAGATCACAGTGGTCTCTTAAGAAAATATACTATATATTTGGAATGGATTGTAGTTTGCACAGTAATGATAATCATGAAGACAATGAAAGTCATGTTTGCCTAGAGCAAGGTCTCTGTTAGCCTCCTTACACATACGTAGTTTCTACTATTTTGAATACATGAAAAATTGATGAAATGCAGGAATGTGGCTGACTGTACTGTGATACCTGCTACTATTAGGGAAGAGATTAGACCCCACTTTGTAAGCAGACAAGGAAGAAGAGATCCTGAAGAGGAAGAACTTACTTTCTTCAAGCACTGAGAACTACAGACTAATGTAAGTCTTAATGGTATACCCATCTGGGTGCCTTAAACTTTTTGACTATTTCTGCTGAGGTTGGAATCTCTAATCTTTGGGAATGTCTAACCAAATCACTGTCTTTTGCAGGCCTAATTTTCTCCACTTGACTCTTCTCTAGTAGTTGTGGTTCCTGAATGTGGCAAATGACTGACCAAACCTATTTCATTAGGTAGAAGACAGTACAACCAATATAGTATCACTTGGTAATAAATGAACAATTATTCAAATGCAAATGACATAGATACTCTGACTGCTGGAGACTATAGACTTGAGATGCATTGACTCTCTAAAAATCAGTCATTCATTTCCGATAGCCTACTGTTCCTGCAAATCCTACTATAAAAGAAATGGATTAAATAATCTTTAAAAAAAGTTTAGTACAAGATGTGAAAAAAAGTTTTATTGCAGTACTTGTTCCCTCAGATAGCTGTCCTGCCTCCTCTGGCCATAGGTGGACTTCCCATAGCCTTCCTGATTGCTCATTACTAGGTGTCTTCTTGTAACTCCCTCTAACACAGTTCCTGGGCTACTATCCACCCTGCTGTGTACTTACTAACTTTCTACTAAGGCTGGACCCTGTAACGTGAATATATTACTCTATTTTTACTGTACTTTGGTACTCTCTTCTGGTTGATTATTGCCTGGTATAATTGGAAAAGCTCTAATCATTGACCTACCAACTTCATGCCATGTCAAAATATAATTCAGGTAGTGAAGTAGGATACAACAAACATGAATGTCTTAGAGCCAATGGAAAGATAAGGTTTTAGATTGAGCTGAGTGAGATATTGCCTTCTATTCAAACAATAAAGTGTTCTGGCAGATGTAGGCTTGTTTTTGCCTTCATAGCAGTTTGGCTGAAAACAACATATCAGAAGGAATTACCTAATATACAAGTTTATTTCAATACTATCATCAGATGAGAACTCTGGAATAGATGCCACATTTAGCTTCATGCTTTCCAGTGATTTGGGAAAGTACATAGAGAAAATTGGTTTGTAATCATATTATCACACTCTCTTGGAATTATTAAATAATTTCATATAAAGTGCAAAATTTTAACCTAACAATTGTTTATTTCCATTTTTTTTTTTGTAGATCCAGAGTGCAGAAAAAATATTAAAAATGGCGTTGTTACATAGTTCAAGTTTCAGATTTTAAGACATAGATCACCTGAGTTATGAAAAAAAAGAATGGAATAAAAAAATCTGGCTATCGCTAAGTTAATGAAAAATTGTTTTGAAGGTTAGTGATATACAGTACTGTATGAACAAGATAAGGCATAGCTCAGATCCCACTGACATTCCACTTGTCACCTTCCTGCTCCATCTGTATCCATTTACCACTTTGCTTTGGCCATCAGCAACACCACTAAGACAATTTACTATCCAATTTAGAATGTTACCATCAATAATACAGTGACACTGAATTTCTGTAGAGTTCTATGATTTCATGACTTACTTTCTAATCTTTAATGCCAGTAATATTGAAAGCATTCTTCAGATTCAGTTAGCAAATGCTTTTTTTTTTTTTTCTGCTTTGACTTTCATTATAATTTTCTTGAGTGAAATATGTTGTTTACCAATATGTGCGACTAATAATCTGCCCAAACATTGTATCATTTTTTCCTACTAGATGACAAAATTGTCTGCACACATGAAGGTTTGAAACAGATTTTAATTTCACTATTTGGTTCAGATATTGGTTTGGTTCAAGCTTTGCTAGTTCACACTGGCTGAAAAACCAGCTGCTTTTTTTTTTTTAAAACTATAGATGAATTATTGATTTATCTCTACTTTTCACATTTGTAAAGGTAGTAAAACCAGGACATAATTTCATTGAAGTATCTCAACCTTGAACACTTCCAAATGAAAAAGTATATGAAATACAGATCTTAACTTCCTACAGTTAGTATTTTTATGATTGTCTTTCAAATCTTATTATATTTAAGGTGCTGATTCCTGTCTGTCTTTAGAATTCTGAATAAAGAATTCTTTATTATAGCCTCTAATTATGCATTTTTAAATGTTAACTCAGTAAATTACTTTTGTTTTCATCAGGGAAAGGTTTTAATCTTGTTAAATATGAAGTATTTCAAGTTTGTAAAACTCACCAAATTCTGACTAATCATTCAGCAAAGGGCAGCCAATGAAGTTCTTCTGTCCCAGTGATATTTATCTTTCCTGGGAAAAAACACCAGAATGATATTCAGTCTCTACCATAGTAAGTGCTCAACAGCTTGAAAATATTTTTTTTTTCTTTAACTCATTAAATTTCTGCTAGTATCCAAAATGAAGCCTGCATGAAAGGCAGAAAGCTGTGTAAGGATTTAAGAATGTTTTTGTTAGACATATTTAAATGTTCAATTAAGAAAGTTAAAATTTAGATATGGCTATCTTGTTCAGCAGTGGATTAAACTCCGTGCTTTATTTTTCTAGTGTGGTCAGCTTTCCACTGAAGTTTTTTCTCATTAATCACTTGTCATAGTTCTTTCAGGGAGAATACTGGTAGGAAACAGAAAAGAAAGAATGGGAAAAAAGAAAGAACTAGTAAAAGAAAAAATTCAATGACAAATTCCATCCTCTTATACTTCTGTCGCGGTTTTGCCCCAGCCGAGGGCCGCACCCCACACAGTCGCTTGTACTTTTAAAAGGAAGGGGGAAGGAAAGTTGGGGGAGGGGAAAAAGGGAAGGAAGAAAGGAGGGAATGAAACCACAACCTAGAAACCAGAACCACGCAGGTTGGGATAAGGATAGTTTACTAAAAAATAACAGAAAACTAGTGTCCTGGTTTCAGCTATGATGGAGTTAAACTTTTTTTTTAGCAGTGAATGGAATGCCATGTTTGGGTGTTAGCATGAGAATAGTGCTGATAGCACCCTGATGTTTCCGATTTGTTGCCGGGCAATCAAGTACCTTTCTCAGCTCTGCATACTTCCTTACTAGTGAGAAAGGAGGGGACGCAGCCAGGACAGGTGACCCGAATTGGCCAAAGAGCATATTCCATGCCAGTTACGTCATGCTCAGTTTAAGGGGGGACTGGGGGGAAGAGGGGGAGACAACGCCAGGACGTGCAGTTTCTGGGGCGGTCGGGTTGTCCGGGACGGGCTCTAAGCTGTGCGGCCTGAGTTGTGTGGTTTGGTGAGAAATTGCATTGTGTATCACCAGTTTCATCTATTTTGTGCTTTAAACTTATGTTATTGTTATATCTAGTTTTCTGTTATTGTTTAGTAAACTATCCTTATCCCAACCTGCGTGGTTCTGGTTTCTAGGTTGTGGTTTCTTTTCCTCCTTTCTTCCCTCCCTTTTCCCCTTCCCCCAACTTTCCCTCCCCCTTCCTTTTAAAAGTACAAGCGACTGTGTGGGGTGCGGCCCTTGGCTGGGGCAAAACCACGACAACTAGATATAACAATAACAGGAGTTTAAAGCAAAAAAAAAAAAATGAAACTGGTGATACACAATGCAATTTCTCACCAAACCACACAACTCAGGCCGCACAGCTTAGAGCCGTCCCGGAACCCGACCGTCCCCAGAAACTGCACGTCCTGGCGTTGTCTCCTCCTCTTCCCCCAAGTCCCCCTTTATACTGAGCATGACGTAACTGGCATGGAATGTCCTCTTTGGCCAATTCGGGTCACCTGTCCTGGCTGCGTCCCCTCCTTTCTCATTAGTAAGGAGGTATGCAGAGCTGAGAAAGGCCCTTGATTGCCCGGCAACAATCAGAACCATCAGGGTGCTATTAGCACTGTTCTCATCCTAACACCCAAACATGGCATTCCATCCACTGCTAAAAAAAAAAAAAATAACTCCATCATAGTTGAAACCAGGACAACTTCAAGATACAGAAAGTAGGCCTGATGGAGAAAAAGAAATGCAATACCCTGTAGCAAATCATCTCACCCTTTGAGGGAGAAGCATTGGAAAGGCAATGGATACCACTGATCCTGAAGCTTGTTTTGGATATATACTAGTGTACATCCTCTGCTTGACTAATTGAGTAATAGCTCTTATCATTCCCTAAGATTATCCCATTATATATTTCTTTTTTTAATTTGGATGGGAAATGTTTTCAGGCCATTTCAATGAAGCCACTGTGGTGAAGGGTTTTGGAGAAGAGGATTCCTGAAGTGGCAAAACCTCATCTGAATCAGAGAAGGCCAGGAGAGAGGGTGTCCCAGCCCCTCCCCCTGACATGGCATAACCTTTACTGAAGCAACAGTAACACCACCCCCTACTCTTAAAAGGTACTGCAGGAGGGCAGGGACTGCCCACCTGCTCAGCTCAGGCAGGTAAATGGCCTATACACATCAGACAGTGTGCAGGCCAGGGCATGGGAAGAAATGGAAGCTCTGCTGGCTCAACAGGTGAGTTTTGTTGGTCGGGGACACTGATCTCTGGGAAGGAGCTGAGCAGTGGTGTCTACCCAGCAGAAGTTCAGGACCCCAACACCTACCAGAGTGGATGTGGGAAACCAGATAGATCAACCATGGAAACATGCAGTTGTTCAAGCCACAGGCTGCAGGGAATGACTGTGCTTGGAGACCCAGATGAAGTTATTTTCTCTTCCCTCCTTCCAGTTCTGACCCATGACATGAGACAGAATAAAAGGATCTAGTCTATAAATACATGTCTCAGACACTGGTGCTACAAGCAGGGATTTGGCTTCTTTGGTCATGTCTGGTTTTATAAGATAACAGGCCTGATAGGAGTATGTGGGAAAGGCTTATCATCCAGGGAGAGTAGGGTTCTAGGGAGCGAATTAGCCTCATCCATAGGGTTTTAAACTAGATTTGAAGGGAGAGTGTGTTGTCACTGGGTTCCCATCAATGGGGCAGTGTTCTGGTAAGCTAAGCTTTAAACTAGGTTTGAAGGTGATAGAACCAGGCTTGATGGACAAAACCCTGGGGGTAACATGCCAGGATTGGAGGGGCGGTGTGCCAGTGAGTTATCAGGCACTGTGGGAACATCTGGGAGTGACAGTGCAGGAGCTAGAGCTTCTCCTGGAAAGGTGGAGAGGTCAACAGCCTGACTGAAGTGCATCTACACTAATGCACGCAGCATGGGCAACAAACACGAGGAGCTTGAAGCAATTGTACAGCAGGAATGTACACCAACTATGACTTAGTTGCCATCACAGAAACTTGGTGGGATGACTCGCATAACTGGAATGCTGTGATGGATGGGTACAAAATCTTCAAGAGGGACAGGTGAGGAAGGAGTGGTGGTGGGGTAGCCCTCTATGTTTGTGATTGTCTGGAGTTTAATGATGGTGGCAATAAGGTTGAATATTTATGGGTTAGAATCAGGGGGAAGGCCAACAAAGTGGACATCCTGGTAGGAGTCTGTTATAGACTGCCCAACCAGGATGAAGAGGTAGATGAAATTTTCCTCAGGCAGCTGGGAGTAGCATCACAATTTCTGGCCCTTGTTCTCGTGGGTGAATTCAACCTAACAGGTATCTCCTGGATAAACAACATGACAGAGAGGGATCAATCTAGGAGGTTCTTGAGTCTCTGTGAGACAACTTCCTGACACAGCTGGTGAGTCAGCCAACTAGTGAAGGTATCCTGCTGGACCTGTTCATGAATAGAGGACTTGTGGATGAGGTGATGGTTGGAGGCTGCCTTGGACACTGTGATCATGAATTGATGGATTTCTCAATTCTTGGGGAAGAAAGGAGAAGGGTTGGAAGAACTGCCGCCCTGGACTTCTGAAGGGTGGACTTTATCCTGTTTAGGAGCCTAGTGGACAGAGTCCCCTGGTAACATGTCCTAGAAGACAAAATAGCTCAGGAATGCTGGACCCTCCTCAGGAATGAGGTCCTGAAGGTACAGGAGCAAGCCATTTCCCTGTGCCAAAAGTCAGCCAGTAGAGACATACCTGGCTGAACAGAGAGCTTTGGCTGGAACTCAGGAAGAAAAAAAGAGTTTATGATTGCTGGAAGAATGACACAGTTTCTCACAGCATTCTGCCTGAGAAACTGGCTGCCACTGGCCTGGACAAGTGGACCCTCAGCTGGGTTAAAAACTGGCTGGATGGCCGAGCCCAAAGGGTGGTGGTAAATGGAACAAAATCCAGCTGGAGGCCGGTCACGAGCGGCGTCCCCCAGGGCTCAGTCCTGGGTCCAGTCTTGTTCAACATCTTTATCAATGACCTCGACGAAGGGATTGAATGCTCCCTCACTAAGTTTGCAGAGGACACTAAACTGGGAGGAAGTGTTGATCTGCCTGAGGGTAGGGAGGCTCTTCAGAGGGATCTGAACAGACTGGACCGATGGGCTGAGACCAATGGGATGAAGTTTAACAAGGCCAAGTGTAGAGTGCTGCACATGGGACATAATAACCCCATGCAGTGCTACAGGCTTGGGGGAGACTGGCTGATGAGCTGTCAGGCAGAGAAGGACCTGGGGGTGTTGGGTGACTGCAGGCTGAATATGAGTCAGCAGTGTGCCCAGGAGGCCAAGAAGGCCAATGGCATCTTGGCTTGTATCAAAACCAGTGTGGCCAGTAGGTCTAGGGAAGTGATTGTGCCCCTGTACTCAGCATTGGTGAGGCTGCACCTCGAGTACTGTGTCCAGTTCTGGGCTTCTCACCACAAGAAGGACATTTTGGTCCTGGAGCGAGTCCAGAGAAGGGCAACCAGGCTGGTGAAGGGGCTGGAGGGCAAATCCTATGAGGAGTGGCTGAGGGAGCTGGGGCTGTTTAGCTTAGAGAAGAGGAGGCTGAGGGGAGACCTTATCACCACCTACAGCTAACTGAAGGGAGGTTATAGAGAGATAAGTGATGGTCTCTTCAGCCAGGTGACAGGTGATAGGACAAGGGGGAATGGCATGAAGCTGACAAAATAGACATTCCCTGCTACATAAAATTGTGTTCAGAAGTGAAAACTGACGGGAAATTTGGTGAGGTACCATTGCTCAGAGATCATCTGGTTTTTGGCTTCTTTGTGAGAGGTGGCAAGGGACTACTTTCACATAATATCTTTGGTCATCTTCTTCCTTTTTTTTTTTTTTTAAATTGAACTACCTTTATCTTGACCCTCAAGTTTTCTCACTTTTGCTCTTCCTATTCTCCGTTGTCCCATTGGAGGGGAGAGGACTGAGTAAGTGGGTGCATGGTTCTTTGCTGGCAAAGGTCAAACCACTACAAAGACTTATAAGTTCTTGCCTTGCAGCTAATGAATAGAAAGACTATTATATTTCTCTGATAAGCTAGAAGTCAACCAGGAAAAAATGCTTGGTAATAGCAGTAGCAAATAAAGCTGAGATATCTAAATATCTAAACAAAAAACCCTAACCCTTTCACTAGGAGAGATTATACTGAGAATACTGGGATCATAAAGGGGGTGCTAATGACCATCTTGCATCAGAGATGTATTTCAAGAAGAGAAATTACTTTCATTGAAGAAATAATCAAATTTGTCCCAGATGCATTGATTAATAAAACTGAGGCGTACTTTATTGGCCTGCTGGATACCCCTGCCACAGGAACCGAGTGCACAGCTGTCCCAGCAGTGATTACAGTGACTTATAGTTGCCATTGCCCTGTCAATGGGCTTGGAAGGCTTGAAATGGAATGCAGCTTGAACAGCATCTTGGCTGTAAGGGAGGGCTGTGTTCCAGGCATACAAAACCACTGCTGTTCCTCCTTATAATTGCAGTTGGCCCAGAAACATAAAATAGCTTACTAAGTGGTCTGTCCAGTTGACTGTCACTGGCAATGTGGTGAGATCTGCGAGGGAGAACCAGTGCTCCCATGCCTTACTGTATGCAATGCCAGTGCAGCTTTCACATCAAATGGTCTGGGATGGATTCATTGGGACCATATGGTTGGCATGTTCTGGCATATGTTCGGAGAGGCCTGTCTTGTGGTCCACCTGGGCCTGGTTCCCCCTGACCCATGGGTCTAAGGTGTCCCTATGATGGCCTAGCAAGAATCTTATGTAAGATGGACGGTATCCTGATCTGTTTTGTTCTGAAGTAACTGACAGTTCTGTGGCTGAGTGCCAATGGCAGAAACCTTTAGCCTTCCACTAAAGCCAAGCGAAATGTTTCATGCAGATGCTTGAATTGGCTCATGTCTTCCAGATCTGTTGCATATCTATCTGTGCCTTAACACCTGGCTGCTGGGGCTAAAGGGACCTATTAAGACTGGGTGGCATCTGCAAATGGAGCTAAAGATCAGGCATTCTTGGGTGACATTGGATGTGCCAGGTCCCACCCACTTGGGACTGCAGCTCCTTATTTAGGGACTGCAAAACTGTTTACCAAATTATGGTGTCACATTCATTGAGCAAATGGGTTATCTTCCAAATTCAATCCAGAAATACTACAATGTGTATGCTTTGCAAAACGCATCCTTCCTGCATTTTCTTTTTATGAGGTACTAGGGCAAACTGTTCTGTAACAGAAGAGGTTAGTTTTGATCTGTTCTCATCCTAATAGTGATGAAATTCTCTAAACGATTTTAAGGAAGCACTGTTAACAGAAAGACATTAAGCTATAGCCTTGTTTCCAAATAGGTAAAAGAGCTGACTTGCTTTTCCACCATGTGAATGAACAGTGTCTACAGATTAGTATCTGCTTCTCTTTCTAGACTGTTATGTTATACTGACACAAAAGTCTCCATTTCACTGAATAATAGCAGTAATGTATTGCTATCAATGTTCTCCTGCTACTGTATACTTCTGTTCCTCCTTCTGTATGCATCAGCAGTCATATCTATACAGATATACAGACATACACTCCTACCTCTCTTCCTCCTTCCTACGTTAGTTATCCCACTCATGTTACACTTTCCCATTCAATGTCTGAGAAAGGTCCAGACAATATACTCTTCACACAAATGAAGTGAGATCTGCAAGGTTTTCCTAAATTAGACAGCATTTCTTTTAAAGGCAACTTGGCAATTGTAGAGATATGTTTAGGACATGACATAAAATTACTCCAGGTTACATGAAAACATCATTCATGACCTGTCCAAAAATAGAACCTCACAATTTCAGGATCTTTCCCATCTCTATAATAACCATGTGTGTCTGATGTGTGTCCCAGGAAGTTGCTTTCAACCCTTGATGTAACATTGCTAGGTTCATTGAGGATGAGATAGAAAGTTCTCTCAGCATGAGACTCTAAGGAAGATGTCTTTGATGTTCCTGGAAAATAATTTTTAATCAAACAATAACATGTAATAATAGTTAAATGACAGTATTTTGATACTAATATTTTATAAGCAAATTAAGAGATGGCAACATTATACTTTTCAGAAATTCTAGAACACTACAGACCTCCAAGTGTAGAAGAGGATGCAGTCATTATAATTCATGGTTTAAATCTATACTAAGGCCTCTGTTTAGAACAATTAACCTGACTAATTTTGTCACATTAGGTAGGTTGCTTATTGTCATTAAATATCAGTTTCCTTATTTTGAGGGATAAGTATGCTATGTTGCTATGTAATCTGTTACATAGGTGCATTGAGATGCACTGCTTTACAATTGCTACCAACCAGTAGCCACATCAGACAACCAGAGAGCAGAATTTAGGAATATATAGCCTCACATCTCTATCTGTATAGGTAATGTTTCTGTAAGCCAAACAGAACTGCAGAAATGACATATGGTACATTCCCAGAATAATGCTTTTGGTTTCTGCTGGCATTGGAAGTAGAAACCAATCATGAATTTAAACTTGGAATCTCAACATGCAACTGTCTGGTAAAATGATATTTGAACTTCAGAATTAATGAATATTTAAAGCACATTTATTCAAAAAGTTTATGGGTGTGAAGACAATTTATTATTAAGGTGAAAGTACTGCTGCTGAAGTAGGAAGAGCATGTAGGGTGCTGTAGTAATGTCTTGCAGATATTCTTTTTAAATCAGTCCAAGACAACCATCTAGATTTACCAAAATTCTGTTGCAAGATGACTATGTTTTATGGGTTGAATTTTACTAGGTTGTCAATCATATCTAGATTTCTTCTGACTGATATATATCCTACTAGACTTTTCATTTCCCAGAGCCCCCATGGATTTGCTTCTTAAACCTCAAGATACCTACTATCCCATGAAACTTATTTTTCACTCCTGACCATATCCAGAATTATCTTTATTTTTACATCAGTGTGGAGATTTGATTCTAGCCTTCATTCCAATAGGAACTCAGAACTAGAAATTTTCTAGCAATGTTATTGGCTGTTTCTACTTCAGTAAATATTCTCACATCCCATATATTGGGTTGAGTCCACAAAAACAATTTGGTAACGTTTTATTTTTGAGGTATGTAAAGACATGTAAACATCTCCTAGCAAATTTAGAAACATATAGATAACTGATTCTTTTTGAATCATTCTATTTCAACCATGTGTTTGCTTTTGCCCCTTCTCTGATACTTTTAACTTACAGGCATTTCTGGTTCTGCTATACATGTAGCCTGTTAGCCATGTGTGGTTGTAAATGTTTGTGTGGTTCACAGTGAGATACAATAGTGTTTTCCCACCCTGCAGTAAATCATTCAGCATGCCTGTATCTCATCTGTGGTTGGTCAAACATGAAAGAACAAGAGAATTTTGGGGTATTGTACTTTCAGGATTAAGAAGTTGGAGAATGAGAAGAAATAAGGAAGTTTGTTTTAGGCTGGGGAGATGGGGAGTTTTGGAATATAATGGTGAAACTGAAGAAGAAGAAGCATTATCATAGAATATCCTGAGTTGGAAGGGACCCATAAGGATCAAAGAGTTCAACTCTTGGCTCCACACCAGGCCAGCCAAGTCAGAGCATGTGATGAGTGTATTGTCCAGATGACTCTTGAACTCAATCAAGCTCAGGGTTGTCACCCCTTCCCTTGGGAGCCTGTTTCAGTAAAGAACCTCTTCCTAATATCCTACCTAAACCTCCCCTGTCTCAGCTTCATACTGTTCCTGGAGTTCTGTCACTGGTCACCAAAGGGAGGAGATGGGAGTCTGCCCCTTCTCTACCCCTCATCAAGAAGCCATAAACCATGATGGGGTCTCCCTTTAGCGTCCTCTTCTCCAGGCTATATAAACCAAAGGACTTCATCCTCTCCTCATAAGATTTCGCCTCCAGACCCTTCACCATGCTCTTGCCCTTGTCTGGGCACTCTCCAATAGTTCTGTGTCCCTCCTGTGCTGTGGCGCCCAAAACTGCACATGGCACTCAAGGTTATGTTGTATCAGTACAGTGCGGAGCTGGACAATCCCCTCCTTGGACTGGCTGGGAACGTAAATATATACTGATAAAGGAATCAGATGACATGGCAGAAACTAGGCTTTTAAAGTTGGACAGACATACAGTCATTGCTGTCTTGGAAAGAAAGGAAAGATGGAAGAAATAGTTTCATAAATCCAGGGTTCAACTGGTGGGAAAGTTATGGTGGTGCAGCCACTGAGTAGATCTGAGTGTATTCTGACAATGATTAAAATATTTTGGATATTGTTATGAAAAGATTAGTCGCTTTCAAACAGGAATTCAATTCTATGTGTACATATCATTTATTTAAAACATTAGATTGAGTTTATGAGAATTATGAAGGCATTTTCATCTGGGATGTGCCTAAATTAGTCCTATGTTTCCATCAAATCAGTAATTTACATATCAGATCTTTTGTAGATGTCTTCTGTAGATCTCTCAAATTTGCAGATTGTCAGATATATCAAAAAATATCTCTAAAGCTGTTTTATGTTTTGACCTTAATGTGAAGAAATATGAAGTGTCTCCTGTTCCAGGAAAGGTATTGTGTGTCTCTCCCCTCACAGCTCAATAATATTTATTATACAACATTCTTCAGTTCCCTTCTGCATGTTCTTTAGTTCTAATGAGCAGCAAATTCTCATTAAAATCCCAATTTTCTTTCAAAATCTGTTGGAAGCTTTCTACAATACAGAATAATACCAGGTGCTGCTAGGAGAGCATCTTCTTTGTTGCATCAAGCCCCTGTCTAAAAGAGGCAGATGACAAAAAATATTCAAGCTGGAGAAGGAAAGAGGCAGTTTAGAGAGTATTGGAATAGATGAAGTTCTTTACGTAGGGTATCTTTTTAGCATACTGAAAATTGAAAGGAAATTAAGAGAGACAGAAGTAAATTGAGGTAAGAAATACTGGAATACAAGAAGATGATAATATATAAATCCTGTTCTTTTTCTTGGCACTCCGAACTTGAGTATTAACAACAAAAACCCAACAAAACAAAAAGACATTGGAAATGTTGCTTACCAGCAAGGCTGAGGTGAAATCTCCTGTTTTGAAGAGTTGAATTGAATTAATTGTATTTCCAGTAAATTTTATAATTGAAAATCTTTGTGGAAAGACAGGGAAATACATGTGAAATGTGTGGAGTTCTGTTCGTAAGTCTTCTGTTCATAATCCTGGGTGTAGTCTCCTTACCAGAGATGGTATTTCAAGGACTCAAAAGGTTACTGGTGGGCTTTTTGGTATGTCTGACTTGGAGATGGAAGAATTTGAACTGTTTACTTTTCCTGGTCCCTTGGAGGATCCCTTTGTTGTGGGGTTGATGAAGTTTGAAGAACAGGTCTGAATTACTACCACAGGGGTGTACTGGCCTCAATATCGCACCAATCCAAACTCCCTGATTCCCATCCATAAGAGGATTTAACAACTGGAGAGAGAAGGATTGATCAATAGAACCCACTCACACCTTAACAGCCCCGTATGGCCAGTGTGGAAGTCCAATGGACCGTGACAACTGACAGTAGAGTATTGTGGCCTGAATGAAGTCACACCAGCACTGAGTGTTGCTGTGCTAGACATGCTAGAACTTCATTATGAACTGGAGTCAGAGGTAGCGAAGTGATACACCACAACTGATGAAGCGAATACATTTTTCTTAATCCCTTTGGCAGCAGACTGCAGGACACAATTTGCTTTCACTTGGAGAGCCATCTAGTACATCTGCAATCAACTGCCAGGGGTAGAAACACAGCCTCACTATATGCCATGGGCTGATTCAGACTGCACTGGAAAGGGGTTAATCTTTGGACCATCTGCAATGTATTGATGACATCATCATATAGGTCAACAAAGCAGAAGAAATACCTAAGAAAGGGAAGAAAATAGTTCAGATGATTGTTTGGAAAGGCAGTTTCACCACTTCATGAAGTAAGGTTCCTATACAGGAGATACAGTTTTTAGGAGTACAGTGGAAAGATGGGTGTTACCAGATGTGATCAACAAATCAGCAGATATTTATCTGCTGACTGACACAAAAGAAACAAAAAGTTTCCTAGGTGTTATGACTTTTTTGAAGATTCATATTCCAAATTACAATCTGATCGTAAGTCCTCTCTATTAGGTGACCTGGAAGAATCACAGAATCACAGAATTGTAGGGGTTGGAAGGGACCTCGAGAGATCATCGGGTCCAACCCC
Source organism: Porphyrio hochstetteri (assembly GCA_020800305.1). Lineage (NCBI taxonomy): Eukaryota > Metazoa > Chordata > Aves > Gruiformes > Rallidae > Porphyrio > Porphyrio hochstetteri. The sequence goes on from CM036938.1 coordinate 29,534,504, forward strand.
CCTGCCAAAGCAGCTCCCTAGCTCATATTGCTCAGATAGGCGTCCAGGCGGGTCTTGAATATCTCCAGTGAAGGAGACTCCACCACCCCCCTGGGCAGCCTATTCCAGTGCTCAGTCACCCTCACTGTGAAAAAGTTCTTCCGCATGTTGGTGCGGAACTTCCTATGCTCCAACTTGCAGCCATTGCCCCTTGTCCTATCCCCACAGACCAATGATTTCCAATGGGGCCCTGAATGACAACCAGCCTTTGAACAAATTAAACAGGAAAATGTCCATGCAGTGGCCCTTGGGCCAGTCCAGGCAGGACCAGATGTAGAAAACTGTGCTCTACAATGCAGCTGGGGGAGAATGGCCCAACCTGGACTCTCTGGCAGAAAGCAGCAGGGGATACTAGAGGTCATCCCCTGGGATTTTGGAGTCAGGGATGCAGAAGATCCAAGTCCCCTTGTATTTCAACTGAAAAAGAGATATTGGCAGCATATGAGGTGTTTGAGCTGCTTCAAAATTGGTTGTGAATGAAACACAGCACCTCCTGGTACCACAGCTGCTGGTGCTGGGCTGGACATTCAAAGGGAGGGTCCCCTCTACATGTCATGCAACAGATGCTACATGGAGTAAGTAGGTCACCTGGTCCCACAGTGGGCTTGAATAGGAAATCGTAATCACCCAGGAATTCTGGAAGTGATCAGGGATTTGCCAAAAAGCAAAGACTTTGGAATACCTCAAGCAGAGGAGGTATCATATGACTTGTAATGCTGTCATGGATGGCAATGTACTTTTCAGGAAAGACAGATCAGCAAGGTGAGGTGATCTTTGCATGAGACAACTGGGATGTATTAAGATCCACATTCCAAGAGGAATGAGTAGAGAACTTATGAGTAAGGATTAAAGGCCTGGCTAATATGAGTGACACTGTTGTGGGTGTTTACTGCAGGCTACCTGATCAGGAAGAGGAAATCAGTAAGGCTTTCCTAGACAGTGGGAATTAGCTTCACAGTCACAGACCCTAGTCACAGAATCACAAAATATCAGGGTTTTGAAGGGACCTCGAAAGATCATCTAGTCCAACCCCCCTGCCAGAGCAGGATCACCTAGACTAAATTACACAGGAACACATCCAGGTGGATTTTGAATGTCTCCAGAGAAGGAGATTCCACAATCTCTCTGGGCAGTCTGTTCCAGTGCTCTATCACCCTCACAGTGAAAAAGTTTCTCCTTATGTTCACATGGAACTTCCTGTGCTCCAGCTTGCATCTGTTGCCCCTTGTCCTATTTCTGGCCATCACTGAGTAGAGCCTGGCTCCGTCCTCACCCTTTACATATTTACAAACAAGAATAAGGTCACCCCTCAGTCTTCTCTTCTCCAAAGAGGCCCAGCTCCCTCAGCTTTCCTCTCAAGGAAGGTGTTTTACTCCCTTTATCATCTTGGTAGCTCTGTGCTGGACTGTTTCAAGGAATTCCATGTCCTTCTTGAACCACGGGGCCCAGAACTGGGCCCAATATTCTAGGTGTGGTCTCATCAGAGCAATATAGAGGGGGAGAAGGATACCCCAGAAGAATACACCCCAGGATGTCATTGGTCTTCTTAGCCAGGAGGGCACATTGATGGCTCACAGTCATCCTGCTGTCCAGCAGGACCCCCAGGTCCCTCTCACCTACACTGCTCTCCAACAGGCCAGTCCCCAACCTATACTGACACCTGGGGTTCTTCCTTAGATGCAAAACCCTACACTTGCTCTTGTTAAATCTCATTAAATGTCTCCCTGCCCAACTCTCCAGTCTGTCTAAGTCTTGCTGAATGGCAGCACAGCCCTTTGGTGTGCCAGCCACCCCTCCCAGTTTTGTGTTATCAGCAAACTTGCTGACTGTGCACTCTATTACTTCGTTCAGGTCATCAATAAATGTATTGAATATTACAGGTCCCAGTATCAGCCCCTGGGGGACTTCACCAGATACAGTCCTCCTGCTAGACTCTGTCCCATTGATCAAAACTCACTGGCTTCTTCCCTTCAACCAGCCTCAATCCACCTCACTACTTGATCATCCAGACCAGACTTCCCCAGTTTAGTCACGAGGCTAAAAGATTAGTTAAACACAACTTCCCCTTGGTAAAACCATGTTGACTGCTCCTAACACCCCTGTTATCCTTGATGTGCCTAGAGGGTAAATATTTCCATCACCTTTCCGGGGATGGAAGTGAGGCTGACTGACCTGTAGTTACCCAGGTCTTTCTTATTGTTCTTTTTGAAGACCTCAGGCAGCTCTCCTCTTTCCCAGGGGAACTTGATATTTGCTGGAAAAGCAACACAGCAAGGTATACACAGTCCAAAAGGCTCCTGCAGAGCAATGATAGTAACTTTTAGACTCAGATGGTGAAGGAGCTTATGAGGAGAGGGATGCTGCTGGACCTTGTACTAACAGGCAAAGAAAAATTAGTTGAGAATTTGAAGGCTGGGGGTAGCCTTGGCTGCAGTGACCATGAGATGGTGGAATTCAGGATCCTGCATGGAAGGATTAGAGTAGTAAGTCGGATTACAGCCCTGGACTTGAGGAGAGATAACTCTGACCTTTTCAAACACCTGCTTGGGCAAACCCCATGAGTAAGGGCTCTGGAGGGTAAGAGGGCCCAAGAGATAGTCAGTATTGAAGCAACACTTCCTCAGAGCTCAAGACTGGTGCATCCTAGGAATAGGAAACCAAGAAAAGGAAGGACATTTGCATGGATGAGCAAGGAGCTCCTGGAAAAACCCCTAGGGAAGGAGGAAGTTTACACAATGTGGAAAAAGGGTCTGGCCACTTGGGAGGAGTATAGGGATATGGTCAGAGCGTGTAGGAGTGCAACAATGAAAGCTAAGGCCCACTTGGAATAAGAAGTGGCAACTCCACAAATTAAAAGTGGGTATCTCCACCACTTCTCTGGGCAGACTGTTCCAATGCCTATCCAGTCTTTCATTCCTAATGTCCAATCTAATACACTGGAAGCAGGAAAGGAAGTCTTGTGAAAGGAAGATCCTTCCTTGGTTGAGGAGGATTGTGTTAGAGAACATCTCGGCAAACTCAATATTGATAGATCCACAAGCCCTGATGGGATGCACCCATGAGTGTAAAAAAATTTTCCTAATGTCCAAACAAAACTACTTGTAACACAACTTAAAAGCCATTTCCTCTTCTTGTTTTGCTAGTGATTTGGGGGAAGAGGTCAACACACATCTTCCTACAAGCTCCTTTGAGATAGTTGTAGGGTTAAAAGGTCTCTCCTCACCCTCCTCTTCTTGAGGCTAAACAACCCAAGTTCCCTCAGCCACTCTTCCTAAGACCTGTGCTCCAGACCCTTTACCAGCTTCACTGTCCTTCTCTGGACGTGCTTGAGCAGTTCAATGTCCTTCTTGTACTGTGGAGCCCAAAACTGAACACAGTAATCATGGTGCAACCTCACTTGAGGACAGGGACACAATGACTTCCCTACTCCTGCAGGCCAAATTATACCTCCATTGTTTACAGGATTGTTGATAAATGATGGAGAGTGGTCTGGCAAGCTCCTCTACCAGCTCCTTCAGTACTCTGTGAGTGTCCAAGTGGTGTAGCAAGTTATTATCATTGCTCTGCAGGAACCTTTTGGACTGTGTATACCTTGCTGTGTTGCTTTTCCAGCAAATATCGAGTTCCCCTGGGAAAGAGGAGAGCTGCCTGAGGTCTTCAAAAAGAGCAATAAGAACCCTGATGATCTCAAAGGTCTCTTCCAACCAAGGTGATTCTATGATTCTATGGTCAGCATGGATTCACCAAGGGGAAATCATGCCTGACCAATTTGACAGCCTTCTGAGCTGGTATGACTGGCTGGTTAGATGAAGAGAGAGCAGTGGCTGTTGTCTACCTTGACTTCAGCAAGGCTTTTGAAACTGCCTCTCACAGCTTCCATGTAAACAAACTTAGGAAGTGTGGGTTGGGTCAGAGGACACTGAAACTGATTGAAAACCGATTGACTGGTAGAGTAGTCAAGGTTGTGATAAGCAGTACAGATTCTGGTTGGAGGCCTGTAGCCAATGGTGTGCCTCAAAGGTTAGGCCTTGGTCTGGTCTTATTCAACATTGAATATGTCAATGAACTGGATGAGGAAAGAGAGTGTACCTTCAGCAAATCTGCTGATTATACAAACCTGGGAGGAGTGGCTGACAGACCGGAAGGCTGTGCTGCCATTCAGCAAGAACTTGACAGACAAGAGACTTGGGCAGAGAGGAGCCAAATGAAGTTCAACAAGAACAAGAAAAAAAACAAGTGTACGGTCATACACCTAGTACAGGTTAGGGTTTTACCTGCTGGGAATTAACACTGCAGAGAAGGGCCTGAGAGTCCTGGTGGATGACAAGCTCCACATAAGCCAGCAGTGTGCCTTTGTGGTCAAAAAGGGCCATGGTATCCTGGGGTTCATTAAGAAAAGGGTAGCCAGCAGGTTGATGGAGATTATCCTCCCCCTCTACTCTACGCTGGTGAGGCCACATCTGGAATACTGTGTGCAGTTTTGGGCTTCCCAGTTCAAAAAAGACAGGGAACTACTGGAGAGTCCAGCAGATTGCTACAATGATGATTAGGGGACTAGAACGTCTCTTGTATGAGGAAAAGCTGAGAGACCTGTGTCTGTTTAGCCTGGAGATGACTGAGAGGGGGTCTGAACAATGATTATATATGTCTAAAGGATGGATGTGTAGAAGAAGGGGCTAGACTCTTCTCTGTGGTGCCCAGAGATAGGACAAGGGAAATGGGCACAAACTGGAACACAGGACACTCCATCCGAATGTGAGACAAAACTTCTTTACTCTGAGAGTGACAGAGGACTGAAACAGGTTGTCCAGAGGGGTTGTGGAATCTCCTTCTCTTGAGGTATTCAAAACCCACTTAGATACAATCCTGTGCAGACCAATCTAGGTGATCCTAGGGAGTTGGACTTGATAATCTCCAGAGTTCCCTTCCAACTCTTTCCCTTCTGTGAACCTATGATGTGTGCTGATCACATAATAATCTACCAGAAAATTAGAAGCAATATTAAATGTTCACTGATAGGTCCTTGCGATGGTTTGACCTTGGCTGGAGGCCAGATGCCCACCAAAGTTGCTTTATCATTCCCCTTTTCAGGTGGACTGGGGAGAAAATATATATTAAAAGGCTGAGGAGTTGAGATAAGGACAGGGAGAGATCATTCTGCAATCAGTGTAATGAGCAAAACAGACTCAACATGTAAATCTAATTTATTACACAACACTACACACACAGTGACACCAGAGTTGGGTAATGAGAAGTGCAACCAGATCTTAAAGCACCTCCTGTCACCCCTCCCTTCTTAGCAGACTTAACTTTAATAATGATTTCACTCCCTTCTTCTGCCCCACCCTCACCAGCTATGGTACACAGAGGGGCAGGGGATAGGAGAATGGTTTTTTTCAGTCAGTTCCTCATTAATTGTTTTCCTCCTTAGCCTGCAGAGGGGCATTCCTCACATCCTTTACCTGCTGTAGCGTGTGGTCCTAACCATGGGAGACAGGGTCATGGGGTATCAGCTCCTCACCAACTGCCCCAGCATGTCTCTCTTCTATGGGGTGCTGACCTTCAGTCTCAGACTGCTCCAGCCTGGTCCCCCATGCAGTCACAAGTCTGCTCAGCAAACCTGCTCTGGCATGGGTAAGTCTCTCCACGGGCTTCACTGCCAGGAGCTTGCTCCAACACAGGCTTCCCACAGTGTTACAGCATCCTTCAGGTGTCTCCACCTATTCCTCTGTGGGGTCCTCCATGGGCTTTAGATGGAATCTCTGCTCCCCATCATGAATCAGCCTGCTTCACCGAGGTCTTCTCCATGGGCTGCAGTGGAATCTCTCTCTCTGGCACCTGGAATGCCTTACCGGCCCCTTCTTCACTGACCTTAGTGTCTGCAGTTTCTTACATCTTACCACACCCTTATCAGTCCCTTCTCTGCTGGCAAAAAGCAGCAGCTTGCATTTTTTTTTTTTCTTCTTAAATGTGATTCCCAGAGGTGCGGTGACCATCACTGTTTGGCTCAGCCTTGGTCAGCAACTCCAGCCTTGAGCCCAGCTGGTGTTTACTCTCTCGGGCCTACTGAAAGCTTCTAGCTGCTTCTTGAAGCAGCCATCCCTGCAGCCCCCCTCCCCATTCTCCACCAGAACCCAGCCATGCAAAACTACAACAGTCCTGGTTCATTGTAGAAAAACATTGGAGGTGGAAGGCTGCTATATGGATTCCTAAACCACAAGTTGTGGAAACTGATGAAGAAGGTGAATCAAATAATTTTGCAGAAGTGGGAGTCATCCAGCTGGCTTTAGACACTGCTGAAAGAGAAAAGTAGCTTGTGCTTTTCCTCTATACTGACTCATGAATGATGAAAAATGCCCTGTAGGGGTGATTAAATCAATAGAAGTAGAGCAACTGTCAGCACAGACGCAAAACCTTTTGGGGTGTCCCATTGTGGCAAGATATTGCTGCCCAGGTGGAGTAGCCATTAGTAAATGTGTTTCATGTAAATCCCCATGTACTGAAGACTCCGGCCACTGAGGAACATCAAAACAACCAGCAGGTGGATCAGTCTTGAATGGCTTAGTTGGACTTGAACTGGTAACATAAAGAGAATTCTTTATAGCTTGCTGGGCCCATGACACCTCAGGGCACCAAGGAAGAGATGCAACATGTAGATGGGCACATGAACAGGGGGTGGACTTGACCATGGATGATATCTCACAGGTTATCCCTGAATGCGAAACAACATGAGCTGCAATCAAGCATGCCAAGTGAGTAAAACATTTGTGGTATGGAGGGCAATGGCTGAAATAGAAATATGGGCAGGCCTGACAGACTGATTACATCACAATCCCACAAACCTACCAAGGTATGCACTAGGGACTTACAATGGTGGAAGCAACCACTGGATGACTAGAAACATGTCCTATGCCCCTGTGCCACCACTCGGAACATTACCTGGGGCCTTGGAAATCCAGTCCTATAATGACACGGCACTCCTGAAAAAAATGACTCAGACAACAGGATTCATTTCCAAAATACCCTTATAGACACCTGGGCAAAGGGACACGGTGTGGAGTGGGTGTACTACATCCTCTGTCGTGCACCAGCCTCTGGGAAAATTGAACTACATGATGGACTGTTATGAGAGAAATGGGTGGTGGCACATTCAAACATTGGGATATACATTTAGCAAAGGCCGCTTCGTTAGCTAACGCTAGGGGATCTGCCAATTGATCTGGCCCAGCCCAATCAAAATTTTTATGTACTATAGAAGGAGAGAAAGTTCTTGTGATACAAATGCACACGAATAATATTTTAGGGAATCCAGCCTGGATTACTTCTGATCCCAGCAAAGGAATCTTTTGCTCAAGGACCTGAGTGCATTTGGTAGGTGATGCAGAAGGATGGGGAAGTCCAATGTGTACCTCAAGGGGATCTGCTTTTAGGTGAGAATAGGCAATGGTTTTAATTGTGTGATGGTAACTGCTATATAATATGGCATGTCATCATTACTGTAATTGCAATATGCCATGACAATGGTACTACAGTAAGAATCACTCAGACTAATGACGAATGAACTTTGATGAAACTGAGCAAGGTGATGAAACAGATGCTTTCAGGAACAACCATCTAGCAGCAACTTCTTCAAGACTTTTGTTTTCTTTCCTTTTTCATGTAGTAAGCAATTGAATTTTGCATCAGTTGTTATATATATATTTATATATATATTCTGTGCCTATATATATAATTATTATTTTACCTGTTCTCCTTTACTTTGTTAGCCTATTAAACTGTCTTTATCTCAACCCACAAATTGTTTTTTTTCCCCCAAATCTCATCCTTTTGGAGGGGGAAAAGGGATGACCAAGTGGCTGCATGGTGCTTGTAAAGCTTGTACAGTTTGTACAGCAGCCAATAAAGCATAATTTAAGTGTATATCAAAAATTCTGCCAGGAAGAGATCAGAACCCAGCAATGCCTACTTTTCTTTTTCCCTCCACATGCAAATATAGTTGAAGCACCTCAGTGTGCATAGACAAAGATACCCGATTTCACTGCAATTTGAAGAAAGATGGTTGATGACTGAAGATCAAAGGAACAGTGATTCTAGGACAAAATACTGTCCTAAATTGTGCACTGATGTTTTTTCTGTATCTAAAGCCTCTAGTGGACTTCATGAACTAACAGATGGCAATAATATTATCAAGACCTACCCATTAGGAATAGATCCAATATAAAAGTGTCTATGTCTCTAGTCTCAAACACTGCTGGACTTTGTTTAATAAAAATCACACTCAGACACTTGTGATGGCCAGAGGGTGGAGAGAGAAAATATTATAGAAGTGTGGAAGCTGTTGCTTGAACTTTTTCGTACCTCTTGCACAAGATAACTATTAAGCTCTGGGGTAACTCACATAGAAATAATTCTTATTACTTTCTCTTTGCCAGGTTTCCAAATGATCAGAATTGTTTCTGCAAGGCACTGAGGGGCCAAGTCATACCCAAATTCATTGTAGTTCCCATAACGTTCCTGCTGTAGGAGTTATGTAACTACAGCTAAAGTGTAGAAACTCATTCACTAATGGTGTGTTTAGAATCAGGGAAACTTATAGAAAAGGCAGCATTATTTGGATCTAATGAAGTAAACATGTCACTATAGGAGTAACTGGCCTTGAATCTGCTCTGTCATCTCAGGAATATTTTGAACATTAAGCCTATTCAATCAAATATTAAAGTATCTTGCTGAAGTGATGCAGTGTTAAAAGAAGATGCACTTAATGGCTTAATTCTTCAGAAATCTACTTACCGATGTCAATGCTGTAAAGAATTGGTCACAAAAAAAGGTTTCAAATTATGAATAGTAATAGTCATCTTAATTAGTCATCTCATTATGCACAATGTGTCTTCTATACAGGTGCAAACTTCTTAGAAGAACACTATGCAAAAATCTGCTCTCATACAAAGCAAAGGCTAAGACTGAAAGTCTTAAAGCCAAAGGACTTTTATATTAAAATTTATACCCTCAAAACTGTGACATTAGGAAAAAGACCCAGCATCACATTTTCAGCAGAAAAAATATAATTAACAAGTACATCATTTAGCAGCTCTTTGACTCCACTATATGTTTTAAAATGGCAATAAAGATGTTTCACTATCATGATTATAGAAATTAGAGTTTTAAAATGCATACATAAGTGAAATTTTCAAATTTTCATACTAGAAGTACAGAGGTGGATCAGTTTCTCTGGGCTTGAAATTATTTCCAAGTTGAGCTTTATGGTTGGGATTGTTTAATTTTTTTTTGTCTATTTTTGTTGTTTTCTAATTTTTTAAGAAGTGTTTAACTATAGTTGTCAGGAACTTTTGGAAATATTTGATGTTTGGTTTATTATTCCTTGAATGCTCTGCTTGTGTTAAATTTTGAGGGTTAAATCTTTTTGCTCATTCCAAAAGAGATGACTTTCTGACCTCTTCAAATATCTCTCCAAAACTGAAAACTTAGTTCCTGTATAATTTTGAGATGTAGTACTGACATTTTTGGAGGAGCTAAATAGTGTTTAGATGTTTAGATGTTGAGGAAAGAAGAAATCTGAAATGAATTTAATTACATAATGTGTTCTTTCCACTTAATGAAGAACAGACTAAAACTTAATTTGAAATCTCTGCTATGATTCACACCATCTGCGGTTTTCTTTCATTGTTCTCCACAGTACAGATTCTCTGTAATGTCATTCAAAACCTGTGCTTCACCTACTCTCTGTGTGGCTGGTAATGATTTCTTGTGGAAAATCTCTTTTGACCAGGTGCTGAAAGATTGTTGTTAACGAGTGACATGTTTGTCTTTACTGTAAAGCATGGCTAAAAAAAGAAAGCAGTTTGGATAATCTTGCAATGTTTTAATTTTTCTTAGTGAGTATACTGAAGTTATCTGTACCAGCTTTTTGAGCAAATGAGCATATTTATTAAAAAATACAGCTAATACCAGCAGGAAATAAAAAAATATTACCATCACAGTCAGATGGATTTGTTTCTAGATACTTATTCTCATGCTAGCTAAGTAAGTTCACTTGATCAACTAAATTCCTCTAGCGAAGGAAAAAACCCAAGATTACATATATTAAATACAGATTGCTAAAAGGAACATTGAATAAAGAGCAATAGAAAAACTATAGCCTTAACTGCTTCTTGAAATCACAAGAGAAATTGTAGATTTATTTTAGTAAAGAGATTTTTATTTTTTTTCATGGCAAAGCACACATCAATGTATTACTCTATTATATCCATTGTGTGAAGAGTAGGAAAGACTAATAAATATCTCGGTTTCTCTAGCTTCTTTTGTCCTACTGAAACAGCAAGTACATGATACTTTTGTTTTCATACGCATTACAATTGGTATGTGAAATAGCCCTGAGACAAAGAAGGAAGTAGAAACTGTAGTCAGAGTGAGAATGTATTCATCCATGTTATATATCCAGTAAAACTGCAAGAAAGAAAAAGCCATGCAAATTGCATCAAAGTAATTTTCTTTTGACACTGCATTAGACACCATGAACCAGGCATTCAGGACAGTTATTTTCAGTTATATAAATTCTGAAAACACAAATATTTAGAAAGAATAGAAAAAAAGGAAAATACATCTTACACAATATTCCTTACTGTTTTTCAAAAATACATTTTGAAGGTTCTGTTTTCTACCAAATTGAATTTCTCTAGTAATGCTTGATTTAATGGCCAAGAATTCTTTACATTGTGTAAAGACTTCGTTTCAATAAATAAGATTGTAAAGCAATACAATCAAATAAGACAGTAACTGGGACCAGCATTAATAAAATATTAGCATTGCCAAAAAAAAAAAGAAAAAAAAAAGAAATCAGGAGTGCATTTATGCAAACAAAAGTGAGAAGAGACTATGAAAGTAAGTACATATATTTTCAAAAAGGTAAAATGTTGGAAAATTTCTGAGAAGTTACATGCATAAATTTAGCTCCAGTTTCCTCAATGTGTTGTATCCTATCATCTCAGTATTTCCACTAGCTTATCAGAGCAAGCATAAATCAATTTATGAGCCCAGCTCACTGGAAACCTGAGCCTACTTTGTTATAGTCAGAGAGAGTTACCATTGACATCAGCCTTAAGGAACAAAGAATTGAGCCTTTAGGTTCTCTGCTGTGTCTTATTTATACAAATATGTGTTATACATTCAAGTGTTGTAATGCAGTAGCATAATACATTGGCCTTTGGGGCAAAACCATTTACATTTTAACTACATACTGCTTTCATTAGTATTTGAAAAAATGCCATCAGAACATTTTTGTTACTGTAAGCTTTGCCAATTTTTCCCCTGGAGCCCCCTTATTTCCTTGCAGTACCTAACTTTTGGTTCTTTAGTACCCCACACTTCCGCTTAATGCCCAGCTTCTTCTCTTTTTCTCTCCCTTTATCTATATATTTTACAGTCCCTTTAATACACCTTTGGAAACAAATTCAACTCAGCAACAGGACCTAAGATTTATTTCTTTTTCAAAGATTTTCTAGTGGTGTGGAGAAGCATTTACAAAATTAAAAGATGTATTTTACTTCTTTGGATGAAAGGTGCAGGTCCTGGTGGAGTGAAGGAAGCAAGGAGGCAAAATTCACACTGAATATGCCACGTAACTTGGTTCAGAACTTGACTATCCACGATCACTAGTGCTCACTTTCTCAATAGGAACTTAAAAGAAAAAACACTCTTTGTTTTAGATCACACAGGTTTACTATTTTATGAAGTTGAAATGGGACTAAAATCAAACTTGCACAACTTTGTTAAACACAATTGGAGCTACTTGAATCAACCATGAATTTGGCTTGCATGGCGCAGAACTGCATTCAGCTAATCTTACAAGAACGTAACTTCTATGAGAAAGAAATCTGTTTAATTGGGTTTTGTGCTGCCTCTGGAGTGGCGGTATTTATCCATCCTAATGAAGAAAATACTTTCTATGAAGGAAACCTCACAGACGATCCAGATAAATTCTCAGACCTCTCTAAAGCATGCTGTGATCCTGGAAATTTATTTTGAACATTTTTATGCCTTATTTTTCCTGCTGCACTTCTTTGCAGCCCAATGATCTCAAGTGTTATCTTTATGTGTATATTATTCCACTGACTTGCACAGTTTTCTAAACTGCTTACTTTTTTTGTGGTTTTTGCACTATGAATTTGGCTCATGACTAGCTAACATGCAAACATTTGCACTGTAATTTTGCACATTCTAAATTGTGATCCTAGATCCATCATTATTTTCAGGTGGAGCCAACAAGCTGTGTTCCAGTGGCTGCCTGACCCTCTCCACATCCAGAACTCATATGATGTCCTGTGCTGGGACTTGAAAACTCTTCTGTGGAAATTTCTTTGCTTGAAATGCCCAGATCAAGGGAGTTAAGCATTTATCTGTTGCCTAAACTTCATTGCAAGCCTCATCTACTGTGAGTGCAAGTAATTGGCTGTATAACTGCTCTATTTCATACATAATCGTATAGGAAGAAAGCATTTCAAAGCACCAACATGTCAGACACTTGATTTATTTTTTTTTTTTTTTTGTTAACAGTAATTACGGTGGAAACATACTAATAAGAATTTAAACATAAAAATGTCTGCTGTCTCCTACAGGCTAAATATTTTATCTCTATGCCTGTGGTTTTAGACATCAAAGTCTAATAGCATGAAGCTGAGACAGAAGTGGTTTAGGTTGGATGTTAGGAAGAGGTTCCTTACTGACAGGGTGGTCAGGAACTGGAACAGGCTCCCCAGGGAACAGCCCCGAGCTTGGCTGAGTTCAGGAACTGCCTGGATGATGTGCTTGACTGGCTGGCCCTGTGTGGAGTTGAACTCAGTGGTCTTTATGGGTCTCTTCTGCCTCAGGAGATTCTGTGATTCTATGAAAGTCCACCATGTACTTACCTTGGAATATTCTGCTCAGATCTGGAGACAGTATGTCTGATTTGGGAGTGAGGATTTTGAATGGTAGAATGTTATTTGGAATTTAAACTGAACATAACAATGATGACCTGTGCTTGAGAATCCTCTTAGAGACTAAGGGGGTGGAGCTATGTTAGATGGGCCCCTTTGAAGACTGTCTTGCCTATAGGTCAGGTGCCTCCATCCTTTCATCCACTGCATAAGCATTGCTTTTTCCTTGAATGTTTTCCCACTATTTTTCTTTTTTTTAAATCCTAAAATGCAGGGCTTGACTAAATAGAAATATAGTTTTGTATGGGGTTTGTATTAATATGAAGATTGGACTGAGACAGGATGTATATCTGGTCAAGGGATGTGGGAAGAATTCCTGTTTCATAAAATAAAGACATAGGAGTTTCACTGATTGCAAAACTTATCATTGTATACAAATTAAGTAAACGTAAGGGAACTGGCAGGAGGTTCACTTTAAAGAAATAAATACTCGTTTTTGCATGCCAAAACCAGTAAGTATTAAATAGAGAGGGTTTAGAGAGCTTTCTTCATAATTTTTTGTTGGCTTTTAAAAAGAAATATTTTATTGTGGATATTATGTAGAATTTGTTCTTATTCTTATAAATACATTGAAGTATGTTTGGTTCCAATTAAAAGAAGAGCTTTAATTTTCCATAAAAATTACATACCCCTAATTTTTATAATATTTTAAAAACCCCAAAATACCACAGGAAGTGTTATTCATAAATTAACCAGAATAATACAAGCTATTTTACTAACACAGTCTTCCTACAAACATATGACATTAGCTGCATCCTTGTGTATGGGATTATTTTAAAAGACAATGGGGAGTAACGTAAAACTGTAATATTTTTTAATTTCACAATAATACAGTTTATGAAAGTGCAGTGACTTAGTGTCTGTTGTTTTATGAGTCTGAATTTCATCCCCAATAAACACTGGAAGTATAGTATCTCTTTTGCTTTCATTTTTACCCCTTTGGCTCCTCTCCACCTGTATTTGATTAGGTAAAGAAAGATAAAAACGTTACCTTAATTTTCACAACAAAAATGCAGAATTAAAGAAAGGTTTCGGTTTCTGGTGGTTTTCTTTCTAGAGGCTCCAGGCAGCTGCTAATCATTATGTTTGCAATACTAAAACAAGACCTCAGGTTAGTCTGTGCTAGTTCATTTACAAGAATCTTCTGTATTTGATTAGACTCATACAGTTAATAAGGATGTCAGGCAGAAGCAATTGGGCCATTTATTTCTGTAATGTTATTAACTGTCTGTTCTCTATAGGATCATTTAGATTTTCTGGGAAAAAGCAGAAATGGGGCTATACATCCTAGTGATAATAGACCTAACATGCATTATGTGGTTGCAATGCTAACCATCACCTCTTTCCACTAATGCAACATTTTCAGGTGGTTTTTGTTTTGTGTGTGTTGTGTATCTCTTGAGTCTAATAATCAGATTCTAATGGTAGTAAAAATAGTTTGAAATGGCAGGCAAAATTACAAAATTGTGAGAAAATGAATAAATACAAATTTTTTTCTCCAAGTTTCTAAGGCTTTGACTTACTTGGCTGTAATTGAGTAATTTTCAGTCACCAAGCAGACAAGAAGTAAATTAGATCTGCTTGGTGCATGCAAAGTGCAGCACTAGACGTCACTGAAGTAACACAGTGTTTGGAATTTAGAGCTGATAGATAAATCTGATGTCCATGTGATATTTACACTGCAGAACTCAGAAAACGTGGAACTTCTATCTTTAAGTGCCTTCTCCAGTAGAGGATTTTACTATTATATTTATTACTATAAGGATGCAGTGGCAGATAGAGAACCTTACAATTTATTCTGAGGTAGATGTCCAGATGCACAGAAAAACAATGAAGTTTCTACAAAGTAAGAAAAAACAACCTAAAACCAAAACCCTCAAACATTTTGTTTTTACTTGACATTTCTATCATGACCTATTTTCATCTAAAACACAATGCTGCATAATGCACTGTACAAATTCTTCCTTGAAAGTGCTTTAAGCAACAGATGGTGCAGACAAAGATACCTAATGTTAATTTGGTCATGGTCTTTATTATGAGACCCTTGACCTCAGCTTAAAATGTTGACAAGCTTTTACCATTTTGGGTAGAATTTTCATGCTGGTTACATGCTTTTGTTTAAAGGGCATAAGAGAACAGCCAAGCTTCATGTGGTTATGTCATTTCAGGTGTTATTTTACAAAAAAAGGTGTAATTTACTAATATTTAAGCTATGGTCTATGGAGGAAATGTCATTTAAGATTATAGGAACCATTGTCCAGATTTAACAAAGTATAAGCGTCTGAAATTGCATACAGCATCAGAAAAAACTTATCAGAGACTGAATGCTAAATTCTTTTACAATGCCAATTGTTGCTAGCATGCTGAATTTCCACAGAGCTAACATGGGCTGGGTGAAGCAGGCATTTTCGATTCAGGAGACAAGCAAGACCTTCTCTGTAATTTTCTCTCTGGGTTGCCAGGAGATGCTGTGCAGTATAATACTGAGAGCAAGGAAACTTAAACTGGAATCTGATCTGTGTCTGTCTGTCGACTCCTGTGCAGGTGGCTGGCTGCATTATTGATCAGCAAGGTGCTTGTTGGGTGGAGCATGGGAAGACAGAATTTGTGTCACCAAGAGGAGGTAGAAAAACTACAAGATAAACTGGCAAAGAAAGGGGATTAGGGCAGCAATCAGATTGGCACAGGAGACAGAGGGAAATTACAATGATAGGTGCTTTAAGCAAAAGGCAGGAATGCACCTGCTGTTTAGGCATATTTCTATTCAGGATATGGATTTAAACTAATCATTTCAGTTTCTGTTTTGTTGTTCTCAAATAGTACAATCTATCAAAAAAAAGGAGCTTGTTCTTCTGTATCTCAGAAAATGCACAGGACAATAGATTAGGAGTGGTCCATCACCCTGGTGTCCATGAACAAGAATTGGGCAGTACTGGGACAGAGATGAAAATAGCTCTTTTGTGGCTCATGATCTACTATGGGGTGGAAGTGGGCTAGACCCTCATCTGAGATACAGGGCAGTTTAGTGTTACTGACAGTAGAAAACTTTATTTTATATATAATTTTTTATCACAGCATCTGCTGTTTCTTCCTAGTTAGAGCTTTGGATCTTCCAGCAGAGAAGTGCTCCTCATGGGCCCTGTCACAAGAGTATCACTTGGATGGCCCATGAATCTGAATCCCAGACAGCTTCAGGGCCACAAAGCATAAACAAGAGCATGGCAACGCACTGCTGACAGCATTCAACCAGCCAACATGGCAAGTGCCTGTAGACTTACTGGTGGCTGGCCCAAGTGGCAGTCCCTATTGTTCAACAAAGCAGGATTTTGTAGGAATTACATTTTCTAAAAGCAAAATAGCAGGAACAAACAAAATACAAGAAAAGAAAATTCTAGGAAAAAAAATTTGAAAAAGTTGAAAAAGATCAGAAACTCCATAATATCATGTACAAGACGTATATTGGACCATCCATAATTTGCTTACCATTTCTTTACTTCCTTTAACTTAGGGAATGAACAAGAATGAATGACCTTAGAGAATGAACGAGGTATTATTATATGACAGGTATTTGGCACTCTTATCGCATGCTAACATTTGGATTTAAATAGTGGAGTTCACATAACCTGAATTTCCTTGGGAAATGGTAGAAGGATGAATCACATTTCTTTGAGTTATTGACACCGCCCCCCCCCACCCCCCCCCAAAATGTGGTACTGAGTCAGAGATAGTGAGATGCAACACACAGAAAGAAGATCCTCTTACACCCACAGTCAGGAAGGAAAGGTAAGAAAAAGGCAGAGAGATAAAAGCTAAAATTTTGTGTTTGAGGTAAACTAGTACATTTCCTACTTACATCAAGATAGCATAGATGTGTGGAGGGACAGTTGCAACTGTTTCTATATCTTCACTATGATATCTTCTTGTGAAAACTAGGCTCTCAGAAATTGAACCATCTCATATTTTTAAAGTTTACAGTGAAAAAGGTACTTCAGAAAAACTATATACAACTGGAAAATGGGAATATTTGTGTATTCTTCCTCCATGTGTGCATATGATAAAATGTGAATGGAATACATGTATTGATGTATGTAGAAACATGTACATACTTTTAATATTATCAGATGACATAGTATGTATGTATAAGTTCTAACTCATTTTCTGTTCTAGCATAAGATCTTTAGAATCTTATATTTCATCCTAACATAGAGTTTAAAGATGAATTTGGCTTCCCCTCTTTTCTTTCATTTCACAGCATTCCACTGACAACAAAAGAGGAATAATAATTTAAATGGCAGAGGTGAGTTCTTCATCACAAGATAATATAACTAAAATCTTCATAAAATAGAAGATTCAGAGTGTAGCTATTTTACCAACAGATGCAGTTTCACTGCATTAGGAACACATTTTTCAGAGTGTAAGATGATAGTTCTGCTGGTCCATGTATATAATGGGTGATCATATACTCAGAAATATGACCATAATTTGGCAAGGAAAATCTTCTGGTTCCCTGTTTATCTAGAAGCAGATGAATAACCAGTTATAAATCCATGTATGCTGTAATAGGAATAGGAATTAAAGCTTAAAGATAGAGTCAACCAAGTCTTGTAATCAGTGGAAGAAGGGCAGATGTTAATTTCTTCTGAAATGAATTGAGCTTCTATGTGTCATTATCTTACCTGCACTGACAATATGGTGGTACTAATGTTAGAAGGCATTAGAGGTGGTTTTTATTTTCTGTTCCTTGACTTATTTTTATATTTAGAAAAATGTACATGGATCTCCAAAGGGTCCTAGGTTTAGAAGGTGAGTGAACAGAATATTTATGAAAACTGAAGTTTTCAAGGACCACAGTTAAGGCTCTTTTGGTGTAGGCTGGGTTTCGGGGGTCCTTCAGCCTAGGGAAGGAAAGTGTCATGGATGGAGATTGCTTATAGAAGTCAGATTTTGCTTGTGTTGATAGGTTGTTGTACAAATTGAAGCTTTGCTTTCAAAAGAATGCTTTATTTGTAATCGTGATCCATTCAAGGGACGACTTATACTAAAACCAGACATCAAATATCTGCTAGATCTGGTTTGACTTTGTGGTTGACTTTTTGAAGTCATTTTATTACTTGTTCACCTGATATTGAGAATTAAGCTTCATTGGTGCAGATTCCACACATCCTCCTTCTAGCTGATAATCTCAATTTGTGAGATCTTGGAGATGGATTCAGTGGTGTACACTCTGATCAATGCACCAAAATGAGCACTAATGTAGGAGAACCTTCACTGTAATGTTCATATGGAATTCATGCAGAGAGGGAGGTACTTCTTGAGGACAGTTGAGATCTGAGCTGGTAATGGAGGAGCACAGTCTGAACTTAAGCATCTTAATCATGCCTGTGAAACCTCTGAGAATGTTTCTTGGCCTTTGTGCTAAATTTTCAGAGGACAATTGCCTCAGCTGGAAAGAAATAGAGGAAGATGGTGAATAGGGGACAATGAACAGCTGCGGCCTTTCCACTAACAAGGCACACATTACAAATAAACTTCTTTGGGACATACCTGTCTGTTTTACTTTTCAAAACTACATTGGAGTCAGTCATTTAGAAAATGCAGCCAGGCAAAATGAGATGTCCTGCTTCCATCTTTAATACAATATTCTCCATTAAAACCATTCCTTAAAGTTGATATTTTGTACTTGAATTTAATATGCTGTAATTCATCTGGAGCAGAGATCATGAGTTTTATTTTTGTACATGTTAGGAACCTGTTATATATTAAATAATGCAGAATTGATTTCTGAGCACATGAAAATATTTTGTGTTTATCATTGTAAGACATTATAGACTTTCTTGAAACACTGACATACAGAAGCTTAAAGGTGAAAAATTTCTTACAGAGATTTATTTTTAAAAGTATGGAACACTATTAGCACCTTTTTATGTGATGGAGTTTTTGAGTTGTTGTGGATTATATTTGGAAAGGAACCAGAATGCTAGCATATGAAAACTCTAGCAAATTAGACTGCAATAAAAATTAGGAACAATGAACAGATTGAATCTCTGTTGAGGTTCACATTGATGTCTTGACTACAGAACAGTTTATACATTTGAATCAAAATATTGCATACATCTTTTTTCTCCATTAGAAATGTATAATTATGTGATAACAATAAAAAGGAGATTGTGTTTTGCAAATGGAACAAAAGAGTCATCTTGCTAGCATGATGAAAACAAAATCATATCTCTCTGTTCTTGAAGGAGCTCTCACTGCCAGGCAACAAAATTCAGACAGCAAAATAGGAAGGAAGGAAGGAAGGAAGGAAGGAAGGAAGGAAGGAAGGAAGGAAGGAAGGAAGGAAGGAAGGGAGGGAGGGAGGAAGGAAGGAAGGAAGGAAGGAAGGAAGGAAGGAAGGAAGGAAGGGAGGGAGGAAGGAAGGGAGGAAGGAAGGAAACCATATGTGGAAATTGGTGTAGATCATATGTCCACAACCTTTCTGTGGTCCAGCATCGCCTGTTGAAGCTGGCAATAGTTCATTCTTTGAATTTCACAAATCCAGTACAGATATCTCAGAGCTTATATCTTAAGCTCAAGAATGTGCTTTACCTATGGAGTGCTTGAACTACACAGGTGATGCCTTGTTCTTTGAGAAGCACTGAAATCAAGTATAACAAGGGAACTAACAGCAGTGAAAAGACAAACCCCTAATATTTCATGCTTTACTAGTGGTCTGTTTCACTGAAAGTCAAAGGTAAAGTACCATAAAGACTATTGATAAATCAGCCATAGAATATGCTTAGTTGAAAGGAACCCATAAGGATCATTGAGTCCAACTCCTCCATGGGATCTCCTAATAAAAGACAAAGGATAACATTTTCTTTAATTTAAAATAAATAAATAAACACAGTTTTTGTATTTTTTGGGACAGATTTACAACTGGTTTGCATCAGAAAATTACCAGTCAGGTCTTGCTCTAAATTTTGTTATTTATTGCACTAGAGCATTTCACAAAAGCAAAAATCAGTTTAAGAATATTCTGGTCCCATATAAAGGCATGAAAGGAAATTATCTCTATTCCAAACAAGTTACAACCTGTTTGGAAATAGGTAAGTATATGTTCATTTATATGACCAAGAGACAAAAACAAAACCAAACAACAAGCCAAAGCAAAAGAAACCCCCAACAGTTGTCCCCCCTCCCCAAAAAACCAATAAAAATCTCAACCCATAATGCAGAGAATTGAAGTGACAAGAAATCATAACAAAGATCATGCGGTTATGTGCGTTATAAATAATCAGAAAAGTGCTTTAGAAATTCCACTGTGTCAAAGAATAAGATTTCATAACCTGTCTTTATGCCATTTTGCATGGAAAAGTCCACCTTTTCTGTTTATTATCCCTCAATTTATTTTAAGAAGGAGAGAAGTAATTCCTAGAATAGCTAATAGTCTGATGACATTAGTTCTTATGTGGGATTTGGAGACTGAAGTAGTTCATATTCTGTTTGAATGAAATGAGGAACATGGATTCATGGCATTTATTTCTCCTGTGTATAGATGCTACCCACAGAAGCCTTGCAGAGGTTTTTTGTTGTTTTTTTTTCTTCTTCTCTGAATTTCCAGGCTTGCAAGTGACATTTTAATAGAAACCAACATATTTCCCAAAATTTTCCTAGTTTGAAGTTACATTTATGATCCATAACTGTTTTGACGAGCTTTACAGCAAATACATTCATTTATTTACATATCTTGAAAATAAAAGAAATAAAAGAAGTCTGGGTTGGTTGCTAAGTAGTCTATTTTAAACTAAAATCCTTACAGTAGGTCAGCATGTAATGATTTACCAATACATGACTGGTATTGGTGATATATTAATCATGGAAGCTCCTGTCAGTGTTTAATCAATCCTGGACTAATTCTCTTTGCTGAATCCATAGAGGATATAATTTGTTCTGTTCTTCTTCTGGGCATGTGATTCCTGCTTTCAAAAATGAAAAGGTTTTACTTTATAGTTTTGCCTTTGAAATACAGACCTCAGTCTGTGATCATGACAGTACTCAACTTGGAAGTACAAACTTGTATGGTGTTCTTTTTAATTTCAGCATCATACTCATAGAGCAAACTTCCTCTGTTCACAAAAGATCGAGCACTGGCCAGGTGTCTGACATCTTCCAGCTTGCCTGTGAGACTTGGGTAATTTGGCTGGTCTGCCTGTTGCTGCAACTGCTGCTGAATTCGAATGACAGGAAAGAGTTTCATAGACCTTTGCTGACTCATGAAATCTCGTCTCAGAAAAAGCATTTATGGATGTGGATGCAGAAGTGTTTGCAGTATGTATTTGTTACCAGCAAATCACTATTGTTCAGTTGGGAAGTTATTAATTTAGGATCTTATTCAAAGAACCATGATAGTTTATTTCACTTACAAAGTGGTATGTTAATATTTTAATTAATGAAGAAAAGTAAAAATACTACTGTAGGAAGTGGAGAAGTATGTCAATGCAATTAAACTTTAGGAAACTGGTATATGTGGTAATCACAATAACTTGTGGCAGAAGATTTTATGACTTCAGTCTCTTGGGAGTTTTCTTTTCTTTGTGCTGTGTGTTTTTTGGGGTTTTTTGGGAGGGTGTGCCTGTGTTTATTTTCTTGGGGGTTTTGCTTTGTTTTTAAAGCAACTGTCTATCTTTCTACATTCAGAGCTTCTCAAATCTCATCCAACCATGGGTCAGTTCCTATTGCTACAAAACAGACTAAATAATAATTCTTGCACTTTGATACCCGTAAATATTAAAAATATAATACACTTCCTTAAGGATGGAATGCCAACAATGCTGCATTGCAGCCACTACATCTTCCTCTGGGCATGCATGGTGTTTCCTTGGGTTGTCATCATGCCCCATTGCAAGTACAAAGCATTCTGTAGTTCTGAAAGCTCCCCTGGGTTTCAAACCTGTTCTTACTAAGTGCAGTGCATCTATGGAGGTGTGCACTGCCAGGCTTTTTGTGAACAGGCTGACTGTTCCGTGATATGAGTATTTCTCTCTGGAGCTGTATTCCTTTCTTTCAGGTGCACAGACATCTGCATTATTGTATATTTCGGTATTTGGCAAAAGCTCCACAGTTCAAATACCTTAATTGTATTTTCTGTTTCACACCCAGGAAGTGATTTTACTCATAAAATATAAAAGCATGGTTTGTATTATGGTGTTAAAATGCTACTTAAAACTGTTTTGTTTTCTCATTAAAGTTTTTTCCCCATCTTATTAGCCTCAGGAGATACAACATGTTTTCCCCATGCAGGTCCTATGGGAGAACAAGCAATATGTTACATGTCAGTTACATCATATTAGTTTAATAACACCTGGAGAAACTTAGCTGCAAACGCTCAAATTATTCTACTTACCCACAGATCTCTAATTATGAATAGGAAGCTAGGATTTAATGAAGAATTATTTAATTCTTTAATGGCAATTTTATGACAATTTACTTGGCCAGGTTCTCACCATCATTTGGATCCATTTACACAGCTGGGGGCAGCTAAGAAATCCACCAGGCACACAGCAGTTCCTGGCTGGCATGCATAGAATACTGCCTTGCCTTTCGGCTGTCTGAAGCAGCCGTCTGCACTGTGGGGTTCTGGAAGCACAGCAAAGCCACAGAAAATGCTCTGTCTCGATGTGTGATACTGGGTGGCCAGACCTGAAGACCGGAGCTAGTCATTCCTGACTGCTTTGTTATGCAGAGCTGCCTAAACTGCCTTTAAATGACCTTGTTTATGAACCAGAGGTGGTCTAGGCACATCAGCAAAACCACTGGCTTTACTCTTCTGAGACCCAGGCATGGCCTGGGCTCCAACCCACAGATTTGGTCAAGTTGGGGAAATGACTACAGGAAGAAGTGTTTTATATCACCTTTATGCTTCATGTTTGAAACCAAATAATAGGCACCCCAGTTTTAGAGATCTGAATGTGATGAGAAATTAAAAAAGAATAAACAGATTTTTCACTGATCTGAAAGAAACCATACCTCAGCTTCAGCATGCACTGAAGGCTTATTATGTAGTCTATCATCTGTTGTTGAAATCAATGAATCAGTAACTTGCAATGTGCATTAAATACACTGCTGATTAAATTGAACAATACCATTACTGTTTTTATAATTCTATGGTCTTGATTCGTTCACATCTCTGACTCGTGTCTGTAAAAATAGATTCCAGCATCCTCATCATGCTGGGTCTTACAAGGCACATAAACCTAAGAAGACTGAAGCAGGGATCCTCCTGCCAATATTTCCTCTTGCTTAGCTTCATGGGAAGAATTTTGCCCCCAAAGGTAAATGTTTTCACTGTTTAAAGGCAGTAACAGAGCTGCACTAGAAAATGGTGTTCAATCCATCCCATCTGTGGGTAAACACAATGTTAGATTTCTTTTCAAAAGTAAACAACAGATGCTTTTCAGACTTTATTCCTTTAGAGTCAATTTAAAATGTGAGAATTCCTACAGCATATAAATGTCTTGCAGTTCAAAGCAAAAAAATCTTTCAGCTTTGAATAATGCTTTTATAATTCAGAAGGTGATTAAAACAACACATTGACTCTTTAACATGAGTGATGATATCCTAGGGATTGACTGTCCTATGGGACTCTCAAGCTGCCTTTTACTCATCATCTTTCTAGAAAATGCCATAAATTAAGTAAGTAAAATTATAAGTAGAATTACATGCAGATGTTGAGTAAGCCTTTAACCCAGCATAACTACATAAAGTGTATAAGGTATTCTGCTTGCAGACTCGAGTTTAGTATAACTTCTAGGTGACTTTCGAGAACAGCATTGAGAAGAAGCAATCGTCATAATGAAAATCTCTCAGACACTAATGCTAGTTTTGCATCATCGATTTCTAATCAGGGATATCTTTTCCTGTTCTAATGGAAGAAGCACACGTAGTGCAAGCACAGCTGATTCATCAAGGTGTGATCTCTACCTAGACACTACTTTTGAACTGTGATGATACCAGGTATCTAACATCTGAGGGAGTAATGGTCTGGGAACTTGACAATTGAAAACTCAGCTAAGCAAATTTAATTTCTTTTTTCCTTAGGACTTTTGGAGGTGATATAGGTCACAGTCTTAATTTCTGCAAACTCAGGTAGTGCAGTGAACTGCCACAAAGAAGCCAATGTATTATAATTATTATAGATAACAAAAACATAAATACAAGCAAACTCATTTTGGATTGCTTGACAAGTAAACTAATCTTAAGAAGTCAGTAGCTTCACATGCTTAAGAGCATTTCTTCTATCAAATTACAGCCAATCTTTTAAAGCATGTAGATCTGTTTTCACAGGTTTTGCAGTCACTAACTTTAAGGAAAAGAAAAAAGAAAAACTGTATTAATTGAAAATAACAGTATAAAGTTGTTTGACCGTTTCTTCTAACTAGTATGAAGCAAAAGAGGATTTGCCTTCTGAATTTTTGTCTAAGACAGGATTTCATGTTACAACTTTATCACTGTGTCCCAAGTATGAAAATCCTTTCTTTATGTCTAAAATACAGACCTTATTTATTTTAATCCTTAGTCAAACAGCTAATTAAAAATCGTTCCCAAGAAGAGAGCTTTCAGCTTTCTTGAACTTAATGGAGTGTGATGAACATAAAGAGTGGACTCTTTAGGATCATTTTCGAGATCTGAAAATCTTCCTATATGTATTTTGTTCACTGCTAGTGTAAGCGAAAAGAGATTTGTCTGTATTGCATGTAATTAGTGAGTTACACTTGAGAATAGTATTATAAAGTCAGGATGGATGTAGCACTTATCTGATTAGGGTGAGGATGAAGGGGAGTGAAACAGAGAAAGAGCTGTAGAGCTGTATGTTTCTCACTTGCTTAACTCCTACAGGCCGCATTACTGCTCGAGATGGAGCAAACAGAAGAGGTATTGCTCCTTTACTGTTCACATCACCCTTTTCTAAAACAAACAGCATAAATTTGTTGGGATTTCTGAAGAATTTGGTTTAAAATAGTTCAAATGATGTCTGGCTTTCTTTTAAATAGAGAAAATACACAAATAGTTTTCTTTCATAATACAGTTTGTCAGACTTCTTTTTTGCTGCTATAGTTACAATAAACCTAATACATAATGGGAAAAAAAAAAAAACAACCGACAAACCATAACCCAACTAATCAAACAAAAGTGTTCTGTTGATTAATGAACTCAAGCATATTTTTATAGACAAATTTTGATACAAGGAGTGTTAAATGAACACAAATCGTTAAATGTGGTGGTATAAAATTCTAATTTTTGGCTACTGGCCTTGTAAAAACATCATGCCTTAGAAGCAGGCACGTATGGAGGCATGCACTTGGGAGAACAGTAAGAAAGTCTGCAGGCTGGTTCAGTAGTTCATGGAGAGGGTTTATCATTTGTGTAATCAAGAATTAGTGGATGTGCCAATGCATGCAATAGCAGGCGCTGGAGACAGCAGCATCTGCACTTTTCCTTGTTGGTTTAAAAGAAAGGACTATGTGCAATCCAACAAAACAAAAACAAATACTCTGTAGAAGGATTGGGCAGTATTACTTGAACAACAGTAAGGTTAGGAAATAGAGTTCCATAAAGAAACATAGATTGAAAAATGAATTTTAAATGCTGGGATTTTCTTGCTTTTGGAAATCACACTTTTTACCAAATATGTCCAATTTATATAAAAGCTGGAGTCTACAATAAATTACTGAGAATATTTGACATAATATTTGCAAAAAGTTGTGTTTGCCAGTATTCCTTTGGTGGCAGGGGCAAACACTGAGATAAGCAGAAAAGGCCATCTTATAAATGCATGGGCTGAGAGGCTGGTGCAAACACAAAAATTTTGGATTCTTTGATCACGGGGCAGTCTACTCGGCACCTGGCCTGAGGGCAGCTGATGGGAATTGCCTGTCTCCGAAAGGGAAACGGATACTTGCCCAGGAGCTGGCAGGACTTGTAGAAAGGGCTTTAAACTAGATAGGAAGGGGGAAGGGGATAAAGCCAGGTCTGCTAGAGATCGGCCTGGGGAAGTGGTATTGGGATTAGGAGAGAGGCAAGGGGCTCAGCTGAGGTGCGTCTACACTAACGCACGCAGCATGGGCAACAAGCACGAAGAGTTGGAAGCCATAATGTGGCAGGCAAACTATGACCTGGTTGCCATAACAGAAACATGGTGGGATTGCTCCCATGACTGGAGTGCTGCAATGGATGGCTACAAACTCTTCAGGAGAGACAGGCAAGGAAGGAGGGGTGGTGGTGTGGCTCTATACGTTAGGGAATCCTTTTCTGCCACTGAGATTGTGACTAGGGATGATAACATTGAATCCCTATGGGTAAAGATCAGAGGAAGGGCTGACAAGGCAGACATCCTGGTGGGCGTCTGTTACAGACCGCCAAACCAGGATGAAGAGACAGATAAGGTGTTCTACAAGCAGCTGGCATGAGCTGCACGGTCATCAGCCCTTGTGCTCATGGGGGACTTCAACTTCCCTGACATATGCTGGGAGTACAGCACAGCACAGAAGAAGCAGTCTAGGAGGTTTTTGGAGTGCACAGAGGATGCATTCCTGATGCAGCTGGTCAGAGAGCCCACAAGAGGAACTGCCCCGCTAGACCTGCTGTTCGTGAACAGGGAAGGTCTGGTAGGAGATGTGAAGGTTGGGGGCTGCCTTGGACAGAGTGACCATGAAATGATACATTTCTCAATTCATGGTGGAGCTTGGAGGGGGAATAGTAAAACTGCTACCTTGGACTTTCAGAGGGCAGACTTTGATTTGTTCAAGAGACTGGTAGGGGGAGTCCCTTGGCATTCAGTCTTAGCAAACAAAGGGGTACAAGAGAGCTGGTTGCTCTTCAAGAAGGAAGTCTTAAGGGCGCAGGAGCAGGCGGTCCCCCTGAGCCGCAAAATGAGCCGGCGGGGAAGAAGACCAGCGTGGATGAATAGGGAGTTACTCTTGAGGCTCCGTGAGAAAAAGAGAATCTACCGCCTGTGGAAGGAGGGACGGGTAACTGAGAATGAATTCAAGGAAGTTGTCAGGATGTGTAGAGGTGAAATCAGAAAGGCAAAAGCCCAGCTTGAATTTAACCTGGCCGCTGGGGTGAAAACGAATAATAAACTCTTTTATAAGTACATTAACAGTAAGAGGAGGACAAAGGAGAATATCCACTCTTTACTGGATGAGGCTGGGAATGTGATCACTGAGGATAAGGAAAAGGCGGAGGTTCTGAATGCCTTCTTTACGTCTGTCTTTAAAGGTCAAACAGATCCTCAGGGTACCCCTCTCTCTGACCTGGTAGTCTCAGCTGGGGAGCATGCTAACTCCCCTGTGATTCTGGAAGAAACAGTCAGAGACTTCCTACTCCAACTGGACTGCCACAAGTCCATGGGGCCGGATGAGATCCACCCGAGAGTGCTGAGGGAACTGGCAGAGGTGGTAGCCGAGCCGCTTTCCATTATCTATCAGTCCTCCTTGCTGACTGGTGAGGTCCCAGAAGACTGGAGGCTTGCCAATGTGACTCCCATTTACAAGAAAGGTTGTAAGGAGGATCCGGGGAACTACAGGCCTGTTAGCCTGACCTCGGTTCCAGGGAAGGTTATGGAACAGATAGTCTTGAGGGAGATCATGCGGTATGTGCGGGATGGCCGGGGGATCAGGCCTAGCCAGCATGGGTTCATGAAGGGCAGGTCCTGTTTGACCAACCTGATCTCCTTCTATGATCTAGTGACCCATCTGCTGGATGAGGGAAAGGCTGTTGATGTGGTCTACCTAGACTTCAGCAAAGCCTTTGACACTGTCTCCCACAGTATTCTCCTGCAGAAGCTGGCAGCCCGTGGCTTGGATGGGTACACCCTCGGCTGGGTAAGGAGCTGGCTGGAGGGCCAGGCTCAGAGAGTGGTAGTAAATGGAGTTAAATCCAGCTGGCGACCGGTCACGAGTGGTGTTCCCCAGGGGTCGGTGCTGGGGCCTGTCCTCTTCAATATCTTTATTGATGACCTAGATGAGGGCATTGAGTGCACCCTCAGTAAGTTTGCAGATGACACTAAATTGGCTGGGAGTGTGGATCTGCCTGGGGGTAGCGAGGCCCTACAGAGGGATCTGGACAGGCTGGAGAGCTGGGCTGAAGCCAATGGCATGAGGTTCAACAAGAGCAAATGCCGAGTCCTGCACTTTGGCCACAACAACCCCAGGCAACGCTATAGGCTTGGGGCGGAGTGGCTGGAGGACTGTGTGGAGGAAATGGACCTGGGGGTACTGATTGATGCACGGCTGAACATGAGCCGACAGTGTGCGCGGGTGGCCAAGAAGGCCAACGACATCCTGGCTTGCATCAAAAATAGTGTTACTAGTAGGAGCAGGGAGGTAATTGTCCCCCTGTACTCAGCACTTGTGAGGCCGCATCTCGAGTACTGTGTTCAGTTTTGGGCCCCTCACTACAGGAAAGACATTGAGGCTCTGGAACGCGTTCGGAGGAGGGCTACTAAGCTGGTGAGGGGTCTGGAACACAGGCCTTACGAGGAGCGTCTGAGGAAGCTGGGATTGTTCAGCCTGGAGAAGAGGAGGCTTAGGGGAGACCTTATAGCTCTCTATAACTTCCTGAAAGGAGGTTGTAGTGAGCTGGGGGTCGGCCTCTTCTCCCGTGTAGGCAGTGACAGAACTAGAGGGAATGGTAGCAAGCTGCGCCAGGGGAGATTCAGGCTCGACATTAGGAAGCACTACTTCTCAGAAAGGGTAGTCAGGCACTGGAATGCACTGCCCAGGGAGGTGGTGGAGTCACCAACCCTGGGGGTGTTCAAGGAAAGACTGGATGTTGTATTGAGGGATATGGTTTAGTGGGAGCTAGTAGTAATAGGTGAACGGTTGGACTCGATGATCTTCTAGGTCTTTTCCAACCTTGATAATTCTGTGATTCTGTGATTCTGTGAAAAGAGGTTATTTTCAAAGAGGAAGTGAGTTTTCCGTCACTTTTTTTAAAAAAAATAAATCTTAGAAAGTGTTTTCTCTAGACCTTTGAGAAAATGGCATTTTGCAGATCACCGTAAGATTTTTGTGTCAGGAGAAGGACACAGGTTTCCTGCCAACTGTTAAGAATGGTTACATGTGACCTCGCTGAAGCACAGTCACCTCCTAGAACTTGGCTAAAATTTTATCTAATAAGCTGTGCAAAGATATGAAATGAATTTGTCATCGATACTACATATTGCACTATATGCTTTTGTTTACAGTGAGTGTCTTGAAATTACTTAAACTGTGTATATGAAGTACTCTTGTTAACTAAGTGCTTGCACAAGCATTGCTGGAGTCAAAGCAGCATACACAGGGAATTCTATTACAATATACACTGAAATTATGAGGAATAACATTTAGAGATGCTAATATTGCAGTCTGCAACCTAGATATATCCATGTGCATTACCTACATGTTCCACAGATGGTAGGCTCCATGTATAATCATTATGATATTTAAGCAACAGCCTTTTCGGGCAAGCCGGAACAAGCATGTGGGAGAAAAAGTTGTAGGAGATCTAGAAGCAGGTGAGACAAATCACAAGAATGTGTCTTTTCCCTAAAAATACATTTCAGTCATTTCAAACATATCAATCTGGGGAGCAATCCTTTTCCAGACAGGATTTTATATAGTTTCATTATGAAGGTTTTGCATCTTTGTCCCAAGAACCGACCCAGAGAATTATGTAACATTGAAGGTAAGAAATATTCATCACATAAAATGATAATTAATAGAAGAAATCTGGTTTGTTCTTAAATAAAGATGAAAATCAATGCTACTTTGTCTGCAAATACACACTTATCGAAATTAAAAGTTTTAGAAAACTAAGTATGAGAAGGTATCTTTTCATACAACAACATGCATAAAACGCTGAATGCCCCTACCTGCAGGCACTATACTGTTTTCATGATGTGATCAGCAAGTACACTTTACTCCAGGCAATAATAGAGTGTGGTTCAGCCCCAGCCAGCAGTTGAACACCATGCAGCTTCTTGCTCACATCATCCCCCCATCCCCCTCCCCTGGTGGGATGAGGAGGAGAATGAGGAGACAAAGGCAAACCTATTAGTTGGGATAAGGATGGTTTGCTGGGACAGCACAGGGAGAGAGAAACAACAGCAGCAGCAGCAGCACTTAGAATATAAGAAACAGTGTTAACTCCTGGCATTTCACCAACCTACAACCAACCAAGTTCTCAGCCCACACTCAGACCATCCAGGGCCTCTTGGAGCCTCTTGGAGCTGCCCCCACTTTACCATGAGCATGACATCACATGGCATGGAATGCCCCATTGCCTAGCTTCACTCAGCTGTCCTGGCTCTTCATGAAAATCAATTCTATCCTAGCTGAAACCAGGACTTTGGAGTCACTAATTGCGTCTGGTCATATCCAAGATTTTGACAAACTGAAATGAATTTGAACACTAATTTGTTATAGTTATAATGTGTGATTTTATTCAGGACCATTTCGTATCTTCAGTTTGTATTGAAGTAACATGTATGTATTCCAAGATAGTCCTGCCTGAAAGAATGACAAGCACGCTGCTCTCACATTTCACATACTTTGTTGACAAACAGTGAGATTATTTTTATGCAATTTCTATAATTTCCTGTCTCATTTCTTGTGTGAATAACTTCCTAGAATTCCAAATTAGAAGTTACTGAAATAATCAGCCAGATATACAGCTGAATACAAGTTTCCTCTGCAAATAACTTCTGAAACAAATCTCAAACATCTGACTGAAAGGAAATGTGTTTTTTAGGAAAGTTCTAGGCTTGAAGACATAAACAACCTGATAATAGATTTAAACATACTGCTTCAAGTTCATTAGACATTGCAACTACTAGATATTTGATTAGATGAAAATTGAGACAGAATCAATGTGCTTTAACTTCTTTTCCTCCAAAAATAAGAAGTATTTTTTATCAATATCTGCACATAGGCATCAGTACATAGCAAAGATTCTGTGTATCTTTCAAGTTTCAGTGTTTTCCTTGAGAGTGAAAAATATTAATTCTAATTAGTCACTGTTACTATTTTCAGTATAACTGTCTGTGTGATGACCTGGAGGATAATCCTAGAGTGGCAACTTGAGCTTCCAGCAGAGCTGCACTCTGCCTGCTCAAGAACTGTGTGTGGATCTGGAGAGACTTAAAAGTCCTGACTACAGGTTTGGCTGAAGGGATGCTTCAGGTAATTCATCCATGTTCCATCAAATCCAAGCACAATGATGTTGTTAACGCCTTTTCTCAATTGATGTTCAGTGATTATGGAAGCCCTGATGACTTAGCTAAGGTCACATACCTTGTATATAAGATGATGCTCTGAGTGCTTCTGGGACTGTGAAAGGTGGCCCAGGCACTTTGGCACAGCTGGCTGTCACCTAATATTAAGTGCTCTCCAAGAGAGTAAATCAAGACAAAATTTTACCTTTACTACGTAATATATAAATTAATCAATCAAGGCTTTCAGATAATTTATACATATAATTAACTAACAGGGTGGAATTTGTTTTTTTTCTAAGTACTAGATTGAATAAAGATCATGTAGGAATATATATATGCAACAGTTGTTAATGGCTTAGGAGACAGAAGAGAACTTGACCTTTTCTTCTGTATCTTTGATGTCCTGCAATGTAGTATAAGAAGTGAAGACGAGCAGATGAGAATGAATATATTTATTCCCCAAAGAACTAGTTTTTCAGCAGAGAGTAAATTCCATTATAAAAACACGGTTTAAATAAAAATAAGTATAAAATTGAAAGTATGATTTTTAAAAATGGGCTGACCTCAAGTCCACTAAGTTCTCCAAAAGATCTATTTAATATGGACTTCCACTGTGAATCATAGATTTTGAATCAATCTGAAACTGAAGGACTGAGGGCTTTCAAATGTTAAGAGTTACTGAAATTGAAGGCTGAAATATAAACCAGCATGGAACCTTTTTGCAGTAGTCACTACTGCAATTATTATATACATTTTAGCATAACAATAGATACAATTTGTGTACTTGCATAATAAAAAATTGCACTTCTCTTTCATTTGAATGAAACACGGTAATGCACTCATTTCAGTAAAGGAGTCTTTGACTTCACCTTAGTTTACCTAGAAGCATTTCTTTGAAGATTATTATAATATGCCAATCAAAAAGTATATATTTCACAAAATCTTTTTACCAAGCCAGTTTTCCTCTTGAGAAGTTACCTAAGACTTGTGTATTCTAAAATAAAGCCATCTTTGTATTCACAATTTTATAACTATTTATATAGTTATAAAATTTTATAACTACTTATAACTACAATTTTATAACTATTTCACTTTTGTGTTTTACTTTTTGTGTGCTGCCCTTAACTTAAAGAAACTTCAAATACTCTGTTTTGAATAGATTGAATCAGTTGAGCCAAAAGTTTCTGATTGTGGAAGAAGATTTGCTATACTTAATTATGCTTGACACTTCTGTTGTCAATCTAGAACTACATATAGATTGCATAATGGAATAACTTAGAGATTTCAAAACATAATGGACATTCAACTTGTCTAGTATGACTTGTGACAATATTCCTGATTTTCATGTGGAGGATTTCAGCAGTAGGGAGGGCAAAGAAGTGTCAACAATTCAATGTGCTTGCAGTCCACTCAGATTGAGTCTTAACACATTTCTGAACTGCTGCAGAAGAAAGTAAAGGGCTAGAAAATCGTACCATTTTCCACGTAGTGTTTATTCTTGGATGATGCTTTGATGCTATCTGTGTTTGAAGTGCCACTAGGTTGCCAAGACAAATAGTCTCCTCTTTAGCAGTCAATTATTTCATTTAATCCTCACATTAGACTACAAAATGACATGTCAAACGCTCTGGTGAATTGACATAAATAATGTCAAGTGACACAGAGCAGTAAGAGACCAATAGTTATGAACAATGGGTTATGAAATACAGAAAGTTCACAAAACATGTACCTGATGTTTGCCCATTTCTTGTGTTTAGCCCAGTAGCACCCAAGAGAAGAAAGGCACAAGCTGTGGTAGTTTCCTCGCAAAGTTGCACTGTTGTATTATATTACTTCATGTACGATACAGTAAGTCACCATTATTAAATTGAACACACATGCTTTAAAATTTGAACCATAATTTAATTCACCATGATATTCAGTATATAGTAAACCAGAAGTAACATAGGCTTTAGGAGGAAATAACTTGGAGGTTATCTGACTCCTTTAAATTATAAATAAATTAGGATATATAGGAATGCCTATTGTTTGTTTGTACACATAGCAGAATGTTTCCTGATTTCCAAGAAAGAAGTTGCAGAGGAATTCAGACTAAGAGGTGCTCGTAAGGCAAACATTCCTGTAACACGGGGTTGGTATAGGCTGTGCAAGATACCCCCCAAGCCTACACTCAATTCAGATAATCCATGTTGCTATATGCTAGTGCCCAATTTTCTGTTTTGATAAAAATTATTTAAAAATTATGTTTGTATAAGTGTCTGGATAGTTCAGTCCCTCAGAACTATCCCTCCCTGAGAAACAAGCATTTGAAAGCCTTCACATGACCCAAAGATACTTGTTACAGTAAGCAATAATCACTTTACTTCTGCTGTGTATCATTTCAGCTAACTCGGGTTAGTTTCAAGCACTGACCATTTCCCTTGGACAGGAAAATCTGCAAAAAACTTCAAGGTGAGTCTGTTTTGATTTAATTCACACTTGTATTCCCCCAACACTTGTCCCATAAATAAATCTTAAACGTGAATGACATCTTTTCAGTCAGGCCAAAATAAAATCTCTTACTGAATAAAAAAAACCCCTCAAAATCCCACCACAACAACATCAACAACAACAAACCCCAACAACTGAAAACCAAAAAACCTCAAACCAAAACCAAAACACACTCCCCCTCCCAACAACTTCTGCCTTTTTTTTCCCCCCAACATAACCTTCATGTCTTTATGGAACCAAGAGTAGGAGATACTAAAAATGAGATGTTTCAGTTACCCTGTGTATGTTTTGGAAAAACAAACAGCATATGAGTCTTCAGGCTAAAACCCAAGGATGTTTGGGATTTTATTTTTGTATTTCTGAGTCTAAAGCTAAGAAATATCAAAGCTGAGTTGTGCAACCTATTATGTCACATTGCAGTATAGTTTCAGCTTCAATCCTGCTCTCTTATTTCCCTTTCATAGAATCCGTACTTAATGTGTCACTGTAGAGCAGGAGACTGCAAAAACAAAGAAATTAGTACACTTACATTTTAGTTTTAAAAAGCTTATTTTTAAGACCACAAGAATATATAGTGAGTGGGTCAGCTTAACTGGAAAATATATTTTAAAGAGTGTTTAATGTTTAATGTTAGTAATGTAATATATGCAACATAGTAGATACATAATTTTAATGTTTGAACACAGCTAGATCCTAAAGATTAATTTTGTTTACACATCTGGTTGGCAGGTTACCCTGATGATCTAAAGGGTCCCTTTCAACCAAGACAATTCTATGATTTTATGATCTGGTTACATTAAAAACGTGGCCACTTACAACATTTTAAAGGAAAATACTTGATAAATACTTATTAATTTCATAAACAAATAAACAAGTTCCAATTGACTTTATGCAGATTCTAGTGCTACAAAAGGTATAAAATCTGAATAACAGATTAAGTAATATTTTCTTTTATATACATAGGATGCTTAGAAATAACTCACACATATATATGTCACAAAAATGATAAGTGAAATAGATTTGGTTTTATTTAAAAGTGATCAGCATCAAATGTACAGGTTAGCAAATATGGTGAAATAGGAATCTCATGTGTTAGTGTTAAAACTGTGGGTTGACAAGAGACAGAAGGTATGTATATGTGGAAGGCGATGAAGGAATTCCTTTCTATTCATTGAACAGATAAGTGGTACATTAATATAGATATACTCACATGCCACTCTATCCTAATGAGGAACAAGAAAGAAACTACCTTAATTCAGGTATATCTTTGTTAATGTAGTATTTAGGACAGCCAATATAGCAAAACTTGTTCAGGGAACCAAAGGGTCCATCACCAACTGTGGTAGTGAAAGACTGTTTAGATTTTAATTTTCCAGCTTTTGATGAAAATACTCTCTCAAAGTATCCTGGACGAAATTCCAGCATGCAGAAGAACATTATACAGATACAATGAGTGAACAGTTGGCTGAATGGTGGAACACAAAGAGTTTTGCAAATGAAGTAAGATCTGGCTACTGGCCAATGTCCCATCGTGTTCCTCAAAGATCGGTTTTAGGTCCAGTTCTCCTAAATGTTTTTATCAATGACCTGGACACAGGATATGAGTGTACACAAAGTTTACTGACTGTACTAAATATGGGGAGCCATCGATTCCCTTATGGGTAAAGAGGCCTTGCAGAGAATTAACAATAGACTGGAGCACTGGGAATCACCAACCATAAGAAATTTAACAAGGACAGGTGCTGGGATGGTGCAGAATCTATATGTACAAGGAGGACGTATATGTAGATTGAGGGATAAGATCTGCAGATCTCTGCAGAAAGGGATCTGGGAAGATTCGGTTGATTATAAGCTCAATATGAGACAATGCTGGTCTGCAGCAGCCAAAAAGGGCCAACTGTATCCTGGGGTGCACTCAGCACAGTGTAGCTGACTATACTCTTCATTGGTGCAGCCTCAACACAAGTACTGCGTGCAGATTTTCAGCAGGAGAGTGGTCAAGCACTGGAACGAACTCCCCAGGGAAGTGGTCATGGTACCAAGCCTGTCAGTGTTGAAGAAGCATTTGGGCAATACAAAGATCGGTATCACCAGCTGCTTCACTGAAACTATTTTGCAGTTGGCAAGGCTGAGGTTTCACTTTTCTGAGACTTGACCCATCTCATGGGTACCTTTCTGCGGATGATTTCCTAACCTGTGTGGGTTCTTCTGCCCACATTCAAAACCTGCCTCTGTGAACTCAAAACCTGCCTCTCTGCACTCTTGGCACGTAGAGTTTAAACTGTAGCTAAATCCAGGACTCAAGCAATGCCAGCTACCTTGGTGCTTGGATTCATGGTGTGTCTATGTCCCCAGAAATCTCACCTACTGAAGTTAGGACTTAAAACTAGAGATTAAAAAAAAAAGAAAAAAGAATTGCAATAAAGTATGCAGTACATAAATCAATATTCTCACCAAAAAAATGTGTGAACTATAATTTACATTAGTTCAGTTTCCTCAATGTCCTGAAAGATACCCCTAAACTGGGCACTTTTCATTATTGTAGGTGATGAAGTTGTTTAAAAGACATGTGGATGTGGAACTTAGAGTAAAGGTTTAGTGGTGGATTTGGCAGTCTTAAGTTTATGGTTGGACTTGATCATAAAGGTCATCTTTTTCCAACATAAATGATTGTATGATTTATGATTCTGAAAGAAAGTGAATAATCCTCATGAAATGTGCAATGCAAAGGGCAGATTCTAATTCATTCTTCGCTTGAATCTAGCTTGAGAGCATCTAGTCTTGTTCTCAAACAAAATTAACCTCTTAAAAATCACTGTAAACAAAAATTTTTCTGGATCTTCTCAGAAATTGCTACTTATTCCTCC
Source organism: Porphyrio hochstetteri (assembly GCA_020800305.1). Lineage (NCBI taxonomy): Eukaryota > Metazoa > Chordata > Aves > Gruiformes > Rallidae > Porphyrio > Porphyrio hochstetteri. The sequence goes on from CM036938.1 coordinate 29,571,127, forward strand.
TTGTTTATTGATGAATATACATAATTTTGAAGGGCACATAGGAAGACCAATAAAATAAGATTTATTTTATAAGCACACCATGACACCAAATGCAAAAAATCCTGCTTTTATTTATTTATTTATTTATTTATTTATTTATTTATTTATTTATTTATTTATCGTGCAGAAGTCAGCATTTGTTTCTCTTGTAGATGTATTTTACTTCAGTAAAATATATCCGCCATGAACTTTTTGACAAAATACAGAGGAAAGCTGCTTATGGGCAGTTGCAGGAAGCATGAAGGATTTGTGCTGTGTCTGGTCTGAAATAGGGAGCATCAATTTATGAATTAACTCTATGCTGCTCCCTACACATTTCATAGAAACATAGCATGGTTTGTGTTCATCTGCTTGGAATGTAAGGTTGGCAAATTACAATCATTTTAGATAAATATCATCTAGCTAATCTGTTTGACTCAGAGAAAGTACCTGAATGGGGTTGTGTTTGAAGCAGCTCATTGTATCTGCAGTGTATTCAACCAGTTTAATTTTTGTTGCTTGAAGACTCTGATATACCCCAGAGATGTGCTGGAATGGTTTCTTGTAATCAGAGGCTCTCTGCACATGAAGGATTTGTTAAACTCATTCTGATCAGTTCATTAAAAGCTTGAATGCCATTTGAAAGCCTTCTATACTGATTGGATTTCACTCAAAAATTCTAATTCACGGTAATAAGCACAGAGCAAATTTACAGTGAGGATGGAGAACAAATAATATCCATTTTCCTGCAATTTCTCATCTTTGAACAGTTCTGTCTCTTCTGTGATGTGACCCAGCAATGTAGTAGTACTAAAAAAAAAAAAAAAATTTGATATTGTATTCTTCCACTTTCTTCTCATGTGTGTCATATATGTAACTGTATGAAAGAAATAACCACAGAGGATTTTCTGTCTCAGAATTCTGATGCCATATTATGTTATATATTTTCACTGTTAAAAGGCAAATAAGGCCACTACAAAATGAAATGTACCAGATTAAAAAAAATCTGTTCACCAGCTGAAACAAGTGTCTATATCCAGTCACTATGCCTTAAAATCATTGGACCAAGTGCAAAGGAAATATTTAAGCTTCCTTTTCAAATTTTTATGTAGGATGATTAAGTAATTAATTTGTTTATAGAGGAATATAAACATGCTTGGTCTTACAGGCTCAGACAATAGACCCACTAGGCAAGTATTTTTTATTCTGTAGGGGCTAAGACCCAGGGAAGATGATGCAAACAAGGTAAGTCGGCAATAACATTTCTTCAGCATATGCCAAGTCCCATGAGAGACTTCTTGGAACAGAGATGGTGTGTTTGCATACATTTATAAGTAATGTGCATAACAGACAAAATAAATTACTGTCTACGGTTTCCATAATCTGCTGGTAATGGGAGATAATACCTGATTTAGTGAGACTTGTGAGGTGCTCACTTACTTCTGATGTCAACAGCACACAAGAGCATGGAATTCCACTCACAAGTGTTTCAGAGCATTATAGGGTCTTTTAGCTACTTTACTTTTTTCTAGGTATCTTGTCATGGTCAGATTTGATCTTTCAAATTTACATATAAATTTATTCTGTAAATTAAGCTTTAATTTATTAGCTACTGGGTTAAAAAAAACCAACCAGAAATCAAACAGGGGCTCAATTTCTTTGTGCAGACTAGTCTAACATGAATTCTGTAATTTGTTGCTTTTCTAATTCATAAATTCAGTACTCTGTGCACCTATGAGCAAAATATTTACCAAGCAGGTGCAGAAAGTGCTCATCCTTCCTCCTCCATTACAGTGCAGGTATGCGGGGGGCATGAAAGCCTCATTTGTTGGCTGCTGTCGTATCCACTTCCATAAACTTCTTACATATATTAGCAAACTCTGAAGAAACAGTAAGTATGTAAATATGCAAGAGATGGCAGTTGTGGAGACAACAGGCTGCAGGTGATAGTGGCTACAGGAGGGCCTAGATCTCCTCCTGCTCATTGCATCCTGCCTGCCTAGCCTAGTTTCTCTTACTGTGACCTAATGGCACTGGTCCCAGCACATCATGCCCTGGCATGAACTGTACTTTTGTCCAAATCCTGAGCAGGATTTGCGTGATATCAGACCCTCCTCCCCATTAGTGAGTCCTCTTAAGCATTAAACATATGAACATGCCAGGCCTGAAGGTGCCGCACAAGTTTAAGCAGACATACTGATCTGTTTCTGTTGGCATTTTGGTCTCCTTGCAAACATTGTAAAACTGTTCTGTTCATACCCACCACTGTAAAATACCCACCTGTATCTGAAGAATTTAGGACAGAAAGGTTTTGGAGAGAAAAACTTTGGCTCTGTGTCTAGCTAAATTTAAAAAGGCATTTAGTTGAAAGCTTTGCCTACATAATTTTGTTTCTTTAGTTCTATTTCAACTATGAAAGATTTCTGTTAGGCAAACTTTTTCCTTATTTGAGTTCCTCTCAATAGTTCAGATCCCATGTCTAGCTCAAATAAGGCAAATTATATGTGTGAGCCTTTGCTCTTTTATAAGAGGCTTTCCTTCCTTGACATATATCCTGGTTTCAGCTAGGACAGAGTTAATTTCTTTTCTAGTAGCTGATGGAATGTGTTTGGGAGTTAGGAAGGGAGCAGTGCTGATATCACCCTGATGTTTCCAGTTGTTGCCAAGCAATCAAGGACTTTTCAGTTGTCCATATTTCTCCCCTAATGAGAAACAAGGGGACACAGCTGGGACAGGTGACCCGAACTGGCCAAAGGGGGTATCCCATGCCTCCCCCTCCCTTTTAAAGAACAAGCGGCTGCGTGGTGCTCGGCTCTCAGCTGGGGCAAAACCATGACAACATACTCATGACACTGGGAGGTGGAGCATAGTAACTTTCTTCTGTTTCCATCAGTTCTAAACATTATGCCATAGAGTATAAGAGAACCAACACAGTAAAACTTTTAAAAGAAGTATCACATTAGCACATCAAGTGCATTTCTGGAACATTTAAACACCCAATGAGAATATTTAACTGCATTATTTTCCTACAATTGAACTTAAAAGAGGAAATTATAAATAATATTTTTAGAAAGTATTTTTAAATTACATTATAAAATATTTTTTCATCATTTTCAAACAGCACTCTTTTACTTAAAAGAGAAAAATAGATGAGATAATAAATCTAAATAAGTAGTTTCAGCATTATTTCATCAATAAAATTAAAATTATATTGTTCAGTCTCTTTTTGACATGTGGCCTTTGTTTAATATCCTTTATACTGGTTTACACAAGTGCTTTTATAGCACTAAAATACTCTGGTCTACAGAAGTCTAAACCAAAACAAAGCCATTTTAACCATTTAACCATTTGCAGTTGAACACTACAGCCAAGTCTAGTGTTTAAAACCTGTAAAGAAGGTATTTAATTATCTCATCTGCTTTGCTTCTGAGTGTGATGCTTTATATGCAAACATCTTGGGAGGTTTCACTTTTGAAACACGATTTCTTCACTCCTACTTGTATGCTTTTATGCTATGATACTTTAGTAAAGTTACTAAAGCCATGAAGACCCATATCATGCTTTTACTTACAGGGCATGGATAAAGCAGGTATTATTTTATTCTACAGAAGCTACTTTCATATTATCAGGCATGACTGAAACCAATAGGTATAGAGAATCCTGTATTCTTCTCTGTAACTTAAAGCAGCAATGCTTCCTTAAAGAGGGAAAGATCGGGGCAGGGCAGGGTGTGTGTGGAAAAAATGTTTCTGGCTTTTCTTTTGTGACTCTGGACTTCAGACTGTAAATTAATGCTCTGCTGTCCCTGCTAGAGACAGAAACAATGTGCTACAGTGCCAAAACAGGGATGAACTTCCTCTATTTATCTTGCTAAAACATTAACTCCAAAGCCGTGTTTCGACCGAGGACTAATCAAGCGCTGGGAGCTCCGCCAGGCAGGGATGTGTATGACAAGGCACCTGCCTCGCTGAGGAGACAGATGCCCACCTCTCTCCCCTGGTGCTGATCAGGTGCTGCAGTACAAACAGTGCCTTTCATAGTCCCTCCGGCACTCCTCACTCCAGCAAAGCTCCCAGATGCAAAGCAGAGTGTGACTTGCAGGTATCTGCTGGCTCCATGCCTGTTGTGCATCCAGGGAGAACCCCAGAGACCCCTCCCTCCTCTGTCTGTAGGCTGAACACTTCCTCAGGAGGACACTCTACACTCGTTCAAGAAAAGATAACAGTCTCAACCTCCCTGTCACATTTGTTTACTTGCAGAGTTTTCTGTTAGGATTTTCTGTGCTGTCCACCCTAAGTATGTTGCACAGTCAATCTTTTTGTTGGATTGCTTCATTTCTGCCAGCAACCCTAGTTAACAGAGAGAATAGATGTATAGAGAAATGATAAAATAAGGAGTGGAGCAATATTTTTGTGTGCATGGCAATATATGTGGGCATACAGTCAGATTTGGAGAACAGAATATTATTCATTTTCTTATACATATTTGCACATTCAAAGTTCAGTTTTGCGATGTTAATGAATGCTTTTAAAGGGTCTGACTTTCACATATAGAAACATATAAAACAGTTTTCTGTCTTGTAAACCCACAGAGGACTGACAAGCCCAGGACATAATATACTTTATTCCCTTACTCTAACTTCATGCAGGTTTTTGTGGAAGTTGCCTGTAGCCCAGAGAAACTGTTAATCTTAATGAAGGTCTGAACAATCCCCTTCCCTTCCCTTCCCTTCCCTTCCCTTCCCTTCCCTTCCCTTCCCTTCCCTTCCCTTCCCTTCCCTTCCCTTCCCTTCCCTTCCCTTCCCTTCCCTTCCCTTCCCTTCCCTTCCCTTCCCTTCCCTTCCCTTCCCTTCCTTCCCCTTCCCCTTCCCCTTTCCTCCTCCCTTTTCTTTCCTTCTCCCTTTTCTTTCCTTCTCCTGTCTTTTCTATCTCAACCCCCCTCCCCTTATGTTTCTTTTTAATTCCATGTTGTCTTGGAAAATTAAATCCCTTGTGATGGCTTCATGGGCTAGCTAATTCTCCGCAGCAATATAGACCTCAAACCATGATCTTGTTTAGAATCCCATGTTTTTTCTGGTTTAATCACAAAAAGATTTTCAAATTAGTGAGTTTAGGAATATTTCTCTATTTCTCAAATTGTTACTCAGATACCCAAGAGAAAATGGAACACTTGTGAGTTAGAGAGACTTTTTTTTTTTGTGCAAATAATGTCTAAAGATACAAAATCTTACATTACTTCCTACAAATGACTGGAAAACCAGTATTATTATGCAAATGTAGAAATTGTCATGTAGAAGATGTCTTCTGGAAAAACACATTTTACAGGAGAAAACTATAAATCTTACTAACACTAAAAGTGGAACTGCAGTGTATTTTTGGGTGAGCAGTGATCAGGGAAAGGATCAGAAGTAATACAAACAGGCACGAAACACCTACCTCACTTGTGTACATTTACCTGTCTAAGATTCAGTGCTTCCGAAGGTGAGACAACTAGGGAGGATTTCTTCAAGAACTATTTTACCACCATGATTAAATAGCATGCGGCTAACAGGATTGAGAAGGATGATGACATGGGAAAGGTGATGTGAACAAATGAGCTTCAGCTATATCATATTTTAATATTGCTGCATATTATAGTGAACCAGTGACTGTTCTATATGATTGTTCCTACTCTATTCTAATTTTGCTCCTACTCTTACTAAGATGAATCACCAATCATTTCCCATTGAAATGTGGAGACATCTATGGCTAGTCCACCGTTTTGTAGTGATCGTTAACAGGAATCATACCAGGAAAACGCTCTTAGAAATAATGTTAGCTGTGTATACTGGAAATTTCCAAATAATGGGAAATCAGCATGCATTCCCCAAAATTAACTTTTTGTGCCATTTAAAAAATAGAAATTGCCTGTGGAATTCTAGGTATGAATCCTTCCCAGCTCTCCTACTGTCAGTTTTATTTGCCAGTTAAGGGATGAAATAAGCTTTAAATACCCTGCTTTTTAAGAATATGACTCTCTCTTTATAAGCATCATAGAAGGAACATCATCATGGTCAGGGATTATTTCTCAGTTTTACTGATACAGCAAATTTGGCAGCAATTTGATCATAATTAGGCCATTTTCTTTACTTAGGAAATGTGTGAGAGTGAATTGAATGGTGGAAATCACAATCTCTTCTGTAATAATTAATTTTAGTGAAGAGCTTCCACCAATGGGCAGGTAGAACCCAGATGAGGTTTAATAAAAGCAAGTGTAAAGTCTAGCATCTGGGGAGGAATAACCGTCTGTATCAGTACAGGCTGGGGGATGACCTGCTGGAGAAGAGCTCTGTGGAGAAGGACCTGGGGGTCCTGGTTGATGACAGGTTGGCTATGAGCCAGCAGTGTGCCCTGGTGGCTAGGAGGGCCAATGGGATCCTGGGGTGCATCAGGAAGAGTGTGGCCAGCAGGTCGAAGGAGGTGATCCTCCCCATCTACTCTGCCCTGGTCAGGCCCCACCTGGAGTATTGTGTCCAGTTCTGGGCTCCCTGGTATAAAAAAGACAGGGATCTCCTGGAGAGAGTCCAGAGAAGGGCTACGAAGATGATTAAGGGCCTGGAACATCTCCCGTATGAGGAAAGGCTGAGTGAGCTGGGGCTCTTCAGCCTGGAGAAAAGAAGACTGAGGGGGGACCCAATTAATGTTTATAAATATCTTAAGTATGGGATGCAGGGGGAATTGGCCAACCCCTTTTCAGTCATCTGTGGGGACAGGACAAGGGGCAATGGCTGCAAATTGGAGCACAGGAAGTTCCGCGCCAACATGCGGAAGAACTTTTACACAGTGAGGGTGACAGAGCCCTGGGACAGGCTGCCCGGGGAGGTGGTGGAGTCTCCATCTCTGGAGATATTCAAGACTCGTTTGGACACCTATCTGTGCAATATGTGCTAGGGAGCTGCTTTGGCAGGAGGGTTGGACCCAATGATCTCTTGAGGTCCCTTCCAACCCCTATGAATCTGTGATTCTGTGATTCTGTGAATATCCCATTCTTCTGAAGTGGATCCTGGTCTGATCTGAAGTGGATCTTACCCTGCTTCTGTTCTGAGCCTGTGTATCTATTCTACTATTGGATCAAAATTAGAACAACTTAATGTTAGGTATGACTTCAAAAGATATGGAAAATAATAATTTTTTTAATTCCCAATGTTTCATCATAGCTTCATGACATAACTTTTGTTATTGTAGTCCTTACAAATTTTCAGTCATGGACATGCCCATATACTCAAAATAGAAATATATGAGGCCTTCTCTGACCTCATTGTTTTTAAACTAAATTAAGAAATGTAGGAAACACTGCTTGTATCGGTTCAGAGACATTAAAAGACATTGGCACCTAAGTGAGAAAATTTTGGATACTGGGGAAGATATTGAGGCTATCTTTATTTAGCTTGACCTCTTTTCTTTCATGGGTTATAGTATTTAAAAAGGCACATCCTTGAAAGATAGGAAGCTAATTGCACTTGTGCTGCAAAAAAGATAATAATAATAAAAATGTCCCTCTTTGTTGCCTGAAAATTAAAAAAAAAAAAAAGAAAAAGAAAGCAGTTACTTTTAAAAACAATGTTTTTATTTATTTTGTCTTTAGGATTGAAGAAGAGGCATATTTCCATGTCAGGTAATAAATTCAATCTTAGTTACGATTGTTTTTAATAAGGCTGCCAACATGACAGTTTTCTAGGGCTTATGTTGGTAACTTTTGATCAGCTACAGAACATGAATGGTTCAATTCTATATTCTGAGTGAGGGGATTTAAATCAGAGAGGCAGTCTGTGTGCATACTTTACACACCACAGTGGGAAGTGGACTTCTATTTTCTTTTCGTACTTGTAATTGTAAGCTAAAATTAAATTTTTTATATATAATACTACAATTAGAATTATGTAAAAATAGTAATGTTTTTAATTCCTTTATAAAATAATGTAATCACTGGGGGAGTGGGTTATTTTTTTTTTTCCTTAGTCTACAGTCTCTCAAGACCCATGTACAGGTACAAAGCAGTTCACATCACTGTTAGTTTGAAACTGTGCACACACTTACTTGTCAGCTAAAACCGCTAGTCACTTCTATGGGCTGATTGGCTTTTATGGAGTTTCAGTTGCTTTTTTCTTACTGAGGCTGCTATCTTCAACTGCTTTCCTCCATACCGATTCTGTGCTTTTGGAAAACAGACAATGTAGATGTTATGTTAGAAGAAATGAGGAGAGAGGGGAGAATTGTCAGGGTGAGTATACAGGCTCTAAGTCTAAGCAATATAGTGTGATAGATTTAGTATTTTCAGCAAATTTGCCTGTTCGTTAACACATATGACAAAGATAATATTACTCAATTTTATGTTTTTGATTTATGTATAGTTCAAAGAAAAAACTGCTGATGGTTGTCACCTGTTCAGAGTTTGACATGTCTGAGCACATGTTCTGAAATCCCAGTGCGGTGTGGTACTCACGTATGGCAGTCTCCACTACCATGTTCAAGCTGGGTGCGGGGGCAGTTCAGTGCACAGCACACCACTAAGTGCCTGGGAGAGCAGCTTGCTGACGCTGATGAACCTGGTGTTGCCAGTGGAGCCTGAAAAGCACTTGCTTATTACAACTGTTGTCACTTTGCAGAGTTGAGCAGTGTCGCTGATTTTGTCATTCAGTGCCAAAAAATTCTGCTCGGCGGAAAATAAAAGCAGGTCACTGAACATCCACTGTGACTCCGTAAGACTAGTATCTGTAAGTGGCATAGAAGGATAGAAAGAAAAGAGCAGAACCAGGTTTTTAACTAAAAGGTATTTTGGTCCATTTTAACAGAGAAAATATGCCACCCAGACCTCAATCCATTATGTATGCCAAGAAACAGAAAGGTTTTTTTTGTTTTTTAAAATAGAAATGGATGATGACTGAAGACAAATGTTCAAAGGGAACATATCTGTGCATGCCATGCTGGACACACTTCTAAAGAGCAATGCAACTAAGCAATGCTTCTGACAAAATCAGTGTCTACATGGATTATTTCTGATGTCTTGTGGCAGTCTCATAAATTTATAATCCACAGAAGAGATTATTAAAAATGGTGAATTTTAGTTTTTTTAAATTTTATTTTTTTAAAAAAAGATGGCATTATTATTGAGGAGTTTAAGACAAGAATGAATTTTTCAATGCTACTGTATTATTTTTTTAAATGGTTTGACAGATTAATTTTCAAGGAGTTAATCTTAAAAAATAACCTTCAGAAATCTGATCAAATTTATATGCAGGCTAAGAATCACTTTTCCAGCTAATATTTATTTTTCAGAAAGAAGCAAGACTATGACATCATAATTCAATTGATTTATCTTTTGGAATAGATAGGTTTGTATAGTCTAATTCTCAGCATTGTTTTTCAATGTAGGGTATAGGTGGAAAAATTTAGCGCGAATATTTTGTTAAACTAAAAAAAAGATACATAAGATACAGCTTCAGAGTATCGAAACACTTGAGAAGAGAATATGGCATTCATAGATTTTTAGATTTTTTTTTCATTTTATTATTCCAGAATGAACCAGAATGAATTAGCTTTGGGAATTTAGGGCTCTGTGACACTTGAGAGGGATGAATTTTCATGCTGACTTTTATGATTAAGGATTCAATTTGTCAATTGTTTTGACTTTTAAAACTTTAAACAGTATGAGATGGATTATTTGTCATATAGAAAATATGGCTTGGATTTATAGAATTAGTTCACATTCTTTATTCTTTGCTTTGCACCTCTACAGTGATTTTATTGTAGTCATATATGCTTTAGGAATAAAAGCTATCAGCCTTCCATGAGATAAGATAGTATAATCATAGAATCATTGAATGAACTGGGTTGGATGGAACCTTGAAGATCATCTAGTTCCAACCACCCTGCCATGGGCAGGGACACTCTCCACTAGACCAGCTTGCTCAAAGTGCCATCCATCCTTCAACAGTTCTAGGGACATGGCATCCACAACTTTTCTGAGCAGCCTGTTCCAGTGGCTCACCACTCTCATCCTTATATACCTAATTATATACTTAAAATCACATACTTTTGTATAATCAAAGGCAGTGAGATATATACATACAAGCATACATATACTATGCTGTCACAGTCCTGCCAAGAGCAGTTCATTTCATATGAATACTTTCCAGCAGAAACATTATTCCTGGAACTACTGTCTTCTGGGAATGTGGTTAGAGCTAGTGCCATAAATAACTTTAAAAAGATATTACATCCAATAAAGAGTACAAAGTTCTGATCCCAAGCAGAAGCAGCATAGCTGATACTAGCTTTCTGTGTTAACTGTGTGGCCCAAATCATGTTAGTGTCAGCTCAGCTTAGGTGAGAATCAAGTTTTCCCCTGCTCCTGCACATCACCCACTGCCAGACATGTGCCAGTGCTCCCAGAAGGAGCATTCTTACTGTTTAAGTAATAGATCTTAAAAATCCCATTTCAGGGGAGATGGATTGGCAGTAGAGTTAGGGTTTTGTTATCTTTCTTTTGAAAGAAACATAGTGTTTGTAACATAACTGTTCTTAACATACAGGAAGTGCATAAATCTAAATCAAAAGTCTGAGTTGTTTGGCTTTTTTAAAAAAATAATTTTCCAATAGTTTCTAAAATGGGTATATTATTTTCTCATTTTTATTTTGCTACCTTTTCCCACCTCCCACTGACTATAAAGAAAATATATCTGGAAGGAAACATTCATCTGAACAGTTAGAAGAAAGTCCCCAGTGGAGTTCAATCTGGATTTTGGCCAGAGGCCTAGAGAGGCAGTCTTGTGCTTTTAAAGTGTTGATTGGATTGACAAACAAGGGTTCAGCTCCAGGTTCCATCACACAAATCCTGGGTGACCATGAGCAAATTGCTTACAATCCTGCTGTGTCTCAGTTCCTTTTGTGAAAGATGTAGTTTGTAGCAGTTGCTTGCCTCACAGAGGTACTGTGAGGGTAAATACATCAATAATAGTGAAGTATACAAATAGTCTGGTAACAGAGATCATAGAGTACCATGGGTATTTTCTCCTGAATGGTAACCCCATTTTAAGTCAGTAGTCCCCTTGTCCTACTGCATATGGACTCCTTTTCCACAGGTGTCAGAAGACATTTCAATCTATCCTATTTTGATATTGCTCTTCCAAATAAATTCACTTCCTCATGCTGATTTCCCTCAAGGACTACTTCTCATTTGCAAGCATACAAAAGAAAACTAGGAAAAGCAAAATTACAGAGTAAAAAACACTATAGACAATTAAAATATTATATGAAGTTAACTACAGCAATTTTGAGATCTGCTCTTCATTTAACATTTAGGGTTGATACTCATTTTTACTTATCTCTGCTGATAAATCGTTTCACTTAGAATTTTAACTCTTCCAAGATAATAAAGCTGTTGCTCTCATAAAGAAGTCTACCTTTCTCCTTTTTCTTTCATAATTTTCTTGTTTCAGGGCAAAATCCTTCACAGTATTGTCTTCTTTTCTTCCTATCTCAAAGACAGAAAGAACATGTCTGGATTCAAACAGACTTTTCTATCTCTTCCATCGGGGTCATTCACTCTGTTCTTCAAAAGTTATTCTTCAACACTCCTCTTTGTAATCAGATATTCTGTTCACCTTCAAATTCACTATTAGAATGAAATACTTGTTCTCCTCAGATGTTCCTTAGCTGTGTTATTATTTCTTTATGTGTGATAGGCCCTTTTGAGGCTTTTTATTTTAGAGTAACATAAACATTTTTATTTATACTTTCTTATATTCTAAAGAAGATGTTGTGGTTTTGGCCCTGGCTGGAGGATAGACAACCAAGAAAATAGCTCTATCACTTCCCTTTTCAGATGGACAGGGGAGAAAACATATATTGAGAGGCTCAGGAGTTGAGATAAGGACAGGGAGAGATCATTCCACAATTAGCATTATGGGCAAAACAGACTCAACACAGAATAAAGGAAAGAAAACTCTCTAATTTATTATGCTACACTACACACCCAGGGACACCCGAGTATGGTAATGAGAAGTGCAACCAGATCTTAAAGCACCTTCCCCCACCCCTCCCTTCTTAGCAGACTTCCCTTTAGTCGCGATTTCGCTCCCTTCTTCTCCCTGCATTGTGGCACAGGGAGGGGCAGGGAATGGGGGTTTCGGTCAGTTCCTCACAAGATGTTTTCCATCTTAGCTGCTGGGGGGTGTGGCATTCCTCATGCCCTTCCCCTGCTGCAGTGTGGGGTCCCGCCCACAGGAGACAGTCCTCCATGAACTTCTCCAATGTGATTCCTTTCTGTCAGGGTTTCAGCTCCTCACCAGGTGCCCCAGCGTGGGTCGCTTCTATGGGATACAGTCATAGAATCATAGAATGTCTCTCAGTCCCTCAGGCCCAGACTGCTCCAAACTGGTCCTCCATGGAATCACAAGCTTCCCCCAGCAAACTTGTTCTGGCATGGATCTCTCTCTCTCTCTTGCTCATCTCTGTGTCTTTGTCTCTCTCCACAGGCTGCAAGTGCTGGCAGGGGCTTGCTCCCACACAGGTCACAACATCTCCTGTATGTTTCCACCTGCTCCACCATGGGTTTCTCCACGGGCTGCAGGGGCATCTTTCTCTCCGGCACCTGGGGTGCCAAGAAGGCACCTCCTCCTCCCTGCCCCATTTCACTGGCCTTGGTGTCTACAGAGTTCCTTACATCTTCTCACTCCGTTTTCTGTTGGCAAAAAGCAGCTGCTTGCATTTTTTCTCCTGAATGTGATTCTCAGAGGTGCTGTGACCATTGCTGATGGGCTCGGCCTTAGTCAGCGATTCCGGCCTTGAGCCGGCTGGTGTTTGCTCTGTCAGACCTGCAGAGAGCTTCTGGCTGCTTCTTGCAGAAGCCACCCCTGCAGCAACCCTCCTCCACCAGAACCCAGCTGTGCAAAACTACAACAAAAGATCAGTAAGTTCTATATTTCCCATCCCACATAACTTGCCTTTGTAGGTACTTTGCCTTTAGGCCAGAAGTTAGAAAACTTTGGCCTGTGGATGGGTTGCAATGGGACAGCACAAACCTAGTAGATCTTTAGATAAACTTCACTTTGCAAATTCTCTCCTCTGTCCTGTACCCAAATTCTTGCATGAAGTCCCTTCTACAGAATGGAGTTTTAGAGAAGACACCTGTATTATCCTTTTATTTTTCTGAAGCCATTATTTTTTAAAGAACATCTTCAGGCATCTGCAAATGGTTCCTGAGATGCTGGCTATGGGGATGTAATTAGTCCTAATTTCCGTATTTTAAATTAGGTATGCATAGTAATCTCTCATTGCAGAAATATAATTTGTAAATCAGACAACTGACTAGAATTGATTAACTACAAGTAAAAATGTACAGGTATGTTTTATCCTTGAGTACCATAAGTAGGATTCACTCTTAATGATATATTCCATGAGCAGAATGAAGCAGAACTACATCTGTGTGATGTTGTGCCTACCAAGTGGTAACCAGATGTTCTTACAGACTTTACTAATTATCAGGGTTGCGTTTTGGTAGTATATTTGCTTACTACACACAAATGAAGCCAAAAATACAACCAGGCTCAGATGGTCTGTAAATGTACCTGGGGTGCCAAAAATATCCAGTCAGTGGCTAGGTGAATTGAGCTGTTTTGAGTACCCTCCTTTGGATATTACCTGGTTTATGTATTGTATCTATTTCTACTCTCATTAAAATGGTCTGAATCTGGAATAATTTTGCTGATTTTACAAAAACTGATTTGTGATCTTTCCACATATATGACTATTATCAGGAGAAGGCTCTGCATTTTTTATTCACCTACATTATTTATTGTGAATTAAGCCTAACTACATTTTTAAAAGAAATGATATCCTTTCCACTATAAATGTGAAATAAAACCTGCAAACCTGCAGAATAATTATTCACAGTCACACTTATAATTAACAATGATGGAAAGACTTTACTTAATATTATCACACATAAGTGAAAGACTTAAGGCAAAAGTTATTAAGAAATGACAGAAAAGGAAAGAGTTATTGGTGGCCAACATGAGATTGAGCAGATCTGATTTTATATCACAGAATCATTAAATGTTTTGTATTGGAAGGGGCCTTAAAGATCATCTAGTTCCAGCCCCCTGCCATGGGTAGGGACACCCTCCACTAGACCAGATTTCTCAAAGCCACATCCAATCTGCCCTTGAATATTTCCAGGGATGGGGCATATACAGCTTCTCTGTGCAACCTGTTCCAATGCCTCACCACCCTCAAAGTAAAGAATTTGCTCCTAATATATAAATCAACCCTTCTTCAGCTTAAAACCATTACTCCTTGTACTTCCAGTACCATCTCCAACTTTTGAATAGGCCCTCTTTTAGGTACTGCAAGGCTTTTCTCAGAGCCTTCTCTTCTCCAGGTTAAACAACCCCAATTCTCACAGCCTGTCTTCATAAGCAGAGGTGCTCCAGCCCTCTCTTATCTTCATGGCCCTCCTCTGGACACACTTCAACAGGTCCATTCCTATGCTGAGAGTCTCAGAGCTGGACACAGTACCCTTGGTGGGGTCTCACAAGAGCAGAGTGGAGGGGGCAAATCACTTCCCATGACCTGCTGCTCATAATGGTTTTGGTGCAGCCTGGGATACAATTTTCTTTCTGGGCTGAAAGCACACATTACTGGCTCATGTTGAGCTTTTCATCCACCAACATCCTCCTCAGGGCATCTCTCAGTCCATTCTCCACCCAGACTGTAGCTGGGCTTGGGACTGCCCTGCCCCATGTTCAGAACCTTGCACATGGCCTTGTTGAACTTCATGCAGTTCTCAAGCCTGTCAAGGTCCCTCTGGATGACATCCCTTCCCTCCAGCATTTTGATTGCATCACACAGTTTGGTATCATTGGCAAACTTGCTGAGGGTGCACTCAATCCCACTGTCCTGTTGCTGAAAAAGATGTTGAACACTCCCAATGCTGACCCCTGAGGAATGCCCCTTGTCACTCACCTCTACTTGGACCTTGAGCCACTGGATGATCAAGGTGCTCAAATATTTCAAAATTAATCAGTCGTGCAGTCATAGAAAACTTTGGAAAAATGAAAGGGAGAGAGAATTTAAAGCACATTAGTAGAGGACAAATTTGTGAATGAAGTGTGAGTAAAAATAAACCACTCCTTAGTATCAATATACTACCCTTGAACTGTATTTACATGCCTTTACTTCAAGCACAGCTTGTAAGTAGTGTCAAGCAGGTACTTTACAAAAAAAGTTTTCCATCATGTATAAGAGGTAAAAAGATATATGAAATTCTTCAGAATAGATTTTAAATTGGATCATCACATCCCTTAATGCACAGAAATTCACAGTGGTTGTTGAAACATCTGAAAAAGATGTAGGTGAAGGTGACCACAATTTGTACTCACAAATATGCTTGACTTTCAGGGACATGGAAATTTAGCAACACCAGGGTAATAGATGTAATCCTGAATAGTACCTCAGCACCTAGTGTTGGCAAAAGCGATATAGAATAGGACTGAAGACAGAGCTTCTGTGACTTGTTAGAATGGCTTTTATCTAAAAAGACAAACAGTCTCTGCTGGAAGAAATTGCCCAAGAGCAACAGAAATGGACAAGGTTCTTTAAAGGACAAGGCAGAAAATGGGCAGCTGAAGACCTCCATGTGATCAGTGGGTGAATATGCAACTGTGTTATACAGTTTGACTGCAATACTCTAAGGGAATCTGCAGGCAAAAGTCTCATGTCACAACTGGAGCAATGAAGAAAAGTTCACAATATGAGTATCAGTCTGTGATAAAGGAGGGATTCGTTAAGGCAGGGAAGACACACTGAAGGAATTAAATAACTCTGAAATGCCATTCCAGGCAACTGCAATTTGTGAAGTATAAACCACACAAAATAATGGGTATTATTGTTGCAATGAAGTAGTCTGAAATGTACTTCTGTTCAGAAAAGTTGCAATTTCATTATGGGTCTTTATCAGTTAAAATGCCAAATCTATGTAGATCCAAATTCATGCCTCCTCCCTTTAGCAAAATTTTCTTTTATTTGTATTTTAGTTCTAGAGCTGAGCCTTTAGTAAAAAAAACCCCACACCTTAACTATTCTTTTTCTTGGACTGCAAACTTTGTAAGAGTTTTGTCTTTCCTTTATCTTAACCTTCCTGCTATAAAGCAGTAGAACAAGAGGAATCAGATCCTGAATGATCTCTCTTCAGCTACAAATATTATTAACTAATGAGCTATATCTATTATAAAATGTCTAGAGGAACAAAAACTGCAGCAGATTATATCCTTGTTGTCAAAAGGACGAATTAATTTATACCTGTAGCAAAAACATGGTAACCCACCTGTGGTACCTTTTATGTCATTTTCTATCATTCCTGTCAATATTTTTATCTTTTGGATGCATGTAATGGCAACGATAGGAATTGATGGGACATTTCAAACACTTGCAAGTGGTGCCCAAAACCAATGTTACCTGTCATCTATTACTGTTTTACAATCACTGAATATTTTCTGTAAGAGTAAACTGCTCCCTTTATTAAACTACAAAAATTTGACTGTTCTTGGTAAAAGCAGTCATCTTAATCTCATAAGGAATGCAGAGAAGACCATGTCATAGTATCTTTGGAACACCTGGTAATTGATACAGAGAGTATCATGTAAAAATAACAATTTTAAAGCTGTAAGCACATAGCATGTCACACTAATATGACTCAATTTGGAAGCTAAGCTCCTTGAAAGAACTTCGCAAATGGTTGCAGAAGCAGCTCATCAAAAGCCCCAGAAATAGTTGTGACTACCAATGTAAAGTATAAGTACTTTGAAAAATATAATGTTTGGTTGGCCTGGAGATGGATCAACAAGCAAAACCAACAGAAAATACATTATTGCATTTATTTGCTTAAAAAAAAAAAATCCAAGAAAACATTGAATGATTTATTGAAATTTAAGTATTTTGATAACTATCTTGCTATTGAAAAGTATTTTGTCTACAGTAACAAACAACTCAGTGTTACCAAAACATATATTTTCTGAATGGAATATTTTTATAATTTATAGAAAAAATACTTTTGATAGAAAGTATGTGAGTTTATTTTATAAGCCAAAGTTAAAAGAAATCAGGATGACACATTTGAATTGCATGAAAGGGTTGTATCTCAGTGACCTTAATAGCACCATTTTGACAGAGACAATTCCATATTGTGAAAGATTTGACCAATAAGCAAGAGGATTCAGCTCTATGAGAAAAATCCCTCTCTAGCAATGACCACCCCAAATGTTGGAGAAAGAACAAAAAATGAAAAAACACTACATTTGAACATGACAAAGGAAATAAATGTAGATGTGCCCAGATTAACTGCTCTTTTGACTGTTGTATTTTTGCTTAAAAAAAAAATAAAAGAAAAAACCCACAACAAAAAACAACCTTGCATTTAAAATTGGAATTACAATTGATTTTATTTTTCAGATGGATGTATAACTTTTTCATTTTCCCACATTTCAGGTGCAATGATAAACAATGGAAAGGTCTTGAAGGAAACAGTCCAGTGTTTTGGACACCAATATGGTCCTACTTTTATTTCTTTGCTCTCTAAGAATTTTACAATGTTCTTTGCAAATCACTTATTTTCTCTGTTTTTTATTACCTAATGTATAAAATAAGGATAAAATGCTACAGTTTGCAGAAAAGTGATGCTGACAATTAGATTAATGGTTGTGGGCACTCATATACAGGGTAGCATACTAAAGACCATACATGATAAAAAATTAAACTGAGCTACAGGATGCAATCTAGAGATTTCTAATGCACACAGTGGAATTTTGACACTCAAATTATTGGTGGATGTTGACTTTGTTGAAGCATGGTACATGTTGTTATTGATAGTACAGATAATATATGTCACAGTCACCTCTTACTGGTACCTACAGGGTCTGCATGATTATGATTCTATTAGGATGAAGATAAGATGCATATGTGATTTTCTTGTCAGTGAAATCTGCAGAACTATCACCTTTTGGTCATGATTAATGTGAGTAAAATTGAATGGATTTAATGCTATGTTCTGTATTTGTTGTTTTAACCAATCTCAAATTATACAAAAATTGTATTTGGGCCCAATCCTGAGATCTTCATCTTGATAGATCCCAGTTGGGAAATACTTTTATAAGGTTTCTTACCATTCAACTATTAATTATTTTGCTATCAAAATTAAGTTTATCAACTTGATGATTATAAATGCAGATGCTAAATACAGAAACTATAATTAATGTGATTAACATCTAGCTTCTGTGGCTTTCATTTTTCAATCCAGAAACTGGGATTAATGGAGTTTGTGTAGTATGAAAACTCAGAAGTCAGCGCAGAGTCCACAGGCAGTTAATTAGACTTTTATTGGTACTATATGCCCTGTCAAAGATTATTATTCTGAGCAAAGGCTGTATTGAGTATTGTATAGTGTCAGTCTATTATTTATAGTAGTACATTGTGTTCTCAGATACTTGCAGCCAAATACTTGCAGTTTTTTACTTCTAGAAATCAGTTATTTGCTTAACATATCTCCTCAATAGAGAATATCACATACTGTATTAGGGAGGATCATTTTGACCCTGTTGCCACAGCTACTCATCATTTGGTGTCTCTCCCTGACATCTTTCTATCATCTTTTATCATGTTCCCATTGTCTTCTAGATCTTCTGTATCTTAGTATGCTTGTCTACATACAGCATTATAGAATCACAGAACCTCTGAGGGACCTCTGGAGATTATCTAGTCCAACCTTGCTGATGAAGCATGATCACATACAGCAGGTTGCACAGGATTGTATCCAGGTGGGTTTCCAGTATCTTCAGAGAAGGAGACTCCACAACTTCTCTGGGAAACCTGCTCCTGTCCTCTGTTACCTTCAGAGTGAAGAAGTTTGGTTTTGTTTTTTTTTTTTTTCTCATGTTCAGAAGGAATGTCCTGTGTTCATAGAATCATAGAATGGTCTGGGTTGGAAGGGACCCCAAGGATCATAGAGTTCCAACCCCCCTGCCACAGGCAGGGCCACCAGCCTCCAGGCCTGGATCTACACTAGGTTGCCCAGGGCCCCATCCAACCTGGCCTTGAACACTTCCAGGGACAAGGCATCCACTACCTCTCTGGGCAGCCTGTTCCAGCACCTCACCACTCTCTCTGTAAAAAACTTCCCCCTAATATCCAAATTAAACCTTCCTTCCTTTAGTTTTAATCCATTCCCCCTTGTCCAGCCATTGTCTATCCTTTTAAAAAGTTGATTCCCCTCCTGCTTATAAGCTCCCTTCATGTACTGGAAGGCTGCAATGAGGTACCCCCACAGCCTTCTCTTCTCTAGACTGGACAAAGCCCAGCTCCGTCAGCCTCTCTTCACAGGGGAGGTGCTCCAGCCCTCTAATCATCTTCATGGTCCTCTTCTGAACCCTCTCCAACAGTTCTACATCTTTCTTGTGTTGCGGGCCCGAGATCTGGACACAGTATTCCAGATGGGGCCTCACGAGGGCAGAGTAGAGAGGGACAATCAACTCCCTGTCCCTACTGGCCACCCCTCCATTTTGTTCCAATTTGTGCCTAATCCCGTTGTCCTATTTCTGGGTAGCACTGAGTCTAGCCCCTTCCTCTAGACATCCAACCCTTAGATATTTATAAGCATTGATATAAACACCTCTCGGTCTTCTCCAGTTTAAACAGACCCAGGTCTCTCAGCCTTTTCTCATATGAGAGAAGCTCCAGTCCCCTAACATCTTTATTGCTGTCCCCTGGACTCTCTCTAGTAGTTCCCTGTCTTTCTGGAACTGGGGAGCCCAGAATTGGACACAGTGCTCCAGATGTAGCTTCATCAGGGCAGAATAGAAGGGGAGTAGAACCTCCCTTGATCTGCTGGTCACATACTTCTTAAGGCATGCCAGGATACCATTGGCCCTCTTGGCCACAAGAGCACACTGTTGGCTCATGGAGAGTTTGTTGTCCACGAGGACTCTCAGGGCCTTCTCTGCAGAGCTGATTCTTATGAGCTGAACTGATAACCTGTACTGGTACTTGGGGTTATTTGTCCCTAGGTGCAGGACTCTACACTTATTGTTGTTGAAATTCATTTGGTTCCACTCCACCCAGTTCTCTAGTCCATCAAGATCTTGCTGAATGGCAGCACAATATCCCCTTATCTAGGTCACTGATGTATTCATTCTTGAGTAAGACTGGGTGAAGCTCTGATCCTTGGGGCACACCATTGGCTACAGGCCTCCAACTAGCCTATGCACTGCTTATAACAACCCTCCTAGCTCTGCCATTCAGCCAGTTCTCAATCCACCCCACTGTCCACTCATCCAATTGACGCATCCTAAGCTTGCTTATGAGGATGTTATGAGAGATTGTGACAAAAGCCTTGTGGAAGTCAGAGCAGCTTCTGCTCTCCACCCACCCAGCCAGTCATGCCATCACAGAAGGCTATCAGACTGGTCAGACATGATTTCCCCTTGATGAATCCATGCTGACCACTCCTGATTAACTTCATCTCCTCCACATGCTTATGAATAACCCCCAGCATTGGGTCCTCCTTGCCGGTTTTTGAAGAGCGTATTGACATTTACTCTCCTCCAGTCCTCAGGCACCCCTCCTGTCTTCTATGACCTCTCAAAGATGACCAGCAATAACATCTGCCATTTCTCTGAACACTTGTGGGTGCAGGCATTCAGTAACTCTGAATTCAGAACTCTGAGTTCTCTGTCTCTTCCTTCACGAAGGCACCCAGCTCATTCAGCGGTGTATCAACGTTTTCCCTAGTCTTCCTTTTGCTGCTGATGTACTTGTAAAAACCCTTCTTGTTGGCCTTGACATCTCTTACCAGATTTAACTCCAAATAGGCCTTAGCCTTTATTGTTGCAACCTACATACTTTGATTACATCCCTATATTCGTCCTGTATCTTGCAATTTTCTATTTTAATTTCTTCTAAAAGAATGAGGGAGGCAGGAAGAGTGTCCTTGTAATATGCCTTTTAGAAATTAATTTAATAGATAATTTAGATTCTATCAAATCATAAAAAGTCATATGCAGTAGTTACAAAGGCCAAAATCTGCTATGTTACTATTGTCAAGATTTAGTTAAAACAAAACCAAAAATACCATTCAAGCTTTAGTGCTGTAATACATGCTGAGTTCTTAAAGATATCTAACACATGCTGAGTTCATAAGATGTCCAACTCAGACATATTTAAATTGTTTTAGTATAACACAATACAATGCAACGTTAAGTTTTTCATACATCTATGTGTATTATTAAGCCTGTAAATAATACACCAACAGGCATTATCCAATCACTGATCCAAATAATCAATATTTTATAAATATTTTAATTTTTCTTATAATTTCATGCTGTGAACAAAAACTTTGACAAGTTGTAGTTCTTCATCAGTTATATCCTCCACTTTCTGATAATGCCATAAATTGCTCATGTCCTTAATATTTAAGCACAGCAACATAATTCCCTGATGATGTTTTGCCTATGCAATATATATCTCATAGTTAAATTACCTGCTTTGTGTAATGTTGTTTCTATGAAATATTAGTATATCCAAGTTAAATTTGCTGATATTTGTAAATTTTGCAGTTTGTTAAATTATCCTGTGAAGATATTATTTGAAAGCTTTATTTGTCTGTTAAAATATAGGAAGAACATGGAAAATGATTATTCCCTCTCATGGATACAATATTGAAGAGTTACTTAACAACTATACTTAATAATATTGAACTTTGAATTTCTGTGGTGCTCTACTTGGGTAAAACGATTCCAAACCCCTTCATTGAAATACACAATTGTTTTCATTTTTACTTAAATACAGTGATTTAAGACAGAGCCCAAAAGTACAGAAAAGTTGCTGTACTTTTGGAAAACAA
Source organism: Porphyrio hochstetteri (assembly GCA_020800305.1). Lineage (NCBI taxonomy): Eukaryota > Metazoa > Chordata > Aves > Gruiformes > Rallidae > Porphyrio > Porphyrio hochstetteri. The sequence continues at coordinate 29,593,072 of CM036938.1, forward strand.
GAAAAAATGTGATGTTCTTTGGTATCTTTTCTAGGTAATCTATTGAAGTTGGTAGCAGAAGGGCAAGCACAGTCAACAGAAGTTCCAAATCCTTTCAACACTATATCAGAAATCACAACTAAGTAATGCCATTTAATAGAAAACACCATTATTATTATTATTATTATTATTATTATTATTACTACTACTACTACTACTACTACTACTACTACTATTACTATTTAAAAGTAAGTGTCAAGATAACATTGGGTTTTTTTCTTGTGGTTATTTCAGGTTTTGCCACTTACGATTTTGCCCAAGCCAGCAGCTGAGCACCAGTCAGCCACTCTCTCTTCAGGGGTGAAGGAGTAAGGGAAAAAAACCCAAACAAACAAAGGCAAACCTCACGGGTTGAGATAAGGACAGTTTACTGGGACAGAAGAGAGAGAAACAACAATAACAGGACTTCACAGCAAAATATACAAAACTGGTGAAACACAATGCAGTTTCTCACTGAACTGCACAACTCAGGCCATACAGCTCAGAGCCATCCCAAAGCTGGACCATCCCCAAACTGTGTATCCTAGAGTGTTGTGCTCCTCCCCCACCAGCCCCCTCTTTATGCTGAGCATGGTGTCATTGGTATGGAACAACCACTTTGGCCAGTTTGGGTCACCTGCCCTTGCTGTGTCCCCTCCTAGCTTCCTGGGCGCCCCCTGCCTTATCATTTGCAGGGCAGTATGAAAAGCTGAAAAGTCCCTGACTGCTTGGCAATAACTAAATCATCAGTGTTATCAGCACTGCTTTCACCCTAACTCACAAATACCACACCACACCAGCTGCTGGAAAGGAAATTAACTCTGTCCGAGCTGAACCCAGGGCAGCCACCAATCTACAAGGGGACTTAAAATCAAGGCAAAGCTGTTGGCATTCATAGCCAGTAGTGAAGAATTAGAGTTGGAATTTGGTAGAAAGGATGGCTCCTTGAAGAGGAGGGTATCTCACTGGTGATACATTTAGAAAACATGTCCTGGCTTCAAAACTTTTATTCAAAATGTGCTCTGCATACAGATGTGAGCTGCAAACAAATGTAGGGAGAAGGAAACTTTATACAAATAGGCAAACACCACTGCTTTAGAAATGTCACGTTCAGAGAGATATGAACATCCAGGATCTGTGGGCAAAAGTGAAACAGCAGGCCTGAAACTGCAGTTTTCTCAAGCCAGGATCAAGCTGAGGGTTGCAACTTGTGGGAAAGAAGGACTGGAAGTCTGTGATTATGTAGAACTACAGAAAGTAACTTGAGAGCTTCAGCTGGAGCATACTTGTTCTGTAGGCTGCAAAATGCAATGAGTTCTTATCCCTTCTTTCATACCATGGAAACACTTAACTCCAAGAAAAATCCATAGTTCTCACCTTCTCAAGGGTTACCAATGGCCTTGATTTATTTTTGGTTTTAGGTGCCCATGGAGGACATGTCCTGACCAGGAGTACTTTATGCATTGGGAAGGGAAACACGCCATGAGTCACCACCTTCCCAGGAATGCAGGGTGCTGGCAGGGGTCTGCCAAGGCAATGCACTGAAGCAGTGTAGACCTCGAGCAGCCTTTGCCGGTTACATTTCCACATAGCAAGTTAGAGAAGTCATTTTTAACAGGATTCACCATCTCACACCACAGAAGAAAAATAAAAGAAACCAGAGCAGACACCCAAAGAACAGCAAGCCCTCCAGTCCATAAACACTGCTCCCCCCACTCTGATGGGCAGTGGGTGGCTGTGTCAAGGGCAGAATACAGCCCTGTGCTGTCAGTTTAGAACAAAGATTTCTGTCTGCTCTTGGTATAAGCTGTTTCCATTTAAAGAGCAGGATTTTGAGCTTTAATCCTTTGTTTCACCGTGCTGAAATGTATAAAAGTCATAAAACCACGCAGAATGATCAAATACAATCTGGACTGAATTGAGTATGGAGGATTTCTTTTCTGTTTTATTAAAGACGCAAAATGATTCTTTAAAACTGATCAGGATTCTCCCCACCCCCTAAATAAATAATGTTAAGCTATAATAAAAACTGTGTCTTTTAAAACATAGCACTCTTACAGATGTGCATAATAAATTATTCCTGACTGCACGCTATCCCCAGATTATTTAAAACATATGCTTGTGCTGAATCTTATATTTTCTTTGGAGTGGACACAATTCTTATAGACAGTCGTGGTTGCAGAGTGCATGCTAGAGACATAATTTTGGTATTGCTGCATGTAACATACCAAGTATTTAAAGTAGAGATATAGGCAATAGCTTTTTAGCGCTGGTTAAAAGACATCTGCAGTGTGTTTAATCAAAAAAGCAGCAACAGTCCCCTTCTCTCCCTCTCCCCTTAGATTTCTTACATCCTTGTCGTGGATGTTAACTGCTTAGCAAACCGAAACTTCATCTGTCTGAAGTTGTTCTCTGTACGAAAAGATACTTTCAGGTCAGGATGCTTAAAAAGCTGTAGAATTAATTGCCATTACATCTGGTTTGGCAAGCTAGGATCAGCAAGCATTTGTGGTGCAAAAATAAATACGAGAGAGAATTAGTCAGAAAGTAATCATGCAAGATAGTGAATGGTAACTGGAAGAACTGGAGCCCAAAGGAATAAAAGGCATTCAGCACTCGCTGTGATTGCTCTGTTTCATTGGCCAAACCAAATGTTTAACACAAAGATCACTCACTGATGTGTTGAATTTTCATGGATTTTTGCTGTACTCCATGTCAACTATGGTGATCTATCTGTCCTTTACTTTTTGTGGGTGTTGAGATTTTCAGTCCTTCATTTTGCAAATCCTCTATTATGTACAACTTCTGATAATTTTACTGTGTTTTGGGGCAATCTATTTGTCCAGTAGTGTTCTAGATAGCCAGTCATTTATTAATTGAAGACTTTAGTTTATAAAAAGAATAAAAAATAATATAAAAAGTAAATCCATAGGCTGTAGGTCATATATAAATTGGTATAAATGGGTATAAAAGTTCTCACATTGCCCTTTACTCTGGATGGAACTTGTCCTTCAGAATGTTTAAAGAAAATGGAAGATAGGCTATATTATGCCAATTTTATATAAACTTTGCCCATAAATTTGCACTTCAAAGTGAATAGACAGGGCTTTCCCATATCTACATTTCTTACTAGTTGTAAAATGCAGACACAGAGACATGTTCTTACTGACTTGCAGCAGGCTATAGGTCATTTTAAGTGAGAATAAGGCATAATATAATTCATGCATGTCGAGCTCAACGTACTGTAATATCTGGGACAGTCCAATGAGCTCTGAGTGCCATAAAAATCAGAATAAGACAGCGTTTTAATAATCTGGTAATTCTCCACTGGCCAAGTCTTACCTGTTTTATCCTTGCCATAACTAGTATTTTTTGATGTTTTTGACAACTCTGATACTTAAGCAGGTCTGACACTCACCTCTATCCATCCCAGCCTCTCTGTCTCATTCACTGCCTTGCTTTCTTCTTGGGGAGCTGGTAATATACTGTTTGTTGCTTCTGTAGATGATTATTTATTAAAGAATACACTATTGCTCATGAAACTCTGAATATGAAAACTTTATACTTGATTGGAGCCTGGGTTGGTTTTCTTGTTTGTTTGAAGAATTGAACCTTCTCCTCACATCACTGCTTGAAGATCCATTCCTGCAGATTACTGTGGGTTGTTTGAAACATGCTAAGCACTTAACATCTACCATCCCTTCCTCACAAATTAAAGGTAATAATACATTATAAGAACTTGTCAGGTGGCCAAAAATAATTTCTGAACAAAAGTCTATTTAGGAATAACCTTTAACTGGATGTTGTTAAGATTCTTTCTTTGATCCTTCACCTATTGAAAACACATCACTTTTGTAATTTCTCTTCTATCTAGGGAAGTTAATTTTACTCTGCAAGTAGTATTGATACTTAGAAATGGTAGGTTTCACATAAAGCTTGTGATTATTCATATTCTGGGAAATAAAAATGCATAAATAAACTAGGTTAACCTTACTTCCTAGGATACTGTTGGCTTCCCAATTTAATAATATTTTCCCATCAGTACTCTCCCTTTGTCCAGAAATGTATTCTAGGAAAACTAGATTCATTATTTGGAAGTCACACTGTCTTTTGGGATCCATTTTGTTGAATAAAACTCATTAAAAGTCCATCTAAGCAGGTGGGTTTCTTTGACACCAATAAATTTAGATCAGCCCATTTAGAAAGAGTGATGTTGAAATGGCTGTCCACCTGCATTTTCTGAGACGTATTCTTTCACAGGATTATCACTTGTGAAAGCATCTTTTGTTAAGTAAAAGACCATTTTATTGCACACTTCTCTGCAGCAGTACCCATCCTCAGGTGGGTTCTGTCTCATGTGGTCTGAGAAGAGCCACAAGAGTCTCACCACATTGTTTGTCAAACAACAAAAAAAGTCATATTTGAATTGCATGGCTTATTTAGGCTTTAGTGTGTTTTATCTTCATGAAGAGTTTCTAAACTGAAGATTTTTCTGTTTGTGTGTTCTGTTAACTTTTGTGGCTTCTTAACTGCTTTAACTTACACAGTGAAAGCTATTATTTAGTACTGTTAGGAAAGTTTATTTTTGCAAAGTGTTTTCATGAGGAAATTATGATACAGAGGTCAAATGGAAAACTATTCTGTCATAACAATCTCTCCAGCAGCTCTGTTTCCAAGAGCTCTTTGTCTGAAACACTGGACTGTAGATAAAGAACTTAGCTATCATTGGAATGCATGCATAGAAAGATTTAAAAATCCAGTTTTCCAACTTATTAGTCAGCCTTTAAAAACAATAGTTTAGTTTGGAATCTCTGCAGTAGATACCGAATGGGCAAGGATTTTGAATGAATTGCTTAGTACATTTCTCCAAAATATACTCTTTGGAAAGTCAGCAACAAAGCCAGTGCATTAGAAGAGCATATATTTTAGTTCAAAGAATCTGTAGAAAACTGTCAGGCCATAGAAATATTTTCATATTTTCAGAATTCTATGAAACATCCATTGTCTTTAAAAAATGAACTCTAGAATTTCAAGATTTAGCTAGTCCCTATCTGAATACACTTTTTATCAGGTAAATGAATTGAAAGAGTTAAAACAGGCAATATTTATGGATGAACATTAATTTCTGGAAAACAATTTACTCCATACTCATCCCGCAAAGCCTTTTCTGTTTGCACAAATACGTGCATTTGAGTCCTCTGTAAGACAATCTCGACAACCTTGTTTCATGGTTTTGTTGGATTTTTTATGATTGCATATATAATTGTTTTCTCTTCTCATTGTATGCCTACCTGCATGAATGCAATATGAATATCATAAAATTACCCAAAAGAGCTTCTAAGACTCTGATTTTTGGGAAAGGACAGGAGAGTTTTCTTGGGTCAAGAAAGAGAGGAAGAAAACTTGCTCCTATGAATAGGGTTATAGATTTTTACTAAAAGGTAAACCTTTACATCTCTAGATCAAAAGATCTAAGTATCATGATTTGTTTTGAAGTGTGTAGTCTCACCTCACATGTGACCAACTACCAAAAGTACTCCCGCAGAAACACCTGACAGATACAGTGTTTAGCCCCTTCGTTTGTTGACTTTTTTTTCTCTATGCCCTTCTTATTCTATTGTGCATTTATCTACTGCACTTTACCATGTTCAACATCCCTCATATTTCAAAAATATTTTCATTCTAACATTGTAGGCATTTCTTAAAATCACCACAGCAAAATAAGATACGCTTTCCTATGTAATCTGAGTATTCGAGGAACAAAACTGATACAGTTTTTTCTCATATTTAGTCTTTTGAAGGATTAGGATGCAGGAGAACAATCCAAGCTTATTGATCTTTAGATTCTGTTGGAATAAAAGTTTTATTCCAGGAACTGAATTTTATTCTGAGCATGTGTTCATAAAATACACCAGTAAAAGTAATACTGCTGTGTCCAGGTTACATTTTTTCCACTATGTTTTTACACTCAACAGATGGTGTAGATTATTCACACATAAGAACTCTGTTAAAAATGATGGTAATGGTCTAGTTAAATGCTAAAAGGCCAAGACATTCTGAGTTAATCTTGGAAATCTGCATATAACTCATTCCATCATGTGTCTATATGGCCGATCATATGATCCAGAAGGCTTTCTGCTCTAACAGAGCATACCAGAGACACAGAGAACACACCAACTACATATCTGTGATCAATTCTTCTATTCAGGATGTGAGGCAAATATATTTTTTATTTTGATTTTCAGAATAGAAGTCGATGAAAGAGAGAAAGCTCAGTTTAAAATGAAGAAAGGTAGCAATGACTTTTCTATGTGGTTTAATATGATTTGATTAGCTTAATTTAAAAAGTCTGGTTTACAGTTACTCTATCTTAAAAGAAAATAGAAATAAAAACATTAGGTACACCCATAAATGAATAAAAATTAATTAGTTTTCTTTAAAATATTATTGTACAACTAATAAAAATATTATTTTTACTACAAAAATATACCTGTTTTGGGAAGCAGGAATAACAAATTTGTTTTTCAATTTTTTTTTTTAGTTGAAAATACATAGGCATTTTCACATGAAACATGGATCTCTTATTTAAGGGTGTTTTAAACAAGATATTATTTCAGGACTCTCAAATTTTCTTAATTTTATCCATATTCAAGGGGGGTTTGTAATCCAATAGTTTGCAATGATTTCTTTGGAGATGTTTCAGCCATTCATGTCTGAGAGCACTTGGAGACTCTTAAATCCAAAGGCCATTTGTCTGCTGTGCATACTCACTCATTCTACACCTTAAAAGCCCTTGTAAAACTCCCATTGCAAAGGACAAAGGAATGTTATGTGCAGGGGTGAGCAACAGCGCCATAATTTCATAAAAATAAAAGCTTACACACTGTGGAAAACCTTTTTGGAGTTGCATGGCTCAGGGGACTGTAATAGGATACTGAACTCTGTTCTGGAGCTGGCTAGTGATGAGTGTCATGTCTTGGGTCCAGATAAAACATGGTCACTCAACACCCTTGAGCAGTCCAGGTGATTTCGTGTTATCTTTTCAGTATGAGAATGCAGACTGAAGACTAGATGTTGCTCTAGTGTCTGCTGTTTTTTTAATATCTGCAAGGGAATATGGATCCCTACCACACAGCTATCTAGTAGTAGCTCCAACAGTTTTTCCCTCGATGCTTCCTCTAATACACTGAATTCACTATTTTCCTGCATTAGGATGTGCCAGCAGTTGAAGAAGATACTGGGTTTATATTTACTGGTAAGAACCAAGGAAGTTCAGCAGTTGGGGAGGGTGAATTGTCACATATTTTAATCAACAAGGTAAACAGAAGAAATAATTGTTGAACAAGTGTGCCCATTAGAGCCTAAGACTTTTTAATGAACAATTTATATTTGATAGACACTTTGTCTTTTTTTTTCCCTTTATTCATCACCTTTGAACATGTTTTTCACACTGGATGTTCTGTTAGAGAGACAATTAAACAAGTTCTAGTAAATTAGATTACTTTTGTGTGTGCTAGAGATAAGAGAAATAAAAATATTTTTAATGTGTTTTAGATTTGATTTGGAAATTTAATTTTCATCCTCAAAGATACCAATTTCTTTCTTCTCTGATCCTTACAGTTCCTTTTAGTGAATGGATTTTCTTCTGGCTGTAATTCCTGTTTTTTTTCTACATTAGCTTTTTCTGGGAGGATGGCTGGCAAACCTGATTTGAAAACTTCCTTTCAAAGACTGGACGTGAAAAGGTATGTTAACTACAAGGATATCTGAGGGTGGGTTTCCTTGATGTAATGGCAATGAGGGTATAAGAGTTGGAGTGGATATGGATGAAGTGAAGCAATTCAGATTATATAGGAAAACATGGTTCACTCAGACTATGTTGTTCAGATTATCTATAAATTTAATTACAGTTGGATAGTCAAAAAAATCTCCAAATTCGATGCAGTATTTGTCTGTGAGTACCTCTGAAGTACAATAAGGTGGCTTTACAAACATATCTAATATATACTGATAACATGCATGCACTTTTTTTTTTTCCCTAGCAGATAACACCAACTATTTTGTATTTCTTCAATTTAATTGAAAAAAAATCTTCATAATCAGCTGTGCTGGGTTGACCCTGGATAGTGGCCAGGTGCCCACCAAAGCCACTTTATCACTCCCGCTCCTCAGCTGGACAGAAGGTATAACAAAAAACTCATGGGTCAATATAGAAACAGGAAGAGATCACTCACCATTTACTGTCACAGGTAAAACAGACTCAACAGCAACAAAAATTAATCTTGTTTATTACCCAATTAAAGCAGTAGAGGAATGAGAAATAAAACCAAATCTTAAAGCTCCTCCCCCCACCTTCTTCTTGGGTTCAATTTTATTCCTGAATTTTCTCTACCTCCTCCACCCAGGTGGCACAGGGGGATGGGGAATGGGGGGTGCAGTCAGCTCACACATTGTCTCAGTGGCACCTTCCTCCTTAGAGGGAGGACTCCTCATACTCTTCCCCTGCTGTAGCAGGGGGTCTCTCTCACTGGAGACAGTTGTCCACTAACTTCTCCAGTGTGAGTCCCTCACATGGGATGCAGTTCCTCATGCTGCAGGGACAGGGAGGGCTGAGGTGAAATCTCACTCTTACCCTGGGCTGTAAAAACTGCTACTATTTTTTTTTTGTCTGTTTTGTTTAATTTTTTTTTTAAATTATTTTTTTCCTCCTTAAATATGTTAGCCTAGAGGCACTACCACCATTACTGATTAGTTTGGCCTTGGTGGGTCCATTTTGGAGCCTGCTGGTATTGGCTCTGTCAGGCCTAGGGGAAGCTTCCAGCAGCTTCTCACAGAAGCCACTCCTGCACTCCCCCTGCTACCAAATCCTTGCCACACAAACCCAAAATATGATCAGAAATTATGAAAAAACATGTTGCATACAGACTACATTTTCTGGTCTCTCCATTGTATCTTTTGGGAATTTATGAAATGTTGCAGGGAAGTCTTGTTGTTACTTGAATCTATTTGAATCAGAACTTCCATGCAAGTGTCTGGGGCCACTGTTTCTGGATGGGATGTATGTAGTAACCTATAGATCAGTTCATGTGAGTTTAATTACAAAATAAAGGTAAAAAACCACATTAGGTGCCTTTAGTGATTAGTGATGGAAATCACCATGCTGAAACCAGTTACCTGGTTGAAAAAAGGATTTTGAATCTAAAACTTTCTTGTATGTGTCTTACTGCAGAAAAGAGATTTCCTCTAAGTAGAACAAAATCATGCTCTTGAAAAAAGAAATTAAACCACACCTGGAGGAAAGATTTCTAATTTGATGCAACGTATACTTTCCCCTTGAAACACTGTTAAAATTTTCAAAAAGTTTTTCCATGCAGGTGCGAGAATATTACTGTGTAAAAAAGATTATCTGTGGTCCTAGAACTGGTGTATAAGACATGAGACACTGGGGATTTCCTTGAAAGAGCTTGCAGATTTTATTGAATAGCTGGAAAAAAAAAAGGTGTATAACTGCCTTGTTGCTTTTGGTGCACGTGTTTGTAGCTGTGCCCATAGGGACATGATATATTAATTACTTGTGCTTCTTTTGGGAAATTTTGCTTCACAAAATAGACACACTGTGCATTTTAAAGTGAAGAAAGGGATTTTTTTCCCCTCTTTTTCCCCAGCTCTCTTTACCGTTAGTTGGATTTGTGCACCATTCACATATAACAGAGAAATATTACACTGCAGGAAAAAAGTCTAATAAATCACAGAGCTGACTATGTTTCATAGGTAACATGTTCTATACTTTGCCCATTTATACAACATAGGACTCATTCAGAGAGTTGTTTTGTTATGAAAAGAACTGCTAGATTTTCATCTGTCTTTGGTGTGTGCTCACAAGTCTTTGAAAGTCTGAGTCCAAATTCTGATTCTGCATTTTATGATCCCTTTTACAACCCATGTTCTTTCTCCTTTTTCCTTTTCCCAAAGGCTTTTTTAACACACACAAATAGAAACTAAATGTGATGTCTGGCAAACAAAAAGTTCTATTTTGCTCAGTTGTGATGAAGGAATGATTTGCTATGACCGAGTTACGTGCATAAAGGTAGGCAGACATGCTGTTGAGTTCAGTGCATGCAGAACTTTCTCTTGATTATCCAGCTGGGCTGGATGTAGGTCAGCGCCCTAAGGAAGTGCGTTTCCTCCTAACCTTTGAGAATGTCTTAATGAAAAGCGAGGAATTTCCTGCAAGGCCTTGATATTCCAACATATTTTCTGAAAAAATATAAATCTTGTTTCTAGTTCAGGTTCACTTCAGGGCAAGCTCTTCAAAGTTCATTTTCTCTTAAATGGAGTATGAATCTGTTCACTGCCATATCAAGAAGAGTTGAATTACGTGTGCGTGTAGAAAATACTCAAAAACATAAGAAACCAATTTAAATCTGTGAAATTTCTTACACTAAGTTTGCCTATGTGTATGTGCTTTACCAGATTAACCTTACTGAATTTCTTATTATTTTCTGTGGTCACAAGTGACTTGAGTTGAAAAAGATACATTTTCTAAGCCTTCAAAAATGTCATTGGTACAAACACAGTACCTAGCTAATTTGTCTGATTGCTTCTTCTGGAAAACAAAACTTGTTTAATCCATGTTGATCTTGTCAACACCTCCTCTAATTCATCAGTCTTGCATCATCACTGCAGGCCAAAATGCTTTCTGTATAAGAAAAAAAAATATAAATTCTAACATCTACAATTCTATTTGGAATGTAACTATACTTTTTATTCCTTTATTTCATTATTGCTATCCTAATCTCACATTGACTACACCTGTGTTTTGTTGGTGTACAGCACAAAATGTCACTTTAGGTGATCTTTTCTTTATTCTTCAGGGGGATTATTCAATAAGACAGGCTTGCAATGACCAAACTGACCTTTTGAATTTTCAGAAATACATGTTTGCACTTGTTTTTTGTTGATGATGATTTTTGTTTGTTTGTATTGTTGGTTTGGTTATTTTTTCAGTGTTGTGTGTGTCTGATCTGGAAGACTAGTTAAATTTTGTATTAACAGCTAGAGGGGAAAACAGAGTAAGTGTGATAGCTAGTAGCTTTTCCTAAGGTAAATATTTCTGCAGAAAAGTCCATTCAGGAAACAAAGAGCAGAAGAAAACATGCAAGCAACACTTTTCCACGTAAAAGCAACTGATCATTACAGAAAAATGTAATACTCATAAATTAAATTGTATAGCTTTTCTTAGTTACAGAGAAGATGTTTCTCTGAGTTATGGGAAATCACTGAAAAAACAGACACCTGAAAGTTCAGTTTTATTGTCCAAAATACTTTTTGTACTGGAGGGGCACAGAGAAAATAAGGCCACAACACATGGCTTAGGTAGTTTATTGAAGGCAAAGCCTTTTGTAAAGGCACACAGACTTAAATGTGGAGACACTTGGTATGATTCAGTATTTTACAGAAAAAGAATGCTTTCCTTACTCAAAGAATGAAGAAATCGTTATCTTACAGTATTTTATGTTTTGCCAGTTAGAAGAGTATTATGATCGTCTCTGAGCCAATCAGAGAGGCTTCTAGTAGGGTGATCTTTTTCAATGCTTTTTTTTGTTTGTTTCTAGTAATTAATATAATATTCTGAATCATAGAATCAGGTTTGGCTTTGAAGGGACCTTAGGCTTGTGGGAAGACAGCTATTGGGCACCAAGTTCTTCAAACGTACAAAAAAGATATGAGAATTTTTCTTTTATCTCTGAGAGACAATCATACTCAGGGTGACTCCCAGACATTAGTTTATCTGTGTTGTCCCTCCAACAGGTATAGGGGTGGTTGATGTCCCTTATGAGGACCAGGGCTTGTGAACATGAGGCTGCTCCTATCGGTATACAAACAGTGTCATTCCCTCAGATTCCCTTGTCAGGAAGCAGACCCCCACTGTAGTGTCACCTGTCCCTGCCCTCCCTTTAATCGTGAGGTGTAAGGTCTTGGTGGGCTCCTCACACATTGCAAGGTGGAGCTCCATACACTGCAGCTGGTCATTGACATAGAGGGTGACACGCATGCCTTGTTTTCACTAGCTGTCCTTCCTAAAAAGACTGTATCCTTCCATCCCAACACTCCAGTCCTAAGAACCATCCCACATCATCTTGGTGATGTTGATGAGATCACAGCCCTGAAGGTATGTGCACATCTCTAACTCCTCCTTTTTCTTCCTTGTGCTATGTACATTGGCATAGAGAGATTTCACTTGGGCTCCCGGTAAGTCTCATTTGTTGGCTGGAGTGGCTGGAATTCCTTTGATATACTTGACCAGTGTTTCCCTGTTGGCTCCTATTACCTCAGGAGCCCCTTGCCCATCTTCCCTAGAATTTGAATGTTCTGCAGTGTGTCTGTAATAGACTGACAGCCATTGATGACACCCCATTCCTCCAATGTGGGCTTGTCACAGGCAAGCCTGACATTATTCCCCTCCCCTTTCAAGCCTAGTTTAAAGGTCTGAAAATGAGCTCTGCTAGCTCCTGGGCAAAGGCCTGTTTTCCCCTTTAAGAAAAGTGAATCCCATCTGATTTCATCAAACCTGGTGCTCTGCAGGCTATACCATCATCAAAAAAGCCAAAATGGTGGTGGCGACACCAGCCTTGGAGACATTTGGAGACATATGTTAGTGGATTGTATCTGCCTGATCCTCCCAATGTCACTGCCTACAACTGTAAGGAGGGAAGAAATAAATAACCGGCACTCCAGATTCCCTCAGTAACTGCCCCAAGTCCCCAAAGTCTCTTTCAATCACTTTTGCACTATACATTGAGCTACATCACCACCAACGTGGAGGGCCAGTGGTGGCTAGTAGCCAGAGGGCCATACCAGGCTGCAGAGTTTCCTTGTTATGTCCTTAACACAGGCCCCAAGGAGGCGGCAGACTTCCCTAAGAGGATGGTTCGCCTGGTATATCAGATCCTCTGTTCCCCTCGGAAAGGCATCACCTACAACTATAAACCATTCTTTTTTGTGGATATAATTGTCATACAAGGGTGTGTGACTTTCTGTCCTTGGTGATACCTCTGGTGTAGCTTGACTGTCCTCCTTTAACTGGATTCCCACAGCCAGAACCTTGCACCAGTTGTACAGAGGAACTCGGGAAGGTGAGGTGGGCAAGGAAAAGTTTCATCTGCCACCCTTAGCATGGACTTGCTTCCATTCACTCCTGCCTTTTCAACTGTCGTCTTCAAGTCAGCAGGGACAGCATACAGGGTCCCCTTCATGTGGGGTTTTCTCTGGTGGGAGGGCAGAGCTTGGCTCCACCAGTCTTGCGCAGCCTCTCCCATGCTCCTTAGCCTTTCTACTTATGCTTGTGGCTCTGCCACCAGGCTGAGCTGATCACTACCTGGTCATACCTCACAGGGCCATGCATTCCCAGCAGCAGGCAGTGGCACTCTTGGCCACCCCAGAGCTGGGTGGCTGCGTGGTTCTGCGGAAGCTCTCTCTGGGTTGCCACATCCATTCTGGTGAGTGCAGAGGACAGAGCTTTCTGCTGGCTGGGCACCACGGAAAAGCCCCTTCCAAGCAGGCGACGGCCAACAGTGGAGCTCAACTCCCCAGCTGGTGGGGTGGCCTGGGCCTTCCTGCGCGCCTGCCCGCGCAAACTCCGACCGCGGCTGACACACCATGCTCCCACTGCACACTCCGCACCAGGCCGCTGACACCGCCTGGCAGCTCCACACACGCGTGGGGGGGCAGACGCCGTTTCTCTGTCAACGCCCAGGCCAGAGGCTCCCGTGAGAGCTGTGGGCTTCGGGCGCGGCTGCGCAGCTTTTCTGGTGCTCTCCTTCCTCAGGGAGGTCCGGAAAACGCCCCTAGCGCCGAGATCTCCCGCTCGGCTGTGGGTCAGGCCGGCGCCGGAGCGGGTCCCTTCGTGCCTCACCGCGGGTTTCTGTTTACAGCGCGGTTAAATCTCCCGCTGTTGCGCTGGCAGCGCCCTGGCCTCGGAAGGAATAATACACACCGAAAGGAGGTGGAAGACGCTGGGGTTAATGCACTACAAGCTCAGAGCTTTGAGAGATTTGCCCAGCTTAACTTCTTTAAATGGTTTGCTAACCTTTCAGAGGTGCAGCAGTTGAGAAGTCCTATTAAATCCTTATTAAATCCCGTAAACCTTGGGATTGATTACTCTAGCTGAAATTATTCCAAGAGCCACATCGTTTCTGCACCACTTCCTCAGATCTGATTTCACACTGATAGATTTCTGTAGCATCCTTGAACCACTCATCTATCCTTCTAGGATAAATTGCAGTGTGCCGAGTTGACCCTAGTTGTTTGCACCACATGTTGTCAGTGCAAGTAGAATTGGGGGTCTCGGCTTGGCTGCTGGTCAAGGAAGTATCTAAGTTATGGCTGAGACAAACCATCATGGCCTCCAAATGGGTGCAAGCCTGACAGGGGATGGTATAAGCAGGGCACTACCTGAGATGGCAGTGACACATTCTTTGGTTTTGGCTTTGTTAAGGGGTTTGTATGGAGGAGACTCTTTAATGTTAAAACTTTTTCTGAACCGAGATAAGTCAGTAGGCCATGCTGTTCTGGGATACTTCTATGTCTTTTGCAGTAGATGTGTTTGAAGGAAGAATCAGGCACAGTGAATTTCAGGATGTGTGAACTCACAGGGAATGAAACTGAGGAAAGTAAGATCTGAATTCCATGTGCAGTTTAATAGACAGGCTGATTACAGTCCTGTAAACCTTTCTGCTGGTACAGATGGTCTAGTATTCCCAAATTCCATTTTTGTTTTGTTAGAAGATCCATCCAGGTTTCAATAAGAAAACCCTCTGTTGGAGATTTATCTGCCTTTGCAAATCCGGTTGTATTATCTGTAGGAGATATGATACCAGGAAGATGAGGGTGACCAGGTGCCCAGGTAGAAATACATAAGCCGTCATTCAGGGTCGTTGCTCTGGAATTTATCAGGCAGTTAGATGCAACTGCAAAGACACAATACCATAAACTAAGAGCATTGCCTTCCCTGGGCTGGTGAAAGTATACCATTTCATGCTTTCCAAAACCTAGCAAACCAAATTGTAGGCAATTTGTCTATTTATTCTATTGTAAAAAACCCACCCATCTGGAAATGTCAATCACAGTAAAATCACAGAACTGTAGAGCAGTATGGAAAGAACCTCTGGAGCTGGAGTGGTATGCTGCTGAAGAAACATACAGGATTGCAAAGCAAATAACCTACTTGTCAGTAAATTAATATTCTCTGCTGCCTGTTCAATGGCTGACAGTCCAAGCCATCCTTAGTCACTCGCAGTGCCCATATTCACTGCAAGAAAAGAGCAGGCCAGGTGGTCCACAAAGCTGTCTTCTTCTAGGCAAAACAGGCAATGTTCTGGAATTAAGGAGTCTGTCTTTCTGTGAAGCAGAACAGAAAGCTGAATGACTAATCTGATTGCAACTGTTGAGGTATCATGCTGGGAAAGTGGCATTTTCTAGGGAAACAAGGAACCACACCATTTGACCTTTTAAAGGTCACTTTTAATGTCAGTAAGAAATCAGTTGGAAGCCAGGACAGCCGCGAAGGACTGATGTTACATCTCCCTACAAAAGCACTTCAAAGTAAGCAGACAGCCATGTTTTTTTTTTACTAATGTAGGTCCATGTCTAATCTTCCTCAAATGTATGAACAATGATGGAGAAATCCAAAACAAAGATGAAGATTGTTGCAAATGCAACACATTTGGCAGCATTTAAATATTAATTAGTTGATGAAAATAATTGAAAAAAATTGTTTACGTATACAAAAAAAAAATCAGAAAATTTCTACCCACTATAAAGTATTCTTCGTTATGAAGCTCATAATTTAAGCCATATGAATGCACACTGATAAAGTCTTTTGTATTTCTCCCTCCTGCTTGCTCTGCTATTTGGAAACCCAAGGGGAGAACACTTGGAGGCACAGCCATCTGCTCCTCTAACACATCAAGTTTAATCGCGTATTTTAGCAAATTATGATACACCACATTTCATTTTTAAGGGAAAACTCTATGGTTCATTGTGCTTTGGCAGGAGCTGAACAAACTGCAAACAACATTTGGCCTTGTCTTTAAAGGTCTTTCAAAACTGACCCTTTGTTTTTGTCTGATGTTCATTTCCTCATTGTCTGTCAGCTTCTCCTGAAAATTTATTTTTAAAATTTTGTTATTTATTTCATTCCTCAACAGAATAAGGTGTTTTCATTGTTTTCCATCAAACTCCATTGCAAAGACTAAGCTCCACCTTGACTACTATATATTTCAAGTATATAGTAAGAGTGACTTGAGTTGTAGATGAGGACAGTTGGCCCTGATGATAAATATAAAACCATGTAAACTCATCTGCTTTTCTTTCTGTTTCTTGATTTAAAGCTCCTTGAGACCTAGCTTGTATCTTTATACAAGGGAAATAGAAAAGCAAAACAGAAAGTATAGAAGACTATGCTCTAACATTGAACGGCACCAGTAACATCATGGAGTCATTTCTCTTTTTTCCCCAATTCCTAGTCTGTTCATGTTCATTTCCTTTTTATAGAATCAGACATATTGAACCTACTAATTTTGATTATTTATAAACATGTCTTAAGAGAATTTAAAAAAAAATCTACACAATTAATCGTATTCTTCTTTAATTAGAAGACACTGACCATTGACTTGCTTCACAATGTAATTGCTTCTTATTTTGTTTAGACACACCATTTTATAGCTTTACTGTATATAGTTATTTTCATTAATTTATTTTGTTTTCAATGCCCTGCATTCACCAATTTGGAGTCATTATCACCGATGAAGAATCAAATGTACATTTTTCTGTGGTAGAATATAGGATCAAGCAAATATTTAACTATTGTTCAGGCAAAAGTGCATTATATTGGGATGTGCTACCTCTTCTTGTGTTACACTATAAGCATATGTTTGTACACTGTGAATGCAGGAGATGCATGATGTAGCCTAAGTCAAAATATAAAGCCTAGTATTGTTTCACATATCTTCTCCCTGATGCTGTGATACAGACAAACTGCACTGTAATTAATCTGTTTACAAATTTTTTTTTTTTTTCCTTTTGTGCTTTGGCAATTTTGTTCTCACTAAGTTTCTTAATTTTCAGGGAAACAGAAAGCATAGAATCTAAAATCTAGTAATTAATCTGAGACTGCACAGGCTACTGCTTTAAAATGACAGGGCATCTTTAAGAATTAAACATTCAGTCACAGCATGTTGCAGTAAACTCACTGAAACTTAATATCTTCTAAGAGACTTTTCAAAGCGGGCGTTTAACTGAAGTCATGTAATGACACTTAATTGGATATTTTTTTGCTGGTTTCAGTCAATTGAAGTCATTATTAATGTAGAGCACAAATGGAGCTGAATTTGAAGAGGCTCTCGTTGAAGCTCTCTTCTCATAATGCCAGTAGAGCACAGTGCAATTGTAACTCCTGTGGTTGCTAATCTTCTGGATCTGATTAATTGTAAAAACTGATAAAAATGTCTACTTTCACAGTAATGTGGCCTTGATTCATTCTTTGCAGTTGACTGAAAAACACATTTCCCTAACCTCAGAAAAACACAATCTAAAGGAGTATTAGCCTTGAAATAAACAACAGAGGGTTGACTTGCAAAAGGTAAGCTATGGATTTCATAGAGATATGAAACACAGAAGTTTCTCTCAGTGCCTTGCTTTGCAGTTCAGTGAGGAAAAATGAAGGTCACTGTTGCTTTAAAAGCTTTCTTTTAAAAGCTATTGCCAGCACAATTTGCAACTAATTGTACCTGATCTCATTTATCTAAATCCTTCACATCCTCAGCTATTTTCCATCACATTTATCCATGGCTGTGCTTTCATAACAGCCACTTTGCCTGCAGGTAGGATGGCGGGACATTAGGTACCATCGCACTAGTGCTGGTTCTTTGACAAGTGACAGGTGGCTTGTTTCTGTCCCTGAGGGGTGGGATAATTTATCTCGCCAATGAGTTCGGCCTCTGGCAGCCTACAAACTAAGGGCCTTGAATGTTAACTCAAATTGTGACTGGGGATGCATAACAAGGCTATCTCTGGTACCAGCACACTGACCAGGAGGATATCCAACATGCAGAACAAAACGCCTCAGTATGTATTTAGCTGCTACCTACAGATACAACTAGAATAAAACACCCTGATGTTTGTGGTGTATAAATTACATGGCGTGACTCATTTGTCATATCCTAAATAATTGTAATTGTAGATGTAGAATTTCTTAGCAGGAAATACGCTAGACTTGAATTAAAGTTTAGCGTGTGTATGAGTAATCTAAAAGTAATGGTAATATAAACTTATGAATAGTGTTACATTTATCAAGGGAAAGCATGTAACTCTTTTTTACAAATATAGAAGAGCTTACATATTTAGGATTTACAGACAGCTATTACTCAGACCTGTGGTGGTACTTTGCAATACATGTGCAGTCATGATTTTTAGTGTTTATAATTTCAGATTAGATTAAAATGGCTTCAGAAAGTTATATTTCACTTTCATCCTTTTCTAAAAATACTATATTCAGAAGGTTGTCTGGATGTTACCATATTTTTGCCTGAGTTGGGGATGAGAAGAAAAGATACCTGAAATATTACTCATTAATATTAAAGCTTTCACTTGGGATAATTAAAGTAGCCATGGAATGTTTTAAGTTTGCTGTTAAAAATACTCTGAATCTCCACTTTCTTTGAATGTACTGTTTTGACATACAGATTCTTTTGATGATAAAATGTCACCAGAGGGTGGGAATTCTGTTCCCAAGTATCAGCATCTCTGTGTCCCACAGGGGAGTATGTGGTCTTAGTGCCTCCACTGTGCCAGGTTATGGAAAGAACTTTGATAACCCTCATGATTTAGTTTAGTGAAATTCAGCAGTGGAAATAAACAAATATAATCATGCCTTTGGTGTAAACAATTTCAGTTAATTTCAACTGTTATCTGCTATTTCTTTTCTTGGAACAATTATGAGGAAGACGAAAGAGTATTTAATTTCCTAAAGATTCAGAAACAAGTAGATTTATTAGGAAATTTTTAGAAAATTTGTCCTCTATGCAAAGGAAAATCCACAGTACATCTCAGGAGTGAATCATACTATTCATATGTCACAAAGTATTGAATTTCTAGTGGGATGAAAAAAAAACTCATTATAGGTTTGTGGTCAGATCCTCTGTATTTTGGGAGCATTTAGTTTATTAATAAAAAATCACTTTATGAGCTTTTACTGTATTCTTGCAAGTAATCATGGTGCATCCAGCAGAAATACTACCACAAAGCATTGGGAGGCAGATACAGAGAAGAAATAGGGTGCAGATTAAGAACAGTCATTGCTATTAACTGCTAGAGCTCTTATGAAAGCATAATAGGTAGCCTGGTTGTGCTAGAACTCAGGCTGGGTCTTGTAGATAGTTTACTGAATGGGATTGAGATATACTGGGGACAAAACAGCTATCTTCAGCGGTTCTTTCTGACCTTAAAATTCATGGAAGAGGAAAAACAATACACTGCCTAATACATCAATTACAGAGCATACTGAAATGATGGGGGCAGTCATCAAACAATACTTCCAACAGGAAATAAAAAAAAAAAAAACAAAACACACTGCTTTTGGTTTAATTGGAGGTTGTCTTTGAGCACTGAGAGCATTAGAAAGATATCCTCTCCTAGTGAGAGCAGCTGTGCACATACAGTGAAACAAAGAACGCACAAAGTCGTCTAATCCAGGAGGGTCTCTGTGTGTGTGGGTCTCTGTGTGTGAGGTAGTTTCATTTCTACACCTTCTTATGGATAAAGTTATGAAAATTTTTGCAAACAAATGCTAACTTTTGGCATTATTTTTGAAAAGATGAAATCGCAGCCCTAGTTACCTTCAGAATGGGTAAGTAGAATACCTTAAATACTTCTGAATTCTTTGAACTGTCATCTTGCATGAGTATTGAAAATTGTTTTCTGCTGAAGATTTTAAAGGAATAATGTATAATTTTAATACAATTTTAATACTGAGCTGTCTCCCCTAAAATTAATAATAAATTATCAGTTTTAATGATGCTTTAAAAAAAAGATTGAAAATTCCTCCAATTTTTTTTACTATTCACTCTAATTAAAAACGTAGTTGGGATTTTTTTGTTTGTTTATTTGTTTGTTTGGTGTATTGCATACGGTAAGAAAGAATGGCAAGAAAAAGAGTAATGAGTCTATTTAGCCACAGAGTAATAAATCTAAACTTTATTAGAGAGAATAAAAGCTTTTCTAGCACATGCAAGCAAGATGCTTTCATACCAATCTTTGCTGCCAAGAAAGGAAAGAACAAATAAAATTTATGATTTGATCTGTGGTTATATGAGTGCAGATGTGCACACATATTTTCCAAAGAGAAAACTTCCTCAGCTTTGCTTCCATCAGTAAGTAAAATCTGAAGAAGTCATTAGTTAGCAGTATGTATACTAATAAATACCAAACAATTCAACCCAAAGTTGACGGTTAGATATTTCACTTCATTTTTAGTCTGGATGTCATGACTTTGTTAAACTCACCCTTTTCTCTGAACAAGGAAGCATACTGTTTCTCCTTAATGGCTATTGCCTGATTATGAATAAGCACAGTTGGAAGAACTGAGCTGTTAAGGGGTCTTATTTTTTGGAGCAAAGGGTTGAGTCTCTGACAAGGACTGAAAACGAAGCAGGTTGTCTGAGCAAGTTCTAAATAATTTTTCAAACTGCATAATTTTTACACTTATGACACCTGAGTAGTGTGTTTTATTTGTTCCTCCATTTTGAATGCAGATTTAAAATCCATCTTTCTTTTTTTTTAGAAAAGTGATTTCAATTATTGCCCTTGTAACTTGCTTACAGGTAGTTAAGGACCTCTTGAGTCAGCTTTATTGCGGTTACAGTATTTCATAGAATCATAGAATATCTCAAGTGGAAAGGGACCCATAAGCAGCATCAAGTTTGCCCCTCTGCTTCTTGTAGGACTAACTAAAACTAAACCATATGACTAAGGGCATCACCCAGACCCTCCCTGAACTCTTACAAGCTTGGTGCTATGACTACTTTCCTGGGGAGCCTGTTCCAGTGACCAAGAAACCTCTCAGTGAAGAACCTCTTCCTAATGTCAAATCTGAACTTCTGTGTTCATAGAATCATTGAATCGCAGAATCTCCTGAGGTGGAAGGGACTCATAAGGATCATCAAGTCCAATTCCTGACTTCACCCAGGATGTGACCGAGTACGTCATCCAGATGATTCTTGAACTCAGTCAAGCTCGCTGCTGTGACCCCTTCCCTGGGGAGCCTGTTCCAGTGCCAGATCCTTTCAGTAAAGAACCTCTTCCTAGTATCTAGCCTAAACCTCCTCTGTCTCAGCTTCATTCCATTCCTTCGGGTTCTACCACTGGTCACCAAAGAGAGGAGATAATAGTGTGATGTCACTTTTATACTATTATGTTGTTTTACAGTTACATTATTGAACAGCTCAAAACAGGAATCTGCTTTACTTAAAAAAATCCAAAAAGGTATTTTGTTCTGAAATACTGTAAGAGATTAACCTTTTATGAGCTGACCAGGTATCAAATTAATGAACTGGGTAGGTGATAACCAATCAACTAGTATTGAGTTTACAAAAATATAGCACCACTGGAGGCACTATATAACATACTTCATAGCAATTTATTTCATCAGAGTATGAGACACAGGAGGAAGAATACAGTCTGACTTTATTTTACTGGAAGATACAAAAGAGATCATGGCCTGTGCTATATTTGCCTTCTGGATAATTGAAGTCTATGACACTATTCTGAGTTTTACAAACTCCTGTTTCTTCTCAACAAAACATTAATCATCTTTATCTAATGAAAAAAGTTAGTAAAGATGGACTGATGTGCCATAGAATATTATTCCCTCATGAAGATCCCCTTTCCAATTTCTTTTTTATATGGTATGAATTCTTCTTTGATCTAAAAAATCTTCAAGGAGAGCATGCTGTGGTAGCATGCTCTTGCATCAAGGATCAAGCCACGTCAGCTGGAAAATTTGAATATGCAGAAGTGGAGGTTAAACTCCTAATTCAGAGTAGATTACCTCAGATCTCCAGATCCAGCCAAACCTTGCATTATCCTGAGACTGGTTCACCACAGGAATCTCATTTTCACTCGTTAGGTCATGCAGAGGCTTTTTCTCCCCCACAATACCAATACTGACCAGTGATATTATAAAACTTTTTCAAGAGTCACCATTTCAATTTTCCTAATCGTAAAGATAGATATTAGGTCTTCCACACATTTTTTAGGCTCATAATCCATATTTTATAATAATTCATGTAGTTAAACTAAGTGTCATGAAGACTATTAAGTTCATAATACCTTAGACCATAGTCAATTAACTTTTCCACTTGATGAAATAGCAAGGTCATTTTTTCTATGTGCAAGCTCCAACAATGTAAAAGGGAGTATCCATTGCCCAGATGTGCTTTGGTGCATAAGACAGAACAGTTATCAATTACATTAAAGTACAGCTTCAGTTCATGTAGGTGAAGATAGGTCTAATAATTTCAGTCCAACAGTATGATTTTACAGCGGTTAAGAATTCCATCTACTATGATTTTTGAGTGAGAAACCAAATGCATATGGGTCAAGAAATTACAGTGTTTCCTATGGCAACATTAATGTGATCATTCTACTTATGATTTGTGGTATTTTGGATTGCTGGCCATACTGAGAAACGCTTTCATGTGGATTGTACAGTATATATATTACACCAGAATTAGACTTTGAGTGGAAATATTGATGTTTCAATTTCCTGATGGCAAATTTTAAATTCATAGCTTAGTTTCTGTATCAATATTAGGTGTTTTCATTAAATTTCTAAAAAAAAATAAAATGGGTATAGGAAATAAGACAATTATCATAAGGAGGAAAACAAAAAGGAATTAGATACGTGCTTTGTTTTAAAACTATGAGTACGTGAAGTTCTGTTAGACTGCATAAACATGCAGATGCCAGCACCAGCCTGGGTGACTTAGGTATCTTCTTCTCTGTTCTTTATCTGTTCAGTGCTCATATGGTGAATTCTGTGTTTGCAATCCTGCAATTATTTCTGCAAGTGATGTAAAGAATTTGTCTGACACTGCTAACACAAAGCATGTAACTACATGTGATTGTCAGAGGCTGGCACCTGACAAGATGTCCTTGGAGTGCAGTAGAAGCTGGTTCTTCTGATGGTAGGTGTTTGCCTCATTGTTGGCACAGGCTGAAGCACTGAGGGGCTTCATTTATCAGCTGCACCTGTTTTGGGGGCCTCCTAATAGTTCCAAAGAATACAAAAGAAAGGTCAGTGAAAAGTCTGCAGTCATACTTACGAACAAAAATAGTAGAAAATTGAGGTGGGAGGTGTGTTTTCATGTGACTTGTTTAGTTAGGTTTGGTTTGGTCTAGTTTGGTTAGTTTTTTCTACAGAAATACTAATAAATTAAGTCTCTGGTCTGCCTAGTGCAGTATTCTTTCTCCAATAATTATCAGATGATTGTGGGAAATAACCCATGTAAAAATTAGGATGTGGATCAGAAAGCATTTTCTCACTTGAGGCCATAGCTCTCTCCACATCTTCATCCTGATAGATGTTGGGACTTGGGTGAATTCCATAACCTGTGACAGTGTTTATCCACTCACACTAATAAAAACATGTATGACGGTTGTTGCAACTATCATTCTCTTGGCCTTCAGATGTATGAATCATTAGAGCATGTCAGACTGCATCTGCAAAATGAGGATGTGGTGCTCATTTTCTGTGATAACCTGTGGATCATTACGTTGCATCTGTCAGCATCATGCTAGTTATAATTTAGACAATGACCTCTTTATTGAGTTAAAACCTATTCCTTTCTACTGAACACCATTTTCAAAAACTCTTGTTTTATGTTGCATTGTACTTATCCCTGAAGATAATGAAGGTGATTTGACCTCTGACCTTTTTTTTTTTTTGAATAATTAAGTTTAGGAAAAACCTTTATATATGAAATTGTCTAATGAAGTCTTGCTTTATGAGACACAGTTGTTGTTTTCAAGTGATTAGTCCCTCCTTCAGTTTCTATGTTTTCCAGTGTAATCAGATTATGATTAATGAGTGTAACCTTAATTCAAGTAGGACAAAAAAATTAGCAAGCAGCCAAAATGAGCTGAAGCAATTTGTGTATCAGCTTCAGTCATACTATCCTGGTTTCAGCTATGATGGAGTTAAACTTTTTTTTTAGCAGTGAATGGAATGCCATGTTTGGGTGTTAGCATGAGAATAGTGCTGATAGCACCCTGATGTTTCCGATTTGTTGCCGGGCAATCAAGCACCTTTCTCAGCTCTGCATACTTCCTTACTAGTGAGAAAGGAGGGGACACAGCCAGGACAGGTGACCCGAATTGGCCAAAGAGGATATTCCATACCAGTTACGTCATGTTCAGTATAAGGGGAGACTGGGGGGAAGAGGGGGAGACAACGCCAGGACGTGCAGTTTCTGGGGCGGTCGGGTTGTCCGGGACGGGCTCTAAGCTGTGCGGCCTGAGTTGTGTGGTTTGGTGAGAAATTGCATTGTGTATCACCAGTTTCATCTATTTTGTGTTTTAAACTTCTGTTATTGTTATATCTAGTTTTCTGTTATTGTTTAGTAAACTATCCTTATCCCAACCTGCGTGGTTCTGGTTTCTAGGTTGTGGTTTCTTTTCCTCCTTTCTTCCTTCCCTTTTCCCCTTCCCCCAACTTTCCCTCCCCCTTCCTTTTAAAAGTACAAGCGACTGTGTGGGGTGCGGCCCTTGGCTGGGGCAAAACCACGACAGTTATTTTGGCGCCCAACGTGGGGCACGAACGGTTGGGATAACGGTAGATCTGACCCTAACTATCGCAATTAAGATAAGCACTGTTGTTTAAGCAATCTCTGGTCACGATGTTGTGGTATTTATTTACAAGGCTGTGGCAGCAAAACCACCGCATGCTGTATACAATCCTGGCAGGATTCTTTACTCTCTCAGGTCTGTGGCTCCCGTATTTCTTCCCATACTTCATTATAGTGTATTTTATGATATCGGTCTATGATACAATAATATCGATGATCATGAGCTTAAGCTGGTACCTGTATGAGGTTTTGCTGTCCTGTCCATTCTTTGGACAGGGAGGGGTTAGTAACAGCAGCCGGTATGGTGAGGGCATTGCTTTCTTTTCCTTTGGGCTAAATACAACAGCTCTTAGGGCAGTTTTTGAAAATCTTCAATATCTCTGGGATATTCAAACTAGCATTTTGCTATTGGTAGGTTTGGTGCAGATGGTTCAGTTTTTGTTATATATCAAGCATAGGTTTATGAATACCACTGAAGAGCTTTCTCTGAGACAGAATAATCACGAGTGGCAGGGCATGTGGCAAAGTATGGGCGAGTACCTAGGTACTTTCTCACGCCCGATGGTTTGGAATTTCACTCCTGAACAGCTACAAGACCCCGATCAAGTGACTGCATACCTAAGGAAAAATTGCTGTAGGTTTCCCAGAGATGGACACCTTACTGCACTGTGCTGGGCTCTGGCCACTATTTATCAAACACTGCTTGATAGCAGGCAGCACTGTCAGCACTGTCAGGGAGAAGGGAAAGGAAACAGACTGGCAGATACTATAGCTGCTGCAACCACTGGGGCTGACACTGCAGCTACTGCAACCCCTGTGACCGACACTGCAGCTACTGTAATCTCTACAGCAGACACTGCAGATGATCAGAAAAACCAACCCACACCAGTGTCTGTTGCTCCCGTACAAAAGAGGAAAGGCACAAAGAAATCAGTTCGCATAGTGACGGATAAGGATGATGATCAACCGGGATCATCTCGAGGATATCAGGATGAGGCAGAACCAGAGATTGTTACCCGATCCCTGACTCTGAGTGAGCTGCGTGAGGTTCGAAAAGATTTCACCCGCCACCCAAGTGAGCACATTATCACTTGGTTGCTCCGATGTTGGGATCACGGGGCCAGTAGTTTGGAATTAGAAGGCAGAGAGGCCAAGCAGTTGGGATCCCTAGCTAGAGAAGGAGGAATTGACAAAGCAATTGGGAGGAGGCCGGAAATCCTCAGCCTCTGGAGGCGACTACTGTCAAGTGTGAAGGAAAGATATCCCATAAAGGAATATATTACATGCCAGACACCTAAGTGTAACAGCATAGAGACATCTGTCCAGCACCTGAGAGAATTAGCTGTACGGGAGATAATTTATTATGATCTGGACAATTCACGGCTTCCCTCTGATCCCGATGAAGTCCTATGCACTCCAGATATGTGGCGTAAGGTTGTACGAAGTGCACCAGCAGGGTATACCAATTCACTGGCAGCAATTGACTGGAATGATATGGATCCGCCAACCGTAAATGAGGTGGCCTGCCGACTCCGGAAATACCAAGACAATGTTTCCCTCTCCGTCATTGCAGCAGTAGAGAAACTGGTTCAACGACTTGACAACAATGTGTCCAACTCCCAACCCGTATGGAGCAATGTTGCAGCTACTGGGAGAAAGCGTCCATCGTTCCAAGAGGGAGAATACACACCACGACGTACATTGTGGTTTTACCTGCTTGATCATGGAGAGGACATGAGGAAATGGGATATGCAGCCCACCTCAGCCCTTCGAGCACGAGTAAATGAGCTGTGGGGTAAAACTTTCGCACAACGAGATTCTGCCAGGAAGAAGGCTGCACCAGTTTCTACTGGGCAGTTCCCTAGACCAACTGGAAGGCCTACCTATATGTCTGATGTGCCTGATCCTTTTGAAGGGACCTCTAAGTCCTTTATGCAACCAGTGGAAAACAAATATGATCAGCAGCAATAGAGGGGCCCTGCCTCCAGCCAGGTGGAGGAGAGGGATAATCGGGTATATTGGACTGTGTGGATCCGATGGCCTGGCACGTCAGACCCACAAGAGTACGAAGCTCTGGTGGATACTGGTGCCCAGTGTACTCTAATGCCATCGAATCATGAAGGGGTAGAACCCATTTGTATTTCTGGAGTGACAGGGGGATCCCAACAACTAACTGTGCTAGAGGCTGAGGTGAGCTTAACTGGGAAGGACTGGGAAAAACACCCCATTGTGACTGGTCCAGAAGCTCCGTGCATTTTAGGTATAGATTATCTACGTAGAGGGTATTTTAAAGACCCAAAAGGGTACCGATGGGCTTTTGGAATAGCTGCTTTGGAAACAGAAGAAATTGAACAATTGTGTGCCTTGCCTGGACTCTTGGAGGATTCTGCTGTTGTGGGGTTGTTGAAGGGTGAAGAACAGCAAGTGCCAGTTGCTACGACGACGGTGAACAGACGACAATACCGTACTAACCGAGATTCCCTGATTCCCATCCATAAGCTGGTTCGTCAACTGGAGGATCAGGGAGTGATCAGCCGAACCCACTCACCATTTAATAGTCCCATATGGCCAGTGAGGAAGTCCAATGGAGAGTGGAGGCTGACAGTAGATTATCGTGGCCTAAATGAAGTCACTCCAGGTATGAGTGCTGCTGTGCCAGACATGTTAGAGCTCCAGTATGAATTGGAATCGAAGGCAGCCAAGTGGTACGCCACAATCGACATTGCGAATGCTTTCTTCTCGATCCCACTGGCGCCAGAGTGCAGGCCACAGTTTGCTTTCACTTGGAGAGGCATCCAATACACGTGGAATCGTCTGCCCCAGGGGTGGAAACATAGCCCCACCATCTGCCATGGACTAATCCAGAATACACTGGAAAAGGGTGAAGCACCAGAGCACCTGCAGTATATTGATGACATCATTGTATGGGGCAACACAGCAGAGGAAGTTTTTGAAAAAGGAAACAGGGTAATTAAAATCCTTTTAGAAGCCGGTTTTGCTATAAAATGAAGTAAAGTCAAGGGGCCTACGCGAGAAATCCAGTTTTTAGGAATAAAATGGCAGGATGGGCGTCGTCAGATCCCAATGGACATTATTCATAAAATAGCAGCTATGTCTCCACCAAGCAACAAAAAGGAAACACAAGCTTTCTTAGGTGTTATAGGTTTTTGGCGAATGCACGTCCCAAACTACAGTCTCATTGTGAGCCCACTCTACCATGTAACTCGAAAGAAGAATGATTTCCAATGGGGCCCTGAGCAACAGCAAGCCTTTGAGCAGATCAAACGCGAGATAGTCCATGCAGTGGCCCTTGGGCCTGTCCGGACAGGGACAGATATTAAAAATGTGCTCTACACTGCAGCTGGGGAGAACGGCCCGACCTGGAGTCTCTGGCAGAAAGCACAAGGGGAGACTCGAGGTCGACCGCTGGGGTTTTGGAGTCGGGCCTACAAAGGATCTGAGGCCAATTATACTCCAACAGAAAAGGAAATACTGGCCGCCTATGAAGGGGTTCGAGCCGCCTCAGAAGTGATTGGAACTGAAGCCCAGCTCCTCCTGGCACCCCGACTGCCGGTGCTGGGCTGGATGTTCAAAGGGAAGGTTCCTTCTACACACCATGCCACTGATGCTACGTGGAGCAAGTGGGTTGCACTAATTACACAGCGGGCTCGAATAGGAAACCCTAATCGCCCAGGAATCGTGGAGGTGATCACAGACTGGCCAGAAGGCAAAGATTTTGGGATGTCACCAGAGGATGAGGAGGTAACACGCGCTGAAGAAGCCCCACCCTACAACGAACTGCCAGAGAATGAGAAGCGATATGCCCTGTTCACTGATGGGTCTTGTCGCATTGTGGGTAAGCATCGGAGATGGAAAGCCGCTGTATGGAATCCTATAAGAAGAGTAGCAGAAGCCACTGAAGGAAAAGGTGAATCAAGCCAGTTCGCTGAGGTGAAGGCCATCCAGTTAGCCCTGGACATTGCTGAGAGAGAAAAGTGGCCAAGGCTCTACCTTTATACTGATTCATGGATGGTGGCGAATGCCCTGTGGGGGTGGTTGCAGCAGTGGAAAAAGAACAACTGGCAGCGTAGAGGCAAACCTATATGGGCTGATGACTTATGGCAAGATATCTCTGCTCGGTTAGAGAAACTTGTTGTAAAGGTACGTCATGTCAACGCCCATGTACCTAAGAGTCGGGCCATGGAGGAACATGAAAACAACTATCAGGTAGATAAGGCTGCTAGGATTAAAGTGGCTCAGGTAGATCTAGACTGGCAACGTAAGGGTGAATTATTCATGGCTCGATGGGCTCATGATACCTCGGGTCATCAAGGGAGAGATGCAACATATAGATGGGCTCGGGATCGAGGGGTGGATTTGACCATGGACGCCATCGCACAAGTTGTCCACGAATGTGAGACATGTGCTGCAATCAAGCAAGCTAAGCGGTTAAAGCCCCTTTGGTATGGAGGACGGTGGATGAAATATAAATATGGGGAGGCTTGGCAGATTGATTACATCACCCTCCCACAAACCCGCCATGGCAAACGCTATGTGCTTACAATGGTGGAGGCAACTACCAGCTGGCTAGAAACATACCCCGTACCCCATGCCACTGCTCGAAATACAATTCTGGGCCTTGAAAGGCAAGTCCTCTGGCGACATGGTACTCCAGAAAGAATCGAGTCAGACAATGGGACTCATTTCCGAAACACTCTTATAGACACCTGGGCCAAAGAGCATGGCATTGAGTGGGTGTACCACATTCCTTATCATGCACCGGCCTCTGGGAAAATTGAATGATATAATGGACTTTTAAAAACTACACTGAAAGCAATGTGTGGTGGGACATTCAAGCATTGGGATACACATTTGGCCCAAGCCACATGGTTAGTTAACTCTAGGGGATCTACCAATCGGGCTGGCCCTGCCCAGTCAAAATTTCCACGTACTGTAGATGGAGACAGAGTCCCAGTAGTGCATATGAAGAGTGTATTGGGAAAGAGAGTTTGGGTCATCCCTGCTTCAGGCAAAGGTAAACCCATGTCTGGAATTGTTTTTGCTCAAGGACCTGGCTGTACTTGGTGGGTAATGCAGAGGGATGGAGAAGTTCGATGTGTACCTCAAGGGGATTTGATTTTGGGTGAGAATAGCCAATATAATTAATAAAGTAGAAATTATAATAATTGCCAAATAACCCATTATTGTATATTCATTATTGTTATGATTGCTGTATGTTGTACCATAGCATTATAGCCGGAGTCATACAAGTTAATGAAGAATGAGTGCCATGATGATGGAACTAAAGCCTGGCCTCTTAAGAACTTTTTTCTCCCTTTGAAAATAAACTCTGACCCACAGACTATGAGCATGGACCATGCCAGGTGTACCAGTCAAGAGCCTGAGATGCAGCATGCAACGAGCCAATGGAACATACAGTTATCCTGAGAAACTGTTACGACAAATGGAGCCTGAAAATCATGGACTAAATGAACTCAACAACTTCAGAGGGATGATTCACAGACTGAGGGAATAAGATCTGTATGCACGTATGTGTGCATACATGTGTACATACATATATGGGTGTGTGAAACACGAAACTGGTTGTACCCAAAGAAAATTGTTGGATCTGGTCATGACGTAAATGGTATGGAATAAGGGGTGGATAATGTCCTGGTTTCAGCTATGATGGAGTTAAACTTTTTTTTTAGCAGTGAATGGAATGCCATGTTTGGGTGTTAGCATGAGAATAGTGCTGATAGCACCCTGATGTTTCCGATTTGTTGCCGGGCAATCAAGCACCTTTCTCAGCTCTGCATACTTCCTTACTAGTGAGAAAGGAGGGGACACAGCCAGGACAGGTGACCCGAATTGGCCAAAGAGGATATTCCATACCAGTTACGTCATGTTCAGTATAAGGGGAGACTGGGGGGAAGAGGGGGAGACAACGCCAGGACGTGCAGTTTCTGGGGCGGTCGGGTTGTCCGGGACGGGCTCTAAGCTGTGCGGCCTGAGTTGTGTGGTTTGGTGAGAAATTGCATTGTGTATCACCAGTTTCATCTATTTTGTGTTTTAAACTTCTGTTATTGTTATATCTAGATTTCTGTTATTGTTTAGTAAACTATCCTTATCCCAACCTGCGTGGTTCTGGTTTCTAGGTTGTGGTTTCTTTTCCTCCTTTCTTCCTTCCCTTTTCCCCTTCCCCCAACTTTCCCTCCCCCTTCCTTTTAAAAGTACAAGCGACTGTGTGGGGTGCGGCCCTTGGCTGGGGCAAAACCACGACACATACTCACTTGCTTCTGTTTGCATTAACTGTTGTGTTGGTCTTTTTAGCTTGTATATTAATGCTATGTTAGTAGCATTGAGAGGAGTATGATGCAGAAATTCTGTGGATTTTTCTTTCCACCTTAGCAAATTCCCTCAGCATAAACATAAATCTACCTTTGTTCTTTGACTTCAGCTTGTTTGGCATCAATGCCATTTACTTTAATCACAGACATGGTACTAGATCATCGTAGGTAGTGACTATCATCTAAACAACAGAAAAGTGGCCTTAAAAAAGGCATGAAACAGGGAATTTAAGTGCTCTTTCTGAAGAAACCTGAAAGTCTTCACAGCTGAGCGCAAACAATGCAGCAGTTGTGAAAATCACCATTCCAATTTTGGAACAATCAAAATCTGAGTGGTTTTAGATATAGGAATTGAACAAAATATGAAAGAAGCTAGCAGAACAACTCAAAATATTACTGCAAAGCTGCCCACAAATGTTAACAGAATAATTATGTTTCTGTGTGTCTGAAGGTGATGTTACTTACCATAGGGACAGGGCTTTGTGAAAAGTCTGCTCTTCCCCAGTTCTGCAGGGAAGCAAGTGACTTCCAGAGGGTTTGTGTAACTTGAAACTGCTTGTTTCTGCCCTTGAGAAAGTTTTTTTGTCTGTTGTGGCAATGAGAAAGTCCTTGAGGTAGCTGAGTGACTGATTGGAGTTATGTCCCCAAGGGTCTTCTGGAAGGACCCAGCAGAGAGCACTCCCAGAGTGCTAGTGAGGGTGGCTAATGGGGATCCTGCAGGTCACTCTCTTACACTCTTTACAATTCATCACTGAGGTGAATTGCAGCTTCTGTAGTTAGCCTCTGTCA
Source organism: Porphyrio hochstetteri (assembly GCA_020800305.1). Classification (NCBI taxonomy): domain Eukaryota; kingdom Metazoa; phylum Chordata; class Aves; order Gruiformes; family Rallidae; genus Porphyrio; species Porphyrio hochstetteri. The sequence goes on from CM036938.1 coordinate 29,625,131, forward strand.
GTGTATAATCTACACATCTGGGGAGCTAAGGAAGGTCTTAGCTTACATGGACAAGACATTTTACAATACCTCTTCTGACAGTTTGTATGCCTCCATCTTTTAGGTCACTCCCTGAGCACTTGGTGTGCCTTTCTTAGGAAAAGAACTGGCCTAGTGTTTTGAAAATAAGTTGAAAATAAATGTTTTCTGTTTGCTTTATTATTTCCTAATGAAAGCTTATTTAGAGACCAGAAACTGCAGGCTTGACTCTGTGTAGCTCGATGGCCAGAACCAAGAGCTCTAAATGCTGCTGTTTATCTAAGTGCTCTAAGTATCAGTACAGCCATCTAGCATCAGACCAAATTTGTGGGTTTACTCCTAATTGCCTGTTACTTTGTTGCAAATGGATGTTTCAAAATGCCAACTCACATTCACATTATGCATTTCACTATATCAACACCCCATCTAAACCAGGAATTGTTTCAAATTGCCTACCTTTCAGTTTCCATCTACATAGTGAGACTGCATGCTATTCCATAAATTAACAACAATTTCTAACCTGCTGATTCATTTGCAAGGGTGAAAGGTGAATGTTCAATGATTTCCATCACAGTTAACATAAACATTGACCTGATCGACTGCAGTGCTCCCTCTGTGCCGTAACACAGCCACAGATTTATCATTTCTGCCTCAGCTTTGCTCCAGACGCCTGATTAAAAAGCCCAGACCAATGTCTGCTTTTATCTGCTTACTTTGATTTTCACTTTGGAGCACTTTACCAGGACTGTACTCATGCCTCCCTGCTGCTCACATGCTTTGTGGCATTTATTGTCAGAGTTTTCCTCTCAGTGTGGCACCAGGGTCTAACTGCATAATGTACCTTCTGCATGCAAGGATAATCCTCATCTTCCTCATCACTCAACTATACTAGGTATGGGTTCTATAATGTTGCGGATATAAGAGGAAAAAAGCAATCACAGAAGTCCCTGGAATTTTTAAGTTGCTTCAGAAGACTAATAAAATTCACCATGTGTTTTTTCTATCTTCTGTGAACCAGGCTTCACTTAAATCCGTGCAAGAAGCTGAAGGTTTAGTGTGATGATGTCATCTAGATGAATAGTACTAGAGTTATTGCTATTAATCATGGCTTACTGTTGGTCTGTTTAAGACCACATGGGGCATAGCACTAGTACAAAACGTTTATTAGGAAAAATGACTTTTCAGAAGTGAAGACTTATTGAACTTGCACATGACTTGCAAAATAAAGAAAAAGAAGGAAGATTAAACTACTCAATATTCTTTAAAATTCAGGCCCTTTCAAATAAACGACAGGGTTTAATGTCAATCTCATTATCCATACAAAAATTCTAAGCACAGGAGAAGGCATTTCAGTACCTAAGAAATGAAGGCATTTACTTTAAAATGGGTCCATGACAATATTTATTTTCAAGCTTTACACATGTTCTTCTAGCCTGTGCAATTTCATGTGCTTTAATATTACTATGAAAGTTATATTATCAATGCCTATCTTTAGTTTTGAAGAGTTTGACATGACATTAATCACAGACTAGAAACTTTTAGGTCTGATACAAAATTTTTTGCTGGAGCTAAGCCCAGTCTGTAAAGATTGATACAACAAAAATAGAGAATAATCTAAAATATGTTGGTTTAGTCATAGAAAATGTCTCCTTCTAAGGCCTGGAAGCAATATTAAATAACATTATTTCCTCTCTTGAATGCAAAAAGACTGTAAATGCATTCAGCAGTTATATGAGTTTAAGAAGAAAAAGTAAGATCAATCTGTAAACAAAGAGACGCTAAAATGACTGTAGCAGAGCTAACTGTGCTCATTCTTCAAGGTCTGAAGTAAGTTGATAAACAACAGTGATCAGATTTTTTTTTCTTCATGTACTGATATTTTTGACTCATTATACATCTTCAAGCCTTTCCCTGAAATGTGCACCTTTCATAGAGAACACAGCAAACTGGAAAATGACCTGTGTATTTGGAGGTATTTTCAAAGACAATCAGTGCTGAATTTTCAAATCTATAGAAATCACACAGTTTTAACATTCTAAGAATAGTAGAAAGGTCAGGCCATCATTTAATGATTTTTAAAGTCAAGAAATTACAAATTTGAAAATATATCCAAAATATATAATTACTTCTTTCCCCCTGATCAGCTCACATAAAACTAAACCAGAAATAATGCAGAGTGTTTTTTATGTTCCTCATGTAAATTGGCAAACATTTGGTTTAAGATAAGTCTTTATTGTGAAGATAAATCTTCATTGTTTAAACTGAAAATCCCTTATTTGTCAAGAGTTCTTTCATGTTAGAAAAGCTAATATACATTTTTCTTCACTCTCTAATATGATCTTAGGGGAAAAAAAGGAAATCCTGCCCGTGAGTTTTTTGTTTGCCATATCTTTAATACCTGAAGTGATGACATGTGATATAAGAGCTTTAACTTATACGGCAGATGTATATAATAAGCTCCTATAACTAGAAATCTAAATCAATTAAAAATTAAAGAACTATTAATATGTTGGAACAGAAAATACACAAACAGACATTCAGAGATTTAAAACCTGAGTAGATGTTTTCCTTAATTAAAAGCTGTAATTCAACTATAAATTTCATGCAAGAATCCTTGGATATTGAGGGTGACCCAACAAGTTTATAATGATTACATGAGTATAATGACCCAGTGTGTTTTTTATTAAAAATACCTCGCTAAAGCAAGTGATTTTTACTACAATATTTTGGTTAGCAAAGTAAAATTTCTATGACAGAAAAAATTGGCTTAGACTTTGATATTGCTAGACTGTGACACATTCATAAATGACATAGATTAGTAGAGCTTCCCTAAACACAGTGTTTTCAGTTATGTATGCCCACTGATGTACATAAATTTGTGCCTGTAGATAGAAAAGGAGTCTCTTTTTAGGCCTATATAGCAGACCGGGATCCCCAAGTCCAACTTCTGGCTTCACACAGGACCAGCAAAATCAGAGCATATTAGTGAGTTCATTGTCCAGACACGTCTTAAACCCAAGTCAAGCTCAGTGCTCTGACCCCCTCCCTGGGGAGACTGTTCAAGCGTGGCTGGCCTCCAGTATCTCAGCCCCCAGTCTGTATGTGCAGCCAGGCCTGCCCCTTCCCAGGTGCCAAATCCAGCACTTGCCCTTGTTAAACTTCATGTGGTTGGTGATTGCCCAGCTCTCTGATCTGCCCAGGTCTCTCTGCAAGCCTTCTCCACCCTCCACAGGGTCAACAGCTCCCCCCAATTGGGTGTCATCTGCAAACAATGTAAGACACATTCTGGTCCTTTGAGCAGATAATTTCCTCACGGTGTCAGTTAAAACCAGAAAAATGGGCTTTATTTAATTTTTCTTCAGTTAATGGAAGGTGAAGCCCTGCTAGGGTCACAGGAAGCACGGCCTCTTGCTGGGCTGGGGAGAGTCCAGTGGGCTGGGCGCCCTCCTCGTCTCAGAGCGTCTGGGCCCCCTGGTGAAGCATTCGTTGCCCAGGGCAGGGGGAGCAGAGGCACTGCGCATGCAGCCCAAGCCTGAGGGACTTGCTGTGGCCACAGCCCCCGATGTGCTGACTTCCTCCTGCTGGGACCTGGTGGGTCTAGGGCTAGCCGCAGGGTTGTTGTCCTCCTCCTCTGCAGCTCTATGGGATCTCAGCAGCCTCCGGGCCTCCTCAGCGCAGAGGCGCACGATGGTGTCGATGAGGCCATGGACCAGCGGTGCTGCACGTTCCTGCAGCACAGGCTGCAGCATCTGGACCATGACCTCCCCATGAGGACCGCAGACACAGAGGGCATGTAGGATGCTGCACTGCACACTCTCTGCCAGCCACCACTGTGCCCCACAGATTGCCTCCAGCTCCTGGTGCAGCCAGGGCAGCACGGGATCAAGGAGACGCCGCCGTCTTTGAAAGAGTCCTGCCCAGACCTCGGGCAAGAGGCCACCCACAGCCTCTGGCCCTGAAGCCCCCCGCTCAGCTGGAGGCAGTGTCCCCTGGGGAAAAGACGGAGTGACTGCCACAGGGCGAGGGGCCCTGTTTTCAGCCCGGCGGCCAGGAGTTCTACCTGGCTGTTTCCGCTGGCGGGGTTTGGGGAGATATTCTAGAAAGTCGTCATCTCCCCTCACTGAAAACCTCAAACTCTGTATCAGTGCTCTGCAGAGTGGGCATTCTGGTTTCCTAAATGTCCACCGCATAATGCAGCCCAGGCAGAACTGGTGGCAACAGGGCATCACATGGGCGACGTTAATTCTAGTAGCGTAGCACCAGGGGCAGGCTTCCTCCGTGGCCTCGTCTGGGCTCTCAGGCATGCCTGGGCTCTCAGGTGGGTCTGGGCTCTCAGGCGGTTTGTGGGGAGCCGAGGATGAGAATATGTTCCCCATTGCAGATGCTGGTGCTGACAAAAGGTGTTGTGTGCTGCCAAATGGAGAGGGGCCGTGGTCACCTGCTGTCCCAGCAGGGGAGGGGAGGAAGAGATGCCCAGCCCCCTCAAGAAGGACACCCTCCCAGCTCCCTGAGCCCCATCACCCACCCCACGGCCACCCGTGGGGAACCTTTCCCCACACGGCTCACCTGCCCTGCTGCAAGCTCACCCCTCGGTGCCCAGCTGCCTGGGCCAGGCAGGGCCGGGGAAACACAGAAGACGGCTCCGGGATGGGCACTGAGAACTGCTGGTGGCAGCCCCCAAAGCACGTCCCAGCATCTTGCAGGCACTGTGCTCAGCCAGAGGCCAAGCTTGAGACAGTGTGGGCCAGCCACTGCCTGTGCTGCAGTTTTAGCAGCGAGAGACATAATGTCACAATGCTTTGCCTGGTGATGTCACAGCCCGCTGACCAGTTAGAGAATGTCCTGAGGTGGAAGGGACCCATAAGGATCACTGAATCCAACTCCTGGCTCAACACAGGGCCCCCTGGCAAAGTGTTCCTTGCCCTGGGCAGGAGCAGAGGCACTGCAACTGCAGCCCAGGCCTGAGGGACCAGCTGTTGCCTTCACCTCTTTCCCCCAGTCTTTTTCCTTTCTACCCACTAACAGTAAATAGCATATTTTAAGAGAAAATAACTGACTAATGCAGGATGCAAACAGGAGAAATCTGAGTCCTTCGCCTGACTGGGGACAGTGTAATGAACCTTTGAAAATGCTAACTTGAGTAGGTGTAGGTGTTTTACACAATACCATGTGGTGTTTTGACCCTGGCTGGAGGCCTGATGCCCAGCAGTCACTCTATTGCTCCCCTGTTCAGCTGGACAGGGGAGAATATATATATTGAGAAGCTGAGGAGTTCAGATAAGGACAGAGAGAGCTGGTTCCTCAATCAGCATCACGGGCAAAACAGACTCAACACAGAATAAAGGAAAAAAGCTCTCTCATTTATTACACTGCTCACACAGTGTAACCAGAGTCAGATAATGAGAAGTACAACTAGATCTTAAAACGATTCCCCCCACATTGCCTCCCTTCACTGCAGACTTAACTTCAGTCATGATTTTTCCCTCCTTTTTCCAGCCCACCTCTCCTAGGTTGGCAGGGGGTGAGGGAGAGGGAGGCAATGGGTTTTTTTTGTCTGTACTGCCTGAGTGGTTTTCTTATCTGGAGGGAGGGGGATGGCATTCCTCACACTCATTCCCTGCTCCAGTGTGGGTTCCCACCCACAGGAGACACCTCCACGGACTTCTCCCACGTATGTCATTTCCCACAGAGCTTTAGCTCTTCACCAACTGCCCCCTTGTTGGTTACTTCTATGGGATGCAGTATTAGAATCATAGAATGTCTCTCAGTCTCTCAGGCTCAGACTGCTCCAGCCTGGTTGCCCATGGAGTCATAAGTCCCACCCCCAGCAAAGCTGCCCTGGCGTGGGCCTCTCTTTCTACCAGCTGCAGGTCTTGCTAGGAGCTTCCTCTAACACGGGTAACAGTGTCTTCCAGATGTCTCCACCTGATCCAGTGTGGGATCTCTTCATGGGCTGGAGGCTGGCTCTCTGTGTCCCTATCATCTTCCATGTTCTTCAGGGGAATCTTTCTTTTTGGGAACTGGAGCACCTAATCTCCCAGGTCTCCACTGACCTTGGTGTTTGCAGAGTTAGGATCTTAACATCTTCTCACTCCCTTCTCTCGTGGCAAAAAGCAGCTGCCTGCAGGTTTTTTTTCTCTGAAATGTGATTCACCGAGGTGCTATGACCATTGCTGATTGACTTGGCCTTCATCAACAAGGACTCTGGTCATGAGTCTGATGGTGTTTATCACGCCTAGGGGAACCTTCTAGCTGCACCCTGCAGCACCCTCCTCTCCTTCACCAGAACCCCACCATACAAAACCACAACATACCATTATTCAGCCATGCCACTGGGGCTTTAGAGTCTACTTAAATCAAAAGTCTTTCCTAAATTTCATCAGTCATTTTCCAGGTTTTGCTTCTTAAAACTGTTGACATGTTATCTTCTCATCTCTACCACTCACTGAACAGGCTGCACTGACAGTCTGGTGGGTGTGGTACAGAATCACAGAATTGTAGGGGTTGGAAGGGACCTCGAGAGATCATCGGGTCCAACCCCCCTGCCAAAGCAGGCTCCCTAGCTCATATTGCTCAGATAGGCGTCCAGGCGGGTCTTGAATATCTCCAGAGAAGGAGACTCCACCACCTCCCTGGGCAGCCTATTCCAGTGCTCAGTCACCCTCACTGTGAAAAAGTTCTTCCGCATGTTGGTGCGGAACTTCCTATGCTCCAACTTGCAGCCATTGCCCCTTGTCCTATCCCCACAGACCACTGAAAAGGGGCTGGCTGATTCCCCCTGCATCCCCTGCTTCAGATAATTATAAACTTTGATTAGGTCCCCCCTTAGTCTTCTCTTCTCAAGGCTGAACAGTCCCAGCTTACTCAGCCTTTCCTCATAGGGGAGATGCTCTAGGCCCTTAATCATCTTCGTAGCCCTTCTTTGGACTCTTTCCAGGAGATCCCTGTCCTTTTTATACCAAGGAGCCCAGAACTGGACACAATACTCCAGGTGGGGCCTGACCAGGGCAGAGTAGAGAGGGAGGATCACCTCCTTTGACCTGCTGGCTACACTCCTCCTGATGCATCCCAGGATCCCATTGGCTCTCTTGGCCACCGAGGCACACTGCTGGCTCATGGCCAACCTGTCATCTACCAGGACCCCCAGGTCCTTCTCCACTGAGCTCTTCTCCAGCAGCTCATCCCCCAGCCTGTACTGATACAAACAGTTGTTCCTTCCCAGGTGCAAGACTTTACACTTGCTTTTGTTGAACTTCATCTGGTTTCTCACTGCCCAGCTCTCCAGCCTGTCCAGGTCTCTCTGGATGGCAGCGCAGTGCTCCTGCGTGTCAGCCACTCCTCCCAGCTTTGTATCATCGGCGTACTTGCTGAGGGTGGATGTTATTCCCTCATCAAGATCGTCAATGAAGATATTAAACAGGACTGGACCCAACACTGAGCCCTGGGGAACACCGCTGGTAACAGGCCTCCAGTCAGATTCTACTCCACGAATCACAACCCTCTGGGTTCGGTCCGACAGCCAATTCTCAACCCACCTCACTGTCCACTCATCTATCCCATGCTTTCTCAGCTTTGCTATCAGGATGTCATGGGAGACAAGGACAAAACATCCACATTCAACATTAATGATGATATAGGTGCTCTAACACTTGGTGTACCCACAGCGTGGCAGAGGGACAAGGTGTGGAGAGCAGAGGGTAGGACATCAGCCATGCTGAAAAGCAACAGGAAGACGTTTCGCATTCCTATCGTATGCCATATGAGCTTTACAGACTACTGTGTCACTAGCAGTCTTGTGACACTATCTTGGTGAAAAGACCATGAACCACCAAATAATTTTCATACCAAGCTAATAACACCTGAGCTGTGAAGCTCTCAAATTGCAAAACACAGTACATGTAGCAAATAGGAACAGACTGAGCTTTACACTTCTACATCTATTGAGTTCAGCAAAATAGATATAATTACTATTGTCTAGAATGGAGTAGTGCTCTTAAAGTTAAGTGGTCAAATCACCAAGTCTTCATCACTAAAGTACTCAGTTTCATAATACTAGTTACCTCTCATGAGCCAGACATAATAATAGCATGGGATGGCCTCATCTGATTACAGTGGCTCTGCTAGTTAGGACTTCATCAATATTTCGAAGTAAAAGGTGTCAAGTGAATCAAGACAACTTGTTTTGATCTCCCTGTTTAGAACTCTTTGCTATTCCTATTTCTTGAATAAAATATTAAATGTCACCAGCTTTTATAATTACTTTATCTTCTATTTGAAAGACTGTTTTGAAGTATCTACATAACTACACAGTTTTTTACTTTAGTTAAAATTATATTTCTATGGAAAAGAACTTTACATGAAAACAAGGGAATGGAAGGGAAGGGGAAAAGGGAAGGGAGACAAGTAGAGTAAGCATAAAATACTGTTTACTCCTTCCTTGGCACTAACAGAATACTTTTACTCAATAGAAGTAAAATACTAATAAAAAATGTGATATTTCCCCCCATGAGGAATATAGGGGTAGTGTCAGATTGCTTGTTTTCCTCTCCCTATGAATATAAACAAGTTGAGATATGTTTTCCAACATAAAGACAGTATCACAAACATAGTGTCTGTTCAGTGTACCCATAGATGGATCTCATATCTCAGTAGTATATGAAAGTTTATCTTGGTATTAATCAGTAATGTAAAATGTTCTGACTTTCCAAATGAAAACTTTTCATATTAGTTGAAAATGTCAAAACAACTCATCTTGACATTTTACAAAATTTTTTTTCTATACTACTTTGTTTCATGAATATTTTCAGTATCATACATCTTAATATCTTTTGGATTGCAAAACAAATTTTGAAATATTAGGGCAGAAATTCCACTCTTTGAGTACTTCCACAGAGCTTGCTAATAGCAATGGGTAATTGCAACTTTATTTTCCAAATAAAAGTGGCAGCATTGTTAGTGGGAGTAAAATAACGAATATTTTCAGATCTGGGTACATATATTGCTCTCAGGTATTGACCAGCTATTATACAACCATGCATAATCTCATTTAGAATTCAACATAGAAGAAGGGTCTATAGCACAGATTTTCTTTATCTGTGGGGATTTCTATGTGGGGTTTTTTTTTTTTTTTGGTCATAATCTCCTTTCTAATTTTGACAGCCCCTTAGCATAGTTGGTAGAATGGTTTTGTTTTATAGGATGGAAACTGCACTGATTTACTGGTATTTCATGCAAGCAACAAGTTATAAAGACCTGGTCCTACTAGTAACTACAAAAACTATGTGGAATGTACACTTTAAAGAAGAAAGACCTCAGAAACAAGTTCATTTTTGAAGGTTGAAAACCAATCATAGTTAGAGGGTTATGAGAGTAGCTAATGTGTATAGTTGTGAAGATGCTACTTTATGTTTAAAATTGGAATAAATTGTCTGAAAAATTGCCCTCTTTTCTTTTCCACTTTAATTTTCTTTGATGAAGGTAAATCTTTTTGATAAGAAGGATTTATGGCAGATATTTTATGATTAGTGTTACTAGTGTGTCTTGGTATTTCAGGAAAATATCTTGTCTCTCAGTAGTGGAAGTTGGATTATCCGTGATCTCTAATACCTATATAGAGATAATATATCAGATAATTAGCTCTGCTTTTTCTACTGCCCAACATTGCAAGTTAGAGAAGGTTGGGGAAACTTACTTTGAGAAAGAAGCCCTAAGGATCTTGCCATTTATTAGATGCTAATTTGGAGTCACCTTTGCATGCTTGACAATTAGGTCAAAGAGCTCAGGACATGTTACTTCTAGCAGGGTAACACACTTTCCTCTTCTTATTCTGCTGCACAACCTGTTAAAATCTGATCTACAGTTTTATTAGGCAATTAAGAAAACTGTATTAATAGTAACAATTAACTGATATGATCCCCATGATACTTCATAGCAGATCAACAGCAAATGTAGCTCCCTCTTAGGTTATCGGAAGAGCCAAGTCTATTGCCTGAGGACTTATCACAAACTTGTCCTGTACATCCATGCTTATACAATCAGGTTCCCACAAAATTTTATCATTCTACTCTGTTTTCTTGTTCTAATCTACCAGAAATCCCTTTGTGTCCCACAACAAAACTGGATTCACTTAGCTCTATTCAGGACTGACATCATAATTTTCATTTGACTGAAGAATAACAAAAAATTCCAAATCTAATGAAACTTGCTATATTAACACACCTCCATCATCAAGTTTTTAATGGTTTTATCCCTTATAAGTCATGAGGTGCAGTTGCCTATATCAACCTCTGGCTAAGGAAAATTACATCTCAATCTTAGAACACAGCCAGCCCCTCATGAAACCAGCATAAAATCTTACAACCTTGAGGAAATATCATGGGCATTTAAAGCCATCATTGTAACCTCAGCAATGACAACATATCGGGGCAACAACCAAACTGTAACAAAAAAAACCCAAAAAAACCAAAAAGCTATTAGAAGATAATTTCCTTCCCAGGGAGTGGATTAATGTTTGCAGGACTAACTAGCTGTAAACTTCCCTAAGGGGTTGAAAGAGAGCAGCATGGTACCTAACAAATTCAAACTGGATGCGCAGCAGGGTGTAACACCAAGCTCTGCTGCTATTAGCATTCGTGATGAACTTAGAAGACCCAGAAGAAGAGTTGTAGCAACAGCAAGCTCAAAGGGAAAAACTCAGAGACATAACTCTCTGAATCAGGCAAAACAATAAAACCTCTGCTTTGGAGTATTTTGGAGCATTCATACAGGTGATTTCATAGATTAGTGTTTTGGGTTTGTGTGGTAAGGTTTTGGTAGCAGAGAGGTGGCTTCTGTGAGAAGCTGGTAAAAGCTTCCCCTATGTCTGATGGAGCCAGTATCAGATGGCTCTAAGATGGACTTGCTGCTGTCCAAGGCCAAGCCAATCAGTGGTGGTGGTAGCACCTCTGGGATTTCAGAAGGAAAAAAGAATAAAAAAAAAAAAAAAAAAGGAGGAGTTTTTACATCCAGAGACAGGACTAAGATGTGAGAAACTCTTTAGACACCAAAGACAGTGAAGAAGGAGAGGGAATGTTGTAGATTTGCATCGCAGGTTCTGGGGTGGGGGGGGAGGGCTGCAGGGAGTGGCTTCTGCAAGAAGCAGCTAGAAGTTCTCTGCAGGCCCAAGAGAGCAAACACCAGCCGGCTCAAGGCTGGAGTTGTTGACTGAAGCCATCAGCAATGGTCGCAGCACCTCTGGGAATCACATTTAAGAAAAAAAAAAAAAATGCTAGCAGCTGCTTTTTCCTACCAGAGAAGGGAGTGAGAAATGTAAGAAACTCTGCAGACACCAAGGTCAGTGAAGAAGCAGCAGGGCTGGGGCCAGGGGTGGGGGGAAGATAGTGAGTAGGGGGTGGATAAGGCACTCCAGGCACCAGAAAGAAGGATACCCCCGCAGCCCATGGAGAAGACCATACTCTGTTTTGCTTGGTAATGAATGAATTTAGCTTTTTCTAAATTGAGGGTCAACCCACCACAATTGGATTTCTGGCATTGAGAAAAAAATACACCTTTTAATAAACAACTGAGATTGTGACTAGGGATGATAACATTGAATCCCTATGGGTAAAGATCAGAGGAAGGGCTGACAAGGCAGACATCCTGGTGGGCGTCTGTTATAGACCGCCAAACCAGGGTGAAGAGACAGATGAGGTGTTCTACAAGCAGCTGGCACGAGCTGCACGGTCATCAGCCCTTGTGCTCATGGGGGACTTCAACTTCCCTGACATATGCTGGGAGTACAGCACAGCACAGAAGAAGCAGTCTAGGAGGTTTTTGGAGTGCACAGAGGATGCATTCCTGATGCAGCTGGTCAGAGAGCCCACAAGAGGAACTGCCCCGCTAGACCTGCTGTTCGTGAACAGGGAAGGTCTGGTAGGAGATGTGAAGGTTGGGGGCTGCCTTGGACAGAGTGACCATGAAATGATACATTTCTCAATTCATGGTGGAGCTTGGAGGGGGAATAGTAAAACTGCTACCTTGGACTTTCAGAGGGCAGACTTTGATTTGTTCAAGAGACTGGTAGGGGGAGTCCCTTGGCATTCAGTCTTAGCAAACAAAGGGGTACAAGAGAGCTGGTTGCTCTTCAAGAAGGAAGTCTTAAGGGCGCAGGAGCAGGCGGTCCCCCTGAGCCGCAAAATGAGCCGGCGGGGAAGAAGACCAGCGTGGATGAATAGGGAGTTACTCTTGAGGCTCCGTGAGAAAAAGAGAATCTACCGCCTGTGGAAGGAGGGACGGGTAACTGAGAATGAATTCAAGGAAGTTGTCAGGATGTGTAGAGGTGAAATCAGAAAGGCAAAAGCCCAGCTTGAATTTAACCTGGTCGCTGGGGTGAAAAAGAATAATAAACTATTTTATAAGTACATTAACAGTAAGAGGAGGACAAAGGAGAATATCCACTCTTTACTGGATGAGGCTGGGAATGTGATCACTGAGGATAAGGAAAAGGCGGAGGTTCTGAATGCCTTCTTTACGTCTGTCTTTAAAGGTCAAACAGATCCTCAGGGTACCCCTCTCTCTGACCTGGTAGTCTCAGCTGGGGAGCATGCTAACTCCCCTGTGATTCTGGAAGAAACAGTCAGAGACTTCCTACTCCAACTGGACTGCCACAAGTCCATGGGGCCGGATGAGATCCACCCGAGAGTGCTGAGGGAACTGGCAGAGGTGGTAGCCGAGCCGCTTTCCATTATCTATCAGTCCTCCTTGCTGACTGGTGAGGTCCCAGAAGACTGGAGGCTTGCCAGTGTGACTCCCATTTACAAGAAAGGTTGTAAGGAGGATCCGGGGAACTACAGGCCTGTTAGCCTGACCTCGGTTCCAGGGAAGGTTATGGAACAGATAGTCTTGAGGGAGATCATGCGGTATGTGCGGGATGGCCGGGGGATCAGGCCTAGCCAGCATGGGTTCATGAAGGGCAGGTCCTGTTTGACCAACCTGATCTCCTTCTATGATCTAGTGACCCATCTGCTGGATGAGGGAAAGGCTGTTGATGTGGTCTACCTAGACTTCAGCAAAGCCTTTGACACTGTCTCCCACAGTATTCTCCTGCAGAAGCTGGCAGCCCGTGGCTTGGATGGGTACACCCTCGGCTGGGTAAGGAGCTGGCTGGAGGGCCGGGCTCAGAGAGTGGTAGTAAATGGAGTTAAATCCAGCTGGCGACCGGTCATGAGTGGTGTTCCCCAGGGGTCGGTGCTGGGGCCTGTCCTCTTCAATATCTTTATTGATGACCTAGATGAGGGCATTGAGTCCACCCTCAGTAAGTTTGCAGATGACACTAAATTGGCTGGGAGTGTGGATCTGCCTGGGGGTAGCGAGGCCCTACAGAGGGATCTGGACAGGCTGGAGAGCTGGGCTGAAGCCAATGGCATGAGGTTCAACAAGAGCAAATGCCGAGTCCTGCACTTTGGCCACAACAACCCCAGGCAACGCTATAGGCTTGGGGCGGAGTGGCTGGAGGACTGTGTGGAGGAAATGGACCTGGGGGTACTGATTGATGCACGGCTGAACATGAGCCGACAGTGTGCGCGGGTGGCCAAGAAGGCCAACGGCATCCTGGCTTGCATCAAAAATAGTGTTACTAGTAGGAGCAGGGAGGTAATTGTCCCCCTGTACTCAGCACTTGTGAGGCCGCATCTCGAGTACTGTGTTCAGTTTTGGGCCCCTCACTACAGGAAAGACATTGAGGCTCTGGAACGCGTTCAGAGGAGGGCTACTAAGCTGGTGAGGGGTCTGGAACACAGGCCTTACGAGGAGCGTCTGAGGAAGCTGGGATTGTTCAGCCTGGAGAAGAGGAGGCTAAGGGGAGACCTTATAGCTCTCTATAACTTCCTGAAGGGAGGTTGTGGTGAGCTGGGGGTCGGCCTCTTCTCCCGTGTAGGCAGTGACAGAACTAGAGGGAATGGTAGCAAGCTGCGCCAGGGGAGATTCAGGCTCGACATTAGGAAGCACTACTTCTCAGAAAGGGTAGTCAGGCACTGGAATGCACTGCCCAGGGAGGTGGTGGAGTCACCAACCCTGGGGGTGTTCAAGGAAAGACTGGATGTTGTATTGAGGGATATGGTTTAGTGGGAGCTAGTAGTAATAGGTGAACGGTTGGACTGGATGATCTTCTAGGTCTTTTCCAACCTTGATAATTCTGTGATTCTGTGATTCTGTGAAAAGGAGTAATTTTATGTTAACTCATGTACTAACAGCAGTACAATGACTAAAATAAAGAAATTGTGTAATTTGACAATAATTTCTATAGGACATGTTTCTTCACATTTCTTCTAGAAATAAGAGGGAAGAAAAATATTTTTCTCATTTTTATATATCATATTACTATAGAACAGTGATTGCAACCTGAGAACAGGGAGACATAAAGATTTAGGGTGCTTCAGCATATTTTATATGCCTAAAACAACAGGGAGGCTAAGGACATAAGGAGCAAAGGCAAGAGAAAAGAATTACTTTAAGTGCAGCAATAACTACAGCATTTTTTGTATGAACATGATTTGGAAGTTATTACAGTGTCACTGACATTTTTGTTACAAACACCCATTTCCAATGCTTCATAACTCAGCAAAAAGCATTCACTTTAGGCTGAAATAGTAGAAGAGGTCTCAGACTGGGAGAATTTTCTTTTAATGTGTGGGGTATACATTTGCCAATGCAAAACAGGAAGAAAAGAAGTCGTGATAGAGGGACTGTTCATCAGGGAGTGTAGTTATAGGACAAGGGGGGAATAGCTTCAAGTTGAAGAGGGCTGGTTTAGATTAGATGTTAGGAAGAAATTCTTTACTATGAGGGTGGTGAGGCTCTGGATCAGGTTTCCCAGAGAGGTTGTGGAAGCCCCATCCCTAGGATGCTTTTGGTTGGAAGAGACCTCAAAGATCATCTAGTTCCAAGCCCCCTGCCATGGGCAGAGACACCCTCCACTAGATCAGGTTCTCCAAAGCCCTATCCAACCTGGCCTTGAACACTTCAAAGGAGGGAACAGTCACAGCTTCACTGGGCAACCTGTTCCAGTGCCTCACCACCTCCTAGAGAATTTTTTCTTATTAACAAATCTAAGGCTACTCTCCTTCAGCTCTAAGGCCATTACCCCTTGTCCTATCACTACATGCCTTTGTAAACAATACCTACATTATATGCTTATGGTTACTGGTTGCTGTCCCTAGGACTATCACTAGTACAGGTTAAATTATCAACGTTGCTCAGTATTCTACATTTTCTCGTTTTTAATGTCTAAAAGAAGTGAGTGCAATTCAGGTTCCACTAAAGTCAGTGACACTGTCAAGGAATTGGCAGATTTGTCCAGGCACTGTGGTTTTGGATTAACAGTATCAGACCGGTTGTCCTGCAGATGGACAGTTAAGTCCAGTCAAGCAACATGCACCAGACTTACCATGTGCTTTCAGGGTCAAAAACATCATCTGTTCCAGAACTGTGATTTCCAGAATCGTTATATGCTATTACGTAGCAATTTGGGGTAAGAAACAACTGGCTGTGATGCCTTTGCTAAAATGTTTTAAATTCTGACGGAATCCTGCAGGCAGCCTAGATTGCAGCTTTTTGGACTCTGAGGTTTAGATATGGGGAATGAAACCAGTGCATGAAAGTCACACTAAACATCTCTAATCAGCCACAGCTTGTAATTAGGCAAACAACTAATCACATAAGTATCTTTGTGTTGTTTCTCTCCATCGGCCTGTAAATCTCAGTGGAAGCTTGTTGTATTTATTGGGTAGTAAATCAACATTAACGTGCTTCAAAGCAACAACATGGTTTTTAATTCTCTATTACAATTTCAAAGCAACTGCCTTTTCAGGTACTACAGTTCCCTGCTACTCTCCTATGGCAGTGGTACTGGCTTGCAAGATGAATGTTAAAAGAAATGCTTTCTGACTGACAGGATGGTCTCTCTCTTTCTTTTCTTGTATTTTTCTTTTTTATAAAAATTTCTTTCCACTAGCTAGAAAAAACAGTGAAGGGATTCTGTGCTTTGAAAGTGAGTGATAGGTGTTTTGTCAATACCTAAAATACAGAAACTTCTTACGAGGAATCAATGATAGCTAAGTGATAATGATAGCTGACGACTAATGTGAAAAAAGTGATGTGGAACTATCAGAAAGGATGCTGATAATTTTGAGGGGGTTCAGAGAAGAGCTGTGTGCATGATTAAAGGATTTGAAACCATATAAAAGACTCCAATAGGTCCATCTACTTAGTTTATCAAAGAGGACATCAAAGTGTAACTAGATAACAGTCCCTGAACTCATGAGAACTACTTTTTAAAATGGGTTCTTGAATTTAGAGACCAGCAAGAACCAATGAATGGAAGCTGAAAAATCCAAGCTAATTATGAAACATGTTTTGAGTTCACATATTGAGTATTGAGTTTAACATAAAGAATATATAAAAGCCTAGCTAAATATCTCTGCAGTAAATAAATTCAGACTAAAGTAAGGTTAAATTAGTTAACCACTGGAACAAAAATAGTGATTTATCCATCCTGGGAAAAATGCCATGTGTTTTTAGAATATAAATATTATTTCAAAACAAAATATTTCCAGGAGAGCCTTATGCTTGAAGTACAGTGAAATTCAGATTAATTTACCACAGCACTCCTTTTTGACCTTACATTGAAGCTGTGAATTTAACCGTGTGATCTTGTTATCCTTATTCCGTACTCTTTGCTAAAACCACTGTACTGTCTGTTCTATTGCTTCACATTAGCTCCAGATCATGACACCTATAAGCATGTGAAAACCTGATGTAAACTGAGTTCAGTTTGTCCGTGAAGAAAGAGCAAGTTTTCCCTAATGTATTGGTTTTGCATGGCAAGGTTTGGGCAGTAGGGGTGCTACAGGGGTGCCTCTCTGTGGAAAGCTGCTAGAAGTTTCCCCCACTGTTCCTGTGTTCATGAAGAACTGCAGCCGATGGGAAGGACTCATGTTGGAGAAGTTGGTGGAGAACGGTCTTCCAGGGGAGTGACCCCATGCTGGAACAGGGACAGAGTGTGAGGAGCCCTCTTGCTGAGAAAGAAGGAGAAGAGACAATGTCTGATGAACTGAGTGTTGCGGATGACACCAAGCTGAGTGCGGATGACACCAAGCTGAGTGGTGTGGTTGACACCCTAGAAGGAAAGGAAGCCATCCAGAGGGATCTTGACAGGCTGGAGAGATGGGACCGGGTGAACCTAATGAGGTTCAACACTGCCAAGTGTCAGGTGTTGCACTTGGGCCGGAAGAATCCCAGACATAGATACAGACTGGGAGAAGAGCTTCTTGAGAGTAGCCCTGCTGAGAAGCACTTGGGGATTCTGGTGGATAAGAAACTTAACATGAGCCAGCAGTGTGCTCTTGCAGCTCGCAAGGCCAATGGTATCCTGGGCTCCATTAGAAGAGGGGTGGCCAGCAGGGACAGGGAGGTGATTGTCCCTCTCTACTCTGCCCTCGTGAGGCCACATCTGGAGTACTGTGTCCAGATCTGGGGCTCCCAATACAAGAAGGATGTGGAACTGTTGGAGAGGGTTCAGAGGAGGGCCACAAAGATGATTAGAGGCCTGGAGCACCTGCCCTACGAAGAGAGGCTGAGGGAGCTGGGCTTGTTCAGTCTGGAGAAGAGAAGGCTGCGGGGGGACCTCATTGCAGCCTTCCAGTCCCTGAAGGGAGCTTATAAGCAGGAGAGAATTCAACTTTTTAAAAGTTTAGACAATGGCAGGACAAGGGGGAATGGATTAAAACTAAAGGAAGGAAGGTTTAGATTAGATATTAGGGGGAATTTTTTTACTGAGAGAGTGGTGAGGTGCTGGAACAGGCTGCCCAGAGAGGTGGTGGATGCCCCGTCCCTGGAAGTGTTCAAGGCCAGGTTGGATGGGGCCCTGGGCAACCCTGTGTAGATCCAGGCCTGATGTTGGTGGCCCTGCCTGTGGCAGGGGGGTTGGAGCTCTATGATCCTTGGGGTCCCTTCCAACTCATACCATTCTATGATTCTATGATTCTATGATTCTGTGCTGGTGTGGTGGGGGGTGGGGAGGCAGGTGTAATGGAGGGAAAATCAGGAGTGAAACTGAGCTTGGGAAGAAGGGAGGGGTGGGGGAAAGATGTTTTAAGACTTGATTTTATTTCTCATTACTCTACTCTGATTTGTAATAAATTAATTTTTCTGAGTCAAGTGCATTTTGCCAGTGAAGGTAATTGGTGAGTGATCTCTCCCTGTCCTTATCTTTACCCAAGAGCCCCTTTATATATCTTCTCTGCCCTGTACATCTGAGGGAGTGATAGAGCAGCTTTGGTGGGCACCTGGCCTCCAGCCAGGGTCAACCCACCACACCTAAGTTTCTGTAGCATCTGGTACACTGAAGTATGTATCCCTAGTGGTTGCAACAGTAGGTATTTGAACAAAGTGAAAAATTTATACTGGATGGTTTAGAACTACCTTTTGCCTTTAAACATCTGTCTGACATTAAAAAATGTAGTAACAGATTTCTGTCATAATAAAAGGAAGCAGTCTTAAAAAATTGTTAAAAATATCAGAGTTACCATAAAACAATATTTTAAGTGACCATTTTAATAAGCAACTAATAAACAACAGTGGGAAAAAGGAAACAGGTAAAGGGGAAAGGCTGTGCTAGGGATGCTTTATATATTTATGCTTAGTAAAAAGGGCGTGACAACGTAGAAAAACTAACTGGAAAACTAAAATTTTCAACACTTAGAGACTAGGATTGTGCATTATTAATATGTCTTTATTGATTATTAGAAAATGGAAATTACACTTCTATATTTATTTACCTACTCCAAGGTCACAGAGAAAAATAACCTTCATGAGTCTTTTTCAAAGCTTTGTGTGTATGTGTGTGTGTAAAACAAATTAATTATACAAAAACATTATTAGATATAGGAGTCAAAAGCAGATTTAGAGAGATGGCCTAACAGAAATTAGAGAAATTGAGAGAGAACAATTCTAAAAGAAAAAAAAAAAAAACAAAACCAGAAACTGTTCACAATAAAAAAGATTAAAAAGATTATAAATTATGTATTAGTGTTGCAAAAGAGAACTATTTTGATAATCAAAGAAACTGCTCCCTCCATAAGGCATGCCATGCCTTTTTTCAAAAAGGATCTTTTGTACAAATATATGCCTTAAAGATATCCATGCAAAACCTGTTAGTTACACCACTTTTAGTTTTTTCTCAGAAATGCATTTCCAATAGGTGTTAAACATGGTCTTTGTGTCAGTTACACAAAGCTTGTACTTACAGCTCTCTTACCAGAGATGAAAAAGATGCCCCAGTTTTAAAGATCTATTATCTCACATACCTGCCCTTGTGTATACAAAGTCTAGCAGATATGAAAAAAGGCAGTGGTAGCTGGTTGTGAAATAGCTACAAGACAGAACGTGATCCCATATTTTGAAGGTTCCCTTTTTTTGTGGAAAGGACAGTCAGCATTTTCTTAGTGTATGCTTCCCTTTGTGGTATCTCTTGAAGGTGTTGAAGTGCACCTAAGTGATTTCCCAGGTGACACAATGACTATTCCAAAAATGTTATTTGCAGGGAGAAGTGAACCTTCTCTCTTACATCCAGAAAGTGAAAAGTGCCTAAGAAAACATAGGAAAACCACATCCAAACGAGTTTTCTCTGATCAAGTATCAGCTGAGTCAAGGGAGAAACTACCCTATTTTTCTGCTCCAAGTCTTGGTGGAAATGGAGAAATGAGGCTCCTAAAGACAAAATGAGTAAGATCAGCAGTTTGCTAACACAGGTTTAATTGCTAGTTCAGGAACCAACTCTGATTTCTGCTGGACTGAACAGGTGCCAGTGCAGATCTGATCTGGTTTGACTGAAAACATTACTCTTGACTGAAAACATTACTCTTAACCATTGTACATGTTGGAGCAGTCCCAAGAGCCGTCTAGCCTTTACCTGAATTTGTATTTTGAGTACCAGGGACAAACACTGGAAATACGTGCTCCTGTAATGGACATCTTGTTTTCTTTTCTGAGGAGAGAATTTTCTCATTAGATATTATGCATCTACCTTCTTAAATTAGTCTTGCACTTTGGCATTATGCAAGGAAAAAAATCTTTGAAAATTACTGTGACTTCCTGCTCAGTAATCATTATTTTTCTCAACAGCATCAACCCTATGAATAATTCAGAAAATAAAATAACAAGAAGAAAAATAATAATAATAAAAAATTTTTTTAAAACCCTTTACTAACTCTTTAGCAAAGAAAATCTTGATTTCTTCTATTTGAGTGGAAGCTGTAGAATGAGAAGAAAGACAAATAATTTTGATCTTAACTCAAAAACTTCTCAGTTTATTGTTACGCTGAAATTCCAAAGCATACAGCTGAAGAGAAACAATGCTTTTAATTTTTCTGCTTACCTTGTTTCCAGCTTTTCACTCCTATGATGTTGGTTTAAAATACAGAGATGGCTTGGAATAAAGAAATGTGTTGCTGGATAGGATTTGCCATGCATCATTTTTTCTTACTGCTTCAAAAGATAATGTATTGTTCCCTAAAGGCCAAGTATTTTGTACCCTTTTGTGTAATCAGCTTCTTTATACACATATTCTCACACATGGAAAAAGTGTACATTTCTAATACAGTAAATATACTGCATATAAACCTAAGTTCAATCAACTGGACTACTATTTTAATAACTCCTATATATTTAAAACATCTCAGTAAAAAAGTAATGGGTCACATAGTGGTAGCTTAAACCCAAAATATTTTCATGATAAGAACTCCTAAAACAAACATTGCTGACATCTGCTGAACAGGTGATAATGTCCTTTCATTAGTAGGAGTCTTAAGCTTTCTACAGAGTGAGCTGCAAGGCAGATTTTCGTGACATTAAAAAAGTGAGAGAGAATAATATGCAGGTTGAAAGAAAATTGTGTTTATTAGTGTTTAAACACTGGAGTTTAAATAAAACATAAAGCTTCTGTGCTCATGAACATGCAGTTTATAATTTTCTTTGTTCCAGCATTAGCATTAGATGCCTTTAGGACCCATTGAAAATGACCTGTATTGGTTAAAGCAAAAGGTAAAGCTGGGCTTTTTTTGCTGCAACAAAATAAGAGTGTCCTAAAGAAAAGATACCTAGATAAATAAGAACAACTTATTTACACTGATGAGTTGGTTCTTCACGTGATTAGGAACAGAAAAGATACTGATTTCAAAATGAAATACTTCCATCTCTGTAGCTATGGCAATATAAGTCATTCCCTTACGGGTGTAATAATGCTGAGCAATGATAAAGTCATACAAACACATAATGAATACAAATCAAAGGTAATAGTTAGCTAAATAATTTGTTCTACATAGATGTATGAAACACAAATTTAAAAACTCATAGCAACTGAAGGTAATATCAATGAGAAATCACCTAGAGGAAGAAAGAATCAGTTTGATAAATCGGGCCATATTAAAGTTGTTTTTTTTTCCTCTCAGCAATAGAAGAGATAGAACCTTCATGATAAGAGAATAATATTTTTATCCTCAGAAAAATGAAAAATTAGAGCCTATTCCTTGAGGAAGAAATTTTATATTAAAATCTACTAGCTCCTTTAGAGACATTTTCAACACAAAGCTATTCAAATTTAGCTAAAGCAGAAGCAGAAAATAGAGAAGTTCAGTACTGAAAAAAAATGATGAAACAGACCTAGATATTTCCATCTTTTCATTATTAGTGGCAAATTGGTTTTGATTGGGTTTGCTCACTCTTGTCAAATGGCATGCTAGGCAATTAAATATATTATAGGTCAATTAGAAATGTAACCTGTTTGCTTATTTTATATTCTGTGTGTCGACCAGTCAGATTTATCCTCCACAGTTGCTCCTCAGCTATGTTATAAATTACATGTATTTAATCTAAAAGAACATGAGACCACAAACTACCTGTATTCCAAATGCTACCTTGAGCCTGTCTCATCAAAATGAATGGAATATTTCAAATGTACTCCAACAGCTCCAGGACTTATTCTATTGATATTAATGACCTGACATTAGTGTGAAACAGTGATGAAGATTGTTGTAGATCAGCTTATTCCAGCTTACAGAACCCTCCATTGAAGAAAAACCTAGAATGCAACCTGATCAGAAACAGAGATTTCTGTCTTGTTAGTGAGCTTTCTGATTTGGTATATATTTGAAACAGTCCCTGAATTGCTTTAACACCATTGATTGCATGGAAAAATATGCTTTTTTTATTAGAAGCTACCAATATATGGATGCAAATATGTATAACTGCATATATTAACACATACCCATATTTGGTATTCACAGACTTCCCACAGATTAGCTCTTTTCAGTTAGCCCAGTTTTCAGTTCCCTTATATTTAAGTGGTTATTTGCAAACATGATGAGAAAGATGAAAGCTTACTGTGTATTAATGAATTAATCCAATTACCCTGTATGTTCATGAAGGTAAGCTACTTTTCTCTTTTTTTACAAGATTAACAGGAATATTTAAACGAACACAAGGCAACACAAAAAATAACACTGTTTGCAACATCAGGAGCTATGGTGAATGTCTGAAGTTCTATGCAGGACTATAATTGTGTGCATTTCTTCAGCTTTACGTGGCCATACATGATTCTGTGCATATACATGATGAAATGGCATATTTAAAATAACATTTGTGTATCACCTGAACGGGGGCTGGGAAGAAAACATGTTAGAATCATTGCCAATATTTCCATTCTATTTCAATGTTTTTGCTGCAGCCTCCAGGCCCTATTTAAATCATGTGTGCAAATAACCACTTAAATATAAGGGAACTGAAAACTGGACTAACTGAAAAGAGCTAATCTGTGGGAAGGTGAAGTTCTCTGACAGTTCTTGTGTTATATCATCTTATTTTCCTATTTTGCAATTGTGACGCATCATGTTATTTGTTCAAATTAAATTACAATCAAATATTATTACTGGCACTTAGTACATTGCATGATTTATTTAATTGCCATTGTGTCAACCATAAATGATATTGAATAATACCATGGAATGAGTAATGTATTGAATATTTATAGAATATGACTTTTAGAATTTGATTTGCTGAGGATATTTTTCTTTTTTCTTTTCCTCTTCAGTTTGGAGAAGCAATTAGTGCAGATTATAAGACGGTAGCATACAAAATCCTTGTTTTAAAAATGTAATACTTTTGACTCACAGAAAAAGCAGTTCCTGTTAAATTAAGCTTATTTTTCCTATAGTCAAGTAGGTCAAAATTATCAGACAAGAATTTATGGCTCTTGCAAATGTCAGTTCTAAATATCTTATTTTCATGACATTTCCACAGTATACATAGCCACCATATATAAGCATTCCACATCAGAAAGAACTGGGAAGAATGTGGGCAAAAGAAACTTGATTACTTCTCATTCCAGATCTGTTCTAAGTAGACTACCTTTGCAAAAGTCTTCTGCTGTATGAATATGCAACTAGCTTTCTAATTTTTAATAATTATTTAGTTATGAAACTTCATTAGTCCAAGTAATAAGTAATAAGTAATGTGTCCTTTTTTTCCCCCCCGAGTTAACATAATCTCTAGTTATGCAGGGGAGGTAAAATGATGGGATTCTACAGCAGTCAGCATTTCATGGATTTGTATCAGTTGAGGATTACTGGCTCTGCTTTACCTGCCAGTAACAAACACTTCCCTAATTTACTTTGTTTTAGCCTGCATCTTTATCCTCTTACTGGTTTTTTTTTTTCTTTCTTCTACCCCTTACCTTTTATCCAGAACATTTTTGTTACCCTATGTGTTCAATTTATTTCAAATAGCCAGAACACCAGGCTATACTGTATTTTCTCTTTAAAATAGATGTTTTATTATCTGGCTTTGTGGTAGGAAGTCCTGTATTTTGTAAGTGGAGTTTGAATACAAATTCTCCAGCTGTGTTTACTAGTTGGTAGTAGTTGGTTATGTTGTCTGTTTGCCAGATAGCAAAATGCCTGCTTTCTTCCCATATAAAGATAATATAATTATTTGTAAAGTGTATAAATATACTTGCTATATGCTATCAGTTGGGTTTTCACTAAAATTTTTTAAAAAATACAATCCTTCCACACACATACTTTCTTCATAAAATGCATTCAAGCAAACAAACAAACAAGCAAATATCCTTAAAAGAAATGGATGATTGTTCATATTTTGTACCAAAATAAATCAGGAAAGTAAAAGAAAAGTGAAAATGAAGGTTATAACTATGACTTACTACTTACTGTCATATTAGACACATCATCTGGAATAAAAAATGGTTCAATTTTCTTCCCAGACTTACTTTGTTTATATATTTCATAGCTAATGTTACAGCCTTCTGGGCGTAGTTCAATTTCATAATCCTACAATAAAAACCTTGGGAAGGCTCTCTACTTGTTTGACTTTTTGATCTTCTTTTTGTTTTATTTTTGTAATATTTTGCTTTCCATTACTCTGTGTCACTCTGTCTTTTTACATTCCCAGGTAGTCTCAGTCCAAACTAGCCACAGCCATTCTCATTACAGCCTTGCAAAGTGATTCCTCAGACTCAGTGATAAGGACAACATCAACAGCATAACTGACAATACAGCATTTGCTTCCTCTAATTTTGAATTCCTCTCCTGTAACCATCAAGATAAATGTGCATTAACATTTCAGTATAAATCCTGAACAGATGCAGTGGTATGATGCAGCCCTGCTGAACTCCATCCCAGATGTTAAACCTCGCTGCTGTTTCTTTTGCTGTTGCAACTGCTGCTTCCTGCTCACATTAAATTTAGGGCAGTGAATGACCACATTTTAAAAATGTTAATTGACTGCACATTTGTCTAGAAATAAAGTGGCAAAGTATGTAGGATAGTTGATATAATACACTGCTGTTTCTTTGTTGCATCTATTTTCCTCTTCCTATTACCAGTTACATCTAGCATCTGACTTTTATTATTTTATGTGAATCTATCAATTTTATATACTTAATGGAATTAAGAATTAAGGGTATAGGGTCCACAGGACCTCCCAGTTTGAGCTGTTATCTCCACCTCTTCTTATTAACCAAATTGTCAGTTACCTCTCTAACAATTTTAGTGACACAGAATTGTCAGAAATGGATTTTGAAGGTTAAAGACTATCAAGAAAAGGCAAAAGCTTTGTTATGTGAATAAATGGTCATAGAAGCTGAGCCAGGATCCGTGTAGACTGACCTCTTCCCTTCCTATATGGCTTTCCATTTAAAAGTCCTTGAAAAATTGATAGAGGGGGGAGATTCCTTCTCAACCCATACTCCACCACCAGTGTACCCCAAACTTGAGAAATTAAGTACGTTAGTGAGGCATCTGAGAAGACATCTGTATAACCATTGGCAGTGTCTTCACCACACATTTTTCTTTCTTTAAGTTCACTGTTGACCAACTGAAATCAGAAAATGTGTTTGTCAGAACCAGTATATTTCGTTGCAGTTGTTCCAGTCTGGCCACATTAGTGGACAGAGGTGAAATTTATAAGTCCTTGACCAGCTGGTTCTGCTGTGACCCAGTTTTGATTCCCAAGGTCTCTTTCCATACACATCCAATGTATTTGGTTTGTTTTAAAGTTAATTCAGAATACCCCTAGAATATATGTCCAATCTCATTTTAGAAATGTCAAGTTAAATGAAGTAATCATATATTTTGGGGAGCTTTTTTTGAGTATGTAATGGAACTTAGTATTTAGATATTGAATGTCATTTTGAAATTTCTCTAGAGAAGATTTCTGTAGCTTATTTTCCAGCAATGTAATTGTGTTATTTAGTGCTGTTATCAAGAAGGTCTTGAAAAGCACTGTTTGGACTTGATGAGGTTTCTTTTTAATAACTCACAAGGATCAAAATTTTAAAAATGCATTATTTTCCTTTCACATGGATCTGTCCTGTGATTTTCTTTTCATTATACTTTCTGAAATTACCATAAACCAGAAGAGAGAACTCTGTATATGACAAAATATATGTTTGAGAGTCTCAACATTTTAATATTAAGAAGAAACATAGTTTCTCCTTTATTAAAAATAGTCGTTTTACGTAATCAAAACCGTGTTGCTCTTTTTTTCCCACATAATCATAAAAAGCATTATACATTTGCCTTTGCTTCAATACTGTCAGGTCAAACTAACCATGCTGTTTCACTGTCTACTTTTTACAAATGTAAGTTGCAAAAATTATTTATTTTTAAGTGATTTATAAAAGTATTAAATAGCTTTGGAACAAAAACTGAACAGTACCAGGCTGAAGGATTTCCAGTTTTGTAAGGAGAAATCTTTTAGATATTGCAAAATTGAAAATCTACTATTTTTTTTTCTTTTTTTTTTGAATGTGTTAATGAAGATTATTTTTACTGCATAAACTGTTTATCTGACAATTGAGAATGACTGGTAAATTCCACACTCTCCCTGACTGATGTGGCTTCTTTCTATGTGTGTACTACCACTCCAGCATGTCCTCCTCCAAAAGGAACTTTCACCATTGTTCTGCTTCGTACCTCACCCCTACATATTTTTTAGGTGTAGCTCAGAGATCTGGCCACAGTAAGGGACATTTTTTTATTATACTATGAATAAAATTAAGAGAAGAATCTGGTATTTTTATATCAGATATGCTGAAAATATTTTTTTTTTAATATCTGTGGGTTAACAAATTACAAGAGAAGTAATGGTATAACCTACTATTATTAATGTGTTTTGGAAAAGCTTTGTGTGAAGTAAAAACAAAGGGAAAACTTCAATGTCTGTAAGAGAAGCATGGAGAAACTAGAGAAAATACACACAAACCCACTTTCTATTTTAATATTCTAAAAGTTTAATTAGGGAATTTAGACACTGATGCTTATGAAGTCAGCCATACAAAAGATAAATAAATTTAGTCTCATTCAATTTACATTATAAATGTCTTTCCCCCCCTTTTAAAAAATTAGAAATTTAATTGTTCAACAACAGTTGTATTTTTGTTATCCTACAGTTTTATTTACTCCCTTGGTTGCAATTTTTTGAGCAAAAGATGCTCTACTTAACTATATTTACTATTACTTCTGTAGATTTTTCTCTCACACATATAACTTCAAGTATACGCATATGTTCATACATACATATACTTGTAATTGTGTTGGAAAACTGGTATTTTTCTCTCTGCTGTTGTCATGCTTGCTTAGCGTAACAGAAGAGGTCATATTCAGATATGTTTTGGAATAATTAGTTTTGGAAAGTAAGTTGCAAAGATGATCTGCAGATGGCAGCACTGCTAGAACTGATCTTGCATTTTTTGTTTTGTTTTGTGGGGGTTTTGGGTAGTTTGGTTTATTTAGCAGTGTTCTGCTTCCTTTTGGAATCTGCAATATTTCAGAGGCATTCAAGTTTGTGATCAAAATACCATAAACCCTAGAAAGAATACCTATATCAGGCATTGGTCACCTTTTCTTACTAGTATCTTTCTTTACTTTCATGTTCTGTGAAAAGAGCAGTCCACAAAGTATTGAAGAGATCATCAGTACACATCTCTCTGTCCATGGAAAAACCAGAAAAATGGGAAGACCAAGGGCCATTTCTGTGTCACTGTTAAATCGTTGCACAATGACTGGATTTCATGATGCACTGTGGGACTCCTGGGGACTAGAACTCCACTGTCAGAGAAACACATTTCCAGTTTCATGCAATGTTCTTGCCAAACTAAATAACCAAAGTATGGAATTAAAATAAAAACTATTAATAGCCAGTAATTAATTACTAGTTTGACTGAAATGCATAAGCCATTCTTTAAAAGCTTTACCACCTAATGGTTTCAAAAGGAAATGTTCGGTTAGCTTTGTGGTCTCAAAGAATTAGGATAGTATTAATATCTAAACAAACTGCTGCACTGAAATTCCAGTTGAATGGCTAATACCAGAGTATCAAATCATTCCCAGCCTGAAGCTAGTGTTGAGACTACATCTGCAATGCTAATGAAGGCTGTCTTTCTAAGTGATTGGTGGCAAGAGTAGACATTTTTCCCCTCTGCAGAACTTTTCAGGAAACATTCCAGTATGATTCATGCCAGTGATTTCAAGTTAAAAAAGCTGATAATTGTGACCAGAAGCCAGCTTGATTCACACAGCTCCATAAATAGGAACTAATTAACACACAATGCAAAGCTTCAGACTTAGGAGACTTCAAACTATCTGTGATAATAAATTGTATATTGACTGCTCACTCTGGGACAGAAAGCATACTGTCAACAAATCATTGAGGTCTGAGAGTACTGCTCCAGAAGCACAGCAGCTCTCCTGAAAAGGTAAGGGAAATTTTTATCCTGGATCAGATTAGTGGCCTGTCAAGGTCAGTAATCTCTGTAAGAGGCTAAATAATTCTGTGACAGGCTGAGTATCCACTCTGTATAAGAAAAATCATTAGTAAGTGACTGTCAGTGTATTAACAACATAGGAAAATATTTCCAGTTTTTAGGGAACACCTTATGCCTAGAGGTTCTATGTTCATTTTTCTTAATATTTTATCTATTAATTCCAGTTTAATTCTAATGTTTAATGTTGTAATTTAGGATATTACTGCCCTACATCTCGTTCTAGGATAAGGATAAACATAGTTTCCATAATTTCACGTGTACCCATAACTTCTCTCACAAATAAGTCTTAGAGCTGACTAAATCAACATTTTTTTAAAAGTTTTAAACTGGAAAAGAAGTTAGTGAGTTCTCTGGGTTTAGGGGTTTTTTTGTTTTTTTTGTGACAGATTGTCGATTGTTTTGAATTATGTAAATTAATCCAGATTTAATCAAAAGGAAAACTATCCCCGTTTTAAAATAAAATTTAAAAAAATAAAGAAAAAAAGACAGAAGTTGGTTAGTAATCCTGTCGCATTAGGGTAGAGAAAACAAATTTTTTTAATGCAACTTTTTTTTTTACATTTTCTCAATTAGGGTATTGTGAAAGTGACTTGAAAACACTTTGAGTGATGTAAAATTATATGACTTCTGAAAGTTATTTTGAAATTAATGCAAATATGGAAGTTCGAACCACTTGAGCACATCTCTTTCTGGCAGATTTTATTAAACATTTGGCCATGTACCATCTACTTATGAAAGGATTAAACCCACAAAACTTTACATAATATAACTGGCCTTAGATCAGGTCTTATCTCTTTAGAATAAAATCTGCAAATGAAAATTGTTAACAAGGTCATAATACAATTGTACAAATTTTGTGTATTTTCAAAAAAGAAAAAAAAGCAACCCTGATAAAATACAGAAATACTTTCTTCAAAAAACTGTCAGCTGTTTATGATTGGAGCAGTCATAGTCTTCCGAAACCCTGATAATGTTGTAACAAATAAAACTTGAAGTCCTGTGAAATAATACATATTTCATATCACACCAGTAACTGCTACTTTCTATTAGGGACTTTTCCATAGGATCAGTGACTTTCCTGTTCTCTATTGAGTTTCTAATGCCATGAGAAAAGTACTAATGTGATAAAAGTCGTATAGTATTAGTGACTTTCTATCATGTTGGTGAAGTGAATTTTTATTGTATTAACAAGAACTGAATTCCTATTGCTATAGCAACTAGCCAAACTGACCAAAAAGCTCTTGTAAAAATCAATTGAGGACTCTATATTGATAGGCAATTCAGTATGACTCTGCTCTATACCTGTACCTACATTGTTGCAGCTTTATTTTGCTTATTTGTTTCATTTGCTTTGTTTTGCTTTTTACCCTGAAGTATTCCTTGGTGTCTTGTTTTGTGGAAGCCAGTGTCCTCTACAATAGAATCTGTACATGAATTAGTGGTTTTTTAGTCAATAAGATGTATATCTTAACGGAGTGTTAATCATGGGCTAGTATGTTAATAAAGAAGTCACTGCCAGATTAAAAATGGCAAAATATAAAGTTGTGTGAGTGAATTAGCTGTAAATACCAGCTGTCTTTCTAAACACTTGCTCTGTTTCAACTCTTGTATGGATGGAAAGTTCTTGTTTGTGTCAAGCACAACTGCCTGACATGGGGTTTTGTTTAGACTGTAAATAGCATGCTGGTTATTTATGTGAGAAATAAGGAAAAAGTTCACTTTGCAACAAATTGTATCAAATATTGAAGGAAATACACAATGTACAAATGTCATGTGTGCTTTGTAGTGTAATTAATCATCATCTCTTCATCTGCAATTGATGTACAACATTGCCAGGCATCCAGGGATCACATAATCAAAAAATGCAGTGTCCAACACAAGAAAATTTTGCTCAAGACATTTCTTGCTCCAGCATTTTACCATAGTGTGCATTAAATGTTCCCAATTGCCCAATCATGCTGCTCTTCTGTATTTAAACTTTATTTTTAAATGGAGAATAACTGGTAAGGTGGGTATGTTTGCTGATTGTTGTCATATCACACAGCATTCTATTTTTATTACAAAATGTTGTTTTCAATTACCTCAAGTAAGTTAATATTGACTGAGTGCATGTGTGTACATGGAGCTCTGTATGTGCAAACATATGGGTAATACATGCCGTACTAATATACATTCCTTCAAACTTTGGCTTCTTACTGTTATGCCTGTTTTGGCTGAGAATCTATTTCTATCAGTTACCAGCTGGAACCCTTCTGTTGTTCAGAAAGTTCCAAATTCCTGCACATACTTGCTTAAAACAGCTTGGAAGTGTAAGGAAAGAATACCTCCTGGGTTGTCAGAAATGAGTTTCCAGTTATTATAATAATATTGCAATATTTGAGAATAAGGAGTAGAATTGTCTCTGTTTTCTCATATATTCTGACACCACAGCATTATTCAAAAAAAAAAAAAAAAAATCTGAAGTTTTCTGTGTTGAAAAAGAATATGCTGCAGTTCACTGGAGAGCATTTATGAATTGGGTTTTATGAACAGAAAGGAAAATCCTGGCAAAATAAGCTCAGATATCTTAACACTCTAATTTTTATTTGGCTTTTCTTGGTCAGCTCCTGAGCTGCTTGCTGGGATGCTCTTTCCTTAATTTCAAGGTCCAGGAAGAGTCCCGTTTTCAGAAGTCCTCATTCTTTCTTATGCTGAAGTTTTCAACAAAATTAACTTTTTCATTTGGTTTATTACCACTCTGTCTCTCTCATGCATTTTCACACCTGCATATTCCTCATTCCTTCTGTCACGATAATTCCTTTATAATTCTTGCTTTCTAAGCCCTTTCGTAAGCTTTCTGTCCTTGAAAAAATTCATCAGACTCTCATGATCCCTGCTAGCTTCTCCAACAATGCCATCATGCTCCATCTATTTATTGTGCTGCACACTGGTTGTTGGATTTCAAGAGAAGGAACTATGGCTAGGTTGTTTAAGACATGTTCCTTTACACTCACAAATTTTACAAAACAAAGTCCTATGAGAAGTTACAAATTAATTGCTCTAAGGCCTGTATGTTAAGTTGTATTATATGATTTTTCAGTGACTTCAGAAAACATAAATAAATATGCAGCAGACATTATTTGGCAAGTCACATTTACTACAATGAAATCAAGTATGCCAATGTTATTGTCCCATGTTATAAATATTTGTCTTGAATCTGAAACTGCTAATCTTCACAGAAATAGCAAGGTAGTAGTTTGGTTTTTGGGTTTTTTTCCCCTGCAAAACAGGAGGAGTGTATACATCTATCATTATGTATATCTACATCTTTCTCAGAAGTCTCTTTTAGAAGTAATGGCATGCAAAGTAATAGTTCTGTTGTTATCAGAAGGATTCAGTAGTAGAAAAATAAATTATTGACACTCAAAATACCTTTACAAACTCCAACCCCTAAACTTTCAGCTTGTAAATTAATATTTTGAAAATTACTATTAAGCCAATATAAGACTTACTTTCCACATAGCATTTTAGCAATGCTCAGAAAGAAAGAAGTGTTTATGAAGCTTAATATTGAAACTTTTAATTATCATGTGGTGAGGTAATGGCTGAGTGTCGTAGTTCTATAGACTTGAGAGTAAAGGATCCTGTGTCAGAAAGCAAGCAAGTATGACATGGAAGCTTCAGTATGTAACACTACTATAGCTATTTTTAACAAACAGAAGTGAGTTTTAATGGGTTCAGAAAACTTCATATTCTCTGAACCTATAAACATGAAGGTGGGTATTAGTTTCAGTGCACTGCTTACTTGCGGATATTGCTTTATTATTTTAATTGCAATATAGACTCATAGAATCATGGAATGGTTAGGGTCGGAAAGGACCTTAAAGATCACCAAGTTCCACCCCCGCTGCCATAGGCAGGGACATCTCTCAACTACACCAGGCTGTTCAAGGCAGTGTCCATTACAAGAGACGTGCGGAAATGCAATACGGGATGCAGGAGTGAATTAATGCAATCTTTAATGTGTATCAGATGTAGTCCATTTCCTCAGTATACCTCTGCAATGATGGTGCTATGTATTTCTAAGCAAGTCCATGATATAAATTCTGTAAAGAATCTAAGCAAGAGATAAGGACATTCATGCAGCAATTTACTGCATTTTTTTTTTGAACTGCAAAATTCTGTTTTGTTGCAGTTTTGTGTGGCTGGCTACTGGCAGAGAACAGGGGGCTGCAGGGGTGGCTTCTGCAAGAAGCAATGAGAAGCTCTCTGCAGGCCCCAGAGAGTAAACATTGTCTGATTCAGGGCCAGAGTTGTTGCTGACCAAGGCCGAGCCAATTTGCGATGGTCATAGTGCCTCTGTGAATCAAATTTAGGACTAAAAAATGGCAGGCAGCTGCATTTTGCCACCAGAGAAGGGAGTGAGAAGATGTAAGGAACTGTGCAGACCCCAAGGCTGGTGAAGGGGGGAGGAGGAGCCCACAGTGACGGTTTCTCCTGCAGCCTGTGGAGAAAACCATGGTGGAGTGGGTGTCCCCCCACAGCCCATGGAAAAGGCCGAGACCCCACCTGCAGCCCGTGGAGAGGCCCCACGCTGGATGGAGCAGGTGGAGACATACAGGAGATGGTGTGATCAGTGTTAGAGTAAGCCCCTGCCGGCACTTGCAGCCCATGGAGAGAAATGGTGACAAGGCTTTACTGAAGTCCAAGAAGACCACATCCACAGCCTTCCCCTCATCCATTAAGCAGGTCACCTTGTCATAGAAGGCGATCAGGTTAGTTTGACAGGATCTACCTTTTGTAAACCCATGATGACTAGGCCTGATCCCCTGGCAGCCACACATGTGCTGCATGATGGCTCCCAAGATGACCCTCTCCATGATCTTCTCCGGGACTGAGGTTTCACAGCTGGGAAGGTTGTGGAGCAGATAATTTTGTGTGCCAACATGCAGCATGTACTGAACAATCAGGTGATCTGGCCCAGTCAACATGGGTTTATGAAAGGCAGGTTGTGTTTGACCAACCTAATTTCGCTCTATGAGAAGGTGAACCGCTTAGTGGATAAGGGAGAGGCCGTGCATGTTATCCAGCTTTTTTTTCAGGCACAAAGGAGGTCATTAGTCCTTTCTCATTGCTCATATGTGCTGTTCGTAGCATATAAATATACTAATAATGCCAGACAATTCCTGCATTGGTGGTGTAATTTTTCAGTAGCTTCTTCAAGCTGAGCCATCAGTACTGGTACTTTTGGACTTTGTCTACAAATCCAAATACTTCCTTTTTCCCAAATTTGGGACTAGGTTAGGCTACACATGTATGAGATATGATGTTTGCAAACTGGTATCTTACATATACTTTCTGGAACAGGTAACTTGTCACTAGTTGCATAACTTTGTTGGAGAAAAACACCCAACCTAAATGAAATTGATAAAATTTATCATAACAGAAATCCTGTCACTGGCCAAATCTTCACATATATTTCTTGATGCATTATTTCCTGATATAAAGTGAGGTGTATGACTTGGTCCAGCAGTGGGTTATCAGGTTTAATTTGTTTCCATACATTAGTCTCTCTGGTGACATACCAGCTATTTGCAGTTGCCATCTGAATTAAAAGTATAATGCATCACTTTTTGGTTATGGGATTGGTAGTATCACTGTGAAGCAGTGGTATGGTCACTACATGTGCAGTACAAAAGGTCATTTACCCTTGAGGTCTTAATGAGGATGACAGATCAACAGCAGCACGCTGCAGCTGTTATATACTCCTCAACCAGGAGAGTGCTTTACGGCCAGCAGCTCAAAAAAATTTACATCCTGGTTTAGTGTTAGAGGACCTTTCCTCCTCCATATACATGCACTTTTCATTGGAGGTGGATTTCCAAAGGCACAGAGACATTTCTAAGGACAGCTCCTTACCCTAGCAGATGTATATTTTATCTCAGACTTTGCAGAAAAGCTGTATCTTTCTGGATGCTGAAAGGGTAAATACCATGTTCTTTCAAGTTCCAGTTCTAAAAAAACAAGAAGGAAAAAAAAATCTGAAAGACTAATCCAGATTAAAAAAAATAAAAAAGTAAGAATATTTATTGCTTTTATTATAGCTTCCATGGTCTACTGCAGTTTTAGATGTATAATATGGGTTTATATTATTTGCAATAACTCCTGGCATATATTTCTTTCACCTTAAAATGGTCCATTTTATTATATAAATCAACACTTGCGGATATAAATGCAAATATGTTTACAAGAAATGTGGTACTTGAAGGCCGCTGACAGGTCTACAGTCTCTGTTGACTATGTATAAGCTAGGGGTATAAAGCTCCCACAAATCATGCTTATAGACTATGCAAGCAAAAATGTCATGCGAGCTCCTGTAATGATAGAAAGGCACTAAGAACATAATCACAATCAAATTGCTCTAAGAATTGGGGAATCTTTATCCACTTTCTTTGGCATTCATAGAAGTATCACTATCCCAAGCAACATAAAAGGCAAACAGTGACTAAATGCAGTAGGCACCATTACTTTTAAATCATAATTTGTTCTATAATTCATGGTTCCCAGTAAGATGCAATTTACCATTTAATATAGGAAGAGTGTTAGATACTATTCCATTACTTTTAACCCTCTATTGATCCAGTTACTTTGAACTTAAGGAGTTTAAATTATACTGTACACAACCATTTAAATATGGGTGGATATCTTCCTTTTGTAGCGAATGCCTTAGCTTCTGTAATTTTCACTTCCAATTTTGCCCAACAAGGTCTTCTAACGAGGAAAGTGTTGCATTAATAGACTTAGCATTTCCTCAGATGATCTTAAACTTTGCACATGGTAGCTAATCTAATAGCCGTTACTGACATTTCTGGGTAACTGAATAATTTAAAAGTCATGGATAATTTCCAATCTCATTTTGAGAACCAGACTGGTAGGCCAAAATAGATCTAATGGGCTTCAGAGGAGAGTATGGATGTCCCAAAGACACTTACTATTGCACCAACTGTAGTTTCTCAGACAACCTGATAGAGTTTTAGCTTCTCTGACTACCTTGTATAATATTCAGTAACATGAAGGATGATAAAAAATTGTAAACAATGACAATATTTGTAACCTGTCATTAGCGTGACTATGTATGAAATTCAGGCAAGACTAAATAATGTGTTGTATTTTCCAGCTTGTTGCAGTTCTGCGTAGCTGGGTATTGGCAGAGAACAGGGGGCTGCAGGGGTGGCTGCTGCAACAACCAGCTAGAAGCTCTCTGCAGGCCCCAGAAAGTAAGCATTGGAGGATTCAAGGCCAGAGTCATTGCTGACCAAGGCCAAGTCACTCAGTGATCGTCACAGCGCCTCTGGGAATCACATTTAGCAGAAAAAAAAATGCAAGCAGCTGCTTTTTGCCACTGGGGAAGGGAGTGAGAAGATGTAAGGAGCTGTGGAGACACTAAGGCTGGTGAAGTGGGGGGAGGGGCCTGCGGCCAGGCTGCTGGTGAAGAGCTGAAGCCCTGTGGGAAAAGATTCATGTTGGAGACGTTCACGAAGGACTGTCTCCTGTGGGTGGGACCCCATGCTGCAGTAGGGTGTGTGGGATGAATGCCCTGCCCTGTTCCCGGCCAAGAAGGAAACCAACTTGTGAGGAACTGACTGAAGCCCCCATTTTCCCAGTCCCTGCCCCTCCCTTTGCCACAATGAGGGGGAAGAAGGGAGTTAAATCATGACTGAAGTGACGACTGCTAAGGAGGGAGGGGTGGGAGGAGGTGCTTTAAGATCTGGTCGCGCTTCTCATTATCTGACTCTGGTTTTATTGGGTATGTAGTGTAATAAATTAGGTAGTTTTCTTTCCTTTACTCTGTGTTGAGTCTGGTTTGCCCATGATGTTGATTACAGGATGATCTCTCCCTGTCCTTATCTTGACTCTTAAGCCTCTCAATATATTCTTTCTCCCCTGTCCAACTGAAAAGGGGAGTGATAGACCAACTTTGGTGGGCGTCTGGCCTCCAGCCAGGCATAAACCACCACACAGCTACATTCACATTCTCCTCAGGTAAACCTGCTGATTTGGTTACACATAAGCTATTGCACAGAAATAATTTTAATAGACTTGCATCTATCAGGGAACCTTCCCTTAGGTAATTTCTTTAAATGACATTTAAAGGAATGTGTTGCTTATGTCACTATGGCATAAAGCAGGCAGTACCTGTCTCTGCAAACTACCATCTGACCTTGCAAATAACATGATAGATTGGATATTTATTACAGAAGCTATAAATGCCTATAATAATTAATGTCAATGAATAATTTTTATTAATAAATTGATATGGTAGGGTTAGTTCTTTGCTTTCCTGGAAAAGTTTTATTAGGAATATATTTATAGGAAACATAAATTACAAGGATTTAGAATCATAGAATCTTTAGGCTTAGAAATGACCTCTAAGATCATCAAATGCAACACCACCACATCTACAAAACCATGTCATGGAGTGTCACGTCTACATGTTTTTTGAATATCCCCAGGGATGGTGACTCTACCGCCTCTTCCAATGCCAATTTCAGTGAAGAAATTTTTCCTAATATCCAATCTAAATGTCCTCTGACACAACTTGAGACCATTTCCTTTCATTCTATTGGTGGTTGCTTGTAAGAAGAGTCCAACACCCACCTCTTTACAAACCTCCTTTCAGGTAGTTGTAGAGAGTGATAAGGTCTCAATGTCCTCTTTGTAAGGTTAAGCAACCCCAGTTCCTTCAGCCACTCCTCATAAGACTTTTACTCCAAACCCTTTACCACCTTTATTGGCCTTCTCTGGACCTGCTTCAGCATCTCAATGCTCCTTTAGCAATGAACCCAAAACTGAGGACAGTATACCAGTGCCAGTATGGAGGTACAATCAGTCCTGCTGGCCACACCATTCCTCCTGATACAAGCCAGGACATTACTGCCCTCCTTGGCCATCTGGGCACACTGCTGGCTCATATTCAGCTGGCTGTTGAACAACACCCCCAGGTCTTTTTCTGCCTGGCAGCTTTCCAGGCATTCTTTCCCTGGCCTGTAGCATTGCATGGGGTTGTTGTGACCCAAGTGCAGGACCTGGCACTGGATACCTGAAGAAAAGGGTTTTGTGCAGGGTGGATGTATCCTACCTACTGTTTGCAAACAGAAAAGTGAAAATAAAATAAATTTTCTTTAGATCGTATAATATTTAAGCAATCTGATTTTATTGCACTTAAGTATGACTTACCCAAGTATCAGTAATCTTCACCCATCATTCTGTCAGTGACAAATAGCATAGCAAGGAAGTAAATTTTAATTGGATTTTGATTTTCATTTATGCAAAAAGTGTTAAATCACCTTGCTGCCAAATCAATAACTGTCAATTGTTGATGTCACTTTCTTTGAAAAAATCTGAAACTAAAATTCCATGTATAATAGACAACATGTTAAGTAAACAGTGTTAACCACTTCACAGATCCATTATGTTAATATATTGCTCTTTCTGCCTTATCAGACAGAATGAAGTGAACTGAGAAGTTTTTCATATATTAACTGTAAATTACACTTAGCTCAGCTAATAAAATTTTATTGTCACAGAACTGTTTTCCACTTCGCATGTATTTGGGAGATTGAAATGTAAATTATTGTAAGCTACCTCTGTCTCGTTATAGATGTCTGAGCAAATGAAATTTACATTGATTGAAAAAAATGGAAGTATTCTCTGGGGATACCAAGAGCTATCACTTTTCCCAACATAATCATGGAATTTCTGAAGTAGGAAAAGATAGAGAAAAGCAGCCTTTAATCTTCTTTGTGGGCTGTTCAATTCCACTTCTATTTTTGAAGATTACTTAGAAATTAATATGCCTCTGATTTTTTTTTTCCATTTTGGTTATGGAAGCTAACCAATAATCCACACTTCTTGAAAATCATAATAATGATGTTGAAAAGGTAGCTAAATGGAAGATGATATTTAAAGCATTAAAATAAACTTGCATCTGTTCTTTCTCCATTTCATTCTGGGCATAGTGCAGGTGAAGTCAGTACAAGCCTTTACCAGTGTGAGTCTTGCTTTTGAAAAGCAGTGGAGTTTGTTTTGCAGA
This sequence comes from Porphyrio hochstetteri, assembly GCA_020800305.1. Taxonomy (NCBI): domain Eukaryota; kingdom Metazoa; phylum Chordata; class Aves; order Gruiformes; family Rallidae; genus Porphyrio; species Porphyrio hochstetteri. Next base: position 29,663,590 of record CM036938.1, read on the forward strand.
ATACATTTTAGAAATAGTGTCACACACATTAGTGTAGTAATCATGTAGTAGCAGTGAACTTAAGTAAGGTGTCTTGAGAAATATGTCTTTTAAGTCTCTCACAAGGAATGGAAAATATGTAAAAAAAAAAAAGAAAAACACTCACTGTAATGGATAAATCTTCCTTACTTACAAGGATCATACATGATTCATACATGCAAGCTATCTTGCTCCCATGTCTATTGACGCTGTTTCTTCATGCCATGTATTCCATACTGCTCTTTTCAAATACAAAGTGATATGTGCAATTTTTCAAGGTATACATCTCTAATGAGGTTACTGCATAACCTCCGTCTATTTCTTACATGTAAACTGTCTGGCTTTTCTAATAATGTGAACATTCAGTCAATTGGCAATAATTCAGGAAAACTTTGTTTTACAGGAAAGTAAATAACCAGGCTCTGCGACTCTGTATGTCACATCTGCTAGCATTTGGGCCCTGACACCTCAGGGTGCAGTCCCAAACCCAGGGGAAGGCACGTAGGTGGTGCATCTAGGCAGCTTTGCAGAACAGCAGGAAGAAACAATTAATTTATCAGAAACTACAGCAAAACAAAGAGGAAATGCTGAGGATGGAAGAGTATCTTAGATTCTCTTCTAATGCAGGATAGAACCCATCTATAAAACACCACTACATTTTCTTCCAAAAATAGATTAGAAAATTACATCTTCTAAAAGAAAGCACCACATGGTCTGAGTTTGTTTTGTTTTAGTTTTAATCCAGCTGTAACCCTAGAAATCTGATTCAATGATCTAATGATTCAAACAAGCAGCGCAAAATAGGACTAAATTCAGGACTTCTTTAGGTGTTCTATGCAAAGGAAAATTATACAACTCACAGAAATGATACAGGGGAAAGTTACCTTCCAACACTGAGCTATTTGAATAATTCACAGTTTCAGTGGAAAACATTATCTGATAGAGATGCAGGAAACCCTAAAGACTGAACTTCTCAAGTGTTTCAGGGAAGTATCACTCAGTAAATGTAAATAACAAATAGATTACATACAGAGTTCTCTCAGCCCAAAATTGTTTGGTGCTTCAAAAAATGTGTTCCCTCAGTCACAGTTTTGCATTAACATGTTCTACAGTCAGCTAAGTATTCAAACTTTTCCCTTAGCCTTTATTTGGATCTTGTAATAAAGATACAGACACGTTTTAGATGTATAATATTATGCACAGTTTTCTAATATAAATTTAAACACTCTTTAGGAAAATACTATAGGGTCATTTCTAGACTGCTGGTTACAACTGCTGAATAAAAGGAAGGGCTATATGACCTTGATGATTTCCCTCTAATGTCTCCAGTATTTGAAATAATTTTAAAAAATCATTATTATTACTATTTTTGATTTATGGCTGGCATGCAGACACTTGAAGGCAGCTGTTTAAACTTTATATTTGTTGGCTAATTACATTGACCACATGGCATTCTTTCTATCTCTTGCTTGGCTGAAGGAACGAGGAGCCAGTTCATCCACTCAGGATGAAAAACAAAGAATTTAAAATGTCGTATTTCCAGTGAAATGTAAAAATGAAATTTCTGTTCCTGATATGAATTGATTTCTCCTATGAGCTTTTCCAGCTGCAAGTACCTTGATGAGGAGTAAGTACCTAAATGCAGAGTAGGTAACAGTATTTTCAGGCCTGAATATTAACTAGACTGTATTGCAAATGTACCTTAAAAACATACTGAAATGAACTGATTTAGGAGTAAACAGTTCAGATTGTTAATTAATAATCTGCTGAATGCATAATTTTTTAAGCAAATTTCATCAGATACTGAAAATTGATTATGCTCTTCCAGTTTTCATGGCAATGCTATGATCTTTCCAGTATACTGAGGGTGTTTTGTGAGTCTCCATGATACTTCAGCTTTCAGTGCATATCTATAGAGAAATCTGTGTGTTCTGTGCCAGAGGAAAAGTAGAAACGGCCCACTACTTACTTTTCATCTTTAACAGATATGATAATTATAAATATATTATGACTCACTGAATCTTGTCAAAAGCACTTTTCAAAGTTAAGGATTGTATCCCTGCAAATTACATTTTGTCCCTAGTGAGAGGAGAGGAGAGGAGAGGAGAGGAGAGGAGAGGAGAGAAGAGGAGAGGAGAGGAGAGGAGAGGAGAGGAGAGGAGAGGAGAGGAGAGGAGAGGAGAGGAGAGGAGAGGAGAGGAGAGGAGAGGAGAGGAGAGGAGAGGAGAGGAGAGGAGAGGGAGAAAAGAGAAAAAACAACAAGAAGAAGAAAAAAATGAAAGGGAAGGGAAAGGGAAGGGAGGGGAAGGGAAGGGAAGGGAAGGGAAGGGAAGGGAAGGGCAAGGCAGGGCAAGGCAAGGCAAGGCAGGGCAGGGCAGGGCAAGGCAAGGCAAGGCAAGGCAAGGTAAGGCAAGGCAAGGCAAGGTAAGGCAAGGCAAGGCAAGGCAAAAAAGAAAAGAAAAAAAAGAAAAGAAAAGAAAAGAAAAGAAAAAAGAAAAGAAAAGAAAAGAAAAAAGAAAAAAGAAAAGAAAAGAAAAGAAAAGAAAAGAAAAAAAAGAAAAGAAAAGAAAAGAAAAGAAAAGAAAAGAAAAGAAAAGAAAAGAAAAGAAAAGAAAAGAAAAGAAAAGAAAAGAAAAGAAAAGAAAAAAGAAAAGAAAAGAAAAGAAAAGAAAAGAAAAGAAAAGAAAAGAAAAGAAAAGAAAAGAAAAGAAAAGAAAAGAAAAGAAAAGAAAAGAAAAGAAAAGAAAAGAAAAGAAAAAAGAAAAAAGAAAAGAGAAAATAAAAGAGAAAAGAGAAAGGAAAAGAAAAATAAAAGAAAGAGAAAAAAGAGAGAAAAGGGAAAAAAGCATCTACTGCCTTGTTGGAATTAGGCTGTTGTTAGACTGGAAAAGAAAATTGAGGATGTAAGCTAGAATTTAGAGGTAATTTCAAAGTAACAAAGTGAGATTTTCACATATTGGCATCATGCAGAACCCAGTCGCAAACCTGGACCTTTCTGGGGCAGGTCACTAACAGTACAAAAAGATATCCCTCACTGGGAAGGTCTTAAAATATTTCTGTGGTCAACAGTCAAGGTTTGGCGTTGAGACTGTAGAAGTCTCCCCAAACTCTTTTTTGTCATTATTGCTCTTTCTCAATGTAACTCCATCTTTTGTAAAAAGTCCAAGTGGCCTCTGACAGGTATAAGTGGAATGTCAGTAGCACATAGACCTTGCTTACTGCCAAAGTCTACATCTGATTTTGTAAGACACTGAGTTTTTACGACTGAATTTCCACCATGCCATACTTTGTAGGGTTATTAAAACCTTGAGCTTACTTACTATAGGAACCTTTTCAAATACTATTTCATTGTAAGGATGAATAGCATTACGTAGGAGTACAAGAGAATTCCACCCCGCACCCACCACTAACAAATTCTGTGACCATAATCACAGAACTCAATGGTATAGTATTATTTGCATGAGTATTTTTCTGAAGGTAGGAATTGTACTCTTGTAACATTCCATAACAATATAGGCTTCTCAATGGTATGAGTTAGGTTTATGGTGGTTAGACCCTAGCTGGAGGCCTGATACCCACCAGTCACTGTATTGCTCCAGGGGTTCAGCTGGACAGGGGAGAAAATATCTATTGAGAGGCTGAGAAGTTCAGATAAGGACAGGGAGAGCTCATTCTGCAATCAGCGTCACGGACAAAACAGACTCAACACAGAATAAAGAAAACCTTCTTATTTATTACAACACACACACACAAAGTGTAACCAGAGTCAGATAATGAGAAGTACAATTAGATCTTAAAACATCTTCCCCCACATGCCTCCCTTCACTGCAGACTTCATTCATGATTCCTTTCCCTTGTCCCCTTCTGGATGGCATGGGGCAGGGGGGGAAGAGCAGGAGGGGGAATGATGGTTTTATTCAGTTCCCCCAAGGAGTCACAAGTTCCTTCCAGCAAACCTGCCCTGGTGTGGGCCTCTCTCTCCACGGGCTGCAGGTCTTGCCAAGAGCTTGCTCCAATGCAAGTCACAGCGTCTTCTGTTTTTCTGCACTTGCTCCAGCATGGGACCTCTCCACAGGCTGCTGCGGGGCCCTCCCGGCTGCCTGGGCACATTGCTAGCTCATGTTTAACTTGCTGTCAACAAAGACCCCCAAATCCCTCTCAGCATGGCTGGCCTCAAGTGTCTCAGCCCCCAGTCTGTATGTGCAGCCAGGCCTGCCCCTTCCCAGGTGCCAAATCCGGCACTTGCCCTTCATGTGGTTGGTGATTGCCCGGCTCTCTGATCTGCCCAGGTCTCTCTGCAAGGCTGCTCCACCCTCCACAGAGTCAACAGCTCCCCCCAATTGGGTGTCATCTGCAAACAACATTCTGGTCCTTTGAGCAGATAATTTCCTCACGATGTCAGTTAAAACCAGAAAAATGGGCTTTATTTAATTTTTCTTCAGTTAATGGAAGGTGAAGCCCTGCTAGGGTCACAGGAAGCACGGCCTCTTGCTGGGCTGGGGAGAGTCCAGTGGGCTGGGCGCCCTCCTCTTCTCAGAGCGTCTGGGCCTCCTGGGGAAGCATTCGTTGCCCAGGGCAGGGGGAGCAGAGGCACTGCGCCTGCAGCCCAGGCCTGAGGGACCTGCTGTGGCCGCAGCCCCCGATGTGCTGACTTCCTCCTGCTGGGAGCTGGTGGGTCTGGGGCTGGCCGCAGGGTTGTTGTCCTCCTCCTCTGCAGCTCTATGGGATCTCAGCAGCCTCCAGGCCTCCTCAGCGCAGAGGCGCACGATGGTGCCGATGAGGCCATGGACCAGCGGTGCTGTACGTTCCTGCAGCACAGGCTGCAGCATCTGGACCATGACCTCCCCATGAGGACCACTGACACAGAGAGCATGCAGGATCCTGCTCTGTGCACTCTCTGCCAGCCACCACTGTGCCCCACAGATTGCCTCCAGCTCCTGGTGCAGCCAGGGCAGCACGGGATCAAGGAGACACCACTGTCTTTGAAAGAGTCCTGCCCAGACCTTGGGCAAGAGGCCACCCACAGCCTCTGGCCCTGCAGCCCCCCGCTTAGCTGGTGGCTGTGTCCCCTGGGGAAAAGATGGAGCGACTGCCACAGGGCGAGGGGCCCTGTTTTCAGCCCGGCGGCCAGGAGTTCTACCTGGCTGTTTCTGCTGGTGGGGCCTGGGGAGATATTCTAGAAAGTCGTCATCTCCCCTCACTGAAAACCTCAAACTCTGTATCAGTGCTCTGCAGAGTGGGCACTCTGGTTTCCTAAATGTCCACCGCATAATGCAGCCCAGGCAGAACTGGTGGCAACAGGGCATCACACCGGCGACGTTAATTCTAGTAGCGTAGCACCAGGGGCAGGCTTCCTCCGTGGCCACGTCTGGGCTCTCAGGTGGGTCTGGGCTCTCAGGTGGGTCTGGGCTCTCAGGTGGGTCTGGGCTCTCAGGTGGTTTGCGGGGAGCCGAGGATGAGAATATGTTCCCCATCGCAGATGCTGGTGCTGACAAAGGGTGTTTTGTGCTGCAAAATGGAGAGAGGCCGTGGTCACTTGCTGTGTCCCTCTGGAGAAGGACACCCTCCCAGCTCCCTGAGCCCCATCTCTCACCCCACGGCCACTCCTGGGGAACCTTTCCCCACACGGCTCACCTGCCCTGCTGCAAGCTCACCCCTCGGTGCCCGGCTGCCTGAGCCAGGCAGGGCCGGGGAAACACAGAAGACGGCTCCGGGATGGGCACTGAGAGCTGCTGGTGGCAGCCCCCAAAGCACGTCCCAGCACCTCGCAGGCACTGTGCTCAGCACTGGGCCAAGCTTGAGACTGTGTGGGCCAGCCACTGCCAGCTCCCCAGTTTCAGCTGGGAGAGACATAATGTCACAATGCTTTGCCTGGTGATGTCACAGCCCACCAACCAGTTAGAATCAGGTTGCTGGGGGGGTCTCTGCTCCCCATCACACTCCATGAGTTGCAGGGATACAACCTGTTCCACCATGGTCTTCTCCATGGGCTGCAGGGGAATCAATCTCTCTGGTTCATGGGGCGCCTCATCCTTCCACCTTCTTCACTGACCTTGGTGTCTGCAGAGTTTTGTATAATCTTCTCATGCCTTTCCATGGCAGCAAAATCTGCTGCTTTTGGTTTTTTTCTCCTAAACATGGTTCATGTATGTGCAATCACAATTGCTGATGGGCTGGGCCTTGGTCAGCGGTGGGTCCATCCTTGAGCCTAGCTGGTGTTTACTCTCTTGGGCCTGCAGAGAGCTTCTAGCTGCTTCGTACAGAAGCCACCCCTGCAGGCCCCCCCTCCTCTTCTAGAGTCTTGCCATATAAAACCACCACAGTGTTCTTTGTTGCATATTTTAAGAATGCTTTATTAGATTTATTACTATATTTTTGAGGTGGTTATTAATCATTCTTTTGCTATTGTTAGAGACAATGCAATCCTTGTTTTTAAAACATTTATGATGTTCGATTTTCACTATTTCCTCTTTAAAACAGGTCCTCTACAGTTCATTTTAGAATGTCTTCTGGGCAATGGATCCAGACTTGCAAACCTTGCAAAATAAATTATGCTGGTGACTACTGCAACTTTACAGAAAGCTTAAGATTGAGCCTATGTATGAAAATAGATCTTGTATTTCCAATAGCAGTTTTTCTCATTTTAACAATAAAATGTTGCTTGGAATCAAAATGATACATGAATAATATAAGATTACTTCCCTTGATTATTTTTTGTTTAGTTCTTGTTTCCTATCAGTAATTGTTAAGTATATGACTCTATGCATGTACCTAGAAGGTCACTATTGCTTTTTATTGAGCTATTTTTCTGAAAGATTTTAACTATCTCTACACAAAAAAAATAAAAAAACCTGACCAAACTAGCAATCCCCAAAACTTTCTTAAAAGAAGATTTTATAAAAAAGAATGCATTAAAAGTTCTGTACATGTATAATTGGACTGGCGCTGGGACTGGCTTGCTAGCTACCTGTTGATGCCTTTGTGTACTTTGGCATTGAAACTCATACAGCTGTGGAAGACAAGTTTCGTAGCTCACAACTTAGGATTTGAATTTGCACAACAAGCTGTATGGGGCTTTTACTTCTAATAATTAAGTAACAGTAGCAGTACAATACTTCAACACGTGCCATTTCACTGCAAAAAATTCTTGACAATTAATTAATCCATGTTTTACAAGATACAGTGTGTAGTTCCTAAGAGGATAGGAACAGGTACAATTTTATAATTTATTTTCACCTACTTTGACCTCTTGTTTATACCTTGTCTGCTTCAGGATTTCTCATCTTAATGTTCACTGTCATGAGAGAGGTGTGAATACTGTTAACAGACCTCAGCTACACATTTCTTCAGTGTGTAACGGCTGTTGCAGTGTTTTCAGTACATGGTATACAACTACAGAAGTACAATGCAGTATCCTTCTGCTCTGTCAAACATTGTCTCCCAAAGAAGCCAGTAGTTTGATCTAAGAGCTCTGTAATCACATTGTTGTGGTTTTTGGTGGGATAGAGTTAATTTTCTTTCTAGCAGTTGATATAGTGCTATAATTTAGGTTTAGGATGAGAATAATAGTGATTACACACAGATGTTTTTAGTTTTTGCCAAGCGGTCAAGCACTTTTCAGCTTCTCATATTGGCCTGCTAATAGGATGGGGAGGAGGGAGGAAGGTATGTGTGCCCAAGGATCCAGGAGGTGACACAGCCAGGACAGGTGACCCAAACTGGCCAAAGAGATACTCCATACCATATGACATCATGCTCAGTGTATAACCAGGGGCTTGGGCAGGAGGCAGTTTGTCTTGGGAACTAGCTGAGTGTTGGTTCCAGGTGTCGAGAAATTGTTCTGTGCATCATTTATTTTGTATATTCTTTTATCATTATTAGTAGTCGTAGTATTCTTTTCCCTTTCTGTCCTACTGAACTGTATTTATCTCAACCCGTGATTTTTACTTTTTCTCCCTATTCCCTCCCACATCACACTGGGGAGGCTGTGTGGTTCTTTTAGCTGCCTGCCAGGTTAATCCAGAACACACTTGCAGAGGAATATGTCACTTAGGATATGAACACAAGGAAAAACCTGTGTCTGGGCGCTAGAAAGACATCTTAAACTGCCTCTTTATAACTTCATTAGAAGAGGAAAATCTAGAGAAGAGGACAACCTCCCTTTCCTTGTTTCTTCCCAACATTTTAGCTTTTCCTTTGCAGTTAATACTTAACTCTGTATCAACAGTGCCACTTGGCAGTTTTCTTTGTGGTCACATTAAAAACAAATGAAATGCCCCATCACACTCAACTCTTAAGTGTTCTATCAATTTATCTAGTGTAATTATTTCTTGCAAAGGACTATGTCAGTAGGAGATAATCTGCTTCAAGAGAAGAACAAAAGACGACCTCACTACTGTATTTGCCAACAGAATATCAAAGGATTAGTGGTGATAAGGGGTTTGGCTAGGGACAAGAAAAAAACCCCACAAATTCTCCCAGCCTCCCGCTGTTAGGAAGTGTCCTATGATACAGGATATGTTTTTCTCTACCTGTACAGACCCTCTGGTGTATCAGGTTTGGTCGTGCATGTGTGTGGTGTCTGACACAGAATCCAGTCTTACTGAGGGTGTGATTAAGCTTGCTCCTTGGTCCTTGTCTCATTCATGGACCCCGGCTGAACTGTACATAAACTGATAATTGCTATGTGAGGCGTTTCACAGAGAAACATTTTCAAGGAAATGTTCTGTAGTTCCTGGCTGTGTTTCATACAGCTGTGATATATACATAGCTAGGTGAGATAAAAATGCGTGTGTGTGAAAATTGTATCAAAGCTATGGAAAGAAACTCAAAGTGAACTTTTTTATTTTGGCGTGGCTTAGAATAATAAGCTAAAAGAAATATTTAGTTTTTTTTTTTTTTTTTTTTTGTAAGGTTCCATTCAGTACATTTTATTGAAATCCCATCAGAAAAAAACACCCTATGAACACTTTAATTCAGTTTTGCAGTTTACTATTTCCTTAGGGCTTGGACAATGTATTTGGAAGTTCACATACCCTAAGTAAAAGACTAGCTTATAATTTTTGCAATAATGGCTGATTAAGACTATGTTCTAAAAGCGGGACCTGCTTCCTGGTTCCCATGAGTAAACTGGTGTCTTGGACACATGGTGACTCCTTTTGCCAAAAGCACATCTGACAGCAGGTAGGACCAGAGCAGTTACCAGGTTCTGGTAGTCTGCAGAACCAGGAAAGGTGGTTGTGCTGGGGAGCAGCTATAACTTCCCACACTCTCCAGGGTGAAGACCTGCCTCATATATTGACTAACCGAACTACACTGGGGGAGAGCAATTCAGTAAGTTATTTTATCTGTAGCTTTATCCTATATGTAGCAGAGGAAGGGTTACCAGAGAATGAATATTCCTCTTTAACAAGATAAATCCAGTCCTTTTAATGAACTCTTCTACAGAGACAAACTAAGATATGAGATAACTCCTGTTTGTTCCTTATGCTAATTAAAAAAGAACACCTCTGGCCTTGTGAAAACAAAGCTGATTAAAGAAAAAGCAGTAAGTCAACTTGGAGTTGTGAAGTACAAATGGTACAGAGCACACAATGGACATTAAGTCAAAACTGAACAGTCTTTTTAGCGAAAAGTGAATTTGGCTTTGGGCTTGCCTGTGACTTTTCCTGACTCTTATGTATTAAATACATATGGGATATGGAAATTCAAGAAGTGGGAATTCACTGAACAAGCACAAAAACCCCCTCTGTTTAATTAAAGTAAGCAGAGTAGAAAACCTTTCTCCACAAGAAAAATATTTTAACTGGTTTATTATCTTTGCAGGTATTTATTCCAGTTTAAGTCTTATGAATGTTATTCCACTTTGGAGGCAATGGATAAAATGTTAGGTTTTACTCATGTCTTCTGAGTATGACAAGCTTTTAGGAAACCAATATTTCTTTTGTCAGACTTTCATCCACTCCATGGTATTCTTGGGAATTTCTGGAAATTTTTCTTTATTCAACTTTTACAGTACTTCAGAAGATGCAGGTTTATTTGTGGAAGAAAATTAAAGAACAATTTAGTGGGCTTCTGATTAAAAATTTCAAATATATTTAAGAGAGTAGTGGATACCAAACATTAATTTTTGAAGGTTAATAGAACTCATTGTATACAATTGTAATTGCTTCACAACCCCTGTGAGTATTGCATTCAGAACTGATACATATATCTGAAATACTGGATTTTAATTAAAAGTGCTATAGTTTGTCCACACTAAAGTGTACACATACATGTGTGTATTAATGGTGGTAAGATAAAGAACCATTTTTGTTTTTATATAACTTAAGGTAAAAAAAACAGAAGACATGGAACAACACAAAATGGCAGACCTATCTTACTCAAGTTGGAAGTACAGACCCATGCATTGAATAAAAATTTTGTGGCTGTAATTATAGCTATATCTATATGAGCTGTCTTATAGTGTCTTTGGTCACCATCAAGCAGTGTGGGAATTTGCACCTTGGTTCAGTTTTAGGACAGAACTTTGCACAAGTAAATATTACTTTTTATATCCCCATCTGGCTGTGGAACTGAGCAAACAAGGCACACTGATTTTGTCAACTTTGCCCAGAGTATGTGATTGTGGTGACAATACATCTTTGCTGACCTTCCTGTAGCACCTTAAAGGGATAGAGTAGGTTCTTCCTTTCTGAAATGCTTAAGACCATCAATTAAGTTCCCAAAGATCTTCCATGCAATGATTTGCAGTATATGTTATTTCAGTGTGTTATTTCTTCTATTCAGGATTCCCAGAATATATAGATATATTAAAAAATTATAAAAATATCATACTGTCTTTGATCATTTACCAGAATTTGGAAAAATTCAGTGGAAGCAAACACTATATGTACCTTCATTTTCAGAATGGCAGTAATAGGACAGTTCTCACAAGGTTAGAGAAGACCTTTGAGATCATTGAGTCCAACCATATCTATTGTCTACTAAACCATACCTCTAGGGAGCTCATCTACCCATATTTTAAATACATGCAGGGATGGTTACTCAACCACCTTTCTGGGAAGTCTGTTCCAGTGCCTGATACTTTTCCCAACAGTTATTACCTAACTTTTAGGTTATAGGCAGTTTTGTCTTTATTCAGGCAACAAACCCCACCCCCCCAGTTTCCCACAGTCAGTGACTGAATATCTAATTACTCTGCTGTTTTTAGTTTGTTTTGCAAGGATGGGGGGGGGAGGGGAGTGAGGGAGGGATGGTGGAGGGGTGGGTGTCAGGGTGCATGGGTGTCTTCTGTGAGAAGCTTCCCACAGGGCCAATACCAGCCATCTCAAGAATGGACCCACTGCTGGCCAAAGCTGAGCCAGTTAACAGTGGTAGCGCCTCTGGGGTAACATATTTCAGAAGGGACAAAACCTGCAAGTGACAGCTTTTTGCCTCCAGAGAAAGAATATGTAAGAAACTTTGCTGACATCAAGGTGAGTGAAGAGGGAGGGGGAGGAAGTGCTCTAGGCACTGAAGACAAAAATTCCCCTGCAGCCTGTGGGGAAGACCATGGTAAAGCAGGCTGTTGCCCTACAACCCACAGAAGATGATGGGAAGTAGAGATTTCACCTGCAGCCCCATTGATGTCCCCATGGTGATCAGATGGAGGCAACATGAAGTACGCTGTGACTTGGTGGGAAGCTCACATGAGAGCAAGCTCCTGGCAGGACCTGGAACCTGTGGAAAGAGGGGACCATGCTGGAGCAGGTTTGTTGGGGCGGACTTGTGACTTGTCACTTGGAGGACTATGCTGGAGTGGTCTGTTCCTAAAGGTCTGCACCCCATGGAAGCCACACTGGGGCAGTTGATGAAGAACTGAAGCCCCAGTGGGCAAGAACTCACACTAGAGAAGTTCATGGAGAACTGTCTCCCATGGGTGGGACCCCAAGCTGGAGCAGAGGCAGAGTCCTCCACCTGAGAAGAAAGAAGTAGCAGCAACAACATGTGATAAACTAACTGCAACCCCCATTCCTTGTTCTGCTGTGCCATTTGGTGGGGGGGAGAGAGAGAAGTCATTAATAAAGTTGATCCCAGGAAGAAGGGAGGGGTGGGAGACGGTGTTTTAAGATTTGGTTTTATTTCTCATTATCCTACTCTGTTTTCATTGGGTACTTTCTTGGAAGGGAGGGGCGGGGGGCACGGGTTGGTAATAAATTAGATGCATCTTATTCCATGTTGAATCTGTTTTGCCCATGACATTAATTGTGGAATGATCTCTCCCTGTCCTTATCTCAACCCTTAAGCCCCTCAATATATATTTTCTCTCCTGCCTAACTGAGAAGGGGAGTGATAGAGTTGCTTTGGTGGGGACCTGGTCTCTAGCTAGGGTCAACCCACCACATTGACACCATGTAAAAACCAAAAACTCAGTGTGCTTAGACCTGCTGGAAAGTGAAGGTTGATTAGATATGTACATAAATTCAAGAAACAGTCTGAGAATGATGTCCTTATGTTTCTTTGGCCTTCCTTCATTTGAAAAGAACAGCAAGTTGAAAACAGAAAAATCCTCCCAGTACTGCTAAAGATAAAGAAGTGTTATATGATTTATCAGCTTCTCCTGTGTAAGAAAAATATTGGTAATACCTTGGAAACCAAGGAGACAGCTTTTTTGTTTATTTTTTGATTTAGTTTTATTCTTTCCCCCCTGCCACCCATAAAATACAATTGACAACAATTATAAAATACATCTAAAATACAGCATTTCCATCAAAATTTAACCGCAGGTCTGGAAAGCAGTCCTGAATTTTACTTCAGAAATTTTGCATTCTAAAATACCACTTATTGCTCTATCAAAAATGTGGGTTTAAGATTAATTCCTTGTTGAAAAAAGGGATATAAGCCAAAGAGGCAACATATTATATATATAGTATTTATTTAAAGAAAAAACCCAAAAATCAAAGTCAATTTTCTATATTTTTCTTCAGTATATCTGTGAAAAATGTAATGAATGGTGAATATTGTATATAAAAAAAAGTTTCTTGGGGAGGTAAAGCAGTAAAAATTTGTTAATAATTTGGGTAAAATAAAAAGCGGACCATTTCAAACACTGAGATATAGAATATGAATATTTTAAAGCAGAAATTTCCATTTTTGAACTGTAGAGGGTTTTTTGTCTTGAAATTTTAAACGAAAGCTTTTTAGGTTTAAAAATTTTCATTACATTTTATTACATGTAAGTCCAGCGTATTTTTCATTTAAACCCAGGCATTAGAAAGATTCACTTTTCATTCATGCTGAATAAATTTCTCCTAAAAAACTTGTCTACTTTGGAGTCCTAATCATGGACAAACTTACCATGTGTTGTACTGGAAAAACAAAACATAAAAGCAATGCCACTGATGATGTAGAAGCTAAATAATAAATAGAGCAATCAGAATAAAGAGCAGAATGCATGATTAGAGACTTAAATGAAGACTGTTACATTGTAATTTATAAGGAGCTTTCATCAAAACAACTGGAAGAACCTTATGCAATAACATATTAAGATGCTCCAGAAATATCTATAGTAGAAAGTGGAGAGAAGTTGTCCTGTTATGTGTCTTTTGATGGTCTTTTACTTCTCAAAAGTTTCAGTTCTTATTAGATTTAAAAAATAAAATTAAAAAATGACAATAATATAGTTGTTACATTTTGTTTAGCAGGAGGGGAAATGCCAGCACAATGCAGAAAGAGCTGCAGCTGTAACACTCATCAGAAAATATTTTGAGCAGGTGGCCAAATATTGCCGTTTAGCAGAGTCCATGAAGTCCCTGAAGGACACATGTTGTGGACAGACAAGACCTAGTTGCAAATGACCAATGCAGAGGACAAGAAAATGCTGCCAGCAAAAGAGAAAAATAACTGTCTCAAAACAAAGGGCTGAGAATGTAGCACAAAGTCTTGGTGTGGTCCAACAAGTTACTAGTTGCATAGTAATGAAAAGCAAAACAGCAGTCTCAACTCAGAGAAAGGCGATCTGGGAAAGGAGCATACAGTAAGCACTGAACAAAAATGGCAGCCCAGAAAAAAGTGAAGGAGTATTTTTTCTTTACCTTTTATAAACTGTAGGAGAGCAGCATTTCCTTCAAGTGATGGTCTATGACGGGGTTACAGTGCTGGTGAACAAGGGAAGAGCAACTGATGTAATCTACCTGGCCTTGTGCAAAGCATTTGATGCTATACCACATGACATCCATGTCTCTAAATTAGGCACATGTAGATTTGATGGATAGACCACTTGGTCTTGAGCACTGCCACGCAGTGCTCCTCTTCCAGCTGGGACCAAACCATAAGAAATTTGCACTGTGCTCTCCCATTAGTGGGACAACATTCAGCTGAGGACTGTGACTCCTTGCCACAGTTACGTGGCTTATTAATTTAGAGGCCTAGAAGAGCATGCACAATTGGAAGATTTGAGATTATTTCTGTTCCTAATTTTTTTTTGTGGTTTTTTGAGAGGCTGGTTTTTGTTTTGGTTTGGTTTTGGCTGAAGTTTCCAAAGAAGCCTAAGGATGAAGGGATCCAGTTGCATTTATTGAAAGACTTTTTATCTAAAGAAGTCACATACAGAGGCTGTTAGGTTATTAAGTTGAAGCTTAACAAGCTTTGCTGCTGATGGATATAGGTGCTCAGCTTGAGCCTGAGTACATTTTTTTTGCTATTCGCTATATATTCTGATTACTCAGGATTTCACTATTTATGATTTCGTAAAACAGGTCTATGCCAAGCTCTCATCACTGTGAAATGAAAACTTGAACTGAAATGAATGTGAATTGAATGAAAACTCAAGCACAAATCTGCAGATGGATTTATTCACTAAAGTGTAAACTGCCTCACTGTTCTTTGGATTGTCAGTTGTGAGGCTGGATGATGATTTTTTGAGCGTCCCATTCCATGCCCTGGAGATGCTAAAGGGATACAAATACAGAGAAAGGAATGGAACAGCATACAGGAAAACAAGAGAAGTAAGAAAAAAAAACAATAGGAAGGGAAAGAAACAGAAACTGAATTGTATCTGAGCCCAAGGAAAAGACTTTCCTCACACTGCATGCAATGATGGTGCATTATTTAAGTTAAGAGAATATTAAGGTTATTTATTACATGAGCTATTTATTTTCTTTCCAGTCTAGGTTGGTACTAGACTGCAACTCAAGGTAGGATTCAGTCCTATCAAAAAAATACATTTGATGCCCCAGGGGTACAATTAAGATGAAGGAAATTTAGAAAACTCCAGAAGACACCTTCAGCTGCTCGGATTTCAATAGATTTATTGTGGCCTTTTTAAGACTCTCCACAGCAGTATTTCAATAGTCCCACTGCCTTGGTCAGCAAACTCAAAATGGTAAAATTATTGTCACCTTTACTGTAGCATGACTACTAGATGCAGGTCTCTCACTACATTGTTTAGAAGCTGTCCTTTCAGAGAAGCCAGCGGAGCTTCTTTCCTTTCTGGAAGGAAGCACAGAAGAGGCAAGGATTATTCTCTGTCACTCTAGTCTGCTTTAATAGGCAGAGGAAAGGATTTCTTTCAGAATCATGGATCCCAGCAGAAATTTTCTCTGGGTGCTGGATCTATGTCCTGTGTTAGTATTTGTACTGTCACCGATAATTGGTATTTCAACTATATTTTGCTGAAAATCAAGACAATTATTTTAATCTCTGCTAGCATATGTTTGCTATGTCACTACAGGTAAAAGAAACTAAAGGAGGGCCTTGTCCTCAGTCTCCATCATCTGCACATGGTGATCACTAGTGGTTAGTCGATCATAAACTGCATGATAATTAGCAAATATTCTGTTGACAATGGAGGCATGAAGAAGTAGGAACAATCTCATTACTCCGGATGTTTTTATCCAAGTTACTGTGGTCCTACATCTATCATAGCACTCCTGATTTCCTTACTTCAGTGTGCTTAATAATTAGGCGCTATAATATATAGAGTTTACTAAAAGGCAAATGTATTTGAGATTTTCAGCTAGAGTCTTCCTTACACTGAAATAATATCTATCATCTGTACCTGAAAAGAAGATAGAAGGTAGAATGAAAGGAAGCAAAAAAATATAGCAGTAGTGACACAGTTGCTCAAGAGGTAAAGAAGAGAATATGAAAGTAGTATTGATTAAAAAATTAATAGTAGAAGGCATCAAAAAAATTAAAAATTGTCTTCCTTGTCGCTAAATAATGTAATCGACATGAAAACAGTGGAAGACTTCATTGTTTTTTCAACATCCTTGACATTCCATTAGCTATCCAAAAAGGCTGCGTTTGTTTTTAGAGTTGATAAAGATAACAGCTTCTAAAGGGAATGAAAATTATAACTATTTTCACTGCAACCCAAACTGGATTTTCAATCAGAAATGTACATGTAGAAAGTAGTGCTTCTTTAATCCCTCTTTCTGAAAGATTTTGGATGTGTATATGGGAAAATGGTAAGAGAAGCCCGGCGGAAAGGGATCTGGAGCTGCTGGTGGATGCTCAGTATCAGACAGCAGTGCGCCCTGGAAGCCAAGAAAGCAGACTGCATCCTGGGGTGCATCGAACAAAGCATAACTAGCCACTCAAAATTGGCGATTATCCTGCTGTGTTGATAGAATCATAGAATCACAGATTGGTTTGGATTGGAAAGGACCTCAAAGTTCATCTAGCTCCAACCCCCTGCTATGGGCAGAGACACTGTCCACTAGCCCAGGTTGCCCAAAGCCCCATCCAACCTGGCCTTGAACACTGCCAGGGAGGGGCAGCCACAGCTTCTCTGGGCAACCTGTGCCAGGGACTCACAACGCTCACAAGGAATAGTTTCTTCCTAAAATCTTACCTTAATCTACCGTCCTTCAGTTTAAGGCCATTCCCTCTTGTCCTATCACTCCATGCCCTTGTAAATGGTCCCTCTCCATATTTTCTATAAGCCCCTTTAGGTACTGGACAGCTGCAACAAGATCTCCCCAGAGCCTTTTCTTGTCCAGGCCAAACAAGACCAAGGGGTGATCCAGACCTCTGACCATCTTTCATGACCCTCCTCTGGACTTGCTCCAACGGGTCTGTGTCCTTTAGCATTGAATCCTGCATGCAGTTCTGCACCCCACAATTTAAAAAGGATGTTAAAGCACTTGAAATACTTCCAGAGAAGGGCAAAAAGGCTGGTAGAAGTATGGAATGCATATTCTGTCTGGAGCAGATAAGGTCTCTGGGTTTGTCTAGGCTGGAGAAAAGGAGGCTGAGGGGTAACCTCATGGCTCTCCATGAAGAAGGGAAGTGGAGAGGGAGGTCCTGAGCTCTTCTCCTTGGGATCCAGTGGCAAGGCACATGGGAATTGCTTTAAGCTGCATCAGAGGAGGTTGAGACTTGATGCTAGGAAGTGTATCTTTACTGAGAAGGTGGACTAATGCTGGAACAGGCTTCCTAAAGAGATGGTCAATGCCCTGTATCTGTAGGTACTAAAGAGGCATTTGAACAATAGGTTTCATAACAAGCTTTAACTTTTGTTCAACAGAGAAGCTGTCACTAGATGATCATTGTAGGTCCCTTCTAGCTGGAACTACCCTTCTCCTTACCTATCCCCTTCCCTTTTCCCTCTCTTCTCTTCAAATAGCTTTAATTTTAAGCAACATATTTTTTAGGTTTGTTTAAAGAAGAAATGGATTTTTTTAATAGTGGTATTTATTTTCCTTGTTCTTCTCTAACTCAGATATTTTCAGTCATATTCTACATACTTAAACCATTTTTTCTTGAGTCATTTAACACCCACCCCCCATTAAGGTCAACGCATTATTTGGGGTTATGTAACATTATGTATTTTAGTACCTACTTTAAAAATATGTGCATTGAGAGATATGAATTCTCATGTTGCACTATTTTAGATCCAGTTCCTGCACCGTAAAGGAAATTTTTGTGGAATGAAGATTTTTGGCTCCTGTATTGGGGGGATTTATGTAGCCAATAGTGTACAGAAATATTTTCAAAATAGCAATTTAAAGTTCTTTTCCTGATGCTTAAAATGTCTGTTAATAGTATTTTTAATTAATATTAGAAAGCTTTTGTTTAAGCTGTTTAGTTAGACAGGCTCCTAGGCGCCACACATATGGCTAGCAATATGTTTCCCAATCTTGATTCAGAAATGAAAGAAATTGGCCTGTCTGTGAATAATGCGTACTTGTAATGAAGCTTGATAAGAAAGGGTGATGCGTATACACCCACTTATATAGGAAAAAAAGCTGTTAAAACTGCACAGATTTTTCAGACCTCTTGCTAATCTTTCATTGTTTGATTTTCTATGGTGTGTGTGAGAACCTCCAAATGCCATTTTGATTTTCTATAGTGTTTATGAGAACCTCCAAATGCTATACACTGTTAATTCAGTCTGATCATAACATGAGGTACTTTGTTTTGCTCACATGACAAGGTATTACTGCAATTCAGTGAGATGACCAGCCTTGTGCTAGAACAGCTTAGGAGGTATGTAGCAACTTTAACAAAAAGTGGAACCAATGCAATCTTATTTTCACTGAAAGACTTTGAATTTGCTATTTCTACTGGAAGCTGGTGGTCATATATATGGACATTATGACCATACCCTAATGTCATTAAGTTCTTGCAAAATTCACATTGAACTGAAATATACCCTAGAAGTCTAGGATTGTCTTAAAATAATATTTGATTAAGCATTAAAACAATATTTTATTTTCTGTTAAGATATTCCCTATATTTTGAGTAATGTACCTGAAGACAAAAGCACGGTCTCAGGACATACACATTTTTAAACATTTCTCTAATTATCTGTTAAGAAAACAATGTACCTATATGCTCATATCTGCTGACTAACTATTGTCAAAAATGGAAATGAAATAATAGAACAAACTGGAATACAAGAAAGTAGTTACCAAAGTAATGTATATCAGGTTCCATCTCCTGTTATTTTTAAAGGATATGCAGTAAAACAGGGTTTTCTGCAATATACCTGCCTTGTAAAATCAAAAATGGTACTTTGATGAAGCAGTGAAAGAAATCCTACCACAATTTTTTGAGTTATTTACATTTTCCAAAGCAACCTAATTGTGTTTTCTTGACTGATTTCTTACTGTCATGGTTTAACCTGTCAGGCAGCTAAAATAATCACACAGCCTTGTCTCATTCACCCTCCAATAGTGAAATGACAGAGAGTATCAGGAATAAAAGGTAAAACTCATGTGTTGAGTTAAAGATGGTTTAGCATGACAGAAAAGGAAGAGAATCGTACTACTACTACTACTAATGGAAAAGAAATATACAAAACCAATGGTGCACAAACAATTGCTCATCACCCATAGACCACGGATGCCCAGATAGTTCTGAAATCACAGTCTAAACCCCCAGTCAGCTTCTCCCAATTTGTATAGTGAGCATGACGTCACATGGTGTGGAATATCCCTTTGGCCAGTTTGGGTCAGCTGTCCTAGACATGTCCCCTCCTGGCTTCTTGTGCACCCCTGGCCTCTTCACTGCAGGGCATGAAAAGCTGATAAGTCTTTTGAGTTGGTGCAAACATTGCCGAGCAACAACCCCAATATCAGTGTGCAATCAACATAATTCTTCACAATAAATCCAAAACTATACTCACTACTAGAAAAAAAGTAACTATTCCAGCCAAAACCTCTTAATGCCAGCACGCTTAACAAACCAAAGGAGGAAAGAGATGGCTGATATAGGAGATTGTCCTTTAAAATCCCACTGCAGATCACAAGATAGCTAGAATGAACTGCAATCAGATGAAATTGTTAATGTTCCTCAAACAATTTACTCCCTTTCTCTGAGAGAATCACTCTGCAGGAGAGATAAATTGCTGAGAACCTTGGAGTGCTGCCTTTTGAAAGAGCCTCAAAATGGTGGCTATTTGTGACAATTAGCTTGATTTACTTACAAATTAAAGATCTGTTAAACTGACGTATGACCACTATGAAGCTAAAAATCTTCATGGTACCTATGTTCTTTTCCTTTCTTTAAGCTGGTTTAGATTAGGAGAGCTTTCACCTATCAAGAACTAATTGAAAAGTATAGAAGTTTACAAGTGTAAATGAATAAATCAAACATATGAAAGAAAGGGAGTGCAGACTAAGAGGTATTTTAGGTGTTCATTTACAAATCATTTGTCTCAGATGTAGTTTGAATGAATGTATCAGCAGTTCCAACACGCTATACCTACCTGTTTTATTGCTACTGACTTTATCAATCATGAATACCCTGAAAATTGTCTCAGATAATAAAGTTTAGTTTGAAAGATGCAAAACCTCCCCAGAGCACACAGAAGGCTCTGCTCTTTCAGATCTTGAACCAGCACCTGTATGTGATGGTTTGGTACTTAGCACCCACAAAGGGTAACTCTTAAGATGATGCATGAGCACTCCAGATAAGAAGCTGTATTGAGTAATAACAGCACTAGGCACTTCCACTGTTTTTAATTATATTGATTTCATTACTATTATCTAATATACATTAAATACATAAGTTTCAAAGCTAGAACTGAAAGATACATGTTAACATTCTTTCTAGATTTAATTCACAGAATCACAGAATCACAGAATTACGAGGTTGGAAAAGACCTTTAAGATCAAGTCCAACCGTTCCTGGCCTTTAGCTTAACAAAAGCTCCTCTGCAACATGTGTTTTAGAACCTCTTAAAGTTTTTTACAATTCATTTAAAGGAAGTAGTTAATATAATCTAATTCATAGATGTTACAATAACTTTTCTAATTTTGCAAATAATAGAACAGTCAACAATATATTGGGTGAGTGTTTTTATCAATACAGAAGATCCCAAGATAATATTAATTGTAATAAAAATATTTTATTGAATTAATTAATTAATAATATTTTCTCTTAACAAGTGTGGTCCCCAAGATAATACTCAAAATGAACTCTGTAGCCATGTAAATCTGAAGCACAGTTAGTATGAAGAAAAAATTTCTTCAGATGTATCTAGCTGATTGAAATATCTTTCCTATGGATTATATACCTAATATGTATATATTATATTTTTGGCGGTTTTTTTTTTTTTGTGTGGTTTTGGGGTTGTTTTGTTGGGTTTTTTTGTTTTTTTTCTATTATATTACAAATCTGTCTCTTCTGGATAATTGCCCATCCATTCCACTTTTATTGAAAGCAATGGCTTGTTATGATAATTGCATGATTATGTGAATTTAAAGATAATAAAGCAGAAGTGAATGTTCAACCAATCACAGCTGCTCTGATTGTGTATATGTAGCCAATTAGACATGTAATTAGAAACATTGAAAATGAGGAAAAATTTTTGTAAGGCAAAATAACAGCAAGTTTTTTTTTTTTGACACAAAATTATTGGCACCAAATAAATGTGAAAGTACTTATGCAAATACAGTATTGAGTAATTTCTACATTATTTGTTTCATTAAAAAGACAAAAACAATTCACCATCATATTTAATAATACTATGTATTCATAAATTAACCCAAGAAGGTAAAGAAACCAGAGGGAAAAAATCACCAGAAATGTGGGAATGCTCTTGGAATACAAAATGCTTCTGGTTTCATTGAACTCTAACTTGTCTGCCAGTACTCAAAGGATTGCATGTACGTCAGACATTGGCTCTGATTAACACTTGATTAAAATGTTCAGTGTCTGGCTCTATTGATGTAAATAAATGTTCTAATCACTCACAAGGATGGGGAATTTAGAGAAAATTATAACTCCTTCCAGATTTTTCTTTTACTTCACTACAGCTGATAAGGAAGATTCAACTCTGCTCTTCCTTTCCTTCATGCTTAGTTCATAAAATCTCTTTCTCAAAGTCACTTGAGGCATTGTATGACAATGGAGAAAAAGGGAAGAGGGAAGGGAAAGGGCAAACCAAGTATGTAAACCATAGTGTGCAGAGATTGGTGGTCTGAATCTGATTATTTCTTGGAAATGAGATCTTATACAGCCTAGTTGTTGTCACATGGACAATTTCCTTTGGGATCTCTTCAGCAATGATTTCAAGGATTAAACAGTAGTGACTTTACAGCTGAGCTAGCAGGAGTTCTGTGGGTAAAATGCATAGAGACAACAGAAACATTTGTTTCTTGAACAAACTGGAAAACTGGGTTAGAGGTTGGTATTAATGGAAGGGCAGAGATGACAAGGTTTGTACTCTGAGTCCTGCAAGAGCATAGTAACAGTATGAAAAAAAGCTGAACGACAAGAGGATGTTGTTTTAATTTGCGGCACTTGACTAGATCATAGAGGAAACCAAAGTAATTATCCTAGTTAGTCAGTGGAATGGGCAACGTGCATGATGTTGACAACTGTTAATTAGACAGGTGTGTTGTTAAAAAAGAAAGGATCTGATATACTGGGCTGTTGGTGAGTTTCAATAAATTCCTCAGTGTAAGTTGTGAAAGAAAATACAAGCTGTTTTGAATGTACAGTTTGAGAATGCATATCAATTCCATTATCATACATAAAATGTCACTCACTAAATTGGTGATATTTAAAACTAGTTTTATGCATTACAATTTATGTATTTAGTATCTTTGATTCGCATAGTTATTTCTGAACATATGTTCCTTTATTACAAATCAGCACTCTCTCCTCTCAAAGGCTCAAATGCAAATCATCTCTATACCACCAGGACCATTTAATATACAGAAGAAGCATAGTTTAAATATTTGTGCAATTGAAATTTACATATTTAAAACATTATGGAGATATTAATTTATATTTAGTTTGCTTTTCTTAGTGTTCTGTAAGTTTATCTTCTTCTTGCTGTCATATGTCATGGAGTTACATTCTCTGAAGTCAATGGACCTGATCCTAAGCTAATGGTGTAATTCTCATTTAACCAGTGGGATCTGGTTAGAGTCAAATGGGAGCATGATGCAAATTTCTGACAGCAGAATGTGGGCTTTAATTATCTCAAGAATGTTAAGTTTTAGCTCATGTAAAACAACCCCAACCCACCCCCCCACGCTCCTTAGGATGGTTTTTTTGTGCACTTAGAAGCATTATGTCACCTTCTTCTAATGCAGGAGCAGTTCTCCTAATTCAGGAGTAAAGTTTTTAGCAACTGTACAGATTGTTCCCTGAAAAGGAGACATTAAGTCTTGGAGACAAATGAAATTTTGTACCTCAGGCAGTAGTGCTAAGAGAAACAGTAAGCTGGATTTAGAGGTGAAAAAAAAAAAAAGGAGCAGCAGAATTTAGGGAGAGATCCTTGTAATTACTGACCAGCTGGCTATCTCCAGCCAGAGATTTTTCACTAGAGAGACTCCATTTGTGTCCATTTGTTCCTGTCCAGCCATGCTCCCAGAGAAGTCTTTGCTGGCAGAAATAAACAGGAAAAGAAGCGGGCCAGGAAAGTAGCTTCTGAGTTCTGGGAGACAAGAGACTTGTATTCCTGCTGAAAACTAACAGGAGTTAATACCTGTCTTGCAGAAATCAGTTGCTATAT
Source organism: Porphyrio hochstetteri (assembly GCA_020800305.1). Classification (NCBI taxonomy): domain Eukaryota; kingdom Metazoa; phylum Chordata; class Aves; order Gruiformes; family Rallidae; genus Porphyrio; species Porphyrio hochstetteri. The sequence continues at coordinate 29,687,066 of CM036938.1, forward strand.
GAGGACTCACCTACAAGATGAGACAACTAAAAAACATGACTGGGGCATGTCTCTAGTTTACACTCCCATTAATGTCAGGAGAGAAGGTACTTACTGATTCATAGGAGCATCTGGGAATTTTCTCATTCTCTGTGGAGTAGAGCCTTGGGTCAGTGGCTACTCTATTTTTTCTCTCACATTCTTCCTGTGCAGTTGAGAGCTTGCTGGAGGCACACCTGTTACTAGCTGATAAGGAGATTTCAGCTTGGGATGGCTGCTGACAGGATGTGTAAATCTTATTCTGTATAGTGAAGCTGAATGTGAGAGTTCCTACTGAAGGATTAGTGGGTGTTAATTTTTCACTTTTTGGTTGTTTTTTTTTTCTCTCACAGTTTAACGCAAGGCTCACATATGAACCTGGTGTTTCCAGCATTTGGAGGGACTCTTTTACACCTAACAGTAATAAGGAACCTTGGTGGTGGTATTAGATGGCTGCTCAATGGTTGGGCATTGTGGTATGACCTTGAACTGCTGAGAGGGCCACTGCATAAATTTGTAGGCTCTGCCAGACATCTGTGAATGTGCTGAAGAAGTCCTCAGGGTAGAAATGCTGGCATTAGCCTACTTGGAATGTCTCTTTAAATGAAAGCAGCACATATGAGAACGAGGAGGTTGTTCTGCTTTCCTTGTACTTGGTATAGGCTCAAGGCTGGAATGATTGCAGTGCACAGAGTGACTGAAAAGCTGTTTGTCTTCGAGGGAAGATAACCACAGTCCATAATGTAGCATTATTAAATAGTTATGAAACACATTTTAGCCTGAACCATAGGAATAATATATTCAGTTTGTAACAGGACCTTCTGCAAAACAGCTCACTTGCATGCCTCCAGTTTGTGTGCTGTAACCCCTATGTGCCCTTATATATACCATAAGTGTATAGTAATTTCTTTGCTTGCCTGTCATCTTAAGATCATTGAAACTACTATAAAAACAAGTTGATGATAGTAGCCACTTCCATTACTCAGTGAAAGATTTAAAAATAATATTAGCTTAAGGAGAGGAACGGTATTTAAAAAAAAAAAAAACACACAAACAGAATGACTATTAAAAATGCATGTATCACTTAAAAAGTGTACTGTGGGTTATGAATAAAAAAGGAAGTATGAATTATATCCAGATTTACTTGTTGTTTACATGCACTTTGTTGGAATGTTTTGAGTTAAGTTACACAAAGTTTGATGAAATAAATCAGTTATGGAAAAAATTAGCCTAACAAAAGCACTCTTTGACCAGCAAACATTGCTGTAATTTTTTATGGGTTCCAGGTAAGGAAGGAATGCTCATACAATTGAATCCCCTGAGGAAACTCAGGGGAAATAAGTTTTCCAAAAGAAAGCCCGTTAGATAAAAGTGTATGACCCAACAGCCAGGGCTGTGAGTCCTGGAGGAAAAATGATCAAATGTTGATAGCAAAGCATCTAGGAATATAAAAGATAGAGGAGCCAATACAAGACAACAGTACTAGAGAGAGGTTTCAAATTTCATTCTGGTGGAGATAGAAAGACATAAGAAGTCCTAGAGAATACCCAAATTAATGTAGTTCCCACCAGGATTTGAAAGAACAAGTTTCAAGGCCCTTTACCAACTCAGACACTTGAGTATCCCCCTGATCTCACAGCAAATAGTTTTACTATCTGACTCATCCAGAACCTCACTGTCTGCTGCATCTGGATAATCCATCAGCAAAGTTTTCACCAAAACCGGAGTATAGGTACATGGAAAAGTCATCTGGCTATTTTCTATACTTGGTAGTTCTGCAATATTGAAGATAGGTTCCTCAATAATCATATTTATATTTCTGCAGTGTTGATGTTAAAGCACTGAAAAGCATTCTGCTTGTCTGATAGGTCTTTTAAATGGAAAAAAAAAAGAAAGATAATTGTGAATGATGCTTATTTATTTGAAGGAAACACAAAAAATTTTAACCCCCCCCCCCCCCAAAAAACATTACTATATTTTAATATATTTGTAAGTTATACATTTTCCTTATGGCAAGGCCGGTGTCACAATAAGAGAAGATCCTATTTATAGATCCCTGAATTTGAAATCTAAACCCAGGGGGCAGATCTTGATAAGAAGAAAACAGTTTATAAAGAGCTTTCAATCTAATTTCTGCTGAGATGGCAAATTCTGATATAACATGCATTAAGTAGGTATGTCAAGCATCATTGCCCACAGAAATAACTTGAAAAGATTACAAAGGATCAGATAATTAGTTAAATAAGTTTTTCATACATTGTCTGGGACCTTGGGTTTGTGGGTGGGTTTTGGTTTTTTTTTTAATCTACAAGTCTTTTTGTGAGACATGGGAGTAAATGGAGAAACATTTTTTTTTGCAAAGCCCAACACAATGATGAGAAAAATAAAAAATGCACTAAATTCAGAATAATCATTCTCAGGTGTGTTAAAGTAGCTTTTATAATTACATTATTACTTTGGCAGCAAGGAGAATAAATCCAATAGTGAATAGAGAATAAAAGCCAATAGTGACAAAATATTTTATTTTGATCTGATTAAGCAGGTATCTCCATAGTTGTAGCACAGGAAGGAGACAGCGAAGAAGATGTATAAATCTAAAACTGTGTAAATTTATCTTTCCTGTAATTTTGCCTAATCTCCTGTACATCTTTGAAACCCTAGTTTAAATGTAGGGTTTGTGCAATCAAAAATTTGAGATATGTTCATCTTTTGAGCATCAGAATTGCATTTTCAATCCTACTGAATGAAAAAACCCACAAATTTTCTTATCTTCAAGTCAATTTAAACAAGTTTAGGTTTAGGACACAATGTATGTGAGAAATACATGAACCCGTCTCAGACTTTCATGAACTGTTTAATAATAATTTTAAAAAGATTCACCATTTAGAAAATTTCTAACAGTTCTACAATACACTTTCATATTTCCTTACAATAAGTGCAGAAATGCTGTTAAAGAAACGAAAACATAGACATATTTTCAAGGAATTATTCTTATTTTGTGGAATGCTGTAATAGGGTTTGCTGGCATCTTTTTCAAAAACATTAGTCAATGTTTTCCTGATCCTGAAATGTGATACTTATTGCTATATATCTTATAATTTTTATAGTGGAAGAGACAGCTATGTAATTTAAGAACAAAACTCAAGAGATCAGTCCTTAGGCAACTGGAAACACAAATAAAGGAGTCCAATTTTAGATTAAGCACTGTATTTATTTGATAAAAATAGACTTAAATAGTGTTAAAAGAACTTGTTTCCATTAAGTAGTCTATGTCTTGCCACTTTTTTAAAAAAGCCCCCAAAACCTTCCACCTCCCCCCCAAAAAAAGAAAATTCTACAAGCCCTTAGTTTTATATTTTGTTACTTGTTTCCTCCTCTCCAATTGTTTGAAAAAAAAGCAGCAGAGAAACAGAGAACAGCTGGATACAAAGTGAATAAACTGGCTATCTAAACTATTATGGGAAGTAGCATGGCTTAAATATAATCATTACACGGGTTAGACTAACAAAGTAGGGATCAGGAGGTGGTAACTTTCAGGTTTTGCACATACCCTCTCTCCCAGAACTGGCTTGTGTGCTAAGCCCAGTTCCTTCCCTTGAAGGGAAGTGGATGCAACATTTATGCAAAAAAGATGAGAATCTCATTGCTGTGTGAATCTCTGATTATGGCAATAGTGGTTGATCGCTCATAAATACTGCATGAGGTACTGCATTCACTTCTGAAAGGACCAAAGAAAATGAACGCGTCAGGGGTACCAAGCCTTAAGAGGCTTGCTACTATGGCAATATAATGAAGTTCTCAATTTCAGGAAAAAGAATGAAAAAAAGATTGCAGAATCAGCAGGGAAGTAGACATCAGTTTTACAGGCCTATGTAGCCTGTAATTTCAATTACTTTAAATTGATTCCTGACAAACATTGTGCCCTATAGAATTCATAACTTTGTTTCAATATGTTATCTACAACTTCTGAACTTAGCTTATACATGTACATCATTTCGGGTTTTTTTGCTATCGATCAACCATTAGAGATCTTTCAATTTACATGTGTCAAGGATGTGAGAAGTTAATTAAAAGTGCAGATGAATCCAAGCTCTGTGATTATATTTAAAATCACTCTTTTAAATTAAATAGATGCAACTTTACATAAAAAACTGTACAGCTAGTTCCTGTCTAAATGAAGTATCACCTCATATCAGCAAAATTAATTTGGAGCAGCATTGACATCTAGAATTTTTTGTTCTGTACATGAATACAAATTAAATGAGGGGGTTTCAATCAAAAAATAGAGGAAAAAGGAAAATATGTATATGACACTTTGAATAGCTGGAATATTGCTTTATAAAGTAATTTCATTGTTTATACTCATTTTGGGTATTATTATTAGATATTCTTCCTTCTCCTCTCCTGCCCTATCTACTCATTACTGACTAAATGTATTCAACTTCAAAGAACTTTTGCGAGACTAAATCAATGTTTGCTTACAATTTCTGATTTTCTTTCTTTTCCTGTGGAAAACATTTCAGAAATTGGTGTAAATTCTCTTATTTAGGCTATGTGACCAACATTTGTTGCCCTCAGAAATGTCACATAAAATAGCATCAAAAAGTTTGTCCAACTGAGGCGTAGAGTACTTTGTCTTGGACTTCCATAACATTGGATTTACACCTTATACTTTTGAATCAACTGTTGTATTTCGGTGCTGACATCTTTCAAAATGTTTCTGAAAAGAGTTGACAGTTATATTTACATTTTGTAAGGATGTGGAAAGCAATCTGAATTTTGCACAGTAGTACTTATGTTAGAATTCATAACACTTCTATGTAAGAATATGATAATTCTTTCATTCCTTATTAGATTCCATTTTGGGATCACATACTCTCACTCTATTTTGTTAAACTTGAGAAGAGTTACTTCACATTTTCTGTATGTTCTGATTTACAGGTGAATCCATTTCACTGGGCGGTAAGAATGAATTGTATGGTATATTACATTGTTAATAAAATAATCCAAGGTCTCATGGTTCTTTCATAAGCTCTTTATAAAGGTAATATTATAAAGAATAAAATGAATAATGTGAAGACCAGCCAACCTGAGTCCCTACAACTCATATATTAAACATTCTATTACTTATCTGAACGGAAATGGGAAAACGGAAAATATAAACCCAATTAAGAAAAAGCCTGATATCCTTATATGAACATGAGAAATAATTTGCATAAAAATGCAGTTAGGAATCAGGTTAATTACCTGATAAGCAAATGTCTCCCCAAATTTTGTCCAAGAAACATTTCAAATATTTTTTTATCCACAGTGAGATATGAGTGGACGTGAGCTTGGATCTACCTCATTTAACTTTAGACATATAATTGAGGTGTATAAATTAGTAATGTAATTACTGTAGCTCCTTTCTAATATTACTTGAAAGAATTAGACTCCTCCACAAAGCAAGTAGAATTTTCGGTAGCCTGCAAACTTCAAGGGAAAATGGAGTGACAATCTCCTTAATGAAGATATGTCATACACGTGTCTAAGCATAGATGGCAGGAAATATGGATATTCAACTGTGGAAAAATTTGTAAAATCTTGTCAAATCTTTCATTTTCCTATGTCAGCAGATTTTCAGTTTCAGTAACTAGAGGTGAAAATATGCAATTTAAATATTTAAACACAGAAGTCTACTGAGGTTAGGAAAGTTTAGGTCCATGACAATGCCATACTGACAACATGCCACTGAGGAGTAGAAGAAAAGCTTTTACTTCAATAGGGGAAGAAACAAATGTGCAGAGGTTGTTTCTAAAATGCAAGGAAGACAAATAAAAGCAATATAGTAATGCAAAAAATATAGTAAATACTTCATATGTATCATATACATTTTAACAGCATCATACTTGGTTACAAGTGCCAGCTCTTGTTTAGGAGTATTTCAGACATAATTAAGAAAAGTGTCTTTTTCTTATCTAGAAGGAGCACATTGTTTTACGGGTTTAATCATCTTTGAAAGGCTGTTGATGTGGTCTACCTAGACTTCAGCAAAGCCTTTGACACTGTCTCCCACAGTATTCTCCTGCAGAAGCTGGCAGCCCGTGGCTTGGATGGGTACACCCTCGGCTGGGTAAGGAGCTGGCTGGAGGGCCGGGCTCAGAGAGTGGTAGTAAATGGAGTTAAATCCAGCTGGCGACCGGTCACGAGTGGTGTTCCCCAGGGGTCGGTGCTGGGGCCTGTCCTCTTCAATATCTTTATTGATGACCTAGATGAGGGCATTGAGTCCACCCTCAGTAAGTTTGCAGATGACACTAAATTGGCTGGGAGTGTGGATCTGCCTGGGGGTAGCGAGGCCCTACAGAGGGATCTGGACAGGCTGGAGAGCTGGGCTGAAGCCAATGGCATGAGGTTCAACAAGAGCAAATGCCGAGTCCTGCACTTTGGCCACAACAACCCCAGGCAGCGCTATAGGCTTGGGGCAGAGTGGCTGGAGGACTGTGTGGAGGAAATGGACCTGGGGGTACTGATTGATGCACGGCTGAACATGAGCCGACAGTGTGCGCGGGTGGCCAAGAAGGCCAACGGCATCCTGGCTTGCATCAAAAATAGTGTTACTAGTAGGAGCAGGGAGGTAATTGTCCCCCTGTACTCAGCACTTGTGAGGCCGCATCTCGAGTACTGTGTTCAGTTTTGGGCCCCTCACTACAGGAAAGACATTGAGGCTCTGGAACGCGTTCAGAGGAGGGCTACTAAGCTGGTGAGGGGTCTGGAACACAGGCCTTACGAGGAGCGTCTGAGGAAGCTGGGATTGTTCAGCCTGGAGAAGAGGAGGCTTAGGGGAGACCTTATAGCTCTCTATAACTTCCTGAAGGGAGGTTGTAGTGAGCTGGGGGTCGGCCTCTTCTCCCGTGTAGGCAGTGACAGAACTAGAGGGAATGGTAGCAAGCTGCGCCAGGGGAGATTCAGGCTCGACATTAGGAAGCACTACTTCTCAGAAAGGGTAGTCAGGCACTGGAATGCACTGCCCAGGGAGGTGGTGGAGTCACCAACCCTGGGGGTGTTCAAGGAAAGACTGGATGTTGTATTGAGGGATATGGTTTAGTGGGAGCTAGTAGTAATAGGTGAATGGTTGGACTGGATGATCTTCTAGGTCTTTTCCAACCTGGATAATTCTGTGATTCTGTGAAAGTATAAGAATTTAAATTACAGGAAATGATTTAGAGCACTCACACTAGATCAAATCACCAAATATTTGAGGTTTGAAAAATCTTGTTCTCCCATCCATGTAGTTCACCCATCTTGATAACCTTATGTAAGAATCAGTAGTACAGCAATTTTATTTGCAGAAAAGTTAAATTTTATTTCTAGAGTACTCATTATAAATGAAATGTGGTAGGCATTAATTGGGGACTTACAGGTTTGGGAATACTAGCACATAGGGATAAGACGGTGTCGTGTTTTAGGCCCAGCTAAGAGCTGAGCACCATGCAGCCGCTTGTTCTTTAAAAGGGTGGGGGTAGCAGGGAGTTGAGGGAGAGGGAAGAAGAAGGGAAAAAATAAACAAGGAACCAAAACCTCGAGGGTTGGGTTAAGGATAGTTTACTGGGACAGCAGAGAGATAGATATAATAACAATAACAGGACATTATAGCAAAATATATGAAACTGTTGATACACAATGCAGTTTCTCACCAAACCGCAATCTCCGGGCCGTACAACTCGCAGCTGTCCCAAAAACCCAGACTATCCCTGAAAACCATGCGTCCTGAAGCTGCCTGCTGCCTACTCCCCTGCCACCAGCAAACCCTCCCCTCCCCTCCTCTTCCCAGCCCCCACCCCCTCCACCCCGGCTTTTATGCTGACCATGACGTAATTGGCATGGGATAACCCCTTTGGTCTGTTCAGGTCACCTGTCGTGTCTGTGTCCCCTCCCTTCTCGTTAGTAGGGAAATATGAACAACTGAGAAGTCCTTGACTGCTTGGAAACATCACTGTGTCATCAGCACTGCTCTCATCCTAATTCCCAAACAATTAACTCTTTCCTAGCTGAAACCAGGACAAAGGCATAGAATTACTTTTGCTCTAGGCAAGATGTAAACATTTTCAAATGTAAGCACAGATGCCTTTTTTCCTGTTTTTAAAAATGTTTAAAAATACCCTGCAGGTTTAAGACTCACATGCATTTTTATCTTATAAAACGGGTTTTACATATGATGAATAAATAAATTAAAAGAGGCACAAGAAGGTGAGTATACAGAGATTAGCTAGACTAATGGGTAATTGATATTTGATGGAATTTATATGATGTCTGATAAACAAATCTATTTGTAGAACACTCACATCATAATAGTTGAAAGTAGAGAACCTGATACTTTCACAACCCCCTGTTCTGTGTTTGGACTGAATGAGCATAAATATGGGAACCATAAAGCCTTAAATATAGACCCAAAGGAAAAATCTACAGTGGTCTGAACCACAGCTTTTTGCCTCATTTGAGGAATAAATGACACATACATTATGAGAGGTTATTCTGAACTATTATATTATACACACTCATTATGTGGTAATTTTCTCTGTTTTAAACTGATACTAGCTTGCCCTTATCTTATTCAGTCTAAAATTGACATCCTATCTCACACAGTTGTCTTTGTAAATTAACAACAGGTAGCAATGCATTAACAGACAATGGTTAATGCATTGAAAGCACATACAAGTGAACTAACAGACATTTTGTTTTCATATGTGGAGGAAAACATGACTTTTTTAATATGAAAACCCTTCAGTTTCATAATAATTACAACAGGGGTCCAGAAATACAGAAATAGGCACATCAGCATAAGACAGTCAGATGGAACTTATTTTTTTTTTTCAGTTAAATAATCACAACATAGCACCTTTGATAAGAAAGTATTTTCAAAGCGGAATTTTTGGCAGAAGTCAAATGATAGAAAGCTACCCCAAAATACCTAGCAGAGAGCACAACAGATGTGAGACAGGCAGAAGAGCAGGGTCTTGGTCACATGCAGCTCAATTACCTTGCCACTAGCTAAAGAATCACCTCTTTCTTCTCATCAGAATGACATTTTTTTTAATATCTTCTAATACCTGTTTAATTATCTCTTAAGAGGAATGCCTCCAAAGGGGGGACGGGGAGGGCATTAAAAGGGTGAAATCCTTTCATGTTAATGTGGGCAAGGTAACTACCAGAGATGATGTATTCTCAAAATCAAGTCTCTGAACTAAACAAAAAATCATATTTGTAAATTCTACAGTATTAGCAATTCTCATATCCTGTGATACCATCTATGAAAACTTCTAAAATTTTCTGATCTGTTCATGCAAAGTTTTTTGAAATGTCTGTCAGTTTTATAGGGCTTCCTGTTTTCTATCCAGTTCTAGATAAAAGAATTCATTCCCATGGAACTGCCTTGAAATCTAATAAAGTCCATTTTCAATGAACTAAAGCTTGCTTGGTTGGGTTCTCAGTCAGAACATACAGATGTGGTGTCTGTGCTGGTAAATACAGTAAAACACATTCATCTTATTTGCTGCCATTCCTGGTTTGAAATTTTACTTCAAGTAGCTGCAACATGTGGAAAATAGAAAGATGTTTCAGAGAGGAAGTTGAGTTCCTAAGCAGAGTGCAGGCAAACAGGCATGTGCACACAGCATTCTGATGGCTATCTGTCAATAGGAGATAGCTAACACATGTGCAAGGAGTTAGTGTGCAAGGTTTTGCAACCTCTAATGCTGGACAAATAAAGCTACTTACTATTGTGCCTCGTTTCCACATGTCTCAGTGGGTGCTGTCACTTACCTGGACCTAAATGGAGAAATCTGTATTGCTGCCCCACTAAAAACAGAAACAGTCTCCAAAATTACAGAAGTTTTTGATGTGGTTTATGACATTTGTGTATGTAGATATACATGTATATAAATACATTTATACACACACAATATTAATATAATCATACTAATCATTGTGACTTTCATGCCAAAATAGTTTTCTTCTATGGCTTTTGCCTGGAGGACATAAGGGATGCTCAAGTGACAATCCTTCATGACTAATGAAATTGCTTGTGCTTTTGTTTAAGCATGATATTGTGGGCTTCTAGTACTTAGGTAAGTGTCTTCTGTATAAAGATAAAGAAAGCAGAGTTATTCCTTTGTTAGATGGCACTAAACCCCATTCTGTGAGAATATATAGAAGCCCAGAAATACCGCTGACAAAGCATGGGAGGTTCACTGCACGTTACATCCTTGTCTTGTTGGCAATGGAAATAAGGAGCTCTTGAAAAGTAATCCTCTCCCACAGTGGAGAACAGCTGTAGAGCTCACTGGCAGCTCAGGGATTAGTAACATCAGTGTAGTTTGTGGATGTGTTGTCCAAAGTCTCATAGTCTGCCCAGGTGGGGAATTCAGAAATCCCAGGTGGATATATGTTAAATAAAAACAAAACCATTTTTGTCTTAATATTGTTCTTCATTGCCTAGATTACTGTAGTGCTTCAATGTTGTGAGCAAGTGCTTTTGAGGGGCATTCTTGTTAGGTGTGGAAAGATCATTTTTTAATTGAACCAGTGGAAGGGTTAACTCTGGCTACTGCCAGATACTTACCAAATTGCTATCTCTCTCCTCCTCATCAACAAGACAAGAAGAGAAAAGAAAATTAAAAAGTTGTAGGGCGATATAAGAATAGGGAGATCACTCACCAATTGCTGTCGTGGGCAAAACAGACTTGACTTGGGGAAGATTAATTTATTGTCAATTAATAACAGAGTAGGATATTGAGAAATAAAAACAAATTAAAACCACCTTTCTCCTATCCTTCACTTCTTCCCATGCTCAACTTAAGTCCTGACTCATCTACATCCTTCCCAATGAGCCAAGCAGGGAGATGAGGAATGAGGGTTGTAGTCAGTCCGTAACAGTTCACCTCTGCCAGCCTCTCCTCCTCACACTCTTCCCTTGCTCCAGCATGGGGTCCCTCCCACAGTATACATTTCTTTATGAACTGCTCTAGTTTGGGTCCTCCCCATGGACTACAATTCACCTGCTCCTGCACAGGGTCCCTTCTGTGGCCTACAGTTCATGCCAGGAATCTTGTTTTGCCATGTTATCTCCAGTCTGCAGCTTCCCTTAAGAAGTTGCATTGGTTCTGCCATGGGGTCCTACAGAGGCTGCAATGTGTATAGCTTCTCCAACATCTTCTACTATGGGCTGCAGGAGGAAAACCAGCTTTACCATGGTCATGGAATCTCTGGTCTGGAACCTGGAGCTCCTCTTCCCCCTCCTTCTCTGACCCTGATATCTGCAGGGCTTTCTCACGCGTTTTTCTCACTCCCCTCTCAAAGTGTCTGTGCGCCATTTTTTATGCTTTTTGAAATATGTTATCACAGAGACACCACCATCATCTCTGATGGGCTCAGCTTTAGGACGTCATGGGATCACCTTGGAGCTGGCTAGAACTGGCTTCATCTGACACTGGGGCGGATCCTGGTGTCTTCTCACTGAAGTCACCCCCCTGCAGCCCCTTCAGCTACCAAAATCCTGCCATAACAGAAAAACAATTGGGAAACATTGCTTTCATACAAAAAAACATTTTCTGCATTTTCTTAATTTGTTGGAAAAATTATTTTGAGAAAAAAAAATCAGAGTAGAATTCTAGGCACAGTACTTAAGCAGGATATGGTCAATTTGGATCCATAGGAGTTTTACCATTGCATCTAAAATGCGCAGTTTTAAAACTGTGCTTGGAAGGTAACCAGTTTCTCTTTACTGTATCTGCTTTACAATGAATGTTAGGCATAAGCAGGATGATCCCATAATGATATATTTTTGGTATATTGATATATTAGTGATGCAGGTAGTAATAATATATGGTAAATATAAAATGATCTATACTATTTTAACATTCTTTGACATAGCATCTACTCAAATTCTTCTTAGTTCAAATGTTAACATCAGAAAGGTTACTTTCTTCTTTTTTCAGTTTTATATTGTTTTATAATTCTCTATCATGTTTAAAATGTTTAATTATAAAATGAAGAAGTAAAATATTACATTGGAGGAACATAATCAGCTTAAAAATTTAATGATTTGGAATTATTGTGCATGCTTCAAAGGATAATAGTCCTTAAATGAGTCTGCCTAATCTTTCTTGCCAAACCGTTAAAGATGGAAATCATTGGTTTACATATTCAAGTGATTATGAACAAGATCAAAACTCTGGCCTATTCCCTAATGGAAAACACTAAGTTAAATTCCTTTTGGCTGACATCCCATCTTGATCTCAGTGGAAGGCCCTAAAAACAGAAGCAATTTTAAAGAACAAGAACAACTTAAAGATTGACAATTCACAAACTTCTATTTTGAGAAACATCAATTTTTCATTGTATTTATTCTTATTTACATTAAAGTTGAACTATAACGCAAAAGCCAGTAGAGGATTAGAAATTCTAAATCTTTTAGAAATAATAGTCTATGCAAACGTGGAAAAGGAAATAAATACAGAATAAAGCAAGGGCCGATGTTCCACCATACTGTTTTTACAGTGACTGCAACATGGTAAAGAAATACTGAATTTATTTGGATTGATCATATATCTAATACTGAGAACAAGCTTGCCTCTTATTTCACAGAATCAAGCCTGCAGTATTTTTGTTCTAGGCTGTACCTTATAGTAAAAATATTGGGTGCAATTATTGTTTTATTCCAGTGATAGAAGTGGTATGAAAAGATGATATAGGTATGTTTAGTGTCTCTCCTTCTCTTTCTTTCAAAACCACTTATTCACCACACTTCTGGGGAGAAGTTATATGTATGAGAGCTAAGATATTGTTTGGTTCTACTGCGTATAGTATAAGCTCTAAAGTTCACAGATGACACCAAGCTGAGTGATGCAGTTAATTCACTAGAGGGAAGGGATCACAACCAGAGGAACCTCTACAGGCCTGAGGAATGGGCCTGTGCAAACCTCATGAAGTTCAACAAGACCATGTAAAACATCCTGCCCCTCTTCACCCGTGTTGGGGCCATCCCCAGTATCAGGGTGGATAGAAGGATGAATGGATTGAGACCAGCCTGTGGAGAAGGGCTTGGGGATACTGGTGGTTGAAAAATTGGACATAAACTTGCAATTTTGCTTGCAGCCCAGAAAATGAGTTATATCCTGGGATGAATAAAAAAAAGAATGGCTAACAGGTTGAGGGAGTTGATTCTCCTCTCTATTCCACTCTAGTGAGATCTTAGCTGGGATCCATAGTACAAGAAAGACATAGACGTATTGGAGCAGGTCTAGAGAAGAGCTGTGAAAAAGATTGCATGTATAGACCATCTCTTCTGCGGAGAGACATTGAGAGAGTTGTCCAACCTGGAGAAAAGAAGACTCTGAGGAGACCTTTTTATGGCCTTTCCATATAAAAAAGGGGTTTAGAAGACAAGAAGAAACTTTTTACCAAGTGACAATGTAAGTGACTATGATTTTAAACTGAATTTTAGTAGGTTTAAATTGGACATGAAGGAATAAAGGTTTTGCATTGAGGGTGGTGAGACACAGAAAAAGGTTGCTAGAGAAGTTGGGGATGCCCCATAATTGGTAGTTTTCAAGGTCAAATCAGATGGGGCTTTGAGGAACCTTATTTAGCAAAAGATCTCCTTGCTCACATTGGGGAAGTTGGACTAGGTGAACTTGGAACGTTGCTTCCAACCCAAAACATTCTATGATTCTCTGATTCTCTGGTTAATTACTTACTGTACAGTCAGAGTTTTCAGCTGTGGGGGCATGTACAATTGAGATAGACAGTAAAAAATGCAGTGAACATATTAATACAGCATTTGTTTAGATTCATCACCACCTTATTCACCATGCTGGACCTAATTTCAGGAAAAGGTTCATCACATGTCTCTGCTACTCCTTCCTCCTCAGGAGGATGAGTCCTCACACTCTTCCCCTGATCTAGCATGATATCCCTCCCACAGGAGACAGTCCTCCACAAACTTCTCCAATGTGACTCCTTCCCACAGGGGCTTCAGTTCTTCATGAACTGCTCCAGAGTGGGTCTCTTCAATGGGCTGCAGACCTTCAGAAACAGACTGCTCCAGTGTGGTTCCCCAGTGGGGTAACAAGTCCTGCTGGAAAACCTGATCCTGTGTAGGATCCTTTCTCTACAGGCTGCAGGTCCTGCCAGGAGCCCGCTCCAATGCAGGCTTCTCACTAGGCCACGGCATCCTTCAGGTGTCTCCACCTGCTCCAGTGTGAGGTCCTACTAAGGCTGCAGATGGAATTTCGGTTCTCCATCATCTTCCATGGGCTGCAGGAGGACAACTTGCTTCACCATGGTCTTTTCCACGGGCTGCAGGGAAATCTTTGCGCTGATGCCTGAAGTGCCTCCTCCCTCTCCTTCTTCACTGACCTTGGAGTCTGCAAAGCTTCTCACATCTCACTTCTCTCATCAGCAGCAAAAATCTGCCACTGGTTTTTGGGATTTTTTCCTTCTTAAATATGTTATCACACAGGTGCTACCACCATTGCTGATGGACTTAACCTTGGCCAGCAGTGGGTCTGTCTTGGAGCCAGCAGGTATTGGCCCTGTCAGACCAAGGGGAAGTTTCTAGCAGTTTCTTGCAGAAGCTACCCCTCATCCCCTTCCCCTCCCAAAACCTTGCCACACAAGCCTAAAACAGCTTGCTTAGAGAAGAAATTGTTTCTGTGCATTAGGTAGACTGAGGCATTTTTATCTATCTCCCACAGTGAATTCTAATGAGGCATTCTGCACACATAGGGCCTGATTTTTATTTGTGCATCATCCCTGTTAATAACAGCATCTAATTAAGACATCCATTAAAAGTCCATAATGTTAATTTAATGGAAAAATTCCAATAGACTCCATTAGGCTCTCCCTGTTAGTTTAACATTACACAACTTTAACAAATGCCTTAATTAGATGTTGTTACTGAAAAGAATACTATACAATTAAAATTGGCCATTATTTAAAATGGAGAGTAGTATTCCTGAGTGCTAGTGCTTCAATTGTTATGAATTATAGATATTTGTGAGGTTTCTGTGATTGGTTGTCATATAGCTTGGCTGGCAAACAGGATTCATTTCTGGGTGAAAAGAAATACATGAATTTTTAGAAATAAATTTAATATGTATGAAGATATATTTGTTTGAAGAAATAACTTTTTAGTTCTCTGGGAAAAATAAGATTTATTTATTAATAAAATTGCCTACATCTGATGTTATATTTAGACAGCTTTTAAATTACTGCATAACTCCTAGCTACCAAAATATATTACTGTATTCAGATGTTTATGCTGGTATTGAGATTAGGCATTTGTAATATCTCAAGTTGGTTCAATATGGACAGATATGCTGGTAGAGTGCAATGCTGAAAATTTTTCTTTTTCTATTTTAATTTTATTTTTTTTATTCAATTCCTGAAACAAACAGAATGTTATAATTGTAAATACACAAACATGTTATAAGGTAGTAATATAGGATGGCATAAGAATTTTTTTTTTTTTTAAAGAAACACATTCAAGAGAACTATAGCATCATAATAAAAGTGTGCTGGTTCGTGCCAGGCCATAGTTAACCTCCCCAAGCAGCCAGCCCAGGTGAGATGAGTTAGCCCAAGTGAGCTGAGTTATCCCTGGGCTGTTTTCCACACCTCTTTATGGGGGACATCACTCCCCCATAAAAGGGGCTGGTTGGGGAGGGGTGCTCTAGGGTGCCTCCAGGGCAGTCCTTGTGTTGTGCAACGCTGTTATTGTTGGGTCAATAAAGTTTTCTGTGTTCTCACCTGGTGTAAGGGAAATTTCCTGTGGACTGTTAGTGTTCCCCTTTCACAGTGATTTTGTCAGTAAACAGTCCTTATCCCAACCCATGGAGACTCAGTTTCTCCTCTGTGAGTGAACAAGTGGTGTGTGGTGCTCAGCCACTGTTGTTAGGACTGAACCACCACATAAAAGTTAAGAAAGATGGTGAGAGGGGAAGGGAGGGATCAGTTTCAGTAGGTGTGATATTTGAGACCTACATAAAGAAAAACAGCCTTTACAGTTTTGTGCATGTCTACCTGGAAGACCCTTAAACAGTCAGAAGAAAGTATTTTTAATGTTCTTTAAGCGAAGTAAGGAATAAAGAAGAGTAGACCTGTAATTTTGCTGTTACTGCTTTTATAAATTTCTGTCTGGGCACATGGGGTATTAATTTTATGTTACTATCACAGTGACAGCTGGATTGACAAAATAGATCACAACTCTGCTTACCACAAAATAAAGCTTTTGGAGAACTACACTAGCATATACTATATTTTTTTTCCCATTATAATGAACACATCAGTGAAATACTCAATGAATCAGCCATGTTATATATGGTGGTACTTACACTACTTCAGCTATTTTTTTTCTTTTTTTCGTGTCCTTCCTTTGTAGCATATTATTGAGGTTGCTTACATTTTTTTAGAAGCACCTGACCTAAAGCTTCAAGAGAGGCATTGCTCAGAAGCTAAATGCAAAGTAAAGATCACAAGGGAAAAAGAAAAGCCTTTCACAAATATAGTCTAGACACAAAGGCAACCGCCATCATATGCTAGAGAGTATAACTGATGATACAAACATCTAAGATGAATCGATACAAACAACCATTGCAGACCATGCTTCTTGGAGGTTTATGAAACAATTCAAATTTAGGTTAAATTTTTGTTCATTCTATTCCTTCAAGGTATAAGGAGAAAATAAATAATAAAAAAGTAAATATTTTGCTTAATTATGCTACTGTTCTGCAGTTTTTACACTTAGTAGGCCATGGCATTTTCCTCACTGCCAGGGATTGCTGTTGGTTCACTATCAGCCATTGCCAGCTCCTGAAAGGTATCTCTACTGTCACAGAATATACATAAAACTTTTGAGAAATTGATCATTTCCATCTTTCCTGGAAAACAGAAAGATATTGCCCACTTCAAACCTGTCCATTCTGGCTCAGAACAAAAAACCCAGCTGTGCTTCCACTGATGACTTGGTGCATGGCCACGTTTAAGCTTCTGTGGTATCCTCAACTGCTGAGAGTTCTAACTTCCTCTCAAAATTACTGAAATTTCTACAGGGTTCTGAAGTTTTTTGTCAAGCACTAAATTCTTTTTTGCTTTTGTTCTTTTGACATTAGGTAAATACCATAATCTGCTGTAGATAGAGGCCGTAAAAATTGTTTTAATGCCCAGTGGGAATCCCTGGACATTATAATTTCACTTTGACTTCAACAGTGTGCCAACTTGAGAAGTAACATTTCATGATCAGTCATATAATTTCTTGTTCTAAATTATTTGCAGGCAGTGCCATTCTGGTTCAATGGCTAGTGCTGATTTGACGTTCCATGCTCATTGCCAAAAAGTTTACAGTGTATCAGTTTCCTTGTACTAATCAAAAAAAAATATGACTAGCAATTCAAAGTGTTCTCAAAAAATTATTCAGAGAAATAAGCTTGCTCTTAGGATGATTTTGTTCAAAGAATGGGAGTATTTAGAGATCATCTCTTCCGAGAAAAAGAAAAAAAGATTTCTTTTCTGCACAGTGTCTACATTTAAGGACTTCCACACTCAGCCAGAGGAAAGTTCACAAGGATTCTTCGAAGAAGGTATTTAATAAAATTCTGTCTCCTTATTGACATCTGAACAACAGATAAATTTTTGAAAGGGCACTGGCATCTGACCCGATATGTTACCTTTAAACCATCATTCTGAACTTCATGATGTATTTCTTTGCTAGTGCACAGGATCTGAGCAGTATGTATGCTTTAAATGTATTAAGCTTTCAATGCTTTCTATTTGGAGCATCCAGTGTTTGTTTTTTATCTGAGCTCAGTCAGGCTATGATTTTTAGATTTAAATTTCTGAGGCTTTTAGTGTCCTGAGTTCGTCTAGGTAGGGTGAGTTCTCATGAGAAGTTGGTATAGGACACAACCAGGACAGGTGACCCAAACTAACCAAAAGAGGTATTCCCTGCCATATGACATCATGGTTAATATAGAAGGGGTTTAATCAGGGAGGGTTGGTGCAGCTCTAGGATGGTCCAGCTTTGTGATGGGTCTGAGAGTACAGTGGGGCTTGTACAGCTGTTGGTGAGAAACTGCACTGTGTATCACCAGTTTTGTATATTCTGTTGTAACTCTTCTTTTCCTCTCCCTGTGCTGTCCCAGCAAACTGTCCTTATACCAACCCATGGGGTTTGTCTGTCTCCCCTTATTCCTCCCATCCTGCTGGGGGAGGAGTGAGCAAGTGGATGCCTGATGCTCAGCTTCCAGCTGGGGCTGAATTATGTCGTGCATCTTCTATATGTGCTAGGTGCTACACGTGTACTAAAAATGTTCTAAATTTAGGAAAGTTTTTGAAGGACGTTCAGCGTAAGGGTTGGGTTTTTTTTCTATTCTTGGCATCCTTTCTTTTCCTCAGTGAACAAAAGCTTTGGAAATAATATTTTCCTGTTATAATAGTACAATCAATTAGATTAATTACTGAATTGTATGTCTTTGTTCTAGACTATATTTTTTCTCCTTCTAAACTTTTAAAATTATTCTTTTAATTATATCTTGCCTATTAAAATACCCTTGAGATTAATTTGATTTTCTTTATTTCATTTCAGCTGTTATATTATCAATGAGCTTTTCTTCAGTCAAGGCTGGCTGACCAATCGGTATGACATATATCCTTGAACGTGTCAAGATCAGGGAGGATGCAGGCATGTTATCTGGTTTTAATCTCTGCTACAGAAAAACTGGAGCTGAAGCTGGCACTATTCCATAACAATAAGACAAGATTGACTAAGAAAAGACAACAGCTAGGTATAGCTAGTTGGAATATAGCTGGAAAACGTCAGGATATGTCACACAAGTGAAATTCAAATAAAGGAATTCAGTTTCAAAGTAATATGTAACTGGTGGTACTGGCTGCTCTGTACCAAGGAGGTCAAGAGAACAAAGTGGTTGTGAGTCATGCTGAAAGAATGTGCTGGCAAAGATTAGCAGGAAAATTGTGTTGTCCCAAAACACACAGATGTGTCAGCTTAACTATACATTTCAAGCTTTTCCAAGAGCAAGGTAAGAAGTACTCAGAAGTCACTCCAATATTTGTTTCTTTTATGTTTCATAGGTTTGTATATCCTTCACAGCTGACATTGTTTTATGAATGAAAGGAACATTAAATAAACTTTCCATGAAAATGTTCTGAGCAAAAATTCATCATTTCTTTATGAACAGAACCTCTACAGCTCATGCTCAGAAGTTTACTGTGGCATTATGAAGTCCCAGAACATGCAAAGCCTTAACCTTCTTCCTGATGATACAAGCTGCTCTTGTTAGTAACCTTGGCATTTGAATATATATATCTTTATTTTTAAGAATGGGCATTCAAGAGGTGAAATACTTTGAACCAGATTGGCAGACAACTGAAGAACAGTGATGTAGAAAGTCTTTATGTGATGATTTGAACTCTTACTGGTTTCAACACAGGTAAGGGACAAGAAGTTCTGTCTGTCACATTCTTGTGCCATGTTTCTAATTTGTTTGAACAGGGTCAAGTAACAATATCACCATATTTTCTGGGAATAGACCCTCTCTGAAATATCCCTGGCCTCCTTATACTTCATATAAAGGGTGCAAGGCAATACATCTCCACCCAGGGTAGGGATTTTTATGTTTCCGCACAGGTCTATCTTCTTCCCCACCCATTTTACCCTGTAAGCATGACTCCACCTCTGAAATCTCGATATAACATGTGCAGAAAATAATCTTTTCTGATGTTTTATCTCCAAGGTTGTAGAAGAACACTACTTAATTTCTTTCTGATAAACTTTGGTGATTGCAACCTGTCAGCCAAACCCTGCCTTCTTGGACAATCAGTCAGTCAAACAACAAAATGCACCAGCTGCTCTGACTTTGAAGGGAAAAGAGTCATTCCTGAACACGAACAGGTGACTGGTCACACCCATACAGGGACAGGAGGCAGAGTTAGTATTAAAAAAGCTTTTATGTTGCTAATGGATGCTTAAGAAAATAAAGGGAAGTGATTATCTGGCCCAAAGAATTTCCCTTTCCTGATATTGCCCAACAGACAGTGAATACAGATAGTACTACAGCTCCTTATGTATGTCCTCCTTCTCTTCTACGATCACTTTCTGCTGTGACTAGTCAGTATACACAGTTCTCATTAAGATTCTCCTAATGTTTAAGGGGAAATACTTATTTCCATTAAAAAAATTGAATATCTGCCTGAAACATTGTCAGTGACCCTTAGACTTACCAACTGGATAACCAAGAACTTTTTCAGTACACAGGGTATCTTGCACCTATTTCTATTGTGAAAAGCATCACAAAACTCAGAGAAACATTTCAGAGGCAAACTTGTGAGAGAGCATTTCCTTATCTCTTAAACTGTAGACTTTTCATTGAAAAGGACACAGAGATAGGTATTACTGATATTTTTTCTAGCATGGAGAACTATTCATATAAATATAAATCGTTCATAACTACTTGTCGCCTGTTCCATCAATGTCTTTCAGCTGAGATCTGTTATGTATGAAGAAGATGTACATATGACAATAGTGATAATAACATAAACCATCATTTATGTTAGAATTAATCTCCTTGAAATTATATTTTCCACTGCTAACAAACAGTTTACTGCTATGATAACTGATAAATCAGATGGCATACTCTAATTTCAGAGGATTATGGCTTAAATGGATTTCAGAGAGGTAGCACTATATCTCCTTCATTGTTCTTTCTCCCCCAGAAGAATTAATATGATTCTCTGTGAAAGCTCCAATTTGACTCAGCAGGGCAAAAAGATGTTCCGTTCACTGCACACAAAACACCTGCTCAGTTAGTGCAAAACCAAAGCATTTCTACTAGTGCTTTGGGGCAAAGAATGAGAAACATAAGGAATATCTAAATTTGGAAATCATTAGGATTAACATCACAACTGTAACCCTTGTGTTACAGGTGAGCAGTATAATTCTCTGAGTAAGAAATATTAAAGGAAATTGAATGAATGACTATTAAATTACAATCTGCATTCACAGCCTCAAGTGTACGTTAGGAAATCGGTTTGTTTGGTATAACCACAATCATAAAGAGATTGTCTTCAGGAAATAGACATCCTGGAAGCTATTCCATAATTTTCTTAGTTTGCCAGCTCATTTTTCCATCAACTATTTTTATTTGCTCAGATGATTTGAACTGGTAGAATAATAATTGTTAATTTTCAACTAATTTCATATCACTTTAAAAAATAATTCTTCTTTTGAATAAAACAAAAGTTTTTTTCCACAGCTTTATATAATTGTTTAAATTATATAATTTGGAGCATTCTTTTAAAATTCAAACACATTGCCAGACTGTAAACAGGATAATAATATTTGGATTCAGAACAGGAATACTTTGCTTCTATGGTATCTTTTCAATAATTATGACCTGCCTGAATCCACTGGTATTTTGGAGCAGGCACAGCAGCCTAAATACATTTAATCTCTTTTTAAAATAACCAGCTGGGGAATTCACCAATATGATGGATTTTTTTTTTTTCTCATGATTTGCTGATGAACTGGTCCCTTTGAGCTTTGAGGGACAAAAGTGAACGGAGACTTTGTGTTCTCCTGAACAGTGCTAGATGTTTATCAAACATGGTTATCAAAAGAAACAGAAAAGTGATTTTAAATGACTTTAGTTTCCCTCAAGTTAGAACAGGTAAAAATAACACCAAAAGAGCAAAATAAAATAATTAAAGGTATTTGAAACAGATATCTACAGGCATTAATATCTCCATGTTGGTTATAGGAATTTTGAATGTTTATCATTGTCATGTTAACTGATAAGCTTTTCTAAAGGCAATACTTTTTTAATGATAGGAAAAGGACAGTGGTGCATGTGAACTTTTACATAGATCTGGGCCTATGTTGTTTTGGTCTGGGGCTATTTTGTTTGTTTTTTAGCCAGTGCTGTGGTTTTACTAAAGCAGATACCCTGAAAATAATGGTTTGTGAGGAAAACAATGTTCAGTTCCTTCTCTTGCCTATTGGCACATGTTAAGACTTCAAACTCTGAAAAATACAGATTTCTATTGTTCCCTATCTCACTTTTTTTAGTACAAATACCTTTATTTTTCACTGTGTTTTATTATAAAAGTCTGCTTACTTCCTCATTGATTTCAATTCACTTCTCACTATTTATAGCATGTGTGGTTTTAACTTGTCCTGAAGGCACAGCACTATATTCCTTTTGCCCAAAGGTAAAGCCAGGTATGTGCACTTTTCTGAAAAAAAAAATCATGCTCTGTAATAATGGTCTCACCCCACCCAAAAGCAAAATGATAAAATTAAGTTCTGAACAAGTGGCTATTATTATTCTCATATAATTAACGGCCCTGAGATGAGTAAACTATCAAACACAAAACTTTCAGTTGAAGATCTGATTTATCTGGTGTAGCAATTGTCCTCTTGAAGCTTTGATGAGTCATTTTAAACTATGACCTATCAGTACAGTTGGAAGTCCAGCACAATAATAACTTAATGTTGGTGGGCAAGAAATTCTGAAGCAAATGTTTTGGAAAATCTGACATGATATTCATCTCACTGCAGCTTTATACTTCTATGTTGAAGTATAGATTTCTGTTAGCTTCAGAAAGCTGAAAGGATTGGGTTCCAATGGAAGATTGATGAGACCTCTTCATTTTTCCCTACCGTTTTACCTTTATATGGATCTACAGCATTCACAGCACAGATTCTCTAGTGATTACTGCCTAACAAGTAATACTGTGAAAATAAAGTGGAAGGATAATTTTGAGTATATTCAGGAGCCAAAAGAGCCACTTCTATTATGTAGCTAATCATGCGATAATGTGTTTGCTTTGGAATAGTTTGATTATGCTCTTGTAAGAAACTCTCTTATGTTAAAACCACCATCACCACCAAAACCTAGGAAAAAAAAGAAAAAGATATTTCTGAAACTTTACAACTGTTAGCTTGGAAGAAAAAAAAAAAAAAAAAAGTAACAACTGTGATGACAAATTACACTTTTATTTTAACTAGTGTTTTTACAAAAAAGTAACTACTGTGATGAAGGGACAGAGGCTGGATTGAATCCTGAGAGGTAATCATGTTAAGCTTTAAATGTGACCAAAAAAATGAAAGAACCTCATAAAGCAAGTGGTAGAAATATAAACAGAATACAGAAAACTTCAGTGTTTTGTTGTAACTTCTGAAGACCCACTTTAAATGCTCCTAAATAACTAGTTGCAACTCTAACTATGAATTTCAGTCATGTTCAGCTACACAATAAACTCCGTATACTCATTGCTATCTGCAGATGTTAGTCAAACACAGAAAGATTATTTCACATACACACAGAGCTCTTCACTGATTTACCCTTCAGCCTTCAACTTCTTCCTGTTTAATGCACTTAAGTTCTAAATAAGTAACCTAAAACTCCCTGATCTTTCACCTTGACTCTGAGCCTTGACTGTGTTCCTCTGTCTCTCAAGATAAACTCCAATACCTCTACAACATCCCTTGTAAACACACATACACATTTATGCAGAAGCACACACATATAGGCTGGTTTCTGTCTGAAAAGAAATCTCCCTTGTGTTGAAATAATGACTGTGGGGCTGAGCCTAATGTAGAGATTCATTCCATGTGTTATGAAGTCCCCATACGTGCTGCTTAGTTGGTCTATCTTCAGAGATAGCACTATAACCATGGGAAAAGGCTTGCACACACAGGCTGGCATTTGTAGTAATTTTCCAAACTGGCAGCAGTTATATCATTGTGTATACTACATGTTAAATCCCAGAATTTGATACATACTGGACATTTTTTTCACAGCTTGCTCATTTCGCTAAGAAAGAAAAAACAACACTTGTCCTTGAGCAATGCAATTTTTCAGTTTATATAGCTTGTATGCATCCAAAAAATACTAGACAAAAGCCTTCATTTAATGCTTATTCAGAAACTGATCTCAACCCTAAAATTTTTACTTAAACATTGAATAAAAATCCTAACATTTTTTCTGACGTCATCTAGTACTAGCTGGGGCTAAAAGTATTAGTATTTTATTACTGTGTACACACAGATATATATATCTATCTATCTCCCTGATATCCCCTGTGTGTACATATATATACATCCTTGTGTGTATATATATTCATATATGTATGTGCAAATATGTATATGTGTATATATAAATATATATACACACAGAAGGATGGCTTGCATATGTCAAATTTCTGGTCAAATTGGAAGATAATTAATTCGCAAACCATGGAAGAATGTGATTTCCTACCATATTCTGCATAATTTTGCAGTCTTTATTGGTTACAGTTTTTTATATATATATATGTTGATATATATGTTGATCCAGAAAAAGTAAATTAAGTTTCCATGTGCCAGCTATGTTCTTTGAACCCAAGAATATTTCTTGAAGCAAAGCAGAAAGCTGAGTTTCTGCGTAGTGCTGCAAGAAGTCCATCAAGCAAGCATAGTCTACTTGATGTGTATGCACCTCCTTGCCCTGTTAGCTATTTTGAGGAGTGTTTTTCACTTTGGATCTTGAGTGGGTCTCTTGTTGAGGTAGTGTTGTAAATACTATAGATCTGAAAGCAGCACACACCTACAGTAATACAAATAGGAATAAAGCACTATACAGATTAGTAGACAGAATTCCACGATGACTAATTTTTCAATATAAAATGAAGAAAAATTTTCTTACATGTGCTATCTAGAAGCATAACGACATTATTATTATCACAGCGAGCTCTTAAAACAAAAGTGAAATTTTTCAAATGTGGGAAAGATCATATTAAGACATACACAATCATTGTTCTTCTATTCATATTGCTGTAGGAGCTTTAAAATTATATACAAGCACCTTAATACCAGCCTTCAACCATATCTAGGATTGCCACTAAAAAGATTACTCAAAATAAAATGAGTAATTCTACTGACAACAGGACTGCATAAAGCCTCCAAGAAATCTTCTATCTCAGTCGGTCAGTTTGACATCTGCAATATGTGTTTTGGATGGAAGCCTGCATGAATGACATCTTGGTATCAAGCCATAGTCACAGTCTTAGAATTTGAATAAATTCCCACTCTTTTTAACAAAAATATAAAGTCTTTGCCCTTTGGCAGTTGATTCTTAACCAGCACTTACTCTTTCTAGTTGCCAAGGGTATACATATTTCCAAATAATCTGTTCATAACTTCTACAGTGATTACTAAGTTAATTATGCTATGTGACAACGTTGTCAGAAGTCTTCCCATCCATTGGTTTGACCATCCTCTGACACACAGATTTTGAATTACAGAGTGCAGTTATTATACTTAAGGTTAGTTTTTGTTTCTTTCTGCTTCTAACATAATTGCAGGGCATACAAATAAAATTGTCTGAAAAGCTTTCATCAAGCATATTCCATTTATAGAAATATCCATATTTACTTGACAAATTATATACTTAATAACAATTTATGACTTAAAACCACATTAATGTTAACTTCTAATTTAAAGTATCTGTGTTGCGCAAACTGTTGACTTGATAAGCATAAGTGACCCCAGAAAATGAGAATAGCATGAAAAAGGCATGCAACTTGATATTACTTAAAAATTGACAGTTTCTTTTTGATTTAGAGCTCAGTAATTAAGCGTGATCTTTACATGTGGCTGTGGAATGATACACATAATGTTTGTATCTTCAAGTTTGAGGGAATTCTAAATTCTAGTCTGCATAATATACTGTCTGCAAGAAAATATTTAAATACACTCTCAGCTGGCAATTATTCGGACTAAAATGCAGGTATGAAACATGGGAACACTGAACTTATTGAGTTAGCCTCTATTGATTGCAAAGTGTGAAAAATAATTTGGATTCTTTTCTCCTACTCTTTAGAAATTAAAAAGACTACTTTAATCAGATAGTTTAAATGAACAGGGGAAATGTATATAATCTCCTTCAAGACAGCTGCTTAAAAGTACAAAATACTTTTAGAAATGAAGTAGAATGGGAATGAAATAAACATGTTCCTTTCATGTCTTAATTTTAAGATTATGATGCCTATTAGAACTTAATTTTCTTTCCAAATTTAAAGAAGCTTTTATTTTTAATGTTTTTTAAAATTTTACTTACATTGAGACCTGGAGATGTAAAAAAACCTTTGTTGTTCATAAATGGTACTATTTATTTTTATAGTGAGAAGACACAGAGAAATGTATGTATGTATGTAAATCAAAAACAAAGTAAAAAATAAACTTTCATGGCATAAAATATCTGTCCATTCTCTGTGCATCTCTGCATATTTTATGCTTATCTGCTCTACTCATGTTTTTCTATAGAGAGCTCTATTAATTCATCAAATTAAAAAAGAAAAAAACATTCATTTTGTGATTATGACGGAATCAATTTTAGTAAGACTGAGAAATAAATTAAAGACATCAGTGCAGTAATTAAAATGTCATTCTTTCTAATTAGTTTTGGATTTGATCAACCTGTCAGATGTGGAAGTAGACTACTAAAGAAGGGTTAAAAAAACCTGGAAGGATTTAGCAATTATAGATATTGATTACTTTTAGACACCATTGAGCTGACAGGATAAGAAAAGCCCACTTACCTCTCTGTTTGGGCCTTTTATTTCTCGCAAGATTGATGAGTTAATAAACAGAGAGCAAGCATTCACATAAATTCAGCATCTGTAATATTTGTCACCTTCTGAATTACTTGGATGAGAGGAACATCCTTTATGTGAATTCACCAGAGAGTAGCTAGCAGACCTGATCTGCAACCTGTACTCTTTCCTATGATTAATACAGTGTTGATGTTTAAAGAGGCAGCACCATTAGGTGAAAACTCAGTGAAAGGGAACTATGTTCCTTCAGTGGGACCTCCTGCCATGCTCTGTTATTTTTCCTTGTTTGTAAAAATGCATCTTGGCCTATCATTTTCTACATACACTCTAATCTTGAAAAACCCATCCAGAGCGTGCTTTCTAATGCAACTTGCTGTTTTTCTTGTGTCTTTTACTCCATTTATTTTGGTATAAAATTAAGGAAACCACTGAAAATGACGGCACATCACTGTCAAGATTAAATACATGAATTGGCATAGTATCAAAGTAACTGAGCAGATGAAATTCTACCATAACTAAGTATTGCTGCATATCATATTTTTTATACCAACAAAAGTGTAAAGAAAAGCTATGGCCTAAGGTGGAGGAAAAGGTAAATACGGAAGATAATTTAGAACGGATTTCAGTTATAGGAATGTTGTGATTAAGTTAGCACAGAAACAAACTATAAAGGACAGACATTTGAGGAAGTCAACAATTTTTTATGCTATTCAGAGGAAGCCAATGCTATTAAAATATGGAATATGAGTAGAGTCACATGAGCACTCTTAACTTTTTCATGTGGTTAACTACACCATGTGGTAAACACACATTGCTAAGACCATTTTATGGCCCGAAGTTAGGTTACACTGCAGCACGCCTGGAGTCTTCCAATTTTTTTTCTTCCTGTGTCATTGCTGAATTGTAATTCCCTGATCTTCTAACAAATTAAATTGTGTGAACCCCCTGAAAAAATAACTCTGTGTGCCTTCCTTCCTACATTCCTTCTAATCCAGGCACACCATATTTTTCCCTCTCTTTTAGGAAGTAGATAAATTGCAGCATATGATTTTCCAAAACAAACGACTACTTTTTGCACTCTTTATTTTGTTTGTTTGTTTTTTTGATAAAGATTAATACTTCAAATTTTCTCTACCAGAGGCACTGAGTAAAAAACTGTCTTTTCTCAGAATGGCTATTGTTCACAACATGAGGTCAGATTTGCCCTTTGTTAAAATGCCATTTTTAAAGTGGCCATTGCCTTTTAAATGTCACAATGACAATGAAGTGAAGCTGCACTCAAAGAAAAATATTGGCCCCTTATTTTGTCAGGAAGCTGGGAGAGCATAGAGAAAAGGCATCTGGAGACCTCAGTCCATTGAGAAGAATGGAAAAAACATTACTTGCTCAAGTTGCCATTTTTTGTAATGATAGTCCATAACCTTAATCCCATTGACCTTTATGGGATATACAGATGTTTGAAAGATGGTGGTTCTTTACTGAATTGTATGTGACTGTCATTGATGGACACATTTTCAGAAAAGAAAACTAGTGCGAAATATGATTAATATTTTAAATGTAATTTGAGATTATTACAATATTTAAGTGTTTCTTTCTTGCATGTTTAAAATGTTCAATAAATTTTCAATTTGAAATTATTTCATATAAAGTTTTAAATGCTAAATACATTCCATTTAAATGTTTCCAAAGCACGAGCACAAACAACCAAAAATAGAAACAAAAGGGAATGATCTGCTATTTTAAAATATACATTTTATACCATGATTAAATAGAAAACCAACTAAGAAACAAGCAAAAAAAGCCCCCAAAGAACAAACAAAGAAACAAAAAAAAACCCAAACAGATATGAGAATGTAGGAAACACATAAGTAGAAAGTTTAACAATAAGAAACAATATTTTTCTGGATATTTCAGACACTCTTTAAGCTTATTGAACAAAACTATTTTCTGACCATTGCTATCCGAGAACACATTAGTGTTCCCTGAAATATAAAATAACACAGAAGCATTTATACCATTCTACTCTACAAATATTTGTTGCTAGATATATATTACTATATGTCAAACTTAAGAAACTTAATTTCAAAACTACCTCACTAGTCAATTAATATGATTTTCTGAAGTTTAATTCTGTATTTAGGGAGATTTCTTATAGCTTTTAGGTAACACAACATGCTATTGTATACATGATTAAGATAAGAAAAGGCACTGATAATGTTTCCTGTTACTATTTGTCTTATATTTTAAATAATGATTTGGGAATTCATATCTGCATATTTTCTTATGTCACAGAATACTAATATGCTGTTCTCACAAATAAGTCTGTATTAGCCACAGGTTAAAAAACCTTAATCATATTTTCCTATATTTCAAGTATCAGAATACCAAGTTTTCTGAATATTAAATGACTTGAAAAGCAATACCTTTTCTACTGATTAGTCTTGAGTCAGATGTTCAGTCCAACCCTGAAAATCCTAGACAGAGCAAATCCTGTGAAATGGCTCTTACATACTGGCTTCTGACATAGATTTAGCTCTTTAAAAGGAGTTTCCTATTTAGAAAAGCAGCAGGACTTAGACTGCATCAACTCCATGCCTCTATTTTTTTCCTGTTTAATTTGCTTATCATTAACTGTATTTCTGCACAGGCCAGTTCTTTGAAAAATTCTATCTATACTATCATGCCACAAAGAAAAATGTAGAAATTTTTCACTTAGGTGGCAGACAGTCCTTAAATGGACATCCATCCTTGTTTTCCTGTAGGTTATTTGTATTGTCCTTTGATTACCACCCCTGAAGTTTAGTCTGAGGGTTGGCACTAAATTTTATATTATCTTTTTAACATGCCATAAAACGTTGTCATAAAAATGTCAGAACTTAAAGAGTATTTTTCATAGAAAAAGGAACCATATATAGGGTAGCCAATTCTGATTAATCCTCAGTTCCACAAACAGTATTCAAGGACTAAAGGGACAATAGAAATTGTCATGTTTTGGCATTAAGTAAAATGTCAGAAAAAGAGGAAGAGACTAAAACAAGTACGTTTGTAACATACAACTATAGTAACCCATGCACTGCTTCTATCAATAGGACCTAATTCTATTCTGAGTTTCTCAAAACACTTTTGCATTGCAATATCATTAGGGTTTGGGTATTTCTGTGTGACCTCATGTACATAATTATCAGGCGATATATTCTAGTGAAATAAAAATAATGGACTTGTATTTCAACAAAATATATACAAAAGAAAGAAGTGGGACAGCAATCAGTTTATGCTTCATGATATCAGCCATGCTGAGGTACATCACTGAACTTTTTGCTCTCTGTTTTTGCCTTTGTCTAGTCATATGAAATGTTGAAATCTCTGGTGTTATGTTGATGAAGTTGCTTTTCTGGACACAAGGTTGAGAAAGGGGCATACATCTGTTAGCAGGAACCTGACAAAGACTTCATTCATCGTTGTGTGTTGTCAGGAGATTTCCAGATGGGAAGCCAAATCTTTAAAAATGTTTGTTTACAGTTGTGTGTGAAAAATGCTCAGCTATTTAATTTCAGACCTTTTCACTCTACTGAGTATGCCATATATGATATATGTCTAAATGGTTTTTGTTTCACTTTGGAGTACCTACTTGTATACTTTTACAAAAAGGATTCATCCAACCCTGTTTCAAGAAAAAAATTCCAGATCTAGTAACAAGTATTGAGCTCAATCTGTTCATCTCATGTTGATGAGGATGAAGAGATGATTAACTGTCAAGGTCCTACCCAAGGAGAGGACTGGATGGAATTTCATTAAAACAGCAGGCAAAACCATCCTATTTTCCAAAGACAGGATGTTAGACCAATAAGGAAACAATTTTTAACAATAAGAGCAATTAATCAATGTAATAAGTTATCTGGGGAATATTTTAGACATCTCGAAATCAAGTTCATCTATCACTGTAAATTTTAATCAATCACAAGGTAAAGACTGATGTAGAACTATTTGTTAAGTTGTGTAATCATTATCATAGAGCTGATTAAGATAATTGAGAAAGCTTTGTGGATTTGTGAGTCTATTTTAAGCCTGTAAAGACCAGGAAAGACTTCTAGCTTAGGGAGAAAGACTTCTGTATAATTTTTAAGTATGGTCAAAATGAATATGTTCAAAATTATTGAAGTAGAAGCCTGTCTTTATCTCTCAATTCCATTTCCAGAGCTTTTGTTTCCTACAAATTTGGATAAAAAGGATTGGTGATATTAAATTTTTTGTGAGATGCTTCTTCAAAATAGAGTTTAGCTTGAAGATATCTTCTTAGCTACAACTGCAGTCAATATACGATAACTGCTACTACTCCTACCAGCTGCTTTTTTAGTAACATGCTCATGCTGCGCAGTTTCTGTGAAAAGAGCTCTCAAATGCACCAAATGCTTATACAATTAACAAAGAGAATGGTGCTGACTTTATACATCTCTGACAGAAACCTCTCATCTGAGTGATATAATCAGTTCTTTAAAGCTGTTACTAATATTGAAGAGAAATAAAGTTTATTTAAGATCCAATTAAAGCAGCAACTTCAGGAAAATAGTAAGCATGCCAAAAGGGAAAAAAGAAGGGTTGTAGTCAAAATATTCATATATTCCTTTTTCCCCAAGGTTAATCATTATTTGGAATTCTTTATCCCACAAACAATTAGCTGAATCAGATTCACAGTGCTGAATATATATTCAGCAAACCATTTTGTGACACAGCAGAATCAACTGAATTCATGCAAGAAAAGAGCAATCTGGATCACGGAAGATCCTCTCATGAAACCAAATTACTGTAACAATCAGTTCACAAATCTTTCAATGATTTTCAAGAACTCACTTTTCAGAAGTGGTTGTCAGTAGAGGATTAGGCTCTGTGCTAAGAACATAATGTCATAACATCACTCTATATGTAACTCCATTTCCCTTTTATAATTTTTTTTTTTAAATTAATTTAGGATGTAGCATGGGGTGGGAGGGGCACAGGGATGAAGGGGATGGGATTGGGACAAGGGCTTGCCCGTGCTTTACCCTGTTTGGTAGATCTAAGTAACTGTAGTATTAGAAGCTATAATCAAACCACTCCTATTTATAGGGATACCCTTCTGGTTACCCTTGCTGGAAGTATGAGCACAACAGTAGAGTTGTTTTCTTTCCCAGCCTGTGTTGGGTCTGGCTCAGATGGAGATAATGGAGTTAATTTTTCCCACATCAGCCCTCACAGTGCTGTGCTGTGTATTGGTAGCCAGCAAGATGTCAATAACACACCCATACTTTGGCTACTGCTGAGCAGTACGGGCACAGAACCAGAAGTGTCTCTCCAAGGTTCTCCCCTCTTCACCAGCAGGCTCGCTGTGGGCAAGATCTTGGGACAGTGGACCCAAAGTCACCCAAAATAATATTCTGTACCATATGACATCTATTCAACAATAAGAAGCTAGGAGAAAGGAGGAAGAAAGGGGGTGGGAGGTGGATGGGGCATTTGTTATTTACAATGTTTGTCTTCTGGAACAACTCCTACGTATACTGAAACCCTTTTTCCTGGGAAGTGGCAGGACATTGCCTACTGAAATGGGGAATATATCTTTTGGTTTTCCTTTGTTTTAACATGCGGCCTTTTGGTTTTGCTTTATTAAACTGTTTATGCTGGCCCATGAGTTTTTTCCATCTGATTTTCTCCTCTTTCTGTCCTGCTGAAAAGTGGAATTCTAGAGCAACCTGGTGTTGAAGCCAAGGTGAGTCCAGTGGTCAGGCAAGGTCAACGCACCACACTCTCAAGCTGTCTCCATGGGAATGATCCCACAGTAGTTGGAACATGTGATCCAAGCGGTACTTCTGGATCTGTGTCCTGGCTTTTCTGAGAAAAAAAAAGTATAATTTTCCAGCTCCTGATATATATGGACTTCTTGATGTCTTTGGAGGTGGTCTAGCAGTTTATAAAAAAAAATCTTCCACAGTTTCAGAAGAGTGCTCTAATCTAGTTTGTCTGCATTTTACATCAAACACATTCAGCTTTAAAGTATCTGTATAATTTATTTACTTGCTGATGGATAATGAAAATGATGCTGATATTATTACTGGGACACTTGCTCAAGAACCAGCACTGTTTTTCATCATATTTACTTGCTTTAAAGGATGCATAATTTTCCCCTTAGAATATTAGTTCTTAAAGACCATATTGATTCAGAGATAATGGTTTGTTTTTATTAAACTACAAATAGACATAAACACATTTGGAAATGATCTTTTAGAAAAAAATTCAAAATATGTGTGTCATTTTATGAATCCAAAGCAGATTCTAATTCAATGTGGGAAGCAGAAACCCAGTAATAAAGAAGGAAAATAATCTGAAATAATCACTCTCCAAATGCTGACTTGGCCAGGGTTCCTATGGTAATCAAAGGTCTTAAATTAAGAATGTTGCTATTTCTTCAAAATGATTGCTTTAAAATTCTGTTAGATCATAGTGAAGATGATGATGATGATAATGATGATGACGATGATGATGGTGATGATGCTGATTAGCTGGACAAATATTCCATACAATACTACTAAATTAAATGGTCCTGAGACCATTCATTGGTTAGCTGGCATGGCTTATCATCATAGAAAAGCACGTCATTGCTACTACATTTCCTTAGCTGCTGAAACAAGGGTAGATGCACAGAAATTGCCTTCTGGAAATGGTGCCTGGTCATTGAAAAATAATGTCTTTAAATTTTAAACCTACAAATATTTTTTGTAGTGACTGATCATGGTCAATAATGCAATTCCAGTACCCGTTGACATCCTTTACCACTGCTTTATTTCCAAGTGCCAATGTAGTCTTTGGGAATGTCAAAACTAAAATTGAAGGACCCTTAGGATAAACTGGAAATTCGTGTGCCAGCATTGGTAAATAGAGTGGGATGTAAACATCTTCCCTTAGCAATGAACAAATCACATCCCTGTGGCCTGTCCCTTATTTGAAGTGTCATGAGGTACCATGTGACATCCCCACTCTGCCGTGAAGATCACTGCCTAACGGTGATCAGATCAACCAGTGAACTTTTTGGTCAGTGTAACCTCAATTTCTGAGACAGAACTGGAGATGAGGAATTGGTAGTGGTTGATTATGGAGTCACTTTCCTGGGGGAAATCCCATGTTTCTTCAAAATTCCTCTTCAGGAATACAAATATATAGCTAGAAATATAGGCAGAATGAACAGAAGAAGCCAGAAAAATGTGTTCTCAGGGATGAGTTTCTGCCAGTGTCTGGCTGTATCACATTTCTGGATATCCAAGTTTTGCTGGGATAGGGGAAACATTCACTAGGAGATTAAAGTGTTCCTTATCAAAAAATCTTTAACAATATTGATTCAGTGAATGATTCAGAGGGGTCTTTGGCAGAGTGAGAGTCTGATCTTACACAATATTATTGCAGAAAAAAAAATGCAAATACCTTTACTGTTGCAGAAATATATTTCATTCTAAAGAAATGCTTCTCCTGCAAAGCAAACAGTAAATGAATGAAGTCAAAGGTTTATAGAACTAAGCTTTTTCTTCAGCACCTAAGAAGTTAATATATTAACACCATATAACTGTTGAGTTTAAATCAAAATAATTCTTCTATACATTAGATGAACATTTACAAAGTAAGATATTAAAATGAGATGCATTAAATTTTAAAAACTTTTCAGATCAGAAGACAATCAAAGGTTTTGAATTGTTTGACAGACAATGGAGATGGGAGCTAATTAAGCAGAAAATTAGTTTAAAGGTAGTGAAGTAGACAGCTCTAATAATTAAAAAGAAAAACCCAACAAAATTGTTACGGTCATGACATTAAAAACTGTTGCGGGTTATGAGCACTTGTTCTTTCTTAAATGTGGTACTAAAATGCTCTTGTAGGGCAAGTGCAAAGTGTATACAGGTCTGCCAATTTTCACACAAGTTAGCTGGATGTTCATAGCAGACATTAACCTTATCACTTCCCTGGGTTTTCCTGGGATGAGATCAATCCATCAAAGATCAGCAGGCTTTATCTATTATTACTTATTGCAACCTGCTGGAATGAAGTAGAATGTTGTTATTTCTAAAGCAATAAGCCATTACATTATGAACTGATTACACATGTGCTGTTTATACATGTTCTGTTGATCCTGAGTGCATATAATCAAATCACAGCTCCTGACAAAATCTGTGAAAATTTCTTTTGCCACCTGCAGAAAGGGAAATGTGAAAACATATGCAATTCTTTTTTTCCCAAGTGAAATCTTTCACGTCTTTGGTAATGTTTTGATTAGTAACGTAGTATAAAAAGAATTATCTTCAGTTTATGCTATGATTTGATATAGGATAGTATCTTACTGCGTTTTGCATGTATGGAGATAAAATGTAATGACATAATGATGTCTAAATATACATTTAATTTCTGTAGTAAATGTTTACAGAACTTTTGGGACATTTCATTTTTTCATTTGCATTCAAGGAAAGCACTTATTAAGTATTTTGTCATGTAATCTAAGATAAAACTTTTTATGTTTTTTTTTTTCTTCGTTTGTCCCACATAATCTAGAATAGCCTTATCAAGTATTACAGGATACATAAAATTAATACAGAATTTAATTTCTTTGCAGGTGTTCCTGTTTTATTTATTGCCAGTGCATCTGAATTCCTCACTGACATTAGTTACTTTGCTTCCCTACTTCTTCTCAAATGCAAATGAGCTATAATCATACTGAAAGTATAGTTATCGGAACATAGATCTACTGCTTAGTACAAAGAACAGCTAAATAGGTGTTTACATCAGATTTCACAGCTGCTCATTTTTAAATATGACTTCATGTCACTGTCTTGGTTAATCATTGGCCTCACTATATATAGAGATGTGTGTGATGCCTGTTCAGTAGGACAATGTACGTATTTGAACACTGGCAATGCTGTGTCTCTCCGTGAGCTGTATAGTGGTCTCATGCATCTATCAAATACGTATGAACGATACGTACCCCAAATTCTAATTCATGAGTTACAGTTAAAGGCCGGCATGAAACACTGATATTATTTGGATTTTGTTACAGTTGCACTTACAGCAAAAATTCATCATAGCTAGTAACTCCAGATGAGTTTTCACTGTACTCAGGAAAAGCAACTATACTCCTGTACTTTAAAGTTAACAATTCTTCATGTTCAGGCACTGAATTCAGGCTTCCTTGTCATGTATATTTTTGCCCTGTTTAAGTGATGCATACTTTACGTCTAAATACCTGCCAAAGCAAAAGAGAGATGGACCAGTTCCTGTTTGAGGCTGTGCTACAGAAGATGCTGTTGAAGCTGATCTTTCAGTTTCCGGAAAATGACATTTTCTGTTTGAAGTAACCAGAGAAAAATACATTATCTCTTTCTGTAGAAAAAGCTCTTCAGGAAAGATTTAAAACAGCAACTAAATTGATCATGGTCATAACATTGCAAATACCTAGATGTTGGAGGTATGCTGAGAGAATGGAAGAAGGACTAATCCAGAAAGTGGACTAGGAAAAAGCAAACCCCACAACTTCACATTTTTTGCAAAATCCACAGTCCAGTTTTAAACAAGATAGAGTCTTGGGCATGGTCCCAAGGATCACCACTTGTCTCAATATCCATGTGGAGATCTGTGATGAGTTGTGCTCTTCAGGGGTTAGTATTAGGACTCGGACAGTTCGACATCTTTGTTGGCAATGTTGGATGAAGTGGACCCTCAGCAAGTTTGCCAAAAACAACAAGCTGTGTGGGCAGTCAACATGCTGGATGGAAGGGATGCCATCCAAAGGTACCCTGACAGGGTCATAGGAACCATATATGGGTGTGCAAGGTAGTGAAAGTGAACATGAGTGAGGGCAATCCCAAGCACAATTACAGACTGGGCAAAGAATGGATTGAGATAAACCAGTGATGTGTGTTTTCAGCCCAGAAAGCCAGCTATGCTTTGGGCTGCATCAAAAGAAGTGTGACCAGCTGGTTGAGGGGGGTAAGACACCACCTGGGGTATGGTGTTCATTTCTAAGACTTCTAAAATAAGAACAAAATGGACCTGTTGCAGCAAGTGCAGAGGATGCCCATGAAGATGGTCAGAGGTCTGGAGCACCTATCCTATAAAGGCAAGCTGAGAAAGTGGGACTTCTTCAGTTTGGAGAAGAGGAGGCTCCAGGGAGACTTTATAATGGCCTTCTAGCACTTAAAGAGGTCTAATGAAATCTGGAGAAAGGCTGCTTGCATAGCTATGTGATGATAGGACAAGGTATAATGGTATTAAACTAAAAGATGGTAGATAAAGATTAGATGGCAGGAAGAAATTATTTACTATCAGAGTGGGGAAGCACTGGAAGAGGTTAACCAGAGAAGCTGTGGCTGTCCCCCTGCCCCCGACAGTGTTCAAGGCCAGGGCTTTGGGCAACCTGATGCAGTGGTGGGTTTCTTTACATGTGGCAGAGGGGTTTGGGAGTAGATGATCTTGAAGGTGCCTTCCTACCCAGACCATTCTATGATTGTAGTACAAAGTTGACCTCCAAATTTTTTATAATACATTTACTCTAAAAAACAAACATTGACATTTCCTGAAAACATATAAGCAAAACCTTATAGCAATTACATAAACTTTCAACAAATATAAAGGTTTATTTAGAATCCTGGGGCTTTAATTGAAAAAAATTCAAGAGAAACCTTAAAAATGACAGAATTTAAACACAAATAAGTAGCTATTTTGTTGTCTCTATTGTCTTGTAATTATGTAGAGGAAAACCTGTCTCGCTCTGAAACACATGACAGTTGCATTTCAATAAGACAAGGAGTGGGACCATGATAAGTTAAGTATATGTAAAACTTCCTATGATGAACATTAAAAAAACCAACAAACCCAAAGCCCCCCAAAACCCCAAAACAAACCACCACCCAAAAAAAGCACACAAAAATACACACAGATGTGGAAAAATTTAAGGATATAGCTGATTTAATAAACCTTAGTATTGTACTGGAAAAGGCTATAAGGTTAAACATTTTCTGAATTAAGAGTGCTTTGAAATGTCACAAGGAAAGAAGACTAATAGAGTTTTGGGCAAGTGTGACTAGTGGCAGTAGAGGCACTGGAAAAATGTATAAATATATACATTTATATATTTAGAAGTCTATAGCTGAAATAAACTAGTGCAACTGTTAAAGTGCAACACAGATATTTGAAATTAAAATAAAAGCTGTAATTTAATTCTCCTCCCTCTGGAAAATAGCTGAGTATGAATGGCCTGAACCTTTCATGAAAACTGGTCAAGACCCTTGATAATGAGGACATGTCCTCCCAAATATTAAGTTATACTTAGGTTATATGTGTATACTTGCTTATTGAAAGTCTGCAAAGCTTGTGTAATTAAAGTTTCAAAACAAGGTTACTACCCTAATCTTAAATTATTTTGCTTACTATTGAGCTTTGTGAAATATGCTTTGTTCAATGTAAAAACCTCTAAATTTAACACCAGCTGCCTACCAGCATCCTGGTTTGGGGTTTTGGCTAGGGAGGGGTGGGTGGGAGGGGGGGGGGGAAGGATCAGGTATTTTTTTGCATTGTTTTTTGGTGGGGTTTTGGGGTGGGTTTTTGGGGGGATTTGGCGGTTTTTTGTTTGTTTGTTTTTTTTTTTACATCAGATAAGTGTCTGTGTATGTTTGACACAGTTTTTATGCTGTTTGGATATCTAAGACATTTCTCCATCAGTCTTTCATGTTTGGGGCTGAATCTGTTGAATAGAGGTATACAGAAGTGGTACACTTCTGATTACATAAGCCTATTTCATGTCACTTCAGGAGTGATCAGCTGTCTTAAAGAGAGCACTTGTGTACTCTCACTTGGCAAAAAATGTCCAAGGATCACCACTTTCTACCAACAAAAAAATGTTATTACTAGAAACACTTTTTAAAAAAATATTGGGATGCCAATTTATGTTATTATAAAAAAATAGTGATGCCAGCCACATTGTGCTTCAGAGAACAGTATACTGAAAAATATCATTACTGAAATATGCCAGTAGAAAGAGGGAGATTTTTGATTTACATGGCCAACTGTGGGATAAACATGTTTGCTGGTTGAACTGATAGTGACACAAGGTCCAGAAGAAAATTCTTCAGTGTTAGCTGCTAATAGCTAGTGACTGAAATACTAAAACTTCAGCCCCTTCATACAGTGCTCTTGACACTGAGATGTCAAGGACTGTATTAAAGACTCTAAACGTTGTAGAGCACTGTTAGATTATTCATAGAATCTTAGAAAAAAATGCATTGAAAAGGACCTTAAAGATAATGTAGTTCCAACCACCTGTGATAGCAAGAGATAGCTTCCACTAGGTAACATTGCTCAAAGATTCATCCAACCTGGCCTTGAACACTTCTAGCGATGGGCAATACATAGCTTCTCTGAGTAACCTGTCTCAGTGCCTCACTACCTTCATAGTAAAAAAGATTCTTCCTTTTATCTTATCTAAATCTACTCTCTTTCAGTTTAAAACTGTTATCTCTTGCCCTATCACTAGACTCCATGCTAAATAGTGCCTCTTTAACTTTCCTGTAGATCCCCTTGAAGTACTAGAGGTCTCTCAAGAGCCTGTTCCAGGCTGAAGAAGCCCAAGTCTGTCAGCCTGTCTTCGTAGGAGAGCTGTTCCAGCCCTCTGCCCATCTTCATAGGACTGTTCAGAAAGCTGCTCGATAAGATTCTATGGGAGGCAGCCCTTGAGGGAAAGGAGCCCAAGAGGGTTGGTTGCTCCTCAAAAAGGAAATCTTGGTGGCACAAGAACAGGCTGTCCCAGTCGGACAGAAGAGGGGTCGGCGAGGAAGGAAGCCAGCCTGGCTGAGCAGAGAGATCCAGGCTGATACACGGGAAAAGAAGGAAAAATATGAGCTTTGGAAGAAGGGGCAGGTGTCTTGGGAGGACTATAGGAATGTAGTGAGATCATGTAGGGAGAAAGTCAGAAGGGCTAAAGCTGATCTGGAACTCAGGCTGGCCAGTTCTGTAAAAGATAATAAAAAGTCCTTCTATAGGTATATTAACAGTAAAAGGAGGGTCAAGGAGAATCTCCAGCCCTTACCAGATGCTGATGGCACATTAGTGACAAGGGATGAGGACAAGGCTGAGGTCCTTAATTCCTTCTTTGCCTCAGTCTTTAACAGTAGAGAAGGATATTCCCTGAGTACTCATCCTCAGGAACTGGCTGACAGGGAGGGGAAGAATAACAAAGTTCCCATGGTTCAGGAGGAAATGATTAGCGACCTACTTGGCCAGTTAGATACCCACAAGTCAATGGGGCCAGATGGGATTCACCCAAGGGTACTGAGGGAGCGGTCAGATGTGCTTGCCAAACCCCTTTCCATCATTTGTCAGCAGTCCTGGCAGACTGGGGAAGTTCCAGTTGACTGGAGGCTGGCAGATGTTACACCCATATACAAGAAGGGCCAGAAGGAGGATCCGGGGAGCTACAGGCCTATCAGTTAGACCTCAGGTGATGGTCTCTTCAGCCAGGTGACAGGTGATAGGAAAAGGGGGAATGGCATGAAGCTGTGCCAGGGCAGGTTTAGATTGGATGTTAGAAAAAAATTTTTTACTGAAAGAGTTGTCAGGGCCTGGAACAGGCTGCCCAGGGAAGGGGTTGAGTCACATACTGTGGATGTGTTCAAAAAAAGGGTGGATGAGGTACTTAGGGATATGATTTAGTTTAGGATGTGAATGGTTGAACTTGATGATCTTAAAGGTCTTTTCCTCTGCTCTTGCTTCCACAGGTCAATTTCTTTCTTATGCTAGAGCCTCCACAGTTGAAAGCAATACTCCAGGTAGAGTCTCACATAAGCAAAGTATAGGGGTAAAGTCACCTGTCTCAACCAGTTGGCTACATTTCTTTTGATGCAGGCCAGGATACAGTTTTATTTCTGGGCTGCTAGCACATCATCCAATATACCCAAATCCCCATCTGCAGGGTTGCTCTCAATATAGTAACCCAGACTGTATCCATGTTTAGGATTGGGCTGACCTGGGCTGGACTCAATACTGTGCAGTTGTCCTTGTTGAACTTCCTGAGGTTCCTACTAGCCTGTCTCTCTAGCCTGTCAAGTTCCCTCTGAATTTCCTTCCCTTTAGAGTCCTGACACCCCCACTCATCTTGCTGTCATTCTCAAACTTCCGAGGGTGCACTTAGTCCTCACAAAGATGTTAAATAATACTTGTCCCAATACAGACTCCTGAGGGTCACCACTTTTCACTGCTCTCCACCCACATATCAAGCCTTTGACAGCAACGCTCTGAGTGTAACCATCCATCTAATTCCTTATCCATCAAGTCCATCCATCAAATTGACGCCTCTCCATTTATAGAGAGGAGGATGTCCTGTGGAACAGTGTAAAATGCTTTGCACAGGTTCAGGTAGATGTTATCAGTTGCAGTTCCTTTATCCACCAGTGCAGTAACCCCATTGTAGAAGGCCACAAAATTTATCAGGCAAAATTTGCCCTTAGTGAAGGCATTCTGGCTGGCACTTTTTGTGCACAGATGATTCTCACCATTCATTATTTAAATCATAGATTGTTCATTGCATAGTCTTATTTGTTACCCTTAAATTACGAATAATGTTTTTATGTTTAATTTTAAAACTACTAAATAATAATTTTGAAAATAATGGAATGTAAATTCTATTATACAATAATGCTGCCTACAGGAGGAAAGTTCTTCTTTACTGTTCTAAGAAAAAAATTGTTTTCAAACTATTTGGCATTTTATTATGATACCCATTAGTTTTTAGAGTTATTTCCTTTGCCAAACTGCACTGTTCTTAAAGATTAATTCAGTGACTTATTGGCTTTTCTTAAAGCTTTCTTTAAAAACTTAGATTTCAAAAACTAAATGAAGATTAAATGTCAACCAAACCAAAAATCCAGAAGCTCAATGACCCAACTACAAAAATACACAACTGGGAATGTCCTGAATGGATGTCATACGCATGGTATGAATCCCCCTCACACATGAGAGTTATATTTTGCCTCCTATTGGATCATCTGTCATCAACTCATCTCTAACCTCTGCCTGCTGTTTCTTATGCTTACTTTGCTCTACAGTGACCTGATCAGACAGCAAGGTGGGTAAGCATCAGAGGAGGTGTTCATCCTATGTGTCCCAGCAGCTAAAGTGGAAATTACTATGAAATAGAGTCAAATGATCTAGATGGGTAATCCCCCTAGAAACAAAGTTTTCAGTTTCGAAAAGAGACCATGACAGCATGACAACAGTAAAACTGGAATCTTAGCAAATAGGAAAAGGGTAGAGGAGAGAGGATCACATCTGATTTATTACATTTCATAGAGTCATAGAATGCTTTGGTTTGGAAAGTACCTTAAAGATCATCAAGTTCCAACCCTCTGCCATGAGCAGGGACACCTCTCACTAGACCGGGCTGCTCAAGGCCTCATCCAAGCCAGCATTTAACACCTCCAGGGAGGAGGCATCCACCATCTCCCTAGGCAACCATATAGTTTATGTTTTTCTCCTTATTTTCCTTTTTCTTTTGTCCTAAAAACCACTGATGAAAAAATGGACACGGAATAGCTGATATCCAGACATATGTGCAGCAAAATACAGATAAAGTACCATCACCATTATTGTACAAGAAGTTGGACCATCAACAAAATTTCATCAGATTCTGAAAAAAGCAAGTGCATCTGTTCTATTTTTCCTACTGTTTTAATAAAAGAAATACTCTGGTGAGGTGCTAACACCAATTCTCATTACTGTACAATGTAATACATTTTCTCCTCTGCTTAATGTGGTGTCTAGATGCTAGAAGATAATTTACTTATCAAGGAAATGGCTAAGTGGATAACAGAAATTGTATACTTCTTTACTTAGTAGGTGACTGAAAGAGAGAAGGTGGATGAAAATGGTCCTTGATGGAATTTATTTAGCAGATTTTTCCTTCAATTAAAACTAATGATTGGAAAAGTGATCCTTTTAATAATGGACACCTTTGTCTTTTAAAAAGCAAAAGTCATTATTCCATATTACTCTTATTATATCTATCCACCCTGCTTTAATGCAAAAGTCACAGGCAAGACTGTCAAGTGCAGTTCAGATTTTTTTTATTGGTTTTGATAGTCTTTAAAAGACAGTTCTAATTTTGGAACTCAAAGCTAACAGTGACCTTTCATTGCAAGGATTTTTTAATGCAATGAGCACATTTATTAATATTAATCCCAGGTTAGCTCTTATGTGAATTCCTCCTACTGACATTTACAGCAACCCAACAACTATGACCTTATTTTAAGGTTTAAGAAAAACTCCTCACCTGCTTTATTAATGATAGGAATTAAACCAAAATGAAAACAAGAACTTTTTTTAGTATTTATTTTATTTCTTATAGATTCAGTGAGGTGCAAAATGAAGAGAGTTGTAGTTTCTAAAACACAAATACTGTGATGTTCTTTTATAAATGTCATCCTCAGCTACAGGGTCAAATAATGCAAAAAAATTGATTCATGAATATTTTTCTGCATAACATTGACAAGATCATCTGACTTATTTCTTGGGGTCATGTTATTTACAGTTTATAAGTGACTTGGTTGGTAGCTTGGAATTAGTTAACATTCTCACAATTCTCAAGTATTTAACTTTTTTTTTTGTTATGTCTTTCATGGGAATGCATGTGTTGTTGGTCTATTTTTATTTACTACTTTTCCACTGAAAATGGCTGTGTTTGATCCAT
Source organism: Porphyrio hochstetteri (assembly GCA_020800305.1). NCBI lineage: Eukaryota > Metazoa > Chordata > Aves > Gruiformes > Rallidae > Porphyrio > Porphyrio hochstetteri. Next base: position 29,730,474 of record CM036938.1, read on the forward strand.
AAGGAAGTAGAAATTCATAATCTTTCTGCTGAGACTACAAACCAGATAAATCATATGGGAAAATAAAAAAAACTAGTTGCTTTTCTGAGCTTTCTGTCAAGAACTTGGGTAAAGGAGAGCTGCATGAGCACAGCAGCAAGACTATCATGACTTTGGGTGATGTTTCTGACTGTGTATGGTACTCCTGTCCTGGTTCTTGAAAGTGTCTTCTCTCAGGAAGGACTATGTGACAACATAAGGAAAAGCAGCGTCAACATTTGGTTACAGAAATAATATATAAATAATCATTTCATCCTTTCAGCATGGGAAAGATTTAAAATGGAAACAGAAAGTGGAAGCTGTTAAGGTTGGAAATGAGCAAATGCTTGGTTTTGACTTTTGACTTTTGAAGGCGTTTTTATAGGGTTTTAATAATCAGAATGTCTTTTAAAATGTGATTTAGTAAATAATATTCATCGTCATGTATCTCAGGAATCAAGGTTGCTGATTTGTTGAACTCGAAATCCTGCACGATTGTAAGATCAAAGAAAAGTCAATATAGTAAGAACAGAATTTTTACTATAGACTTCATTGTACAAAACCAAAATAATAAGATAAAAGATTATGCCATGTCTAATTTTTTTTTCATAAAGATAGGAGTGAAAAACATAGTCTAGCAGGAGAAATCTCCTCAGTAGCCATTTGAGGTAATGTGGTTTTATGACTACTATCTGTCCTTCCTGGTGATGAACTTTTAAATTCTGTTAAAAGCAAAGTTATTTATTTTGAGGATATCAATGGCAAGGACATTGTGTCTCATAAGGAATTAAGCACTCATCAATGGCTAGGCAAGCATAAAGGCAGTCAGGAACTGATGGTGGATGAGTATCACTGATGACTTGCATTTGGGTTAGTGAGAGGTATGAGATACTTTTCTATCTTGGCCTCTGAGGAAACAGATGAAGGAATATTCAGGTATAAGGAGCAGAGGAAGTACTTAATTTGAATGAACTCTGAAGTTAGGTCTGGATTTAGTTTTAAAGCCATGCAACAAAGGCTTCAGTGAAAACCAGAGACTGGAACTTTTAACAGTTTCAATCAAGTTGTTAATAGAAGTTAATGAAGGGACAGAAATCTTAACATCTCTCATTTAATCCTAGCTTTACTGAATATTTTGATTTCAGAGTGTCCTATAAGGTCTTCAGATGCATTGTCTAATTTTTAGTTATTACATTTAATTTAATTTCATTTATTTATTTTCTATTAGTCTAGGTTTGATAATGTTTCTAGTAGAGGAAAATCCGAAAGCATTTAATCCTTCTTGGGACACCTATACCAAAAACAAAAGCTTCTGGATGCCTTTGAGGTGACCACCAATCCATCACATATTTCCCCAGGTATCTAAATAGTGAAGAGGATTGCATATTGCTTCCTGGGCTGTTTTGCATCTTGCTGTGTGGGCTTTTCTGAGAGCTGGAAACAGGAGCATCTGTGAGGAAGATGTGTCTTCTAGTCATCATTAGACAGAAAATCTCTCCATCGTGTGGCCAAATAGTGGGCAACATGCCTGAAGCTTGAGGGTCCCAAAGGACACATAACAGCCTGAAATACTAACTTTATTAAAAAAATTAGGAGAAAAACATGTGATTTAGGTAAACAATCACATATTATCAAATAATATAGCACACGAGCAAAGCAGGAATCTTAAATTATTTCAAATGTATCTGTACAAAGTATAACATTCATTCTGAATGCTTATTACAAATCAGTCTGGGGAACATTTACCAAGAGAAAAAAACAGAAACTTTGTTCCTTATGAATAGTTTGCCTTTGTGTTTATGGAAGAATCAACATAATTTATAGAAAAAAATTCCTTATTTGAGGCAATTTTTTTCTACCCTTTCTCTCCAGCTCCACAAAATTCTCATGTATAGGTATATCATCTACATTGTGGTGACAAACAGATGTGATAAATTGAACTAATTCTGGGGGGGGTGTTTTGATTTAAATTCTCAACTCCAATGGGCAGTATCATTTAAATACAATGAATAAAGCAAGCAAATAAATATTTATTTTTATGTTCTAAGTTTGGAATGAGTCATTTAATTTTCCAACATAAATATGGCCTTCCCTTCTACAAACTAAAGTGGAACAGGAGGATTATATTTAATTTACAATCTAGTAGTAATAGGAAGGGTAAAGTTAGGTATGCTTTGACCAAGTCAGTCTGGAAATAAACTGTAATCCTTGGTGGAAAGGATTTTTTTCTCCTTAATTTTCAAAGATCCCATTATAAGTGTGAATACAGTACAGACAGACTATTTTTTGTCAATTAAAAAAAAGGGAAAACAATAAGTCTTTTTGCAGAAATACTGTAGTGTGTATAAAAGAAGCAGTAGTAATGGTAGAAACAAGGTAGTTTATATTAAAGTATTTATAAAAACTTATTTAAAACTAGCATGATTTTCTTGTACATTTAATACATTCCAGTATAACAGACAAACTTCAGTGCCACATACTATAATTTTTGTATTATTTATCCTTAGAGTTCCAGCCAATGAGCAACAGGAAACACAGAGCAAAAAGAAGCCCAAACTAACAGCTGCATTACTGTATACTGCGGGAGGCAAGCAAGGATTTACATGACATCCCAAACTAATGTTAATATTTTAGACCAATATTTCCAAGTGCATATACATTTCATCATGCTGTGCAGCCACTGCTGCTTCAACCTGGTTTGCAAGTGTGTGTTTAAATTTTTAATTAATGGCCAAATATTAATACATTCAACAGGAGAACAGGCATATCTGAATTGAAGAATGTCTCTCTTCAGGAAAAACTACCCAGACCATTGCAGGATTAAGTCCACAGAGCAAATTTAATGCAAAGTTATTACAGTAAGAAACTGTGAACTGTAGAATCTTGTGTTAAAGCTGTGTGTACAGTTTCATTGGTGAGATAAAGTGAGCGATATGTAAATAGTGCTGTTGTAGTGACCAGTTTAGTTATATTCAACTTTTGTCAAGTGAGACGTGTTTGTTTGAATCTCCTGCTCTTTGCAAGACTTCTTAGCAATATGTATTTTCTCTATGTTGTTCCTCAGCTTTAAAGGCAGTGCAACAGAAAAAGTAAATAGAGGACATATTATATACAGTTAAAGCCAATTCCTTATTTTTTTATTTGTCTTAGATTCTACAAATGTAAGATTAGATTGTTGTGGTTATTATTACCTGATAATAGTGAGATTTCAAATGGCATATTTTGAAAGATTTTTTTCTTTGTTCTTGCTGTTACTTTAAACCAGTAAGAATTAATTATCACCAGCTTGCTTAAATCACAGGGTTCAGTGTACTTGTCCTGTTTTTTCCGCTGCCAGAGCTGGAATGGTTAAAGTATCTCTTGGAAGAATTAAAACAGCTATGGCCCACACAGCCTTTAGTTACAGTAGTTGAAAATATTCTTGTTATTAAAAAAAAAATAACTTCTATGCTTATCTATTGCTTCCAAAACTTATGAATAATTTTGCATTCCACTAAGATTCACCCACTTTCAGTAAGGAATATATAATTTTTTAAAAACCTATAAAATGTGTCAATTAAAAAAAAAAAGCAGCTGAAAGCATGAAAAAGATTTTGTTGTCAGATTATAATTTTTAGGTCTGGCTAACAATTCAAGGAATGCTCACATTCTTTACAAAAAGGTCAGTGAGTATGAAATAAATTATTCCAAACTCCATTATTCGGCCATTTCCATCCTCTTAATGTCATTTAGGACTGCAACTCCTGCATGCATTGCTGCAAGTCAAATGGAAAAATGAAAGCGGGAAGGGAGGGCAACTAATTGTAGCAACAGGGTTTCTTAATTTGGAAAGTATTTTGAAGTAAGTTCATTTAAGTAGTGAACTGATATTTCTCTAGACTAAGTAATGCCAACAAAAAGTTAGGTATTCTTCAGATAGTTAAAAATAAGATTCCATTTGTTCATATTTCTTTAAAGTATCTTCTGAGAAGAAGAAATTATTGATGTGAAAATTCATTGTAGAGTTAGCTCAGAAAATTCAGTTTAGGATCCTGGACACCGGTCCCTGCAGTTTTCCAGCTGGCTGTTTTGAAATCCCCAAGGAAGTGTTTAATGGGTAGAAGTAATTTAATATTTGACTTTTGACCTCCACTTGCATTCTATGCCACATCACATCAGGATATCTTTACAAAGCCTTTCTCAATTAAAGAAAAAAAAAACAAACAACGCAACAACTAGAAAACACCCATAGTCTATTGAACAAGTTATGGGTGGCAAAACCTACTTCTATCAGAGTATTCAGAAATCTTCAGTAAAACAGTGAAATATTTTGCATGAGTAAATATGTGAACAACCACTTCCTCACGCACACACTTTTAGTGTCCAGAAAGCTTGCTGTCTTGAACTCTTGGGAGAAATAAATGAAATATTAAATTTCATGGCTTGGACTTTTAAAGCATATTATACGTTCTTTCAGAATAATTTCAAACAATTAAAAAGCATTCTATTAGTAGGGTTATAGGAATTTTGTATCAGCTGCCAATCAATGAGACTTCATGACTCAGATTTATTGTCACTTGTTATGAATTCCAGTCTTCTCCTTGACATGGAACATCAGAACACTTAGCAAAGTACAGATAAACGAGGTTGAAGAAGGTAATGTGGCAAGTTTTCAAAACTAAGTAGGTTATCAAAAGACCTATTTACAGAAGAAAAATGACATGAGAGAGATGACCAGATATTGACTAGATGTTAATCCTCATCCTGTAACTTCTGTTAGAGATCTTTGAGTTTTGGAGATTGTTATGCTTTAAATATAAACACTCTAAGCTGTTTGTTTACAACGTTGCAAATCAAGAATAGCTTTTAAAATATTATTTCCTATATGGAGATCGAAGCTTGCTTTTAGATTCCTATCTTTTATTCTAGTAATTTCTCATACATAACTGCAGGGATGGAAAGGCAGAAGCTAATGTGCTGATAAAAAAAGAAAATTTTAGTAGATTAATCAGAATTTCAAATTGAACCAAAAACCTGCAAAGAGAATTAGTATATTAATAAAATATAATGTATCTGTTAAAAAAAAAGTAATCATTTCAACTTGTCTTTCATTATATATTCTTTATCTGAAAAATATCTAAATATGACTATATTTGGTTTAAGAATGTTAGTGGTCAAACTGTACTTTTATATTTCACATTATACTTCACACAACACTGACAAATTGTTCCTTACATAACCTATAATGCAGTCAGATTTACTTTAATACTACAGTCATTTGTCTCTATGTCTTGAGAACTTAACATCTATGTATACAATTCAGAAAAGCTCTTAGACACATTTACATTACAGTTACTTTACAGTGTGTTACTGAAGAGATTTTGATATTTCAGACCTGTTACTGAAATCTTGATGCAGCATTGTCTTTCAAAAGACAAAATCTGCAGGTATATAGGGACTATTTGCTAAAAATGTTGACTTTCTTACTGCAAGAGTTTTAGTGAGGAGAGTGTCAGTAGGGTCATGTGGGACATTCTTTACAAATTTTGCCTCACAGCCTAAGTGCTTCATGTGCAATGCACAGCTACTAGCTCTAACGGTGAAAATGGGATTGAGAAATATTCCTTGAGAGTTTGTACCTAGATAAGTAAACCTATGACACGACTCTGTGCCTTTGACTGCTCCTGGACTTCTATTTCCTGGATATCTCACTTTAGTGTTTCATTGCTTGGCATAGTGTAATGAGTCTGATCTTGCCAGCTATTTGTTAAATATACTGCCATAGAATCATAGAATGTGTTAGGTTGGAAGAGACCTTTAAAGGTAATCTAGTCGAACGCCCCTGCAGATTGCAGTTACACCTTTTACTAGATCAGATTTGTCAAAGCTTTATCAACCTGACCATGAATGTCTTCAGGGATGGGGCCTCCACCATCTCTCTGGACAACCTGTTCCAGTGTCTCACCACCCTCATAGTGAAGAACATCTTCCTAATGTCTAATCTAAACCTACCCTGCCCTAGTTTAAAACCATTGCCCCTTGTTTTATCTCTACATGCCCTTATAGAAAAGTCCTTCCCCAGCTTTCCTTTAGGGTCCTTCAGGTACTCTCCAGACTGCACAATCCCAACTTTCTTAGCCTGTCTTCATAGGGGAGGTGCTCCAGCCTTCTGTTCATCCCCATGGCCCTCTTCTGAATCTGTTCCATGATGTCCATGTTCTTACGGTGAGGGCTCCAAAGTTGGACTCAGCACTCCCTGTCCAGAGTAGAGGGGAAGAATCACATCTCTCAGCCTGCTGGCCACACTTCTTTTGATGCAACCCAAGATGCAATTGGTCTAGTGGGCTGCAAATGTACATTGTTGGCTCATATCTAGCTTTTTGTCCATCAATACCCCCAGGTTTTTTCTGCAGGGCTGCTCCTTATCACATGACCATGCCCATCCTATATTGATAACAAGGATTCTCCTGAGTCATGTGCAGGACCTTGCACTTGTCCTTATTGAATTTCGTCCAGGTCCCTCTGGATGACACCACTTTGCTTGGTGTCATCTGCAAACTCGCTGAGGGTGCACTTGATCCTACTGTCTATGTCACTGATAAAGATATTAAACAACACTGGGTACAGATCCTTGAGGGACACCACTTGTCACACTATCTGGACATCAAATCATGAAATATAGGAAAGCTATTTTTATGAAACAGAATATAGCAAATTCACTCCAAATTGGAGCGATGCATTCCATCTATGATAGTGGGCTGAACACGTGGGTAATGCTTGCCAACATAATGTACAATTACTGAGAACCATTATGATAAAGAGACTACTGAGGGCATTCATCTTTTGTTTAATGTTTGGTTTTATGGTTGATTTGTTGGTTGTTTTGGTTTGGGCTTTTTGGCACTGAACCGTCTATAAAGATGATAATGTGTTGAGAGTGTTATTAAAAAAAATATTTCAATCACGTGTCTTTTCTATGTATCTTTAATCAGTGTAATACTTTTAAAAGTTTACTAAAATATGTATTTCATATTAAAATTATATGTAACAGTAATAAATGTTTCTAATTTAAGGTACTGTAATTTTGGAATACTATGGGTTTCTTCAGAAAATGTTGATTAATGGAAACAGATATTTATCTTATTCAGGACAATTCTGACAGATCTCCTAGTTTAACTGAAAGTTTGTAATTTTTTCTGTTTTGACATGTTCAACATTAAAAATTTGCTTTCTGTTAGAAACAGTCTTTCTTTTAGATACTCGTTAATTTCTATTGTTTTATTAGGAAAGCTAAAATCTAAATTAAATGCCTGTTGAGCAGATCTCATGCCTTGAAATTTTCCATGTTACAAAAAAATCTAAATGTTCTGTTCTTTCAAATCTTATTTATAATTTACTCCATATTCTGAAGATCTAGACTGCAGAAAATAAACGCTTTATGCATACTGCATGTTAATAGTTATATATAGCTTGGTACATCAGTCCTTGTTGCACATCTAACAACAGATTCTATGCCTCTACACCCAAATAGTTAGATATGTGTCTTAAGCCTTTCTGTAGAAGTAAAAAATAAAAGATCCCACTGTACTGGATTAAACTGTTTGAATTTAATTTGATGAAATCTTCTCTTAGGTAAGAATCTTTGATTAACATTTATTGTCAAATAATATATATAAACTCTTACAGTCTCTATACGGTCTCCATATATTAAAATTTCCTTTAAGTGCTTATATAAATAAAGAAAATAATTGAAACATTTTAATATGAAACAATACATATAGTTTTTATTCATGAGTACTTTCTATTCACTTAACAAAAAGTGAACTTCACCACTGAACTGTCACTCTAAGTGCTGGTTATTATAAGAATTTCGGTATTAGCCCATAGTTTGGCCCTTCCTTTACCCCATCATCATCCATCTGTTTATTAATCAAAGCCATACCAAAAAAAATCCAGCTCCTTAGGGCAATTCATACAAACAATTTATCTGGAAAAGGATAAAGGATAGAAAGAAGGAAAATTCTTTGTCAATTGTCTCTGGCTTTTTCTTCAATAGCAGTTTGAATTTCTATTTGAAGATCCAGAACAATATAAAAAAATATCAATATTGACAATTGTGCATATACTTTTCATAGAGAAACTTCCTATTCTGTAAGTAAACAGAGAGTGTACTGAATTAGTATCATTCCTTATAAAACTGGAAAAAAGGTGAAATGTAGAACAAAAGGAAGAAAGCTGTGATTAAATGAATAACATTTTTTTCCTCAATGTCTTGCAGTTGTAAAAATAGAGATATAACTATAATTATAAATGTCAGAATTTTTAATGTATAACCAGAGATTATGTAACAAATACGTCAGCTCTACATGTGAGATGGGATCACAGAACAATGTTTGTTAAAGAAAAAATACCCATTTTGATCACAGAATGATAGAATTGCTTAGGTTCAAAAAGACCTTTATGATCATCAAGTCAAATCATTATCTTAGCACTGATGTTGAACAGTCTATTTGTATCAAACAGCTGTAGTCTAGTTGGATATGATGCATTTCAAGAACAGAATTTTCATCAAAAGCATAACTGTGTTTGAGTTTGCAACAGTTCTGTCCTTTTCAAATGGTGCTTTTACAGTTCCTATGCAAACAGACTTATTTACAGTCATATGTTGAAGGACATAAGATCACTTTTGGCTTTGGGGAAATACAGAAATTTAAAAAATCTACAAGAACACCAAATGTCTGTTTTCTTAAAAAAATAAATATTTTTAGATAAACCTGCTTGAAATTGAGGCAGATCTTCACCCCTCTGGAAACCTATCACATGCCAAAAACCCATCCAGCTTGTAGCAGGTTTTCAGAAGAAATATTCCAGAGTGATGCTGTCTTGCAATAGGAATTTTTTCTGTGTGTTTTGTGTACAAAAGGAGAACTGTGTTTTTCAGTTTTGTCAGTAGCTTGTTGAAATGGAAATTTGCCAGGAAGAGAAATTTTGGGGGGGTTCTGTGGGTTTTTTTGGTTTGGTTTGGTTTTGGTTTGTGGGGTTTTGGGGTTTGTTCTTTTATTTTTGGTTGGCTTTTTTGTTTTTGGTATCTAACTTTATCTATCTTATAAACTTAGCCATGGGAACAACTAATATTACTTTTTCTTCTCCCTTTTCCTCCCCCCCTTTTGTTTTATTTTTTTGTCTTTTCCTCCCTATCCTCCTTTTCCTTTTTCCTTTTCCCCTTTTCATCTCTTTTTTTAAACCTATATCAGGAGCAATATCCAAGTGGCTAACTCTGAGAACTATACTGCAGCATAAGCACAATGCTTTGATTTTGTATGTTTTGCAATTAGTTGTTTCAGACCACAAAACTGTAAAATTTTCTTAAAATTTTGGTGATTGGTGTATTACATTCCCTTTTTGCCTGTGTGTAGAAAAGGACACACATGTAATATAGAGGAGAATTTAAAATGCTTTTAATTATTTGATGGTTACAATACAGCACAGTAATATCAGTCATCTTCAACCCAAATCCTGGACTGAATAAAACCAGATAGATTGTTCTGGGAATGGGAGCACACAATTTAAATACTTGGTTCCAAAGTCCAGCAAAAATTAGAGTGATGAACACAAAATACCCAAACTAAAATAATAAACATTAAACAAACAAAAAAAAATACAAAGACAGAAATCCCTAATGATGTTAAATGCAGTTCAACATTTTGACAGTTGGACTAGTTGATCATGGCAGTTCCTTTCCAACTGGAACTATTCTGTTCTATTCTATTCCACATGACAAAGACCTGCCTCAAAGGAGGAAAAGGAACTTTTTGCTGGAGTTAGAAAGGTTAAAGAACTTTAAATTACGTCTGAAGGGGGAAAGGGATCACACCTGGCTTGCTAGACATAAACCTGGGGGTTGCATATCAATATGAGGGTCATTGTGCTAGAATGGTCCTTAGGTTTTCTCCACAGTATGCTAAGTACAGTGTTGCACATTTGAAATGTCCCTGAACTGTCTGTAGCACCATAGCCATCTCAGTAGAGGTATAGGATGGAGAACCATGCAGCAGCAAAGATGTAAGTGTTACTGATGTTAGAAACTATAGAAGCACTTGAGAACAGTCACATAGCAATTAGGGTTTCCCAGAAAAGGTGGCAAGGTCAATATCCCAACTGAAGTGCATCTATACCAAAGGACACAGAATGGACAACAAACAGGAGGATCTGGAAGCTATTGTGCAGCTGGAAAGGTATGCTATATTTGCAATCACAGAAACATGGTGGGATGACACACACAAATGCAGTGCTGCAATGGGTGACTACAAACCCTTCAGAAGGGATAGGCAAGGAAGTAGAGACAGTAGGATGGGGTAGCCCTGCGTTTTGGTTCATGTGGCAATGTTAGGTAGTGCAGGGAGAGGGCAGTGACTGCAGGAGTGGCTTCTGGGTAAAGCTGCTAGAAGCTTCCCCTAGATATCACAGAGCTAATACCAGCCAGCTCAAGGATGGACTCATTGCTGACCAAGGCCAAGACAATCAGCAATGGTGGTAGCACATCTTCGATAACATGGTATGGCATTAGGTTTTCTGGCCTCAGATGAAATTCACCTTTTTCAAAGGGGAAAGATGGTCTTTGCCCAGGAGCTAGCAGGGCTCACTGATAATGCTTTAATCTAGGCTTGAAGGGGAGGGGGCATAATATCAGGCTGGTCTGTGACAAAATGTGGGATGACATGCCACAGTTGGAGGGATGGGATGCTAGAGAGGGCCCTTAGGCTGTTACTCAGAGACATGGTGGATACAGGAAAAACTTATGGAGATGGTCAAGGAGCTCCTGAGTAATAAGAAACAACAGAGAAATACTGGTGAAGTACCTCAAAGAAATTCCAGACACTTCAGCAAGTAAAGCAACTTCACTGGGGACCCAGTTTAAATGCCACTATACAACCACTGATAGCACGGTAATAAACAACAGGGAGTTAGAGATGTGCATATACCTGCAGGGTAATAATCTCACTAGCATCACCAAGAAGAGGTAAAATGGCTCACATGACTGGAGTGCTGGAATGGAAGGACAAAGTTTCTTTAGGAAGGACAGGTAGGGAAGCCAAGTAAGGGGTGTCACCCTCTATGTCAATCAAAACCAGAGCGCATGGAGTTCTGCCTGGGAATGTATGAGGAGTGAATCAAGAGTAGAGGGAGGGTAGGAACAGTTGACACTGTAGTGGGGGTATGCTACAGGCCACCCTACCAGGGAGACCAATGACCTCTATAAACAGATAGGAGCAGCCTCATGTTCATAAGCCCTAGTTTTCATGGGAGACTTCAGTCTTCTCAGTATCTGTTGGAGGGACAAGACAGCTGGGCACAAGAAATCCAGGAAGTTCCTGGAATACATTAATAACTTCCTTCTCCAAGTGATAAAGGAGCCAATAAGGAGAGGTGCCATGCTGGACCCTGACCATGCATGGTGGCCATAGGATCAGGCCTAGTCAATATGGGTTTACAAAAGGTAGATCCTGTCAAACTAACCCGATCACCTTCTATGACAAGGTGACCCGCTTAATGGACAAGGAGAAGGCTGTGGATATGGTCTACTTGGACTTCAGTAAAAGCTTTTGACACTGTTTCTCACAGCATTCTGACTGAGAAACTGGCTGCCACTGGCCTGGACAGGTGGACCCTCAGCTGGGTTAAAAACTGGCTGGATGGCCGAGCCCGAAGGGTGGTGGTAAATGGAACAAAATCCAGCTGGAGGCCAGTCATGAGTGGCGTCCCCCAGGGCTCAGTCCTGGGTCCAGTCTTGTTCAACATCTTTATCAAGGACCTCGATGAAGGGATTGAATGCTCCCTCACTAAGTTTGCAGAGGACACTAAACTAGGAGGAAGTGTTGATCTGCCTGAGGCTAGGGAGGCTCTTCAGAGGGGTCTGAACAGACTGGACTGACGGACTGAGAACAATGGGATGAAGTTTAACAAGGCCAAGTGTAGAGTGCTGCACATGGGACATAATAACCCCATGCAGCGCTACAGGCTTGCGGGAGACTGGCTGGAGAGCTGTCAGGCAGAGAAGGACCTGGGGGTATTGGTTGACTGCAGGCTGAATATGAGTCAGCAGTGTGCCCAGGCAGCCAAGAAGGCCAATGGCATCTTGGCTTGTATCAAAACCAGTGTGGCCAGTAGGTCTAGGGAAATGATTGTGCCCCTGTACTCGGCATTGGTGAGGCTGCACTTTGACTACTGTGTCCAGTTCTGGGCTCCTTGCCATAAGAAGGACATGGAGGTCCTGGAGCGAGTCCAGAGAAGGGCAACCAGGCTGGGGAAGGGGCTGGAGGGCAAATCCGATAAGGAATGGCTGAGGGAACTGGGGTTGTTTAGCCTGGAGAAGAGGAGTCTGAGGGGACACCTTATCACCACCTACAACTACCTGAAGGGAGGTTGTAGAGAGGTGGGTGATGGTCTTTTCGACCAAGTGATAAGGTAGGACAAGGGGAAATGGCACAAAGCTGAGCCAGGGCAGGTTCAGATTAGATATTAGGAAAACATTTTTTACTGAAAGAGTTGTTGGGGCCTGGAAGAGGCTGCCCAGGTAAGTGGCTGAGTCACCATCCCTGGAGGTGTTTTAAAAAAAGAGTAGATCAGGTACTTATGGATATGGTTTAGCATATGATGGGAATGGTTGAACTCGATGATCTTAAATGTCTTTTCCAACCCTGAGATTCTGTTATTCTGTGATTCTGTGATTCTTCTCACCAAGAAGCAGAGGCTCGCAGGAAATATGAAGCTCAAGACCATGAAAAGGTGGATGTCATCTTCGGGGCAGTGAGGAGGATGTGCAACAGGCACACTACTGGACCTAAGGAGAGCAGATTTTGACCTCTTCAGGAACCTGCTTCGTAGAGTACCATGGGACAAAGCCCTGGAGGGAAGGGGAACCCAAGAAAGCTGGTTCATATTCAAGAAACACCTCCTCAGATCTCAGGAGCAATGCTTACCAACAAAGAGCAAGTCAAAGACAAAACAACAAGATGCCTGAATGGATGAACAAGGAGCTCCTGAGAAAACTCAAATGCAAAAAGGAAGCCTGGGAGCAATATACAGAAAGTGTCCGAGTAGCCAAGAATCAGGTTAGAAAAGCTAAAGTTGTGATAAAATTAGATCTGTCCAGGAGTGTCAAGGGCAAAAAGGAAAGTTTCCATAGGTATGTCAATGGTAAAAGGAAGATGAAGGAAAATGTGATGATATGTGTCCTGGTGGGTGAAGTGGCCAAGCCACTATCCATCATGTTTGACAGGTCCTGTCAGTCTAATGATTTCCCCACCAACTAGGAAAAGGGAAATATAACCCCCATTTTTAAAAAGGGGATAAAGGAAGAGACAGGGAATTAAAGGTCAGTCAGTCTCAAATATGTGCTTGGTAAGATCATGGAGCAGGTCCTCCTGAGGACTATGCTCAGGCACATGGAGAGTAAGGAGGTGATTGATGACAGCCACCATGACTTCACTAAGGGCAAATCATACCTGGCAAATCTGGTGGCCTTTTATGGTGGAGGGACAGAGATGGTGGACATCATCTTCCTGAACTTGTGCAAGGTGTTTTACACTGTCCAGCACAACATCCTTGTCTCTAAGTTGGAGACATGGATTTGGCAGATAGACCACTTGGTGGATAAGGAACTGGCTGGATGATTGCATCCAAAGAATTGTGGTAAAGAGCTCAATGTCAGGGCAGTCCCAAGCACAACTACAGCATTTAAAGCAGTCCTGTGTTTCATCCTTGTCTCTAAATTGGAGATATATAGATTTGAATGATGAACCACTGAGTGAAAAAGGAATTGGTTGGATAGTTTTTGTCAGCAGCTCAAGGTACGAGTGGAGGAAAGAGATGAGTGACGTTCCTCAGGGTTTGATATTGGGACTGTCACTGTTCAACATCTTTGTCGGTGAAAAGGGCAGTGGGACTGAGTGCACTCTCAACAAGTTTGCTGACAATACAAAGCCATGTGGCGAGGTCAACATGCTGGAGGGAAGGGATGCCATCCAAAGCGACCTTGACAGGCTGGAGAGATAGGCTGTATGAACTGCGTGAAGTTCAACAAGGACAAGTGCAAGGTGCTGCACATGGGTCAGGGCAGTCCTAAGCACAGCTACAGGCTGGGCAGAGAATATATTCAGAGCAGCCCTGACGAGAAGGACTTGGGGCTATTGATGGATGAAAAGCTCAACATGAGTCAGTAAAGTACTTGCTGCTCCCTTCCCTTCCCTTCCCTTCCCTTCCCTTCCCTTCCCTTCCCTTCCCTTCCCTTCCCTTCCCTTCCCTTCCCTTCCCTTCCCTTCCCTTCCCTTCCCTTCCCTTCCCTTCCCTTCCCTTCCCTTCCCTTCCCTTCCCTTCCCTTCCCTTCCCTTCCCTTCCCTTCCCTTCCCTTCCCTTCCCTTCCCTTCCCTTCCCTTCCCTTCCTCTCCTTTCCCTCTCCTTTCCCTCTCCTTTCCCTCTCCTTTCCTTCCTTTCTCCTCCTTTCCCTCTCTCTTTCCTCCCCTCCACTCTCCTCCCTTCCCCTCCTCTCCCCTTCCCCCGTCTTCTTTCTCTCCCTCTCCCTCTTCCTCTCCCGCTCCCTTTCCCTTTGATCAGTTTTGGCACTCTTGGATACTTGAATCCTTCAACAATCAGCTGCATGAGTACTAAAGGAGCTTCTTTTCCGTCCTGTCTCAGAGGAAATATAACCAATGATCAAGGAATCAATAAGGTTTTTTAGTCTTCACCAGATCAGATGGAAAACAAGGCAAAAGATATTACTAAAGTTTTCTTCTCATAAACTGTTACACTTTTTGTTAGCGGTCGCAGTCGTGAAGAACGTCTCTACACAGAGCAGATAAGCAGGCACTTTTTTTATTCCAGCACTTGGAAACACGGGGGATAGCTCCACCAAAGATGTGTTCACCCAAAGGTACAAAGCACAACATATTTATACAGTTTTTAGCGAACTCATTGCGGAAAAATGCTCGCTTCTCAGCTTGACCTTTACAATGACTGGCTTTTGATTGCTTCACTTTATCTATATTCTTATTCTATAAAAATCATTGGTTAACTATGCTGATTGTTTTAAATACAAAGAGGGGAGGGTATTGATTAGCATATTCATGTTATTTCCTGGAAATCAGTATCATATGTTAATGTCCCTTGTGCACACGTAGTTCTGTTGAGCGGGGGTTCCTCTGGTGGTCGTCAATAGTCTTCCTCACTGTGTCTGCGAGTGAACCCCGTCCTTTTGCAAGCTCACTGCGTCTTCAGCTGATGTTTCGTAACCATAGCCAGTTTCTTCATATACTTATTGCTTTAACTCAAGGTCCATAATCAATACCCGTTGTTTTAATTCAGAGTCCGTAGAGATTTTCCATAGTGATAAAGGCACACACCGTCTTGTCCCTAAAAGTCTTAACATGCTGTATATTCTCATAGCTGCTATAACTCCTTTAAAATCAAAATCATATCCTAAACTAAAACCAAAATAACCTATTTTATTAGGGTGACTGTAACACTTTATTTCCTTTTATACTGGTTCAGTTTCCTGTACTCACCCCATCAGTGTCTGAAAGCTGTGTGTGATTGGTAGGTATATTAATTTCAATATAAAAGAATAAAAAAATAATTTGTTGATTTTCTGTTGACAATTGGGATATGGTGTCACTTCAATTAAGTGTTTACAAACTAATTATCCTATTTAATGAAAAAAGCAACTGAAATATTATGTGTTTTGTACTTTTTTTCAGAGCAGCTATTGACATTCACACTAGCAGCACTAATTATAGAAACATTTAGAATTATATAACTAAAAATATAACTACTGCATATTTTTTTCAAATTAAATTATTAGGTTCATATTTATATTAAAATTTTTACTTGTTATTATAAGTCCCAGATTATTGATTGCAAGGCATTGTCTTGAATTGGACTTCTGTGGAGTGAATCTAACTAGCATGTTTATTTTATCATTAATCTTGTTGGTCATTATATCATTTACTGTTCATTATAGCAAGAGATAAATTGCAGAAATGGTTAGTATTGTACGTTCAGCTTGGCTGAATCCTTTAGTGACACTAATTCTACAGAGCAGTTGGGCAAAATCAATGTCTGATGTGCGATTTGTATTAAATTATGCTTGTTATATGATTGAATCAACACTACACAGAGTTTTCTCAAGTTAATTGATCAACTCCTACAATATAAATTAATATGATACATCAAACTCAAGCTGAACTGTAGACCAGAACAGAACAAACATGAGCAGTGAATGAAAGTCAAGTTCTATCAGGCCACACAGGTCCAAGTAATTATGAACTAGCTTAGGCGGCATCAAAAAGTCATACTTTTGTGTTTTGGAGATAATACCAACATGCAATTTTAAAATGTTTCGTCAGCTGGAAAACCTTAAAATTAGAAAATGGACATTCCATGAGATATATTTTTTTTTCAAATTGAGTCACGAAATTTCATTTAGGTTCCAGTTCAGCCAAGAATTTCAGCTGCATATAACTCAGCCAGGGATTCAATTTATTACATGCAAGACATTAAGCATGAACTCACTGTTTTTTTATCTAAATGTGTTTAAGAGGGATTTAACATGCCTCTTCTTTTAGCTACCTGTCACTTCCTACTATTGAATTCTAATTGGCCTGCTGGGTCTGCTCCTCATCTAAGCCCATCTTGGCATTGTTAAACCTCATCCCTTTGGTCTCAGCCCATCTGTCCAGTCTGTTCAGATCCCTTTGAAGAGCCTCTCTACCCTCAAGCAGATCAACACTTCCTCCCAGTTTAGTGTCATCTGCACACTTACTGAGGGGTCATTCACTCCTTTCATCAATGTCATTGATAAAGATGTTGAAACAGACTGGACCTAGAACTGACCCCTAGGGAATGCCACTCGTGACCGGCCTCCAGCTGGATTTTGTTCCATTTACCACCACCCTTTGGGCACGGCCATCCAGCCAGTTTTTAACCCAGTGTCCTGGTTTCAGCTATGATGGAGTTAATTTTTTTTTTTTTTAGCAGTGGATGGAATGCCATGTTTGGGTGTTAGGATAAGAACAGTGCTAATAGCACCCTGATGTTTCTGATCGTTGCCGGGCAATCAAGGACCTTTCTCAGCTCTGCATACTTCCTTACTAATGAGAAAGGAGGGGACACAGCCAGGACAGGTGACCCGAATTGGCCAAAGAGGACATTCCATGCCAGTTACCATGCTCAGTATAAAGGGGGACTGGGGGGAGGAGGAGAAGACAACGCCAGGACGTGCAGTTTCTGGGGACGGTCGGGTTCGGGGACGGCTCTAAGCTGTGCGGCCTGAGTTGTGTGGTTTGGTGAGAAATTGCATTGTGTATCACCAGTTTCATCTAATTTGTGCTTTAAACTTATGTTATTGTTATATCTAGTTTTCTGTTATTGTTTAGTAAACTATCCTTATCCCAACCTGCGTGGTTCTGGTTTCTAGGTTGTGGTTTCTTTTCCTCCTTTCTTCCTTCCCTTTTCCCCCTCCCCCAACTTTCCTTCCCCCTTCCTTTTAAAAGTACAAGCGACTGTGTGGGGTGCGGCCCTCGGCTGGGGCAAAAGCACGACACCCAGCTGAGGGTCCACCTGTCCAGGCCAGTGGCAGCCAGTTTCTCAATCAGAATGCTGTGAGAAACAGTATCAAAGGCTTTACTGAAGTCCAAGTAGACCATATCCACAGCCTTCGCCTTGTCCGTTAAGCGGGTCACCTTGTCATAGAAGGTGATCGGGTTAGTTTGACAGGATCTACCTTTTGTAAACCCATGTCTGCCCAGGGTAGTTTAAAGAGTGTTTTGTGAGCAGTTTAGGTAGGGAAAGAAAGGCATATCACTCCTTGATTGCACCTTGATCCCTCATGGAAATGGAGGGGAGACTTGAGAGTCAGAAGAGGAAAGATTTTATTCCAAGTGAGGGTAAGAAGAGGGAAAAGACTTAACTGTTCAGGCAGCTGTTAACCTTCCCTTTTCCTGTGACTGATGATGGCTCATGCTTTGTTGTGCAGGCTGCAGATGGATAGAGGGCAGGACACATTCTTTCAGGTGATAGATAATCTTTCCTAGCAATCATAAATAATCTCTCAGGGTTTCTTTCTGATGCCGGTGCCTCTGTCTCAATTTATAGCAGAGCTATGAAGCCTTTTTACCACATAAAAAGGGAGTCGTCTCACCTACCTTTTGGCGTCTACAGTGCAAGCCTCTACATTGAGTCTCTGGTTTATTTACCCTCAGCTAACTTTCTAATCCATGGGGAGAAATCATGACCTACATTAGACATTACATTAAGATGCGGTAACTTGCACACTAAAAATGCCTGCTTCTGTTCTTTGACTATTTGGGGAGTAAACACTGAATAGCTCAGAGGTTATTCTACATATGAATATATCTGCTAAATCTTGTACTTTTCCAGCTGTCTTTCACTTCAGATGCCTACCTTCTGATTTAGGCCTCATAGGTTTGAATTTTTGATTCAAGTATAGAGATCCTTGTTCTGTGACCCACTGGAGGCAGGCTTTTGTTCCTTCAGTTAATCCTACATGTGCCAAACCCACAATGTGGAGAGCCACAAAACAACAAAATTGGATTACTTGTTTCTTTTTTCATTTTCTATCTTAGGCAGAAAACATTAAATATCTCAAGATTTCTCTCTGAATTCCTGGCATAATGAATAGAAGTCTAAAACAGGAGGTACTTTGAATTGCTTGAATCTTTCATGTCATTGCAAAGTGCATATAAAGAAGGGACTGACATTATTTTGAGTCTATAACCATGTAATGGAGCAAATAATGTACAAACATAAGGTGTAGCATTTCAATTGCCGGACATTTTTTAGATATTACTATTCACTGTCCAGTTATTTTCATAAACTTAAATCTGCAAATAATTGTGAAATAGCCATGCTTTGGCGTGTACCATATCTTTTTTATGATTGTCTTTACTAATGAGATTGCATATGTACCTCTAAGACATTAAAATGAAATATTAGAAGATAATTTGAAAAATTTTGCCCAAGAAAATATATAATATGCAAACTATTAATTGAACTTCGTGATACTTTGGGGGTCATATGCTATACATACTTTTTGAAACCTCTCATGTATGTTTCTCGTGCTATCAAACTTCTTAAAAATACATGCATGTTATCCTTTGTGCTTGTTTTCCATTGCTCCTACACTAATAGGTATAATACCCATTACAAATATTGATAAAAACCCAGTAATTTAAAAGTTAATGGATCCTATTTTGAATTATTCCATGTTTTTTAGACCTGACTGTACAAATATCAAAAGCATATGACAAAGTTTGGCAGCACAGTTAGGACTTACTCCCTCAAAGAAAATTCTATTCAGTGTGTTTATATGTTAAAAAAAAAACATAGAAGACTACTTAGATCAGTGCTGAAATATATATTGCAGTTTAAAAGTTCAATTAAATTCTCAAAAGAACACAATTACAATACAAAACTTTAGAGAAGCTGAAGTAAAATGGGAGCATAAAGTGTTCTAAGTCAACTTAATTTGGCATTTATGTACTGTAGCTCTCTCTGAATGCTATTTTTGAATCTTCTGAAGTGGTTCTTATCTCCTTTTCTTTCTTTTCTTTCTTTTGCAAGCCTTTTCAAAAGACGTAAAACTATTTCAAAAGCAGGGGGAGGTTTAGTTTTCAGGTACTGTTGTTGTAATGGCAATTAAATGTTTAATGTATCTTAGAATTATAGAATCATAGAATGGTTTCTTGATGGAAAAGACCTTCAAGATCATCAAGTTAAACCATCTATCCAGCCCTACTAGGTCCAAAACTAGACCATGTCAACAAGTACAACATCTATTCTTTTAAACACCTCCATGGATGGTGACTCAGCTACTTCCCTAAGAAGTCTGTTCCAATATCTGACAACCCTTTCCGTAAAGAAATTTTTCCTAATATCCAACATAAACTTACCCTGATGCAACTTTAGACCACTTCCTCCTGTCCCATCACTAGCTACAATGAAGAAAAGACCAACCCTCACCTCACTGCAACCACCCTTTAGGTAGTTTTAAAGAGCCATGAGGTCTCCTCTCAGTCTCCTCCATACCCAAGAATACCAGCTCCCTCAGCTGCTCCTCGTAAGATTTGTCTTCCAAATCCTTTACCAGCCTTGTAGCCTTTCTCTGGACATGCTCAAGAATCCTGATGTCCTTCTTGTAGTGAGGGCCCCAAAACTGATACAGTACTCCAGTAGCTGCCTCACCATCACTAAGTACAAGGGAAGGATTACTTTACTTAGGATGGCCACACTGTTTCTGATGCAAGCCAGGATGCCACTAGCCTTCTTGGCCACCTGGACACACTGCTGGCTCATATTCAGCTAGCTGTTGATCAATACCCCTTAGGTCTCTCTCTTCCAGATAGGTCTTGAGCCACTCATCCTGTTTCATTGCATGAAAACTGTCAGAAACTCTTATGATTCCTTTAACTTTTAAAAGAAAGTAAAGGTAAGGAATTCTAGAGTGGAAAGAACAAGAGTGAGGTAGGTCATGCATTGCTCATATTATGTTACATATCCAGCACCATAAAATTATTTAGTATTCTGTAAAATAGACAGAAAAATATACATATACATGTACATAGGTTTGTGTTTATAAAAAGGAATATTAGTATTTAATTTCCAGTAAAGTCCTTAATGGTTAAACATGAATCTGTTCATACAAGATGTATTTTCTTCTTCATTCAACCATGGATTGAATATGATAAATACATGTGACTTTAGTTGAGCTAGAGACCAGCTTATGAAGAATTTTGAAACAACTAAGGCCTTGGCTGGAGTTCAGGTGCCCATGAAAGCCACTCTCTCACTATCCTCCTCAGCTGGACAGGGGAGAGAAATAGTGAGAGGCTTATGGGTCAAGATAAGGAGAGGAAGAAATCACTCATCAATTGCTGTTACAGGCAAACCAGACTCAACTTAGAAAAACCTAAACTAATTTATTACCAAGCAAAACAGAATAATGAAAACTAAAATCAAATATTAAAATACCTTCCTGCCCCTCCCTTTTTCTAGAGTTAAACTTTATTCCCAAATTCTGTACATCCTTCCCCTGAGCAGCACAGAGGATGGGAAGTGGGGTTTGCAGTCAGTTCATCACATGTCTCTGATACTCCTTCCTTTGCAGGGGGAGAATTCCTCCCCTGCTCCAGCGTATGGTCCCTCTCACAGGAGACAGTCCTCCATCATGAGTCCTTCCTATGGGCTTCAGTTCTTTGCAAACTGCTCCAGCATGTGCCTCTTACATTGGGTACAGACCTTTATGAATAGAGTCATCTAATGTCGGTCATCCACAGGGTCTGAAGTCCTGCCAGAAAACCTGCTCCAAAATGGAGCTTCTTTCCACAGGTCCTAGGAGCCTGCTTCAATGTGGGTTTCCCACTGGGTCCCAGCTACCTTCAGGTGTCTCTACATGCTCCAATGTGGGGTCCTCCACAGGCTGCAGGGGGACAACCTGCTTCACCACAGTCTTCTCCACTGGCTGCAGGGGAATCTCTGCTCCCACTCCTGGAGCATCTCCTCCGCCTCTTTCTTCCCTGACCTTGGTGCCTATAGTTTCTCCTATCTTCTCACTACTTTCTCTGGCAGCAAAATATTCCCACAAGGTTTTGTTTCTTTCCGTCTTAAATATGTTATCACAGAGGTGCTACCACTGTCCCTGATTGGCTTGGCCTTGGCCTGCAGTGGGTCTGTCTTGGAGTCACAGTATCACAGAATCACAGAATCTCAAGGCTGGAAAAGACCTTTGAAGATCATCAAGTCCAACCATTCACATACTAAACTGAGTCATATCTCGAAGTACCTCATCCACCCTTTTTTTGAACACATCCAGGGAAGGTAACTCAACCCCTTCTCTGGGCAGCCTGTTCCAGGCCCTGACAACTCTTTCAGTAAAATATTTTTTTCTAACTTCCAATCTAAACCTGCCCTGGCTCAGCTTCATGCCATTCCCCCTTGTCCTATCACCTGTCACCTGGCTGAAGAGACCATCACCTATCTCTCTATAACCTCCATTCAGATAGCTGTAGGCAGTGATAAGAAGGTCTCCCCTCAGCCTCCTCTTCTCTAAACTAAACAGCCCCAGCTCCCTCAGCTGCTCCTCACAGGATTTGCCCTCCAGCCCCTTCAGCAGTCTGGTTGCCCTTCTCTGGACTCGCTCCAGGACCTCCATGTCCTTCTTATGGTGAGGAGCCCAGAACTGGACACAGTACTTGAGGTGTGGCCTCACCAATGCCGAGTACAGGGGCAAAATCACCTCCCTAGACCTACTGGCCACACTGGTTTTGATACAAGCCAAGAAGCCACTGGCCTTCTTGGCTGCCTGGGCACACTGCTGACTCATATTCAGTTGTCAGTCAACCAACACCCCCAGGTCCTTCTGTGCCTGACAGCTCTCCAGCCAGTCACCCCCAAGCCTGTAGTGCTGCATGGGTTATGGGGGGGACTGGGTAATAGGGAGTCAGCTAATGTTAGCTCCATTTGACCTAGGGGAAGCTTCTAGCAGCTTCTTGCAGAGGTACCCCTGCAGCCCCCACCCCCTCCCTGCACTACCAAAATATCACCATGCAAACCTAAAACAACATGGATCTTCATTTACCAAAGAGATGATTTACATCACTAATTCAGGCCATGCTTCTGTAAGCATCAAATCTGTGTATGATTTGATCTGTGGCAATAAAAAATTTTATAGCTGATGATGTTTCTCTCAAATTATTTAGGCTACAACATTATGGTCTTTACACTGAATGACAGTTTAAAAGTCATTGATGTTCCCATACCACATCAGAATCTCTATCCTGGTAGGAAAAAGTACGCCTAACACATGTGTAGAGTGTATTATTTGGACTGAAATGAAAGAACTTCCTTTTCCATATACAGCCAAAATTGTCATGCTATTACAATGTGATGTAAATGTTTTTATCATGCAAGAGGGAAGCTATGAATGATATTTTTCGGCTTTTTTTTAATATTTATTTCCATGCTGCTGCTATCCATAGTAGAAAAGGCCATCTTCCTAGTCTTTCAACTTAATTTCTTTTCTTCAAATCACATTATTCCTTCTTTGAAACTTCCGTATTAAGTAATAGGGAAGCATGTTCAAGCAAGTTCAACCTTTAGACCTAGAATGCACTTCTGGGATTTGCAACGGAAAAATCTAGGTCATTTTGTGTTTCCAATCTTTAAATATAAACAACAGAAATACCTGTTTAAGAATTGATAATATATGGCTTACTATGAATAAAATTCACTATAGTTTCACAAATTAAAAAGCAATGAAGAAAACATAAAAAATAAAAACATATTTCAGATTCACTAGATTTGGGCAGTTGGTTGCTTAACCAGAAGCTTGAACACTAGTAATTCTACACTGCGAAATTTTTCTTGATTTTTTGCACTAGAGAATTTATTTTAAGATTATTCTCCGTATGTATATTTGTTAAAGCAGAAGTACTTGAGTAGTAGTACTACTGGAAAATTTATAGGAGCCCCAGAAATCTATATACATATTCAGAATGCAGTGTGATGTTTAATTTTATTTCACTGAATTGGATAAGTTCAGAATCAAGAAGAGTTATGATGTCAAAATTACTATGCAATTTATTGAAGCTCTGCTGCCTACAATGGAATTATGTTGGTTCAAACCCATTGAGACTCTGGTCCAACACTTTCTGAATACATAGAGCTATATTTCAACATTAAAAGTACATACATTTAAAATATAAGCTGTTAGCATAGACAATTTCATTGCTATTTGCTGCTAAGGATCATAGAATCATAAAATCAGGAGGGGAAGTGCCCAAAAGCTGTACAATCATTTTTTTTTAATATGAGAAAAGAAGATAATATTTCAACTATACTTTCAGGGTAAAAGAAAAGAAAAAGAGAAACTTTTCAAAGAATCATATAATGGTTTGGGTTGAAAAAATCATTAGTTCCAATCCCCCTGCCATGGGCAGGGACCCCCTGCACTAGAACACATTGCCCAAAGCTCCATCCAACCTGGCCTTGAAC
The DNA here is from genome assembly GCA_020800305.1 of Porphyrio hochstetteri. Taxonomy (NCBI): domain Eukaryota; kingdom Metazoa; phylum Chordata; class Aves; order Gruiformes; family Rallidae; genus Porphyrio; species Porphyrio hochstetteri. The sequence continues at coordinate 29,754,534 of CM036938.1, forward strand.
ATTTCCAGGGAGTGGACATCCACAACTTTTCTTGGCAACCTGCCCCAGAGCCTCACCTCAAGGAAACATTTCAAAAACTTTCCTACAAATACAGATGTCCTTTCCCAAAAATTTCCCAAACCTACCATGTTCTACAGACCATAGGCCTCACATACTTCATGACCATAAGAAAGAGTAATGCCAAAGACACTATATTTATTGATGTGATAACCCATACTTTTGATTGTCAGAGTATTGCTTAAAGTATGTACTGTTAGGCTAGTAAAATGCCTTTGAATTTTACAGTATTTTTGGTGGTTGATGATACTATCTCTTTGTCATCTCCTTGACTTAACCTAAAAATGCCTGATAGCACCCAGATCATTCTCTCAACACTGATTCTTTCTTTAACTAGCTGGTGTCAAATAGCCCTGAGTTCTTTGAAGCTGAGAACCTCTAGTATCTAAATATATTTGCCTTCTTGTGAGGGGAAATATGTCTGCTGAATTTAATCTATTACATAAATTATAAGCAAGCAACAGAAAAGTAGAGGAACAGTTGGTTAATGTCTAGATAATAGACTTCAAGCTTTGAAGATGCTGGGTCATGTCTTTATTAGCTTCAAATGAAAATTAGTTCAGTGGTATTGGAGTAGTCCCTAGCGAGTGTCTGTCTGCATCACAACACACAATCTATTTATAGTTTGTGGATGTTTGCTTTTGAAATGTTTAGTAGCAGTGCTACAAGTTTACAAGAGCACAGTTAAGTGTATGGTTTTCTGGTGATCTAACAGAAACTGTGGCTTTTCTGAAACATTGATAATTGATAAACAAATAAATAAAAATAATTAAGTTAAACCTTTAGCTTCTGAATAATGAGAGATATTCTATATATAGTGTAAAAGTTGTCAGATGAATCATTTTTACATTCCAAAAGAAGTGCAACTGAGTAAATTCATAAAAGCGAGGAAATTTCTGACAAGATATTTTTTCCCCTCTTTTAGATCTTTTATAAATTTCCATCTTTTCCTCTGTACTTGCATATTACATTGATGTACTCAGTTGATGTACTCCAGTGAGGAGTAACATATTTATTGGAATCATGGTGCTTAATGCTGTCTAGAGTATTTTTGAAATATCAAAATTCAGGTTATTTTTCATGGGTCCTGTGATTTCTGGTTTGTGATAAAATTTTACTCTGGCACTGTGGCTTTGTTTTTAGGATCAGATGTTTGATGTATATTGAAGTACTATTTTACAGTTTGTGTGCTGTGATTCATGATAATCCTTGCACTGAGACTGATAACGATTTCTATAAGGTTAACATAGCAGTAGATTGTTGAATAATGAAGTAGGATTTAATCTGCCTAAAAGCTAATTAGATGAAAGATAAACAGGTTTAACAGCACTTCTTGAGCTAATTTTTGTGTTAATCCATGCATTCTTGAAAGTATACACCAGTGATATGCAGTAAAAGGAATACTATTTCTCATTAATTAAGCTTTTCAAGTAAAATGCAAGGCAACCTATTCTCAGATGTTATTGGCTCTAAATATATTGGATAAGATTTTTTTCATAGTCCTTTGCCTACTCACATTAGACTTGATTAGTAAGTTTCAACCATTCATTATCTTTAATTATCTAAAAAATATCAAATATATTTTACAATTTATGTATTCATAAGGAAAGTGAGATATAGAAGAAATATTATCCTAATTTGCATGTCTTAATTAGGAGAATGTTAATTCTATTCTTTAAACAAGTAATTTAATATTTTGCAGAAGATATGACAGTTTCCAATTACATTAAATTATTTTTGAATGACAAGTTTTAATAGTATTTCACATAGATCTGTTAAGAAAAGTTTAACTATAATGAATATCTTTGTGTATTGTTGATTGACCTGTGCTACATCAACATATGCTCAGTTTGTTCTTCATTTTACTCCCTCAGACACAGAACTAGTGATTAATATTTCTTGTTGTGTTACTCAGATGTTAATGAAAAACACGGGGTGTTCCTTTCACTACACAGAGTGCAAACTCACAAAAAAAACCCAAACCCTCACAGGTGAACTCTTTATGAACACTTCTAATTGCTTAGGAACAGTGTTTGAAAATATCAAGTAATTTGCCATTAAAATAATGAATAGCATAAACTGTAATTTTTCATACTAATTAACTTGTGTCAGCACCATTATTTTTCATTAATTATAAATGAAAAAGAATGAAAGATTACCTGCAGGAACAGATGTGTGAAATTGTCTCTGAGGTTCTGTTGTAGCCTTTTTTTCTTCTTCCCTCCAACAAATTACATTGAGGCTGGGATCCAGCCATACAAGAATGCAGATGGTAGAGACTATTCAGGAGAGACTGAAAAAAAGTGCTTTTAATAAGGTTGTTGTCTATGAAATCTACTATATTAATGAAAAGTACAATTATTGCTATAAAAAAAAACCCCAAAACCAAACCAGCAAAAAATTTGAAATATTTTGTAGCTTAAATCTGTAAAGAAGTTAGGAAAGATAACCTGACATTAGAATTCGTTGGATGTTCTGTTTTGTTTTTTAAATGGAAAACTCTAATTGCATAGTTTGAAGCTTTATTTCTCATTTTAACTTAAGTAAAGACTATTTCAGGAAATATTTCTTGCCTTCTAACATACTGTGTGTTTCTTTTATATGTTTTTTGGGGGGTTACTTTTTGAGGAGGTCAATGGGGATGATGGAGGAAAAATAAAGTTCTATACATTTAGGTGTTTTTCCTGTTGTTTCAGTGTCTTCCACACATCTTTTATATTCAGAGAATACACAACTGAAAAAGTCAGTTTTGATTCCTATAGGGTTCTGCTGAATTATGAATGTTATTTTACAGAAGAAAATACAAAATTCTGTCTTGTGTATACCTTCACCTAAAATCCCTTGTCTACTATATTAACTGCTATATGAATATCTTCTAAACTATCATATTAATAAAATCTGGTATTTTCTAAATATAATAGAGTGATAAAAAAATTTAGGTTGAAAAGAACTTATGTAGGTCATCTGGTTCGATTTCCTGCATGAAGCTGAGCTAGCTTTAGAGTAAGAGCATATTGCTCAGGGCTTTATCCAGTGGAGTTTTGGATATCTCCATGGACTGAAACTGTACATCTCTGGGAAACCCATGCCAGTGCTAAACTTCTCCATTGTACATATCATAGAAATGCGTTATAACTGACTAATGTAGAGAATAATTTTGTTACTAAGAAAATGGCTACATTATTAAAATGTTTCATGACTGCAAACAGAGCAATGCCTTTATAAGAATAATGTTAATATATTTTTTGTGGCTATGTACTCTTTACAATTTGCAAAGCTTTTATAAAAAGGAAACAATTTTTATAGCAATATTTCAGAAATTTAATGCACACTCTTGGTTAGAATGCACAACCTAAGGTTAACTCACCATACAGTCTATTTTAAAAATACTATAATTAGTAAATGGAAATCTTTCAAGTCTGCTACATTAGGGCATACATGTCCCTATACATTAGTGTATGTATATGTGTCTCTGCATATATTTGATGTGTGCATACTGAATTTATAAACATTCACTTAAGGATAGAAACATTAGAGAATAAACCATCAGGATGTATTTGCAGACTGGTACTTGCTCTGTGAGAATATTTAGCGATGACTGTCTAAACTAGTGTGAAAAAGACAACACAATGAACATTGTCTTTCAGTCACGTTGCCACCACATTTCACAGTTTGGCACAATGGCTTACTGATCTAGAAAGTCTTAAAACCCTTTCAAAAGACTTTCAACCTTATAGTACTAAAACCTATCTTTGAAATAGATCAGAAGTAATGGGTACAAAATAAACACAATACATAGATGGCTGATTTTTTAACAGAGAGAACATTTCCTATATACAAATAGATATTCCTATCTATTGTAACACAACCCATCAGTCACTGGATACCTTTCTTAGTTAAAGAAATTACAAATTTATTTCATAAATAAATCTACTTTTACAAAATATTAGTTTTATATTCAACTTCTGGTTTTGCTCCAAAGATTTTGAGTAAATTCCTGAATGTATGGTTGAAAATGGAGGCAAGACAAATAAGCGGATTTTCAGTAAAACTGTATGCAATGTTCATATTAATTAATAGCTCTTATAATTTGTTCTTCTCATGGTCACTACCCATTTTTGTGGAGTGTGAATCTTCTGAAACTTTTATGCAAGGGAAAATTCTTAAGTTGAAACTATTTCAATGACATCTATAGATGAAAAAAACGTTGCTTATTTAAAATCCAGACAAGAAGAATTAATTAAGAAATCATCTAACAAAAGAGATAAAAAAGGTTATAGGGATAAAATTGACATTAACATGTCACAATTTGTCTGTCCCACGTGGTATAATTAGTGATTTTACTTTCATTGCTTCAGTTTCCAATTAGTTAACATTTCCTTCCCTTGTAACAGCCAACATGAGCATTCACCCTGGCTTCAGAGATATGCCTTACTTCTTCTGAGTAACTCCAATTATCAGATATCTTTTGATAAGAAATTTTTTTTTTTTCATTCCCAAGTCACTATCAACTTGAGACCATATGGGGTTTTGCTGCAGAAATCCAGGACTACTGTAATTCTTCCAGCTAGAGGTGATGCAGGGAGCACTGATGAGAAAATTCTGTCTAGGCAGAAAGTGGAGACAATGGTGTCAAATAATTTGGCCTTAATCTAGTCTTCCTGTTCAATATGAAGTCAAACCCCATTTTGCTCTTCTAAATTGTTCTGCACAGTAAAAAAAGGCTAGTCTTCTTCCTAACATTTTACTACAAAAATCTCACTCCCATTATAAGAGATAGAGAACACATGTTTGAATATGTTAAAGCATAGAATACAAAGTGAAAAACCCACTTTTACATCAAGGAGAAGTATGTGTAAAGTATATTTTTAATGATCAAATCAAGGAAAAGAAACTTCTACTGTGTAAAACGGAGTTGTCATGCTTGCAACAAAACTGCTAATGCTGGAATGTAGAAGAATGGAAAAGAAATATAGTTGTAAATATGTTTGATTTCTATGATAGATCACTTGCAGAGAGGAACTGGAGCAGAATAGCTTGCTACAATTCTTAATGTGATATATGATTTCTTAACTTGAAAATGGGGATAAAAATACTAAACTGAATGATCAGTTTTTCTGTGTCAATGTTTTGAATATGCATGGATCATATAATGTTTTCCACGTCAGTAGATCTGCAATCACTGTAAGAAACTGAATTTTGTTTTAATATTTAATCTTTTATAAAATAATCAACAGATAAGAAACCAGAGATTCCTTACATCTTTTCAATCATATATGCCACAACATTTCCCAATGTTTTCTAGTTTGCCTACAGTTTCCTTTATTACACTTTAGTTAGTGTATCTTTGGTAAATAAACTACATATTTTTGTTTCTGTATTTGTTTCTTACTACTCGTTGACAGAAATCAAAAACTTTTCAGGACAAAAGGAAGAAAAGTGGTTATATTCAACATTATTCCATACTAGAATGATGATGTGACTCTCCCCTTAACAGAATAGTTTTGCTGCATAAACGTCCAATATTCTGCTAGATAATATATTTGCTTGAAAAGAAGCATAATTACTGTAAAATCGTATATGCTTTAAGTAAATTTGCTACAAGGAAACCACAATGTCATAGGGCATCTATTTCTATAATTGCACAAGCCTCAAATGCAGCTCTCAAATGCACCTAAGAGTAGACAAAAAACCTTACAAAAATAATTGTATGAGGAACTTAGATGGATCAGCAGTTAAATAAAAAAGGAATACATTGAAATGATGACATTTCAATATCTTAAATGAGGATAAGTCTCAGAAAATTGTCCGTCATCCTTCCCTTGTCCACTATCTCAGTTACTCCATCATAAAAGGCCACCAGGTTTGCCAGGTGTTATTTGCCCTTAGTGAAGCCCTGTTAGCTGTCATCAATCACCTCCATGTGCCTGAGCATAGTCCCCAGGAGGATCTGCTCCATGATCTTACCAGGCACTGGTAAGACTAACTGGCCTGTAGTTCCCTGAGTCTTCCTTTTCCCCCTTTTTAAAATTGGGGGTTATATGTCCCCTTTTTCTTTCACTGGGGAATTCACCAGACTTCCAGGACCTCTCAAATATGATGGAGAGTGGTTTGGCCACTTCATCCATCAGTTCCTTCAGGACATGCAGATAACCCTTTATTTCCATTAAAACTTGTGCCAAAATCTTTCTTATGTGATCAAAGTAGAACAAATGTAAAGGGAAATGTAAATTTGTAAAGGGAAATGTAAATTATAGCCATGAGGATCAGCTGGGGTTGTGAAGCACAGAAGCATTACCGACCGCACCTTGAGTTTTGCTAAACTGCTGTTATATGAATGTCCTGGTTTCATCTAGGATAGACTTAATTGAAAACAAGCACCCGGGACAAGAGATGAGCCAAGCTGGCCAAAGGGATATTCAATACCATATGACACCAAGCTCACCATTAAAGGGGAGGACCAATCAGCACAGCTCTGGGACAGTCTGGGCGTGGGCTGAGTATCTGGTAGGTTATCAGGTCAGTAAATTGTCTAGTGTTACCAGTTTTATGTATGCTGTTATAAATCCTTTTTTTGATATTTCACTCTCCCTGTGCTGTGACAGTACACTGTCCTTATCCCAACCCACAACATTTGCCTTTGTCTCTGCATTCTCCTCCCCATCCTGCCAGGGCAGGGGTGAGCAAATGGCATGTGGTGTTCAGCTGCTGGCTGGGGATGAACCTTGATATAGAATATGATTGCTCTATTAAGATGGTGTCGAGGGATAAATTTAGTTCAATGATTCCAGTGCTACACGGTGTTTGAAACCAGATACAAAAGTCACAGTTACTGATTGTTTTGCTTTTGTTATTTGGAGACATGATGGTCATTGCTAATCTTCATTATAAAGCCCCAAAGGGGTGGTTATATTGTAGTATCTGTTCCAGATATTCTCCCAAACCCAGTTTGTCCATCAAGCCCACACTACTGTTCAAGCTGCCACATTCTGGTGTCTCATTTTTTATCAAAAGTCATCTAATAGATGAGGAGTCCTTCCTACAAACTGGATGTCACAGAATCACAGAATCTTACTATGTCCTTACTATTGGTAGTAGGTCTCATGTTTCCATGGGCTTGATAGACCCACCTCTAAGGAGAAATAATGCAAAGCTAAACAAGTCAGAACTAAATCCTAAAGCTAGGCAATTTTCTACCTATATAAATTTTGGAGCTAAGTAACAAGGGTAATGCCTTTTCCTGAATAGACATGGCATAGAGAAAGAAATAGTTAATGGTAAAAGGAAATGTCTGAAATTTTCAAATATATGAAAGTCACAAGACCGTGATGTGCACTTGGCAACTTTCAAGCTGGTTGCCAAGGAAAATCTTACAAGAAAAACGATGATAAAGGAAATGGGAGCAAGTTTACTGCATCTGTTTCTATTATCTGAAACACCTATCATCAAAAGTGTCAGTAAATGAATCTCAATATCCAAGACAATTTCAGAGTTATCAGAATCATCTCATGGAAGGAACAGAAGGTGAAAAAGAAAAAAAGGGTAATATCGCATACTTAAATAAAAATAGCTATTTAACCTCAAAAGTATCCTAAAACCCCTACACTATCAAAGGTTATTTTCAAAGACCATACAATATTCCAGAATGAGATGATGGTCTGGGAAAATAAGATACAATCCTTGAGAAAAATTTGATGAAAATAAAACTTGGTGTACACCAAGTATCTGATTCATATCTGACACTAATGTAAGATTATGAAAGGGAGTAGTTTTGATGGGCTATAAAAATACAGATAATTGCAAAATTAACTGAAAAGAAGGAAATTTCTTTCTCTTTACTAGTGATTTTATGAAAATGATGATAATCTGGTCATCAGAAAACAAAGTTGAGAAGACAATTGTGGAATTTAAGGCATTAACAACAACAAAAAAACTGACGGCACTATGACTAGATCTAGGCAATTATAGGCAACTATAGACTATTCAGTAGACTGGCAGTAGTTTAACACCCTTCAGTATATTGCCAGCAGTTTAACACCCATAAAATCTCAGTATTAAAATTTCAGTGCCAGTAAGAATGTGAAAAGTGAAGAGAAATGCAACAAGTCTATTAAGAAGAAGCAGTAAATTCAATGAAATCCCAGTGATTTCATTTGACAGTCTTACAGTTATTGTGCTGGAAAAGACCAAGAATTATCTTTATCTCTTTGAAGGCAATTCCTATGCTATATGAAACAGTTCTTACAATTCCATCAATCCAAGTTCTAAACAATCCTACTGCAGACTTAGAGCTAGGAACATCTAAACAAAGAACAAAATGAGTAATAATGAGGGAAAAAATTTGGGAAAAAGAAGGAAGATGGTCATACCCTGATTTCCAGTGCTTCTCTTTATCTTTGACTACTGCTTTTCATGGAGTTATATCTTTAGTCTGCCCCTCTACTTGTATTTCACTTTTACTAATCAGTTGTGATTTAATGTTTGTTTATTTCATACATCCTTTAGTTATTCACACCATTTCCGATTTTCTTAGTTTTTCTCAATCCTTAGTGTAGGGATTGGCAGAATGGAAGCATATCTGCTTTCTAAGAGTATGTGGTTAGTATGTAGTTTCAAAGACTTTGAAAAGATACAGGAAAAGTAATAAATTAAACCAAGACTTGCAAATCCTATGTGACAGGAGATAAACAGTAGTAAAGAACAGAGTTCTCAGGTCACTGACTGAGAAAACCCACAAACAAAAGAGATTCCAACAGACCCTTGTATCTGGAGAGAGGGCAAAGGATACTATCATGAGTCCCATGGGAAAGAGCACACTTAAGGTGGGACATTTGAGGGAGCTTGTGGGACTTCACAAGACTTCTCATGGTATGTGTTAAGGGAATTATGGAGATGTGCTAAAACTATTATAGGATATTTCAGGGAAAGGCCAAAGTTTTGGAAAAGGAATAGAGGTTGATCAGGAAGGGAAACAGGAAGGAAGGGAGTCCAAATAAAGTCTGTCTGTATATAAACATGCTGCTGGGCAGTCTGCTTGTCTGTCCATCCCTTCACTTGGTCACACTGTATTCTACCTAATCTTAATAAACCATACTAACCAGTTTCCATGTGAGCATGTTCTCCGTCCTCCATGGGTGCAAGTGTGATTCAGAAGTGAACTCCCAGTTGGATCAGCCAGCAAGAAGGAGGAGGTATATGCATCTAGCCAGAGCGTGAGCTTGTGACCAGACAAGTGGTAACCCAGCACAGTTATTAAACACTTAAAGTCATTGAGGGATCTCCAAACATCCATATGTGTATAGAGTGAAGGTGTTTCACAGGGAAATTTCAGTCCTTTTCAGCTGGAAAAAAAGGAATAGGACTGGATCAAACTGCTGGTGCTTGGGTTTTCCCAAATGCTGGTGAAATAACTGCTCTCTCATGGTTTATGTGGGTGACTGGGTACACAGGGCCCACTCTGGGACAACTGCTCAGCCTCACACACCAGAACAACAGGAAGAACACTGAGAGGAGAAATCCTCTCTGTCCTAACATCCTTTGGAGTTGGATAGCCCTATGTCTTGATTTTTCTGCTTCTCCAACTCTGGATGTCACTTTGAGAACCTAACTGAATGATTTAACATAGTTATACTAAAGTAGCTTCCCGTCTTTTTTTGTTTTAAGGAAACTGATGGTAAAGCGATTCAGATTAAATAATCCTAAATAGTCCAAAAGCTCTTTCCTACAGCTGTATACAGCGGTGAAGTCTATCAATTTATATGCTTAAGACATAAGACACAGTAGTAAAAAATTATTGCACTTAGAGATTATTTCAAGATTCCACAACTAAAATCTCCATTAGTGGAATTCCTATTAATAATTGTTTCTCAGATCAATTAACACATCTTATTTCTTTCTAACATTCTTTCGTCAACTCTTTACACTCTAAATTCTGTTAACTTTAAATTATTCCACTTTAATGGTACCTGAGAATCTCTATAATTTCTGACATAGTAGCAAAACTGGTTTATCAAAACAACATGTGAATACCTAAGCCTGTTTTTCTTTAAAAAAAGAAAGAACAAAAAATTGTGCTCTTCTGTATCCCATACCAAACATTTTATGTTTGTTCTATTTCAGGTATGTAAGTTTAAATACTTCCTGCTTAGTATGACATACTTCTTTTTGATTCTAACTCATCAAAGTGTTGCCTTCAATAGCTTTAAGTTTTCATTTTAATTTCCACAGTTTTCAAATTAATTATTTGTCTTTTGCTATCATTATACATACATGTCTATTTTTGCTAATCACATTTTCTTACGCTGAGTGTTTGCAGGTATCTCTAAAACCTGACTTTTTTGTATTATTGTTTAACTACAGTTTAAATTGCTCAAATCTACTTAATTGCTCAAATGAAAATATGACTGAAACTCCTCAACTGATTTCCATAATCTCCAGATCCATCAGTTGGAGCCACCCATGTGACATAGCATCAGTACAAATAGTATAATTATTTGTCATCTGTACAAATTAAGAAATAATTTAAAATATTGTTATGTGTTGGAATCAAAAACAGGAAGAAACACCTCTTTCAAATTATTTTGAAGACAATTACTAGAATAAAATTCAGTTAGAAATATGGAATGAAGGTAATCTTTACAGGCATTCAGTACTTGGAAGAGGGTTCTAAACACTTTCTTAGATAGATATCAATTTTATCATCAAAGTTGCCATTTTGCCGTCTGGTGACTGGTCTTTCCATGATTAGAGACATCAAAATCTGAGCTGAACTCCTGAGCACATTGCTAAATTATATGCAATATAGTTAGCAGTTACTGTGTAATTAGTGTATCTTAATTTTAGCTATTGAGTTCCACGTGTAAGATTTATAACTGAAAGATCAATTTTCAGCTAGTTGATTTCACTAGTGAGAGTTTTGCTTGTGGAATGTTAAAATACTATTTTTAAATGATCATAGTAAAGGGGACTGTATCAGTCTGTTTTAAATTAAAATAAGCACATCTAGAAATATTTATAAGGCACTGGGGACAGAAGAATGTAAAAGCCTCTGCTTAAAACCAGGAAAACTGATTCAGAAGACTCATTTCAGAAGGTGCATGTGCATACATGCATGCGCATGTCTGCATCTGTATTTAATTTTCATTAAATAAGCTTATTAATTCCTAAAAATGTTATTTTTTTCCAAAGAATAAATCTCCATACCAGAAACATATGGAAATAACAACAACAAAGAAATTGCTTTTAACAAAGCATGGAATACCTGGGGAAGATCACCGCTGTGCTGAGAAGTTTTCTGCTTTTATACAGACCTAGAGAAATGTTTAAAAAATTAATCTTTACAGCCTCAGTACCCTTCACAAGCGTCTGTATTGTAGAAACAGGACACATTTTAATGAACTGGTCTTCAAAGCAGATAATGGGCTTTGGAGAGAACACTAATCAATCTGTGCATTTTGACTGCACTCATTGCCAATGGAGTCTTTCTAGCAGCGACCCTGTCCCTGTTAGGAAATAACGTAAAAAAAAAAAAAAAAGGAATGTCAAATCTGAGTAGCCAGTGCAGGTTCATTATCTAGTATTGTGGTTTTCCCTTCTAGGGTAAGGAACCAATTTATTTTTACCAAAGTTAAACTCAGAAGTTTGATACCTACATGAACTAAGCAATTGATAGAAGCAATTAGAGTAAAAGTTGTACAGGCCACAACAATCTAAAAATCGGAGAACAGAGAAAGAATCTGGGCAGAAGGAAAGAAGAAAAGAGAAGGCAAAAATGAGCAAAATAATGAGACCATGAAGAACTCAAGGAAGGGGATTCAGTCCTAGAGAAAGAAACATTTCTATGCAGACAAAGGGTAGCCTCCATTATCAACTGACTATAGTTAAACTTGCAGAAATGTAAGGACCACACCTCAGAATGTCCTTCTGCAGCATCTGCTGCAGATGACCCACTAAGTAGCCTCCCAATAAGATTTGTAGGTGAGCCAAGACTAGGGCAGAAAATTCCAACATGCAGTTAGTTCCCTGCTGCTAGTGAAGCCACGCATACAGACACATGGCTTCATTCATCCAGGTGCATGGGGCATCCAGAACTAGGCTTATAGTTTTTCTTTTTTTTTCTGAAAATAGTATTTACATATGCTTTTGTATTAGCATTTTTAAATAATTCTATTGCTAATAAAGAGAAACTGTTTTAGTATCAATTTTCCCAACTGGATTTTGAGTGAAGCCATTAACAAGATTTAGGAGTCCACATGAAATTATTCTTCTACATAGGGTAAGCAAAAAAAAAAGAAATTTAACTTGTTCCTTTTTTGGGGGAAAAAAAAAAAACCCAACCACTGACAAATTTTTGAATCATTTGGAAAATTAATAGTGATAGAGATGGAATTGAAAATTCTGTAAAATCTATTTAACATCAGCCTTTACTGTTAATTCAGCATCAAACTTTATTTGGATCATAAAGCCACAAGATAGGCAAAATATAAGAATGCTTGTGAATTAGTTGACAGTTAGGTATTGTGATGTACTGGAGAGATCTAGAAATGTGGTGCTTAGTGTCTAAATGAGGCCAGACATTTCTCTAGAGAGGCTTAAAAGTAACCCCTTTCTCTCACTTCATCTAGTTGTCAAACTGCATGGCAAAATACTGTTACATTTCAAAAAAAAAGGGAAAATTCCCAAAACTCACAGAAGAAAATATGGCAGAAAATTGAGACACTTGTCCTTCCCCCCTCTCCCCCCCCCCCCCCGCCCCCCCCCCCCCAAATTTATTGGGGAGAGCAAACCCAGTGATTTTTGTTAAAATATAAAAAAACAGGCTACTAACAGCCACCACTGTTACTTTAGTATTTTGTGGTCAGACTTGGGTAAACAGACACTTCCATTGCACAAAATAGCACTGTTTCAGATTGACATCAGTGTAGTTTCATATTTTCTAGGTGTTAAGAAGGTGTTTGTAGTGGCATTTTGCCACTACAAATGGGTGTTTGTAAAAAGGCATAATGCAAAGGCACACCAAGGCATGTAAAATGTGGTTCCTCAATCTGCACATGTTCCAGTACACAAATTAACTGCTTCTTTCCTGTAAGCATCTTGTTAATTTTGAAATACAAGACTGTGATTATTTTGTTGCTGTTAGCTTCACCAGAAATAACTCATTCTCAAGAAATCTGTGATATCTATCCAAGTAACAGAAGTCCTCCTCTGTCTGTTCCCTATCTATCTAACCTTCAAATTCCCCTCAGAAACTATTCTGCTGCTTTAGATAATCAATATGTAATTCAGCAGAAATATAAAGCTAGGAACAGCTAAAACTCAGCTGAATTAAATACCGCAAGTTCACAGCCTCCATTTTCAAAACCCTTTTTTGTAGCTGCAACAGAAATTGCAGTCAGTTATAGTGGAGCACTACAGACTGCAAGCCTCATAATAAAGAATTCAGGTTAGTGGTGTTGAAACATGGGGACCTTGATTGCAGTGAGCATTGACTACAATACAAATAAGTCTATTCTACGATCATGACCAGCACTTCTGTGGAAGGAAAACCTTAAGTGGTGTTTGTATCCTTGACACAATATGAAGTGAGATTAAGATAAGCTTCTCTGTGGGTAATATAACAAGTGAATTAAAATTAAACAGCATTTTTTACAACTGGAGATGCAGTAAGCTACCTGCACATTAAAGACTCCTATCAGTTTAACATAAGAGGAAAGAAAATGCATGCATTCCACAGTTTTATTAGGGCAAGCCTATTTAAAAGCCATTTTCTTCTCTCTTTCTCTGGTGTCTGTAAGGCACCTGTCACTTTGGAATATAATTCCCTAATTTAGGTAGATGTAATTTAGGTAAACCTGCCTGTCCTTTTTACCATATGTACTACTGCCCTCTGCCAGTTAGCGTAAAACAGTAAATTTTTTTTGCAAGACATCAAAAAATCCCAACTCCATTCAAATCAATAAAATTTGCCATTAAGTTGGAAGGCTGTAAAGATTCTAAAGCAAAGGAAATGATGAATGTATAAACAAATAAGTAATTATTTATAAGTTAGCAGAATATAACAGGCATAATGGTTGTGTCTCTGTTTTCTGTGTTAAGAGTGTGGTAACACAAAGGAACTCTTACACGCTTGTGGCTGGACTGAAGGATGCCACAGCATATGTACCCAGAGAAAAACCACCATCCCCTTCACAAGCGAGGCACAGATGCAAGAGGCATAATTGCAGCCACAGGGAGTGGGAGGATGAGCTGTGACTCATAGCTCCCCACAGCTGCCCCATCCCACAGGCTTCCCACGCCTAGGGCTTGTTGGCAGGCAGGGAAAGAACAGACCCATCTAGCAAAGCACCAGTGTGAACAGCTGGGCGATCAGATGACCAGCATACAAGGGGTATAGCAATTACCTAAGGTTACCTAAATTATGCCTGGAATTGCTCTTTTCCTCTGACAACGAAGTTTGGAGAGGCAGATTGCACATACTGCCTGCAGCCATTCCCATGACTGTCCATGGGCACTGTTTGCCTTGTTCGTAATCATCATCCATGGACTAACATCATGCCCCAGTCTTGGGTCTTCTGCATCCCTGTAGAAGTTCTTGATGCTCAAGGATGGTGCTGCCCTAGCTGATGCCAGCCAGCCCTGCACCTCAGATTTTGAGCCCCATCAAGACTGTAAATCACACTAAACCCATTACACAATGATTAACTATTAAAAGGGAACCAAAAGGAAAATATATATAACACTATCATGACTGTGAAAGGTAAGCCTTCACTATGATCTAAAGAAGAAATTATTTTAGGGAAAAACCAACCAACCAACCCACCAACCAACAACTATAGCTGAGCATGGCATTCAGGCTTCATTTGCAGCATTTCACAGTGTTCTGCTACAGCTTCTGATACCTTGTTCTGATGCAAGTTATAATTACTCCCTAACAGGTCTCTCAATGCACAGGTATAAAAAGTTGGTTGTTGGGTTTGTTTATTTTTTCCCTTCATGGATCTTTTCTAAGGAAGATATCATGACAAAGAAAAACCCTCTTTCCCTATGCCATGACTATCTAGCATTCTGTGACTTCCTTATAAAAATTTCTTACAGAGAAGCCACAACTACAGACACAAGGGCTATTTACCTATTTTTCTAATATCTCAGTTGAAAACAAAGTTAACAATCCCAACTTCTGTCACCCTTGGGCTTTGAATTTTCTTTAAGATAAACATCAGGCAGGCCACCTACAGCAGTATATACCCTATATCTAGCATATCTGTCAGTGTTCTAACTGACAGTAATAGATGCTGTTACATATAATATTTTCTCAAATCTGCACCAAATGTGAAATAAATAGCTGGTGGGGACACACACACACACGACACCAAACAACAAACAAATAAAAAAACCTTATGAACAAATTTAAGATATGAACAGGATTTTCGGATTCCATGTTTAATATTGAATTATGTAACTGAAGCTAACATCACTAGCTCCCAGAAACTGATTTGAGTCAAGGTTTTCCTAACCATAGGGCTTTTTTATCCAATTAAAGATGATAATGTTAGGTGGTGAATATATAATGCTGCAATAACACAGGGACATTGTAGTTCCCTGAACCTGTGTAATAAAAGCAGTCAATCAAACATTAGTGCTGCAGCTTAATATTCCTTATTTTGAATGTGCGTGAATTATTTGCCATCTATGCATTTGTATTTACAGTCATTTGCCTTGTTTAATTTTCAGGATGCTGAGAAATAGAAACATCACTTATAGGACTTGATCCCTTATGTTGCTTAATATTTATTTTTCCTAGAGCATACTTGGTATTACAAATACCATGGCGATGATAAGCAGCCATCTTTATAATGACAAGTTATAAGCTGTGGCATATTTCACAGAGGGTCATACAAAATATTAGAATATAAAATATACTAGCCAAGTTTTAATTGCAATTGAATCTTAATCATGTGAAGAATTGATATGATAAATTAACAAGTAACTTGACAAGTGAAGAAGAAAAGTCATTTAATGGTTCATGTATTCACTTTCAAATGTTTTGTGTTCACAAAACTTTTATACCTAGATAAAAAACTCAATCCAAAACTAAATTCTAGATGTAAAATTCACTTTTCCAAAGTAAAATTTATTGTTTCTAAAAAATATGAAAAGGTATTTTGAGAAAGCAGAATAGATTTTTTATCTAATATGCTACCAGTCCAGATGTACCACAATGTTTTCTGTGTCCCTTTGTCCAGATGCCTTTTTATTCAGAGGGCTCTGACAAAAGTGAGGGTCAATGCTGAGACACACAGAACATTAAATGCATCTGTGGAAGAATCAAAGAAACAATAATTAAAAAATTTAGCATATAATATGGCACAGAAAATTAAAATAAGGTCATGGTACTCTATGTGAACCACTGGCAAAATACTTGTGGTTAATAGATTTTTAAAGCCATGAGCATTTTTTTAAAAATTTATTTTAAAATAAATTTAACAAAATACTTTGATTAGTGGAGAATCCATTGCTTGTTTGACAAGGGAGCAACGGACTTTCCGATGCAGCTGCTGTGGTCACACTGCATCTACTTGTATACCCTAAGTATACGAGCAATATTGTAGATCTTTGTAACAATCTTGTTTAAAACTTTCCACTGTGCAGTTATCTAAGGAGCATTAAACTAAACACTACGCGATTTACAGATTATGTTGGATAACCAGTTTCAATAAAGTGGTCACAATGTGCTATTAATAGCCAACTTCTGAAGAATTTCTACTTGAAACAAAGTTTAAGTGGTTAGAGTTGTTAAATGTTCATGTGAGCCTACTAAAAAAGAAATCAGGGGAAAAGACAAGAGAGAGGGCAAATAGCCATCATGCTAAAGATCCTAATTTGTCTGAGTTTCATATGAAAAATCTGACAGGGTTATTCAAGCAAGATGTGAATAAGAAGTAATCAATATTGTTACACTGCAAGGAAAACTGATAGAATACAAATTCCAATAAGAATAGCTCTTCTATAATAGAAAAGCAGTGTCAATATGGTAAGGAATTCTAAATTTATTTGGTTACATTGGGATCATTCAGTGTATGTGTGCTGTCTGAGAAAGGTGATAGATCTTATTCCTCAGTTGCTACTGCTGCAGCAGAGAAAGGAAGTTATGCCAGTACACAGCATTAAGTCTGTGCTGTCTTCTATTCAGAGTTAATCATATGGATACTCCAAAGACATTTGAGCAACACCACGCATGTACAAGTCCTATTAAAGTCAATGGGTAAATTTCACAGCTGGCATAGCCTCCTTGTTTGAATGGAATCAACCTATGAAATGAACAGAAAATCAGCATGTGCATTTGGGAGCAAAATGGGGTTCTATCAACAGACTGATTATTATTTTCCTAGATGAATGGGTCCACTTCAGATAAAGAGGTATGAAAAACCCTTCTTGCCAATACATCTAAAACGCAGTTGCATAAAAATAAAAAAAAAAAAGAAACCCTGTGATTTTTTTAAAGTCATTATATACACTTCATGGGATTCAGTCACTTACACATAAACAATTAATGCCATTTCTGATCACTAATGGTATCTTGGGTGAATGTTATGATATAAAATATAACCCCATCCATATAAATTTCTGATATTTGAGGATCCTGTCTGCTTATGCTTTGGCAAATGAAGAACACTCAAAGAGTCTTAAGGGAAGTTTAAACTTTGAAAGTGCAAAGATGTGTATTTTCATAAATTATGTATTCTGGGGCCAATAGAGTCAGGCCTGTTGACACTCAAAGGTGTATTGGAAGGAAGACAGGTTACCAGCTGCTATTGTAGAATTATCCCAAATTACCTCTGACCTAGATGTGTTTTAACTATATATACTGGTTGGCCACTGTGCAAAGAGATTTCTCACTATTCTATTTTTCACTCTTCAAGAACCATTTAATGATTAAATAGAAGAGCAACCTAAACTGGAAAACGCTATGTATGATCATAATCAAAAGGCTCCAATTTACTTAGCCAGTTATATACAAGATTCGAGTATGAGTTAAGTTGCAAGGTACGTGAAATCAGTTCTGATTTCTTGACTTTCTGAGAGCTGCTGGTAGTTATAAACAGGTTTTAAAATAAAAAAACTGATTGCAGAACTTTTACGCAGCAACAAACACGGTAAGCTAATGTTTGAGACTTGCTCCAAGTTTTATTTTACCCCAGAACTGATTAATTTATCTCTATTCAAATATTAGGAATGCTCTTCTTTCCTCAGTTATGAAGTAAGTGTTTTTGCAAGGACTGCTTTACAGGCTATAATGATCCAACTACCAGTAATTCTTAGCTGAGAGAGTACCACTGTTTGACTGTCATGTAAATAGATATATATTAGTACTTGAAACACTGATTCTTAGAATTTCTTCATGCCTACCACGTGACTATGTAATTTTTGTTACCTCCTGCACTGAAAACGGTATACAGTGTGGTTGCCAAAATGCCTGGTCAAACACTTACTTATCAAAGTGCAAATAAGCAGTTTCATATATGGCCTAAACATACAGTTCCTAAGAAAATACTAATTGATAAATGACAGTTCAACTTAAAATTGCAAAATAAAAATAACCTAAAGCTACTCAGTTGAATCCATACAGGCAAGAAGTTTAGAAATTATAAATTGACCTGGGTGCCCTCAGTACTGGAAATACAACAGCAGATAAAATATTGGTGGGATTTTTGCCTGCCAAAGAATACTCTTTTGTTTGTGGCTTTCTCATACATTAGTAAAAAACTGTAATTGAAGCAATATAGACCTCCAATTCAACATAATTTTAGAAAAGTAATGTCCTAACACTCTGAATAGTCTAATTCCTGACATTTAAAATCTGGTGATGTTTATATGATAGCATATGATATGTATTTAAAAATTTATACCAAATAGAGGTCTTAGAGAAACCTTAATTTTGCTTTTTATTCTTAATTGTTTCAAAGGTATGGATTTATAATTGTTCAATAAGATGCCTGGAGTGTGGAGCTTTAGAAAGAGGCAAATAGTTTATTGTTAATTGATATATTATAGCCCACTTAGAGAATTAAGTAGATAATACTTTGTAATAATAATAGTGTGATCTGAATTTTTTTGAGGTAATGCTAAAATTCCTACTGTTTCCAACATTATTTATCTTAGTGAACGATGCATGACACAACTATTTTTAATGACAGAGCTGAGGTATCACTCATGTAACTGTTTATATGTGTCTGTATAAAGCCTAGCCCGTGACATAAAAATGCTCCATTTTCCATTATGTGTTACTTAAGGTAGAAAAAAATAATGCACTCTTCTCAAACAGCCTTACATGTCATTCATGTGCATCTGCGGAGACATAAGCATGTATCTATATTCAGCAGGTAAAAGATCACATAAGGAGTTGCTTTGTCCAAGCAGCCCCAACAAAGATGATGTTGGTATCTTTATAATGTAGTGATTTTATAAAGAACCAGCAAGATGAATAATCATCCTAATTAGTCACATTATATTTGGGAGAAAAAGTAATACAGTCTGATTAAGTTAAATATAACATAAATTTTATGTTAATGCATTTATTTCTGAAAACAGGACACAATACAGAACCTCCTAGGAAGTCTCATGTTTCTTCGGTGTGAACTCTCACTTCAGAAAAACTATAAACCCTGAAGTGTGCACTACTTCATTATGGAACAACCTTTCCTCCATTTAGTATTCATGTTGTTATAGTCAAATACAGTAGTTACTTACATTCTTTGCAAACACATTGTTTAAAATGTACCATCAGATAAAACAACATTGTTGGATGGCATCAAGTTTAACTTCAAACAGTGCCTATTGTATGTAGCAATGACTTACACACGCACCATGACAAATTCAAACAGCTGCTATGTGCTCTATCAGCAAGTGGTTGGGAGCAATTCAGAAGGTCAAGGAAGTACAGCCTTTGAATTCCAAGTTCTGTATTTTTAACTTCTTCCATACACAAGGCAGTCTTAGTTTTTAATTTCAAAACTGCTAGGAAATCAAAATGAAAAAGAATACAATTACATCAGTCAGTCACAGAAGCAAGCAGCTCCAGAGCCCGCCCAGCCAGGAAACACCATGGCAGTGGAGAGACCCCTTAGTAGCTGGCAGCTCTTGAAAGAGGTGCTGATGCAGCCTGGGCATTTCCAGAATAGTTTCAGCCACACCGTCACCTACACAACCCTAAGGAGCACAAGTCACTGGGAGCACTTTGAACAGAGAGGGCAAACAGAGCATGGTGCAGCAGTCTTTGTGGTAGTTGATGTGGAAAGATGCTCAGAAAGGACCTAGTCACCCTCACAGAGTTTGATTGGTCATCACCCTCCCAGGAGGAAGCTATGGTATGTGTCTGGCAGAAACCTCTGTCCTCTGTACTCACCAGAATGCATATGGCAACCCAGACAGAGCTCCCACAAAGACATGCAGTCATCCAGGTCTCAGGCAGCAGGGCTTGCCAGAACCATTTACTAGTAATTGACAGCAGTAGCAACAGCAACTTCGTGAAGTGCAACCAAGTAGAGGATGTGCTTAGTCTGGTGGCAGAACTGTGAGAAGCAGCATATTAAAGAGAATCAAAGAGGGGGTGAGAAAGAGATTGGTAGATCCATGCTCTGCCATCTCTAAGGCAGAAACAGGGACAATGACCAGAAATAAAACAAGATCAAGGGGATCCTGTCTCCTCCCCCCACCAGACGGAAGGCAGTAGCTTAAAGGAGTAAATGGATACAAGTCCATGCTTCAGGAGGAAGACCCTTGCTTATATTGCCTTCACATGTGCCTCTACACAACATGTATGAGGTCACAACTGCCTTGATAAGGAGGAAATGCCAGGTTAGAGTTATAGGTGACTCCCTTTTGAAGGGAATAGAGGGTTCAAAATAACAGATATACCCTTCTTTTAGGGATGTCTGATGCTTCCCTAGGCCTGGGTTAACGACATCACTAGAAACTTCGTAGTCCCGTATGACCCTCAAACTATTACTGTTATTGCTCTCTGTGTGAGTGGTGATGAACCTACAACATGTAGTCCAAGGGTCATCAAAAGAGTCTTCAAGGCACTGGGATGGTTTGTGAAGGAATATGGAGTACAGGTAATTTTTAACTCTATCTTTCCACCTGAAATGTGGGTGACAATGGCAGGAGAAGCAGAGAGGTTAGCAGGGCTAGCCAGAGAAAACAAGGGGATGGTGGTGGGAAGGGAGAAAGATGTATTTAACAGGCAAGAAACAAATAGAAGAGAGGGTTGCACTTCCACAGCAAACAGCCCCTTTCCTCGCAAATTAAAACAAATAGCTACTAGGACACCCAAAACTCAGTAACATAACTGTTCTGGCTTTGCACAGGAAGGTCAGCACCTATCCAAACTACAGTGCTGAGGCAGTGATGCTGAACCCAAAGGCTGTATGTTGTGCCTGGAAATTAGTTTCTTTTCCCTGTGAAAATCAGCAGATGTAACTAAACATACTGCCTTATCTCTGCCAGTGAATTTAATAAACCCACCTTTGCTCTGTGACTTCCATATTATACAGCAGTTCAAAGATGTTGGCCAGTGGGGTTGCACTTATTCCCCCTAAGCTTGGTTACGGACCACCTCTTTTTTCTAAGGGTGCTGCCATTTAGCTCTCTGGTAAATACAAAGCCTCTCAAGGGGATGCACCCAAACTCCTAGCGTCAATTAGCAGTCTCTACCTTGGCTCTGAAAACACACCTTTCCCTTCCACTGGGCGGAAAGGAGGGGGAGAATTTTGTTTTCATTGCTAAAGGGTGAGACCAGTACTCTATTTTTAGCAGGACTTTGAGTTCAGGGCTGGAGCCTCATGGGGCTCTGACCAGGAGTAACTGGATTAGTTGTTGTATTATCCTGTGTGATTGAGTCTAGGTGATCCTGCTCTGGCAGGGGGGTTGAACTACATGACCTTTCGAGGTCCCTTCCACCTCCTAACGTTCTGTGACTCTGTGAAAGCAGAATTGTTGGAAGAAACAGATGGAGTCAGTCTATGCATGGTTCCATGGCTGTTGTTACTACCAGAATTTTGGGTTTTTTCAATAATGTGATGATCTACACGATGCCAAACCTGACAGAGGGAGAAGACAGTGTTTGTTCTTAAGCTAACAGGGCTTATTGACATATAGTTAAACTAGTTATGAAGTAGGAAGGGGGTAACATCAGGCTTACCCATGAAAACACATGACAACACGCACAGGTATGGAATGCTAGGTAAAAGCCCTCAGCTTTTTGCTCTGCGATATTCTGGGTACACTGAGGCCCACTTGAAGTCTTACAGAGACGAGCCAGGGACACCTAAGGTAGTAGGAGGAAATAAGGCAACACCAGTGAAATACCTCAAAGGAATTAAGATTTCTTCCTCTAAAATGCTGAAGCAGTCAACAGCCCAGCCAAAGTCCTGCCTAGCTGTTGGAAACAGCTAGAGAACTATCACCTAGTTGCCATTACTGAAACTTGGTGGGATGAACCCCATGACAGGAGTGCTGCTATCGATGGCTACAGCTATTTCGGAAGGAACAGGTGAGGAAGGAGGGGTGGAGGGGTTGCCCTCTATGTCAAGAAATAGATAAATTGTTAAGAGCTGTCTCTGAAGATTAGCTATAAGCAGACTGAAAGCTGATGGGTAAGAATTAGACACTGAGATAACATAGGAACCTGTTTACAATAGGCTGCCTGATGAAGAGGAGCCTGTTGACAAAGCCTGCTTAGTCCAGCTAGAAGGGGCATTGCACTCGCAAGGTCTTACCCTGCTGGGGGACTTCAACCACCCCAAAGTCTGATGGAAAAATATCATAATGAGCTGTGGGCAGCCCAGGAAACTCCTAGAATGCATTGAGGACTTTGTAGTAGAGCCTGTAGTAATATGAGAAGGAGTAATGTTTTAAAACGAAAGGAGAGTGGATTCAGACTAGATATATGGAAGAAAGTTTCTGCAATGAGGTAGTGAAAAATTGGAACAGGCTACTTGAGAGGAAACTTTCAAGGTCAGCTTGATGGGACTTTAAGCAATCCAATATAGTTAAAGGTGTCCATAGAAGTTGTACTAGAGCACCTTTACAGGTCCCTTCTTAATGCAAACCATTCTGTGATTCTATGAATTTTCTCTGTCCTTTAGAGTCTGGGTCAAAGTGGTTATCCTCCTTCAATATCAAGCCACGCAGACTTGGAATCTGTAATAATCTAATCTATCTAAGTATAAATAGGTCTTTCATTGTTGTCTGAATAAATTCAGACTTATGTCTGTTTTCTTATTCTACCCTATGAAATCTTAAAGGATTTTTCAAAATCATACCAATGTTTCGACATCTACCCAAAAAAACCTATTTTAATGAGGCAAATTTTCTTTCAGTTGTTTGAATAATGCCACCAAAATGCTGTTAGTACAAAATGACTCAACCTCAAGAATACCCAGGAACTCATATCTTAAAAAGAAATTAAACTTCCAAATATGGCAAACACTTTTTAATAGGAACATTAAAACTCCAATCCAGGAGTCTACTGGATTGCCTGCACCTAACCTTGCTACTTTTCCAGCAGATGTCTTGACCATGTTCTCTTCCATCCCTTAATGTAGAACATCCAAGCACTGAAATTAATATTTAAGTATATAATATGTATCTTCAAACTTATTAGACTTTTCATTACCAACAATCTTACATTTCAAATAGAGCTAAGGTTGTTTGTGCAGTGGCATCAAGGCGGTGATTAGGTACCTTCACTGCATTTCTTTCCATGGCTCTTTAAAGATCATTAACACTTTAGATGTTTGCTAATCCTAGATGTCTCCCATTACTTTATCTCTCTTTCCCACATCTCTTTCTGTGTAAATAGTTCTGCCAGAGGTTTAGAAGATTTCTCAGAAATGAAACAGAACCAGTGACAGCTATAATTACAGTGCCATACTAAAAGGACTGAAAATCTTGGACAGGTTAGAAAACTACATGGCTATTAGACGTAGAAAATCATGCAGTTTGTGGTAGATAATTTGACTGAAATGTTAGGATAAGCATTAAAACTAGGACTGCTTTTCGGGTTTTTTTTCCACTTTGTAGATCAACAACTTGGAAGAGATGACTTTCAGTGCCTTGGTGGAATTTACCACACACACAAAAAAAGGGAGTTCATCAGCACAGTTGTGGAGGAGACCAGGCAGAGTTCAGAATGATTCAGAAACCCAGCACCTTGGGCTGATAGAGCCTTAGTGAGTCTAATATAAAGTGATGAGAATGTTGAGAGATAATTCAGGAAAGGTACACTGAGACTTGCAATGTGATTGGGTGAAATAGTTGAATAGAACCTGCAAAGTCCAGTACAGAAATTATTTTATTAGTAGAAAATATAATTTTAAAAGATTAATAGCAGTATTGACTATAATTTTAAGGGGTATGTGTCAGACAATTTAGCAAGGTTAGCTTCACCACTTCTATGGGATAGCATTGGGATAATGTTCCCTTAAAATTTTCTCTTCTCCTGGAGGAAGACATCCCATTATTTCATTTTCCTTCATCCATACAATACCACATAGAAAATAATTCATCAATTGCATCTCAATCACTAAATTGAACACTGTATTCTGTTAGATTAGACATGAAGACATCACAAGGAGAGATAACCAAGATACAGAAAACTTGGAAGAAAAGGACACATTTATCTGTGATAAATTTACTAAAAATGTTGCGTATTCACATAAATTCACAGAATAGTAAGGATTGGAAGGGGAATGGCAGGGATTGGAAGAGACCTCAGGACACCATCTAGTCCAACCCCTCCTGCTAAAGCAGGATCACCTAGAACATGTTGCACAATATTTTATCCATGTGGGTTTTGAATACCTCCAGAGAAGGAGACTCCACAACCTATCTGGGAAACTTGTTCCAATGCTTTGTCACCCTCAAAGTTCTCATGTTCAGATGGAACATCCTGTGTTCCAATTTTTGTCCTTTGCCTCTTGTCCTGTCACTGTGCACCACTGAGAAGAGCCTAGACATCCACCTTTTAGATAGCTATAAGCATTGATCAGAACTACTCTAACACTTGGCTTCTCCAGGTTAGAGAGACCCAGCTATCTCAGCCTTTCCTTATAACAGAGACTCTTCAGTTCCCTAATCATCTTTGTAGACCTCCATTGGACTCTTTCCAGTTGTTCCCCATCTTTCTTGTACTAGGGAGACCAAAACTGGACACAGTACTCCAGATGTGTCCTTGTGAATCCATGCTGCCCACTCCTAATAACCTTCTCTTCCACATGCTTATTAATAGCCCCCAGAATGAGCTGTTCCATCACCTTTCCAGGGATGGAGGTAAGGCTGACTGGCCCATAGTTTCTAGGGTCCTCCTTCTTCCCCATTTGAAGACTATTGACATTTGCTTTCCTCCAGTCCTCAGGCACCCCTCCTGTTTATCATGATCTCTCAAAGGTGATTGAAAGCAGCCTAGCAATAACTTCTTCCATCTCTCTGAGCACTCATAGGTGCATCCCATCAGGGCCCACTGATTTGCACATGTCAAGTTTGCCTAGATGTTCTCTAACCCAATACTCCTCAATCAAGAGTTGTTCCTTTCGCAAGACTTTCCTACCTCCAAATTCTGGGTATCCTTTAGCAATAAGGACTGAAGTAAGGCAGGCACTCAGTAACCCTGGCTTCTCTGTATTCTCCGTCACCAGGACACCTACCCCATTCAGCAGCTGGCCCACATTTTCCCTACCCTTTCTTTTGCTGCTGATGTACTTGAAAAACACTTGTCCTTAACATCCTTGCCTGTTTTAATTCCAAGTGGGCCTTAGCCTTTCTCACTGCATCCATCCATATTTTGACTACATTCCTATGTTCATTTGAAGTGGCCAGACTGTATTTCCACATTCTGTAAACTTCCTTTGATTTTTTTTCAGGAGCTCCTTACTCAGTCATCCAGCTCTCCTTCCTCTGCTTGATTTCCTATTCGTTGGGATGTCGTGAACTTGAGCTTCAAGTGGTGCTTCAATATTGACCAGGTCTTTGGAACCTCCTGTTTCTGTATTGGACCATTATAAAGGGTACTGAGAATACTGTATGTTGTCAAGTTTCCTGATGATGCTTTCTCCTAGTCCAGACCTGGACAGTGAGCAACTGATCAATGCATGTAACATAATGTCTTTATCACTTAAAAGAAGATTTATGATAGGAACATAAGTATGAGAACTTCAAACTAATTTAAAGCATGTTGCTTTAATTCAATATGTATTTTTCTTTCTTCTGCCTCTTAGTTTAGCAGGATATGCAGAAGAAACTAATTCAGTATAATAATTTATAAGTATAAAAACCTTCAAAACCACCAAAACATGCTAGACATTTGAACTTACTTCTTAATAATAATAATAATTATAATATAGTATAACTCTTTTTTCCCCTGGAAGTTTGTACAGGTATGCAAATCTTCCCTTTTTTTTGTGAATTCATAGGTGAAGGCACAGAACATTAAACATAAGGCTTGCAGAAATGGATGAAAATCCAGCTCTGAAAAGGACAAGAAATATCTCATACACTGATGAGGCACATATTATTTTCCTAAGGTTTAAGTGGGTGAACAGAACCCTAGAAGTCTTTTTCAGAAGAGTCTTTTCAAGCCTTTTCAGGAAATATTTCAAATTCCTGCATTTTGCTAATTTGTTTTTCTCTTTGAAAATAATGAGAGAGCAAAAAATAATGTTCATGTAAACAAGGAGAAAATGCAATTGCTTAGAGCTATTGTTGAATCTTGTTTCACTCAGCCCTATTAATACATTGCAGTTCTGATCTGATGAATATCTACCACTGCTGTGAAATCATTATTTAAATATGCACAAAAGCATACCATCTTTAGGGCAATTTTACTAGGTAAATAGATTTTCATCAAGTTTTTAAAGCAAGGCTATTATGTAATTTTTCTCTTTCATCCAAAGAGAGCAACTGAATCTAGTTCACTGGAGGTAAAAGCCATCAGGAATAAATCATCAGAGATAGTAATCCCACTAGTTCCTAGAATTTAAGATGTTTTGCTACAACAGTGAGCTACCTTTCTGTCGTGGTTTTGCCCCAGCCGGGGGCCGCACCCCACACAGTCGCTTGTACTTTTAAAAGGAAGGGGGAGGGAAAGTTGGGGGAGGGGGAAAAGGGAAGGAAGAAGGAGGAAAAGAAACCACAACCTATAAACCAGAACCACGCAGGTTGGGATAAGGATAGTTTACTAAACAATAACAGAAAACTAGATATAACAATAACAAAAGTTTAAAGCACAAAATAGATGAAACTGGTGATACACAATGCAGTTTCTCACCAAACCACAGAACCCAGGCCGCACAGCTTAGAGCCGTCCCCGAACCCGGAAACTGCCCGTCCTGGTGTTGTCTCCTCCTCTTCCCCCCAGTCCCCCTTTATACTGAGCATGACGTAACTGGCATGGAATATCCTCTTTGGCCAGTTCGGGTCACCTGTCCTGGCTACGTCCCCTCCTTTCTCACTAGTAAGGAAGTATGCAGAGCTGAGAAAGGTCCTTGATTGCCCGGCAACAACTAGAAACATCAGGGTGCTATCAGCACTGTTCTCATCCTAACACCCAAACATGGCATTCCATCCACTGCTAAAAATAATTAACTCCATCATAGCTGAAACCAGGACATTATCCACCCCTTATTCCATACCATTTACGTCATGACCAGATCCAACAATTTTCTTTGGGTACAACCAGTTTCGTGTTTCACACACCCATATATGTATGTACACATGTATGCACACATACGTGCATACAGATCTTATTCCCTCAGTCTGTGAATCATCCCTCTGAAGTTGTTGAGTTCATTTAGTCCATGATTTTCAGGCTCCATTTGTTGTAACAGTTTCTCAGAATAATTGTATGTTCCATTGGCTCGTTGCATGCTGCATCTCAGGCTCTTGACTGATACACCTGGCATGGTCCATGCTCATATTCTGCGGGTCAGAGTTTATTTTCAAAGGGAAAAAAGAAAAAAAAATTCTTGAGAGGCCAGGCTTTAGTTCCATCATCATGGCACTCATTCTTCATTAACTTGTATGACTCCGGCTATAATGCTATGGTACAACATACAGCAATCATAACAATAATGAATATACAATAATGGGTTATTTGGCAATTATTATAATTTCTACTCTATTAATTATATTGGCTATTCTCACCCAAAATCAAATCCCCTTGAGGTACGCATTCCTGCCATTTTATTCCTAAAAACTGGATTTCTTGCATAGGCCCCTTGACTTTACTTCGTTTTATAGCAAAACCGGCTTCTAAAAGGATTTTAATTACCCTGTTTCCTTTTTCAAAAACTTCCTCTGCTGTGTTTCCCCATACAATGATGTCATCAATGTACTGCAGGTGCTCTGGTGCTTCACCCTTTTCCAGTGTATTCTGGATTAGTCCATGGCAGATGGTGGGGCTATGTTTCCACCCCTGGGGCAGACGATTCCGCGTATATTGGATGCCTCTCCAGGTGAAAGCAAACTGTGGCCTGCACTCTGGCGCCAGTGGGATCGAGAAGAAAGCATTCGCAATGTCAATTGTGGCGTACGACTTGGCTGGAGGCAGGGCCCCTCTATTACTGCTGATCATATTTATTTTCCACTGGTTGCATAAAGGACTTAGAGGTCCCTTCAAGAGGATCAGACACATCAGACATATAGGTAGGCCTTCCAGTTGGTCTAGGGAACTGCCCAGTAGAAACTGGTGCAGCCTTCTTCCTGGCAGAATCTCGTTGTGCGAATGTTTTACCCTGCAGCTCATTTACTCGTGCTCGAAGGGCTGAGGTGGGCTGCATATCCCATTTCCTCATGTCTTCTCCATGATCAAGCAGGTAAAACCACAATGTACGTCGTGGTGTGTATTCTCCCTCTTGGAACGATGGACGCTTTCTCCCAGTAGCTGCAACATTGCTCCATACGGGTTGGGAGTTGGACACATTGTTGTCAAGTCGTTGAACCAGTTTTTCTACTGCTGCAATGACGGAGAGGGAAACACTGTCTTGGTATTTCCTGAGTCGGCAGGCCACCTCATTTACGGTTGGTGGATCCATATCAGTCCAGTCAATTACTGCCAGTGAATTGGTGTACCCTGCTGGTGCACTTTGTACAACCTTACGCCACATAGCTGGAGTGCATAGGACTTCATCGGGATCAGCGGGAAGCCGTGAATTGTCCAGATCATAATAAATTATCTCCCGTACAGCTAATTCTCTCAGGTGCTGGATAGCTGTCTCTATGCTGTTACCCTTGGGTGTCTGACATGTAATATATTCCTTTATGGGATATCTTTCCTGCACACTTGACAGTAGTCGCCTCCAGAGGCTGAGGATTTCCGGCCTCCTCCCAATTGCTTTGTCAATTCCTCCTTCTCTAGCTAGGGATCCCAACTGCTTGGCCTCTCTGCCTTCTAACTCCAAACTATTGGCCCCGTGATCCCAACATCGGAGCAACCAAGTGATAATGTGCTCACTTGGGTGGCGGGTGAAATCTTTTCGAACCTCACGCAGCTCACTCAGAGTCAGGGATCGGGTAACAATCTCTGGTTCTGCCTCCTCCTGATATCCTCGAGATGGCCCTGGTTGATCATCATCATCATCCGTCACTGTGCGAACTGATTTCTTTGTGCATTTCCTCTTTTGTACGGGAGCAACAGACACTGGTGTGGGTTGGTTTTTCTGATCATCTGCAGTGTCTGCTGTAGAGATTACAGTAGCTGCAGTGTCAGCCCCAGTGGTTGCAGCAGCTATAGTATCTGCCAGTCTGTTTCCTTTCCCTTCTCCCTGACAGTGCTGACAGTGCTGACAGTGCTGCCTGCTATCAAGCAGTGTTTGATAAATAGTGGCCAGAGCCCAGCACAGTGCAGTAAGGTGTCCATCTCTGGGAAACCTACAGCAATTTTTCTTTAGGTATGCAGTCACTTGATCGGGGTCTTGTAGCTGTTCAGGAGTGAAATTCCAAACCATCGGGCGTGAGAAAGTACCTAGGTACTTGCCCATACTTTGCCAGATGCCCTGCCACTCGTGATTATTCTGTCTCGGAGAAAGCTCTTCAGTGGTATTCATAAACCTATGCTTGATATATAACAAAAACTGAACCATCTGCCCCAAACCTACCAATAGCAAAATGCTAGTTTGAATATCCCAGAGATATTGAAGGTTTTCAAAAATTGCCATAAGAGCTGTTGTATTTAGCCCAAAGGAAAAGAAAGCAGTGCTGTTATTAACCCCTCCCTGTCCAAAGAATGGACAGGACAGCAAAACCTCATACAAGTACCAGATTAAGCTCATGGTTATCGATATTATTGTATCATAGACCGATATCATAAAATACACTATAATGAAGTATGGGAACAAATACGGGAGCCGCAGACCTGAGAGAGTAAAGAATCCTGCCAGGATTGTATACAGCATGCGATGGTTTTGATACCACAGCCTTGTGAATAAATACCACAGCATCGTGACCAGAGATTGCTTAAACAACAGTGCTTATCTTAATTGCGATAGTTAGGGTCAGATCTACCGTTATCCCAACCGTTCGTGCCCCACGTTGGGCGCCAAAAATGACTGTTGTGGTTTTGCCCCAGCCGGGGGCCGCACCCCACACAGTCGCTTGTACTTTTAAAAGGAAGGGGGAGGGAAAGTTGGGGGAGGGGGAAAAGGGAAGGAAGAAGGAGGAAAAGAAACCACAACCTATAAACCAGAACCACGCAGGTTGGGATAAGGATAGTTTACTAAACAATAACAGAAAACTAGATATAACAATAACAAAAGTTTAAAGCACAAAATAGATGAAACTGGTGATACACAATGCAGTTTCTCACCAAACCACAGAACCCAGGCCGCACAGCTTAGAGCCGTCCCCGAACCCGGAAACTGCCCGTCCTGGTGTTGTCTCCTCCTCTTCCCCCCAGTCCCCCTTTATACTGAGCATGATGTAACTGGCATGGAATATCCTCTTTGGCCAGTTCGGGTCACCTGTCCTGGCTACGTCCCCTCCTTTCTCACTAGTAAGGAAGTATGCAGAGCTGAGAAAGGTCCTTGATTGCCCGGCAACAACTAGAAACATCAGGGTGCTATCAGCACTGTTCTCATCCTAACACCCAAACATGGCATTCCATCCACTGCTAAAAATAATTAACTCCATCATAGCTGAAACCAGGACACTTTCCCTTTGAAAACCTATGATATCTTATAAAGCATGTGAACAAAATAATCATTACAGCGTCATCAGTAATGGTTTCATTGGGCAGGATGGGAAACCCTGCACTCACTCCTATTGATGTGTGCAAGCTTTGCCTTTCATCTTGCAGTTTCAGAGACATTTAGTTTATGTTTTCATGTTAATAATTATCTGAACAAGTTGAAGTTTCTTCAAATGCAAGATTTGCTGTTTAGTAAACACAAATACTCTTTTTTTTTAAGATTATAATTCTTAGAGAAAATAAATGAGGGAAGGAAATGATGTAATGAACATTGGCCTGGCAGAGATTAATTCTTTCCATCTAGTAAGTCACACACTTCAAATTAGATTTATTTATTCAAACCTGTATTACATGCCCAAGCACTGCACTGTTAAAAGCAACATCAAAACTTGAAAATGTCCAAAAACCCTTAAAAAAAAAAATTACTATTAAAGCTATTTTTCCTGTTCCATTGTGGCCTGAAATTTCTAAGGATGCTGAGAAAGTAAAATTCTGCTCTTGCCACATCACAGAATCACAGAATCACAGAATTGTAGGGGTTGGAAGGGACCTCGAGAGATCATCGGGTCCAACCCCCCTGCCAAAGCAGGCTCCCTAGCTCATATTGCGCAGATAGGCATCCAGACGAGTCTTGAATATCTCCAGAGAAGGGGACTCCATCACCCCCCTGGGCAGCCTGTGCCAGGGCTCTGTCACCCTCACTGTGTAAAAGTTCTTCCGCATGTTTGTGCGGAACTTCCTGTGCTCCAATTTGCAGCCATTGCCCCTTGTCCTGTCGCCACAGATGACTGAAAAGGGGTTGGCCAATTCCCCCTGCGTCCCATACTTAAGATATTTATAAACATTAATTAGGTCCCCCCTCAGTCTTTTCTCCAGGCTGAACAATCCCAGCTCACTCAGCCTTTCCTCATATGGGAGATGTTCCAGGCCCTTAATCATCTTTGTAGCCCTTCTCTGGACTCTCTCAAGGAGATCCTTGTCTTTTTTTATACCAAGGAGCCCAGAACTGGACACAATACTCCAGGTGGGGCCTGACCAGGGCAGAGTAGAGGGGGAGGATCACCTCCTTCGACCTGCTGGCCACACTCTTCCTGATGCACCCCAGGATCCCATTGGCCCTCTTAGCCACCAGGGCACACTGCTGGCTCATAGCCAACCTGTCATCCACCAGAACCCCCAGGTCCTTCTCCACAGAGCTCTTCTCCAGCAGGTCATCCCCCAGCCTGTAGTGATACAGATGGTTATTCCTCTCCAGGTGCAAGACTTTACACTTGCTTTTGTTGAATTTCATTAGGTTTCTCCCTGCCCAGGTCTCCAGCCTGTCCAGGTCTGGCTGGATGGCAGCGCAGTGTTACTGCGTGTCAACTACCCCTACCAATCAATGAAGATGTTAAACAGGACTGGACCCAACACCAAGCCCTGGGGAACACCGCTAGTCACAGGCCTCCAGTCAGATTCTGCTCCACTGATCACCACCCTCTGAGCCCGGTCCGACAGCCTCACTGTCCACTCATCTATCCCGTGCTCTCTCAGCTTTTCTATCAGGATGTCATGGGAGACAATATCAAAAGCCTTGCTGAAGTCAAGGTAGATGACATCCACTGCTCTCCCTCCATCCACCCAGCTGGTGATGACATTATAGAGAGCTATAAGATTGGTCAAGCACGATCTCCCCTTGGTGAATCCATGTTGACTACTCCTCATGACCTTCTTCTCTTCCAGTTGCTTGGTAATGGCATCCAGGACAAGCTGTTCCATCACCTTTCCAGGGACAGAAGTGAGGCTGACTGGTTATAGTTGCTAGGATCCTCCTTCTTGTCCTTTTTAAAGACTGGAGTGATATTGGCTATCCTCCAATCCTCAGGTACTTCTCCTGTTCTCCAAGAGCTGTCGAAGATGATAGCAAGCGGCTCCGCAATCACTTCCGCCAGCTCCCTCAGCACACGTGGATGTATCCCATCCAGGCCCATGGATTTGTTTGCATTAATCCCTTTGAGCTGCTTCTGGACCACCCCTACCTCAACTAGAGGGAAGCACTTCATTCCCCAAACACTCCTACTTTCATCCAGGATCTGTGGGTCCCAAGGGGCCTTTGGAGTGAAGACTGAGGCAAAGAAGGCATTCAGTATCTCCATCTTCTCATCATCACCCGATACCAGGACACCTGCCTCATTCAGCAAGGGACCTACATTAGCCCTGGTCATCCTGTCAGTATTCACATATCTGAAAAAACTCTTTTATTATCCTTTATATCCCTTGCCAGTTTCATCTCCAAGCGGGCTTTAGCCTTCCTAGTTGTGTCCCTACAGGCCCTGACAACATCCCTATAATCCTCCCCTGCACAGACCCTGTTTCCACAGTTCATAAACCCTCTGCTTCCCTTTGAGTTTACTTATTAGCTCCCTGCTCATCCACACAGGTCTTCTGCCTCTCTTTCCCGATTTCTTACTCAAAGGGATGCACCTATCCTGTGCTTGGAAGAAGTGCTGTTTAAATGCTAACCAGCTCTCACAGGCTCCCTTGCCTTCTAACAGCGTAGCCCACGGGATAGCTCCTAAAATGTTGTGGAGGAGATCAAAGTTAGCTCTTCCAAAATTCAGGGTAGCTATCCTGCTTTTTGGCTTGCTTCTTCCACTCAGGATCTTGAACTGGATCATTTCGTGGTTGCTTTGTCCTAAGCTGCCCCTGACCTTCACCTCCCTGATGAGCCCGTCCTTGTTAGTAAGAACAAGGTCCAGAACCCGCCCTCCCCTTGTAGGTTTCTGCACCATCTGTAGCAGGAAATTGTCCTCAGCATACTGCAGAAATTGTCTGGACTGCATACGACTGGCTGTATTGCTTGCCCAGCAAATATCTGGGTAGTTGAAGTCCCACATAAGGACCAGGGCCTGGGATCTCGAGGCTACTTCTAGCTGCTCATAGAAAGCACTATCAGCCCGTTCCTCTTGATCAGGGGGCCTATAGCACACACCCACAACAGTGTAACTCATACTACCGTGACCCCTGATTCTTACTCACAAGCACTCGACTGATGGGTCATCTTTCCCCAGGTGGAGATCAATACATTCTACATCATCATACATGAACTTTCAGAGGTTCTGCATACTGAACATATGCCTAGTGCCAAGTTATCCCTTACCACAAAACCTTTTTTTTTTAGTGGAATAACATAGATACTGAATCTGTGTAGAAAATATTTCAATACTTATCGATATAAGTGAAGCATTATTTTCATTAGAAACAGTTGCATTTTTAATTTAAATAAAAATTATTCAATTATTTCAATCTATGTATTGATTTCAATAAATTGATAAGCGTTTATGCATGTTTAACTAATTTTGGGATTCATCCAGAAGGTTTTCACATTTATTTTAGGAAATCTGTTTCTCTTTTTTCTTATGGAATCAGTTTCAAATTTCTATGCATTATATATTGCATTAAGTTAAAGAATTATGATGAAGCCTAATGAAAAAATATTCTACAGTTATGTAATTTATTTCACAGGTCATGTTATCTGGCAATCAAGATGATCCTTGAATGGATTTCTTGAATAGTTGGACTTGATGATCTTACAGGTTTTTTCCAACCTTGTTATTATGTGATTCTGTGATTCTGTGATCCTGACATTATTTTGCTATCTAGATAGTATTTTGCATCCAGAATGAATTTCAGGGCAGAAACAAAAAAAAAAGCCCCCAGACCTATCACTGCTTATGTTAGTATTTGGATATGAAGGCAGTTTTTAGAGTAGATAGAGATCATCCATTTTTTATCTTGCCCTTATGTGTTTTAATTGAAAGAAAATTAAAATTGCCTGGAGCTTAACAAATGCCTTTTCCTGTATTCATTGCATGACACATGCTGATTTCTTAATGCCAAGTTGGAAAAACGTGGTCTGTAACTTGGTGAAGAAACCAAAAGTCTTTTCTCAGATCCAGTTTTTTTAATCACTTTTAAAGAGAATGAACAAGGTTGTTCTACGAATAATTAAACCTTATTTATACCCTAAGGCTGCTAACATTCCTTCTGTATTTTTTTGGTAATTAAAGCCACTCTCCTTGCCTATACCTTGAAAAACTGTTATTCCCTATTGTTTCACAATAAGCTCAACCAATGATTCCAATGAAAGTTTTAATTTCTCCTCTCTTGAAACTAGTATTCCTGCAAAGATATCCTATTAATCCTCTAAAGACTAACTTACACCACCTCTCCCTTTCTAACTCAGGATCTGATTGGCCACTGGTTCTGTTTCATTGCTAGAGTCTTTGTATCTGAAGAAAATGTGTAATTACTGAGTTCCTTGCCCACTGCAGCTGATGGTCCCACAGAGCTCCTGCATTCCTTGATAGTAGAGAACATTGCTTTTTTCTTTTCTTTTCTTTTTTTTATGTTATCTTTTGTATTGAAAGAACTTGGTCATTAAAAACTGGAAATATTTTCCTGAGTCCTCGAGTCCCTAAATTTCTGAAAACTATAATTGGAGATAAATAAAATTTAAAAATTTACCACAAAAGGATAATTTTTGCCCTGTAGCATAAACAGTCATGGTTAAGAGTCTCCATGCAATGCATTAAGAACACGGGCCTGGCCCACCTTCAGACTTCAGGATCCCGTAAATTAAAGTTGTCTCCCTTTCAAGAATAGTGTTTTCCTTTCAAGAAATCTTTCTTGAATTAACTACTTTCTCTATCTTATTTATCAATATTGACATATAAAAGTATCATAAGAAGTATCTGATTTTTTTTTCCCCAGGATGAAGTAATCAATCCAATAACTTTCTGCTTCATAAAAATGAGAAATATTTTGAAAAAAATCATGTGCAAGTTTGGGAGAAATTCATTACAGAATCTGAAATGTCTTACTGGCATGCCTGAAGAAAGATGGCAGTACTCTGTTCACACACATACAGAATCACAGAATCACAGAATTGTAGGGGTTGGAAGGGACCTCGAGAGATCATCGGGTCCAACCCCCCTGCCAAAGCAGCTCCCTAGCACATATTGCACAGATAGGCGTCCAGACGAGTCTTGAATATCTCCAGATATTCAAGTTCTTCCGCATGTTGGTGCGGAACTTCCTGTGCTCCAATTTGCAGCCATTGCCCCTTGTCCTGTCCCCACAGATGACTGAAAAGGGGTTGGCCAATTCCCCCTGCATCCCATACTTAAGATATTTATAAACATTAATTAGGTCCCCCCTCAGTCTTCTTTTCTCCAGGCTGAACAGCCCCAGCTCACTCAGCCTTTCCTCATACGGGAGATGTTCCAGGCCCTTAATCATCTTTGTAGCCCTTCTCTGGACTCTCTCCAGGAGATCCCTGTCCTTTTTATACCAGGAAGTCCAGAACTGGACACAATACTCCAGGTGGGGCTTGATCAGGGCAGAGTAGAGGGGGAGGATCACCTCCTTCGACCTGCTGGCCACACTCTTCCTGATGCACCTCAGGATCCCATTGGCCCTCTTAGCCACCAGGGCACACTGCTGGCTCATGGCCAACCTGTCATCAACCAGGACCCCCAGGTCCTTCTCCACAGAGCTCTTCTCCAACAGGTCATCCCCCAGCCTGTACTGATACAGACGGTTATTCCTCCCCAGGTGCAAGACTCTACACTTGCTTTTATTAAACCTCATCTGGTTTCTCCCTGCCCAGGTCTCCAGCCTGTCCAGGTCTGGCTGGATGGCAGCGCAGTGTTCCTGCGTGTCAGCCACCCCTCCCAGCTTTGTATCATCAGTGTACTTGCTGAGGGTGGATGCTATTCCCTTATCAAGGTCATTGATGAAGATATTAAACAGGACTGGATCCAACACTGAGCCCTGGGGAACACCGCTAGTCACAGGCCTCCAGTCAGATTCTGCTCCACTGATCACCACCCTCTGAGCCTGGTCCGACAGCCAGTTTTCAACCCACCTCACTGTCCACTCATCTACCCAATGATCTCTTAGCTTTTCTATCAGGATGTCATGGGAGACATTATTGAAAGCCTTGCTGAAGTCAAGGTAGATGACATCCACTGCTCTCCCTCCATCCACCCAGCCGGTGATGAGATCATAGAAGGCTATGAGATTGGTCGAGCATGATCTCCCCTTGGTGAATCCATGCTGTCTACTCCTCATGACCTTCTTCTCTTCCAGTTGCTTGGTAATGGCATCCAGGACAAGCTGTTCCATCACCTTTCCAGGGACAGAAGTGAGGCTGACTGGCCTATAATTGTTAGGATCCTCCTTCTTGCCCTTTTTAAAGACTGGAGTGATATTGGCTATCCTCCAATCCTCAGGTACTTCTCCTGTTCTCCAAGAGCTGTCGAAGATGATAGCAAGCGGCTCCGCAATCACTTCCGCCAGCTCCCTCAGCACACGTGGATGTATCCCATCCAGGCCCATGGATTTGTTTGCATTAATCCCTTTGAGCTGCTTCTGGACCACCCCTACCTCAACTAGAGGGAAGCTCTTCATTCCCCAAACACTCCTACTTTCATCCAGGATCTGTGGGTCCCAAGGGGCCTTTGGAGTGAAGACTGAGGCAAAGAAGGCATTCAGTATTTCCACCTTCTCATCATCACCCGATACCAGGACACCTGCCTCATTCAGCAAGGGACCTACATTAGCCCTGGTCATCCTGTCAGTATTCACATATCTGAAAAAACTCTTTTTATTATCCTTTATATCCCTTGCCAGTTTCATCTCCAAGCGGGCTTTAGCCTTTCTAGTCGTGTCCCTACAGGCCCTGACAGCATCCCTACATTCCTCCCAGGTGCACAGACCCTGTTTCCACAGTTCATAAACCCTCTGCTTCCCTTTGAGTTTACTCATTAGCTCCCTGCTCATCCACACAGGTCTTCTGCCTCTCTTTCCCGATTTCTTACTCAAAGGGATGCACCTATCCTGTGCTTGGAAGAAGTGCTGTTTAAATGCTAACCAGCTCTCACAGGCTCCCTTGCCTTCTAACAGCGTAACAAACATATTAACATCATTTATGTTTGATAGTTTCTATACGTAAGCTCTCAAACAGTGGAAGAACATTTTAGCTCAACATTATTTTCATTCACATGCTTTCTAATGTTAGTAATGTCTGTTCTCCCTCTTATTTTTTATATTTTAATTTTTCAATGGAAGAATGTTTTGCTAGGATTCTATAGTGGTCTGTGTTCTCACAGTCTCAATTAACAGGCTCTGAGTTTAAGGTAGCATTTACCAAGACTGAGACATTCCCTTCTATTAAATTCAGCTCTGTTCTGACACCTGTGCTAGTCAGTTCAATGATTAATCATGTTTACATTGTGATCATTATTCAGCCTACAAAATTATAAAGACAAAGTGGCCCAGTGGCCCAAGACACCACTGTTTCTACCAGGCTAATAAAAACGTTATTAGTATCTGGCCCAGCTGCAAAACAGAAACATTCATTTGCTTAAGCAATGCCACCAGAAAACATATCCAAAAAATTAGCTTAACATAGTCACTTTCACAGCATGAGTAAGAACTTGACAGCATCTTTCTCATGGTTTTCTGTAACACCATCAAAAAATTACCAAGTGGTGGCATGAAGATAAATGTGTCAGCAGTTACAAGGTTTCAGCACATGTGCTCTAGCTTTTCTGTAGTCACATCAAACACTTACCTTTAGCAAGGTTCAAATGGTAATAATTCTGAAATTATAAAAATAAACTGAAACAGATAGGGGGCTCTAAGCTAGTCTAGGGAGCCTGCTTTGGCATGGGGGTTGGACCCGACGATCTCTCGAGGTCCCTTCCAACCCCTACGATTCTGTGTGAAATCATCCATAGCATCTATCACCTCTAATAAAAATGACATTTGAGTGATAGGTCAAAAAGCTCACTTCGGGCTGCTTGGATTGTACAAAGAGACTACAAGATTGGTTATTTTAAATATTTATTAATTTATATAC
The DNA here is from genome assembly GCA_020800305.1 of Porphyrio hochstetteri. Lineage (NCBI taxonomy): Eukaryota > Metazoa > Chordata > Aves > Gruiformes > Rallidae > Porphyrio > Porphyrio hochstetteri. Next base: position 29,793,734 of record CM036938.1, read on the forward strand.
CACTCATAGTGCTTTACTGTAGTCAAATTAGCCATACTACTCTAAGAATAATAAGAAAGCTCATGCTCTCCACTCTCAGATAACAGTTTTTGTTTTTATTTGATACAAAACAAAGTCTGTACAAGATGAAAATCTCAAAGCATACTCTTCATGCATCTCAGAAGTCTAATATTTCTCAGAAGAGCATAACATATAGGTACAAACCCCAGAGTTTTAAACGGAAGTAGTTCTTTCCTAGAATTAATTAATTTGTTTATTTTTCTTATATATAGATGTATAAAATATACCTGCTTGGAAAAGAGACATAGTAAGATAAATTTTCAAACAAAGATTAGCTTGAGTCATATGAAAAAAAAAAAAAAAAGAAAACTTTAACCAATTTAAAAATCCTAGAAGTGTTTCCTTCAAATTAATATTCAAAATTCATCTTCAGGATTAAAAGAGTTAAAAAAAACCTTACCACTGTCTGGTACCAAAAGAAATTCAGAATATAAAATCATGTTGCGTCCAGTTATAAAATCATGAGCAAGATATATAAGCAATGTCTTCCTTTCAAAGCTAGGCTAATTAATTCTTCTCAATATTGTCTTTTACTACAAACTTTTCATGGTTTCTACTTGACTGAGGTCTAGGTACTGCTCTATCTAGCCATTCTGCCTCAATTTATCATTAATGTAAGATGAATATTTTTGCAAAAGAAAAATGTAGTGTCAAAGTTTACTGGGTTGGAATGAAGAACTGAGAAATACCTCTGTCTTCATAGATATCATTTTAATTTTATATCCCCATCTGCTATTTCAGAACTTTTGTCTTTTGTGTGGCATTTTGTTAATGTAATAACTATAAGTTCCTGAATGGCTATTTGTATTGTCACAATTCTATCTCTATAATCACACCCTCCATGAATTAAATGAACCTGTCAAAAATATAAACACAACAGCTGTAAGCAGGGGAAATCATCCTCAGAGTACATACATAAGCATATAAAGTTCATGAAACAAAGTGTGATGCAATGATGACAACTGAAAAGGGTTCTGGAAGCAGAGTGAAAAGCAGTGAGATTGTAGGGTAATTGCATAGTAATTGTAATCAGAATGTGAAGTTCAGGTGGTGGGGTCCCACAAGAGCAGATTAGAATAGGAGAATCACTTCCTACAACATGCTGGACAAAATTCTTTTTATTCATGCATCTTTTTATGCAGTCCTGTATACAATTGTCCAATTTTTCATCCACCAGTACCCTCAAGTCTTTCCCCACATGTATGCTTTTAATCCACTAATTCTGAGTTGTATTCAATCTGGGGATTACCCTGACAGAACCTTACACTGGGCCCTGTAGAATTTTATGAGGTTCATATGGGTCCATTCCTAAACCCTGTTAAGGTCCCTTTGGATGGCATCCCTTCCAACTAGCTTATCAACTACATCATTCAGCTTGTTGTTATCTCTAAATTTACTGAGAGTGCATTCACAGAATCACAGAATCATAGGGGCTGGAAGGGACCTCAAGAGATCATTGATTCCACACCTCTGTCAAAGCAGGTTCCCTAGGAAAGGTCACACAGGTAGGTGTCCGACGGGTATTGATTATCTCCAGAGATGGAGACTCCACAAGCCCCCTGGGCAGCCTATTCCAGTGCTCTCACTGTGTCATTAAGGAAGACATTAAATAATATTGGTCGCAGTTCAAACCCCTCAGAGATGCCATTCATTACTGGTTTCTATCTGGGCAATGAGTTATTGACTGTAACTCTTTGGATGCAGCTTTCTGGCCAATTCCTTATATATCTAATAGTCCATCCATCAAAGCCCTATCTTTCCAATTTAGCCACAAGGATGTTGTGTGAGACTGTGTCAAAGGCCCTACAAAAGTCTCTTCCGTTGTACAGTTGTGCAGTAACTCCATCATAGAAGGTCACTAGATTAGTCAGACATGATTTGCCCTTGGTGAAGCCATGCTGTTTGTCTCTAAACACCTATATGCTTCTGCTAAACTTCCAGGAGAATCTGTTCATTATCTTACTGGGAAAGGAGATTAGGCTGACTGGCTGCTAGTCCTCCTTTTGACCATTTCAAAAAATATGCTTATTTCCCTTTTTCTGTCACTGGGGACTTTCTCCAGACTGCCATGACTTCAAATATGATGGAGAGTGACTTGGTAACATTAGCTAATTCTCTCAGTACCCTGGGATGCATCTTAGAATAATAGAATGCTTAAGGTTGGAAGGAAACTGTAAAGATCATCTAGTCCAACCCCCTGTAGTAAGCAGGGACATCTTCACTAGGTCAGAAGCCCCATCAAGCCTGACCTCGAACATCTCCAGGGATGGGTCCTACACTATGTCTCTGGGCAACCTGTTCCAGTATCTAACACCCCCATGTTGAAGAACTTTTTCCTAATATGCAACCTAAATCTACCCTTTCCCAGTTTAAAATTGTTACCCTTGTCCTAGTGCTACATGGCCTCATGAACAGTTCTTTTCCCGCTTTCTTGTCAGCACCTTTCAGGTATTGGAAGGCCACTATAGGGTCCCCCCAGAGCCTTCTCCTTTCCTAGTCAAACAAGCCCAGCTCTCTCAGCCTGTCTTCACAGGAGAGGTGCTCCAGCCCTTTGATCATTTTTGTGGCCCTCCTCTGGACACGCTCCAACAGGTCAGTGAGTTGAGAGGTCCAAAGCTGGACACAGTATTCCAGGTGAGATCTCACCAGAGCAGAATAGAGGGGCAGAATCACCTCTCTTGATATACTGTCCATGCTCCTTTTGTTGCAGCCCAGGATGTGTTTGGTCTTCTGGGCTGCAGATTCACATTGGTGGCTCATGTCCACCTTTTCATCCACAAGTACCCCTTTTCCTCAGGACTCCTTTTCAGCACATCATCTTATTGGGTCCCATGGACTTGTGTGTGTTTCAGATAACTCAGGTGGTCTCAAAGCTGATCTCTTGCAATGTTAAGGATTTCATTCTCTCATTCCCTGCTTTGAGGTTCAGGAACCTCAAAGATGTGAGGAGATTGATTGCTTTGAGAAATGTGAGAATATTGATTGCTAGTGAAAAGTGAGGAAAAAAAGAAACCTGTTGAGTACCTCAGCCTTCTCTACGTTGGTTTTCACTACTTATCCTTGCTTATTTATCAGTGCATTCGTTTTTTAACTCTTTATTTTCTGGCCTGTGTACCTGTAGAAGCTATTATTATTGTTATTATTATTGGTAGTAGTATTGTTGTTGATATTCCTTGCTAATTTTAGCTCCAGCTGAACCCTATCTCTTCCATTCCCATCCCTATGCATTTGTACAGCATCCCTACATTCTTCCAGGGACAAGTGTACCTGGTTCCATTGCCTCTGCAATTCCTTCTTACACTTTAAAGAGGTCTTCACTCTGACATGCTGGTCTCCTGCTTTCCTTGCCTGATTTCTTACAGATGGGAATCGAAAGCTCTCATGCACTAGTACTCTTAAGAAAAAATATCCTTAAAGAGCTCCCAGCTCTGTTTAGCTCCTTTACTCCTGAGGACAGTTTAACAGGGGGAGCTATCCACTAAAAGTTCACTTTCCTGAAACACAGTCTTGCCTTTATTTTTCATCTGGTCCATATCCTCCTACACACTGCAGATATGAAGGGACCCTTTACACATGGCACAGAATATATTTAGTGTAAATGATGGATCAAGTATACCTTAACTTTCTCAAAAATACTATATCACAGTTAGAACTATTAAGGTAAGGAAGTAAACTTACAGTTGTGCTTTCATGCTGAGAATAGCACTGTCATGAGCCAAAACAGATGTAAAACCAGAAATACATTGGGAGTTCATCACTGTAAATCAAAAGGAAAAACTACCAAATATGTAGTTTTGTACATCACTGTAATCAAAAGGAAAAACTACCAAATATGTATGTGTTTTACAAGGTTAATCTCATAAGAGATAAACTGAAGATGCACTTTTCCTCCATGCCAAATAAACAGTGAGTCAAAAGTGTTCTAGACAGATGATGAACTACTTTTATTTTCAAAACGGTAGCACAAAGAAAGTGTTTGCAAAGTCAAATGATATATGAAAAAGAGGAAACCACAGAAATTAGAAGTATGAAGATTGGTATGAAAAAAGGTTGTGTATGGTAAGCCATCAGGTGGTCTATCAGCTTTAATCCCATGCAGGGTACAAAGTAGGTGGGAAAAGTACATAAAGCTTTCCACAAAAAATTCTATGCCTTCTCTGTCAAGATTGAGAATTAGAGAACTTGCAAAATCTTCTAACAAACTCCTCTATGAGGTTTTGTAAATTGTTGCTGCAGGCAGACAAGTTTGGTAGGTTTGAAAGTGTCACATGGCTATTCAGAAATCAGACCAATCATGGAGACTAGGTCCATAAAGTGGCAAAGCAAAGATATCTCTAATCCTTTCACAATCAGAGGTTATCTTTTTAATATTTTTAATCCTGTATTTGTGAATGCTGGTGGAGGTTCTCAGAGAGTCAGCATCTGAAATTCTCACTAACTTATCTTACTTCCACATTCCCTCCTTTGACTCACACATCTAAACATGTCATAAAACACTTGATTTCTGATGCTTATTATCTTCAGATATTAGTGTGTGGTGTTGCATGGTCAGCTGAAGGTATATAGCAAAATTTCCTATTTTTTTAAATACTTTTTTTTAATACTTTAGTCCCCATAGCTAATAAAAAGGATAAGATAATCACATACGTAATGATTCAGAAACTGACAACCTGTAAACAGTATGCTCTTGCAATGTTAGCTCACATTTGGTGAGAAGAAAGCATTACAAATGAGTGTAGTTTCACTTGATGCAATTTAACCCTTGCAAAACAATACTTGGTATCATCCTCAGGCAGATATTTTACCTCAGGAAACTGGAATTTTCCAGCTAAGTTCTTTAAAGCCAACATAGTCTGAGATTCTGCAGTGTGATCAATCACCTTCACCCCAAAGATGTTTTCTTATCAAAAATGTGATAGGTTGTTTCTGTGGAAAATCTGTTTTGCAGTGGAAAAAAAGAAGATACACCAATGACACCAGAAAACATCATCCTGATGTGAATGCTGTCCTGAAAATATCCGTGTTTCTAACAAAGTAATAAACGAAATAAAGGAGAATCATGTGCTATTAAAATACTTGTAAGTACATAAGTGTGACTAATTAACAATGCCTACTACTGTCTATTGTGTGAAAAATGGGAGGACAATTCTGCATAGGAAGACCACAGATAAATTTGGTTGTTTACTCCGAGAAATGTGATACCCAATCTTGTTTAAAGTAGTAATAGAGCACTTTTCTAAACTGCAGTTTCCCTGCAGTTTCTTCTAAAAGATGTAGATATGTCATTGCAAAGATATAATGGAGCAGGTGGCAGGTTGACCAAGATTATGCAGTTTTCTCTGGGGTTAATTCAAGTTGAGGTTCCTTGTTACTGTTCTAGTTTCAGATTCCCAGCACAGGATTCGCTATGTATGCTTACAAAATCACATTGTCTCTAGAGAGAAATTGTAAACTGGGTCAGCCCAACTCTATAAAATGATTAACATGGAGTTAATAATTTTCTTATTCACTGTTCCTCATTATCACATTGTGTTGCACAACAGATTGTAACATACCAAAGTGATGACACCGCTTTCTTATACCAACAGTGTGAAGTATAAAAACATACAGAGTATCTGTACCTTGAGAATGTGTGAGGAATAGAATGATGGCTGGGGTCCAGTTTGAGCCTTGAAGTGTTATGACAAATAGGTTAACAAATCTGAACTAATGAGGTAAGCCTGTCTCCTGGCCAGCATTAATGAAAGGGTTGTTTTACAGTCTAGTTAGTAACTGTAAGTGGAACTGCACAGGGAAGCCATATACAGCTTGGCAACAACTATATTATTTCAAGGCAGAGTGTTGAAACATTACTTACTTTAGATCTACAATTTTATTCATTTTACTGCATAAGGTATATTTGACAGCCCAAAGTGTTTAATGGAACATAAACAAAAATGAATTGTGAATTATAAGACTGCACACAAAGTGCATTTCTGTAACTTCTGCTAGCCATGATCAGCCACGAAGTGCAGGCTTGAGTGCTTCATGATGCTAACAGAATCCCAAGTTAAAAGCAAATCTTTGTTCACCTATTTTCTGACACCTGTTGTATTATAGAAACATAGTCATCTTTTTTTTATTATTTTTAAATTTGCATACCTAAGGATATCATACAGCCCAATTAAGGCATTATCCATACTAAAACACCTTCCTTGTGTACCTGCACTGGTATATACTTTACCATGCTGCTATTGTGGATACAGCTTAAACTATTAAAAAATTAACCTTTCTTTGAAGCAACACTCTTTTGTAATGGAAAGCCACAAAAAGGACAAATAATGTTTCAGTCATGCATTAAACCTATATTCTGCGCTTCTGACTGTATGGATCAGGATTTGTATTTAATTAAAACAACATTTCAGGACATCGTTGCTACATAGCCATTGCCTATTTATCAGGCTGGAGAACTCTTAATTCTGCCTCAATAACTTTTTTTTAATGAACTTTATTTTTAAAAATAGCTCTAAATTAATATTTTTTAAAAAATATATTGGTCTTTTAATCACCTTCTATCCACTGTGAGTCAATCAGGCTCTTCAAGTCACAGCTTAAGTTTCGGAATTCTGCTTCTGTCATTTGTCTGCTAGATTCTCATATAGAACACACTGACAAACCTTTAGTACTAAATCTTCTTAAAAAGAAGAAAAGTATTTCTAAAAATTTAAATTAAAAATATAAAGTTTGGATTAAAAAAGCAAGCCTTCTGAATTCAGGCAGTTATCTGACTCCTATTTACTATTTAGATTTTAATCTCTATTGCATGATTTTCTGTATCTCTCACAGAATTATTTACTTCAACTGGAAGCAGTTCCTTGGCATATCTTTACACTTTTGCTTTAGCTGAAACCTTAGTTTTAAAGCAAATTCTTTTTAAAGAAAAATGTTTTCAAATGATATTTTTCTTTATACAAGGCTAATCTTTGTGTTTCATTTCAGGTATTCACTGACTTCTGCTCCAGTCTGAATTCTAAGAAGGAGGAATTATGAGCTACTTCTGCACCCTTTTTGAAATGCAGTAGCAGCTCACAGTGCCTTATTATCCCAACTATAATGATGATAAGTTTATAAAATTTAAGAAATTATATAAATTACTGTAATCTATTCATGCTAGTAGTTCATGTGGACTATACATCCATATAACCAAAGACACTCAGGAAATTATTTTACTTCAATTGTATTTTTACATTTACAAGGTGAGGTGTATAAGATTCCTCCCATAAATTCCAAAGGTGCTTTGGAACCTGCTATTAAATGTGCTGAAGTAAAAATTACTACACTGGTATCATAGATTGTTTTCCATAAGTGAAACTCAAATGATAGAGAAAGTATGATACACCACATACAAAAGAATTTTTAGCTCAGCTACATGGGGGACTAAAACAAGCATAGTTACAGCAGCACAATTTCAACTACTGGATGTTTATCTACAGTCACTGCAGCTTTTCTGGTGTTGGAATCAAAATAAGTGTATAAGAGATAGCCCAGACTATGCAGCTGCTGTAGTACTGGAAATCAGTCTTTGGAAATCCTCCAGCAAGGTGTTTAGGATGAACAGAACCAGACACAATGTAGAACCCTTTTACTTTCACTGTAGCTCTAACAGATTATTTATTACTGGAGACACACCACAGACTGCAAGATCTTTCTAATTAATAACAATTATAATAGTAAAAGCTATAACTTTAAATGTGGCTTTTCTTCACTGTCTTTCACGCTCCAAGTGATGAAACTTTTGACTTTATAATTTTTTTTTTTGACTTTATAATTTTTGGCTCAAACTGAAACAAATAGATCACTATTTCTAAGGAGTGCACATATTCTTTGTTAGAAAGGTCTTTTCCTTCCTTAATGGGCCTACAGTCTTCTCCAATTTGTATTTCTGATGAGCCTGTAAAATCCTTCATTACATGCCCTCTTGTCTTGCACAATCTTCCTTTCATTTTCAATATACTTACCAATTTTTCAATAATTTGAAACTTGAGGTTAATCTACTGGCTTTAGTAGTAGCAATCTTCTTGATTTATGTACCTCACATACCCTCTTCTTTTCCTTGATTTCTCTTTCTGCTTTTAAATTTGATGAATTCTGGGATTCAGATTTATTAAGTGCTTGGTAATTTACCTTTGTCTAATATTCATTTTCTTCTGCCATTTATGTGATATTTCAGTTAGGTTCAGCCTGTATCTCCTTTACTCAATCTATTAATAGGAGCAGCCACCAAAATCCAGTCCAGAGCAATTTTTCTGTAGGGAAAGATGTCAGAGCTATCTGGGAATCCTGATCAAAATACATCATGAGTAAATACTGCTGTGAAATCACCTTTCTTGGCAGAGGCAGCTCAGAAAGCCTTTAGCAATGATTCACATGATCTGAGTAAAGCCCTGAGCACCTGATTGCCTGCAGCCAGGTACTTGGAAAAGTTGAAACATGACAGCGTTTTTTGCTACCTGACTGTCAAACCTGGAAGCAGACTGAGGCTTGTAAGGAGTCAGTTCTCCCTCAGGACTTGACTTCGCTATCTCTTCAGATTCTGATGCAATGATCCAGAATTCTGCTCTGCAGAAGGTCTCTGCACTAGTGTGGAATATCACAACCTGGGAGCCCAAGGTGTTGTGCCTACTGCAACATCAAGTTACTAAACTTGACATCAGAAAAGATGGGGTGAATGGGAAGTTACACTTGGTAAGGAAGTACCAGAGTGGTTTGAGTTTTCACAACACAATAAAGGCAGAACAGAGCAAACTACAGCAATGAAGAAGCATTCACCCCCTTCCCACCTGGCCCCTCCAGTCTCACCAGAAGAAACAAAATGATAAAGAAAGGCTCTTTGCTCATGAAGAAAATGTTTCCCTCATTCTGATTGACTAAAATGTGTCTGGTGTTCTCTCTGTGTTCATTTAGAAGAAAGATTTCTATCTGGGTTGGCAATGCTTTCCTTAGCATAATTTATGTTTATGATATCTTGATTTTAGGATTACAGTTTCAGATTTTGAAGTGCCTCAGTTTCCAGAAAAATCTATAACATCTTCCAGCATTAAAAGCAATATGTTTTTTAAACTTGTAGATATCATTAAACCTCTCTTAGATAACTTTTATGATAAGTAATTCAATTCAATTTAAAGAAACTTCAAAGTATTTACTTGGAAAAATGTGTACTTTAACCATCACAATTTTATACTCCACTAAGCTGGAGGATAAAAATCAGGCTCTGGCTATTAGATAGTTAGTGAGAGCTTTTTAAGAAAATTAATTGACTGCAATGTCAAAAAAAGGAAAGCTCACTCCTTCCATCACATTTTAAGTTGTTAATTCAAAACCTTAAAAACAATCATAACTGTCAGATCAATTAGTTCATCTCTGAGAACATAGACACATGCAAAGACAATAGACTTTGCCAGCTGTGGACAAACAATTTTGTGATAGATTTGGTTCAAAAGCAAGTTTCCTTAGTCTGTCAACCATATTTAAAAGTAAAGTTTAATTTATTGGGACTTTTATTTCAATTTATTTTATAAATTGTAGTAATGTGAGTGTCATAACACTTTCTCTCATGACTAGTGGCTGAATCTTACTTCAAATGAGCATTTCATGACCATTGGCCTACTACCTTCTCTGTACTACAATTTGTGTGAAGATCCATACATGTAACATATCTCTGAGTGTCTCTGACCTAACATATGTGAGGGTCTCTGGTGTAGATCATAGGTACCTGAAAGATACCATGTCCAGATCTTATGTATGTTTTATTTTCTATTACTAAATTTTTAACTGCTGAGAAGCCCTTAGGAGGAACAGTGAAGTCAATAGGAAAATATGACTGTATTACTTCTACCATAGATGTAGAAACCTCTGCCTTCTGCAAAAAAAAAAGGGACAAACAAGATTTCTTTTCCTTTGGTCTTCTGTGAACATGTATACAGCTGGTTCTGAAGTAAATGATTACTGTGGTTTAGCCCTGGCTGTCAGCTGAGCACCATTCCCCTGGAAGGGCAGGAAGGAGAATGGGAATCATAGAATCATAGAATCATTGAATGGTATGAGTTGGAAGGGACCCCAAGGATCATAGAGCTCCAACCCCCCTGCCACAGGCAGGGCCACCAACCTCAGGCCTGGATCTACACTAGGTTGCCCAGGGCCCCATCCAACCTGGCCTTGAACACCTCCAGGGACAGGGCATCCGCTACCTCTCTGGGCAGCCTGTTCCTGCACCTCACCAGTCTTTCTGTAAAAAACTTCCCTCTAATATCTAATCTAAACCTTCCTTCCTTTAGTTTTAATCCATTCCCCCTTGTCCTGTCATTGCCTACCCTTTTAAAAAGTTGAATCCCCTCCTGTTTGTATGCTCCCTTCAGGTACTGGAAGGCTGCAATGAGGTCCCCTCGCAGCCTTCTCTTCTGCAGGCTGAACAAGCCCAGCTCCCTCTCCGTAGGGCAGGTGCTCCAGGCCTCTGGGAAGATAAAGCAAACCTCATGGGTTGGGATAAGGACAGTTTACTGGTACAGAACAGGGAGGGGGAAGTAACAATGACAGGACTTAGACTATACACATTGAGTGATAACATAAGGCGCTTCACCCACCCAGTGACCAAACATACTCTCAGCCCACACTCAGGCCATCCCAGATCCATGCCAGGCTACCCCTCCCTTACTAGACCCTTTTCATGGTGAGCATGATGTCATGTGGTTTGGAATACCCCTTTGGCCAGCTTAGCTCACCTGTCCTGGGTCCTTTATTAATTATCCTAGCTGTAACCAGGACGTTATACACCCCTTATTCTATGTCATTTTCATCATGCCCAGATCCTGCATTTCCAATTACTCACCACCACTTTCCCCATCTTTGATATCTATATCTATAATCTGTACATGTGTCATGGTTTTGCCCCAGCTGAGGGCTGCACCCCACACAGTCGCTTGTACTTTTAAAAGGAAGAGGGAAGGAAAGTTGGGGGAGGGGGGAAAAGAGAAGAAAGAAAGGAGGAAAAGAAACCACAACCTAGAAACCAGAACCACGCAGGTTGGGATAAGGACTAAACAAAGCAGAAAACTAGATATAACAATAACAGGAGTTTATAGCACAAAATATATGAAACTGGTGATACACAAGGCAGTTTCTCACCAAACCACACAACTCAGGCCACACAGCCTAGAGCTGTCCCGGAACCCAACCGTCCCCAGAAACTGCACGTCCTGGCGTTGTCTCCTCCTCTTCCCCCCAGTCCCCCTTTATACTGAGCATGACGTAACTGGCATGGAATATCCTCTTTGGCCAATTCGGGTCACCTGTCCTGGCTGCGTCCCCTCCTTTCTCATTAGTAGGGAAGTATGAAGAACTGAGAAAGGTCCTTGATTGCTTGGCAACAACTAGAAACATCGGGGTGCTATCAGCACTGTTCTTATCCTAACTCCCAAACATGGCATTCCATCCACTGCTAAAAAATATTAACTCCATCGTAGCTGAAACCAGGACAACATGCATACACAGATATCATTCTCTTGATCTACAGACCATCCCTCTAAAAAGTTCAGTGAGTTCATTTAGTCCATGACTTTGGGGTCCATCTGTCATAACAGTGTTTCAGGGCAGAGGCAATGGTCTGTGCTGTTGGGCTGTCGCATACTGCATCTGGAGCTCACAGATGGTGTATCTGGTGTGGTCCATGCTCATACTCCATGTATTAAGATGTTGATTTCAAGAAAGTTGCTAGGTGCCAGGTACTGAAGTCAGTACTAGTTCCATCATAGCTGCACTTTGCTTGGATTCATCAAAGTTAATCCTGCATTCATTTTTGGGAATTCTTACTATAATACTATTGATAGGACATATAGCAATCACTACAATGATGACATAAAATGTCAGGGTTCTTTAGCAATCAACAACATGCAATTTACTTTATTGGCTATTCTCACCCAAACTTCAAAACCCTTGAGATACACATTGGACTTACTCATCCCTCAACATCATCCACCAAGTGTACCCATGACCTTGAACAAAAGCAATCGCACATATGAGTTTGCCTTTGCCTGAAGCAGGGATAACACAGACTGTCTTCTGTTTATTCCCACGGTCTTCCCCAGCAGATTCTTCGTGTGCACTACAGGGATCTTATCCCCTACTGCAGTATGTTATGGTTGCAATCGTGAAGAACTTATCTACACAGAGCAGATAAGCAGGCACTTCTTTTATTCCAGCGCTGGGGAACACGGGGAATAGCTCCTCCAAAGACGTGTTCACCCAAAGGTACAAAGCACAACATATTTATACAATTTTTAACAAAGATCATTGAGCAAAATACTTGCTTCTTAGCTTAACCTTTACAATGATTGGCTTTTGATTGCTTCACTTTATCTATATTCTTATTCTATAAAAATCATTGGTTAGCTATGCTGATTCTTTTAAATACAATGGGGGGAGGGTGTTGATTAGCATATTCATGTTATTTCCTGGAAATCATTATCATATGTTAATGTCCCTTGTGCATGCGTAGTTCTGTTGAGTGGGGGTTCCTCTGATGGTCGTCGATAGTCTTCCTCACTGAGCAAGGTCACTTTGACTCCGGCTGTTATTTCATAACTGCAGTTTCTTCATATGCTTATTATTTCAACTCAAGGTCCATGACTGGTGCCCATTGCTTAAATCCAAGGTCTGTAGAGATTTTTCATAGTGATAAAGACACAGCGTTTTGTTCCTAAAAGTTCTAGTGTACAGTATATTCTTACTATTATGGTTGACTAAAATCAAATATAATCAACTGTTCATAACAATGTGAGAGTCTTGAGTGGGCGGGAACAGCTTGAGCGGTAGACAAATATACTAACCAGGAGGCCTTTGCTAAATGTGCATCCCAGGGTCCCGTAATTGTTCAGGAGTAAAGTTCCAAACTGTTGGAGGTGAGAAGTTCTCTAGATACTTCCCATATTCTCCTACATACTATACCACCTATGACTAGCATCAAGAAAGATCTCCGGGTGGTGTTCCTAAAGCAACTTTTTGTAACCCTAAACAGAACTTGAAACACCTTGAGGAGATAGAACACCAGGAGCATGCTGGCTTGAATGTGCCAAGGTTATTCAAACTTTCCAAAAGCTGCCATAACCAGCCTGCAGGGAAAAGGGGAGGTGAAAGAGTGAGGGAAAGCAATCCCTCCTGTCTTCCCCATATATTGGGTGTGATTATTAATGAGTTCTGAGAGATGTCATGCAAGATGCAGGCATGACAGCAATGGGTCAGCTGTCCCATCCGTGTCCCTCCCTAGCTTGTTGTGATAAATAACTCTACTGTAGTCAAAACCCTGGAAAATAATTATTTATAAGAATTTGGAAAATACACAAACAGTAGGCCATCACTGGAAGTACTTTATCAAAAAGTATCTCATACATACACAGGTAACATTCCAAGAATGAGAGTGTACAAATTCAGTGTACAGAATTCAGTGTACAAATGTGCTTCAGAAGTCTTCAATTTATGTACAAATCTTGTTCTACATCTCATCCTACCTGACGATTTATGCACAAATTGCCTGAAAATGCAATAGTTATGACAATGCCACCACTGGCATAACAGTGGTGTATCAAGAATCTCTTCCATTTAATTAATATTCTATATTGGATGAAGATCATCATAGATCCTAATAGCAAAATAATTCTTTTTTTTCCTGAAATATCTGTAATTATGCGCTCTGTATACTAAATTCTAGAACTGAATATTCCACTATGATTAAGTGAATTCTAATGGCAAATATTTTCTTTTTTATAGGTAGACACAATAGTGTTGTATCATATGCAAAATCTAAGCTTGTGTAGTCATGAGATATTCTTTAGCACTGAAGTACATTTGCCATTAACATCGTTTAATATACTAAAAATCTTAAAGCCTAGATTTTACAATACAGTTCAGTATATTGTTTCAGAATTTAGAACATCTATTTATCACAAACCATTTTTTAAAATACAGAGAGTCAGATTGTAATGCACTGGATATTTCCTCGTTTTTAAGAGGCAAAGATGATCTGCATGTGCTTCGAAAATATAGACTTTATGACAGTCAGCTCTACATTTAAGAATTTTAAACATAGGTCCAGTATATTTTAATAAAGTATTAGCCTTCAGACATTTAGGTCTACATGTGGCAATAGTAACACATACAAAATATATATATTTAGATCTAGAAATTCTGGTTCATATGGGTAAGTACCTGTGTTCACATGCATATATGGAAAATCCTTAAGCAGAAAACTGTTTAAAAATAATTCTATAGTTGTTTGTGGAAATTATAGATTTCACAATTGATTGGTAGTATTTGTAATAAGAGTTAGAATGCCTAGGTTGTGAGCACATTGGAAAATTGCTTATTGAGTAAATTCCCTTTAGAAAAAGATCGACCACTTTATAAGATTTGATTGTGTGCTTAATTAATTGAGTAATTAAAGGTGATAGTGACTCTCACAATCACACACTTTTTAAATCAAAGTTATCCTTTGGGACTAAGCCCATTCTCTGTCACTCCAAATATCTTTTCCATTTCTCTGATGCTCAAACCTCATTTCCTCTGGGGGGCTGGTGGCTCAGTGCAGCAATTTTCACTTACACTTTATCAAATATCCCCAACAGGCAAACATTAGCTCTCTCACAAGCTTGAAGGAAGGAGGTGTGTTTGCTAGAGTTTGATTATCCATCAAATGTTTCCCCAAAGCTGTAGGAATAACCTACATTTTACAACTCATTCCTGAGAAAAACTGCTGCCCAATGAAATCTGGAAAAGAGATGTATAGTTTAACATTCATTGTGAGACGTGTGTTTCTGTCAGGCTTACTTTCTTTACTTTACTTTCATGTTATTCAGAGAACAGAAATACCTTGCGTTTCACAAGAAGAAATGCAAACCTTTTTATTTTTAAAAGTTTTGCATTATGTACAGTCTTTTATGTTTGTTTAGTATTGATGTTGAATAAAAAATAGACCACAAAGATGCGGCATCTTTTAGATGAGATAGCCATTATCTTGCAAAATGTAGTGCTGACTGAATCTGTTTACACTTTAGCTGCATTTATTTCATAATTTGAAAAAACCCAAACAACTAAACCTCTCAGCTTTTATAGTGGATAGCAAATCCAGGAGGATTCAAGGAGAGTCATGGATACAAATGGGCATCATATCTACTTAGGTCTTTCCATGTTTGTGGTTGGAATTTCACTTGGTCTGTCTGTTAAGACACAATATAAAGAAACATTTAAGAAAGGCTCTGTCTTGAAAAAAAACCCCAAAACCCCAACAAACAAACAAACACCAACCCCCCAAAAAAACCCCAAAACAAACAAAACAAAAAACCCCTCCACCAACTAAAACCTCAATAGCTTTTTCAGCAGGTTTGAAGAAGATAAAGTCTGGTTATTCTACAGCTGAAACAGCTTTGTTATGGCCCAGTACACAGGTTATGGAACCCTTCCAAAACTGGAAAGCTCAAAAGTTTGTTAAATTACATCTGGTCCTTGGATGTTAGGAATATTATAGTTTTCTATGTGTACACATTTATTTGTGGAAGGGTGAGTTCTTCGCTATTGAATCATCACCCAGAAATGATATAAAATTGTCTGTCTCGTTCAGGGAGTTTCTGCGCTGTTCCGTAGGTGGCATGCTGTCTCAGGCCCATCTGTAAGCTGAGGCTAAGCTAAAATGTAACAGTCAACCCACTAAGTGTGGTTTCCTGCCATGAGTACATAATGCTAATTCTTTATGATTTTCATTGACATCTGTTGGCTTCCAGCTGGAACATAAAGTGTTGTTCAGAAGAGAGAAAAACTGGAGATGCCAATTTAAATAACCTTCATTCTTTCCCATAAAGATATTAAAAATCACTTCATATTTAAAGGATTGGAAATAATTTGCTGACTGCATGTTCACCAGGAAGAAAGACTTTATCCTTTTCATGGTGCCAAAGTAACATGAATTGGTTTACATTAGATACAGATGGGTGCAGAGACAAAGCTGAGACAGAGGGAAGGGAAATTAATTGTTCATAGCATTTTGCCAAATGTTTAAGTTTTTTCAGGTTTGCTTCAAATTTACCATTTTCCTTAGTGTAACGTATACCATATTTGAAAAATTACCTGGGGCAATTTTCATTCTGGGACCAGAGTTTTTCCTTCCCTCTTCCTCCTTTTCAGTATGTGAAATGAAAATAAATAAATAAAAAGAATCTCTGTGTGGTTACATGTGGTTCCATTCTTGTCTGTATGGGCTTTTGATATATACCTTCAAGGCACTGACCGTGCAAGTCTGAGAGGGAGGAGGATCATTTAATTTCATTTTATTTTATTCCACAGCTTTTATCTCTCTGTGTATACAGGCTAAACTTCCTTTGCCTTGGTCATACTTTTGTTTTCCTCTGGTGTTTGATTTTGCTGTATCTGCATTTATTTGATAACCTGTGGCTTAAACGTTTTCCTATCTGGCGGAAGTTTCACTGATTTCTGCCATATGTTGGCTTATATCAGATTATATCATTTTTGCCAACACATTGTTTTTAGCTGATCAGTTTCCGTACTGGATTTGTTAGAAGGTTTTATTTTTTTTCTTCTTCCTACCTTTCAGCAATGATTTTTTTCTCTCCTGTTTTTAACCCTTGATTTTCTCTAGTACCAACTGTGACCACAACTTAACGTATGTGATATTTCATTGCAGGCAATATGCAATATGTTCAAATTAAGAATCATGTCACTTCCAGTGACTGAAAAAACATAGTCTGACATGAATGACTTGAAGAATATATGATTAGTCCTTGTTAATACAGAGACTAACTTTTTCTGTGTTTTATATATTATCACAAGTCAACTCATTCAATGGCATATGAAAATACCAATATAAAATTCATACATTCCATCAGCAAAGTTTGGCATTTTATGTACGTCTCTATATGTGTAGGCATATACAATATTTGATTTAATTTCTCTTTCATCACCTCTTCAGACAAAAAAAAAAATAACATCATTGAATTACTTTTCTGCAAAGGGTGACTATTGTAGTATTGTCATCACCTTCAAGTCTTTTCTGTAAGGCTGCCACTGCTCTACAAAACCAATGCTACAGCTGATGAACACTGTTTGCAGAAATTGCCTGTGCTGGCTTTAGTTTACTGGCTGTCAATAATAAAGGTAAAGCAGCTTGTTCTTGAGCAAGGCTGCTTTTCATGCTGGTCAGTGCTAAAATGATTAATTCTAAGAGAAACTCCGGTGTTACTAGATGTGTATACTGTTCTATTTATGCTAAACCTGAGTTGACAGGCTGATCTTTGGTCAGATATTCATTGTTCCACATTTGTTTTGTGGTGGTATGTTTAGCTCCTCCTCTCCCTTCCATTATTTCTGATGTCAATATTTCAAAGGCAATTCAGGATTTTGCTCCATAAAAAATGTCCACCGCCCCATATCTCCAAAAACTCAAACCCACCCATTTTCTTTTAAAATATCCACCAACTCTGCATTTTCTGAGTAATCTTTTCAGAAAAATGTGACAATTTGTAGTAAACAAACAACCATTGTTAGTTTAAAACCTGTTTTTCTTACTGTAATCCCTACAAGAAAATTCAGTTGGAATGCAGTGGAAATGACCTAAGTAGGAATCTTTACAAAAATACATTAGATCTGTAGTATAATAATAATAACAAAAAAACCCCACACATAGTATAAATAATTTGGAAAATTTTAATTCTCACAGTATTCCTTTAAGATCATATCCATGATGATTCTTACCGGAATCAGTGCATTTGCAGAGCTAATTACTTTGTTTGCTGTAACTACTGGATTTGCATAATTTCCTCAGCCTGCTGAAAGATCAATAGAATTTTGTTAAACCCCATGACTAAGATTTGGTTTTGACCTAAATCAATACAGCAATAGGGATTTCTACAAAGAGGAATAACTTCTGGCATAAATTGCTTCACCTGCAGGCTTGTTTAGAAACCCAGACTTTTTGTAGAACTGTTCTCTCGGATGATAACATCAATGGCTTTTTCCTTTTTTTTTTTTTTTTTTTTTTTTTTGTGTGCATGCCTAGTTTCCTGGAATTCACTCTAATGCTCTTACATTTTCCTCACAAGTGTGTTATCAAAGATATACCATGGATTTGCATTTTTTAATCTCAGGTTTTGGGACACAAGATTCTACAAATATCTGTCGCTAAATTTAAAAAAACCCTTAAACTAAAATTCTGTAATTATTCTGATTTTCCATAGTTTTATTCATGTGTTGACTCCACAATTTTCAGGCATATCTAAGAAACGGATAAGCATTGGAAAAAAGTTGCATTTATTCAGAATGGAATTTACAAAGTAGGGAAAAGGAAATCCTAATGACACAAAATCTTGATTTCAGGGATAAGCACACAAGAATATCTGAAACAAAAAATCCTAATTTCTATGCTGCAGAAACTGTGTTAGTCTTTGACATGTATCTCTTACTGCAGCATGCCTAAAAGAATCAAATAATAGAATAACTTGAAGTCAAGTTTGGTTTGAAGAAGACTATTTGTGAATGTTGACATGCACAAGTCTAAAAATCAGTCTTTTCTCCCTTGTATGGTCAGCAGAAAAAAAGTTTTGTGGTCCATTCCTCATCCACAATGCAGCACCTTACCTGTGTAAACAATGCGAAAACTTGATCAGCAGATCTAGGTATATACTCTAATAGACTCATTTCACTTCTACTGTGAAAGACTCAAAGAAGTTCATGCAGATTTTCTCTCTTTCACTGTCTTGCAGTGTTGAAGACTCAAGAACTCTGTTAACTTCCCTACAGGATGGGTACATTGCAATGTGCTAAATTTCTACCTTCAGCACGTGCAAGACGAGACCATATTACCTCTGTGACATTCTCTGATAGTAAGTATAGAGACATGGAAGATAGATGGTGTTGGCTGTCTCTGCTAAAGTATGATCAGAAGATCTTGATAAGAACAAGGTTGATAGAACCCTAATTTATTGGTGGTTTGAATCTGTGTCTGTTTCAAATAGTCTCATTTTCTGTACTAGGAACAATCCACAGACCTACCAGCGAACAGATAAGTAGAATTACACTTTTCAGAAGATTCTAGAAAAGTGAAGAAACATTTCATATCATACAAGGAACACTTGTTTATCACAGAATCACAGAAACATTAGGTTGGAAAAGACCTTTGAGATCAAGTCCAACCATGCTGACCTCTAATAAACCATATTCCTAAGCACCTCATCTACCCGTCTTTTAAATACATCCAGGGTCTGTGACTCAGCCACCTCCCTGGACAGATTATTCCAATGCCTGATAACCTTTTGCTAAAGAATTTTTACCTAATATCTAAGATGAACCTGCCCTGGAACAGCTTGAGTCCATTCCTCCTTTTCCTATCTGCTGTCACTTGGGTGAAGAGACAAACATCCATCTCTCTACAACCTCCTTTCAGATACTTGTATGCAGTGATAAGGTCCCCCCTCAGCCTCATCTTCTCCAGGCTAAACAACCCCAGTTCCCTCAGGCATTCCTTGTAAAGTTTGCTCTCCAGACCCTTCACCAGCCTGGTTGCCCTTCTCTGGACTTGCTCAAAGACCTCAATGTCTTATAGTGAGGAGCCCAGAACTGGGCACAGGACTTGAGGTGTGGCCTCACCAATGCCAAGTACAGGGGCACAATCACTTCCCTGGACCTGCTGACCACACTATTTCTGATACATATCAAGATGCCATTGGCCTTCTTGGCCACTGGGGCAAACTGCTGACTCATATTCAGTTGTCAGTCAACCAACAACCCCAGGTCCTTCTCTGCCAGGCACCTTTCTAGTCACTCATCCTGAAGCCTGTAGCGCTGCACAAGGTTGTTTAGTCCCAAGTGCAGGACTCTGCACTTGGCCTTGTTGAATCTCATCCCATCAACATAGCCTGTTCAGATCCCTCTGAAGAACCTCCCCACCCTCAGCCAAATTGACACTTCCTCCCAGCTTAATGTCGTCTGCAAATTTACTGAGGGAACATTTAATCCCTTCATCAATGTCACTGATAAAGATATTGAACAGGACTGGACCCAGTACTGAGGCCTGGGAAACACCACTTGGAACCAGCCTCCAGCTAGATTTAGCTCCATTTACTACAATTCTTTGGGCTCAGCCATCCAGCCAGTTATTTACCCAGTGAAGTGTGCATCTGTCCAGGCCAGTGGTAGCCAGTTTCTCAATTAGAATGCTGTGAGAAACCGTGTCAAAGGCTTTGCTGAAGTCGAGATACACTACATCCACAGCCTTTCCCTCATCTACTAAGTAGGTCACCTTGTCATAGAAGGTGATCAGGTTAGTTTGACAGGACCTGCCTTTTGTAAACCCGTGTTGACTGGGCCTGATCACTCAGTTGTTGAGTGTGTGCTGTGTGATAGCACTCAAGATTCCATGATCTCCCCCAGCACTGAGGTCAGACTGACAAGCCCGTAGATACTTGGGTCCTCCCTCTGACCCTTCTTGTAAATGGGTGCGATATCTGCCAGCCTCTAGTCAAGTGGAACTTCCCCAGTCAGCCATGACTGCTGATAGAACATGGAAAGGGGTTTGGCAAGCACACTGGCAGCTCCCTCAACAGCCTCAGGTGGAACCTGTCCAGCCTGATAGGCTTGTGAATGTCTAATTGGCCTAGCAGGTCTCCAACCATTTCCTCCTGGATCATGGAAGTTTTATTCTCCTCTCCCTTCCTGTCTTCCAGCTCATGAGGCTGAATACCCAGGGAACATCTCACCTTACTATTAAAGACTGAGGCAAAGAAGGAATCAAATACATCAGCCTTGTCCTCATCCTCTGTCACTAATGTTCCCCCTGCATCCAGGAAGGGATGGAGATTGTCCTTGGCCCTCCTTTTGCTGTTCATGTATCTGGAGAAAAACTTTTATTATCTTTCACAGAATTGGCTAATATGAGTTCTAGCTGGGTTTTAGCCCTTCTGATTTTCTCTCTAGCTTATCACAATTCAGCCCTGTCGTCCTCCTTAGGTGCCTGCATCTTCCAAAGCTCATACATTTTCTTTTTTTTTTTTTTTTTTTTTTTCCTGATGTCCACCCAGAATTTACTGCTCAGCCAATCTGTTTTACTCCAGCTCCTTTTCTGGTACATGAGGACAGTCTGTTCTTGTGCTACCAGAATTTCCTTGAAGAGAGTCCGTCCCTCCTGGGCACCTTTTTTCCTTAAGGACTGTCTCCCATGAAACTTTATCAACCAGCCTTCTGAATAGTCCAAAGTCTGCCCAGTGGAAGTCCATGGTGGTCATTCTACTTACTCCCCTCCTCACTTCTCCTAGAACTGAGAATTCCATTATCTCATGATCAGTAAGCCCCAAGTGTCCTCCAACCATCACATCTCCTACTAGGCCTTCTCTGTTCACAAACAACAGGTCCAGCGGGACACCTTCCCTAGTTGGTTCACTTACCAGTTGTGTCAGAAAGTTGTCTTCCACACACTCCAGAAACCTCCTAGACTATTTCCTTTCAGCTGTAGTATATTTCCAGGACACATCTGGTAAGTTGAAGTCTCCCACAAGAATAAGGGTTAGAGATTGTGAGGTTTCTCACAGCTGTTTATAAAATAACTCATCAACCTCTTTCTACCTCATCTGCCAGGGTAGTCTATAGCAGACTCCCATCACAATATCTGCCTTATTTCTTGCTCTTCTGATTTTAACCTATAGACATTCAATGCTGTCATCACCATCCTCAAGCTCAAGGCTATAAAAACACTCCCTAACATAGAGGGTTACCCCACCTCCTCTTCCTAACTTGTACCGCCTGAAGACTCTGTAGTTGGCCATAGCAGCACTCCAGTTACGTGAGTCATTCACCACGTTTCCGTGATGGTCATTATGTCAGAGTCTCCTTGTCTTACAATAACCTCTAGCTTCTTTTTTTTGTTGCCAACGCTGCATGCATTGGTGTAGATGCACCTCAGCTGGGCTACTGATCCCACTACACCTCTAAACGGAATAGTCTCACTCCTAAGTTACTGCTTGCTACATTTTCTAACTCAACTGTGGACTTTGCATCCTTGCTACCACTTGAAATACTATTCCCCACTACATCTAAGGCAGCAGACCAAGGGTCACTGCAAACCATACCTCAAGCACTGTAGTGCCATTCCCAGGCTCTTTCCTGCCAAGCCTAGTTTTGTCCTTTCCCCCTCCTCATCTAGTTTAAAGCTCTAATAATGAGCCCTGGTAGATTCTTAGACAATATCCTTTTGCCTCTTGAGGACAAGTGCAACCCATCCTTTGATACCAAGCCTGGTGATATGCTGGTCAACCAATGAATAAAGAAGTCAAAAATTTGCTCCTCACACCAGGTTGGAAGCCAGGTATTTAATTCCTGGTTCTTATTTTTTCCCTCATCATTCCCTATGTTAGAAAGACAGCAGAGAAGACTACCAAACCCTTCAGCATTTGTCCCAAGGACATGAAATACTTTTTAATTACCCTTAGCTTTCTTGTGTAGGTTTCATTACTGCTTACTTGAAAAAATAATGTGCTTTTTATAATGTGGTCTTTAGAAATACTCTTCAATTTTTTTTTTAATTTTAAAAGTATTTTACTGATTCGAAGATATTTCATGTATTAATTCCAGCTGTTAATCTTAAAGTGAAGTTCAAATAGAGTACACATATAAAGTACCTGCAGATATTTTTTATATTAAAAAAAAATGAACTCTCTGTGTTTAATTTTATAATAATGTTCTTAATTTCCCAGTTTTTCGCATTAGAATATATACACACCTTGAAAACAATCTCTTTCATTCTACATGGTAGAATGTTATGTATTTCTTTAAAATAGCTTTCATTTTCATAAAAGTTAGGATGTTTTGAATTATTTATTTTTATGATATAGACTGGCATTTTTGAGAAAGTGATGATAAAAATACTCTAGCATCTAGTAGTTTTGACATTAAAATAACTGAGCCACCTGTGGAAGATAACTTGTTCTCTTTCTTGGAATATTTTATTGTTAAGGAAACCTCTCCCAAATAAATTACTCCCATACACATTAACAATTTTAGCATTTAAAATATAAGTTAAAAAAACCCCAAACCACCTTATTTATCATGCTATTATTTCCCTCTTTTTTCTTTTTTCTTTCTTTTTTTTTAATTTAAGAACCAAGTCAATCACTGACCTGCCTCAAAATTTATACAAATGTGAACCTTTCATGTGGAGCAAAAATAGAATTTTAATGCAATTTTCTTCCATATTAGACACTTCCACAAACATGGATTTCTACCAGTTTGTTCACTCTGTCGTGGTTTCACCCTGGCTGGAGACCAGATACCCACTAAAGTCGCTCTATTGCTCCCCTTTTCAGCTGGAAAGGGGGGAAAATATCTATTGAGAGGCTGAAGAGTTGAGATAAGGACAGGGAGAAATCATTCTGCAATCAGTGTCATGGGCAAAACAGGCTCAACACAGAATAAAGGAAAGAAAATAATTTTAATTTAGTCTAATTTATTACACTACACACACAGTGAAACCAAAGTTGGATAGTCAGAAGTACAACCAGATCTTAAAGGACCTTCACCCCCACCCCTCCTTTCTTAGCAGACTTCACTTTAGTGATAATTTCTCTCCTTTCTTCCCCCCACATCATGGCACAGGGAGGGGCAGGGACTGGGGGATGGGGGTTAGTTCCACATAAGTTCTTGTCCTTCTTAGTCCTCACAGTGTTCCCCCTGCTCCAGTGTGAGGTCCCACCCATAGGAGACAGTCCTCCACAAACTTCTCCAAGGTGAGTCCTTTCTGTCGGGCTTCAGCTCTTCACCAGCTGCCCCAGCATGGATAACTGCTATGGGGTGCTGTCATAGAATCATAGAATGTCTCTCAGTCTCTCAGGCCCAGAATGCTCCAGACAGGTCCCCCATAGAATCACAAGCCCACAAGTTCCACCTCCAGCAAACCTTCTCTGGCGCCGCACTCACTTGTGGTCTCTCTGCCTCTATCTCCACACACTGCAAGTGCTGTCAGAGGCTCGCTCCGATGTGGGTCACAGCATCTTCAGTATGTTTCTACCTGCTCCAATGTGGGTCCTCTCCGTAGGCTGCAGGTTGGGTCTTGTCCTTTTCTATGGGCTGTGGGGGCACACTCACTCCACCATAGTCTTCTCCATGGGCTTCAGAGGAATCTCTCTGCCTGGTACCTGGAGTGCCTCCTCCCCTCACCACTTCTTCACTGATCTTGGTATCTGCAGAGTTTCTTGTATCTTCTCACTCCTTTCTCTAGTGGCAAAAAGTGGCTGCTGGCATTTGGATTTTTTTTTGTCTGAAATGTGATTCCTAGATGTACTATGACTGTTGCTGATGGGCTCTGCCTTGGTTAACAATGACTCCGGCCTTGACTCAGCTGGTGTTTGCTTTCTTGGGCCTGCAGAGAGCTTCTAGCTGCTTCTTGCGGAAGCCACCCCCACAGCCCCCCTTCTCTACCAGAACATTGTCATGTACAACCACAAAAACCCCTCAAGAAATGGAAATTGTACTTTGTAGGGGCTGATGCTTTGTACCTGGATATTGATTCGCAGGGTGAGTGACTTTTATGTCTGTTGAAATAGAAGCAGATGAAAACTGATACCTTCATGTTAAAGCTTTTGTACAAACAATTCATGGTGATTAACACCAGTGTTGCAAATTTATTGTGAGGGGAATACCTAATATTGTCTTAGACTACTTATTTTGCATAATTATTTTTGCTAGTACAGTGCAGTAACTGAAGAAAAACTGTGACATCACTGAGTTTTTTAAAAAAACCTAATCTTTGGTTCTAACTGTCATTTTAGTTACAACTTGAGAGTGGAAGGAGACATGAGAAAATTGATATCCATTATTTTCCATCACAGTGTAGAATGGGTCACATTTGCCTGCCTAACCTGAATAGCTTCCTGCTTCAATAACTTTTTGAGATGACAGTGGCTTGAATGAGTTGCTTCAAAGGGGTGCCCTAAGCATTTCCCCATGAATAAGCTTGCATTTAAAAAACTCAGGATACAATACAGAGGAAACAGACGTGTTATGAGACAAGGAGCAGGTCTGAAGGAGTCTTGTGGCTTTATGCTACTGTCCATTGTCAAACCATGTTGTCTGAAGATAACTCAAACTTGCTTAAATAGTGCTTACGTGGATAGTCAAAGTTTAAGGAGATCTCTAGGAAGGGAAAGTAAGGATGAGACAGTATAAAAAAACATATGGAGGCCCAAACCAAATGGAAATTGTTTTATTAACTTTAAACTGACTTAATTTCTCTAGTCTTATGTGTCAACAAATCCTTTGCAAGTCATCCTATATGTATACATATATATATGATACTTTTTATTCATTAATGCATCCATATAACAGTAAAAGTCTGCCACCATCATATGGCATGTAAGAATAATCTAATGATGCTTTCTTTATAAGTTACAGATAAAACAATCCTGGTTCTAAATCTCTACCTTCATACCATAATCTACTGAACTTCCACGCTGTTTCTTTTATTAGCCATCCCTATATATTAATGGAATTTCTTATATAATAAGTTAAGTATTTTTACGAGCATCAAGGAAATGAAGATAATTCTGACCCAACTTTCTTTGTCCACATGCACTGGAATCATATATGACTAATATGCCATGTTTGGAATCGAATTTCACAATTTTTTAATTTTTTTTTTTTTTTAATATGTAGCCTATGCCAAGCAGGTACCTACTATGAAGATTAAAGTTGTAATATGGGTCTCTTCATTTTAGCAAACTAAGATATTGACATATTTTTACCTTTTCCCATAGAATCATAGGGTGGTTAGGGTTGGAAGGGACTTTAAAGATCATCTAGTTCCAACCCTTCTCCCGGAGGCAGGAACACCCTTCACTAGACCAGGTTGCTCAAAGCCCCATTCAACCTTTCATTAAACACTTCCACAGATGAGCTATCCCAAACTATTCTTGGTCACCTGTCATAGTGCCTCATCACCTTCACAGTGAAGAATTCATTTTGAAAATCCAATCTAAATCTTATTTCACTCATCTTAAGGCCATTACCCCTTGTCCTATCACTCGACTACCTGAAAAAGAGCCCCTATTGAGCTTTCCTGTAGGCCTCTTCAGATAATAGAAGGCTGTAAGGTCTCCCTGGAGCCTTCTCCCTGCTGAACAAGCCCAACCCTCAGTCTTCATAGCAGAGGTGCTCCAGCCCTTGGGTCATCTTCATGGCCCTCCTCTGGACTCAGTCTAACAGCTCCATGTCTTTCTTCTACTCCAGATCACAAAGATTTGGGTTTTTTTGTTTTGAGTAATTTTATTTTCTCAGTAAATGATTAAAAAAATAACCACCACAGTATTGAAGACTGAATTTAGCAAGTTTCAGTGAAAAGCATTCTCTTCTCACTTAAGCTCTTACTGATCCAAGAGCTGACTGCCACCAGAAGCAACAGTTCTGTTTCTCTTTTCTGCTTTTTCTTAGCTGGTGCTGAGACTTGTTTGGCTGTATAGTAAACTGAGAACTAAGGAGGTTGGGGAGAATTTGAAGCATTTTTTGGGTCAGGAACCTGAAACAGATCACTACTAGGCAGTGGGCACCAACACTTTTAATGGTTAACGATTTCAAAAGGCAGTTTCATACACAAAATCTAGGGAAGATCCATTCTTCTCTTCCATTGCTTTTCTTCCCTGTAGCAGGTTCTCCCTGAGAGCAGTCCAATCTTTTTTCCATTAATGAAATGACCAGATGGCTCATGCTGTCTTGTGGAATTGTCACCTGACATTTACGAGAACAGTAAACTAATGCATAGTTTCACAGAAGTTTTTCTTCCTGAGGACCCAAAGTGGTGGTTTTTTATGCTTGGAATAAGTGATCCCAATTATCTTAGCTTTTGTGGAAATATTTTAAAGAACAAGCCATTGAAGCACATAGATGCAGTCTTATTTTTCTTTCAGATTATGACTTCTTTTATTTTAGTTATCATTCTTTTACTTGCTTTGTTTTTTTCCAGTTGAGTAGTCAGATCTTCTAAGATCTGATAAGACAATTCCATTTCTGTTGCTTCATTTAGAACCATTTGGCCATAATAATTTACAGTTAGAATTCATGAGTTGGTGACAGAACAAAACTTGGATTACAACTTGATCCCCCACACTCAGCAAAACTTTGATGGTGGTGCACTCTTCAATGGTGTAAGGAAAGAGGCAGCTCCTAAAATCATATCCTGAAAATTCTGCAAAATTCAAGAATCCAAATCCTTGGATTGCAAAAAGCTTATTATGGAAGAATGGAATTATGCAAATAATTTAAATAGCTGATATTCTTTATCTTCAGACATTTATATTCACTTTATCTTCAGACATGGAAAGAAGTGTTGAACATTGTTTCCAGAATCAAACAGGAAAGGGTATTTATTTGAGTCCTTGCCTAATCCTGCCTAATCACAATTGAGTGCCAGACCAAAGACCTCTCAGATGTGGCAAAGTTTCTAGCTTTTATTTAAAATATAAATACAACCATTCATAAGAACATAAAGTTTGACACTTTAGTACAACAGATGTTTGTTAACAATCAATGAAAATTAACATTTTAAGAGCTTTCATGTGTAAAATGAAATAAAATGGAGAGGAAAAAACAGCTCCTTTTGACAAGTACAATGTCTTCAATGTTTTCTTCTGTGCTTTCAGAAACAAATAAGACGCAAGTGAGGTAAAAATGTTTAAAGGTACAATTCAAATGGTAGTAGACTTGAAAAAGGGGCATTTTAAAACTATGAATCTACTTACAGGTTAAGCTCAGAATAATTTATACAATGAATGCCAGTGACTTATTTTAATTCAACTAGCTCTAATATTGATTCAAAATTAGTCCCTCAATTATAAACTGGTTAGAATTTTATTACATTACATCTTTTCTTCAAAGGATCTCATTCCCCACTACAGAATAACTGACTGGAGCTTAGGGAACATAGGTCCTCTGTATCACAAAGAATTTCTTTCTTTGTATCAACAATCTCTTATAGTAGTTTTAATTCAACCTTAATGTACACTATGAGCTTTAGTTATTTTGAAAATCAGGCATTTTTTCTGTGTTCTCTTGGAATAGACTCAACATAGAGTCTTGCCTCCTAGTACTAAAGATAAACTTTGTTTTTTGCAGCATACATACAATTTTCTAAAACACTTCCCATCTGCTTTACAAGGATAAGGTAGTTCTCTAAATAATAATTTGGGTTCTTAAATTAGGATTCTCATAATCTTTGTACCTCTGTTTCATTTACACAGTTGCTATTAATATGCTTTTTGTGTCTTAAATTCTTCACTTTTATTACAAAACAGGTATGGGGATCTTGACACTTTTCACCTGTCCTCTAGTAATGGGTCCCTTCTATTTGGACATTAGTACAACTTGCAGTGTGACTCAGCAGAAAACTTAAGGAACAGAAGAATGGATATGGCACCATCCAAAATTGATCTTCTATTGCATAACTAGGTAAAAGAAGGATCTTCATAGTGGGGAAAAAAAAAAAAAGGGAGTGGTTTCATTGCAGAATTATTTGGCTGAGACTTAAACTGCATACTAGAAAATAAAACTTCCTCCCACCCCATGACTAGTGTGATGGGCTTCTTGGAAAGCTTTTGAAAATCTTTTCCTATGGATGGAGATTACAGATGAAAAAAAAAAAAGAAGAACAAATAAAGAAAAAAGAAAAAAGAAAATTTCAGATAATTTTGTTCCCTTTTAATGAAATGTTTCTTAGAGCACATGGAGATATACATGAAATATTTCTAGTTTTTTCTTTATTAATATTGTTTTACCCTATACATAATTATAGAGTAACGGTTCTTCAGTGTATTCTGTTCTTCAGTTCAATTTTATTGACTTTGAAATAAGTACTGTGAATGTAAAAAGACAAATCTATTTATTTTAATTCCATAGAGTAGTAATATATTTTAAAGTATTTGCATACTATGGCATAACCTAAATTAGTCATTCCAGTTGTTAACAGTTTGACTTTTCCATAATAAAAGGCCTTATTGTGAAGAAAGAGGTAAGAAAAATAACTATGGAATTATGCCATGAACTTTAGTGGAAAGCAGAGACTTATTAACTAGAAGTCTTTGAAACAAAATCTTGAGAGTTTAATGTTTGATACATTATTCTCCAGGCTGTACTACTAAACTAAATTAATTTACTTCAGAATGCTGATATGGGATATTCCATTAGTGAAAATATTTTAAGTAATAATATGCCTCTTTCCTTTAAGGCCAGATAATGTTTATTCAGTTTTAAAAATAGATTTTCCACAGTCTTTCCATGAAATGTAGCCAGTTGTTGGTGTGAGGTTTATTTATAATGGTAACCCTATAAAGTTTCCACATCTTTCATAATTTTCAACTCTGACTTTATGACAAATAGTTTGGTTTACAAAAAAATAGCATCTTGGTTTATTCAAGCACAAGCAGGGCTAATAAAAGAGAAGTATATAGTGTCTCCATTAAATAGTGTAACACTATTCATAGCCTTTGTTTGGGTTTCAATTTGTGAGCACTTGCATACACACACCCCATTGACCACCTGGGTTGAACTCTTAAGACCTGGTGTGAAGGGAAAGAACAAATCTCATTTGGGTATCTTGGGTCTAAATGAATAGGAGATCTTGTGTAATAGTAAATTCATATAACCATTCCTGCAATGCAAAACTTAGAGAAAATCCTACTTTACTGTATCACTGAAAATAAAATTCTAAAGATTCGGTTGCAAATACTTAAATGCAATTGCTTTCTGTGGTAGATGTGGTAGTACACAGTTATACCAAATTCTAAGAGGCTTTAAGACAATTTACTACATGACAGCCTTGTAGTGTTTATGTTATTTTCTGACTTTACTATCAATTTTGTATGCACTTGATTTAGTTTAGTTCTGGTCTGCCTAACTTCCTGAGTTAGTAGTTCAATTGTACATCAGGGGAAGACCCTTGTACTCACTCAGCCATGATATGATTTAGTCTTCCTAAGAAGCACAGCAATGCTAAAATAAAATCCCTGCAACGGTCAAGTCACCTGTCTAAAGGGTAAAAATAATACTTATCCAGTCTATTGATAAAAGGTCAAGATAATAATCTAGTTCTAAATATTTTTAATGCAAGAAGATGCTACACAGGGTAGAAATCAATCACCCATATGTTTTATCAATCTGGGCATGATATTCATACAGCAATCCTTGGAAAATCCTTTATGGCTGTGCTACCGTCTGTAGTACTTAGTCACATGATGTCTTGCAGTACTTTGCAGTACTTTGCAGTACTTTGCAGTACTTTGCAATACTTTGTCCTATTGTACTGTTTTCTTTTTATAAACCTGAAAATTATTTCACCATTTGTACTTATCTTAATCAACTCTGTAAAAAAATCTTTGAAAAGAGGAAAAGGTGGTTTTATGTAATTACAAATTTACTGTATTAGTACATTGGGAGAAAGTAAGATCGATGATCTGACAAAACAGTAATTAGACAAAAAAGAACACCGCTAAGTCTAACTTGTAAAATTCAGTTGCATATAATTCAGTTGCATATAGTTCAAAGGCAAAATTAATTTATTGTTTCTTACTTGAAAACAAAACAATAACTTTCTATTGATTAATCTATTTTATCAGTACATAGACGACATATTTAAGTTCTCCAATTGGAAATAATGATATTGAAATGGTCCTATTTAACCTCTCTGCCTTGAAATTAAATTTAAAGAACCCCACAGAGATAGCAGAAAATCGACTTTGCAGTAAAACAATTTCACTGTTGTTTTTGTAGGTTTGTATTAGTTTGAAAATATTGAATCTGAATTGCTTTCTTAATTAAAGCAAATAAAATAAAACATTTGGCATAGTTTTGTTCTGAGCAGTTGCCAACACTTTAAGATCAACATATGCTGAATATTTTATTTAAAAGTGATTTATTGGAAAATTTACTAATGATGGCAGACAATATTTTGCTTATTTTCTTAAATGTCAGCAGTTTTAATGATTAAATATTATTATGTACTCAGATGCCAAGAACATGTATGCAATCAAGCTCTACAAACTCCTTAACAATTATATTATATAGGGCTGTCAGTTCATAAAATTTGTTCCAAATGTTTCTGTCCATTTTCTGCAAGTATCTCAGTAATTCATGTTGGAAATGTTAACTAGATGTTAACTAAAATAAGAATTTCAACTTTATTTTCCCCCTCTTAATTTTAGGAAGGAGAAGATAACTTTCTTTATCCCAACTCTTAGACAATATGGTTTAAAAGATATAGTGTTAATATTTTGGTTATTTGGAGGATATGTCTGCTGAAGAAGAAGAAAAAAAAAAATCCCAGTAAAAAAACCCACTACTGAAAATTAAACTTAAGGCACTAAAAATAGACAAGGGTTTGCCAAGATCTCACATTATTTTTCTGGTGCTAAAGAAGACAGAAGGCAGAATGATAAATTTATTTTTTTACTAGGAAATGCTTTCATATGCAAGACACTGATGCTTGGCCAGTGATTAGGGACTGTGTTTCTGTGTCCCTAATTATGGACATGCAGATTAAAGAAAAAAATTAAAAATGTATAAATTCTTGTTCTCCTTTGGTATTATACAACCATTTCAAAAATTTTATATAAATGTGATAAAAATAGATTTTCTTCCCTCAGTGTCTTGAAACTGTAGTTGTAGACTACTAACTACTGTAACTTGTCTTTCATACTGTAAGACTTGTTTTTGCTCAAGTTGCAGTATATACACCATACACTGCATCACGTATCTTGGGTCAAGTATGAGTGATCACACAGAGTGGTTTAACAGGCTATGTACGTGAGTACTTGTAACTCAGACTGATGTTTCTCCAACACTGCACAGGAGCAAGACCCAAGCTTTCCTATAAGCTAACTTGTTTGATCTTAAAATGCCATTTCCCTGAAAGCATTCAACCTCAGTTGAATGAAAAGAAACGTGATGCAAGCATGAAATTTTAATTTGAGCAATCAAGATCATGAAAGCTGAGAGAGTTATGTTAAAAACTCCTACTTTGTCAGCATTTGTACTGTCTTCCTCTTATTTCAAGCCTATGTATAAATCCTGAGTACAGTCCAGTTTCTTAGGTCAGTTTTTCAGAAAGACTAAAAACAGGGGGCTGAAAGTTTAATTTTGTCAAACCTGGTATTGACAAAATTTAAATGAAAAGATATTTCTTTTTCATTTCTGCTAAAATTTCTTCCTTTACTATGAAAATCACAAACTGATGAATATATGATGAGTATATCAAATATAGGGACTATCTAAAAGACTGCATCAGTATTGGAAGAAATAGTAAGAATAGCTTGTTTCCCAGCATATACATAACAGGTATGAAGGATACATATGAGAATTCAACTCACATCAAATATTTAGCTGCAGGTATGTGTACTCTGGTTCTACCCTTCATCTTGGTAGCCATTTCAATCACTGTTCTCTGGTTTCTCTGCATTTTTTTATTTTTATATTTAAAAACTTCAGACTGAGCTTGTTATTATTTGCCATTGAGCCTTACCAGGAAAAAATAAACAATGGAACAGAAAACCCCAACACTCACCCATCCAGAACAATCAGAAGGCATCAAAGGGAGGTGAAAGTAGGTAAAGAATAACAGAATGACTAAAGACTGTTGCTCACTACTAAGCTATACATTTATTTAAAAGACCTAATATCTCTGAAACCTTGTCTTAGCTTCTGCTTTTATCAGTTCTGAAAGGTTATGAGGTTAAGCATTAATATTAAATTCATACAAAATTAAAATAAGGAATCATTAGTACTGTATTTTTTCTAATTTTACTTTTTATTTTAGACATAAACTCATTAAATTCTATGTCAATATTTGTCAGTCAACATATACCGCATTTCTAAAATTTCTAAGATATCATGGACAAATGGCAAATTTCAAAAAAGGTACGTTTTCATGGTGAAATGGAAAGCTCTAATTTAGTATTTATTCAAGCCTGATATTTCCATGCAGACATCTTTTATTAAATGGATTGGGTGTTTCAGAGACCTGGAAAGAAAAGTTATGTATTACTGAGTGAATGTTGCTTGGACTCACTGATCTAAACATAAGCTCTCATCAACTTTGACCCATACTGGCAAAATATTTTTCATATTTCATGTAAAAATGCTACAATACCAAATGGTCAAGAATTTGTTTGAATAAAAATACAGCAATGGTTTATACTCTGGAAGAATCTGTGTAAAGCTTAGGACAACTGCTAGAGTGGGCACGACAATTCTATTTTATTCCTGCTTGTGCTCTGTGGATATCTGTACATAAATAAAAGACTATAACATTGTTAAGTAGAATTAGAAACATTTATTTGAAGGTAAGTTTGTTCTTAGGTAATTACACAGGATAGTCACTACCATGAAAAAACCCTTAGTCAGTTACCAAGAATTATTATAAAAGCCAAGAACATAGTTTCCCTTATATTTAATTTGGTATTTCCAAATCACTGTGCAACAAAATTTAGTAAACAATAAACATCTCAGTGACAACTCCACCACGACTGTGTGTGCAGTTTGGGAAATCATTTATGCAAACTGCCAGGTAGGTATATGCATAGTCTAATACATGTGCAAGAAACTGATTTACGTGCACAGAGGGATCCTACCTTTTGAAAATGTGTGTTTAA
Organism: Porphyrio hochstetteri; assembly: GCA_020800305.1. Classification (NCBI taxonomy): domain Eukaryota; kingdom Metazoa; phylum Chordata; class Aves; order Gruiformes; family Rallidae; genus Porphyrio; species Porphyrio hochstetteri. Next base: position 29,827,498 of record CM036938.1, read on the forward strand.
TTTCAATATCTTAAAATATATTTAGAAAAGAAGGTAGTAGAATTTAGCTCTCTTTCATGTTACACTGTACAACACAGGAGATGCAAGCAGTAATGCAAGCCAGCATATCACCTTTGAGTGTCTCATTCTTTAAACAGACCAAAAAAGAAAATAGAATGTGGAGACCATTACCAGTGAAAGCATATTTTTTTAATAGACTTAGAGACCACAATTTAGGCTCCAAAAGATGCCAGTGACTATTTAAAGGAAATTGATCTTAACCATTATTTCTTTCATTTCCTTAATTAATTTTAAGTAGTAATTTGAACAGTAAAGCTCACAAAGCCTGTACAAATCAGATGCTGTCTGATTAACAAAAGACAAAGCCAGCTAACATTACTGCGAGGAAACATGCTATCTGTCCCATTTGGCATCATTGTTGCTCAGAACTTGAAAAAAGGTCCACACTGCAGATGAAGAAATGTTTACTAAATGAAGCAACGATTTCCCTCAAATACAGCCCTGTCAACTTAAGGAAATAATCTTTCCCTTGATGATAAATTGAGTATCTTTGATAATGCTCTTTAAATCCCACAGGAATCAAAAGGCATAAAAACTTAGGGAATGTATCTGTGAGTATTTGAATTGCAGGGTGCTCAAATACATGAAATTAACTGAGTTGTAAAAAATCATCTTTCTAGACACTGTCAGAATTACATGCTATCATAGCAGGTTAAATACGACATGCTACAGGTTTACACTATTCTAATGACTTGAAATCCCCAGCAAATTATTACATGAATACTATGCTGCTAAACATGTCATAAATCTCTCAGAAACAACAGTAACTTGCAGAATTTAGTCAGTTTACATTGCTCTGGCAGGAACACAAGGTACCTCATACATGTAAGTCCATGCCATACGTGTAAATCCATGCTGTGCCATGGAGTAGTTCAGCACTTATATCTTTCCTGTGACCAAGAAAAGAGAAGTAGTAATAAAAGACTGGATAGATATCTCTATACTACCTGTGAGAGTTCTCACATGAGCAATATAACCACTAGGCATTGGTTCTTAATTACTTTTTCTTCTATTATCACATTTTTCATTATTTTCTAAATGAATCCCATCATCTTCATATTACATTCAATGACATTCAGGCCTTGGCTTTGAAGGAAGATTTGGAATGGTTATTCGGCCTTTATTTACTGAAGAATCTACTGTATGTTTGTGATTGCTCTGTTTTACCATGTATTATGACAGTGTTACACCTCACACAAGCCAAGGACCAGATCTGGTTAATTAAAGTTTTTATTGCACAGTAGAAGACTCCATGAAGAGTAAGCAGTATAAACAGGATAAACACATACAGCTTTTCCGCTGCCAGTTGTTCATACTACTGAAAAATGGCCTTACCAATTACTCTATTCTGCTCTTGCAGTGACAGCAAAATTACCTTGGTCAGCAGTAATCCATGAATAAGGGATGAATTTTATGAATTACATTTGTTGCTTAGAGCAGTTATCTAAACAACTTTTTGTTCATCTCTGTTACAATATCTGGTCTTTGTAAAGCATTATGCAAAGTAATGACTCTCATCTTAAGGGTGAAAACGGATACTTTCAATTTATCATTTTTATTAGCTCTTTCTAGTAACATATTTCAATGATCTTTGTTACTTATAATTCCCACTGTAAAGGATTTGGATACAACATATTTATTTCTTATAAAGTATTTTCTGATAAAGCAAAATTAAAAGCAACTGTCATTAATGAATACATATTTTCACAGTGCAATTAATGGAGTTGACAGAAAGAACTTCAATTCAGAGGTATCGAAGGGAACTTCATTTCTCTTGAACTTGTCTAGGATGTGTTGTGACAACCATTTTTGGAAAAAAGCATAACAGAGATGAAGTATAAACACAGCTTCTATGGTTTTCTTTTACTGCAAGTTGTATTTACTTTCAGAGGTCCTTCCACCTTGTCAGCCCTATTTGCTTTTTGAGTGGCGTGAAAAAAATCTGTTTCTATGGTTATAAATTCATACACTAGGTCAATGTATATATATATATATATTTTTCCCCTAAGGAAGTTTAGGGCATAAATGGCCAGATCCTATGCTTTGACTTAAGAACTGTCAGTTGTGTCATCTGAATGAAGCCTGTGTCTTCCAGCTGAAAGGTTGACCCAATATCAGTTTCACACCAGAAGGTTCTGATGCATCACAAACCCAGTAAGAGAAGCACTTAGGCTCCATAAGGCATAATTTAAAATACTGTTTATTACAGCTAGAGAATAGCATAGGTAGACTTAAATCCTTTTGGATTCTTGAACCTTTGGGTGGTGTAGCATCAAACAGGTCTGTGAACGCTGTGCAACATGCTGTGCCGTCCCCATCCATTGCAGGGTTTTCTCCCCTTTAATTCAATTGAGCTATTACAGAATTTTCTTATGAAAAAAACTATCATTTGTGTTCACAAAAGACTGTTCACATAGCTCTTGGAGCACTTGTAGACAAAAGGAAGGGCCACCACTGGTACCCAGTGGCAGCTGCCTGCAGTCTCTTCTGTTGCAAAGTGCTGGCTGAGTTTGTTCTTCTACCAAGGGATTTGTTCAAGCCACACAGCCCGGAAAGCCACATGTACCTTGTAACTTAGTACAATACACACGTTGGCTTATCCCTGTTACCCGTTATGTGGATCACTAACGCCCTGATAGTCAGTGGTCTTCCTCTCAGGATCACTGCAGGTTGCTGGGATGAGTATAGTTATCTTTGGAACCATTATTTGGTACAGAACACCAAGAACAATATATATTTTTATGTTTAAAAGATGAAAGTTGTAAACACAAATTTTCTACTAGAAGATATAATATAGCACATTGTTAACAGGAATTAAAACTGATGGAGAGCTACACAGAAGAATAAAATTACATTGAAAGTCAAATTAAGTATATCTGAATTGCTTTTCAAAGCTATCAGTGATGGCTAATTATGTGTGGTATGCAAAAGCCTTTTGGTTCTTATTGGTGAAAATCAATGAAAGTAAAATCTTTTCTTTGATAAGTAAGTTATCGCTTAAGCAAGCATGTAGTCAGAAACAGTAAATCTACAGTGCTATCTTGAGAGCACTATTGTTGTTCCGATTTGGTATTTTGGTAAACACTGGCTTTTGTGAAGGTCTTTCCATCGCATTTGCCATATGATTTTTATATGATTAGGGAAGAGTATTCAAGTAAAACAGTTCCTTGAATACTTATGCAGGCCTCTTTGATAAGAACATGAAACTTGGTAATAGAAGATGACTGGTTTTGAAGCTCTCTTGCTTTTTTTTCTTTTTTTAAATCTTTCTGAGTCAGGATAATGCTAAGAGACTGACCTTACTAATGGAATTATTTGAAGGAAATAGATACACTTTCTAAGGAATATGTACAGACATAGCAAATATTGTTTTAGCCACCACTAACAATTACTTGTTCCTGTTAATAATTTATTATTAAACATATCAAAGGCTTTCTGAACCTCTGAAGATCCTTAAAACTTCAAGAAAAGCTCAAGAGAAATTTCCGTAAGTCATAGTTTTCTTACGAATACTGCATATACATTGGTCTGATGGTGGTATTTACTTGTGTTCGTGGGAGCTAGGTCATTTAGGGCCACAAGCATCTCCTCAGAGCATATTTTAAAGACTTTTTTACTATCAGTTCTCTAGAAAAAAAGAGGACATTTTCACCTACCTCTGCAACAAACTTTTCTGACCCACTTCAAAGGAGAAAACATCCTTTTCCTGCTTCTTCAAGGATGGCAACTGTTTATATTGCCTGGTACTTTCTGCACAGATCCCTCCTAAAGACTTCGCATCTGAAAGATAATAATTTAAAACCACCCCTCACTTCCTTTTGTCCTAGGAGTCTTTTTGAATCTGACAAGTAGGAGCCTGACCCCTGGCTTGATTCCCAGTACCTGTGCCCTTTTATCTTCCAGAGCAAGGGCCTGCTGTTCTGGACCTTAAGGGACCTGTGTAAGCTCCAGTATGCAAATATTATTAATGCCTAGTCCTTCCTCAGTTTTTATCTACAAGCTCTGAGTAGTTAAAAGTCTATGGCATGCTGTTGAGTAACATTAATTCCTTTAGTAATATTTAGTGTAGTTTTCTCGAAATTTTTGCTATTTCATTTTTTTTTTCGAGACATGAACATCCAAACAGTATAGCATATATGTTCTGTGAACTCACCATGACTGTCTGCTAGAGTATGCAACACAGATTATCTGTCTGAGTTTTTATATTGTTACAAACAAACCTGGTCTCAGTATTGTGGAACACTTGCCAGGCAGCTGTTCTGCTCTCCTTCATTTCACTTTTCACCACATTTCCAGGTTTGATGAATTGATTCTGTTCTGTATTATCACAAAATATATTTGGTATAGTCTTCAGAAGTACAGGAAGGATTCCTTCCAAACATATTTCAACATCCCCCCCCCCAAAAAAAAAAAAAAAAGGAAAACATGTATGTGAATAAAAATACTTCTCATTTGTACTCTTCTGCTAGGGAATTTCTAATTTAATGCCCTTAATGATCAGCTAACCTCCTAAGAATAGTTAGATATTTATACTTTAGCAAAAACTAAGATTCTTTTGCATGTTTAACACTGGATCAGTTTTGTCAGAAACATAATTTCTTACAATGCCTTTGGACAAAGTTTTTTAACCTCCTCATGTCTCAACACTGTATGACAGGAAAAAGGCATAGGAAACAGTTTTCACTTGCCTTGTGTTTTGTTTTTAAGTTTTTATGAATGCATTTCATCTTCATGTGCATTGTGTAACAGATGAATAATCGTAAAAATATGTTTCTTCAACCTCACAATCTACCTAATTACTATAATCAGAGTCAAGCGTGGAGAAAAAAACAATTAATTTTAGGAAAAAAATAAATTCCAGCATAACTGAAAACATGTATAATTTTGGTAGAATCAGCCAATATTTCTGACTAACAATAGAGATAATCAGGATTCTGGAAATGTCACCTTTTTTTTCATGAAATCCTTAGATTGAAAAAATTTCTCTAGAAATGTCAATTTCCAGTTTTAAATACATCAATAGAAGAAGGTGGATGGGAGAAAAAAAATCTTTTAACCCATAGAGGAAACAGATTTTTAATTTTTCTGGAATTTTCTTTCACAGTGTTTTTGAACATTGTTCTCATTTTGGCTTGTTTGGTTTCCATCATTAGACTGGAGGAACTGTTAATAGCTCAGCTTTGGAAAAATGACTTGTTCTTGGATTAATGATAAGGGTGTGAGCTTAGTAGATATTAAAATTACAGCTATTCATTGTTGGAGGAGATCCATGCAGAGAATTTATGTTTCTCCATGAGGTGGGAAATGCAGATTCATCATAGGCTTCTTTTAGTGGGAATCCTACCATCTGGTAGAGGCATTGTTCATTTCTGTCTGTGTTTGAGGCTGCCTAAGAAAGACTTCCTTGCTTGGAAATCTCAGTAAAGCTTGCTATGCAGTTTGTTGGTTTGGTTTTAGTTTTGTTGTTGTTTTGGGTTTTTTTTTATACAGACTGCAGTTTTACCTCAACAAAAAAACTTAAGTTATCTCAAGATTTGTAATATAGCCTGTATTTCCTTTCATTTTCTATTGAAAATTGGTAATGAAGGAAGACTAGTTTGTTATTTAAAGAAAGAGAATGATCAAAATGTAAAGCTTACTACTATTCAATGTAGCAAATTTATCCTGCAATAAACCATTTATGAGTACCATCAAAGTATACCTAGTCACATAGACCTAAGAATAGAAGCTGCAATTGTTTCACGGCTGCAGAATGAGGCCTCAAAGTATATGTAATGCATGCACACACACGCTTGTTCCTTATTATTACACAGATTTTAAGAATCTGTCAAAATAATCTCTCCTTGCATCACAACAGCTAAATTACTTTTCATAAGCTATTAAAAATTTAAAAAAACTTAAGATTAATGCAGGCTGCACTTTAGTATTAGCATGATTATTTGATCAATCTCCCTCCAAGAATGAATATTAGTGAATATTTAAAAAACGATTTTACAGTAAATGAAATGCCAGAAACAATATATTATATTTCATAACTTGTACCCCCTAAAATCATAATGCAGATTTATTGCTGTGATCTACTATTTAAAGCACGAATGAGAACTATTAAAGTCACATTCCAGAAGGGATTTTTTTATTATTAACAGATGCATTCTGACTGGGGAGTCTTACTCTATCATGAAACATGAATAGTATTTCATCATGCCTTTATTAATTATGCATCTTCTGGGATTCAAAGGTGGGTCTGCTGTAGGCTGAGACCTTAAATTTTGACTCATGTTTTCATCAGCTCCATAGTTGGTTCTGGTCACTTTGTCTTCAATGACCCACCCATTTTTATTAGCCTTTTTCCTGTGTAAATAGAGATCAGTCTGCTTCCCTGAGTGTACATGATTTCTTTCTCCTCCTATCTATTTTGCTTCAATAAAAAATACATTTTTCAAAAATGGGAGGACACTCTTTTTCCCTCCTCATTTTTCAACAGCAGAATCATGGCATTTCAATTTTTTAAGTAAACAAAAAGTCCTATTTTTCATACTGACAGCAAAGAGCAGTGATGTATGAACCTGTAAGTCATATAATGACTTATCCATGATAATACTTGAAGGAGGCTCCATATATTTTTAAAGTAACTCAAACTAATTTGTTTTGGCAATGCATTGAAATCCTTGTTCTTCAAGCTGTAATATGTTAGGTTTCAATTTCTGTGGTGTGGATCCATCCTTAGAGATTAAAATTGTTTTGCAAAATCAGTGAAAAGTTTCACAATATGTGAAGTAGTTTTAAAATATTAACAGCACTATCATGTTTATTTTGTTTTGGGTAATGGTTTCCATTCTAAGGTGTGTCTTTTTGATGCAACTTGCTTTTGGTACTATGAATTTACACTGCCGATAAATTTGTTTATCAAACCTAAATTATGAGTCATGTTATTAAGATACGGTCTCATAGTCCAGTAACAATCATTACAGTACATACTATTGAAAAACATAATGGTATCTGCCTCAAAATTCCAGTGAAAATGATTCAACCATAAAAGGGACTTGAAGAACTAGAGTATCCTCTTATTTTAAAGTTTATTAAATTATGTAACAACATTTCACAGACAAAGGGTGGTGGTCCAGGTGGAGGTTGGTAAAAAGCCATGTGCCCCAGGGGTCTGTCCTGGGACCGAAGCTCTTTAACATCTTTATCAATGACATCGACGATGGAATTGAGCTCACCCTCAGCAAGTCTGCAGATGACACCAAGATGAGTGGTGCAGTTGACACAATAGAAGGAAAGGAAGCCATCCAGAGGGATCTTGACAGGCTTGTAAAGCCTGAGGATTCAAATGGTCAAATGAGGTTCAACACTGCGAAGTGTAAGACCTTGCACTGGGGCTGGAGGAATCCCAGACATAGATACAGACTGGGAGAAGAGCTTCTTGAGAGTAGCCCTGCTGAGAAGGACCTGGGTGTCATGGTGGATGAGAAACTTAACATGAGCCACCAGTGTGCTCTTGCAGCTCGCAAGGCCAATGGTATCCTGGACTTCATCAGAAGAGGGGTGGCCAGCAGGGACAGGGAGGGGATTGTCCCTCTCTACTCTGCCCTCGTGAGGCCACATCTGGAGTCCTGTGCACAGATCTGGGGCCCCCAATATATGAAAGATGGAGAACTGTTGGAGAGGGTTCAGAGGAGGGCCACGAAGATGATTAGAGGCCTGGAGCACCTGCCCTACGAAGAGAGGCTGAGGGAGCTGGGCTTGTTCAACCTGGAGAAGAGAAGTCTGCGGAAGGACCTCACTGCAGCCTTCCAGTACCTGAAGGGAGCATACAAACAGGAGGGCAATCATCTTTTTAAAAGAGTAGACAGTGGCAGGACAAGGGGGAATGGATTAAAGCTAAAAGAAGGAAGATTTAAATTAAATATTCTGAGGAAGTTTTTTACAGAGAGAGTGATGAGGTGCTGGAACAGGCTGTCCAAAGAGGTGGTGGATGCTCCATCCCTGGGGGTGTTCAAGGCCAGGTTGGATGGGGCCCTGGGCAACCCTGTGTAGATCCAGGCCTGGAGGTTTGTTGCCCTGGCTGTGGCAGGGGGGTTGGAGCTCTATGATCCTTGGGGTCCCTTCCAACCCAGACCATTCTATGATTCTATGATTTTATCTCTTAGTGATTCTAAAAAATGAAATGTTGATTAAACAGATATTAAAATTAAGCTGGCAGAAAATCCTTGAGGTAAATAAATGTTCAGCAGGTATATCTGTATCAATGTTTTTCTCTCCACTGTTTTGACAGGTTAGTATGAAGTGGGATGTAGGCCCCACTTCCAGTTCTTTCCATGGTGGCATGACTTAGAGTTTGATGGTCTTGTCAGATTTGCTCCTAGACTTGAATATCAATCTTTCAACTCCTATCTACAAAGCAAGGCCTCCTTTGCCTGGTTTGAGACAGCATAGTTTTACTGGAGGTTTAAATTAAACTTTTTATGAATTTACAACCAATGTCAGTCTTGCTGTCTCATTCCTAGAAGTGAAGCCCGTTTCTAGAACAGAACATGTGTTCAGTTATAACAATGTGCTGTGTGTCTCATTAACGCTGGGTATGAGTGGTCTGTTATTTCTTTTCAGACTCTTTAACAGAGAAAGTGAGTACCCCAATCACTGTAATTTCTGCTTGCTCAAGTGATCTGTGAGGCAAAGCAACCCATTAAACATGTCCCTTCTTAACTGAGGGTGCTAGCTAATGGGCAGGGAAATTCAAGGCAATTGAGAAACTATTTAATCCTGCAACCTGTATAAACATACATGCCTTCCTGTGATACAAAACCAAGCTTAAAAAAATTCAGTTCTATAACCCTGGAGATAATTTTGAAAGAGGTGTCTTGGAGTCAATTGGCTCCCTAGTTCTGAGAAAGACTTATTAAAGGCCCATTCAGAGATAAAGGTTTTGTAAAGTTTAAATTTCCCTAATACTTTGTTTTCTAAAAGTTTCAGTTGGACTGGACAGTAACTTTCATAGAATTGTAGAATCACAGAATGGTTTAGGATGGAAGGGATCTTTAAGATCATCTAGTTCCATTCCCTCTGCCATAGCCAGAGACATCCAGCAGTAGACCAGGTTGCCCAAAGCCCCATCCAACCCAACCTTGAATGCTTTCAGGTATGGGGCAGCCACAGCTTCTAACAGTAACCTGTGCCAGTGCCTCACCATTCTGGAATTTCTTCCTAATTTTTTTCCTAATACCTAATCTAAATCTAATGTCATTCAGGTTAAAGCCATTACCCCTTGTCCTTTCACTCCATGCCCTTGTAAACAATCCCTCTCCAGCTTTAGGCCCACATTAGGTACTGGAACTCTGCAATTAAGTCTCCATGGAGCCTCTTCCAGGCTGAAGCCCAACTCTCCTAGCCTGTCTTCATAGCGTAGATGCTCTAGACCTCTGGTTTTCTTTGTGACCCTCCTCTGGACTCATTCTAAGAACTAAATGTTTTTCTTGTACTGGGGAGCACTTCATATCCTTACTTAACAGGGAACCTATGGAGGGACTTGATGCCACCAAATGTCATGCCTTGCCTTTAAAGGGGACAGTTCATATTAGAGATTTAAGAAGGAATGATATAGCTTACTTAGAATTTAGCACTAGTCAGGGAGTGAGGGAAGAGAGAGGCAGAATGAATAATACCCTGACTCTCAGAATGTCCAAACAGAAAAATAATTCTGGAATGACTGCTGTGAATTATAGCACGTGGAGAAGCAGATGGTCCTACACAGGTCTATGTCAATGCAGCTGTCATCAGATGGTCTTTCTTTACAAAAAGTGTGTCACCTGACAAAGAAAAGTTCATGTAATGGCAATTTTGAGGTTGCCTTGGTAAAGAAGGATTGCAGTTGTTTGAGGTAATACAGGGGAGTGGTACATCTGTAACACAACTTGGACTACATACCCTGCATGCTGTGGTAATCAACAATGGTACCCTGAGAGCAGTCAAAAACAGTTCACATGTGCAAAACCTTCTCACAGTTATTCTGGTTTTCATAAATTTGTGGGCAGCAAGCATGGTTTTCTTAATAGCTGTGCCGATAACTGAGTCAGGTGGCAGTTAAAAGACATCTAAAATAACATGGTTTTGTGGGGCAGTCAGAAAACTCTTGTCTGACATGATAATAGAGTTGTAGGAAAACAATTGTGCATTTCAGTACACATTAGGACTTATTTCATTCTGGATATATTAGTCTAAATTACTAGTAACTTCTCTAATCTTTCACACAAAAAATATAATAAATTAAAAATTAGAATTGCTAGTGAAAGGTTGTTTCTGTGATGACCTTTAGAAACCAAGACATTAATCAACAAAGGGAAAGGAACCTGGGAACTGATAGCTGTAGCAACCTGCGCGGAGAGACAGAAGCTGCAGGCCAGCTGTTTACCGGCTTCCACATATGTCAAATGCATAATTTCCCAATAGAGACCTAGAAGTTAATTCAGAGAAAGCCATCCCCTAAAAAATTTGACAAGGAGGTTGGGGATTCTTATATTTGTTTCACTATGGACATTGTTACCTTTCCCAAGGAGGAGCCTAGGTAGTGTAGTTGACTAGGTGGTTTGTGCTAGTCTTGTTTCAGATGACCTGTGCCATAAGAACTATTGGAAATACTTACCAGATAACTTGTAGTAATACTTCTGGTATAATTAAACAAAATCTATGGTTTAAAACCTGTGCTACTTTTTAATACTCAGAGTATACACAGACACAAATGAAAATATAAAATTACTTTGTAAATTCACATGGAGAAGGTGTGCAGGATATATTTGAAATAGGGCAATAGATAGTGTAAGTAGATTGATAAAGATTAATATAAAAGCCTATGAATAGCAAGTATCCTTTTTCAAACTGGAGCCTTATAACTAAGTAGAGACATTTACAAAGAAGTCTTCTGTATTTGTATCCATTTTCACCTTATAAGTATAAGGCTGTTTGCAAGGTCCTTTGGTTTTTGAGGTACAAAAGAACAACACATTTTTCCTTGAGTTAGAAATTTAGGTTTTTAAAGAGGAAAAAAAACAAAACAAAAAAACCCCAACAACTACAACAAACACCCCAAAACAAACCCACCAAAACCCAAAATGACCCAAAATAAGCTCCCCAGCCTTTCATCATTTATGTTCATAACTACAAACAGGTTTCCTAGAATAATGCCTTCTCATACACTTAGCAGCATTAAGCAATATGGGGTGGGTTGAATGGAAATAAGGATCTTTCATTCGTGAACTATCAAATCCAGTGCGTCTTTTTGAAAATCAGGTGACCTTCAGGTGACCTTCATCTCTTGCCACTTCCCATTTCTTTACCCTTGTATTTCCTGGTTTATTTTTTTATGAGAAGACTATTGTTTTCCATAACTAAACTGGCCTTGAAGTGACCCTTGGGGTAAAGTTTGTTGGCTAGTTATTGTGCTCAGATACTCTGGGTGACTTCAAACACAAACACAAACAGAGATCTTACCTCAGGGAATCTGCCATTCTTTTTTATTTCTTCCTCTTGATAGCCTGAAGAGCTGAAGTGCCATTCATTAGGTTTGGGGGAAGGGGAGGAAAAAGAAATAGTTTCTCTGCACTGTCCTTAATGCAGTCTATCTAGTTAGAGAGGTCTTAAATGGATGACAGTCCCTAGTCTGCAAGGGAAGCAAATAACCATCCATCAAATGCAAAGTCAGATTACATTCCTAACTGTTACCAGGAGAACCTACTACCACTACTTATATCTTGCCTTCTTTCTATCAATGAAGGTGCCACTTGGGAAAGAAAGAGTTTAAATACTTTCAATTCTGATGTTAATGGAGGATGTTGGTTACCCGAGATTGCGCTCCAGAAAAGACAAAGAAGGGGATGAGATCAGATCATGCCGCTGTATCAGGGCATCTAACTATGTGATAAAAACCACCAATATTTCAGGTGAGAGATAAATCATGGTTACAGCAAAGAAAAATTAGAGTAGATTTTTAGGCTGTTATCTCCCTTAGGTTACAGAAAACAGATACTACCTTTTAAAAGCTGAAATTCCGATTGAAGTTTTCTGATACAGGCAGTGTAAGAAATGGTAAAAAAATGATGTTACATGTGGAAGAAAGGCAGGAAGGAAAGGAGAAATACATATTGCTGTGTCAAAACCCTATTAGATAATCAAACAGTGACACTCTGCATTTATGACATCACTTTTTATGAGAATTTACACATGGCTGGATAAAGGCTGGTTTTGGTGTAGCCTCAGGTCAGAGAAACATCAGAGATGATTGACTTCAGCAGGGACAACATCTTATCCCTCTGGAAATTAGTTCATGAATGGAATGTCATGGAATTTTGTTTGTCCTTTTCTTGCTCGAGTTGCCAGCAAATGAGTCCAAATAGAAACAGCTAAGAAGGAACGTTCAACTCTAAAAATATTTTTTTAGATTTTCTTTTTCAATTATTTGTATTAAGTGCTGAAATGATGTATTTTTGGCTGAGGCCAGCTGCTTTATAGTGGTGTAGTACACACTGACAATCTCCATTAAAATGTTGTAATCAGAGAGCTAAGGATGATATCAAAAAATCTATGATAGAACCAGGCAAAACCAAAGGACTGTAAAAGCTGACAGATAAGAGCCTGCCTACTGAAACATGGTAAATTTACATCGGTAGTGATAATAGGATTTACATCTATAAAGTCTCCACATTGTACAATGTTATGAAAAGAAAATATAAATCAAAAAATACATAACTTTTTTTGGAGTGCAATAAAAGCTCTCAAATTTGAAGAACAGTTAAAAGCAAAAATCCTTTTTTATTATGAAATATACACATGGAAGAATATTAGTAGAAATATTTTTGAGAAAAAAGAGCTTATGAAAATATATTCCCTGATACTCCTGGTTTGTTTCCCTTTTCAGTTTAAACTCGCCTGAATTATTTTGATTATTAATCACATTGTGCAATTAATGTAATGTTAAAAAAGCCCATCTGTCTCTTTACAGTATCATTCATTTTAGTGTCTCTGAAACAATGCATGGGAATCCAGGGTTGAGCTAGACAAAATAATACTTACATTCAAGAAGACACCTTTTTTTTTTTTAAATCATATTTTTTTCAGTATTCCTTAAAAATTTTCAATGTCAGCTAATGCAAGATACAATGGAATTCTTGCCCAGGTGGCCAAGAAGGCCAATGGCATCTTGATGTGTATCAGAAACAGCGTGGCTAGCAAGTACAGGGAAGTGATTTTTTCCCTGTACTCAGCATTGGTGAGGCCACACCTTGAGTATTGTGTTCAGTTTTGGGCCTCTCACTATAAGAAAGATATTGAAGTCCTGGTGTGTGGCCAGGGAAGGGCAACCAGGCTGGTGAAGGGTCTGGAGAGCAAACCCTATGAGGAGCAGCTGAGGGAACTGGAGTTGTTTAGCCTGGAGAAGATAAGGCTGAGGGGAGACCTTATCACCACCTATAAGTATCTGAAAGGAGGTTGTAGAGAGATGGGTGTTGGTCTCTTCAGCTAATCGACAGGTGATAGGATGAGGGGGAACGGGCTCAAACTGAATAAAGGCAGGTTCGGATTAGACATTAGGAAAATACTTTTCACCAAAAGGGTTACCGGGCACTGGAACAGTCTGCCCAGGGAGACAGTTGAGTCATCAACCCTGGATGTAGATGAGGGGCTTAGGGATATTGTTTAGAAGAGGACAAATATTGTTAGACTTGATGATCTCAAAGGTCTTTTCCAAACCTAGTGATTCTGTGATTCTGTAAAACCTAAAGTATTGAAACATCATTTTGGATCTTACAACTACACTCAGTAACTATGGTGTCAGGAAGTCACTTGTGATTATCAGCAGTTTTTGACCTTTAGTGTTTTTACACAGCGATTCCTGAACTCATGCCACAGAACTATACTGTCCTTGTAACCTTGTCAGCATGGTACTATCTCCAGGTCCTTTAGTCCTGCTTTTGAGATATAAGTATGTATTTCTGCAACATGCTAATGATTTTACCAGACGTGTCTCTTTAATATCAATGTAGGCAAATAATGGAATTCTATTTTAGTTCTTAAATCTAGGTTAGGTTGAACTGAAACAGGTTTTTCTTTTTTTTTAATAATTTCCCCTGCCATTCCCCTATCCCAGATGCTGTTTATCTGAAAATTTTAGCTCAGTTAGCTAGTTTTCATAGCAATTTAATTTATAAACAATATTTTTATTAGTTTTTAAATGAAAAAAATCCAAACAACAGAAACAACCCCCAACCCACCATTTTGAAATGGAGTAAGACTTTGGTTTTGTTTGTCAAAATAAAGGTAAAGTGCTTCTCAGTTGCTCAAAGCCTCATCCAATGTGACTTTGAACATTTCCAGTGATGAGACATACAAACTTCTGTGGGCAACCTGTTACAGTGCCTCACCACCCTCATCATAAAAAATTCCTTCCTTATATCCAATCTAAACCTACCCTAACTCAGTTTAAAACTGTTGCACCGTGTCTTGTCATTACAGGTCTTGGCAAAAAGGGTCTCTCTAACTTTCTCCTAAGCCCCTTTATAATGTTGAGTGTATATGCATATACATATATATGTAAATGTGCATTTTTACTTATATATGCATATGCATATATGTACACAAACCAAAGATTTTACATTAATGTAATTAATCTTCATAATCTTTTAAAAATGTTTTCACTCATCCCAATGCTTGTCCTGATTTTCCATTTAATGTATTTGATCAAGTTACTGAACCTGGGAACTGTGTTTTTTATTTTTTTAACATATTTGCTATTTGCTGAAACAGTTTTTCTTACTCCCACAGTGATGTTATTTCTTGTTCATGTGAGGAACTGCTTGTGTCAGTTCTTTTTTTTTAATTTCAAACTCTTTTTATTCTAGAGAAACGTATTCCTAAGACTTATTTAATGGTAGTATGCTAGGTGAAAGTCTTCAGTTCTCTCATTTATTACCTCAAAGTTTGTTCACTATTTAGTTCAAGCCTCAGCCTAGATGAGGTCCCAAGGTAAATAGGAGAAGGTCCATGTAAGGCAATATAGCCATTTCAGAAAGCAAGATGCTTTTCTATCTTTACTGCATGCTAAGAATGTCCTTTTTCTTCTGGGTTGTCAGTGTCTTAACTGGCACCAGCTCCAGGATTTGACAGCCAGGTTTCATTTGGGGTTTGTTTCTTTATAAATTTATTGTGATGGCATATTTGGCAACCAGATCTGAAGATTCATCTTTTAAGTTCTAGTTTTAAAAAAAAAACAAAACCATTTCAACAATCTTCTTTGTTGTTAAGTTTGATTGCATGATACATGTCTGCAGAGATCTTAGCAATTAAAATACTAGTGTTACAAGCAGTCTCCTCTTTCATAGCATTCTTTCTTACAAATTTATATGACTTACCTGTCTTTCTTGCTACCCAAGGGTTATATTTTATGAGTTTAGAAAGAATAGCAGTATTTCAGGCTGAAATTCATTGTTACCTAAGGCTGTATATCACATTATCTGCCATTAAAGCTCTATATTAATCCAAATGGGAATATACAGTATCAAGAATTAAGGGCGGTTTAGAAAATCATTATTTTTTCCTTTCCAACCTAAAAGTATTCACTGAGAAGAAGCCATTGGAAGCTGTTTTGGGGAAAATGTACATTTTTTGCCATCATGAAAAGAGGAAGGTATGGAAAGGCTGATATTTCCCTGCTAATATGTTTGTTGTGTCAACAGTCTGACATTTATGGCTAAGACCAACAGAAATATTTACCATAACATTAGCAAAGTATGTTAATTTGAAAAAGAAAATATATTTTGAAGACAATTTCTAGCATAAGGTAAACTTGGCCTAATTCCACTACAGTGAGATTGTGTTTAATAGAAAAAGACAACAAAAAGTGTCCAAATAAAATAAATAGAACTGCAAAGGAACAGTAAAATAAATAATGTAAAATGCCAGAAGAGGGAAACAAGAAATATTGGTCTGTACCCCTCATCTTAGTTGACCTTTCTGAAATGGTAAAGCATAAAATGCTTTAATGCATAAAAAGATATCAAGGCGTTTTTCAAAAGAGTCACTGCAAACACATCTTAAGGTTAAGTGGAAGAGGGCAATGAGCAGCAAGATTGCAGCAAGAAGTGTGTTTTATGTATTTAATTGCACAACTTTAGCATGGGGTCTAGAAGCCCCTGAAATCCCAAAGCCATTTTAATAACAAATTGGAAAGGATAATTGGTGAAATACTGTGTAACAAATGCATTGAAACCACACAAACAAAACTATGTGTATTTTCAAAACATGAGCACACTAATAAAAAGACCACAGATTCTAGAATAACTTTGTAATTCAATATTATTCTGCTCATTCTGTTACATTAAGAATAATTACTTTTATCTATATGCTAGATTAAGTTTTGATCAGAAAAATAGCTGCCTGAAACATATATTTGGTGTTGAATTGAAGATTGACAGGTGCTACTGCTGTTGGATACCTCATACATACAGGAGGAAAAAAATGATACCAGGTGCTTTAAGCAACAAAATGAACTCCTGCAGTAGTGCATCATTGCATGTTCAGAGCCTAAAAGTGATGTTCTCTGTGCATGACATCCCAGCTGAGGGTGGGAGCTTCATCTTTCCTTCAAAGTCAGGATTAGAAATACAAACTGGTCACAAGTACTCTAACACAGAAATCTGTCTGCAATCACATGGGAACATACTTTTTCAGAAGGCTCTAGTTGCAACAAGACTGAAAATATTCTGTAAAGTGTTTGCTTTGTGATACAAATGCCTGGTTTGATTTATATTTTTTTATGAACTCAACACCCAGATTGGCTTTTCTCTTTTGTTTTGGGCTATGTTTTTGGGGTTTTTTTTTTCTGATCTGGGAAACTGTCAAAGCCAACAGAGCCTTACTTCCAGTGAACTTAATTATGTGCAAAGCTCATTGTTTTGCATCCAAACTCAGGAATATTTATAGCTGCATTGGGTGTAGGTGCCAAGGTGCTGGCACCAGCAGCAGAGGGAGGCAGGGTTTTCCCTATGGAGGACACAGCCAGGTCCAGCCAGCTCCAGTGGACCCACCACAGTACACAGTTCAGCCCATCAGTGAAGGTAGTGGTGTTTCTGTAAAAGTGTATTTAAGAGAGGGCAAAATCCTGGAGAGAAAGAGAGAGGTAAAGAAAAAAGTGTGAGAAACCACCCTGCCAGTGTGAGAGGCGAAGGAGCACAGGTGGTACTCCAGGCACCAGAGCCTGTGGGAGAGATGTCAGAGGAGGAGCTATTTCTCTGCTCTCCATGGAGGGGACTGTAGTTTATCTCATAACCATGTTGCAGCCCATGCAGGACTCCATGCCAGAGCAGGTGGATATTCCCTGAAGGAACTGCAGCCCATGGAAAGTCCATGCTAGAGCAAGTTTATTCTGAAGAAATCTAATCCATAAGAAGGATCCGTGGTGGAATGGGGGAACAATGTGAGAAGTAAGGGACAACAGAGAGGAGCCATTATGGACTGACAACAGCCCCACTGTCTACCTCCAGTACCACTCCTAGACAGATTAGGATGTGGAGGAGCTCAGACTAGAATGAAGTTGATCTTGGAAAGAAGTTTGTTTCAGTTTTGTCTTTGTTTTTCACAGTCCTACTCTATTTTATTTGACAATAAGCTATTTTTTCCCCAAGTCAGGTCTGTTTTGGCCGTGACAGTAATAGGTGAATGATCTTCTTGTCCTTATTTCAGCCCGTGAGCTTTTTCAACTTTTTCCCCTCCATCTGTTCTGCTGAGGGGGGGGAGTCAAACACAACTATTTAAACTGAATCTAAGTTTTTGAAGAAACTCATGTCAGTATTTATTTTACCTGACCTGGACTGCATTAAAGAACAACAGGGATCTTTATTCTTGGCTGTGTAAATGAAGAGTCAGCTCAAAAATTAGGAACTGATTTATTTTATTTTTTTTTCCCATGCTGTGGAAAAGAAAAAAGGGTCCAAAGATGATGTTTATTATCATTATGTATCTGTCAAACTTCTCCAGGAACACTATTCAAAACATATGCACATGTTGTAGTTCACTTGTTTATTTTTGTCTGCCAATTTAGCCCTGCTGAATGGAGAAAACATCTTAGTCCACACTTACACATTAGTATGTCTAATTTTCTTCTTCATTTATGCTCTTCCTTCTTGTATACTAATGGAAAATCCATTTAAACACCAAAAAGAACTTTGAGGGCATACTCGGACAATCTCCAAGTGTGAGGGTAAAAACTGCTGAAATTCAGAGTCTTGAACATGAACTCCAAACCCTTCACAAGGAAAGGACCAAGTCTAGTCTGGATAGAGTAACAAAGCTTTTGGCAGTTCCTACCTACGATCCTGCTCTGCTGTCACGAGCTGGACAGCCTTCCCTGACTAGTGTGGCTGAATCTAGAAAGTAATTTTGGACTGAATTAGTTTCCGTGACAGACAAAACAGACTTTACAGTAGGCAAATTGAATTTCTCTGGTTCAGTGACCGCTATGGCACTGCTCCTCTCAAGAAGATTTTCATATTATCGAGGGACGGGACGTTTCTTTGTAAATAGCCACAGGCAGCGTATACTGTAACACAACCAATTCCTTGTGTGCTGTTAATAAAAAAAAAATTCTGTCTACCTCTACCACGTCACTTACACATGTGTGTACACACACACACACACGCATACATAAGGAAAACAAAATGCAAACATCTGCATAAATTTTTGTTCTACTGAGACTGTATTTTATATAGCCTGAAAAGTCCTATAATGGCTTTCTTGGAGAGACTTGGTATCTAGTATTACAAAATGCAATGTGTTTTTAATGGAGTGAAAAAGCAGGAATGTTTACTTATCTTAAATGCAATTATGAATAGGGAACTGCGCCTTGATTCAATTAGGTAAGAGGCTAGTGCCAGCCATATCATGGAAGGAAACACAAGAATCTCCGTATTTACGTTACCACTAACATGTAATCTTGCATCACTAGTATCACAGACTCCTTACAGCTGGCACTGAACATAGCCTACAATTTTTTTTCTTTATTTTATTAGATTTATATAGCATATATATATACCATAAAACTAGCATCTGTAGTGTATATAAAATGCAATTATTCAGGCAGTGCTTATAGAATCATAGTACTTCTAAGAAATAAATTAATACTTTTCAAATCTCGCAATTCACTCCGCAGATTTTCTCAATCATGTTATTATTCTAAAATCCATTTTTATTCTTCTGAAAGACAAGGGAAATTGTAACATCCCTGTCATTTCCATGTATAGTTTTTGTTCCCTCGAGTGAGAGGTCTTTTTTTTATTTTTCCCTGGATGGTTTTCAGTGTCTTTTTGCTGTGGATCTTAACAAAGAATCACCACAGGATAGAGATGCAGAAGATGTAAGTAAATAAGCATTTTTATTATTCTGAATAGTCAAGAAACAGTATCATTTCAGAGTAAGGCAGACATGGAATACCTTCACTGAACTTCAGGAACTTCAGAGTGGGTCCCAAATCACCACTGGCAATAAGGATATCAAATGAAGAAATACTCCTCTGTAGTTTTGAAAGACATTCAAAGGACAGAGTAAAGCTCCAACACAATATGGGAAAACACGAGTGTAACAGAAAGATGCATTTATGTTGCTTCTCGTATTAATCCGTTATTTAGAGCTCTCCTGCTTCAAGCCATCATTGCAGCAGCAATACCTCTTGGATGAGGTAGTACACATAGAGCCCTCTGGAGAGCTAGTTGTTATGGGAGCCAGCAAAAAGCTACTTTTTCATTATTGTCTGGGGTTAAGAGTATGGTTTATGAGGTGGTGAAATGACCAGGAAAATCTTAAATACTTTAAAAGCAAAATGAGACAAATGTTTCTGGAAGTAAAGAAAGCACAGAAATATTATCCTGTCAAACATTTCAGCTCCTGTCTTTCAGAAATCAACAGTTAGGTGAGTGATTTGGAACACAAAACCATACACAGATAAAAACACATGCATTTTAAAACTCTTTTAACTATAGACAAAAAAGAATATTTATTTTAGAAAAAAAGATAAGTTTGAGAACTCCAATTTTAAGCAATCAGAGAAGTTTAGTATCTTTTTTAGTTGCTTTTCATAAAAATTGATGTTAGATTATTATGGTTGAATATTAAAAACTTGCAACCAAAAATTTAATTGAGTCAAACTTATTTTTTGTATATCGTCACATATAAAAGGTTGCCACAGTTTGTCTTTATTTTGTCTTTTTCTTAAACAGACATAAGGATAACCTTAATGTGGAAGAGTGAAAATGAGTCTTCAGCAGAGAGACCCTTATGGAACAGAAACTGTAATTCTGTATATATGAAAGCTATTAGATAAACTCTACAAATCAGGCAGATGATATAGAAAAGGGATAGTTAGTAAGTAGACTTTGGTCCATTCTAATTGGCAATCTTGTCTCCAAATTGATCACAGCTTTATATGGAAGTAACCTAAGTAATTTTCTTATGTAATTATGGTTTACATATTTTTACAAGTGAATCCTAAACGGTTCTGAACTTTATTTACTTTTACATTTTTATTTTTTAGCCATTGCAGTCTCATTATCTTCCCACAGGATGCTTTTCCTACTTCCACTTCATTCCAAGATGAATTAGAAGTGATTAACTTTTTTTCTATTTTCATAAGACAAAAATATTGAACAGCTATTTCAACTTTTTATATTCTACCACTTTGGTAATTAATACTTTGTGGAACAATCTTTTAAAATAACTGTCCCGTCTTTATTTCTGCTTTTGTAATATGAAGATTAGCACCAAGAGATTCTTAAAAAGTTTTTCAAACCTGTTGTCTTTTGAAATAATTTAAAATCTGTTTTTAGGAATGATTTTTTCTGTATTTAGACACATATAGTGTATGTATATACTAAGGTGGCGCTAACCTTTTCTAATATTATTTTAAAAAAAAGGAATTAGTGAAAAAGGTAGTTAGAAAAGCAAAAAATAATAAATCATAATAAATCATTAACTTAAAAAAAAATTAGCATAAGACAAATACAGAATTAGAATTTGTTTCTTTGAGGTTGTTACTGATGACTGAATACAATAATTTCCCATGGTAAATCTCAGTGAGCTAAGTCCCAGCCAAAGAGGATCTAATGTTTGAACAACTTCTCAGTTTAAACGTAAACATTGCATTTTTCAGCTGTTCCAGATCACAAGGCCTGTGAATCTGTGGATTTTAACACCTCAGAAAGCACTATGTAGGGAACATTCAAAGTCTGACAGTCAGTTTAAATTTCTATCTTACCTGTGCAACCTCACAGCCTGTAAAATATTTTATTTACTTGTTGCGGTTTGAGAGCTCTGGATAAAAGCATCCAAGTTTCTTTTTCTGCGCATTTCTTTCCTTCATTTCTTCAACCTTTCTTTCTCTCAGAAACTTCTTCACTGTACAATATTCTATCACAAAACAGTCTTCAAATACTTGTCTTTTCAACTATTAACTCACATCTCTAGTTCTTGGTCTTTCACTTCCCAGTCTGCTGAGGATACCATCTGAACCTGTGTTCTAGGACTTTTCTTCCCTGCTCCTGTCCCTGTTATCACAATTTTGTTCCAAACTCTTCACTTCCACTAACCATATATGTAATTTTTTTGCCTCAACAGACCTTTACATCACAAATGTCTCATCTTTTGACAATGCACTTTCCCACTCATTATAAAACTATTTACTTCAACATTCTAAAAGTTTGCTACCTGTTTTTTCTGTCATGATTACCACCTTTGGAAGTGCAAAAGAAAGCTTTCAGATTGCCTGAGAGGCAGTTTCTTCTATCATAGGAGATGCAGCCTGTCAGTGGCCACATGATCACTTAACCAAAATGAAATAATGGTTGCAATTGTTCTTTGAGCTTTATGTTTCTGTTTCTTGCTAGACTATCCAATTCAGCAGTATAAGTGGAAGAATTGTGCAAGAGACATTGGTTTTATGCTTATAAAATTAATAAGCAGCTAATTAAAAGAAGAACTATTGACTTTCATGGTATTTCTGAACTAGCTATTCATAATCTGGCAGAGTAGATAATTGAGAGATCATTTAAGTAATTATTCATAATCTAGTGTGCTTATTTAAATTGGAAGTCTGAACTTTTTTTAAGATCAATGAGTGATATTAACTTCCAAACCTTTTGGTTTGACTGAACACTTTCTTGAGAAAATACACTTGGCTTTTTTTTTTTTTTAAGAAGTGTAGCAAACAGTTCTAGAGTTTTAGTGAAATTTTTATTCATATAGTTTTAACACAACTGTAAATTAATAGTACTACAAAGCAGCTGCAATGGTATGTGAGAAATTAATATCAGGGTGTGAAGCATTCTTTTGACTTGGTGAGTATAAAGTATTAGGATATGAACTGGTCATTGTTAAGAAATGAATTTATAGCATAGCCTTCTTTTCATTCTGTTTTAATGGGCATTACTTTTTTAGATTGCATTATCCTGATACCACACATGCTGAGGGTACAGATAGTCATATTGATGGAATCCCTGGAGCAATACGAGTTCTGTTGTGATAATGTTACCATTAGTCTTGATTGCATTTTCTGAGGGTGGGATTCTCGTAATATGTAGCTTTGGGCATTTTTGTTTGTTGATTTACATTTTCCCCCATTTAATTTTTTCCTAGTGTCTTTCCTTTTTTTTTTTTTTTTTTCTTATTTTTTAAAGCAGATTTCTATGGTGTTACATGGGGTCTGTTTTACTTGGCATTGTAATAATCACTTTTATGGTTTTTTTCATGCCAGTTTAACATTCTGCTACTGATGAACATTTTCATCATATTTACTGGAGCTCATGTTGTGCATATGAGAACACTTCCTTTATTTGTCTCTTAAATTTTCTTTTTCCCTTGTTAGTGGTTTTGCTATCTCAGTTTCAATGTTCTGGCTGGTTGCAATTACAAGTTTTCCCAGCTGGGAGCTTGTTTCGTTTTTCTTGGTCTCTGCAACACACTGATCTATTTGGAAATGTATTCCAAATTGGTTTGTCTCTGTATTTTGCATCTTCTTTCCACAGAGTATTAATGATGACGTCTTGTATATTTTTCTGTTTGGAGTTTTAAAGAAAACAGTAGTTACAAAAATTGGTGCTACTCCGTGACCTGTTACATCACAGAAAAAAGACTTCCTAAACAGGGTTTGGAGAAAAATATCAATATAATTTACAGAAGGCTGGAAAGCTAGAGAAAGCTTTCTAACTCCCTAGCTGTCATTGCATTGTATAGATCTAATGAATCAGAAGCCTTTGTTTAGTTTCTGAATTTTGCATGAGTCACACTTTTTAATGGCATTATAATTGAAAGTTGTGGTGGTAGTGGTGTGGATTTCTTATGGTACAACCTTGAGTGTATACCAAATGCTTTGACTGAATCTGTTAACCTTGGTGTTGCATTCGGTGGACCTTACACAATTAAGGGCTGTGTGATAAGTGTTTTGAACTGCTCATCAGTATGCACGTGTGCTGTTCTAGGAAGAGACACACAGAGATTACTACCACAACACAGAGGCCTATGAAAGAAAGTGCAGGGGTATGTTTATTTTTTTCAAGGAATACAAGTTGACAAGCACTCTTTAAAAAAGGGCTGTCTATGGCTCATAATTTCAAGTCTTCAATTTTAATGGGAATTACACTATTTAATTATCATTCATCAAATGAGGTTTCTCCTATTACTTTGGTTGACTGATCAGATAAAGTGACTTGGGTAGATGGATATTATGCCAACACTTTCTGGTAATTTACTTAAGATTCCATTCCTATGTCTGTACAAAAATCTGGTTTTGCAAGACCTGTTCTGAAAAACATTGAGAATTTTTCTAAAATGGTCATTTAATTTGGAGAAGGTACATAAATCAATTATATTGAATATATTCATTAATAAAACTTTGTAATGACAATGGTCATAGAATGGAAGATAGTATAATTGTATATAATGTCAGCTAATTAAATGTATGAACTATATGGTTTTATTTATCCATCTCTCTTCCATGTTCCAGAGTTCTGCTAGGTAGTGGATTTTCCAGTGCAGAGCATTGGCACAGGCTGTCCAGAGAAGTTGTGGAGTCTCCATATCTGGTATTCAAAACCAGCTTGGATACTCTCCTGTACAGCCTGCTCTACACGATCCTGTTCTGGCAGGGGGATTGGACTAGGTAATCTCCAGAGGCCCCTTCCAACTCCTATGATTCTGTGAATGTCAATCAGTACTGTCAAATGTAGGTGTTATAAATCTTCATTAAACTTCAGCAGAACCAAATATAGCTTTCCAATAACAAGAATCGTACTAGAATGCACTTGTAAGTGACCATTTAAAAATTAAAAAAAAAAAATATTTCCATCCATTCATCTCACTGTTGATTTCTGAGAGTTGTGTAATACACCTTTTGAATACTATATTTGCATTGCATTATAAGAATTATGTGTAGAACACATAGTTATAAATCAACTCTGTCTAAATTAAATTTCAGATGTTCATTAGCACTGAAATGATGAATATGTCAATTAAAAAAAAAGAACATAAATGAAAGTTTTCTAGTTATTTTAATACTACAATAACAGTAATATTTCATGGTATTGATCGGCATAAATACAGGAATCACACACTTATTCAGCTTTCTTGGAATCCCATGGGAGTTACCCTTTTTATAAACAATGAAAAATTGGTATATACATTGAAATACAATCAGTATTTCAGTCTTACTCCTGCAGTACCGGTCAGTAGCCATTTTGTTTATGATTCCAATAAAACCAGAATTAAATTTATACTTTATTTGGGATCTCCATCAAATTCCTTTTCCAAGAGCAAACATTTAATTAACTGCCTAATTTTGAAGAGAGGAATGATGAGTCCTTTGAATTTGTCACAAACTGATGAGCTGAGTATGATGGATAAACCAAGAGAATTTACAGACATATACTTGGGAGAAACTTAGACATTAGATGTAGGATTCTGTTGTTGCAGTCAACAAGAGAGCATTTCTGTCCTTTCATTTAATTTTAAAACTAGCTTGATTTTTTTCCTCCATTACTGTAATTGGAAGGCCCATCCTTAATCTCAGATTTCTAATGGTTAGAAACTTTCATCTAATTTCAATTCTGAATTGAGTCATAGCAGTTTTATATTCATGTGCTCTTGTGCCTACATTGTTCTTTGGCTTAATATTTTGTTTTTGGGGGTCTTTTTCATTCCCCAGTGCTTACACCCTACTTTATTTATGACAAGCGACCATATCCCCACTCTGTCCTTTCTTTTTACAGTCTTTCTATAAGGTCTTTACTTCTCTAGGAAAATAATCAATGCAAACTGATATTAGATACGATATAAACTTAAATTAAGAACTTCAGCATTAAAATTCTGCATATGGGAATCTGAGCAGTATCATCTGCAGTGTTTTTTTTCCCGAAAGATCAATAGATTAGCTTGTTAAGATGAAACTAACTGCATGGTGGCGGAGAATGAGATGGTCAGATGAATTGTTACATCAGGGAACTATGACAGTCACAAACATATAATACCACTGTGAAATATACATCTGTTTTACAGAAACAGTTGTTCATTTTTGCTACATTTTATACATCATTTCAGAAGATCATGCTATCTAAGGCGTAGCTTTGAGGCACAAATTATATATGCCAAACTGTGCCATTTGTTAAATGAACATGACTAGAGTTGAAGCCTGTATATATCTGAGAGAAGAATTAAGCACTATTCCCTCAAAATTCTTCAATTTCTATTGAGAAAATATATTTGATTATCTGTTGTCACAAATTATTTATGGAGACTGTGATAGATACTTATACACACTTTTTGCATACATGTATATATTTGTATATTTATATATTTTCCATAAATAATTTTTATATTTCCTTATTTTAGGGTTGTTTTTTTGTTTCCTTGTTGAACATATGATAAAGAATAATAAAATCAGGAAAAAAGATTAAATAAATATAATTAAAAAAATTTCTGCTCTGCCACCTACAGACCAGCTACAGTAAACACAATAGAGTCTTCAGAGTTGAATTCAAATTGATGATGTTTGTTGTTTGTTGTTTTTCAAAGCTTTAGGGATTGTAAAGAGAAAAATTCAAAGTTTACTATTTTGGTTTACTTGAGAGATTAGCATTTGCTTCAAGCACCGACAGGTCATCAATAGGGAGTCACAAATGGGTCTGACATGGAGATATAGCACTCTATGTCCTACCAGTTATAAGAATAATATATAATAAAGCAAAGTATGATTTTAATTTTATTATTGTGAAAGTGCATTAAAATGATGTTATTTTAATTTTTTTCCTTCTGCACTTTGCATTTACAGTTTTATTTTTAATTAAATAAAACAATGGAAAAATCCCACTATAGTATCATGTGACAATGTCAGTATCATACTACAGAAACAGCCAGTTTCAAAACTCTATATTCTGTCAAGTATTCCTGAAGTTTCTTCATTGTGCCAATGTATGCTTCTTCATTGTATTTTGACATTCCTTCTGTCTCAAATGCTGTTTCCATACTTTCCCAACAAAGGTGGACATGATATGAAGAACATTTTCCTGCCTTGCTTTTCTTTACCACATCTGGCAACTTAGAAAAATAATGTCTTATTTCTGCCATGGGAAATGAAAACTCTAATTTGAAATCTCATCAAACACATTATAAAAACTTCAACTCTATTTTCTCAAGGGTTCCAAAGGATAAACTCTAGATCTCAAGATCTGGAAAACCAATTTGGAAACATGGGAAGAGTGTTAGCTTATTGCATTATATAATGTCTTTTGCTTATGTACTTAATATCAACATTTATATTTTCTTGTCCTGACTTTTACATCAATTATATTTGAAATCCTCTGTCTTTTTTTGTTTGATTTTTTTTTTTTTTTTACTCATTTACACCCATGATTCCCTAAAAAATGTATCAGTCGTGCCTGGTTAACATCCATTTTTCTGGGTGCAACCCTCTGCATGCTTTTCATTCTGTATAATAGTTGTATAACTTTTCTTTTTTTAACAAACTTATCCAAAATATAACAGTCAAAAATTATGACTGAATAACCTTTGCTTTACTAATCTTGTAATTCATATAAGCCTATCAATATAACTATATATAAATTTTGGTTCTAGTAAAAATTGCTATAGTTGCTAATATTATTCAAGTCACATGCTGTGCTTAGTTTAAAAATTACTTATAGGAAAACTGAATGCTCTCTATTTTTCTTTAAAATTTTGTATTTTTTATTTTTACAAACACAGCAATTTATATTTATTATAGCACTACCTTTATTTCAGAGCTTAGAATTGCTATTTGGCATATTTGTTAAAGAAGAAAAATGGAAAAATAGTTTAGGGAACAATATCAGAGAGTAATGGAACAGACTAGTGACCTTGCACTAGGAATGGACTAAAACATTCCTGTGAGAGGTTTGTCTCAACTTTTAAAAGCTTCCAATGTTAGAAAGTCCATGATCTCCCCAGGCAACCTTGTTCAGTGTTTACCTATCCTGCCATTTGTTTATCTTAATGTCTGGCCTAAACCTCCTTTGCTGCAGCTTGAGGCCATTATTGTTGTCCCACACACAGTGGACATGAGGGAAAAGAAAAAAAAATAAAATCACTCATTCCTTACTAGAAGCAGTCCACCGAAAACCTGCTTGAAGTTTGTTACTTCAATTCAGCTTCCCAGTTTTTATTTCCTCCTAAAACAAAAAAAAATACCAAATTGCAATACCATTCAGTTCTGGAAAAGAAGTTTTAGATGGTAAACAAAGTGAATTGTATATACTGTGCTCCCTTACTAGGTATTAAACATGGCCAAAACCTTTTCTTACCATGATTCCACATAAAGAAATGCTTCAGTACTCAAAAGCATGCTGGTGGATTTGCCAAATAGCCTCTATTCTACTACCACCTCTTGTATGTTTTCATGACTATACTGGGAAACATGACTTCAACCAATGCTTGGAAAACAGGCAGTTTACAAAGATAACGCAAATATTTTGGAATACTTACAGGGAGACCTGCTTTTAGGCTGAATGATAGACTGGCTGTGCAGTCCAGTACCAGTGAACCACCATGTCAGTGGAAATACAGGCCTTATCTTACAGAAAGTCTTATTTTTGCATTCAAGAAGGAGCAGGATTGAGAATTGATTTTTGCTAGGCAGTCCTGCCTTGTTTTTTCTTGGGATGGATTGCATGGGGCGGGAGTGGGGGGGAAAGATTGGTACCAAAAATGCATTTGTGTATATATGAATTCATGCAATCTAGTGACTGGCTGTGTACTTAAGCTATCATATTACAAAATAATTGCCAGTTCCTGCGTAGCTGATTTATATTAATGTATATCTTTCATTTAATACCAATCTGTTCTACTTTCCAACCGCTCCAAGCTTAAAGGAATTCCCAAAGAACTGCTCTAGGAATCTGGTATGAGAAACAGAAAAGTACATTAGAACATTATTTTGAACTCTCAATAGGACTGATGCTCATAAAAACCTGCAGGCAGTTTTAAAAACCTTCCTTGTATGTGAATGGAACAAAGGGGTATTTTTTACTGGAAGACAACATGAGGGATTCAGATGAAGAAATCTGAACTATGTCAAAAATACAGCATACCACTCATTAATTTAAAAGTGAATCTGTAGATCCACCAAAAATTTTAAGTTTGTTAGTACTCAATTTATTGATTTTTATTAAGTCATGTTTAAGAAAAGATGACACTATGTATTTTTCTATATGGATCTTGACATAAAATGTTCGCATTTTTGTCCTCAAATCCATTTGCAAAGCGTCTTTATTTACAAAATTTAATATTTTATCTCTCATTAAGATAGACTTTCTTAATTTTGTGTTAGTTCTGCACAATCTTTTTTCTCTTGAATGCAGTTAGTAGTTTTGAGGAATGAAAGTGGCAAATATTTCAGGTTTTTTTCAGATTATGTCTATTGCCCCTGTCTTCATGAGTCTGGCAGATATTCCCATGGTTATGCTACGTCTCATACACAAAGATCAAAACATATATTTTGAATTTAAACAGTTTTCTAGTATGTATTAAAGAAAACAGCAAGACAATAGGAGAAAAATGTGCATATTCTGTAATAAACTACAGCAATATTTAGAACAGTATGGCTTCTGTCTTGGCATAGCAACAAAATTAAAGATGGAATACACAGAAAGCAATATGCATTTTCAGGCTATAACACCACAAAATCATATTTCAGAAATAGTTGCCTTGTAGGGGCTTTGTGCCTTTTTCTGAAGCATCTGGCATCTGCTGTCACTGCGAGAACATTATTGGACTAGACAGAACATCTATTTGCTCCAATATGGCATTTCTTATGTTTGCATACAGTTTTTCCTTATAAATTATTACTATTTTCATTGCTAAAAGAAATACCCAGACCAATATTGCTATTGCTGGCCCTTTTCTTCTTTCTTTTCTAATTGTGTTTCTTGCTGTGCCCTAAATGAATGACAGAGTTTGTTTTGTATTCCCAGCAACAAGAACATACTGGCTTTATGATTCATTGCCAAATGCCACAAATTCCCATTTTCCATTATTCTATTTCTGAAGAATATTAGCAACATTCTTAATTTCAAAGCAGAACAAAGCAGTATATTTCTAAAGAAGCAAGAAGACCGGTAATTTGGACATGGAAAGACATTTTTAATAGATTTCAGTTATTATTTTTAGAAATGACTGTCTACTTTGTTGTAAAAAGAAATACTTCATTACAGTCCATGGAGTTTTTCAGTTTATGGTCATCCATGAATGAAGTCTTGAATGACCACTATTTTAAGAAATTTAGCTCAAAAATCAGTGAAGAAACTTTACAAAAAATTTCAATGCTCTTAACTGAATAAAAATTTATAAGAAAGGAAGGAAAATATAATGAAACAAGATCATATATTTATTGAGATCCGGTGCTTAATTTCTTAAAGCTTAACAATATATGACAGCAATAAAGGAGAAACTGATTAAACACATCCTGTTGAGAAAGCTCAGCCATAAAAAGTTAGAATTTTTTTTTTTTTTAAGGATATATAGGAGGAGATCACTCTTTGCCAGCTTCAACCATGAGTGGCAGCAGCTTCAATGACTACTCAACATTTTGTTGCTGTGAAGTTGTGCTTTGGTTCCATGTTGCCATCAGGAGGCCAGGGTGATTCATTACTTGCTGTGAATGTATTCACAGCTATTGCAGGACTTCTGGTAGTGTATGGAAGAAATACAATATTCTTATCCAAGGGAGCTGGTGTGACAAAGCTACTTGAAAATCTGAGTCTCACAACTTAGAACTGAAGATTAATAGATTTATTTGAATAAAAATTCAGAATAAGGTTAAAACACACCTCAATAAACTGTCCTTTTTATCATTAATTTCAAAATTCGAAGTGGTTGTGTTAGCTGTCCTTAAAAACGTTTACTCAGAAGTTATTTTAAATGTGGATAGAGCAAAAAATATAAGAAAAACATTTCATATGAGAAATGTGATTTCTTAAGGACTTTCTATCTTACTTATAACAGAAATGTGGCAAATGTCCACATTTGTATTTCCAAATTAATTTTAACCCTCTCCCAGAAAGCTATGAAAAAGTCCAGATTTTAATTTATACTGCTCACATTCTAAGATTCAATTTGTATTTATTTTGTATTTCATATTAATCCATTTTTATTTAGATCAAGATGAGAATAAAGAATGAAAAATGATAGCACACAGGGTAAACTGCACCATGCAACACTTTTAACTTCAAAAACTTAAAATTCTAGCTTTTAATGAGAAGATAACTGAATCATTTAATACCATTAATTGTTGATACCTGCTAATTTTGATGAAACTTTTTTAATAAAATAATTGGGAGGTAGAATGAATCATGAAAAATGCAAGAATCCCACAAACACAAGTTGATTTGATTAAATTTACATTTTTTTAAATCAAGAAATCATATTTGAAATATATTATATCATGTTTAAACACAGGAGTACACTAGGTCTATCAACTTTTACACCACCAATTTTGTGCGAAAAAGTTGAACTATACCTTTGGAATCCAAAATGTTTGGAATTTCATTTGTATAAGATGAGCAAATCTGTAATATACCATACACCTATTTAAAAAAAAAAAAAAAGTCAGAATCAGATCCTGGTCTGGGACAGCCAGGGCATACAGGACTATTTATGCATGTGTGTGCATATGGGTTTGTGTATGTGCAGGCCGGGGTGGAGGCCATGGTTTGAACCCCGATTTGGCATGTAAATACAAGAGTCAGCAATTGTAATAATGACAGCAAGATATGTGTCACATCTATGCCTGCTGAAGACTGAAAATAGCTTGTTGGCAGCCAAAAGAATCCTGTTAATGCAGTCACATTCTAATTAAACTAAACACTTTTGTCACCTCGGTCTTCCAGTCTGGGTGCTACCATGCAGCCCCCTGGTACCTGAAAAAACATTTTAGACTGTGGTAGGTTTGAAGGATTTCTTTCATTTGAGATGGCACCTTACAAGAAGAGGGACTATCGCTGGAGATTCCCTACTTGAGAGATCAAAGTCTTATTTCTGAATGATGAATATGATCAAGCAGAACTAGTATATTCAGGTATGCTGTGGGAACTGTATTCATAATGTTCAGGATTAGGAAATGTATTTTGCCTTGGTTTTCGGTTTGTCTGTAGAAAGTTTGTTTTCTTTTCTTAGCAGCATACAATTATTTGTCTGGATAAGTTTATAAGTAGGCATGGAAAGGGCTAGGTGTCCATGAAGCAAATGGTCTCACATCTCTTGATAAATGATAATTTGATGAACACATCTTCTAACAACCTTCCCACTTTTAGTAATTGACAGAGATTGACAAAGCAGCAGTGCCCATCTCCCATTATGTAATTTTTTGCTAAAGGGAAGGACAGCATCATTCAAGAAATTTCCATTGTCAACAGGTTTGAGACAAGGACAAAGCTGACAAATGCCTTTACAGAGTGGGGAATATTAATGGGTGAGGACAGCCAACTGATTGTAAAGGATTTATTAAACAACCAAAATAAATGAAATTGTGGGTTAACCCTTCAACAATCTTACTTACTGGTCTTCCTAGTTGTGGTGGTTCAGCCCCAAACAGGGGCTGAACTCCACACACTACTCGCTCACTTATCCAAACGTGGGTTTGGATAACGACAATTTCCCGATAAAATCATCATGAAGGGGGAACAGTAACAGACCATGACAAATTACATTCACATACAGTGATAACATGAAGTACCTTACCAACCCCACAATGACAGAGTGCTCCACAATGTGGGCACCCATGGCTTTGCCACACTCAGACTGCCCTGGTGCCCAGGAGTGCCCCTCCATGAGTTTTATGGGGAAGTGGTGTCAGGTGGTGTGGAAAACAGCCTGGGCTAACTCAGCTCACCTGTGCTGCCTGGGGAGGTTAACTCAGGCCTGGACAGGGTCAGGACATTCTCCATGGCAGACGGTGGAAATAAGGTATAAATTATATGTTATGAACCTTCTAAATCAGCTGAAAATGTAAGATCTGGACATGATGTAGATGGTGTGGAAAAAGTGGTGGAGTTTTTATAATGGAAACCTTTCACTCAATAAAATATATATAAGTATGGAAAGTCCTACATGTAGGTGTAGACAGTAATATCTTTTATTGGTCTAGCTGAGGTAGGTAGAAAATACAGATTTGACTCAGGTTCTATACACAGACAGAGCAAAAAGACATTGAGAAGCAAGAAAAAAAGTCAAAATATTGCTCTTTGGAGAAGGCTGCCTGTAAGAAAAGGAAGTACGATGAAAAATGTGGAACAACTCAGATATAAGAGCTTCATATGTGGTTCAGCAGTGGAAGAGTGGAGAGGTAAAAACAAAGGTTAAGTTACATTTGTGATTTTGGAGCTCACTCAAATATATACTTCAAATCCAATTTCAGCAACTGCAAACTCACAGGGATGGAATCCAAAGAAAATGTTTGCACAAAGAATGTGGAAAATGAAACTGCCTACCTCTGTACTCTTGTAGTCTTGGCAGAAAAGAGGCATTTATTTAAAACCACTGTGTTTATTTTAAGGTATATTTCTTTGTGAACAGTCAATTATTGTTTTAATGAAGGGAAGCAACAATACTATCACTTCAGATAACACATTTGTGTTATGTATATGTTTGTATATTTGAGAAAGATATTTGTGTGGATATGCACACAGTAACATACATACAGATCTGTAATAGCAATAAATAGTTGTAAGCAACTCAGAAAAGATTAATTTACTTTAAAACTAATTCACATTATTTAGTTCTAATCCAAGGAAAACATACTTAGTTCTGCATTATAAATTGTACAGACCTTATTAGCCTTTATTGACCAGCATACCCCACATTCATTTACATTTTAATTATCTCTTTTAAGGACAGCAAGACCATTACATATCTGTGACTATTACAAGGGATTCTTGTTACGCCATCCAGGTTGCACATCTGAAAAAAAGGATAAGTTTTCATTTATTATGCATTTTCTACAAATATGGATGTGAAAAGAGCTTTATGAACAGACAAATAAAATTCTACATATAATTATAAAAAATGTTATTTTATGAAGTTTATTAATGCAGTCAGAAAAAGGGCCTGAGAATACACAGACTTTTCAAGATTTTCACCTAAATTTTGACCCATCTGTATATAATAATGAATCCGCCATTAAGGCTATACAGATTTTGCATTGTCTTACTTACACAAACTGGTCTTATTTCAGTCAATTTTGTTGAGACAATATTTTTGTTTGTAAACCAACTCCTCCGGATAAGTTAACCTTTTTCACTTGTATCCCCATCCGTATATAGAATATATTGTCAAATATATCCCCTCTACAGGTAGAGATTTGTTTTAAGTAAAAAATAAAACCATGTTATATTGCTGTGTCTTTAAGAATCTGTATTTGATTGTTCCAAGTGCATAAATATTAAATGATTTCTGTGCATTTTATGGATTAAAATGTCAGTTTTCAGTTCATATATTTTAAAAGACAACAAGCAAAGAATTAAAATATTTCTGCCATTTGTTGCTTTAGAAGATAGGCACATTGTGAATGACTACTGGATTTTTTCTTTAATTTGTAATTAAAATGTCAATATTAAAGAGTGCATGTATCTATTATTGCTGTATTCATGCACAAACAATTTCATCCCCCAGATCATTTTATGTAATCATTCTGCTGAAATGGACCACACATAAAATCATTGTGCTATCTTGTCTCTAGTTTATGCCCATAAAAGTCTTTTTCCAAAGATATGTCTTGTATCTCTGTAAAATCACTTTAAAAATGTTAATACTTAGTGAAGATCATTTCAAATCCACCTGTTTGTAAAGTTTTGTCTAAAGCAAACTTTACAGTCCAATACAGGTAAAGATATTGTAGATAAGAAGAACACCAGGTGATGTTAATTATCATATAGTTAGAATATTAAAAATTGCCTTCTGAAATTTAAAAAAAAACAACCCACAAATCAAAAAACAAAAACCTTTTTTTTGTGTGTGTTCTGTTTTTATTTCATACTTTAATTCTTAAGCAATGTTAGGTCACTCATTTCAGTATGCTCATATAGTCCATGTCTGGCAGTAGGACACAAAAGGACCCTGGATCAAACGCACAAAACTGCCTGACAGAACATTTGTTCCCAGCTGATCTTATTAGAGTGTAAGATGACCATCAGCCAAAGTAAGCAGCAAGTGAAGACTTGCAAAGAGGGACTTTTCTTGCAAGGATGTGTAAAACAGCAGGAAAATTTGTTATAGCAGAAGTAAATGATGGCGTGAAAATACCCATAGGCACAGTTACCATGATGCTGCCAGGAATGGGTGAATTAGGGGTGATGAATAGAGGTATATCTGGGTGGGGTGAGTGCTCCTGCAGTCCAGAAACTGTGTGCATCTGAACACATGTGCATTGTTAGACCATATCAGAATTAGTTACAGAAGGGGACTGTTTTGCAACAGTCTAGTTTTGTGGTATCTGATAATGATCCTGAATGTACAGTTCAGTAATTGCCACCTAATTAAATGTTAATAAATCGATAAGCCACTCTGATCCTGATTTGGATCAAACTACATGTGCTGAGTTTTTCCCAGTAACAACTCTTGGAGATGGAAAATGGGACTAAAAAGATGTACTTTGCAATAACGGCTGAAAGATCATCCACCTAAACCTGACACAACACAACCTTGATCACAATAGAGAAAAAAAAAAGTTACAAATATGGGGTTTAAATTATATCTCTGTCTATAAAAAACATTTCTTTACAGTAATTCTTTAATGTTTATGATTTTCAGGTCTTTCTGCAAGCACGAAAGGCACAAAACACTTTTTTTTCCCCCTCATTTTAATCCAAGAATTGTTCCTTGATTAAGTAAGCCTTGCCACCAGATTTTAACACTGTCAGGGATTTTGCTCATATTCCTTGTTTTAAGTGGAAATGAGGTTTATTTGCTTTTCTAACTACCCAAGGCAAATTTATCTCTTTTTATATAAACTATATAAATTGGTTAACCTAGATGTTGTCAAGGAAAATTGCCAGAAACAAAAATACATCTTCTCCTCCTACCTGATTAAGAAGCAGAAAGGTTCTCAGTCATAATCAGGCAGAGATTATAGGAAACAACCCCGAAAAAGTGAAAAGGAAAGGAATGATACTGCTGGGTTAATCATACAAACCACTACAAGATAAAACCCTCTCTGCCCTCCACTATTGCAGTTGTTATGGTCAGTACTGAAGATACAATTCTGCTTCTAATGACTTTTGCTTCATGTTTATTTACATGTGCATTTTGAAAGCACAAAAATTAGTTAGATTTAATGCTCCCAGCTGTGATTGTGAAAGCTAATATTATTGTTCTTTTAAAGCGTCTCATGCGCTAAAGCAAATGACATTTTAGAATGCTCAGTATTTATAATGAATTTTAGACAAAAAGAATTTGACAGCTGACGACTACCCATTAAGAAAAGCATATTTTCCTTTCTTTGTTACACTGGAAATTGCCTCAGCACACTGACTCTGACTACTGTATCTCTCTGAGAAGCATTTACATGAAAGTTACTTTTCTTCAGTTTCTGATATCTCTTTTATGTGCATCCTTGCCAAACTTTCATTTGTCAATTAAAGATTTATAAAGGTGACTGAAATCCGTAACTTCCAACTGCATTTCACAAAGATGCATCACTCCATTTAACGGACACTGAGCAGAAAATGCTAAATGCATTGATTAAAAAAAAAAAAAAATGATACCTTGTTATGTTACTTTTACTTCTTGACCATCTGCTTATGTGTATACCAGTGATCCAGTTTTTAAAATATGATAAAGAAATATGTTCCAAGGAATTTTCTCTTAAATTGTTATATTGTTTAATTTTTTCCTTCGTTTTAACAGGAAAGTGTTCACACTGATGTTTTAGTGGGTAGTAATAAGACGTGTCATATGGGAATATGCAATATGCAAGAGCAATTTATCACAAAATATTTTTTTTAAAAATGCAAATATATTGTTGTCTTCACACAGCTCCAAAAGCTTGATTGCAATTAGCATATAATAATAGTCTGATGGGTGAGACTTAGTCTTCAATAATAGCTAGTGAAGAAAAGCAAAGCATAAGACAGAAAACATTTGCAGGCAAAGTGATTGTGTTTTGTCACAACGTGCTTTAAATAGAACTTCACGGTATAACCACATACACGTTAGCACATTTCTTACATGGATTTAAATAACATGAATTATTAACCCTCACACATTTCATCAGTCCTTTGAACATCAGGTTTCCAATTCAGGAAATAACAATAATTTAAAAAAAAAAAAGTTAAAAAAGCAAATGCTTTATTTTAAGTGTGTGAGTGTCATGATTTTTGGTGGAGTTGCTCACAGATTACTCAAATTAATGTGCTTTACTATGAGTAAGCATCATGACTGCTACATAAGAATAGGTTTATAGAAAAGTTGTGAAGAATGCATGAATACCTTTTTGAACAAAATACGCTGTCCTATGTGACTCATAATAATAAGCTACAGCTTATACACAGTTTAAATATGGAAATTAGTTATTCAGCTTGTGAATTAAATTGTGGAAAAGCATTTCAAACTTTGAGGAATATTTAGGCATCTTAAATTATGACTACTCTTTTTCCCCACATTCCTACATTTTCTATTCTCAACTGTCACAAGTAATTAATATATATATATTACACCTGTTAAATATATTGCTGATTATTTAGCTTTACAAAAAAATATTCAGTTACATTTGATATTTTAAATAATGAGGGGAATGATTATACTGCACTGTTATACTGAAAACAAAACAAACAAATAAAAAACCCCAACCAAAACCACAGAGGAGAACCACACACAGCAAAATCAATAGACTCTTTAGAAAGATACTTTTTACAACTTGGCATCTGTATCAACAAATCTTGGTTATGGTTTATTAAGAAAAGGAACGTACTCCAAAGAAAATTGAATTCTAGGAGAATATTATCTAAAGAGCTTTTTGTTGTTTTTAACTAAGTCATTAAAAGGAAAAGACAGTGATAAGCTGGAGAGGGTGACATTCCAGCTCCCCCTTAAGATCAATGATAAAACTCTTTTATGATTTTATGGACTCAATTTGATCTACCCTCTAGGCTAAAATTGCCGTGCTGTTCATTCAGGACCAATTCCATAGCAGAGAAGGATTTTTATTGGACTTAAAGAGGGTAAAAATCAGTTAGTCAGAAGAGTTGGAACACCTACTGTTGTAATTTAATCCTGGTGGGCTTGTGAGGCTCACAAAGCTATTTACTCACTCAGAGGAGTGAAGAGAATTAGAAGGGTAAAAGATAGACAACTCACTGGTTGAGATAAAGACAGTTCAATAGGTAAAATCAAAGACATACGCACAAGGAAAGCAAACCAAGGAATCCATTCACAACTTCCCATGGGCAGGCCAGGGTTCAGCTATTTCCAGGAAAGCAGGGCTCCAACACACGTAACAGTTAATTGGGAAGACCAATGTCATCACTTTAAATATCCCCCCTCTCATTCTTTACCCCAACTTTTATCACTGAGCGTAATGCCATACAGTATGGGATATCCCTTTGGTCAGTTGGGCTCATCTATCCCAGCTCTGTCATCTTCCAGCTTCTTGTGTAAACTCAATTTATTGGGAGGGGCAGACTGAGAAGCAAAAATTGCCTTAATTATGTGTAAGCACTGTTCATCAATACCTAAATCATCATTGAGTTATCAACATAGTTCTCGTCACAGCTCCAATAGCTAGCACCATACAACTTACTGTGAAGAAGTTTAACTCTATACCAGCCAAAAGTAGTACAACAAACTAAAGTCAGGCACTATAACAATCATTGGTAAATACCTTACAGCTTTTATGGTACCAATATCAAATCTGGACTTAGTAAAGTTATTAGTTTCCTTTATACATCCATAATTTTTTATTTCTCACTGTGTAGGTTGAAGTTCATTGCTCCCAATAGTTGACATTATTCTGATTTGACATAAAAAAATTGAAGTTTGTTAACTCATTGGAGCCAACAATTTTGATGGATGAAAGCACTGAAAGATATTGAAATTAGTGTTTGGTCCACACAAGAGTGAAAAGAGGACAAAAAGATCTACAATCCTAATGGAAAAGATAAAGTTTCCCCAAAATTTCTGTTACTCAGAGAATGGATGTGTTTTCATGCTAGAGACCTGACACTAACTCAGGATAGGAAAAGAGATTTCAGATATCGGGTCTGCTTGCTTTTCTTCCAGACCACATAAAAACCAGGGAAAAACCCCTCCTGAATCCACATCCCAGGCTACTAAATTTTACATGTGGGGGAGGCAAAACCCAAAAAAATATTTTTTTAAAAATTATTATTTCATTACAATTTCATTACACTGAAGTTTCTCTTTGGAATGTGATTTCGTCCATTTTTGGAATGTGAGGTCTTTTTTTTTTTAATTTTATTTTACTTTGTTCAGATCATCAGTAATTTATATTTTTTTGCTTTGTGGTAGAGTCATAAAGACTTTGTAAATGTATCAATTCTGTAATTTAATATTTTGCAATAGCTTTTTTTTCTGATCTCCATTTGATGGCCAGACACTAGGGTGGACATCCCTATTTAACCCAAATCAGCTGTTCCTAGTGTCTTCATGCCCTGTGCGTCACTACGACACTGACTTGAAGACTTTCTGCTTTGCATCCATCAACTGCAAATAAGTCAAAAAAGTCAATTTTCTTTGAATTTTGCTGCATTTGTATAATGTAATAGTTGTGTTATTCTGCTCTAGGTGAACCTGCTTCAGCAGGTAATTGTGGCAGTTTAACCCTGGCTGGAAGCCAGCTGCCCACTAAAGTCTCTCTCTGTCACTCCCCTTCTCAGTTGGACAGGGGAGAAAATAGGTATTAAGAGGCTTAGGAGTTAAGGACAGGGAGAGATTATTCCGCAGTCAGCATCACGGGCAGAGCAGACTCAACACGGAATAAAGGAAAGAAAATGTCTCACTGAGTTACAAGTGTCCCCCCCAACAAATCTCTCTCTCTCTCTCTCTCTCTCTCTCTCTCTCTCTTTCTTGAGGCTTGCTCCAACATGGGCCAAAGCATCTTCCATATATCTCCACCTGCTCCATCATGGGTGTTTCCACAGTCTGCAGGTGGGCTCTCTGCTCCCCATCATCGTCCCGGGACTGTGATGGGACACCTACTCCACCATGGTCTTCTTCCATGGGCTGCAGGGGCATCTTTCTCTCTGGCACCGGGAGCGCCTCGTCCCCCCTCCTTCTTTACTGGCCTTGGTGTCTGCAAAGATTCTTAAATCTTCTCACTCCTTTCTCTGGTGGCAAAAAGCAGCTGCTTGCATTTTTTTTCCTCTTAAATGTGATTCCCAGAGGCGCTGTGACCATTGCTGATAGGCCTGGCCTTGGTCAGTGACGACACTGGCCTTGAGCTGGCTGGTGTTTGCTCTGTGGGGCCTGCAGAGAGCTTCTAGTTGCTTCTTGCAGAAGCCATCTCTGCAGCCCCCCATACTTCATCAGAATCTTGCCATGTAAAACTAGAACACTGATTTGCACCAGATGACCTCCAGAGGTTCCTTCCAACCCCAATTGTTCTGTGATTCTTTTTCAACACAATTCTTTGCTTACGTATGGTAAGGGACATAGAGTGAAATTCAACTGATTTATTTCTTGTTTGTCATCTGAATTCCTTTTGAATTTAATTGTTCTGAATTTCACTATTTCCATGTAACATTTTTTTTTCTCTGTTTTTACTCTATGGACTCCATAACATCCTTCTACGATGTCCTAATATTGTGTGTTGCCTTGGCTATGATATGAAAGCTGTATGTCCTATACTTGGGAGACTTCTAATCAAATGTATCATATAACCTCTCTTTAAATATTTTCTATTTATACTGTCTCCAAAGCCTTCTGCACTTCTTATTATAAACTTAAGAATGAAAAAGAAATGCAGTTAACAGCTGTATCTGAAGCATCACATCATTACTGGAAAGATTATGGGTTACCGTCTAGGCTTTCCAAAGCCATCTGTTTATGCTGTCCTTGTACAAAGACTCTTCTGTTGCTTATTCATATTAATAATACTATTTTTTTCTCTTTTAATTCTAAGTGATTTCTTCACTTAGTTTTTATAATTCCTATATATGGAGTGCTTGAAATTTTAATAAACTATGCTGTCCCTTTTAAATTAAAAGACATTATGCTGCATTTGCAAAATAATTCTGCCAATTATTTAACAAGTTAAAAATAGTATAGTATGTTTTTACTACTAAATCTTTCCTTAATCCAGACTTTGAAAAATTTGTTAAGAAATGTATATACTGGAAGTCAAGGTTCAGACCCTGTCAAGATTCACATCTGTGTTAAATCCATGCTTGATGACTACAGTTATATAAAGTAGTAATTTCAATTGCAAGGGGAAAAAAAACAACCAAAAGCACTTCTGGCAAACTCTTATTCTAGTCCCTTCTCTAACTAATAAAAAATGCAGCTTTTTAAAATGAGAGAACAGATCCAAAAATGTAGCTTTTACAAAAATAAAATAAAATAAAAATATATAAATATATCTGCAAAATGTTTTGAAGTAAGTTTAATTCTTCAAATAGAGCAGATTTCACAGAATTTCACAGAATTGTAGGTGTTGGAAGGGACCTCAAGAGATCATTGACTCCAACCCTTGGCAAGGCAGGTTCCTTAGG
This sequence comes from Porphyrio hochstetteri, assembly GCA_020800305.1. Taxonomy (NCBI): domain Eukaryota; kingdom Metazoa; phylum Chordata; class Aves; order Gruiformes; family Rallidae; genus Porphyrio; species Porphyrio hochstetteri. Next base: position 29,868,828 of record CM036938.1, read on the forward strand.
ACAGATCTCAGTGTTTGCCCTTTCATAAGATTTTACATTTCTATCTGTATCTGTAGGATAAATTTTAGAGTAAAAATGAGTCAGTGATGAATATACATAGTTTTTGTCCAGTCTTTATAAAAAGTGAACTCTTCCCATCCTAGAATTTGATTTGCTATAAAATGTAGGTGGTCATTTTAAGTTATTCTGTTGTTTCATATGCTGTTGGTTATGGTAAAATAAGCCAGGTCTGATATTGGATATCAAAGTATTAAGTCTGTGAAGCTGTACAGAGAATTAGCAGCCATGAAAAGCATTCTGAACACAGATCTCTTGAAATGACAAAAGTCAGTGATAATAAACTGGGTTGCTAGGAGACCAGAGCCACAGAAAATGTGTCTCAGTTTGAAATAAGAATGCTGATTAAAAAACATTCTCAACAGATAATAAATAAAGGTGTCAGAGATATCAACTTTGCCAAAGACCAGACAGAAAGTTTAGTTTGTAAGCCAGAGCAATATAACCAAATTTTTAATAGCAGGCAATTTGACAGAAGAATTTCAGGATGAGGATGGAAGCTAGTAAAACTTTAGACCTTGCTTAGATCAGGAGTTGTAGTACATGACATTGCAGTTGCAGGAATTTAGAAATTAAAGTGTTGTGAATGAATTGCTATAAGTCCTGTTATGTGGTTTAAAGAAGACAGACAAGGCTTGAAGAACAGATATGATCCCAAACAGTAAAAACAATTCTATGAAAGTTAAAAATTTATAAAAGTGATTCTATTTTTTTAACATTGAAGGGAATTATGTGTTTTTTCACCTAATGGTTTGGCTAGCTATATGTATGGATATATCACAAGGTGTGGAGAGATTCTACAAAAAAGGATAGGGAAACTCAGAATTACAATTTCCAGAGAAAAAAATTGCTGTTGAAGAAATGTCACCCTGAGAAAGAGAAGAAAAATATATGCATTTAGTCACCTCAAATGCAGGTATCTGAATCTGGAAAAGGCTTACATGGATGGACTAAATACATGGTTCTGTTTTCTGACTGGTTGCTGGTTAAATAGAGGTTTTGTTGGTTTAAAAGAATTTTTTTTTCTGGTTAACTTTGAAATCTGCATGATTTCCACATTCTGAAGAGTATTTTTTTCTGCCAAGTTGTGCTCTGGTTTTCTGTATTTATCCTCATATGCGGTATTAAAGCATAACTCTAGGAATTTGGAGAGCTTGGTTTTTTTGGAAGGAGTACCTTTTGAAACATGATTTCTTATGTAAGAGTATTTTTTATTTATTTTTCATTAATTTTAGCATAAAATGGAAATAGAGACATATATTTTTACAGTATAACACTGGAGAGTCTGTCAACTTAAAATTTTTTGACTTAGTACTGTGAATCCCAGAGTTAGTCTAGATAGGAAGGATGCGTGGCTATTTATAATATTAACATTTGTCAGAATATTTCTGTCTTCATCATTAATGTTATTAAGTCCCAATCTACCACTAAATACTTCAGATACTATTGTTTCTTTGTCTTTTTTGGCATATTCTTGTCATTTTTATATGCTAAGATGATTCCAGGAGTGTATTGTAAATCTTCAGAGTACTTGAGATAATCACAATGGAACCAGAGAACTGAGTATATAAGTCTTTATTTTCCTATTGAATCCCCTTGTCAGTAAGTTTCTTTTTTCCTTTGGACTGGTTTCAGAATTAGGAGGAATTAAACAAATTTTCTTCATCCAGCGATTTTCTGACAAAATCATAAATATTTCACCAATTATTTTTTTGTCTTACTATGGAGAAAAGTAACTTATAAATTCTGTGAAGGATATAAAAGTTTTAAATTTCATTTAAAACTTCCTTAATCAAAGCTTTTCATTTTTCATACAGATTTTTTCAGATTTAAAATACTATTTTAAAGCTTGATTATAGCTTGAGTTTGCAAACTTGCATAATAACTGAAGACTTATTTGATCTCTTTCTTACTACACTTTAGGAAGATCACCAATTTCCCATATTCAGGAAGGAAATGTTAACATAAATACCTCTGATAAAAACATTGAGAGGTCATTGATGTTATTTAGACATCTGAAGTATTTTTTCCTGTAGGAGAAAATGTGGGGGAAGGCACCTTTGGAGTCAGAAGAAACCAGTTGGCTGATTGCGAGGCCAAACTGAGATGCGATAAAATTCAGAGAAATTTTGTTAGTGTAGCCAGAAATAAGGTTTGAGTTAGAACTCTGCAAGAACCAAAAGTTTCTCCAGGAACCAATGAAAAAAGAGAGAAAGACGGAGCCTGTGGTAGGGAAGAATCAGAGTGATGCTTGTGTAAGGGAAGCCCATCCAGGCTCAAATACATTTCAGGTTTACTATCTACTGCTGCTTATATTGCCATTGTAGAAAAGCAAAGGGGGACAGGAAGCAGTGACAGACTTAAGGAGAACCTCAAATGTCAGAAAATATCTTCCCTTGAATTTTTCAATAAATATCTACAATTTTACAGGTTAGAAACCTAAGGGACAGCAATGTATATCTGTACTGTCAGACTAACCTAGCATTTTCCAGTGGTAAAATACAAGCAAATAATGTATTTATAAGTAAAGTGCAACTAAAGAAACAGGATTACTATCCTTCGTAGTTTGTACTCTGCTTCATCACTCATGCCTACATAATAATTGTATTTGTACTATAATCTTCATTTGCACTCTGAAATGTCTATGTAAATAACATAAGGATGTACACTGGAGAATTAGACAGGAGACACACTTCTGTATGCCAGGAGAAAATGAGGTAGGGTCTGTGTTTGTCCTTGGCTGTTGAGAAGTAATCAGCTCCAAGCTGGTTTTCAAAGAAGTTCACTTTCTTGCAAGGATGAGCTTAACCCTTAGGATAAGGGTACTTTATGCATAAGGGGTGGAGTTGTCATCTAAGATTTTATAAAATAGGGAGAGAAAATAAGCACCTCAAGGTGAGAATATGGACTTTGAATTAACAATAAGTTTTGGGGTTACATAGCAAGGTTTTGGTACTGTGGGATATGCACGCATGGCTTTCCTGAGAAGACACCAGGAGCTTCTCTCATTTCAGACAGAGGCAGTTGCAGCTGGCTCCAAGATGTAACTGCTGCTGCCCAAAACTGAGACAGTTCATGATGCTGGTGGTGCCTCTCTTACAAATATTTAAGAAATCTTAGAAAAATACTGCACAGCAGCTGTGAGACAGGAGTGAGAAAAAACATGTGAGAAACAGATCTGCAGACACCAAGGTCAGTGAAGAGGAAAGAGGAGGAGGTGCTCCAGGCACCAGAGCAGAATTTCCCCTGCAGCCTCTGAAGAAGACCATGGTGACACAGGTTTTGTCACTGCAGCCAAATGAGGACCATGTTGGCTCAGCTATCCACACTGCAGCCCATGAAGTGCCTACAGCATAGCAAGCTCCTGGCATGAACTGTGGCTTATGGGGGAACCATGCTGAAGCAGTCTATTACTGAAGAACTGTATCACATAGGTGGGACCTATACTAAAGCATTTATTGAAGAATGGTAGGGACCCCTTGGTGGAGCAGGGGAAGACTGTGAGGAGGAAGAATGGTAGAGAGGAAATGTTGTGGGCTGACCACAACACCCATTCCCCTGAGCCTCTCAGGATGTGGAAGCGGTAGAAGAGTCAGGAGTGAAGCTCAGCCAGGAGTAGAAGGGGAGTTGGGAGAAAAATGGGTTTAGTTTCGTTTATATTTCTCACTACCATAATCTGTTAATTTTCAACAAATTAAATGAATCTTCCCAAATTTGGGTCTGTTTTGGTAAATGGTGAGTGATCTCTTTGTCCTTATCTTGACTTTGAGCTTTTCACCCTATTTTCTCCTCCTGTCTTGCTGAGAAGGAGTAGTAAGGGAGGAGGCTGGTTCACAGCTAGCCAATGTCAACTCACCAAATAATACTCCTGCAACTCAGGAGGAGAGTGGAGAGTAGGTTTGATAGTCTTGTAGGATATTCTACATGGGAGCTGTCCTATGGATTTATCTCCAGGGAAAGGTTCAAATGACAAACCCTTTAAGAACAGCAACCACTTTATAAAACAGCCACAAAAACATCTCTGTGCAGTACTTACAATGCAGTTACAAAGTATATTTACTTAGTCTCAGTTGCAGCATTTGAAGTCCAAATAACAAGGTTACGCTTTTATTATAAACACTTAATCCTACAGGCAGCCATGAATAAACATTATTTCAATGTCATGTAAAGTGATAATCTAGGACAAGAATGTTTAGTAATAACGTACCTCTTAAAAAAAGTAAACCAAAAAATAATAAATCATGAGCAGGCTTAGCATCCCTTTGCATGGATAGAAAAATAGAAAAAAATTTAAACCATTTCTTTAAAACTTTATATTTACAAGAAATTGTGAACAGCATCAAAGAAAACTTCAAATGGAATTTAAAAAAGAAAATGCTTCTCTATTTCAGAGAGAAATATTTCATAGCTATGATTAACTGACATTTTTGGGAAAATGTAGAGGGGTTTGTGACTTTACTCCTGGATATGTATGTCTGTACATCTCAAAAGTTTCTAGAGCTAATAGAGGTATATGAATTTTAGAATTTCAGCCTCTGGTTCTTTGAATATTTTAACTTATGTCAGGCAGGACAAACAGTTTAAAAGATTCCTCATGGATTAATGAACAATTTTGAAATATTTAATTTTAAACTTACACAGTATTTAATTAGAATTTCTCCATAATTAGGAGCTAAATAATCCATTTACCTAGACAGGACATCCTTCTGATAGGAACTGTTCCTGTTCTGTGTGTCTCTTTTCATCATGTGGAAGGAAAAGGGAACTCAAAATACAATTCCTACAGAAAACATAATGCAAAGAAAAATGAATTCATTAGCTCCCTTTGATGACTTATGAAATCAAAGTTTGTAATCCATGACAATTTTAGGGTTTAGATCTTTACCTGTTGAACTTTGAGAGAAATATAGACCCTAGAGATTTGGATTGGAAAGGATAAAATCACATAATGGTCAGGGTTGGAAGGGACCTCTGGAGATCATCTAATCAAAGACCCTTGCTGAAGCAGGATCACCTAGAGCAGGTTCAACAGTATTGTGTCAAGGTGTGTTTTGAGTATCTCCAAAAAAGACAACTTTACATACTCTCTGGGAAACTTGTTCCTATGCTTTGTCACCATCAAAGTAAAGAAGTTTTTTCTCATGTTCAGATGGAACTTCTTGTGTTCTAGTTTGTGCTTGTTGCCCCTGGGCATTAGTGAAAGGAGTCTGACCTCTTGATACCCACCCTTATAATAAGTACTGGTGCGTTGCTTAAAGATAATCTTGTTCCACTATCCCTGTCAGGATCAGGGACACCTTCCATGAGACCAGGTTGCCCAAAGACACATCCAACCTAGCTTTGAACACTGCCAGGGAGGGGGCACCCAGAACTGGGCAACCTGTTCCACTGCCTCACCGCCAACATTACAAAATATTTCTTCCTTATATCTAATCTAAATCTACCCTGGTTTAAAGCCATTACCTCTTGTCCTGTCACTGACAAACAGTCCTTCTCCATTGAAAAGAGGGATGAATCTAATGGGGACTTACTGTCTGGAGTTTTATGGGTGTCAACAAGATATTACACAACAATGATTCTAATAGAGACTTACTGTCTAGATTTTTGTAGATATTAGTAACGTATTTTGTATCAATGGTATTGTGGAATGTGTCTACCAGCACATTGTAAGGTTTCTAGCAGAACTATCTTCAAGAAAACTCAAGGCCACAAGGAGCCCCAAAACCAGTCATGTGGCTCTGCTAAACAAGAAGAGGAAGATAAGGGCTATAGTTCATGGCAAAAACACAGCGATGAATATGAGTGCCTGAAGTAAATGACCACCAGGGTCTTTGAAGACCACCTAAAGACTGTAGTACATGTGCAGGAAAGAGTGGAAACCTATGATAATGAATTCTCAGAAAAGTAATGAATATGTTAATAATTTCTCAGAAAGGTCATGAATATGTGTGTATAACCTGCATATAAGCTGTGAAACTATGTCGTTTGGGTTACACTTTGGGAGGAGAAACCCCGTGTCTGTCCAGCAGTGCAATAAAGAATGCCTGTTTACTAGTCACCAAGACTATTGAGTTTTGATTTTGGCTTTTCACAGCATTACCATCTTTCCTGTAGGTCTCCTTCAGGTACTAGAAGGCTGCAATAAGGTCTCCTTGGAGTCTTTTCTTCTCTAGGATCAACAGCCCCAACTCTCTCAGCCTGTCTTTGCAAAGGGTAGCTCAGAAATTAGTCTCCAAAGAATAAAGAATTAACATTTAAACTTGAAAATATTTCCTTAGCATTCAAGCTCACTAAAAATCTGTACAATTATTAAAATGAATAAAAAATATAGCTGCTTTCTGCCATACATCCTACATATATATTATGAGATTGTGCATTCATCAGCTAAAATATTACCAGAGGAAATACTAACAACATTACAAGACCATTAGCTAAAAAGAGCAGCTTATTGAGATGACCAAGCAGTCAAGAACCTATACTAGGTGTGGTTGGTTTTGATTTCATTTTTTAATTTTGGCAAGCTTTTCCTCAAGAATGATAGTCAGAAAAAAACCCAAAACAAACCAACAACAAAAACCCTGATCTGAACTGAGCAAGCTAAACCATTTCTGTTCCTTCAGCTTGGCAGCACTTAACTGCAAATCATTCTGTTCATCTCTGTAAGCAAACAACTAAGAACAGGAAACCAAACAGAAGAGCATAACAGCATCAAGGAGAAGCAGCCAGTTCTGTACAGTTTCTTCACTGTTGGGTTTAGGAATAGTGGAAAAGAAGGTTTGGTTTTTTTTCTTTTGTTCTTTTAATTTGGGGATTTGTTATGGGATGTTTTTTCCCACCTCTACTTGAATATGGAAATGCTCTTGTAATGTTAACATGTTTTTCTAAAACTGGAATATTTAGCCTATGCATTAAAGGAAAAGTGGCAAACAGTACCTTAGTTAGCAAATCAAAATTTTGGAACTTAACTGGATTTAAAGATTCTTAACATTAATTATATTCCCAATCTCATGTCCCTCAGCAATTTTCGAGTGTTTTTCTTGGCTAACTAATGAACACATGCTAGATTCAAAGGGTTTTATTGAGCTTATTCATAATTGTCACTTGCATTGTAAACAAAAGATTACAAAATAATCCTTAGATCATCAAAAAATGATTTAAACTGAGAAATAAGATCAAAAAGATAATAAGAACTTCTGAGCCTTAAGAAATACTGATCTTATAACAGTTTGAAAGATTTCCATAAACAGAGCCATGGAATAAATTTGAAATGAAGTAATTATAGGACTGCTTGGTGGCTGGGTTTTATTTTAGAATTTTCTATGTTAGAAAGGATACAACAAATTATTAGAGTTCTAAGGATTTTATTCAATGATAGCGTCCCTTAAACCAAAGCAAGTAACTCCACATAACTACAGCAAAAGGACTCAAATCTCCAGAATTACACTGTTAATGAGAGCCTCCAGTTCTTTAAAGCTGCTCATCTAACACTCAAATACACATTTTCAATGCTACCATCCCTTTCTAATGTTGCTATCACATTATATACTTGACTGTTGAATTATAACGATTCAAAACAGGCAAAAAAGCACCATAAATAATGTCTTTACCCTAAGTAATAGATCAAGCAGGTAAATAACCTTTCACTAGTGTCTCTTAAACGGGAGGAAAATGTTTTATGTATTACAATAAAGATGATACAACTTTGCTAAGAAAATAAGCACATGGAAAAAAACCCAAAAAACAAAACCCCAGCCATTCTATCAATACTCTAAATAGTACTCAATGAATATTCGTAGCACCCACTCCAAGTTATTTTCATCTACTTACCATGAAAAAAAGTGTCAACATCCTAGTTGGGAAATAAATTAACTTAATGCTTTGTAAGGTGAATGGTTCAAATATTTTAGGACACATGACTCACGGAAACAAACTTCACAACTCATGAAGTATAAACCAGGTATGTTTATTGCAGCGCTGGGTGCAAGGGGGCTAGTGCCTCCTAACTTGCACACCATTTCAACAAGTAGTCGGATATCTATTACACAAAGTCATGAATATGCATAAGAATTCCGAGGATATTCCGAGGGTTATTCAAAGCAGTTCCGATAATTTAGTTATAGCCACAGGTTAGTTTGAACTCCTTTCTCCTTGAATGATTGCCTCACACCTCTGCTTATCTTTGGTGTGTGTCTCCTCTGTCTTTGTTATGTGTCTCCTTTTGTCTTTGGTGTGTACCAGCAGCTCCTGTTACCTTATTCCTGCCTCCTCCTGTTGCCTCTTCTATGTTATCATATACATTGCAGGTCAGCTCAAGTCTGCCTCCTTATTTTGGCTAGACTTTACTTCCAGGCCTTGACATTTGCTTATCTACACTAGAGTACACTAACAGTGTTTAACTATTGCTTCTCTGAATCACCTATATTTTGCATTATTTTGGAGAAAAAGAAATAATAATACTACCTGTGACCAAAATGAGTTTTCTGGGAGATCTTTAGGTTGTGGCTTAGTGAAGAAACTAGAGCTTTCCTTCTGCAACAAAAAATTCTCTGTGATATATATAATATTAGTAATACATACTTATATACATCATGTGCTAATGTATAAACAACATCATGTTTAATGCCTTGTGTAAAATTCAATTATGTGGTTGTGTACAATATGTCAAGAAGTTCTACTTGTATACAAATAATTAAAACCCTAGCCAATCTACTGTTTGCAGCATGTTCCACTTTATATCTTTTCATGTTTTACTCAGCATATGTCATAGTCTGTGTTTTGCTTGCAGAATATAAATTTCAACGGATATTCTGACTCTTCTTGTAACTTTTCACTGAAAGACAAAAATAAATAGAAGAGACTTCTTCTAAACTTGTATGAGAAAAACTCAGTTAGAGAAAACAGGATCTCCTATCTCCTTTACTTTAACTTGTCACTGTAATTGAAAAAATGCTTCGTTTTCTTGTATTAAATTTACATAGTTTGGGATAACACTAGTAGAATAAGAGTAGATTTCATCATTTGTTTGAATATATGTGTATGTGAATGAGAAAAGTTGAAAATAAGACTGACCAGAAGAATTTTAAAACCTTCAAGGCAGCCTAATAAAAAGAAATTAAGAGAAATATTGAGTAATGGAAGTTTTATGCTGTGAACCTTCAAGAACCAATGTATCCAGACCGAATACTGAAAAAAAATAAAACAATGATGCTCTAAAACAGAAATAGACACTATCTTTAGTTATCTCAAAGTCGCTCCAGAGACTCAATAGCAGTGACAGACACACTGTCACTAGGAGGAATAGGAAATAATTTTCATACTATCAGTAACCTTATTATTAAAAATTTACACTTTTAACATTGGACATGGACTAAAACTGAACTAAATGAAAAAAAAAAAAGCATAATATTTGGGATTAGTGGGAAAAAAATGTATATTTTACCTAGATCTGAATTAATAATGACTTTGCTTTCTACTGGTTCTGTGAAGCAAAATCAAGACGAGCTCTAGGAAGAAATTCTTCAGAGACTGAAACCGATTTGAATTTTAACAATTTTATAATCAGGGAAAAAATATTCTAATTCCTTATTAAATTGGGAATAAGGAGCACAGAAATAATTTCAGAAAGGGAAACAAAGATTTATAGTTTAATCTAGTTTTCTAAGATGGGTTACACAAAACTCTACTTTTCTTCAGTTTCATAATTCTGCAGGAGAAGAAGACATTATTCATGCAAAATTTTAAGACCAAATTTCTTTATCAGGATGATATGTGCAGGTTGAATGGATGTGAAGTAACAGGGATCACAAAAAATTGGACAGAAATCATCAGCTTCAAGGGGCTGAAAAGACTTTTCATGTTTTTGTTTGGTTTTCTTTCACTACCCTTAAATGTTTGGTTTCAGACCTGCTTAGGGTTTTTTCTTTCTTTTTTCCAATTGTCACACTGCCAGCATTACTGGGGTTCTGTCATTTGCTTCTTGTGACACTGCAGCTTCATTTGCTTCTTGTGACACTGCAGCTTCATTTGCTTCCTTTGTCCTTCCATGCTTTGTTTTTGCTTTTTCTTTCCAGATGTGTTTTCTTATATATGACTTACCCAAAGGAGCAAATTTCCCTTTTTCCAAGATTTCAAACAAAGTCTTGTAGAATATTCAGCCAAAGGAACGAAACATAGAATAAGTAATGAAAAATTATTAATTTGTGACTCTTAGGGCAGCACAAGTTTGAGGTGAAATACGAGCTAAGATCCTCAGAAATGTGGTTGTTTCCATGTATGTTTTCATACTGTGGAATGCTTGGAACTATCATTATTGACAGTCTAAGAGGACCTTAGCTTCAAAGTTGGTCTCCTGCACTTATGCTTGCCTGTGATCTGATACATTTTGTTTTCCAGCCTTTTTATAACTTCCGTGTTTTCTTATAAATATTTCACTAATGTAGACAAAACCTGATTTTCTAGCTTTTTTTTTGAGAAACAATGGATTCAGATACAATTCCCTTCAGTGAGTACGATAAGAGAAACTGTACTTGAGAAAACCAGCCAATATTCTGTTGTATTGCTGTTTGGTTTTATTAATTATTATTATTATTTCTTAAATTCAATTTGTAATATAAATTTACTGCAATGTGTTTACATCAAGCCTGCATACCTCACCCCATCCTTTCTACCAGATATTAGTGTTCAGAAGTCAGCATCTTTCTGAGAAGAACATACTGTTTAGCATAGTGTTATAAGGTTGAAAAATGCTAGCACAGCATGTGAGTCTCATTCTTCTAAACTCAGGCTAAAATATGTTAATAATTTCAAATGTTATTCCACTACTATGGAAATATATTTTACAGTTATATGAGATAATTAAAATATGCTCATACAGAAAAAAAAAGCAGGTTAGGAACTGTCTAGAATTTTATGCCTAATTCCACATTTTGATCGAATATTAATAAAAAGAAGAGAGATCCATTAGTAATTTTTCTATGAACATACATGTTTGCTAACATATTAGCAGAAGAAAGTCCGTCTGTGAGACATGAAGGAATTAGTTGTGTTCTTCAGTTTACAAATGTAATGTAGAGAGGAAATATGGTTCTTGCTTTCCAGAACTCAAAACACAGGACTTTTGTAACACTTATTCAGGTACAAAAAACTAGGAGAGGCAAGCTTGTAAGTAATTGATTTACATTTCTAAATCATTATGTGATGCAGAGTAGCCACAGAACAGTGCACCATTTCCAATGTACTGTACTGCTCCTCTGATAAAAATATTGTTACATCTATTTGAAAGGAACATACCTTTCTTTGGTTGTTGGTTTGATTTGTTGTGCTTTTTTTATTGTTTGTTTGTTTGTTTATTTCTTTTGCTTTAATAGGGCTTCCCTGTATAACTTTTCCTGACCTGATTACATTGTGGTCTGTGTCCTCTTATTTATGATGTCACTTAAGGAATGGTATTAAGATCTCATATGGGTTTCTTTTTCCCTCCCTCTTACTTTGGGGATTATTTTAATGCCTGAGTTAAGTATTTGGCATTAGACATTGTTAATGAGGATCCGTGGTAAATCTGCAACCTACAGATCATTGTTCTACAAAAGACAGAAAGAAGATCAGAACTAAAGCTCCAGTAAAATGTGTAGTAACGAGATCGCAATTTTTAATTTTTTTTTTCCTGTGGGAAGGTATGTAAATTCGTGAAAGGACAGACCATCATATGCTCAGGGAAAGATTTCACATATATATCAGAAGCACTGAGGCTCAGGTTTACCACAAGTAATTGAATTAGGCAGGAACTTTTCACCTGTACATTTTTGAAAAGTAATTGTTATGATGGTTTCTGACAAGAACAGACTGATCTTTCATATCAAAGCCACAAGGAGAGAACCCGCAGGACTCCCTAGATTGGTGGTTGGCTTAATTATTTGAGATATTGAAAAACTAGTCACTGCAGTGGCTCAGTCAGAGTCTTGAATGTGGCTCTCCCATGCCCTAAGGAAGACTTTCTGCCCTGAAGGAGGCTCATTCATCCTACTGCTTTCCTTATCCCCTTGCTTCTCATCTTGCAAAGAGTTTTCTGGTTTAGTTTTTCTAACCTGTTTAAAAAAACCGAAAACAAAACAAAGCATTAAAATCTCAACGCATCACACACATTAAAAAAGTAGAATTTCTGACTAGTCCTAATTAAGAGTTTCATTGAAATGCACCTACAGTGTATTTTACTTCTGCTTTGTTAATGTAGTTTGTAATGTGATTTGATAAAAACAGTTTCCTCTGCTATTCACCTCTTTCAATGCAGTACTTGATTCAGTGATTCTTATCAGGTACTATAGGCACATCAACCAACGGGGGTCACATTTACATGCTCTACTGGAAAAGAACTTTTAGTTGTTAAGTGCTCTAATAGTTCAGAACCTGCTGTGAAACATATGTGAAGAGACATTAGCCACCTACATGTGTTAGGAATGTAAGGAAGACTGAAATACTGTTGTACAAACTGGCAAAATAATTGAAACTTAATGAGGAGCTTCTCGAGGCAGAAAATGACCTCTTGTTGCAATGTCACTGAATTTCCACTCTTCATCAGGTGGCTCAAAAAATGAATCAGTAAGAGCACAAGGAGCAACCCAATCCTACTGAGCACTATTTTTTACTGAGTGTTGATTACCTCTAGGTGTGGGTTATTACACTGTTTCAGTGTAAGATATTCAAAGCAGCTTTCACTTAGCTGACTTGGAATTCTTGATTTTCAAGCAAAGCAGAGGGGGAAAATTCTATTGTTGTGTAGCCAAAATTGCCTTTCTATGGGAGGTGAGCCAAGTTAAAAAAATCCTGCAGCATTGTAAGAGAAACTGGTGAACTCAAGCTCATTCGGAGAGGCAACTGTGTATTGTATGTAGCCTCTGGTGCTTGCACTAAAGGAATTATCTTGACCTTTGATTGACAGCAAAACATAACTAGGTTGAAACATATATTGTATTGGCTAAAATGATGTTAACAAAAATAGTTATTGGAGCTCACTGTGCCATTTTTTGTCTGCATGATTTTTCTCAAAGTCTTATGCTGTAATTCACACATGACCACACTTCTTCTTAAGAAGTATTGCTCATTTAAATCTATATCATATTAAAAAGTAGGTATAGACAGAACTTATGGATCCTATTACTGATTCATTTAAAATGTAAGATGAACGGTACATTAAAGTAAGCATAACCTTGAAGCTGTCAATTCACTTAGTTTTACTGTATATTGTAATGCATTTTAGATGAGGAAAATACAATTAATCATGCATTACGTATGTACTAGGCAATTATTAGCTCTGCTAAACTTTGCGCAAGGAAGGTGGAATTTTCATTAAGTGTTAATGCATTTCTAAGCTCAATTTTCATTGAAGTCTCACCAGTTCAGTTATATTTTTACAAAATCCTTTTAGTAAAATTTTATTTCTTGGTTAGTATAGAGTGTTTCCTTTCTGCCAGCGCAGAGTAAAAGTTGATGTAAACATCAGAGGTTCAATATCAGGCTTAACATAAGAGAGAGCACTTTAGGCAAATAGCAATGTCTCCTTCTGTCACATAACATCTGCTGAAACAGACCAAATCTAACTCTTAGAGAATGCAATGCTGTCAAGCTCTCAGCAAAGCATCCAAGGGAAAAATGTGGTGTTGTACTTATGGAATAGGGAGAGGGAAAAAAAATATTTCAAGAAACTGGTATGTATTTTTAGATGTTATGGAATTTATCTTAATAACTGGGTCACAATTGTGGTGTTCAGTCATTTCGCTGACTTTCCTTATCTCATATTGAGTGTGGGGAGAAAGAGAATAGAAAGAATGAAAGTTGAGGAATATGTTCCATTTCCTTTCTGAATCTGACTGATCTAGTTCTCTTCCCATGACATGAAGAAGGATATTGTCCATCATATGGAAGCATATTATTACTGCATATAAGATGGAAGAGCTTTTTCACTCATAGAATCTGCATAACCTTTGGAGATCTTAATTTGATTACATAGTCAATCTAAAAATATATTTTAAGAACTCCAGTAAAGAGAAATCTTAAGTAACCCTTTCAAATTTTTTTGCTTCACCATCTGGAATCAGCAGAGTCAGACATAGTTTTGGTGAACAATTTTAATTTGCCAAGTTTTAAATTTTGTACTTTGTTTGTCTTTAAATACATGATGGGTTAAAGATCAAAAAGCCATTGTTACTCCAGAGTGGTGAATTACTCTTCTGTCTGCTCTTCATTAGTAACAAGCAGGGAAATAATTATTGCTTATTTGCACACTTATGTAAATTGGTATATGGAAAGTTTTTACTGAGGGTTGCCATATTACAATAGCAGGGGAAGAAGAGTTGTACCACCTTCTAGAGTAAAAAGATTTGTTAAGATATCAGATAAGAACAGAAAAACTGTCTGTACATAATCCAAGATGACAGGACTGAAATTGTCCCCTGAAATAAACTAATGATCAATAATCTTGGAGAAGAAAATGAGGCTGGGGAGATTAGAATCTAAATGAAACCTGGTATAAATCCCAAATAAATCTGTGAGCATAAAGAATGGCGTTCTTCCTCAGCCAGATGCTCTCTTTAGTGATAACAGAGCTGGTATTGAAGAGGTACAAAAGAACTTACTCAGCTAAGTGTTTACAGCTTTGCATCTGGATAAAGATGGCAAAGAGAGCATTTTTATGGATTTGATATTGGGGTAAACAGAGGAAATTATTTTCTCATCTTTTATGTAACATCTGTATTTAAAAATTGTTATACTTTTTATGGTGGGGTTCTGGTGGAGAATGGGGAACTGCAGGGGTGGCTTCTGCAAGAAGGAACTAGAAGTATTCTGCAGGCCCGACAGAGCAAACACCAGCTGGTTTAGAGACGAAGTTGTTACTGACGAAAACTGAGCCCATGAGTGATGGTCACAGTGCTTCTGGGAATCACATTTAGGTGTAAATAACCCCCAAATGCTAGCAGCAACTTTATGCCACCAGAGAAGGGATTGAGAAGATACAAGAAACTCTGCAGACACCAAAATCAGTGAAGGAGGGGAAGAGGAGGTACTCCAGGTGTCAGAGAGAAATATTCCCCTGAAGCCTGTAGAGAAGAGCAAGATGGAGCAGGTTGTCCCATCGCAGTCCATGGAACATGATGGGGAGCGGAGACCCCACCTGCAGCCTGTGGAGATACCCCATGCTGGACCTGCAGCCCATGGAGAGAGACAGACAGACCCACACTGAAGCTGGTTTGCTAGGGAGGTCTTGTGACTCCATGGGGGACCAGGTTGCAGCAGCTTGGGCCTGAGAGACTGAGAGACTTTCTATGGTTCTATGACTGCACCCCATAGCAGTGACCCATGCAGGGGCAGCTGGTGAAGAGCTGAAGCCCTGTGGCAAAGGACTCACGTTAGAGAAGTCTGTGGAGTACTGTCTCCCATGGGTGGGACCCCATGCTCATGATGAACTGACATGCATGTGTGTGCATCTGTGTTTGATGCTTGTTCTTTTCTTTTTAGTCCATATTGAGTCTGTTTGCAGTCAGACTGTTCCCTGTCCTAGGCCTCTCGATATTTATTTTCTTCCCTGTCCTGTTGGAAAGGAAGTGACAGAGTGATTTTCCTGGGCATCTGGCCTCCAGCCAGGGTCAAATCACAACAAAGATATTTGTTACAGGATGTAGTAAGTAATTTTAATTTGCTTTTACCTTTACCTGGCATCCTACAAGCAATTACAAAGTAGTTGTTTAACATCAAAGCATTATATCTCTTTTGGAAGTCCTGGAACTGAAAGCCAGAATATAGGGGCACTCTGGGACTACTTGAGACTACTCAGAGCTCCTAAGTATTGTGTCAGGATAGGTTAAGGCCTGCAGAATACAGCCATAGCTGCTTTCAACGATTTGGAACACAGACTTCATTTCGGAAGAGCTTCTGCTAACTGCTGCTAGCCACTCTGACATTGTCTCTGACAGCAAACAGTAAGGACCATTTTGGACACTTGAGATTTCCTGGGGAGATTGTGAAACACAGCTTTAGTTTGAGAGCTGGCGAACTCTTGATTCCCTTGTACATGAGAACTATTTTTGCAGGGGAAACAGGAATAAACAATGGACTACATCTGTGAATAGCAGTTTAGATTTTGACAGAATGATACTTCCTTTGGCAGGCATTAAGTATTCAGGGTTCAGATAATATATGAGCATTTCATACTAAAGAATAATGAAATATATAGTATAACAAAATAGCAATAATAATAATAATAATAGTAATAGTAATAATAATAATAATATACACCATGTTAGTGTTCAAAATGCATGTTTTATGAAGCCATAGGCTATAATCAGCCATTTGGTCCTAGGCTGGTTGCCCTTCATCTTTTCATTTATTTTTATCGAGAAACACAAGAACTCCTTCTGAATTTTTTATTAAAGTAGGGGTGGAAATACATAAACACTAAACAATAGAAACTCTTGCTATTTATGGACTATAGTCCCAGTGGACTTAAGGATTGGACATTCCTACTTGGTTTTGTTTTGCTTCCATGAAACTGCAGAGAAAACAAGTGCTGTTAGAAAAAAATTAAATCCTGAAGATTTCATTTCACTGTAGAAAATCCATATATATTAAAGGCAAAAAGATCACATTTGTTGCTTTGTGAGGACATAGAGGGGTGGGGTGCAAATACCACCAAAAAATGTCCTCAAGCCACGGCTTGATTGCTGACGTTGCTAAATGTTTAGAATATTGTCTATAATGACTATTATACTGAAGAGCTTCTTTCATAACTGTACTGACAGTTTTAATTCATTCAGGTGGGCAATGCACTTTTCCTTCAAAATTACTTTGCCATTGAAATCAGCTGTAAAACACTAAACTAAAAGAGTGGCACATCTCCCTTTTAGAATATTACAGAAGGAATATTAATAAGAATTAAGATCTATTCCTCTTTTCCAACATTTGTCTCAGTTAATGATTTTTGCTTTTCTAAGGCGGAAAGTGAAGTCTGACAGTTTTAAGTCTGAGCAGACCTCAGACACATGTTAAAGATGGCTTTTATTACTTTCCTGCTAATCCTCTTCCATAAGCCATTGCCAATGTTTATTTTCCACTTTTCATTTCAGCCTTCATCTCCAATGCATTTAACTTATGTAGGCTTCTAGACAGACAGGAGTTGGAGAAAGAAAGGTTTTCTGTAGAAGTATCATTATATTCTTAAGTAACGTCACTGAGCTGTAAGGAAAAAGAATATCCTTTCATGTTGGTTGTCTAAGTTTTCTATGCTCTTGGCATATAGAAAGTCTTTCAGAGTTCAAAATATTACTAAAATTTGCTAAGAGAACTAAATGTCTGCTTTGTATATAGATGTGTATATACATACACATATTTGAATATATATGAAAATCACATTTAGGAAGTAAAGGATCTTTGTTTTTCTGCAGGTCACATGCTGCTCATTTTAGTTCGTATTTATTTTGTAGCAGACACAGAGTGAATTCACAGGAGAAAATGGACTGATGTTCCTGTGCTGTGCAGAATCCTGTTCAGAGTGCCAGAGGGCCAGACATGAGCTCTTACTCTGTGTCAACCTGAAAACCAGTCACATATCCCTTCTTAAAACTGTTCTTTTCTCTTCCCTCCCATTCTCTTCTGTCCTGAGAGACAGCTAGTTCTCTGCAAAAGGCAGGGAAATTCACCTCGTAAGATTTGGTAGTAACTATTCAACCCATGGGGCTGAATAAAAGGGGTAAATAATGGAAAACAGGATACATGACATAAAAAAAAAAGGTGAGAAATGTATCTAAGTCAGCTACCAAAATGCATTTCAAGCAGTCCTTGAAAGTGTGATTAACTGTCCTTGTTTACAGCTAGGATAAAGTTAATTTTCACAAGAATCAGGGAGGCGACACAGCCAAGACCCAAACTAGCCAGAGTTATTCCATATCACATGACTTCATGCTTAGCATATAAATGGGGATAACCTCCTGAGCAGCAGCTCCAAGAAGGACTGAGTATGTGGTTCTGTGCATTTGTTGGTCTGTGGGGTAAGCAAATTGCACTGTGTATCACTCATTTTTTAGTATTCTGAGTCCTGTTGTTATTTCCCTCTCCCTTTGCTGTCCCAGAAAACTGTCTTTATCAAGGCAATCCATGAGGTTTGCCTTTGTCTCCCTGTTCTTCTTCCCATCCCGCTGGGGAATATAAAGGTGAGCAAGAAGCCATGTGGTGCTCAGCTGCCAGATTGGGCTAAACCACAACAGTCCTCTTCGTGCCCAATGTGGGCCCTGAAGGGTTGAGACAATGACAGATCTGACCAGAGCATGTCGAAACAAAGTTGTTAGAAGTATTTATAACAGTTATTGGTCACAAAGGTGGTGTGTTCAGTCACATGGCTGTGGTACATAAACTCTTACTTGCTGTATGTGTTTCCTGTGTTGCTGTTTATCACCTCTGGGAGAGTGGCACAGTTTCTCATATTGTTGTACTGTGTAAAATTAACTTATGACCATCACTGGTGTCCTGGTTTCAGCTAGGATGGAGTTAATTTATTTTCTAATAGTGGATAGAATGCCATGTTTGGGAATTAGGATGAAAGCAGTGCTGATAGCACCCTGATGTTTCTAGTTGTTGCCAAGCAGCCAAGGACATTTTCAGTCATTCATATTTCCCTACTTACGAGAAAGGAGGGGAAGCAGCCAGAACAGGTGACCCGAACTGGCCAAAGGGGGTATCCCATGCCAATTACATCATGCTCAGCATAAAGGGGGGGCTGGTTGTAGGAGGAGCAGGCTGCTCCAGGATGCATGGTATTTGGGGGTGGTCTGGTTTTTCAGGATGGCTCTGGGCTGCACGGCCTGAGTTGTGTGGTTCGGTGAGAAACTGCAGTGTGTATCACCAGTTTCATATATATTTTTGCTCTAACATCCTGTTATCATTGGTATATCTATCTTTCTGCTGTTCTACTAAACTATCCTTATCCCAACCCGCGGGGCTTTGGTTTCTTGATTTTGGGTTTTTTTTTCCTTTCCCTTTCCCCTCTGCTCCCCCCCCACTTTCCCCCCCTCCTTCCTTTTAAAAGAACAAGTGACTGTGTGGTTCTTGGCTCTCAGCTGGGGCAAAACCACGACAACTGGTCATGAATTTAAGCTGCTATTTGTATATGACATTGCTGTCATGCCTGTTACTCAGATGACATCTCTCAGAATTTATTAATATCATACCAAATCCATGGGGAAGAATGGGGGGAGACTTTCTCCCACTCTTTTACCTATTATTTTTCCTTCAGGCTGATTACAGCAGCTTTTGATAATTTTGAATAACCTTGACACATTCAAGCCCACATGCTCCTAGTATTATGTCTTCTGAATGTATTTCAAGTCCTGGTAGAGTTATAAAAAATGTTTTAAGAACACCACACAGAGATCTTCCCTAAGATTAAATAATCATGTGTGACATGGCACATAGAACATGGGCGAGTATCTAGAGAACTTCTCACCCCAATGGCTTGGAACTTCACTCCCAAACAACAACAGGACTGTAATAAACTGGTAGACGATTTGAAAGGAAAATGTTGTGGAGGTTAGTGCAACTTAGTGCACTGTGCTGGGCCCTGGCTGCTATATACCAAACACTGCTCTGTAGTAGGCAACACCACCAAGGGGACTTGAAATAATAGACAGACAAGCAGTGTGGCTACTCAAATCCCAGTGACAAGCACTGCAGCTGAACTAAAAACCACCGTGCTTGTGTCAGTTGCCCATGTACACAAGAAGAATTATATAAAAAAATCAGTTTGCTTAGTAATGGGATGCCCATGAATCAGGACCATCAGAAGAAAAGGAGTAAGATGCAGAAACAGAAGTAATCACCAGATCCCTGTCCATGAGTGAGCTGCAAGATGTCAAAAAGTTTTCAGCTTTCATCCAGGTGAGCACATCATTACCTGGCTGCTTTGTTCCTGGGGTAACAGGGCTAGTAGCCTGGAATTAAAGAGCAGGGATGACAAGCTGCTGGGATCCCTGTGTAGAGAAGTGGACAATGACAAGGCCGTTGGGAAAAATACAGAAACCCTCAGCCACTGAAAATGACTTCTGTCAAGCGTGAGGGAAAGATGTCCCTTCAGTGAAGTCGTTACATGTTATCTAAGGAAGTGGACCACTATGAAGAGGGATATCCAGTACTTGAGCAAGCTGTGTGGGAGATGATTTGTTATGATCCAGAAAACATACAGTTGCCCACTGATCCTGATGAAGTCCAATGTACCTGACTGATGTGGTAGAAGTTTGTATGGTAGTAACGGACTGGAAAAGTGAAGAGCCACTGGTGGCTGACTGGCAATATGAAGAAAGACTTTCTTCCACCCTCATCTTAGCTGTGGAGAAACTGTCCTGGGACATTCAGCAACTTGAAGAGACTATATGTACCGGTATCACAGCTATTACGAGTAAGAATTCCTCTACTCAAGAGAGAAGATGCACACAACAAGACATCCTGTGTGTGACCATGGAGTGTCCTTTTTACAAGAAATGAGCAGCAAATATGATGAGCAGGATCAGAGGGGCCCTACCTCCAGCCGGATGGAGGAGAGCGGTAGCCAGTTCTCTTTGACTGGGTGGATCTGATGGCCTGGCACTTCAGACCCACAGGAGTATAAGACACTAGTTGACACCAGTGGACAGTGTACTTTAATGACATCAAGCCAGGAATGGGAAAAAACCATTTGTATTTCTGAAGTGACAGGGGGATCCCAACAGTTGAATGTACTGGAGTCTGAAATAAATCTAACTGGAAATGACAGGGAAAAGCACCCATTGTGATGGGCCCAGATACTCTGTGCATCCTGGACATAGACTTCCTTTGGAGAGAGTATTTCAATGACACAAAAGGATGCCAGGGGACTTTTTGAATAGCTACTTTGTAGATTGAGGAAACTGAACTATTGTCTACTTTTCCCAGTCTCTTGGAGGACCCTTATGTTGTGGGGTTGCTGCAGGCTGAAGAACAGGTGCCAATCACTACCAAAAAGTGCACCAGAAATCAATATTACACCAAATGAGACTTCCTAATTCCCCTCCATAAGATGATTCATTAACTGGAGGGTGAAGAAGTGATCAGCACAACCCTCTCACCCTTTAAGAGTCCCCTGTGTCCAGGGCAAAAGTCTAATATTAAGTGGAGACTGACAGTAGACCACTGTGGCCTGAATGAAGTCATGCCTCCATTGAATGATACCATGCTGGAACTTCAATATGAACTGGTGTCAAAGGTAGAGCAACTGGCAGCGCACAGGAGCTGCTTCTTCACTGACCTTGGTGTCTGCAAAGGTTCTCGCAGAGGTGCTACCACTGCCACTGATTGGCTAAGCCTTGGCTAGTGGCAGGTCCATCTTGGTGCTGGCTAGCATTGGCTCTATACAACATGGGGGAAGCTTCTAGCAGCTTCTTGCAGAAGCCACCCCTGCAGCCCCTCCACCACTACCAAAACCTTTCCACACAAAATCAAAATAGGTGGATCATATCCTAATTTTCATCTAGGATAGATTTAATTTTCACAAGAAGCAATAAGAGGACATAGCCAGGACAGGCAATGCAAAGTAGACAAAGGGTGTATTCCGTATCACATGAAACCATGCTCAACAAAAATGGGGCTAAACAGGGAGAGATGGGCACCAGAAAGGCTGTTTTCAGATTATGGGGTTAGAAATGTGCATCACCCATTTTATATATTATGTTATAGATACCATTGTTGCTATTATCCTCTTCCTTTGCTGTCCCAGTCCTTTTTCTTCTGATTGTCCTCTCCATCCCAGCTGGGGAGGGTGGGGGGAGAAGTCAGTCAGTTGTGCTCAGTTGCCAGCTGAGGGTAAACCACGACATTAAAAGTAATTCTTTGGGTTAATAAAATCTATGAATCCTCACTTGGTTTAGTCAGCTTGCATTTAGCTGACTATAGCTTACAGAGCAGCTAGTACCGTTTTAGGGTTTTGCTTCTTTTGTTTTAACTTAACTAATTTATCTCTATTGGACATTCACTGCTCGTTTTTCCTTTCTCTTCCTACATTTCCTCCTAAAAGAGTACTGATTAATATATTTCCCACCTTATCTTCTTACAATATTATGTTTTATTGCTCAGACATACATGAGAACTCTACCGCTATTAAAATGCCAAATATAAGGCAGAGAGAAACAAGGGGTAGGGTGAAAATGTTTTGTTATCTTAAAATGAAGTGAAGAAATGCAGGAAATAAAAGGATGTCTTTTACAGTGAGTCCAATAGGGCCTTTGATGAATGGGACAGGCAGATTTGGCAAACAATTTAAAGCTGGAAGACAGAGTGCCATGTGACATGAAACAAATGAATCCATCTCCTCCACAAGCAATTTTGATGGGCACAGAAGCACTGACTATTGTGTCATTCCCACCTTGAGGGTTTGTGGTTTAACCCTAGGAAGCAATAAAGCATTACACAGCTACTCACTCACTCCCCCTCCCCTGGTGGGGTCGGGAAGAATTGAAAGGCTAAAAGTGAGAAAAAACCTCAAGGGTTAAGATAAAAACAGTTTAATAAAAAAGAAACAAAACCAACACAGGAACAGTTTTAAGGAAAACAGAGAAACCCTGCCCCCTCACCCCCACCCCCAAAAAACCACAACAAATCAAACAAACAGAAAGAGAAAGGAAAATAAAGTACAAGAAAGTCAAGTGATTCAAATAAAAACAGTTGCTCACCACCAACGAAATGATATACAGACAAACAGTATTATTGCTGAACATGATGTCATATGGTACCTAATATCATTTTGGTCAGTTGGGGTCAGCTGTCCTAATTTTATGCCCTCCCAACTCTTTATGCACCTCCAACCTACTTGCTGGCAGGGTGGTCTGAGCAGCAGAAGAGGCTTTGATGCCATGTAAGGACAGTTGACGCCATGTAAGAACCATTCAGGGAGAACCAAAATATCTCTGTGTTATCAGCACTGTTATCAGCACAAACCCAAAACATATCCCCAGAAAAGCTACTGTGAAGAAATTTGACTCTATCCCAGCCAAAACCAGTATAGTAGAGAAACTTGTTCACTGTGAGGGGGACAGAGCACTGGGACAGGCTGCCCAGAGATATTGTGGAGTCTCCTTCTCTGGAGACATTCAAAACTCACCTGGATGCATTCCTGCATGATTTAGTCTAGGTAATCCTGCTCTGGAAGGGGGGATTGGACTAGATGATCTTTCAAGGTCCCTTCCAACACCTAACATGATTCTGTGATTCTGTGATCTTCTCAGACTCTGAGATGATCTGCACACCTATTCCCAAAATTCAGCCACCATGCAGAAGAATTAATCAGCCCAGGTACACCTCCCAGAGATATCACCCTTCATCTCCTGAAGCAGCCCCAGGCACACCCTTCAACCTGAAAACTAAATATATGTTCAAGGTGCTAGAAGCTCTGGAGCAGGGGACATGACTTTATGCTGGTGGTCAGCATTGTACCCTATACTTTGCTGCTGGGCACATATGTATATATATCTGTAAATATATATGTATATATATAAAAGCACTGTAATTAGGTGGGCTGGTTGTTTTATCCTGTTTTAATCACTTGCACTGCTGGGTACAGCCTGTGCTTTGTGTTCTCTCATGCAACATCCCCTCTTCAGCAGCAGCCTCTTCCTGTCCTCATGAGTGCCTTACATGTCCCTCACTGCTGATTTTTGCCACCGCTGCTGCCACTGCTTCTCCACACTCTATTTCAGTGCTCATTGCAGTTTGGTGAAACATTATTTAAAAGGGATTTTAAAATAGTTCTTATAGAAGATTACAGAATCACAGAATCACAGAATCGTAGGGGTTGGAAGGGACCTCGAGAGATCATTGGGTCCAACCCCCCTGCCAAAACAGGCTCCCTAGCTCATATTGCACAGATAAGCATCCAGACGAGTCATAAAGATTACTAAAACAGACAATTTTATGATTCTTTCAAGGCTGAAAGGGCCTGTGATAAAAGGCATTACATAGCATTTCAAAGGTACTGACTTCAATTAGGAAAAAATATAATTTCATCAAATGTATAGGCATTACTTACTGTTACGTGGGTAAGAACGTAAATGAGATATGTTTTCCAGAAAATTTGATGATTCTTTTTACAAGAATTGTTTCTTAGATCTCTCTTCCCATACCTCTTAAAAAAGAATAAAAGCAAAAATAAGTGAAATTTTGGCGGCCACACGGTGAGACAAGATGAGACAACCCACAATCAGAGAGTCATCATAAACTGTAAGTGGTTTCCATGACTCTGTCTTGTCTTAAATTGTGAAGAAATGATTTGTGGTCAGAGTACCAGAAACATGCTTGCAGGGATAAAAAACAGATAGGAGTCCTAATACATAAATTTATTAGATTGAAAATAATTAGATTATGTCATCTATAATAATTTGTGCACCTTTAATTCAGGTTTGTTTTTTTTTTAACACAGAATTTCATAAGCTTTTTTTTTTTTAAAAAAAAAAGCAACAAGATACGGATATTTATCTATAAGCCAGACAAGTCCTTATACTTGACTCAGATGGGCTTTGGAAAGTTTAAGGCATGCTACCATTTTTTTTATTTGATATATTCTTTTGCACTTTTTCCTTTGAAATAGCTGAATTGAATTTATACCATGGTTTCACAGGCCATGAGGGGGCATTTCTGACTTTTGTATGAGGTAAAAGGAGTTGCTGCTGCTACTCAGTGATTATAGTACTGCCTTTCTGCTTTCAGACACACCTCTGAAACACAGTCTGTAGGAAGGGTATTAAAATGGCAATTTAGGACATGCCTTTATTATCACTGGTGAACAAGTATTGTTACTGCCCATGAAGCAAAGGAGACAGCTCATCACAGAATGCTGAATGAAAAAGATATGCAACAACTAACAGAAGGTAGAACTGAAACAGAATAGAATGACAGACATTTTTATATAATGCAGCCTAGCAAGAAAAAAATACAAGAAAATTACTGTATGATGTGTCATTAGCTTCCACCTCTCATAACACATGAGTTTTCATAGGTCTCTGGCATCTGATTTTGCATTGTACTCTTTTTGGATCAATCATACAGGCAAAGAGATTGATTAGATATGTAAACTTGAGCTGGAAAAAGAATGCAAACACAGGAATGGGATATTGACCTGTGTCTACCTGCCAGTAGACTAACAAAATATTCTAATTACTTTTTTTTTCAATTCAAAAAAGACTGTGGGCAAGATTCCAAGGCCCATAGGCACTACAGCTTGTGGCAAGATTTTTGCCACTTGGGACCTTGTTCTTGTTGCCTATCAATCTCCTAAACCCTTACTGCTCTTGTCTTCTCAAATTGATCAAAATTGCATTAGACAGAAGAACAGATTGCTGTGTACGTAGTTTACAAATATATCTGTAAAATAATCTCCAAAGGCATGTAAGAATGAACAAGTAATTTTATAGTGTATAAAATATAGTAGAATGACATTCATATTTTCTGGGGAAATGTTGCTGCTTAAAGTCTTATTGATGCTATCACAAAGGTAAGAAACTGGTTGCATAAATCAGAAAGGAATGGAATCTTCTTTGACTATACTGATGAGCTACCAGATGCTAGTAAAGTCTCTTAAATTATTTACTTAAAAGTATACTAGTTTGAAATAAATGTTCAATTTGTTTTTTTAAATTAAAAGTAAATAATAAATAATCATTGTTTACCATTGCATCTGGTTCAAATATCAAACCTGTTGACTATATCAGTGTAATAAGAAAAGGTTGTTGAGAAGGAGAAAGAGTAGAAAAAACATGCAGAATGAATCTTTGGTGTGAGGCTTGAATTCGGGAAACTGAAGTAGAATAATAATATCTATAGCTTTATAATCCTAGTTTTCGTCCATCTACAAATCACAAGTTTACATAAGAACAGCAGTTTTATTACTGTAAATCAAAGGAAATGGAACTGTGCATAGGAGACTTGACAGAAGGCTCCTTTTAAAGACTAGTCCAGTGTTTCTTTTGTAACCAGTGACTATGTGTCATATGATGTGGCATATGAATGATGAGAATGGACGATTCAAGAAAAGCTCTGGAAAAAAATTGGGTGGGGGGAGTTGGGTGGTCCAGGGAGGGGAATTGTTGGTTTGAGTGCTGCATCAGTCTATGGAAGGCACTGCACAAAGTATTTTCTATCAGCTGAAGCCCCTCACCAAATGTTTTGCTTCATGACATTCTACAAACTTTTCTCTTTCAACCAGTGAAAAGTTGATGAAATTTTATTGCATCATGGAAGATATAACCCATCTGGGAAAACTGGCCCAAAGAGAAGGTTGAGCATACAAAGCATTTGCACAATAAATTCCATGACTCAGGCTTGTGGACTTCTATTGAAAAATGTTTTGTATTCTCATCTTTCAAGAGTTGGGGTTTTTTTATGGACAAAATTATGAGGTTTTTCCACAGGAAGCAGACATTTTTCACAAAAACAAGAATTACTCTGCTGAAAACCAGTTTTCTGTCAAAACCATTTTAACTGAAAACTTTGAGCCATCTGTTTTACATTATCACAATGAGCTGAATTTGGAGGTAGCTTAGTACAGAGTACAGGCAATTCCAAGTGAATTTGCCTCTACCAGCTGGTACAGAGCAGCTAACAAATCTGAAGATATAATGTTCTGTAGAACTCAGACAAACTATTCTAAGTAATCCAATACCTTGAAAAAGTCAACTCCATTATAGTCACAGTAAATATTTTTTTATTAGTTTCAATCAGTGCTAGAAAGCAAATCTGGTGTCTGTTATTCATCTGGCCACTTGACAGTATTAATGGAAGAGGGGAAATGGGGGTTATGCTATGTACAGTGGGCACATCTGTTCTGGTAACTAAATTATGTCCTGTGTAGTAAACAAGGTGATCCGAACAAGGCATGCCATCTGTGTTTCTTACAGCTTGCTTGCTTATTATTTCAATGTACTCTAATGTACATCCTGTCTGTATTCTGTATATGTCTAATAAGTAGGGCTTTTTCTCTTTATGGAATATCTTGTTTCTACATATTGTCAACATGTCAGTGTTCTGTGAATGTAGTATCAATTATATCTCTTAGCATAATTTGAGGAAAAATGTATATGATCCACCTTGAAGAATATGAAGGGAAAATCGATATCAAATATTTATCAAATATCTAATTAAAATCTTTATCAAATAAGTTGGTTTTTATGTGGACAAAAGTCTATTCTGACCATAAAGCTACGCTAAGACAAAACCTTTCTGAAATCAGAAAGAAGATAATGTCCATGCAGATGACTAACCATGATTTAAAAATACAAAAAATGGCCAAACCTTGTAGATAAGACAAAAACCAAACAAAAAACTCCCCAATCAATCAAACAAAAAAAAAAAAAACCCACCAAAGAAAAGAAAAGATAAAAAGGCCGGGGGGGCGAGGGGTGTGGGATGGGGTAAGGTGGCTTTGCTGATTCTGCTTAACAGGGACTGCTAAAAGAAATATACCACGAATCCCAAAATTTGGATACCATAGAAGTGAAATGGACAGGGGTGTAAGAGTGATAAAGAGGAAGAAAGAGGAAGAATCTGGGAGAGGAAAGAGTGAAAAAGGATATATAAAATGACACAAACAGTATATTCAGGGTTCCATGTTGAGCATTCATGCACACAACCAACACACATTTTGAAGGATGATAAACACTTTGTTTCCATTGTACTCATATATGACTTTCCTCTGAGAAACTAGGAGCATGAGGTACCTTCCCTGACATTGGTGAGAGAAGTACTTTTCATAACACTGATGTAACACAACATAGCATAACACAACATCATAATATAACATAACTGAACTAAAAACCCATCTCTCCCCTGTTTGTCATTACATTTTCTATAACTTCATGTACCTTTATTGGACAGAAAGATCACTTAATAATTGTATTATTTATGTAAAAGCCTTCTATAATGTAGAAATCCTTTATATTAGAGAAGATTCTGCCACCTTTTACAGCCTTTCTTCTTTTCTGATTTTTATTTTTTTTTAGTGGGTTCAGTGACCTCACAGTTTATTTGCAGTCCTCTTACTATTCATGTCCCCTTTCTTTGGTCTTTCTCCAGTGTCACTAGACTACGGTGTCCAAATACAGTACTGTAACTCCAACCCTGCCAATCCTAAAAATATGGTAAAATAAAGGAAAAATAAACCAAACCTGTCAGGGTTATACTTATATCCTTATAAAGGGGTGATCTGTAAATATTATGTTTTTGGTAGTCACTGCCAGGGAAACTAATAAAAGTGGCCAACAGGCAGAGATCAGCCTCTTTGAGCTATTGCCTGCTAGATTCTTCCCATCTTATGTTTTTCTGGCCGTTATTGAGCCTGCCTGCCCTGACAATAATCACATTTTGAGTCATGCATTTGTTAATGAAAGTTGTTTACTCTACAACATGACCACATGAATGTCTTCAGTCTGTGATGTACTATGGCTCCTACTCCCAGCTCTTTGAACACACTTTAGTGCTTTTGCTACCCAGCTATCCTACATTTTGATTTGTGGACTTAATTTATCTTCTGAGCTGTGTTTTGTACTTGTCCTAAATTAACTTCTTCACTTTTGATCTCAAGAGTTCACTTCTTGAGTGGAAAGGAAAACGTACACTTGTGTAGTCCTATGAAATGTCCTTCATTTATACTTAGTCTTTGAATATTAGTCATCAACAAAATTTAATGAATTCCACAATTTCATCTATATCTTTCCTTTGCGTGCATAGAAAAAATTTATTTGATGTCTTGCTAATTCAAGATAAATCAGATCTACAAATTCACAGGTTCATAATTCAAACATAAAAGAAGCTATGAGATTTATTGCAGGACTTTATCATATATTGGAAGAGACTTCTCTTGAAAGTATGCACAACCATCTGTAAACTGTTTTATTTAATCTTCTGGGCACATTGAATCTGGCTTGGGTTTTTTTAGTTATTTTATTGAGGTGATGAGTAAAACAGTCAGGATCAATCAATAAGTGCAAGAGGACTCTCTAGGCTAACTATCTCTCAGTAGTATGGTTCTCTGTGCAGTAGTGCAGTCACAAGACTACTGTACAACTACTGATCCACATGCTCGATTGCTTCTCATGCACACAGTTCCACTTTGAATAGCCTGTGACAACTTACCAGCCAGCTGTGACACAATGTCTGTGATTACTCAGGTGTATCTCTCAGTATGAGTGGTAACATGTGACTTCTTTATAAAATAGTATAATTACGCAATGCATAGTTGCTCAATATGCATTTATTTGGTGTGTACTCAATCATAAGTATATATATAGAGCTTTGTCTTGCTGACATGAAATGTTATATACACTTGTTGGAGAACTATAACTTTACTGCGGTAAAGTGTTTACAGCATACTTTTGAAGAGTCTCTTCAGAGCTAAGTCCATATTCCAGATGTATCTGCTATCAGTGGTTGATGAATCTGTACTGTGAGCAAGACCTTATGAAAGTATTAGAAAACTTGGATCTGGTGAACCTCAACATGCATGTACCTCTATTGCAGCACATCATCACCCCTGAGGAGGGCCTCAGCTGATGTGGCAACAAGCAGGATTCTCAGCAGCAGCAGATGCTTAAGACTGCTACAACTTTTTCTATAATTTACATCCTTTACTCAGAAAATTAGTTAGCTGGCTTTGTGTAACTGTGCTTTTTTTACTGAGATCCCAAATTTGCTGACACCTCCTCGGTGCAAAACAGACTCTCAAGACTTCTGAACAAATGTTCATTCTGCACAACATATTCTCCTTGACTAAACTGGAGTAAAAATCATATCATCCTGTAGGCTTTCTTAAAATCCTATAATCAGGTTGAATTTAGTTAAAATTTGAAGCAATACCCATACTAATACTAAGGATAGCACAAATAACGTGCAGCTTTAAAGATCTCATTTTAACAACTGACTGCTTTGCATTTATTTAATGCTGCTGAAAGCTGTGCTTATTTTCACTTCATAGTTTCTACTTCCTTATGGTCAATGCTTGTGATTCCTAGGAATTTGTGATAGCAATGCCACAAAGCAGTGGTGCTGTTGCAGCTCGTGAGATATAAATAGAAGCAGCCCCATAGCGAGATTTGTCTTAGGTATCAAAGGCTAATAACATGGAAAGCTCAGCTAAAGTATTTCAAATTGTGCCAGAAATTTTATCTACCTTCTAAACTGTAAGAAAATGTCTTGTTCAATTGAAGACCATGGATTAGTGCGTTAACTACAGCTAGTTGCTGATATGCCAACACAAGAACCATTATCACAGAATCACAGAATCACAGATTCGTAGGGGTTGGAAGGGACCTCAAGAGATCATCAGGTCCAAACCCCCTGCCAAAGCAGGCTCCCTAACTCATATTGCACAGATAGGTGTCCAGACGAGTCTTGAATATCTCCAGAGAAGGAGACTCCACCACCTCCCTGGGCAGCCTGTGCCAGGGCTCTGTCACCCTCACTGTGTAAATGTTCTTCCGCATGTTGGTGCGGAACTTCCTGTGCTCCAGTTTACAGCCATTGCCTCTTGTCCTATCTCCACAGACGACTGAAAATGGGTTGGCAAATTCCCCCTGCATCCCATACTTAAGATATTTATAAACATTAATTACGTTCCCCCTTTTTCTTCTTTTCTCCAGGCTGAACAGTCCCAGCTCACTCAGCCTTTCCTCATACGGGAGCTGTTCCAGGCCCTTAATCGTCTTCGTAGCCCTCCTCTGGACTCTCTCAAGGAGATCCCTGTCTTTTTTATACCAGGGAGCCCAGAACTGGACACAATACTCCAGGTGGGGCTTGATCAGGGCAGAGTAGAGGGGGAGGATCACCTCCTTCGACCTGCTGGCCACACTCTTCCTGATGCATCCCAGGATCCCATTGGCCCTCTTAGCCACCATGGCACACTGCTGGCTCACGGCCAACCTGTCATCAACCAGGACCCCCAGGTCCTTCTCCACAGAGCTCTTCTCCAGCAGGTCATCCCCCAGCCTGTACTGATACAGACGGTTATTCCTCCCCAGGTGCAAGACTCTACACTTGCTTTTATTAAACCTCATCTGGTTTCTCCCTGCCCAGCTCTCCAGCCTGTGCAGATCTGGCTGGATGGCAGCGCAGTGTTCCTGCGTGTCAGCCACCCCTCCCAGCTTTGTATCATCGGCACTTGCTGAGGGTGGATGCTATTCCCTCATCAGGGTCGTCGATGAAGATACTAAACAGGACTGGACCCAACACTGAGACCAGGGGAACACCACTAGTCACAGGCCTCCATTCAGATTCTGCTCCACTGATCACCACCCTCTGAGCCTGGTCCGACAGCCAGTTCTCAACCCACCTCACTGTCCACTCATCCATCCCATGATCTCAGCTTTGCTATCAGGATGTCATGGGAGACAGTATCAAAAGCCTTGCTGAAGTCTAGGTAGATGGCATCCACTGCTCTCCCTCCATCCACCCAGCCGGTGATGAGATCATAGAAGGCTATGAGATTGGTCGAGCACGATCTCCCCTTGGTGAATCCATGCAGATTATTCCTCACGACCTTCTTCTCTTACAGTTGCTTGGTAATGGCATCCAGAACAAACTGTTCCATAACCTTTCCAGGGACAGAAGGGAGGCTGACTGGCCTATAATTGTTAGGATCCTCCTTCTTGCCCTTTTTAAAGACTGGAGTGATATTGGCTATCCTCCAATCCTCAGGTACTTCTCCTGTTCTCCAAGAGCTGTCGAAGATGATAGCAAGCGGCTCCGCAATCACTTCCGCCAGCTCCCTCAGCACATGTGGATGTATCCCATCCAGGCCCATGGATTTGTTTGCATTAATCCCTTTGAGCCGCTCCTGGACCACCCCTACCTCAACTAGAGGGCAGCTCTTCATTCCCCAAACACTCCTACTTTCATCCAGGATCTGCGGGTGCCGAGGGGCCTTTGGAGTGAAGACCGAGGCAAAGAAGGCATTCAGTATTTCCACCTTCTCATCATCACCCGATACCAGGACACCCGCCTCATTCAGCAAGGGACCTACATTAGCCCTGGTCATCTTATTATTCACGTATCTGAAAAAACTCTTTTATTATCCTTTATGTCCCTTGCTAGCTTCATCTCCAAGTGGGCTTTAGCCTTTCTACTCATGTCCCTACAGGCCCTGACAACATCCCTATATTCCTCCCAGTTGCACAGACCCTGTTTCCACAGTTCATAAACCTTCTGCTTCCCTTTGAGTTTACACAATAGCTCCGTGCTCATCCACACAAGTCTTCTGCCTCTCTTTCCCGATTTCTAACTCAAAGGGATGCACCTATCCTGTGCTTGGAAGAAGTGCTGTTTAAATGCTAACCAGCTCTCACAGGCTCCCTTGCCTTCTAACAGCGTAGCCCACGGGATAGCTCCTAAAATGTTGTGGAAGAGATCAGAGTTAGCTCTTCCAAAATTCAGGGTAGCTATCTTGCTTTTTGGCTTGCTTCTTCCACTCGGGATCTTGAACTGGATCATTTCGTGGTTGTTTTGTCCTAAGCTGCCCCTGATGTTCACCTCCCTGATAAGCCCATCTTTGTTAGTACTCTAATGCCATTAGTTAAAAGTCATTAGAAGACACTCCATTTGACTCTTCCAATTCAAAATTGTGTTTTTGCAATGCATTTTTTGATTTAGAAGTTACACATGGGAGAATACATAACATTGTAGCTCAGTCCATCCCCAAATTCTGTGTGGAATAGATTTAAACACAGTCTATATCAAGTTTCTTACAGTTTTTCCACAAATATGTTATCTGAAGTAAAGGAACATGCAAGAAAATAAAGAATGGTTAAGTGCCATATATGAGAAGACTAATATACCTGATTAGCAGGTAAAAGCACCTTACTTTGCCTAAGAAATTGATTAATGCATGTGCAAGCACAAGATCAGGGAGAGAAGATCTGCACAATACCAGATTGTGTGAAACAAATAAATAGTAAATTGTGGAAGACAAGTGAATGTTGAGGTTTCAAAGACTGTTTCTATAGTTAATCCTGTGATGCCAATAAAGATCAGAAAAATAAAAATAAGACTGGCATAATCTAGTACGGAATTTGAAAGTGTTAATATTCCCTTTAATGATGTATTAGGAGAAAACCTCAATGAACTGTTCCTTTCTCCATTGTATTTGCCAGGAAGGCTACACACAGAACTGGGAAACTGATGAGACAGTGACCATCTGTCTGTTGTTGACTTGAACACTTGGGAAATTTGTGATTGATTTTTTCACTTTTCCATTTCCAGGGCTTATCCCAACTAAGCCTGGAATTGTGATCTTTCCAGAACTCTTCCTTAGCCCATAATTGGCACTGTCATGCTCCATTCGCCCTGTTCACCAGACCTTCTTTTTCAAGCCTTTTTTGTCAGATCAGTCAGAATGTCGTGGGTTGGTTTTTTTTTTTGGTTTGATTTGGTTTGGGTTTTTTGTTTGGTTTTTTATTTTGTTTGTTTTTTGTTTGCTTGTTTTGCTTTTTTTCCCCACTACAGTGTGTTTCTCTGTTCTCATGACTTTCTGCAAACTGGGACATTGTGTGTGGAGATTCAGCACCCTTGAAAGGCAAAATTGCAATTGCAATGGTGAGGGAGGAATACTCATTGAAGAAAACTGTAGAATGCAAGTGCATTGTACAAGCTCCTTCAAAAAGAAGGCCAAGAACAGGACAAGGAGAACGAGGCCCGAGAATGTTGGTAAATCAATAAATAGATAGGATCTGTGAGATATTCAGTGCTGCTAAAGACGAAATGTTGTTCCAAAATATATTTAATATTCAATGTTAAGTACTTACTGAGAATATCAATATCAAATCAGTATTTTAAGTTTGCTAGCTTTACCATACAACATTTAGTAATAAAATAATAAAAAAATATAAGATTTAGTCCCCCCCTTTTTTTTTTCATTTTGTCTCATTGTTCCATGGAATATCTGACAAAACAATAAACAGGGAATTAACATTGCATCTCCTTACCTGCACACAAATACAGCTTTCAAATTTAGCTGTTGCTGAAGGTGTCAGACTTTCAGGGAGTTGGGACGTACACATGGCTGTGAGACATCATTGGAAGCACATAACATAGCTGTAATTTGCCATCAACAAAACAACGATACCAAGTATACAAAATAATCTTTATGGTTTATTCAGTTTGACAATGGATTTTCTAATCCCAGTGCCTCTGCCGCCAAATCTGCCTTTCAGAAGATCCCATAAAATTACCTGATATTGGAATCTCTCTGAAATAAACCTTAGATGTCCTATTCTCATACTGAAAGGAAAGACAGGGAGATGGTATGAAATTAACAATAAGTGAAAATATATTAACATTTAAAATATTTACAGCATAAAGTAAACAAATTTTCCATGGTTTTATCCTGTTTACCATTGACCATAGCACTTACTCGGACCTAAGGTACTTACAACTAATGCAAAGAATGTCCTCTAATTGTCATCTGCATTGCCATTTTATGGAATTTCGCATAGTCTGACAAACTTCACTTTTTCCACACTGCTTCACTTATACATAAATCATTTGATTTTAGAGCCATTAAGAAAGAGTCAAAAAAAGGTCCATTTTTATTAAGTAGATGAACTCAAACTCAGTTTCATGAAAAGTAATGGAGTGAGAGAATCTTCAGCTTTTCTAATTGGGATAAATCAATTCAGTCTTACTTTTAAACCGTGGTATTAATTATTAGAAATGTTTTAGAATTGTACAGTTTTGATAGTGCAAAGTAGAGAAGTCAAGATGATGACTTTAGCACTTAGGCTGAAGAATGTCACAGTTTTGCATAGCTGGGTGCTGGGAGAGAACAGGGGGGCTTCAGAAAATGTCTGCTGTAAGGAGCAGCTAGAGTTCTCTGCGGGCCCCAGATTGTAAACATCGGCCGATTCAGGGTCAAAGCTGCTGCTGACCAAGGCCGAGCCAATCGGCTATGGTCACAGTGCCAAAATGGGCTATTGTGGTTTTGCCCCAGCTGAGAGCCGAGCACCACACAGTCACTTGTTCTTTAAAATGGAGTGGGTGGGGAAGATGGCGGGTGAGTGGGAAAGGGAAAGGCAAAAAATAACCCCCCAAAATCAAGAAACCAAAACCCTGCGGGTTGGGATAAGGATCGTTTACTAGAATAGCAGAAAGATAGATATAACCATGATAACAAGACGTTAGAGCAAAAATATATATGAAACTGGTGATACACAGTGCAGTTTCTCACTGAACCACACAACTCAGGCCGTGCAGCCAAGAGCCATCCTGAAATACCAGACCATCCCCAAAACTATGCAACCTGGAGCTGCCTGCTTTTCCTCCCACCAGCCTCCCTTTATGCTGAGCATGATGTAATTGGCATGGAATATCCTCTTTGGCCAGTTCAGGTCACCTGTCCTGGCTGCATCCCCTCCCTTCTTGTTAGTAGGGAAATATGAAAGACTGAAAAAGTCCTTGGCTGCTTGGCAACAACTAGAAACATCAGGGTGCTATCAGCACTGCTCTCATCCTGACTCCCAGACAAAATTCCACCAGCTGCTAGAAAAGAAATTAATTCCATCCTAGCCAAAACCAGGACATACCACAATTCAGAATTTAGAAATGGAAATCATCTAAGAAAACTGGTCCTTTAACGTGGAGAAAGAGTAGTCTATTCACTTACAGAATGTGGATTAAAAGCTAATTAAACCTAATACAAAACTTGTAAAAATATGTCTTACTGACTTTAATAGGATTTAGATCATATTATCACAGAATCACAGAATCACAGAATTATCAAGGTTGGAAAAGACCTAGAAGATCATCCAGTCCAACCATTCACCTATTACTACTAGCTCCCACTAAACCATATCCCTCAATACAACATCCAGTCTTTCCTTGAACACCCCCAGGGTTGGTGACTCCACCACCTCCCTGGGCAGTGCATTCCAGTGCCTGACTACCCTTTCTGAGAAGTAGTGCTTCCTAATGTCGAGCCTGAATCTCCCCTGGCGCAGCTTGCTACCATTCCCTCTAGTTCTGTCACTGCCTACACGGGAGAAGAGGCCGACCCCCAGCTCACTACAACCTCCCTTCAGAAAGTTATAGAGAGCTATAAGGTCTCCCCTAAGCCTCCTCTTCTCCAGGCTGAACAATCCCAGCTTCCTCAGACGCTCCTCGTAAGGCCTGTGTTCCAGACCCCTCACCAGCTTAGTAGCCCTCCTCTGAACGCGTTCCAGAGCCTCAATGTCTTTCCTGTAGTGAGGGGCCCAAAACTGAACACAGTACTCAAGATGCGGCCTCACAAGTGCTGAGTACAGGGGGACAATTACCTCCCTGCTCCTACTAGTAACACTATTTTTGATGCAAGCCAGGATGCCGTTGGCCTTCTTGGCCACCCACGCACACTGTCGGCTCATGTTCAGCCGTGCATCAATCAGTACCCCCAGGTCCATTTCCTCCACACAGTCCTCCAGCCACTCCGCCCCAAGCCTATAGCGCTGCCTGGGGTTGTTGTGGCCAAAGTGCAGGACTCGGCATTTGCTCTTGTTGAACCTCATGCCATTGGCTTCAGCCCAGCTCTCCAGCCTGTCCAGATCCCTCTGTAGGGCCTCGCTACCCCCAGGCAGATCCACACTCCCAGCCAATTTAGTGTCATCTGCAAACTTACTGAGGGTGGACTCAATGCCCTCATCTAGGTCATCAATAAAGATATTGAAGAGGACAGGCCCCAGCACCGACCCCTGGGGAACACCACTCGTGACCGGTCGCCAGCTGGATTTAACTCCATTTACTACCACTCTCTGAGCCCGGCCCTCCAGCCAGCTCCTTACCCAGCCAAGGGTGTACCCATCCAAGCCACGGGCTGCCAGCTTCTGCAGGAGAATACTGTGGGAGACAGTGTCAAAGGCTTTGCTGAAGTCTAGGTAGACCACATCAACAGCCTTTCCCTCATCCAGCAGATGGGTCACTAGATCATAGAAGGAGATCAGGTTGGTCAAACAGGACCTGCCCTTCATGAACCCATGCTGGCTAGGCCTGATCCCCCGGCCATCCCGCACATACCGCATGATCTCCCTCAAGACTATCTGTTCCATAACCTTCCCTGGAACCGAGGTCAGGCTAACAGGCCTGTAGTTCCCCGGATCCTCCTTACAACCTTTCTTGTAAATGGGAGTCACATTGGCAAGCCTCCAGTCTTCTGGGACCTCACCAGTCAGCAAGGAGGACTGATAGATAATGGAAAGCGGCTCGGCTACCACCTCTGCCAGTTCCCTCAGCACTCTCGGGTGGATCTCATCCGGCCCCATGGACTTGTGGCAGTCCAGTTGGAGTAGGAAGTCTCTGACTGTTTCTTCCAGAATCACAGGGGAGTTAGCATGCTCCCCAGCTGAGACTACCAGGTCAGAGAGAGGGGTACCCTGAGGATCTGTTTGACCTTTAAAGACAGATGTAAAGAAGGCATTCAGAACCTCCGCCTTTTCCTTATCCTCAGTGATCACATTCCCAGCCTCATCCAGTAAAGAGTGGATATTCTCCTTTGTCCTCCTCTTACTGTTAATGTACTTATAAAAGAGTTTATTATTCTTTTTCACCCCAGCGGCCAGGTTAAATTCAAGCTGGGCTTTTGCCTTTCTGATTTCACCTCTACACATCCTGACAACTTCCTTGAATTCATTCTCAGTTACCCGTCCCTCCTTCCACAGGCGGTAGATTCTCTTTTTCTCACGGAGCCTCAAGAGTAACTCCCTATTCATCCACGCTGGTCTTCTTCCCCGCCGGCTCATTTTGCGGCTCAGGGGGACCGCCTGCTCCTGCGCCCTTAAGACTTCCTTCTTGAAGAGCAACCAGCTCTCTTGTACCCCTTTGTTCGCTAAGACTGAATGCCAAGGGACTCCCCCTACCAGTCTCTTGAACAAATCAAAGTCTGCCCTCTGAAAGTCCAAGGTAGCAGTTTTACTATTCCCCCTCCAAGCTCCACCATGAATTGAGAAATGTATCATTTCATGGTCACTCTGTCCAAGGCAGCCCCCAACCTTCACATCTCCTACCAGACCTTCCCTGTTCACGAACAGTAGGTCTAGCGGGGCAGTTCCTCTTGTGGGCTCTCTGACCAGCTGCATCAGGAATGCATCCTCTGTGCACTCCAAAAACCTCCTAGACTGCTTCTTCTGTGCTGTGCTGTACTCCCAGCATATGTCAGGGAAGTTGAAGTCCCCCATGAGCACAAGGGCTGATGACCGTGCAGCTCGTGCCAGCTGCTTGTAGAACACCTCATCTGTCTCTTCATCCTGGTTTGGCGGTCTATAACAGACGCACACCAGGATGTCTGCCTTGTCAGCCCTTCCTCTGATCTTTACCCATAGGGATTCAATGTTATCATCCCTAGTCACAATCTCAGTGGCAGAAAAGGATTCCCTAACGTATAGAGCCACACCACCACCCCTCCTT
Organism: Porphyrio hochstetteri; assembly: GCA_020800305.1. Lineage (NCBI taxonomy): Eukaryota > Metazoa > Chordata > Aves > Gruiformes > Rallidae > Porphyrio > Porphyrio hochstetteri. Next base: position 29,907,330 of record CM036938.1, read on the forward strand.
CCTTGCCTGTCTCTCCTGAAGAGTTTGTAGCCATCCATTGCAGCACTCCAGTCATGGGAGCAATCCCACCATGTTTCTGTTATGGCAACCAGGTCATAGTTTGCCTGCCACATTATGGCTTCCAACTCTTCTTGCTTGTTGCCCATGCTGCGTGAGTTAGTGTAGACGCACCTCAGCTGAGCCCCTTGCCTCTCTCCTAATCCCAATACCACTTCCCCAGGCCGATCTCTAGCAGACCTGGCTTTATCCCCTTCCCCCTTCCTATCTAGTTTAAAGCCCTTTCTACAAGTCCTGCCAGCTCCTGGGCAAGTATCTGTTTCCCTTTCGGAGACAGGCAATTCCCATCAGCTGTCCTCAGGCCAGGTGCCGAGTAGACCGCCCCGTGGTCAAAGAATCCAAAATTTTTGTGTTTGCACCAGCCTCTCAGCCATGCATTTATAAGATGGCCTTTTCTGCTTATCTCAGTGTTTGCCCCTGCCACCAAAAGAATACTGGCAAACACAACTTGTATGCCCGCTCCATCGACTGACTTCCCCAGCCTCCTAAAATCATTTTTTATAATCCTCAGGCTTCTATCAGCAAACCCATCACTGCCAGTCTGAACTACCAATAAAGGGTAGTAATCGGAGGGGCGGATAAGGCTGAGGAGTTTTCTAGAAATATCCCTGATCCGTGCCCCGGGAAGGCAACACACCTCCCTATGGGTAGGGTCAGGCCGACATATTGGACCCTCTGTTCCTCTCAGAAGAGAGTCGCCCACAACTATCACCCTCCTTTCTTTCCTGGAGGAAGCAGTCTTCAAACGTGGAGCCGTCTGCCTTACCTTGGGCAAGCTTGACGGCAGCGCTCCCATGTCATCATCACTCACGTCTCCCTCTGGTTTCAGGGCTTCATACCTGTTACAGAGAGGGACTAGGGGAACCGAGGTAGGTCGGGATGGGGGTCGCCTGCAACGCCAGGCTGAGACCTGCTGCCATTCCTCCTCTCCTCTCAAACTGTCTCTCCCTGCTGGACTATGGTGAGAGAGAGGGGTCATTTCTCCCAATACTCCCTTAGTCTGGGAAGTGCAATCTCTGCGCCTTTCTCGCAGAGAGTTGCTCCACCAGTCTATCTCCCACTCGCATTCTCTGATGGTCCGTAGTCTATCTATCTCCTCCCTAAGCTCCACAACAAGGCTGAGCTCCCTTCCCCGAATGGCTTTCAGCCTTTCGAGCTCATCCTCAAGATTGGCAACTAAGCAGAGGAGGTCATCCACCTGCTCACACCTCACACAGGTGAGGCCCTTGCCACTTTCGCTTGGCAGCAGCAGACTCAAACATTCCCTGCAGCCAGTGACCTGGACCGAGGTGTCCTTAGGCACATCCCTCATTGGGGTTGCCCCAGATTTGTAGGGGGAAGGTCTCCGCCTGGTGGACACCATGGTCCAAATGTCTGAACACAAGAAACAGGGAGTCCTTGGCTCAACCTGTGTACTCTGAGCTGGTGCGCTCAATTTTCCCTTTGAGCTAGGAGGGAAGGCTCACCCTGCCTGCTTGCCCTGCTTGCGCTAACTGCCGCGCCACGCCCTTCTGACGCGCCACGCCCTGTTTGCCCCTCCTGGTCGCCGGCGCTCCCAGAGGCGCCTCTTGTAGGGAGTCGGATTGCCGCTGCCGCGCTAAGCTCCGCCCCCGAGGAGTCACGCCGACGTGCAGTCACAGCGAGAGGCAATGGCTGCCGCCGGGTGCGTCGCGGGGTCTCTCCATTTCTCCTCTCCTTCTTTTATTTGCCCTCGAGGATCAATGCTCGGGGGTTGCCGCTTTTCAGAGGGCTCCACCGCCGGGTCTCCCTTGCCTGAGCTCTCTTCCTTCGGCGTAATTTTAAGACTAGTTTCAGTGGCTCTATGTCATGTATTAGATGTTTTAATCACAAAATCCCATCTGTGGATAACATTCACTTGGTAACATTGAACAGCTTCTTAAAACTGGATTAAAAGAATAGCAAACAGTCCAGCATTACATCCTACTGGTTCAATCCTGGAGAAAGTCTTGAAAGAATCACTTTATTTAATTAATAGCTATGTATTCATTTTTATGGAGCCCGAATTTGCATGCAGAATTTTCTGGAGGAAAATAAAGGTGTTGAAAAGTAAGGTACTGGTTCTCCTAATGAAGTGATAAAAGCAAGAAAAATGAGCAGTGGGATGAACATGATTCACTAAATTCAATGAGTGCTGCTGCACAAGAGTGTATTTCATATGTCACAGATCATAGCCAGTTCAGAAACTTTGTCACAAACAGAATATATATTTTTAATGGCAAAAGTTTTCAGCTGCAGAAGTGTGCTAAATACCAAGTCAGATCAAAGAAAGAAGCAAAAATTATAAAGCCAAAGGAAAAAAAAAATCAACTCCAGCCCTTTGATAACAACCACAATAACAATGCTACATTTCTTTTCAATTTGAGTTATTTTGAGACGGAAATATATTCTCTCCAATTGGAGATAATTATTTTCTTTCCCTGAAGCCACCTGGAGCTTTTAAACTGAGAGGTGAACAATTAAGAAAGCAGCAGTTCAGATAAATATTTAAACCTAAGGGATTAAGCAACTACAAATTAATCTTTAACTGTGGTCTTCCTTCTCGTAGTGATGTGAAATTTCAGAGTTAACTTGTCAAGCGTGACTTAAAAGACCTGGGTCACTTCATTTCTGTTGACACAGTTTGAAGCTTTATCTATGAGACTATTGTAGCCTAAACCTAAAAGTTACTAAAAAAGCTAGTGTCTTTGCTGAAGATTAACCACTATAAAATAGGGAACTTTGCATTTGGGACAAAAAGGGAAGAAATATAAGGTAGGACTGTGTCTCTGTACTGCATTTGATCTTCTCAACAATAAACATCATCTTTCTAGATACTGGAATAAGAAACAATATCACAAAGCCAAGTTCCTCTACTTCTAGCATCTTCGGTTTTTATTATCTTACTATAGTTTGTCAATACAGAGCCTCATTATGATTCGAGTTAGTTGTGTTATGGACATAACATTACAGCTGAATATAGAGTTCCACATACATACAATACAGAGATATATGAGAGGTCACTGGCTAGCTTACTGAGACAGAGCTAACATTTCAAAGTAATAGTCATCTTTACTTTGTATTTCTGAAGAACGGGCTTAACGGTTTGTACCCTGCCCTTTTAATGCACTAAGTCTCATTTCTATTGACTGGGATCCATATACAGAAATCGATAGACAGAATTTTCCATAATCTGGGTGGAGATATTAAAAATGTATAGCCATCCATCATTTTGCTAAAGCAGAGCCTATCAGGTTTAAATCTTTCAATGAAAAATGACTGTTAATTCAGTTATGCTATTTAAAAACAATGTCTCTGATATGAAATTATATTTTTATTTAAAATAATGCATGTTTGTGCCTAGTCACTATCATAAATGAATTTTCTATATAAAATAAGTAATTATTGTATTTTTAAAATTTCTTTCCCTCTGCACTGCAGGGTGTAATAATCACACTTGGCTATTAAAATCTCTTTAAATGCCATGTAACAAGTGGCCTATAAAACATTTAATTTAATCAATATTATTTTTTAAATACTGCTGTAGAGCAAGTTACATTTTTTATATATTTTTCAGAATGTCATAATTTGTATGACTGCCAGAATCTTCAATAAACTCACTCTCAATATTTGTAACTCTGGCAGTGTGTGACGAATTTAAAGATTCCATTAATGCACATAATGGGGGTTATAAACAACAAAAAAATAAATTAAACCCTCTTTCTTTAGGCTAAATAATCAAAGCAGACACAATAGAATCATAACTGTTTGAAGTCTTGAATTTCAACACTGAAGATGCTAGAAAAGTGCTATTCTGCATTAGTTTTAATCTCTTTTATACAGAAGAAAAACCTGTGCTTCTTACTGTGGCCCATTTTTCTGTGGTGGTTCATGTAAGAATTTTGGTGGCAGCCCACAAGCCTAGTACCTTAGGAATGTTCTCACACTTTTAAAAGCTCAATAAATTTAAACCATCAAATTTTACAATAGATTCTGAAGAATTCTAGATGGGGGTTTTTTGCTGATAGGAGATTTAATATCCTGAAGATTGTAAACTGGCAAAAAATGTCTTTCCCAATAAATGTGCTTTATTAAGCTGTTGAATTTTGAACTGAAAATGTTCATTCTCAATTTGTTCTATTCTGTGCTTTTCTTCCGTCTTTCCTTTCTGATAGTTTGTTGGAGAGGGAAAACAAAAGACATGCACTCTGTCATGTCTTATTCCTTATTTAGAAAGTCATATTTTTACTGATGCTAGTTTGTTCAATCAGATGAAACGAGCCTCCCCCTCTCCAAGTTACTTTTGAACACCAGCATCCATTTTGCGGCTTTCCGTTTTGTAATTCTCAGAGATGGCCACCAATTTTTAACCGTACATTCTTGGATTTTACTTTCCTATTTAATGCTATTGGTTAAGGTTTCTTATTTAAGGTTGGAATTAGTGTAAGAACTACTTTTATGTATTATAAGAAATTGTAGGAGTGATAAGTGTTAATATGAAGAATATTTGGAATATAATGCTTAGATTTATTAGTATTATAACTTTTATGACTCTCTGTAGAGCTTAGGTAGCCATTGTTTCACACACAGAGATTTGTCATGTGGTCAGAAATCATTTTGTGTTTCAGCTCATTAAATATTTAATAGAATACTCCATTTCATGAGGAAATAATCAAATTACTTCTGGAACTGATATGTCTCTTCCTCTCTTTAATATTCTAACACTGATGCTACATCCTTTCAGACCTTCATTGGAATATGTAATTTTTTTTATATCTCTTATTTTTTTATGCTTCTCCTTTGCTGGTTCCTTGCTATTAAATTACTGCTTCCCTCTGATCATCAGTTACAGTGTTCTGAGAAGGCTAAACGAAATCATAAGTCCAAGATATCGAATTTTTCTCTGCTAGTCTTGCTTGAGACAAATTGATTAGGCAATTTATATCTTCCTTGTTGCAGTTGGAGGATCCCGAAATTTCATTGTAGAATTAACTTCCAAGAAAATTAAATATTTTACCTCGATGTTGTTTATATTTTTAAATCTTAAGCTTTTCTAACTTCAGCAATTTAAGAGCCTAAATTCAGTTTAAACTTCTAAAATAAAGGTTTGTGTCAATCTCTCTCAATTTATCTAATTCTAATAAGGAGTATGATAACAAATTATAACAGCAATAGTAAGGAGAAGAACTATAAGTTTTAACCAATTCTTTATTTACAGGAAAAACAAAATGCAGAAGGAGGGATTGTTTTTTAATACTCAAACTTTAATACTCAAATTTTCCTTATATCAAGGCACCTATTAATTTACATCTACTTTAGCACTCCTTCTTAGAAAAAAAATGTACTGGGAAAATGTATTATCCCTTTAATATTAAAAAGTGCTAAAGGTAAACATCATATAAATTTAGGTGGACATAAAATAGACATATGGAAAAATGCTTGTTGCATATTATATTCTGCGAAATTCTTGGTTCATGCTGATGTTTTAATGAATATCTGAAACAAATGGCATTCAGGACATTAATTGACCCAAGCAGGAGTGAGAGGGAAAGTGAAAGCAAGAGTATAGAGACAGAAACCACCCATACTTGGCCACACTTCTTAGAGACAAATAATTGCTCTAATTACATTGTAGTCCTTGAGTTTACACTTCTTTTTGATACATGTCTTTCTGAATAGTAAATTTAAAGTAATTACAACATGTTTTTTCTCAAGAAAAAAAAAAATCAATGGTTTGATCAGTTCTTCCTATCTACTAAAGGAAGAAATGTGGATTTTACATTTAATCAGCAAAGGTCCACACTGTCAATCCATAAAGGCATTCAATATAAAATTACATGGGGTTTTTTTGACAGAATGTTATAGTTCAAAATGTTTTAGAACCCTTTCCAGAACTTTCCAAAATCTCTGATAGATCACTGTGATTATGGCAATTAATATTTTATTCATCAGCTGATTGCCACTTAAGACCACAGACATTTATACCTTGAGGACAGTTTCTTCTTAGAAGGAAGAAAAAAAGTTTTAAAAACTTGAGATTGTATTTCTGGATATGCAGGATTTCTCTTTTTTAATTTATTAGTAGGGGTTTTTTTCTGAATCTAGAAAGTTGGTAACTTAAAAGGCTTGTCAATGAGAACTCAACAGTTTGAGACATTTTAAGAATTTAGTCAGTAGCCATTTCATGGCCCATCTATTTCTTTAACCTGTCTTTTTCAACATTAAAAATTAAATTACATTTAAAAAAAATATTTAGAATAGAAGAATAGAATAGAACACTTCAGTTGGAAGTGACCTAAAATTATCATCTAGCCTACTGTCTGACCTCTTCAGAGCTGAACAGAAGTTAAAGCATATTATTAAGAGCGTTGTCCAAATGACAAGCTTGGGCAAGTCTCTAGGAAATTGGTTCCAGTGTTTGGTCACACTCTCAGTAACAAAAACTTTCGTAGCAGGTTTGAAACATTCCCATATATCCTGTAACTGCCTACCATGGAGCAGAGATCACCACTTTTTGGAAGACTTTCATCAGCAGACTTGTGAAGACAATGACTCCTCTTTCTGTATGTTTTGTGTTTTCCAGTAGTGCAAAGGTAGCTGCAGTGCATCATTTCCTTTTTCTCACATACATGTGTGGTTTTTTGATGCTTTTATTTAGACATGATTTACAGATAAACAGATTCTTAGAATGGTAGAGCTTGGAAGGAACCTCTGGACATCAAGTCCAACTCCTAAACATGCCAAAGCAAGATGACCTAAATCATGTTGCGTGAGATTGTGTCCAGATGGTTCTTGAATATCTTCAGAGGACAAAACTTGGCAACCTCAGTGGACAACTTGTTCCAGTGCTCTGTCACCCTCAAAGTGAAAAAGTTTTTTCTTATGTTCAAATTAAACTTCTTGTGTATGAGTGTGTAACAGTTGCTCCTTGTCTCATTACTGGGCACTACTGAGAACAGTCTAGCCCCTTCCTCTAGACATCTACCCTCTAGAGACTTATAAGTGTTGTTCAGATCCCCTCTCAGCCTTCTCTTCTCTAGACTAAACAGACACAGGTCTCTCAGGTTTTCCTCATAAGGAATATGTTCCAGTCCTCTATTCGTCTTTTACCTCTGCTGGACTGTTTCCAGTGCTTCCCCATCTTTCTTCAGCTGGGGACACCAGAACTGGACAGAATATTCTAGATGTGGTCTCACAAGGGCAGAGTAGGAGGGGAGAAGAACCTCCCTGCAACTGCTGGCCATGTTCTTCTTAATGTACCCCAGGATACCATTGACCTTCTTAGCCATGAAGACACACTGCTAGCTCATGGAGAGCTTGTTATCCACCAGGATTCCCAGGTCCTTCTCTGGCGAGCTGCTACTTAGAAGTTCAACCCCTAACCTGTACTGGTGCCTGGTGCTGCACTATTCCTCCATAGGAGCAGGAGCCTACGCTTGCCCTTATGGAATCTCATTTGGTTCTTCTTTGCCCAATTCTGTAGCCTGGGTATCTGATTCAAGGCATTCAACACTGTCCAGCATGATTTCTTTTTCTCTAAATTGGAGAGATATGGATCTGACAGATGGAACATTCAGTGGATAAGGAACTGGCTGGATGGTCACACTCAAAGAGTTGTAGTCGACGGCTCAATGTCCATGTGGAGGTCCATGATGAGTGGTGTTCCTCAGGGGTCAGTACTGGAACCATCAATGTTCAGTATGTTTGTTAGTGACGTGGACAGTGGGATCCAAAATAAAGTAAGTACCAAAATAAAGATTAAGCACTGATAGTAAATATCTGACCCAATTGCCAAAGTTCAGGGTAAAAGGAAAATGTGTCTCTGCCCTTCTGTTGAAATTAGTCAGAGCAGCAGACTTCTTCATTTGCAATCAACCGCTCCCCAAAAACCCAGACAATTAAGCAAAAACCCACCAACACACCCCTCTCCTCCAACCCCCTCCCAAAAACAAAGCCCAAAAGCTTCCAATAGGAACAAAGGAATGAGATTCAGAAACTCATTTTAATTTCATTATTCCGTAAAACAAACAAAATATAGTGTCTATCACCTCAGAACATTAGGAGGTTTTACTGCATTTGTTCAAAGTCTATATGGACAGTGTGGAAAAGACCCTAAATAGTACAGAAAGACATAATGAATTATTGTCTTCCTAGAGACAGTAAAGCTTGTAGTTGATTTCAAAGATAATAGTGACTGATTACTTTTTAGTAGGAAGCTGAGGACACTTGTGAATCTAAATAGATTTCAGAAAATGTGAAGTAACCCTCAAAAGTGTTTTCAGGTGTGCTTTTTTATTTTGAAATCAAGTTGGAAAATTCCATTGCCATTTAATATAATTCTATATTTCTTCCATTGGATAAGTTTATGTTCTTCCTACTGGCTCAGCATACTGATTTAAAGATAATGCAGTCTTGTGATGGAGGTTATTTTTGATGCCGAGGAGGTCTTAAGTCCTGAGGTAAAATAAAACAGACTTAATAGGAAAAGGAAATATTTATGGCATATATTAGTAGCAAATCAGTAAAGTATACCATTGTAACTCTTAAACATTTTTTTAAAGTAAAGAATCATCTCCTTTTTTCAGAATTTAAAATTAGGTGCAGACACAGATAAAGCTATACTTGGTAAAACAGCCCTTCTGTAAGAAAATATCTGTAAGATACTTGGGACACAATGAAATATTTGTATCTGTGGAGAGATAAATCCCAAAAGACGAAAAAATGTTTCTCTGGTTTTAATTAGTTCATCATTATACAAAATAATTTATTTAAATCAACATGGATTAGTGGTGTTCTCCAGAATTGGCTAATACATTAAAACTATAGTAATAGATGGGATCTTCATGAGAAAGGTCACTTTCTCCACCTCTCGAGAACAATATTTGGTCAGACAAAAGTGAGACATGAGGAAAGAATAAGAACTGGTTTCATCTTGTGTTTCATTCAACCATAGCTGCCATCAGCTGCTACTCCTGAACTTTTCCCTGCCAAAGGAAATCAGGCAGGCTTTTGAATTCTGAGTAAGTTCCAAGTCTATGATGAGAACAGTACCCATACCAACTGCCAGCTATGCAAATGCAGAATTAGTTTGGACTGTTATTGCAGATGAGTGGAAAGATTAAGCTTAGTGAAATAGATAAAATACAATCATGAAGGAAACATGGCTTTAAAAGGTCAGTGTGGAAGTAAAGCAAATGGATCCAGGAGGTACTAGAGAGCTACTCTTGAATTCACTAATACTTCATATGTGTCTATCAGCTCAGAGTTCACAGGATTGTTTTGGGGCAGGTAGAGCAACCTACATTCATGAAATCATAGGTCACTGACATCTGTCCTCTTCTTTTATAGGGGATACTTAGGGATCTGAAAGGCTGCAGCAAATTACACCTGGAGCACAAAAAACTGTGTGGAAAGGCATATGTATTTGTTGATAGAAGCATGTTTTTTGACACTCAGTATCATATCACCTCTACAGAGAAACCAAAGAGGTGTTCTGTGACACAAACTTCTTACAGAGACAGAGCACATACTTCTACCCAGAAAATTTTGGACAACTGTTAACTAGTCTATGTTTCCTGTTTCTCTTCATTGTTACTATTGCTGAGAAAACAGTGAAATACATCCAGGATAAAAATGGGTACTTGCCAGTGTATGAATTTCTGAACAGTATTTGGCCAGCATTATACTGTTCTGTCACTTACCTCCTCTATCCACTATTAAGCTAAGTGGGTATTGTCATCTCCAGACAGTGCATGTGTTTAGTTGTCTTTGGATCTCAAGTCAGAAAACGCAGTAGCACGTACAAAGATAATAGGAGGCACCTATGCAAAGATCATACCTCCATCTTCTCTTTCTTTGCTACACATGACATTCTCTCCTTTTGCTATTGCATATTTCTGAGAACAAACACATTCAAAGACTTGCATAGAATTGAAAATCCCTTTCAAGAAGAGCAGACACTGAGATTCTGAAGAATTTTTTTCAGTTACTTTACATTTTACAACAATTCACAACTGCAAATGACTTTTGGAAACATGATGTTGAATTATCTGTCATTGAATAAGCACCTTATACTTCCAATGTTGCAAAGAATACTGTAAGGAGGAAGAGTCAGACCCTTAAATAAAATTTGAAAAGTACTGTCAAATGATTTTATTTCAGCTCTGAAACCAAGCTTACAGAAAGACCTAACATTTTAAACATCTAAATGTGTATTCTAAAAGGAAATATAATAAAACACAATAATCACATATTTTTTCCTAAAGGAAGAATAATTCTGCTTTTTAAAGTCTGCTGAAGGAGAAAAAGTACCCAACCAACCAGATACTTAAATAGCCCCCCAGAAGCTTTAGTTCTCTCTTATGAGAATTACTCAGCAAGAAATAGAAATTTTCACAAGTTCTCATATTATTTTTGATGGCTTAAAAAGTATATGAGAAGCTTAATCTTCATAATGTTTTTTGTTTACAAAGTAATGCATAATAAACTGAAGATATCGATTACAATAAGCTGATTCTCCCCAAGACACGGTTTATGCCTTCAGAAACTGTCCAATAAAGGGATGTTTTCTATATTCTTGAGTTATATGTTACAGGAGTTATACAAATTGCCTTTCAGGGGAAATAAATCCTACCTTATGAATTCTGTACCAGTTAACTTCCTTGAGGTTATAGGTCTGGAGAAAAATCCCCACACTACGCTTAGACTGAAATCCTTCGCTTCACTGAATGCTGAAAACCCCACTTCTATCTCAAAAGGACTGATTTACCAACATAAAGACTGTCATGGATATTAAGCCTCTTCTGTATGGTGTGGGTGCTTGAAAATGATATGAAAAATCTAATTCAGTAATAGCACTGTCCCTGCTGACAACTTCTTATGAGAGATTAGTTGAAACTGTTTGAAATTTAAAATGTCCATAACCAGACATCTACCTTCTTATGAAATTAGCCTTTCATGTACCTGCATGTAATTTAAATTTGGACTTAAAGAAATTAAAGAAATGTAACCAATAGCTTTTAAATTAAAACTGCATGGTCAGTAATTTCTAATGTTAACTCAGTGTTCTTGGAGTCAGGGGGAGTGGGAGTCAATGTTTTCTCATTCTGTATATTCATCTTATGTCTATACCTAAATCATTCTGCCTGGTCTACAAAAAGGTTTGAAGAATATCAGGATTGCATTTTTTCCCTTGATTATGTCAGATACAGTCTAGAAATATGCTTAATATGAAGTACATATGTATGATGTGATGTGATAAGGTTAATAAATAGTTACTTATTAATAAATTGTTAGATTGATGTTTTAATGGGGTTGAGAAAGGGTTGCATTAAAAAACAATATCCAGTCTTGCTAATAACTAAATCAGATGTCTTTATAGTAAGAAAATTTTCTTCCATTATTATAGGACATGGCTATCATACAAAGTGTGTTAATATGTAAGGAATTTATAACAATTTTTTTTTTCAGAGTACACAAACAGTTACCCATTCGGGAATTTTGCAAAGGTTATTTGAGAAACAAACAGCTAATTAAACAGAATTAGAAAGAAGCTGGAGGGAAAGAAGGACAATGGGCCTATGATGTTGCTGAAATGAATAATCCTGAGTTTGTCTCTTGGCACATAGCAGGGTAGGAGCCCAACATCTGTGGGGAAAGCCTAAGCACAACCTGTCTCTGTAGCATGCAATTTTATAGGAACAAAAGATCGACTGTGCAGCAATACAAATGTGGGCAAGGGTATATATATGTGCACCACATTAGCAGGAAGGGAAATGCTATAACTGTATATTCCAGATATGACTTAGAATATTGCACTCATCATGTATGTGACAAGTACTGGATTCTGTACTGTCTGCTAATGCACAGTTTTTCTTGTTCTCATGACTACCAGTTAGATTTCTGTAAATCTGCTGTCCCTGTGAATAGTCCTGTTAGCTAGAAATATGGATGGGCAGTGTGAGTCTCCCAAGAAGGTCAATTCAAATGGTTGAAAAATTTTTCAGAGTAAGACTATCTGTTTTCATGGCCAGGACCTTGATCATCCTTACTCAGCTATGACACTTCAGACACCACATCATCATATCTGAAACATTATATACAGGTCTGCATTGGTTTCTAGTAGATTTCATATAAACCTTTATCAACAGAAGTGACGTAATGGGGGATTATATATCTGTTAATTTATAAAGACTGTTGCCTATCATGATTTCTGAGAATGAAGCAGTTATTTTGGGTGTACTTTTTCCAGAATATGTTCTCTCAGCACAACCTTGAAGCCTAAATAAAGCAGCAGATTCTTTAATGACTCTTGTGTCTTCTGTAGCTCTGGAAGGAATTCTAAATATTTAAATGTAGTTTATGTTTTTAAGAAATTGATGAGACATGTAAAATGCCACTGTATAAAACATTTGTTTAGAAACTAACATAAACATTCATCCAAGTTGCATTATTTAGAGCTTGCTAAGAGTAAGGAAACCACTTCTTTTTAATGAGAAAAAAAGGTGATGTTTTTGCTATTTCAATCAAAGATAAGTTCAGATATGTAATTTTAGAAATATTCTCAATGAGTTCCTGATTAAAGATTAAACAAGTGAATATTGCATACTGCTATTTGCCTTCCTTGTCTGTTTCAGCTCCATTTACAAGCATTTACTACATTTAGAAATAGTGAATAGAAAATGGAACAGTAAGCTCTTGGACTCTATCCTGAAATGACCAATTTGTGGGACAATTGGTTTCAGTTGTATTGGTGGACTTTTGAAGTTGACATGTCCTCTATAAATTGGGTAAAGGCCATCAGTTCACTTCACATTTCCACCAAGCAGCCAAGATAGTAACAAAGATGCTATTGAGATGGTAATGAATTGCTGTCAGTACATCATGTGTCATATTCAAATCTATGCTTGGCTGTTTCTAGTCTCTTGAGCTGCCTAGCCCCTTGATGATCAAAGCAAAATGTTTCCTTTCATTTATTTATGTCTTTATTAAATAATTCAGGGAAAATGACACTTTGTATTTGTTTTGTCTAGCCAATAAATCTAAGTTTTATAAAAAGGAGAGGCAACCTGTCCTTATTCTCAAATAGACAGGAGCCTGTGAAGTATTTTACATTATTAGAGCCCCAGAAGTGAATGATAAATTAGAAGAGATAAATTATTCATAATTTTAGCAGGCTCAAAAATGAAGGCATAGAACTAGAAAGTCCTGTTCCAGCACGGAACTTATATGCAGTCTGACTTTTAGTGCCTAAGTAGTTTCACTGAATTCAGGCATGTAAGTCCATGTTTGAGTGCCTTCCTGGGTAAGAGCCAAAATTAAGAATAGAGTAAAATTAGAGAACTAACAACTACTTAGTGCAAAATATGAAAGAAAGCCCTTACTATGTAATCAGGGAACATGACTGGTTGAACTAATGGTATAAATGGATTCACGAGACGTCACGATTCCTTAAGGATAAAAGAATAAATACCATGATAAAAGCACGAAAACTTGGGGCTTTAAACAAAACATGGGAAATGTGGGGAAAAAGACCTGCTTCCTTTCTTAATAAAAAGTATGTTCTCATACCTGTTACAAATAATAAATTGTAAAGTTGAACATTTTCACTTCTGAAGATAATGTAACACTCAGGGCTGACAGGGAATTGCATGGTAATATGCCACAGAAATGTGAATGTCAAGAAAGTAACTGTGATTTTTATCATTCTAAACAGATTACACATTATATGGTTACTAAGATAAGCTAGAGATAAACTACTTACACTTAAAAGGATTTGGACACCTGCCACTTAGACACATAGGTAACAGCAGTTCTTCCTTTTAAAGCAACATCTATGCTCCAACATAGGGAGAAGCTTGACAGAAATTTTCAGTCCATATGTACTATTTAGCAGCTGCAATCCTCTTGAGGCTGGGATCATACAACAGATAATTCTAGCAGAAAAAGCTTAACTCAGTAGACAGACACTAGCACTTCAAAATGAACAATTAAATTGGCCATTGTCTTCTGTCCTTGCAAGTGTGTCAAGAAACATTCATTAGGTGAAAAAAATCATCAGGAATCTTTCCTAGAAGATCTTGTAAGGTTTTTCTTGCCCAGCTTTGGAATTTCTGGCCTATGCTACACAGGCAAGTTGCAGACTTCAACAGTATCCTGGCATGCCAGGTAACATCTGATCCCACAATTCATGTACAGAATAGGCTTCAAATTGAAACTACTCACGGGACTCTTGTCACATATACTTCTTAATCACTGTACATATGTTCATCATCAAGGAAGAGGTTCTTCATGGTGTTTACAAACTAAAGTTACAAGAAATTGAAAATACATACCCTGCAAGTTGTTGCCAGGATTTCTTACGATGAAGCTTTATGTCATTTATCAGAGAAATGTACACACAAGGATGTCCCACTCAGGGATGTGTATCTAGATTTATCAATACTTATAGTTGCACTGAGGAGATTTAATGTGTCTTTTTACATTTTTCCATAATAAGTAAAGGAAAGCTGTCCATTCAATTCTTTGTTCATTCATTCTCTTCCATAACATCTTGTCAGTTGGTAAGCCATTAGGGAGAACATTTGCACAACTCAGAAAATGTTTGCTTTGTGTCCCTTCTGGTCCCTTCTTTGTAGTGGAACAAAACTGGTTTTGCAGCTGAAGTTCCTCTGAACAGACTATGTACCATAATAAAAATTTAAGTCGAAGAAAAGCAGATTGAGTAATATACTTTATTGCCATGAATCTTGCAATATGGCAGAAAAAAACACTTTGAGAGAAACTGCAGATATGTTACAGATTTGGATCTCTTACTTAAATTTCAATACAGACAAATGGCTATTCCTGCTTCTACAAACCTGAAGATATTTCTACACTCTCCATTTTAGTTACATCTTCACTTGCTAAAGTAGAATTCTGGCGCCCTGCATCAATTATGCTACTTCTGCTCTTCATCTCCATTATCACTCATTATTTAGTCATTTTACACATCTTAGCAAAGCATTTTTTATGCTAATAGTTTGCTTACTGTTGGTTCACAACCTCATGGCCGCTGACCTCTGTAGAAATGCCAGAGGCAGCCCTTCATTTGGTTTAACAGTAGTTAGATACAGGGACAGATGTGTTATACTAGATTACATATTCAAAAATGGTAAATTGCGTTCGGTCAAGCATGTGAGGAATTATTCGAAGTATTATCTGGCTATAAACAAGCTAGGTTTGATCTACACTTGAAAGTGTTACTACTACAGTTATGAATGGTAGAAGTGAGAGAGGAATTATTATCTGACTTATTGGGAAAAAAAATAGACAGAAGCACCCTCGAGCTTTAAAAGATGTTTATTGCATTAGCAAAACAGCTTTGAGGAGAATTGAATTTAAGTTAAAATAGACTGTGCTGAAGTTACGTGGTGGGAAGAAAACATGTCCTGCAAGCATATTCAGGTCACTCAGTGTGTATGATTCCCCCTGAAAGGGGCTGGAATGCTAAGTTCTTATGTTAACTACACTGGGAAACACAGGTTGGCACCCAGTAGAAACTAGGTCACTGTGGCACCAACTCAGTTTCCCAGAGAACATTGTTGAGCCTTTCGAGAGGACTGCATTGTATAATGGATATGAGGTAACCTACTGACATTTTGCAGGTTATTGGGTGGTGACCTAGACAACATCAATGTCATTACATCACCAATATCTTTTGCACATAAAAGACAAAGCTTTGGAGTGTATTAGGGTTTCCTTTTGGTTTTTTTTTCTTAATCATTTTAATTTTTAGTCCTCAAGTTAAGAGCTGCTGGTGATCTGTAAACCAATCAGGCAACATTTCCAGCCCTGAAAGTAAGCAAAGGGAGCTGACTAAAAATCAGTTTGATATCAAGTAAACATTTTCTTAAAACACTATATAATTCAAGGTTAGGCTTTGTAGAAGTGCTTAGACAGGAAAGAAGTTAAATATACATATATTAAAAATTTATATTTATATATATGTATATATATTTTTATATATATATTTGTATGTGCTTTCGTTTTGGTACAAACTAAGTTTTTTTAGTAAGAAACATTTGAGGAATGGAGTGACCAGTAACTTCAAAAGTCCTATACAGCACTTAACTGTAGCATTGGGTTACAATATGTGTCTAGGAGGAAAGGTGAAAGCTTAAAGTCTGATTTCTTCTAACCTTGACAAACAGTAAGAATAGATAAAAAGGAAAGATAGGTTACAGTTACTTCATTTACCTCTCCCAAGAATAGCACTACTTGGAAGAGCAAAGTACTGTACAGCTGATAGCCTGACGTGAAATTGCTCGTTGGATTTACTTTTCTGGAGGTTTTAGCCTTTAGTGTGACTTTCTCCTCAGTATGCAGTTACGTGTGGTTTAAACTCTCGGAATTATTGTGCATAAATCAGGAAATTTTGCATGCAATGAGCAACTAAGGAATGCAGGCATCTGGGTGGAGCTCAATTTTTTTTTCCACACCCATGAAAGACCCTTTGATCAATCGTACAAAGAAAAAACCTCTAATCAATGACTGCATACAAAGAAAGCTAACACAAGACACTGGGTAACATCCTCATCTCTGGTCCCACTCCTTTTGAGCTGCTGATGGCAGAAAGATAACTAAACTTATAATGCCCAGTTAGTAGAGGAGATGTGTAAAGCCTATTGTCTTGTGTTCTCCCATCTTCATCTTCCCAGCATGCAGGTGTATGGCAAGGAGCGGGGCAAAATAGACAAGGCAGCAGGCAAAAATGGCCAGGACCCCAGGGGCAATTTCTGTGTGACAGAATTTGCTGCAGGCTGTTGTCATCAGGCAGAGGAGGCTCAAGGCTCACATCAAGATTGTTTGGGAACCAGGTAGGTGACACTGGATGCCATCTAACCAACTGTTCCCACCTCTCATAGAGGATCTCCTAATGCTAGTAGATATGAGGCTTCTACTTTTTCTAGTGTTTCTCTTACAGTTGTTATATAGTACAAACTGAGATACTGATATTTTGATATTTACAGACTGAAGCTGAAGTCGAAAAGCAAATAAGTTGAGCTTAGAAAAATTCAATTCCTAACAGTTTTTCCAGCATCACAGCTGCTGTTATTTTGTATTGCTGCGTTTTAATTTAAATGTAATTTTAATTGAATACAGAGCTGTAAAGATATCGCGTATTAAAACCAAAATATTCTTTCCAAAATTCATTGCCTGCTAAGATTGTACTGTCTAGCTAGTTAAAAAAATAGTTGTTTGGGTTTTTTTTTTCCATACAAATGTATTAAATTGTTATTTATTATACAAATCACAGTTTTCATGTAAGCAGCTGCAACTTTTTTTCTCATACAGCTGGTCAAGGCACCACTTGCAAACAAATATAAAGATAGGCTGATAGACATAAGATCAAACTAAAAAAGTCCCAGAATTGCTGTACAGAGGAAAAGGTGGCTGCATTTATCAAACCATACTCAGCTCTTCAAGGGAAGTTCTGCCCATATTTCTGTTCTGGATAGCTACAGGGACAAAGAGATGATTTTGTTATTGTGGTTGGTTTGTGCCTTAATATAAATGGTGACAGCAGGAGTATGTGCTATATGACCTTTGAAAATCAGTATTTTCATTTTATCTGATAGGCTTGAACATAAAAAGAATATTTAGAATTCTTATTTCTCCTCCAAGTTGAAGGAATATGGTTTGTGAACAAAAACATTTCCTTCAAGCTATGGCCAACATAAATACTGACATTAAGATTACTGATTAGACTGTCTTACAGCTTTCTGTTAAATAAATGTATTCTGTATATTGCAGTTGTTTGCATTCTTTTTTTTTTTTTGCTTTCCTTCTCACTTTTTTTTTACTTTTATTTTACTGAGATGTGTTCTGAGAGCAATATAGTAAGAGTATGTCTTCACTACATACTTTAATGAGACTTTAATGCAAGTTTGCTACCTGTGAATCTTTAATGGTGTAGAGCTTAGTATGCCCGAGGACTGTTCACAGTCCTATTGACAAATGCAGAGCTTGGAATGACTTTTGAGCTATGGGTGGAGCAGAAAGCTTTCTTTTACAGGTAGCCAGGTATTAAACTAAAAGACAACAAACGAACAAACCTCAAAGAAACAGTGGTCAGAAAACAGCCAGTATGGGCTATTTATTTTTGTCCTTAGCTGTGCCAGTAAGATTTTTTTTCACAGACTGAGGAAAAAATCCTCATCACTTTTAAAAAATACATTAAAAAATGTGTAACAGTGGGAACAGGTATATTTTTGGTATTTATAAAGCAGTCCCTATTTCAAGGTGCTATTTTATATCAGTCACATATTAATGAATTTATATTTTTACATTAGATTTTATTCCTTCATAGCATAATAAAAGTAATGAATGCAATACTATGATTAAATTCCAAATTATTAGATTCCATACAATGGTGGAAATACCAAGAATTCCATTTTTCATTAAAAAAAAAAAAAGATTGTATATCTAACATGATTATCTGTTTGTAATAGTTTATGCAGGACGTAAGTGCCAATGTGTGAGCTTGTATAAGGGAACAGGGTTTACGAACAAAAGCCTGAAGAGATAATTTGTCAATGCATAAATTTAAAATAAATAAATAAAATCTCTCAACAGCCAGCATCGAGACTATGAAATAAATTGCTTTTGAATACTTTTGTAACAGATGTCAGCCATCTTACTTATCACTGAACAAGCCACATTTGAATTAAGCAGCTCAGTATCACATTGAGGGATGCGGTTATTGATTGAACACAGGTGTAATGGTTGATATACTGTCACACGCTCTGATGTTAACCTAAGATCTTTGTTGAAATACTTATTACTGATGGCACAAAATGTAATTGCTAATTTTCTGCCTGAATGGTTACATATTTTCTCCAAATCTTAAGAGTTATTCATCCCTTTTCTACTGCCCATTTCTCAGAGTTTAAGGCAGATGTGTCACTGGTCCACAGACCAGTAATTGAACCTGTCACTTGCAATCTACTTACTTCATTCCTCAGAAATGTATCCACTGCTTCATTCACCTTCCTGCTTATTTTTCTCTAGGTATCAAATGTCCAACTTAAGCCTAAACTAACTGATATTCATTGTTTACCTTGAAGATCTCTGGTCACAGAGCAAAGTATTCAGGAGCAACCTGGGCTGATTATTACTTTGCATTCATTGGAGAACTCTTGTTCAAAATAAGATGTTCATTGCCAGTCTAATTTTTATAAATGAATCAATCAGGTTGCAGAAGTTAGAGTAAAACTTGGTAGAAGAAAATATACAAGTAAATGGCTACACAAAATTTAGACCCAATTTTTTTAATCTTCCCAAAATAATTTGGATGACAACAGGGATTTTTATGGAATGGATAGCTGCAGTTGCTCAGTTTTGGTGACAATGCTTTGAAAGATAGTATAAAGCACAGATGTGTCTGCAGAGAGTTAAAATAAGAGTGCAGTAAAATACTCAGCATTGCACCATAAAATAATCTTGAAATTAGTTCTTACCTTCATAATGAAAATAATTATGTGCTTTCAGGCCCCTGTCTGTAAACACCTGTTCAGAGGAGTACCTAAATGAATGTACATGTGGTAGCATTCATACAATTAAGGCCTGATCTGAAAGAACAGAAGCCACTAGTAACATATTAGGCAAGCAGAATTCATGCTGTTTTTTCCAAGAGAAAACTTTATGAAATCCTCATGAAATGTTCGTCCATCTGTCTGTCTATCTGTCTGTCTATCTATCTATCTCTCTCTCTGATGGTATTAAAAAAAAATTACTCCAGTAACACCAAGGCATTACAGATAGTCTGAAATCCAGAACACTGCTGTATTCAGTGTCTAAAAAATTCTTTTTGAGGTATCACATTTGAGAGCTGTTTCACTGCCTCTTCACAAATAAATATTCATAATCTTGTCAATGGCATCCTAGCTCTTGAATGTGAGGATTATTTGGTAGTGGAAGCAGGGTATGAAACAAGTCATCTTCTACTCAGAGCACCAAGAACAGCTGCTGCTATTCACATCATTATTTTCTCATTCAGACAGATAAATACTGGGAGCTAACACTATACTAGCTTAAGCAGTTGCACCTTATTCTGTACTTTTTTTCCAATATAGTGTACAGCATGACTTATCCAGAACTCAAAATAACACTGAATTTGTTTTCACTGATTTTCCCTGCTTCTCACTGTTCCCCAATACTTTATCAGTTAGGAAAAAGCCAGGTCATATATACATTTCTTTGGCCATGCCAATTAAATATTGCTCATCAGTGTAATACTTACACTATACATAATACTAGAAAAATGTCAAAATGGAAGATGGAAGAAATTTAGTAACGGTGTTCGCTGAAATGCATATGAATAAAAAAAGAAAGACATGTTGCTGTTGTGGTTTTGACATGGCAGGTTTCTGTTGGAGCATGGGGGTCTGCAGGGGTGGCTTCTGCAGCAAAGTGCTAGAAGCCACCCCTAGGTTTGACAGACGAATCACCCCCTGCTAAGAAGGAAAGCAACTTGTGAGGAACTGACTCAAAGCCCCATCCTCATTCTTTCCCTGTGATACCTAGGGAGAGAGGAAGGGAGAGAAATCATGACTAAGTTTGAGAAGAAGGGAGGGGTGGGGAGATATATTTTAAAATTTGGTTTTACTTCTCATTATCCTACTCTGGTTTCACTGTGTAATAATAAAATAAAATAGAAGTGGTTTTTTTATTCTATGTTAAATCTGTTTTGCCCATGACACTAATGGTGTAATGATCTCTCCCTGTCCTTGTCTTGACTCCTAAACCTCTCACTACATATATTCTACTCAGTCCAGCTGAAAAGGGAACTGACATTAGTGGGCATGTGGCTTCCAGTCAGGATTAAACCACCACTGTCGCTTTCATACTGTATTGGAAACATAGTATTTTACAGTGATAATACCAGCTTTAGATATAAATATATATGTATATATTTAATGCAGGACAATAGAAAGGCTGTTAAATGTAATGTTTTGATTTAAAGGAAATGTTTTTAATTATGCCAAAAGTTAATAGTGCAGGTTATAAAATGACAGAAAAATTAAGTCAAATTTTAGTCTCAACAATCTATTAAATCAATTTTAATCTCATCTATCCAAAAACCAAGCCCAGAACAATCTTAATTCCATCTTACATACTTCTGTAGCCAAGTGTTGATGCAGAATTAGTCTTATTTCTTTTACCCATTAACTATGTCCTATGATGGTGAAAAATGCCTTTAACAAACATGGTATCTCCAGTCTGTGTTGAGTTTTGCTAGAGTTTTGCACATTCCTTTGCCATATTTCTGTTGTAATGAGTGGTGTTATAATGAGGTAGGATATTATTTTCTGCCATTAATACCTTAGATAAACAGGTTTCCGAAAGTGCTACCAAGATTTTTTTCAAATTCATGTGAGCAATATTTAGAAGGCATTTATCCTGAGGTTCTTCAGTTTCTGGGAATTGTGCACATAGTTCTTAGAACATCACCAAACACTGGACTCCTGATTTGTCAAACTTCTTTTTCTAGAAAAAAAAGTAATGTATTTTAAACATTTTGCAGCAAAGCACTGTCCAATAATTTCAATGGGAAAATTCTAATTATAATTGGTCAGCATTGATAATTTGTGACCAAGGAATTATGTGACCTGGAGGGCCAACTGTCAAGAAGGGGTTGAACTTACTGGAAACAGGAATGCCGGAGACAGAACAGACTCCTTGCAAGGGAGTGAAATTTCACTTGGTGACAAGAAATAGCTTTAGCATTGTTTTGTAGCCATCCTGGAATGGGAACACTCAGAGCCCAGCTCAAGGGCTACTAGTGTATTTAAGAAAACTCTCAGTGATGCATATTTGCAGACTCTATGTTGAACCATGTATTGTGGTACAATTATGCCTAATCTATTTTTTTTTTTTTTTTCTTTTATATATGACAGATATGTTTAATCTACCTCAAGGTATGCCATAAAAATTCCCTAAGTTTCACAAGGCTTATTTTGGTTCACTACATAACATGGCTGGACCATGCTGTGTGTCCTCTGTGTGTTTTTAGAGCTTTTTAAGATCCTCAGAACCTGCCTAAGTGCCAGCCTGAAAGATTTGTGAGACAATCTAATTATTTATTTGAATATTATCTTCACAACTCATTTGCTGCTAGTAGGCTGGAATCTCATCATGAAGTAGATAGTGCTAATTAAGTAGTCATGTCTTAACAACTTTTATTTAACTAGTAATAATCAGATGGCACTGTAGGCTTCAACTGTAATAAATATCTGATGAAAACCTTATACTTACATTGTTTGTAACACGAATCAATATTCAATCTTAGAAATTTAACTGGAAATCACATTTTCTTCAAAATATTTTTCTGAGGGACATAGAAGTAGTCTTGGTAAAGCAGAAGTTCTTTGAAGTCATTGGACTTGTCTGTAAGAGGAAGGTATGAGTCATTTAGAATCATTCAGGGGCTAAGCTATTTTTAAAAATATTTTAAGTTTTGGCAAATTAACAGACTTTGCACTGATGATTAAATAATGTAACCATTTCATTAATTTGTTTTCTACCCTGAAAGTTAAAAGTTTGAAATTTGAAAACAGAATTAATTGGAATTCTGTTTTCAAAAGCAGAAATATAAATATTCTTTTCTGATTTTTAATACCTATTTATCCCCATTTGTCCTTCAAATTCCAAATACAAGTCTCAATGACAGACAGGACTCATGAAAATAAATTTTTTTAAGATGGTAAATTATGTATTTAGAGTACCTTGAACTCAATCCTATCGAAAAAATATTTGTAATTAAAGGTGACTAATGTTACAATTTAATAAGTTCTCTTTATTTTCAGGGCAATAATATCAAGAATAATAGTTTTGAAAAAACAGTGTTAAGCTATGTTCAAATATATTCAGTAAAAGAAAAATTACCTGCAGGGAATAGGGGTCATTCTTAAATGAAAATTAACATACAGATTTTCCTGTGTACTAAAATGGGATATATAGGTGATGTCTATAGATTGCTGATAATGTGTAGAGGATAGAAGGGAGGAGACAGGATAACAAGAAGAAAGAACTACAAAGACAGAAGGAAATGTTTGCTCTGATAGATACCTCTATAAAACAGCCCAGATATGACACTTTCAGAGCAGTTTTCCCATTAAGAAAACCCAACCAACAAAAAAAAAAAAAAAAACCACCACCCAAAATTATTTTAAGATTTAAAAACAATTTAAAGAGATAGTTGATAAAGGCAGTGGTGAATATTTTAATTCTTATTTTTCATTTTTTCTTCTTGTTGCTTGTCTTCCCACTCATTGTACTTTTTGTGTTTCTCCTACACAAATCTAAAGCTAGCAAAGATGTAACATTGCAAACACTACCAGAGATTAATTTATCCATACAGATCGAAAATGTTATGTAGCTAGATGACTTTTGTACACATGTACCAAAATACGATTTTTGAAGGGTATTTAACTGCATTTGAAAACAGATAAAAGCTGAATTCCATTTCAAAATTTGTCACTACAAAAGAAAGGTTGAGCCTATAGCTCCTAATCTAAACAGAATTACATCATCATTCACCAGTTCAAAATCTAGTTTCATTGAACACTTCTTAATCAAATAGCATGACACACCTGATTTTACTAGCCAATGTGAATCAGTTTACACCTGAAAACAGATTTATATCATGAAGAGAGAGGGAGCAAAGCCATGGTTGAGAAAGATTGTCACAGCATCGTTTCTAGAACAAGCATGATCTCTGGCTAGAATTTATTTTTTCCCAGGATCAGGTAATTCTTCCTGATTATCAATCTTGCACTGACTTCCATGAAAAGGATCTCCAAACTAAAATACAGAAAACTCTCCCAAATGAAGTAAAGAACTTGAGAGAAGTAATAGCATTTCCTCCATCTGCAGAAACTTCATTATACGGTAGCTCTCTTCAGGTGTGGTTAGAACACAATGGCATATAATTATATGGCAAGTGGTCTGTAGTAGAGACAGAATCACAGAATCATAGAATTGTAGGGGTTGGAAGGGACCTTGAGAGATCATCGGGTCCAACCCCCCTGCCAAAGCAGGCTCCCTAGCACATATTGCACAGATAGGCATCCAGACGAGTCTTGAATATCTCCAGAGAAGGAGACTCCACCACCCCCCTGGGCAGCCTGTCCCAGGGCTCTGTCACCCTCACTGTGTAAAAGTTTCTCCGCATGTTGGTGCGGAACTTCCTGTGCTCCAGTTTACAGCCATTGCCCCTTGTCCTGTCTCCACAGACGACTGAAAATGGGTTGGCCAATTCCCCCTGCATCCCATACTTAAGATATTTATAAACATTAATTAGGTCGCCCCTTAGTCTTCTTTTCTCCAGGCTGAACAGTCCCAGCTCACTCAGCCTTTCCTCATACGGGAGATGTTCCAGGCCCTTAATCATCTTCATAGCCCTTCTCTGGACTCTCTCCAGGAGATCCCTGTCCTTTTTATACCAGGGAGCCCAGAACTGGACACAATACTCCAGATGGGGCTTGACCAGGGCAGAGTAGAGGAGGAGGATCACCTCCTTCCACCTACTGGCCACACTCTTCCTGATGCATCTCAGGATCCCATTGGCCCTCTTAGCCACCAGGGCACACTGCTGGCCAACCTACCATCCACCAGGACCCCCACGTCCTTCTCCACAGAGCTCTTCTCCAGCAGGTCATCCCCCAGCCTGTACTGATACATGTGGTTATTCCTCCCCAGGTACAAGACTTTACACTTGCTTTTATTAAACCTCATCTGGTTTCTCCCTGCCCAGCTCTCCAGCCTGTCTAGGTCTCGCTGGATGGCAGCTCAGTGTTCCTGCGTGTCAGCCACCCCTCCCAGCTTTGTATCATCAGCGTACTTGCTGAGGGTGGATGCTATTCCCTCATCAAGGTCGTCGATGAAGATATTAAACAGGACTGGACCCAACACTGAGCCCTGGGGAACACCGCTAGTCACAGGCCTCCAGTCAGATTTTGTTCCACTGATCACTGAGACACAGAAAGGTAGCTTGAATTGACCCCTGGTTTTAAGCTTTATGACTTCATACTAGTTTTGTACTACTACTACTACCAGAATAAACAGGATTCCTTTGCATTTCCACTGATTTGACTATCCTGAAAGACATGATGCTTTCAAAATTAATCTGGGTTAACTAGTAATTCCATTAGGAAATATTTCAAGATTTTAGGTAACATCGTAGAGAATTATTATATAATTCAAGCATGCAATATTTACAAACAGTATGTCACAAGCCAGAGAAATACAATGACAGTTCTTTTTCCTACAGCTCTGTTTTGACTACTGGAAATCTCTTCAACCCTAGACATCTCATTATAAGAAAGAGATTATTAAATTCTAAGAAGTTCAGCAAACAGCATATAAATGTCATGGGGATGGAGAAACTGGCATAGATTAAAAATTTAAGAAGGATAAATATGGATAAATTGGCTGTGAGAATAAGGGAGTGAGAGTTACAAATCTTAATAGCAGTCAAGGTGTACTGTAAGCACCAGAGGGAGATTATTAGTTTTTGAGCAGTTGGAGAATGAAAATATTTAATCTGCATATTAGGAAACACTTTTTTGATAGTCAAATATATTATTCTATTGAATATTTTTTCTAGCAGAATGGCAGAAACTACTAAAGTTTTACTGGATAAAGCATTAAAAATTCATTACATGAAATTATTCTACTTTGTTAAGCATAATTGTCACATATTAATATTAGGACTTGTTAAAGTCAATGGATATTTCCAGCACACCCTAGAGGATCTCAGTTTTTCTTATTCAGAACTTTGATAGTCACTCCAGTGCAGGGAAATTTAGAGAACAAGCAGTAAGAAGAATACTGGAAGCTCCAAATGGTACTGGAAATAAGGGATGGGAGAAACAACAGAAAGTCTGAGACAGTGAAGGACTTTGGAGCCATGGGGTTTTTTTCTAGAAAATGTACCCAGATAGTTATAAGGTTATGCATGTGATTAGTTTGCTGTTGTTGAGTTTGGGGTTTTATTTTTCAACAAGAATATAAAGAACATGTAGTAATTCAGCAAAAAAAGACTCGAGGATTGTGTTTTCAATTTTTTTGCCATTAGTCTCAATCAGGTTCCTGCTGTTAAACTTCTTGAGAAGAAACATAGGGATTACAGTGATTATAACTATTACTGAAATTGAAGTGATACGATATAGGAATGCATGGGTATCTGACTGTTGAGAAAACATACAGAGCACCAAGTAAACAGGTTTTTTTGTTTGGTCGGTTTTAGTTTTTTCTTTTTAAGAAAAAAAATTAGATTGATATCTGGCACAAGTAATTTCCATCTTGAAGAATAAATTAATCTTGACGTGTAATCCCAGATATATTACTTCACTCAAGTAACTGAAAATACAGGGGTGTTTTTTTCTTAAGTTGTAATGATGAATTGTTTTTTTTTATAACAACACTGTTCAGAAAAATAAAAACTATTTATATTAAAAAGGTAGATAATATACAGATTTTTTTTTTTTAATAACCAGTGTGCTGTGATTTAACCCCAGCTAGTAGATAAACAGCACATGGCCATGTGCTCACTCCCCACTCGTCAGGATGGGGAAGAGAATCAGAAGAAAAAGGTATAATTTAGTGGTTTACTAGAACAGCAAAGAAAGAGAAAAATAACAATACTACTTAAAAAAATATACAAAGTGGGTGATATACAATGCTATTTTCTCACTGTTCAGAACCCAATGGCCAGCTCATCCCCAGGTAACAATCCCCCCCAGGACAGCTTCCCACTCCAAGAATGACATCTTATAGCATAGAATATATCTTTGGGTAGTTTCATCAGCTGTAGTAGTTGTGTCCCCTCACACCTTCTGAAAATTAAATCTATCCCAACCCAAAATAAGGACCGAGTGGAATTGTTACATTTATACATAAACTTTAGTTATGGATTAATCTCTGACTTGTTATTTGATCATGAAGTACTAATGTGTTTTCTAAATCTGGATGTAAAAACCTTCATTACATTACATCCTTCATAAATCTAATTTTCTCAGCAGAGCAATTTGTGTACAGAAGTGAACTGGGACATGACCTAATATCAGAGATAAGCCTGTGAGCAGCATGCTGAAGTCTGAGGGACACTGTACTAGCAGGGTCCTTAGGTCTTTCATCTCAGTGGAGAAACTGAAGAGTAGAGATGCAAGGGTTATTGATGTGTTAGAAATCACAAAAGCAACTGAGAACAGTCACATAGCATTTAGGATTTCTCCTCCCAAAAAAGATGGCAGGGTCAATAGCCCAACTGAAGTGCACCTATGCCAATGCACCCAGCGTAGAAAACAGGAAGAGCTGAAAACTATTCTGTCCCTCTAAACGTGTGCTATAGTTGCAATCACAGAAACATGGTGGGATGACGCACACAGCTGTAGTGCGGCAGTGGATGACTATAAACACTTCAGAGTTTTATAGTCTGAAGACTATAAACACTTCCATAGGCAAGGAACAAGAGGTGGTGGGGTAGCCCTGTATTTTAGGAAGAATTGATTGTCTAGAGCTTGATTATGGTGATGAAAAGTTTGCATACTTACTGGTAAGAAGTAAGGGAAAGGTCAACAAAACAGATATCGTGGTGGAGTCCATTACAGACCACCTAACCAGGATTAAGAGATGGGTGAAATATTCTATAAGCATCACTTAGAAGTATCACAATCAGGTGCCTTTGTTCTTGTGGAGGACTTCAATTTTCTAGATGTCTGCTGAAAATACAACAGAGAGGAAAAATATTGGAGGCTCCTGGACTATGAGGAGGGTAATTTCCTGACACTGTGAGTGAGTCAACTAGGGAAAGCGTCCCTCTGGACCTTTTGTTTGAAAACAAAGAACTTATGGATGGTGTGCTGTTTGGCCATCTTGGGTGTAGTGATCATGAGATGAGAGAGTTTTTGATTTTCAGAGAAGTAGAGAGGGGAGTTTTCCATAGCTACTGCCTTGGACTTCAGGAGGGTAGACTTTGGTCTGTTTAGGACCCTGGCTGACAGAGTCCCTCAGAAGACAGCCCTGAAGCACAAAGGAATCCAGGAAGTCTGGACATTCTTCAAGAAGGAAATCTTGAAATGTGCAGGGGCAGGCTATCACCATGTACCAAAAGATCATAGAATCATAGGGATTGGAAGGGACCTCTAGAGATCATAGGGTCCAACCGCCCTGCCAAAGCAGGCTCCCTAACTCATAGTGCACAGATAGGCATCCAGATGGCTCCTGAATATGTCCAGAGAAGGAGACTCCACCACCTCCCTGGGCAGCCTGTCCCAGGGCTCTGTCACCCTCACTGTGTAAAAGTTCTTCCGCATATTGGTGCGGAACTTCCTGTGCTCCAGTTTACAGCCATTGCCCCTTGTCCTACCTCCACAGACAACTGAAAAGGGACTGGCCAATTCCCCCTGCATCCCATACTTAAGATATTTATAAACATTTATTAGGTCGCCCCTTAGTCTTCTTTTCTCCAGGCTGAACAGCCCCAACTCACTCAGCCTTTTCTCATATGAGGAAGATGCTCCAGGCCCTTAACCATCTTCGTAGCCCTCCTCTGACTCTCTCCAGGAGATCCCTGTCTTTTTTATACCAGGGAGCCCAGAACTGGACACAACACTCCAGGTGGGGCCTGACCAGGGCAGTGTAGAGGGGGAGGATCACCTCCTTCGACCTGCTGGCCATAGTCCTCCTAATGCACCCAGGATCCCATTTGCTCTCTTAGCCACCAGGCCACACTGCTGGCTCATGGCCAACTTGTTATCCACCAGGATGATCTGGGGGGAAGATTGTCTTTACTGAACAGAGAGTTTTGGCTGGAACTTGGGAATAGAAAAAGTGTTTATGACCTTTGGAAGAAGGGACAGCCAGGTAAGGAGGTCTACAAGGTTGTCATGAGGTTTATGCAGGGAGAAAATGAAAAAGGCCAAAGCCTAACTAGAACTTTATCTGTCTACAACCATAAAAGACAAATATAAAAAAAAGTTGTTGTTTTATAAATACATTAACAACAAAATGAGGGCTAAGGACTATCTCCATCCATTATTGGATGCAGAGGAAAATATAGTGACAAAGGTTAAGGAAAAGGATGAAGCACTTAATGCTTTATTTGCCTCAGTCTTTAATAATAAGACCAGTTGTTCTTGGAGTAGCCAGCCCCCTGTAGTGCAAGAAGAGGCTGGACAGAGAGCAGAATGAAGCCCTCATAACCCAAGGGGAAATGATTAGCAACCTGCTACAGCACATAGACACACATATGTCTGTGGGTCCAGATGGGATTCACCCAAGGGTGCTGAGGGAGCTCACAGGAGTAATCATAAGCCACTTTCCTTCATTTATCAGCAACCAGAGAGGTCCCAATTGACTGGAAGTTATCCAGTGTGACACCTATCCACAAGAGAGCACAGAAGGAAGACCTGGGGAACTGTAAACCTGCCCATTTGAGCTTGATGCTGGCAAAAGTCATGGAGTTATCTTGAGTGCCATCACACAGCATGTACAGGACAACCAGGCAACCAGACCTAGTCATCATGGATTTATGAAAAGCAGGTCTTCTTGACCAACTTATTGTCCTTCTATGACAAGGTGACACACTTAGTGGATGAGGGAAAGGTGATTGTGCCCCTGTACTCGGCATTGGTGAGGCCACGCCTCGAGTACTGTGTCCAGTTCTGGGCTCCTCACCATAAGAAGGACATTGAGGTCCTCGAGTGAGTCCAGAGAAGGGCAACCAGGCTGGTGAAGGGGCTGGAGGGCAAATCCTATGAGGAGTGGCTGAGGGAGCTGGGGCTGTTTTGCCTAGAGAAGAGGAGGTTGAGGGGAGACCTTATCACCACCTACAACTACCTGAAGGGAGGTTGTAGAGAGACAGGTGATGGTCTTTTCAGCCAGGTGACAGGTGATAGGACAAGGGGGAATGGCATGAAGCTGTGCCAGGGCAGGTTTAGATTGGATGTTAGGAAAAAAAATTTTACTGAAAGAGTTGTCAGGGCCTGGAACAGGCTGCCCAGAGAGGGGGTTGAGTCACCTTCCCTGGATGTGTTCAAAAAAAGGGTAGATGAAGTACTTAGGGATAAGATTTAGTTTAGGATGTGAATGGTTGGACTTGATGATCTTAAAGGTCTTTTCCAACCTTGTTATTCTGTGATTCTGTGATTCTGTGATTCTGTGATTATGGATGTTATCCACTTAAACCTTATTAAAGCCTTTGACATCATTTCCCACAGCATTTTCTCCCAGGAGAAACTGGCTACTGACTCAGATGTATGCATGTTTTGCTGTGTAAAAGAAGTAGCTGGATGGTGGACCCCCAAGGATTGTGGTGAATGGAATTAAATCCAGTTGGTGGTCAGTAGCAAGTGGTGTTCCCCAGAGCTCAGTGTGAGGGATAGTTCTCTTTAATAACTTGTCACTGATCTGAACGAGAGGATAGAGCCCTCAGTAAATCTGAAGATATCTAGTTGTGCAGGCATGTCAATCTACTTGAGGGAAGGAAGGATCTACATAGGGATATGGACAGACTAGACTGATGGGCTAAAGACAATCTTATGAGATTTAACAAGTCCAAGTGCCAGGTGCAACACCTGGGTGACAACAGTGCCATGAAACACTACAGGCTTGGGGAAGGATGGCTGGGAAGCTGGCTGGTTAAAGAGGACCTGGAGGTGTTGGCTGACAGATAGATGAATATGAGCTGGTAGTGTGCCTGTGGAGCCAAGAAGGCAGTCACATCCTGGCTTGTAACAAATACAGTTTGACCAGGAGGACTAGGGAAGTGAGTGTCCCCTTGTACTCAGTTCTGGTGAAGCCACGCCTTGAGTTCTGTGTTCAGTTTTGCACCCCTCACTACAAGAAAGATATTGAAATGCTGTGTCAATAAAGCTGGCGAAGAGTTTAGAGAAGCCCTGTGAGGAGTGGGTGAGGGAACTGGGGTGGCTTAGTCTGGGGAAAGGTAGTCTGAGCAGACACTATTTCTCTCCACCTGAAAGGATGTTGTAGTGAAGTAGGTGTTGCTTTCTCCCAAGTAAGAAGTGATAGAACAAGAGGAAAATGTCCCAGATTGTGCCAGGAGAGATTTAGATTGGATATGAGGAAAAAATTCTTCACCAAAAGGGTTGTCAAGCCATGGAACAGGCTATCCAGGGCAGTGTTTGAGTCACTGTCCTTGGAGGTATTCTTAAATGACATGCATATGCAGTGCTTAAGGATATAGTTTAGCTGTGGATTTGGCAGTATTAGGTTTATGGCTGGACTCAGTGATGTTAAAAGTCTTTTCCCACCAAAACAATTCTATGATTCTGTTACCTTTTGGATCTCTTCTCTGCAGCTGATGACACTGCAGCAACCTAGAAAGTTATGGAAAACCTGTTTGCTTATACAGATAAGGGGTGAACTCCTGATTTTTGTATTAATTTAGGGTGCGGTGACATTGATAAATATGACTTATGAATTGGATTAAATAGTTTGCCTTGTTTCTGTTTTGTCAGGTAATAAATATATTTTCACTGTTAGAGCAGCAATGGAATGACCCTTATGCCCTCTTGTTCCTATAGATGTCCCACCACAGTCAAATCAAAGTGACACGTCCTCAAGGTTCAGTGTTTCTTAATTTGAAACTAGTGTTGAGGTATCTTCTGAAAAAACCCTCAACAAACCAGACACACTGCAATTACTTGTGAGTAATGTAAGAAAACATACTGAGTAGGCATGGAAGAGTTGTCTTCCTTAGAATTATCCATCCCAGTTTACTCTAAAGTAAAGAAATAAAATAATTTATTCATTCCAAAGGAATCTCCAAACAGATGTCTATTTTAGCAGTTACAAGGAGTATTACCTGGAAAAGAAGTAATGAAACTGTTACACCTCTTTACAGTGGGTTTGTTGTTTGTTTGTTTGTTTTCCTTAGGTAGCAATCTATCTGTTCACATACTCAAGTTATGTTATTGTATTCTATCTTCAAATATACATTTGAAAAATCTGAAAAAACTCATTCACATTCTATTTTTTTTCTCTGCTGATGTATTTTTTTTGTTTTACTCATCTGCTATTTATCTGCACAAGGTATTTGAGAATAATTTCAAGATGTAAAACAAAATTAAAGTTTTATCATATCAGTAGAAACATTTATCTTAATGATTTCCAAGAATGTTGGTTTTCTTTACAGAAACTTATTTCTTATTTAGTAGCAGAACAGACTGCATGTTTTTCAGGTATTCATACAGGTGAGTTATTGAAAATCTTTAAAAGAGCATCTTTAATTCAATAGATGTAAAATTCTGACTAGGTCATTTCTGTGGTGGCTATATACTTTCCTGTAGGAAAAAATAAATTATACAACATGATTTGAAGTATATAAATTATTTTCATAAAGAATTAAAGATAGTGCATATTTTTATATAGTTACTGTTCTCACCTGTTTTGGGTTTCTTTTAATATATTGTTTGTTTGGAAGTCCATCATAGTATTGCTTTTATTTTATGAGCTGTAGTTAGACATATTAGAGCAAGTTAAAAACAAAATTGGTGGACTTGTACTGGATCTATAATTTTCATGTACTTTCTGAAATGTATGAATACAAGGCATATTTGTTGTTTTGCAAGGATATGCAAAACAACATATTTAGCATTCCCTTGTGTCTGTAGAAAGGAAACACTGTCAGTCCTGAAATCAAAATGCTTTGTTTCAGCTTCTGCAATGCAACTGAAAAAACCTCTATCCCAGAATTACCTGACTTTATTTAGTGTTCAACGGAGTCACAGTGTTAGGTGTGATCTTGGCTGTCTTTTGGATGCTACAAAACCACATTCTTCTTTATGACTGATGCTCCTCAGCCAACTCATAAATTCTGGGGTACACTAATGTCCTGCAGTAGTTCAGGGTGCTGAAGTCTGTATTATATCTCTGTACCTGTAATCTAGCTGCAGGATGACTAGCTCTGAGGACAGAAAGAAGGTATGACACACATGAACCACTTATACCACTAAGCATTTTGTCAGCAGAGGCAGACATAAAATGGGTATGACAAAGCCAGGATCAAACATAATGGTTCAACTTGAAGATATGGAATATTTCAATCTAGATCAGCTTGGAGCTGATCTGATACTTAAGTTTCTCTTGTTTCATCCTTTTTTTCCCCCTCCAATCAAATAAATAATATGAATTTTCATATGTAGTAATTTTAATTTCTATTAAAAGCACTAAACTAAGAGTTTCAAATGAATTGTAGTAAATTTTTAGGTAAATCATTTCAGAAGGATACAAACAGGCATTTGCTGTACTGCAATGTTCCCAATCTTCTCTCCTGTTCAAGAAACAGAGACAAAAAGGCTACTTTGCTAACAGGATGCTGGTATGGTATTTGAGGTGAAATATTTTCCAGAGGCTTTTAGGGTTTTACAATAATGATAATAATGACAACAACAACAACAACAATAATAACCCTATTATCTCCTTTTTAATCTTTTCTCTTCTTTTTACTGGATAACTTTTTGTATCACCCACAGCTATGGCGTTCTTCAGCATGCAGATTTTTTGAGCCACTGTTCTGAGAGGAGAGGGGAAGAATTCTGTCCTTTAACCTGCTGGCCTTTATTCCAAGATGAGGATATGGCTCTCTTTCTGAGTTGCAGTGGAACCTAAATCCTGCTGCAGTGACCATGGAAAAGTGTACTATAAGATCTTTAGAGCAGCATGGAGGGTGCACAGCAGGCCTTCAGAAGAGCAAATTTTGGGCTCTTCAGGGACCTGCTTGGTACTGTACCATGGGAAAAAGCCCTGGAAGGAAGAGGCACTCAAGAAAACTGGTAAGTATTCAAGGATCACCTCAGTTCACAGCTAAGGAGCGATGCATACCAACAACAAGGAAGTCAGGCAAAACACCA
The DNA here is from genome assembly GCA_020800305.1 of Porphyrio hochstetteri. Taxonomy (NCBI): domain Eukaryota; kingdom Metazoa; phylum Chordata; class Aves; order Gruiformes; family Rallidae; genus Porphyrio; species Porphyrio hochstetteri. The sequence goes on from CM036938.1 coordinate 29,941,301, forward strand.
GGATGCCTGCATGAATGAACAAGAAACTCCTGTGCAAACTCACAGAGGGGAAGCCTACAGAGGATGGAAACATGGGCAGGTAACCTGGGAGGAATACAGAGAAATTGTCCAAGCAGACAGGGATCAGGTTTGGAAAGCTAAAGCCATGGTGGAATTAAATCTGCCCAGGGATGTCAAGGGCAGCAAGAGAAGCTTATAATGGTACAGGAGTTGTAAAAGGAAGGTGAGGGGAAATATGGGACTTCTCCAGAAGGAAATGGGAGACATGCTTAGCCAGGATATGGGGGAAACTGAGGTACTCAATGAATTTTTTGCCTCAGTATTCATTAGCAAGGACTCTAACCACACTGCCTAAGTCACAGAAGGCAAAGGCAAGGACTGGGAGAATGAATACAGACCCTCCATAAGAGAAGAGCAAGTTTGAGAGCATCTAAGGAAATTGAAGGTATATAAATCCATGGGACCTGATCTGATGCATTCGTAAGTCCTGAGGAAACTTGTGGAAATAGTTCCTACTGAGGAAACAACCTACATTTTTAAAAAGGGAGGGTTTGCCATCTCCTTGGAGAAAACCTACATATGAAACTGTAAACAATAGTAAAACTCTAAAAAGGAATTTATGTTATATTAGAATGTTTTAAGTAATGGGTCTTGATCCTGACTGGATTTAAATATAATTGTCACCTTTTTCCCACTCCATGGGTAGGAAGCTCTGCTCTCCATAGTTCATGATATAGATGTCTAGTTCTATTCCTGAAGCCAGTCAAATAAATTCTAATATATTACATAGCACTTTCTACATGTCAGAGCAGGAGGATGTTGAAAAAACACCATATTGTCCCAAATTAACCACCTCATGCTTATTTGTTCACAACTGCTGGTTTATATTTCCCCTATGAGGCTTATAATGCTTGCTGACAGGGAAATTTTTTAATATCCCTAGGCAATTAGTCCTATTCTGAAGTCTAACTGATGAATTAAGAGAAGCATCAGCAGAATTATAAGTACTTGAAAAAGGGTAACCCTTTGCTTGCAAGTCAATTGTAGGAGTTAATACGTATTTATAGCTGCCTATAACATCCCTAGTAGTTTCTTTACCTCCAATGCTGCATGTATACAGTCTCTTGCATGGATTTGAATTGTTTATGAATTTATGGACAGGATTGAGGAGAAGGGATAATACTATTTAGGGCATTGATTTTACTAATTGCCCCCTGTACTTACAAGCAAGAGAAGATTGATATTTTTGCCAATCAAGAATATTGGGTTAGTCCTTGGAGCTGCATTTAAACAGTATGATAGTTTGACCTGTGGCCCATCATCTAAGGGAGAGGGAGTGATAACAAAATTCATTCAATTATTTAGTTTCTTGATATGCTCTCTGGGACTGACACATAACAAAGGTTACATAAAGAGAAAGAGTAGCAGAATTTATTTCTTTGTTAAGCACAATTAGTTTGATCTGATTATCATTTCAGAGTCTTTTTATTCTCAACTTGGCTAAATATAGATTGAGATTTAATTGGCAAATAAAATTGCATAAATTAATTTCATTTCAATTTTAATCTAGAAAAAAGCTGTATGAGTGTATTTTATGCACAACAAGTAGTGTTATATCCAAATAATAGGAGACACAGCATTTTCCATTATGGACTGATCTCCATACATCTTGTCTTATGTTTTGCTGAACTTCCCTTGTAAAAGTTCTCATGGCTCTGCACCTTAGATTAAGAATCTTAAACGGACACAGTGTGAAGTGTCAACACTTACCTGCCCAATTAAGAAAACTAATTTCAGGAAAAACAGATAAAAAAATCCAACCAAAACAGCTTGTGTGTATGAAACCTAATTTTCCATAGGCGCTAAAACCTCTTTATATGCATTCTTTGTTGTATTATTTTGACTGAGGTGTGTTCCATCCCAAAGCACTTTTACACCAAGGAATGCAGAACTGGGGCTTCCTAAAAACAGTGCTCCTAACACATGGAATATGGTGTCCTTTGTGTATTCTTGCCGCTCCATCTTATTTTCCTGTCCTATTGCTAACTCACACATGAAAAAAATTATAGCTACTGATAAACAAATCTTTTCTATGGGGAGGAAAATAGTAAAACCAAGTGTAACTGACTAGTAAGAACATGTGCAAGACCTCAATTTTTCCCTTTCTTTGAGGTATGTATATATACACACAGAGAGAACCTTTAGTTTATAGAGGTCATCCTTCTAAAATGTCTGTTGGGTTCATTTCATGTATTAATTTGAGCTCAATCTTCCATAACATTCTCTCAGGGTAGGAGTGATTATGTATTCTGTTGGATAGTTGCATGCTGCATGCAGATCATGTGTATGTGGCATGTTCCATGCTTGTGGTCTGCAGGTTGAAGACATTGATTTCAAGGAAGATGTTGGGCACCAGTTGCTGAGGCCAGTTCTAGTTCCATTAAAAGAGCACTCAATCTTCATTAATTTGCATGACTCTTACTGTAATACCATTGGTACTGTATATAGCAATTGTAGTTGCAAAGAAAAACAATGGAAAGGTTATATAGCAATTAACAGCATACAATATTTAAATTATTGGCTCTTTAGGACTTGCTGTAGAAGTCATGGGGTCTTGATGGCATTTTAGGGAGCATTACACAGGTATTTTGAGCCAGATTCATTTTATTATATTGCACTGGGGAGGGTGGGGGATATATGAACTGTAAGAGATTTTAACATAGGAAAAAGAAAATAAACTCCCAAACACACACTTAAAAGCTCCTAAGTTTCCTTTGCTTAATTTACAGGACCATACACAACTCGGTGAGCTGCCTCAGTGAGAGCTCCAGAATGATGCTTAAAGAGTGAGCCCTGTTTTTTTTGCTTTCCTTGACAGCGTGAAGGAGTGAAGGATTGCTTTCCCTATGTCTGTGAATGGTCTGGGCTCTTAGTCCCAGATGACCACAGTTGGCTTCCTGGATCTCTTGAATTCAGTCTCTTTGACATCAGAGAGGAGTAAAATGCTTTGATAGTAGGGAGTTGTGCCAGCTATGTATTTTACTCATATATACCACCTACCTGAGAGGAACCAGAGGCAGCAAAGAAGGGGCTCTGTCAGCAGCCAGGGTTAGGCACAGCAGCCTGGCTCCAACAGTGTGTTCCTCTGTCATTGGCAAACAAGGGCATCTGCCATCAAGGATCATCTGTGTGATCAGGTCTTTCACTCAGGATGGAGGACTGGCCACTGGAACCTCAGCTACATTTTTCCTACAAAATTCCCTTTTTATGACTGTTTGGCCTTACAGCTCAAGTACTCGTGCCTTTAGGGTTGAGGTCAGTTTTCCATGCCACTTCATCATGTCCTTCACACTGTCACACAGGTAAAACCACAGGGTTTCTCATGGTGTGTACTATCTATAACCTTCCTTGAACAGAGGAACACTTACAGAGGAATACTCCTAATGGCTGAAATACTGGTCTGTAGAGGTGAAGTAGGACATGTCCTCTTTGAATTGCCAGATGTCCCAGGACAATTTCTCCACAGCCAAAGGAGGAAAAAAGGCTTCCTTCATATTGCTGGAGTCAGACAGCTTCTTCAAAACTCGTGGTGCCTCATTTCTTTTCAGTTCATTATTACCAGTGAGTTGGCACACTGTACAAACTTCTGTCGCATGGGTTAGGTACACTAGATTTCATCAGGGTTTGGGTAACTGCGTGTTGTCCTTGTCATAGTAAACTGTCTCCTGTGTAGCTAATTCTTTCAAGTTGCTGGAGCTGGTCAGCCCCTTCGAGCACTGTTGATGCCTCTTTGCTTTTCCAGTCAAGGTTGCCAGTATGTTTGTGTACAATGATGGTCTGCTCCATACAAACTTGGTGCCACATGGTGCATTGCTCCAAATACCATTTCACAGAAACGGGAATGAGTGGTTTGTCTCAAACAATCTGTCTAGCAAGATAACAAAACCTGCAGGGGCAAGGTAACATTGTGTGGACTCAGTCTCACCTCACAAGGGGCTTGATCCTGCAAACATCTGCAAGAGAGTGGACTAGAGCCTCTGCCCTCTGAAGTTTGGAAGGGTCTGTAGAATCCTGATCTCAAAGCAGCTGCTCTGACAAACTGGACATTATGCTTAGGTGTGGTACTCATCCAGTAAGCCACCTGGACACTGTCCCTGCAAGGGCAGCCCCTCAGTAGCCACTCTGAAAAACAGGATCCTGTCCTTATCTGATAAGGAACAGAGACAGGCGAGCAAGGTCCTGTGGAGGCTGAGTGCCTTCTTGCTAAAATACTGTGTAAGGCCACCGAACAGGGTCATTTCTCTATGTGGTGTTTTAGCCCTGGCTGGAGGTCAGACATCAACCAAAGTTGGTCTATCGCTCCCCTTTTCAGTTGGATAGGGGAGAAAATAAATATTGAGATGCTTAGGAGTAGAGATAAGGAGAGGGAGAGATCATTCTGCAGAAGTCACCCCTGCAGCCCCTCCCCCCTTCTCCACCAGAACACAGCCATGCAAAACTATACTACATCAGCCCAGTAAGGGTGGGTCAAAAAACCACTTTGGACCCCCATTCCCCACTGACTCATTTTCAGAACACTCTGTAACTCAACACTCAGTCTGCACAAGACATGCTAGGCATCCCCTGAAGGGTGGGGACAGGAAGCAAAAAACTGCAGATTCAGGACATCTGGCACACGCCATCCATCCACAGCCTACAATTTTATTACCATCTACAGTGGATTTCTGGGTGGTCATATCCTGATTTTTTCTCTTTTTCTCTCTCAATCTCTCTTTCTCAACTTCTAACCTTATTCTCAGCACATAATATTAACAGTGTTTCCAGTTTTGCTAAATTCTAGTAATTCTAATGCATTGCTCCAAATATATAGTGAGATGTTGTTTTGTTTGTAAGCTTTATAATCGTACTGGCTTTTAAGTGAAGTTATGGTTTGTTTGAACCTCCTGGGTAATAGTTGTTACTCCTCAGTACCACACAGAGGATTTAAGAAACTAATCTCACTGTTAGGTCTGTTAAAAGAGACTAACCAAGAGAGCATTAACTTTGCCCCCAGGCCAGGTAGAAAAGGTTAACTCTATGCGTACCCATTTGCTGGGGCAGAACTGACATGTCTGACTCTCTCTGGTTTGCCCACTTGGTGGGATGTGACACATGAGCCATTTACATCAGGATCTGTGAGTATCATAATAAACCACCTTCTGAACAGCTGATTCCCTCAGATACTAGATTTGTCTCTCCATGGTGGTCCACTTGCCTGGACAACATACTTCTTCACTGAAGGACTACCACTCCTTTAAGCTTGAAAGCAGTCTCCTCCAGAGTCTGAGGGTTTTCTCTTTCCCAATTGCCTTGTTGATGCCCTCCTTCCCCAGTCAGGGATCCCAGCTGCCTAACTTCCTAATTCCAGGCTACTACCCCATTATCCCACTTTTGTTGAAGCAGACAGGTTATGTGGTCAACTGGAAGGCAGCTTAAATAAGGGACAGGGATCCTTTGATTTCCTCTTCCTCTCTGCCTCTTCCTGTGATCTTCCAGTTCATCATCATCCTTCAGTAAACAATTTGATTTCTTTGTGTATATGTTCTTCTGTACAGGGGTGACTGATTCTGGTACAGTTTGATTTTCTAGCTCAGATACTGTGCCTGTTACCAGGGTTTGAGTAGCCACAGAAATTGCTGTGGGCTTCAGGTAACCTGTGCACCTGTGGGTCTGTTTTCCCTTTCTTCTCCCTAATGGCATTGCCTACTATCAAGCAGTGTTTGATAGGTGGTGGCCAGGGCCCAGCACAGTACAGGGAGTTGTGCCTCCTAGAAATAGCTACAGCACTTTTCTTCCAAAAAGTTTATCAGTATTACAGAGCTGATTGGGAGTGAAGCTCTGAATGATCGGTGGTGAGAAGGTCTCTGCCTGTCGTATCCCACATGCCATTCCAGCCCTGATTTTCCCGCCCCAGGGAAGATCTCTTTGTATTCTTAAAACAGAATTTTGAAAACCTGAATAGAGCTTGAAATACATTCAGGAGACTGAGTAACAGGAACATACTAGCTTGAACATCTCATGGGGATTCAAAATTCTCAAAAGCTGCTGTAACCAGCCTGACAGGAAAAAAGGAGGTGAAAGATCAGGAGAAAGTATCTCCTCCTGCCTTCCCTATAGATTAGGTGTGATTATTAATCAGTTCAAAAAGATGTGGTCTGAGATATGGACAGGACAGCAAGACCCAATACAATTAACAGCTTAAGCTCATGATCTTTGATGTTATCATACCATAAGTTGATATCACACAGTACAGCAACATGAAAATCTGGACACCTCTCCCAGAGGTGATAAACAGTTCCAAAAGGAGTATGTATGGCAACTATAGGTTTACATACCATAACCACATGACCAAACACAACACCATTGTGGCCAGTTTGTTTTTATTGAGCTAGGGTCAGATCTATTGTTATCTCAACTCTTTGTGGCCCACATTAGGCACCAAAAAGGATTATCATTGTTTAGCCACAGCTGACAGCTGGGCACTATGTGGCCACTTGCTTACTCTTTGCCCCTTGGTAAGGTGAAGAATGGGGAGACAAGTCAGACCTTGTGGGTTGGGATAAGGGTGGTTTGCTGGGACGACACAGGGAGAGGGAAATAGCAATAGCAGCACTCAGAATAGACAAAACTGGTGATACACAAGGCAGTTTCTTACCAAACTGTGCAATTCACACCATACAGCTTAGACCACTCCTGAAGCTGTGACCTTCCAGGTGCTGCACCATACCTCCCTTACTAGCCCCTTTTTTATGGGGAGCATGATATCATATGATATAGAATATCTTCTTTGGTTAGTTTGGGTCACCTGTTCTGGTTGTGTCCTGTCCCACTTCTGATGAAAATTAGCTCTATCCTAGACAGATGCAGGACAAACAGAATGAATGAAAAAAAAAGTTTCTGTTACTTGTCCTCTGTTTAGATCTTGAAATCACTGAAGATGATTCCTAAGTAGTAACAGAGTGCTTTGACTTCCTAAACATTCTGTAACTCTACAGATCCCATAGATCCCATAGATCCCATAGATTTACAGATCCCATGTTAAAAGGAAATACGAGAAAAGAATTGCATATTGAACACGTTATGTTAAACATGGTCCAAATGATAAGAAACTGAAGAAACAAAAGAAAAGCTATAATGAAAGATCAAAATAGGATAGAATAAAAGAGAAAGACCTCTTAAAGATACAAACTCTTATAGAAGTTATAGCATTGTGACCTTTTTTTAAAAAAAAAAAATACAACTAGAAGTTCTGAACCAGGTAGTAGGAAAAATAACTTAATTTTCTGAATGTTTAAAACCAGATATTTCCATTTTCTCCAGGGAATCCCGACAATAAAACAGGGAACACCTCGTCTTTGTAGTACATTTATAGTGAATTACTTCACTAGAAGTCTAAGAAAAAGAAGACCTAACTAAAAGGTTTCTAAAGGTCACTATTATGAAGAGTGTGTTAAAATCATCTTACGTTTGCATCTAATGTAAGTTAATAACTTTTATAATAAAAAAAAAATTCTATTGCCCAAACAAAGTCTGTCTGATTAACAGAAATACTTGAAGGAATGATTAATCCCAAAGAGAATAGATATTGTGTACATATATCTGGAGAAGAAAATTAGATTGTTCTCTTCAGTTCTGTCAATTTTTTTCCTATGACTTTAACTCTGTCATGAAAGCATGCGTTTGTGTGTGTGTGTGTAAAATCTTTTTCAGCATTCAGAGCTTGTGTCACTATGGTCTGGCTGCTTATATGACCAAAATATATTGCTTATTTTGATGCAGAAATCTGTATTTTAGCCTTCTGAATGTCTTCAGCAGCAGAAGAAATTCCTTTAGCAGAATCCTTTCTTAAAACAAGTTCTCTCTCAGCACCTACAAGAATATTGTTCACCTGCAAGATAGTTAAAAATTATAATAACAAAATTAATTCCTCTCATCTAATCGGCAAAGATTAGAACAGAAGATAAAATAATCCATGCCCAAAAGAAACTGGAAAAAGTTTACTGGTCTTTAAAAGAAGGAGTTGGTATTGGGACTGGCACTGTTTAACGTCTCTGTTGGCAATGTAGACAGTGGGACTGAGTGCACTCACAGCAAGTTTACTTATCACACCAAGCTGTGTGGTGCAGTCAGCATGCTGGAGGGAAGGGATGGCATCCAGAGGGCCACATAACCTGGACAAACTGGAGAAGTGGGACATCAAAAAAGTCATGACCAGCAGGTCAAGGAAGGTTATTTTGCCTGTCTACGCTGCACTTGTGAGACCCCACCTGGAGTTCTGCATTCAGCTCTGGTTTCCCTAATACAAGAAAGATATGGAGCTGTTGAAGCAAGTCCAATGTAGGGCCACAAAGCTGACCTGAGGGTGTAGAGCACCTCACCTATAAAGACAGACTGAGAGAGTGGGGCTCCAGGGAGACCTTATTGCAGCCTTCTAGTACCGAAAGCGGGCCTTCAGGAAAGTGGGAGAAGGACTGTTTACATGGGCATGGAGTAACAGAACAAGGGGTAATGGCCTTAACTGAATGAGGGTAGATTTGATGAGACATTAGGAAGAAACTTTTTTTACTGTGAGGGTGATAAGGCATTGGAACAGATTGACCAGAGAAGCTGTGGCCACTGCCTCCCTGGTAGTGTTCAAGGCCAGGTTGGATAGGACTTTGGGCAACTTGGTCTAGTGGAGGATGCCCCGGCCTGTGTTGGAGGGGTTGGAACTAAATGATACTTGAGGTCCCTTCCAACCCAAACCATTCTGTGATTCTATGATTCTACATCTTTTCAAAACCCTGTGTCTATTCTAGCTTACTCTATGTTACCTCTGTAAATTTATCCTATTTTTCTCAGCACTAATAACATTAGCAAGCTATTATAAGAACATCTGTAAACCCAAATTATATTAAGACAGAATCCATACAAAATCTTATTAATATAAATGAAAAAGACCCCCAAAGAATGGCTGCCTTTGAGGGCACAGAATCAAGTCTTAAATCACACTATCCATGCACAGGGACTATAATAAGAGCAGGAGCAAAGAAAAACAGAGAAAAAAAAAATAAAAAGGAAATTATATGTGCTTGATGGCTAAGGTGCTTTCCAGGTCTCAACTAGACAAATGTTGATCACTAAAGTTTCTATTTCTTTTTTAATATATGCTGATATTCTTTTCCCATCAAAAGAGAAGTATGTGAGGGGAGAGTTTGTTCTTTGCTGGATGCTGTCCATTTTGATTTTCATTCCACAGAATTTGCCAAGGAATCCTTCAAGGTGTTACAGGAGCACAGAGAAAGAAAAGACCAAGCTGTGCTGAAGGAAAAGTGATAAAGGCTTTCTTGTACTCATTACCATAATTACAGGCTGCTTCTTATGTTTATTGACCATATCCTGAGCAGGAAATAGGCAAATGGAGTCTCTGAACAGGAAAAGTAAGTTATCTATTAAAAGTAATGAGTAAGCAAATTATGTCAGGTGAGCAGATGACCACATGGCCAGTGCTGAAGTTGTTTTAAATTCCTCTAGCACGTATTACGCACCCATATAGTATTTCTGTCCAAAATAAAACATGTAGTTATTAATTTTTCTTCAAGAAGGTTTTTCAGAAATCATAGGCGGCTTTACATGCAAATTAAAATTAAATATCTGTCTGGCTGAGTATAGATTGAAAATACATTCATGCTTAACAAAAGACAATTATTAGTTAGCTGAATAGAGATGGAAATTGAATATAAACTGAAGCAAAGTATTAGAGACATTGAAAGGACTATGAACTGATAAAGATGGTTTTATTCATTACTACATTCATTTTCTAAAACAACAACAATATAAGGAGAAGACACTGGATAATATCTTTAATAAGGGCAAACTTACAATAGGTTATAAAGCACAGAGTTTTCATTAGGTACTCAAGAAGCCTATAAGTGAGTAATTAAAACTGCAGAAGTGAAAACAAAACTGTGAGTTTTTCATATTTACTTATATAATGGTTATTATTATTTATCCAAAAAGCTTTAAGGAAAGGGAAGGGTAATTTTGGTGAATCACAGTGTCATTATGTTGCTGTAAGAGGCTGATTTGAGGGAATTGTGTGCGTACTTGAGAACTCATTTTCATAAGATGTGGGAAAACTGTGACCACCATCTCCTTCAGAAACAACTTCTGAACTTGTTTCTGCAGGTCAACTCTCTCTTGATAAACTAGCCTAAAAAATCACTTCTAACATGCTTTCTTCACCAAGAAAATGTGTAAGTAACCTGTGATGTTAACTCTATTTCTCAGACTTAGAACATTGAAGAAGAGGAAAAAAAATGCCTAATTAAAAGATCTTGAATGCTCATTTGAAAAGCAAGGAATAGATGATGACATGACAATACTTCTGTCCACTTACAGATATTTTTATAGTGTAGAACAAAAAATCGCAACAATCCACAACAAAATTACTGCAAACTTCCAGATTAGTTATAACGGTTTTGAATTTCTTTGTTCCGTAACCCTGATGTTCCATCTACTGCTTGATCTTCAATATGAATAAATATGAAATTCTTAACTTCATTCTTGTTGAACCATGGTTTGGTAAAACACCGCCAGTCACCTGAGTTTGGTCTCCAGATTGAATGTATTAATACTGAAATTAAAATACAGAGGTGGAAGGGAGAATTTTATTTTTCGCAGTCTAATAGGCTTGCCCTGAGATTTTTCCTAGTGTATGGGTGGTACCTCACCAACCACTAAAATGTTAGCATGTGTTGAGAAAATCTTGGTCCACATGCTGGAAAGTTTTCACAAGACAGACCACTCGGTGTTATACAAGGTACCATCAGGACAGGACAAAAATAATTAACAAAGACAGTAGCAGGCAATAACTTGAAGAAGCTGAGGTCTGTTTGATAATAAGTTCTATTAGCTCTATTACTAAACATCATTTCCTTTGAACTTGTAGTCATGTAGCCATGACAGATACAACAGCATCATACCTGTTCAAAAACAAAATCTCTAAAGTTTGTTTCGCCACAAATTCTCCTAGAAGTATAGTCCTTACAAAAGGTTTACAGTAACTTACAAGCTTAGTAAGCTTAGTACAGTAGTATAATATTTGATTAAACGTGCTTTCAGATCTACATACTTATAAAAATCAGAATGGCCTCCTTGGTTCCTGGTATCACATGACTTCAAAGATTTAACACATAGTGATAAGTAGGCATTATTATTTATTTAGGAAAAATGCAGCTGTCTTGAGTTGTTTGAATAGTTATTGTTTTATACTACTACTACTACTACTATAATAAAAATAATGACAAGAATAACAAAAATAAGATGATGATGATGAGTATTTTTTTTTACCAATAATTACATACTATACAGATTTGAAGTGGTATGAAATGGACCTCTCTGCTGCAAAATTAGACTCTGAGCATCTTGAATTTGTGAGTCTATTTTGTAGCAGGTTGTATCTGAACTGACACAGATTTCCTAGCAGGTTTCTAGACTACTCTGATAGAAGTAGCACTTCATCCATCCCCAGACATATGGGTACATTTCCAAGGAACTATTTAGTCATAAGTATACCTCATCACACATGTAACATTCTATTTATGTTTATGCCTATTATGTTTAATATCTTCATTGATGACCTTGATGAGGGAATAGCATCCACCCTCAGCAAGTACACTGATGATACAAAGCTGGGAGGGGTGGCTGACATGCAGGAACACTGCGCTGCCATCCAGCGAGACCTGGACAGGCTGGAGAGCTGGGCAGTAAGAAACCAAATGAGGTTCAATAAAAGCAAGTGCAGAGTCTTGCACCTGGGAAGAAATAACTGCTTGAATCTGTACAGGCTGGGGGATGACCTGCTGGAGAAGAGCTCTGTGGAGAAGGACGTGGGGGTCCTGGTGGATGGTAGGTTGGCCAGCAGTGTGCCCTGGTGGCTAAGAGAACCAGTGGGATCCTGTGGTGCATCAAGAGGAGTGTGGCCAGTAGGTGGAAGGAGGTGATCCTCCCCCTCTACTCTGCCCTGGTCAGGCCCCACCTGGAGTATTGTGTCCAGTTCTGGGCTCCCTGATATAAAAAAGACAGGGATCTCCTGGAAGGAGTCCAGAGAAGGGCTACGAAGATGATTAAGGGCCTGGAACATCTCCCCTAAGAGGAGAGGCTGAGTGAGCTGGGATTGTTCAGCCTTGAGAAAAGAAGACTAAGGAGGGGCCTTATTAATGCTTATAAATATCTTAAGTATGGGATGCAGGGGGAAATGGCCAGCCCCTTTTCAGTGGTCTGTGGAGACAGGACAAGGGGCAATGGCTGCAAGTTAGAGTATAGAAAGTTCCGTGCTGGAGCCGAAGTTTTGTGGACTCAACTTGGATCAATGTGATCAAATGCTGAGCTTGTTTGTTGAAACACACACAGAGCTTATATAGGTTTCTATATCAGTACACGAGTTACATTACATTGCTATTGGTTAGATGGTCTGTTCACCTGTCTCACTATTGCAAATAATTGGTTGAGGCTACACAGTCATGTCATTTCTTTTTAAGGCAGTTGTTAATATTCTTGCAGTTTCTTATCTTGTTCTCAGACTTCTGCTCTTCCCCTGCTGCATTCCAGTTGTGCCTTAAGATATCTTCACTCAACACCCAGGCCTGATTTTATGGGAGTCAAGGTGTGTGGCAATAGATCTGGATGGACCACAGAACCCACTCCTCTCATAGATTGCTGCAGTTCTGCACCAATATGCGGAAGAACTTTTACACAGTGAGGGTGACAGAGCCCTGGGACAGGCTGCCTGGGGAGGTTATGGAGTCTCCATTTCTGGAGATATTCCAGAGCCGTCTGGACTCCTACCTGTTCAGTATGAGCTAGGGAGCCTGCTTTGGCATGGCGGTTGGACCTGACGATCTCTCGAGGCCCCTTCCAACCCCTACGATTCTATGATTCTATTTAGAATTAGACTCTAAATCCTTCAGCACTACTATATATTGAAAGATAGTTAAAGGGTTTGTAGTTTTGAAATTCACTAACTGAAGCCTTGAAAGAGATGGCAACAAAACAAAAGCTCAGCTTCAGAAAGCTAATGTTATGCTTATCTTTAGACAAGTGAAAAAGGCATTTGAATTATTTAGATTTAGCACATTTCTTGTCAGAACTCCTTTTATTTTATATATCTACTTTCTTTAAAAGATTTAATTGTTGAGAGCTATTGCTAAAAGATGACCAGAGTGGTTCTGGAGCGATTTTGAAAAGATACACTGTATGAATATGTACTGAGTTTATGTTCAAATATATACTAAAAGATACTCTCTATATATATACTTTTAGTGTACACTAAGTGTATCTTTTAGTATATATTTGAACATATACTCAGTACATATTCAGTATACATTAGCTTCAGCATACAAACATTTAATATCTCATTTGAAAATATCACTCTTCTTTATAATCTGGACAGGAAGTATATTTGTATTTGTGAAGAAAGACATAATTTTAAAGTGGTTTTGTGGACTTTTATTGGACAGTATATGGTTATTTTAAATGCTGCCCCTAGATAGATGTTTCCTGTTAAATTAGAATATTTCAGAGAAAATATTACTTACTTATATCTTTGAGAAGCTCTTTCATTCACAGATTTTATTTTATTTTTGTATTCTTAAAGACAAAATATAAGCGCCAAAGGGCATGTCACTTTGTCATATCGGCTTTGCAGAAAGCAACATCAGGAACAATATTTTTTAAAATACAATCCCAGCCCATCTGGTTACGTGAGATAATTTAAAAGTTTCATTAAATTTTCATTAGCATTATGACAACTGACTCAATATCAGCAGCCTACCTGGCAAGCTTACAAATTTTATCAGAGCATTTAAAGTAACAACAGTCTATTGTTTCTGCAACAAACCATGGCAACCACAATTTCATTCTACTTCAGATTAATTATTTCCTACGTCAACCAGAATGATTACAGTTGTATTGTATAATACACCTCAGTACTATTGTGATATTTTCTTTTATATTATTAAGTAAATTCTGCCATCCCAGTGTCAGGTAGAGTTTTTTAGTTGGTGGGGTTTTTTGGGAGGGGTGGGGGTGGTGGGGTGGGGAGTGTGTTCGGTTTTTTCATTGTTTTATTTTCAGATGCAGTTGTGGGGTTTTTTTACGAGAAGAGTTCAAGAGAGTTCAGCAGTTCAAAGATATGGTTCCAGATCTGATTCTTAGTAAAGCATTTGGATATCTCAGTGGAATTGAGAACATTTAACTGAAATAAAAATTGAGAACAGCTTTATACTTTAAGTTCTTGGATGTTTCTCAAATGACTAGTTTTCTTGACAATTCTGTTTCCCTACCAAACTGTACTATTGCCATTCTTTTATCCAAATATATCCATTCTCATTTAATTTATTTTGTTTCTCCTCCAGTCAGGTAGTACAAGATCAATCACATTACAGAGTCTCAGTGAAAAACAGACCAAAATTCTTTGCTACTTGTAACTCACATTGAAAATTTGACTCTCATATATGGCTGTAGAAAAGACTGCTGATCAGGGTCAACTAATAGCAAATGTATGGTTGAGATTTGGGCAATGATAAAACATTTGGGTAAAATAGCTAAAGAATGTCAACTTTTAAAGTTTGAATATGTGCACATAAACATATTGCTACAAGTTCCAAGATTTTCTGTACTGTTTAAACAATGATAAACTCCTCAGAGCATCATCATAGAGGGAAAAAAAATAGGACTCTGTTTAATGGTTGTCCTGGTTTCAGCTATGATGGAGTTAATCTTTTTTTTAGCAGTGGATGGAATGCCACGTTTGGGTGTTAGCATGAGAATAGTGCTGATAGCACCCTGATGTTTTCCGATTTGTTGCCGGGCAATCAAGGACCTTTCTCAGCTCTGCATACTTCCTTACTAGTGAGAAAGGAGGGGACGCAGCCAGGACAGGTGATCCGAATTGGCCAAAGAGGATATTCCATACCAGTTACGTCATGTTCGGTATAAGGGGGGACTGGGGGGAAGAGGGGGAGACAACGCCAGGACGTGCGGTTTCTGGGGCGGTCGGGTTGTCCGGGACGGGCTCTAAGCTGTGCGGCCTGAGTTGTGTGGTTTGGTGAGAAATTGCATTGTGTATCACCAGTATCATATATTTTGTGCTTTAAACTTCTGTTATTGTTATATCTAGTTTGCTGTTATTGTTTAGTAAACTATCCTTATCCCAACCTGCGTGGTTCTGGTTTCTAGGTTGTGGTTTCTTTTCCTCCTTTCTTCCTTCCCTTTTCCCCCTCCCCCAACTCTCCTTCCCCCTTCCTTTTAAAAGTACAAGCGACTGTGTGGGGTGCGGCCCTCGGCCGGGGCAAAACCACGACAGTTATTTTGGCGCCCAACGTGGGGCCACGAACGGTTGGGATAACGGTAGATCTGACCCTAACTATCGCAATTAAGATAAGCACTGTTGTTTAAGCAATCTCTGGTCACGATGTTGTGGTATTTATTTACAAGGCTGTGGCAGCAAAACCACCGCATGCTGTATACAATCCTGGCAGGATTCTTTACTCTCTCAGGTCTGTGGCTCCCGTATTTCTTCCCATACTTCATTATAGTGTATTTTATGATATCGGTCTATGATACAATAATATCGATGATCATGAGCTTAAGCTGGTACCTGTATGAGGTTTTGCTGTCCTGTCCATTCTTTGGACAGGGAGGGGTTAATAACAGCAGCCGGTATGGTGGGGGCACTGCTTTCTTTTCCTTTGGGCTAAATACAACAGCTCTTAGGGCAGTTTTGAAAATCTTCAATATCTCTGGGATATTCAAACTAGCATTTTGCTATTGGTAGGTTTGGTGCAGATGGTTCAGTTTTTGTTATATATCAAGCATAGGTTTATGAATACCACTGAAGAGCTTTCTCCGAGACAGAATAATCACGAGTGGCAGGGCATGTGGCAAAGTATGGGCGAGTACCTAGGTACTTTCTCACGCCCGATGGTTTGGAATTTCACTCCTGAACAGCTACAAGACCCCGATCAAGTGACTGCATACCTAAGGAAAAATTGCTGTAGGTTTCCCAGAGATGGACACCTTACTGCACTGTGCTGGGCTCTGGCCACTATTTATCAAACACTGCTTGATAGCAGGCAGCACTGTCAGCACTGTCAGCACTGTCAGGGAGAAGGGAAAGGAAACAGAATGGCAGATACTATAGCTGCTGCAACCACTGGGGCTGACACTGCAGCTACTGCAACCCCTGTGACCGACACTGCAGCTACTGTAATCTCTACAGCAGACACTGCAGATGATCAGAAAAACCAACTCACACCAGTGTCTGTTGCTCCCGTACAAAAGAGGAAAGGCACAAAGAAATCAGTTCGCATAGTGACGGATAAGGATGATGATCAACCGGGATCATCTCGAGGATATCAGGATGAGGCAGAACCAGAGATTGTTACCCGATCCCTGACTCTGAGTGAGCTGCGTGAGGTTCGAAAAGATTTCACTCGCCACCCAAGTGAGCACATTATCACTTGGTTGCTCCGATGTTGGGATCACGGGGCCAGTAGTTTGGAATTAGAAGGCAGAGAGGCCAAGCAGTTGGGATCCCTAGCTAGAGAAGGAGGAATTGACAAAGCAATTGGGAGGAGGCCGGAAATCCTCAGCCTCTGGAGGCGACTACTGTCAAGTGTGAAGGAAAGATATCCCATAAAGGAATATATTACATGCCAGACACCTAAGTGTAACAGCATAGAGACATCTGTCCAGCACCTGAGAGAATTAGCTGTACGGGAGATAATTTATTATGATCTGGACAATTCACGGCTTCCCGCTGATCCCGATGAAGTCCTATGCACTCCAGATATGTGGCGTAAGGTTGTACGAAGTGCACCAGCAGGGTATACCAATTCACTGGCAGCAATTGACTGGGATGATACGAATCTGCCAACCGTAAATGAGGTGGCCTGCCGACTCCGGAAATACCAAGACAATGTTTCCCTCTCCGTCATTGCAGCAGTAGAAAAACTGGTTCAATGACTTGACAACAATGTGTCCAACTCCCAACCCGTATGGAGCAATGTTGCAGCTACTGAGAGAAAGCGTCCATCGTTCCAAGAGGGAGAATACACACCACGACGTACATTGTGGTTTTACCTGCTTGATCATGGAGAGGACATGAGGAAATGGGATATGCAGCCCACCTCAGCCCTTCGAGCACGAGTAAATGAGCTGCGGGGTAAAACATTCCCACAACGAGATTTTGCCAGGAAGAAGGCTGCACCAGTTTCTACTGGGCAGTTCCCTAGACCAACTGGAAGGCCTACCTATATGTCTGATGTGCCTGATCCTTTTGAAGGGACCTCTAAGTCCTTTATGCAACCAGTGGAAAACAAATATGATCAGCAGAAATAGAGGGGCCCTGCCTCCAGCCAGGTGGAGGAGAGGGATAATCGGGTTTATTGGACTGTGTGGATCCGATGGCCTGGCACATCAGACCCACAAGAGTACAAAGCTCTGGTGGATACTGGTGCCCAGTGTACTCTAATGCCATCGAATCATGAAGGGGTAGAACCTGTTTGTATTTCTGGAGTGACAGGGGGATCCCAACAACTAACTGTGCTAGAGGCTGAGGTGAGCCTAACTGGGAAGGACTGGGAAAAACACCCCATTGTGACTGGTCCAGAAGCTCCGTGCATTTTAGGTATAGATTATCTACGTAGAGGGTATTTTAAAGACCCAAAAGGGTACCGATGGGCTTTTGGAATAGCTGCTTTGGAAACAGAAGGAATTGAACAATTGTGTGCCTTGCCTGGACTCTCGGAGGATTCTGCTGTTGTGGGGTTGTTGAAGGTTGAAGAACAGCAAGTGCCAATTGCTACGACGACGGTGCACAGACGACAATACCGTACTAACCGAGATTCCCTGATTCCCATCCATAAGTTGATTCGTCAACTGGAGAATCAGGGAGTGATCAGCCGAACCCACTCACCCTTTAATAGTCCCATATGGCCAGTGAGGAAGTCCAATGGAGAGTGGAGGCTGACAGTAGATTATCGTGGCCTAAATGAAGTCACTCCAGGTATGAGTGCTGCCGTGCCAGACATGTTAGAGCTCCAGTATGAATTGGAATCGAAGGCAGCCAAGTGGTACGCCACAATCGACATTGCGAATGCTTTCTTCTCGATCCCACTGGCGCCAGAGTGCAGGCCACAGTTTGCTTTCACTTGGAGAGGCATCCAATACACGTGGAATCGTCTGCCCCAGGGGTGGAAACATAGCCCCACCATCTGCCATGGACTAATCCAGAATACACTGGAAAAGGGTGAAGCACCAGAGCACTTGCAGTATATCGATGACATCATTGTATGGGGCAACACAGCAGAGGAAGTTTTTGAAAAAGGAAACAGGGTAATTAAAATCCTTTTAGAAGCCGGTTTTGCTATAAAACGAAGTAAAGTCAAGGGGCCTACGCGAGAAATCCAGATTTAGGAATAAAATTGCAGGATGGGCGTCGTCAGATCCCAATGGACATTATTAATAAAATAGCAGCTATGTCTCCACCAAGCAACAAAAAGGAAACACAAGCTTTCTTAGGTGTTATAGGTTTTTGGCGACTGCATGTCCCAAACTACAGTCTCATTGTGAGCCCACTCTACCATGTAACTCGAAAGAAGAATGATTTCCAATGGGGCCCTGAGCAACAGCAAGCCTTTGAGCAGATCAAACGCGAGATAGTCCATGCAGTGGCCCTTGGGCCTGTCCGGACAGGGACAGATATTAAAAATGTGCTCTACACTGCAGCTGGGGAGAACGGCCCGACCTGGAGTCTCTGGCAGAAAGCACAAGGGGAGACTCGAGGTCGACCGCTGGGGTTTTGGAGTCGGGCCTACAAAGGATCTGAGGCCAATTATACTCCAACAGAAAAGGAAATACTGGCCGCCCAGGAAGGGGTTCGAGCCGCCTCAGAAGTGATTGGAACTGAAGCCCAGCTCCTCCTGGCACCCCGACTGCCGGTGCTGGGCTGGATGTTCAAAGGGAAGGTTCCTTCTACACACCATGCCACTGATGCTACGTGGAGCAAGTGGGTTGCACTAATTACACAGCGGGCTCGAATAGGAAACCCCAATCGCCCAGGAATCTTGGAGGTGATCACAGACTGGCCAGAAGGCAAAGATTTTGGGATGTCATCAGAGGATGAGGAGGTAACACGCGCTGAAGAAGCCCCACCCTACAACGAACTGCCAGAGAATGAGAAGCGATATGCCCTGTTCACTGATGGGTCTTGTCGCATTGTGGGTAAGCATCGGAGATGGAAAGCCGCTGTATGGAATCCTATAAGAAGAGTAGCAGAAGCCACTGAAGGAAAAGGTGAATCAAGCCAGTTCGCTGAGGTGAAGGCCATCCAGTTATCCCTGGACATTGCTGAGAGAGAAAAGTGGCCAAGGCTCTACCTTTATACTGATTCATGGATGGTGGTGAATGCCCTGTGGGGGTGGTTGCAGCAGTGGAAAAAGAACAGCTGGCAGCGTAGAGGCAAACCTATATGGGCTGGTGACTTATGGCAAGATATCTCTGCTCGGTTAGAGAAACTTGTTGTAAAGGTACGTCATGTCGACGCCCATGTACCTAAGAGTCGGGCCATGGAGGAACATGAAAACAACCATCAGGTAGATAAGGCTGCTAGGATTAAAGTGGCTCAGGTAGATCTAGACTGGCAACGTAAGGGTGAATTCATGGCTCGATGGGCCCATGATACCTCGGGTCATCAAGGGAGAGATGCAACATATAGATGGGCTCGGGATCGAGGGGTGGACTTGACCATGGACGCCATCGCACAAGTTGTCCACGAATGTGAGACATGTGCTGCAATCAAGCAAGCTAAGCGGTTAAAGCCCCTTTGGTATGGAGGACGGTAGATGAAATATAAATATGGGGAGGCTTGGCAGATTGATTACATCACCCTCCCACAAACCCGCCATGGCAAACGTTATGTGCTTACAATGGTGGAGGCAACTACCGGCTGGCTAGAAACATATCCCGTACCCCATGCCACTGCTCGAAATACAATTCTGGGCCTTGAAAGGCAAGTCCTCTGGCGACATGGTACTCCAGAAAGAATCGAGTCAGACAATGGGACTCATTTCCGAAACACTCTTATAGACACCTGGGCCAAAGAGCATGGCATTGAGTGGGTGTACCACATTCCTTACCATGCACCGGCCTCTGGGAAAATTGAACGATATAATGGACTTTTAAAAACTACACTGAAAGCAATGTGTGGTGGGACATTCAAGCATTGGGATACACATTTGGCCCAAGCCACGTGGTTAGTTAACTCTAGGGGATCTACCAATCGGGCTGGCCCTGCCCAGTCAAAATTTCCACGTACTGTAGAGGGAGACAGAGTGCCAGTAGTGCATATGAAGAGTGTATTGGGAAAGAGAGTTTGGGTCATTCCTGCTTCAGGCAAAGGTAAACCCATGTCTGGAATTGTTTTTGCTCAAGGACCTGGCTGTACTTGGTGGGTAATGCAGAGGGATGGAGAAGTTCGATGTGTACCTCAAGGGGATTTGATTTTGGGTGAGAATAGCCAATATAATTAATAAAGTAGAAATTATAATAATTGCCAAATAACCCATTATTGTATATTCATTATTGTTATGATTGCTGTATGTTGTACCATAGCATTATAGCCGGAGTCATACAAGTTAATGAAGAATGAGTGCCATGATGATGGAACTAAAGCCTGGCCTCTCAAGAACTTTTTGCTCCCGTTGAAAATAAACTCTGACCCACAGACTATGAGCATGGACCATGCCAGGTGTATCAGTCAAGAGCCTGAGATGCAGCGTGCAACGAGCCAATGGAACATACAACTATCCTGAGAAACTGTTACGACAAATGGAGCCTGGAAATCATGGACTAAATGAACTCAACAACTTCAGAGGGATGATTCACAGACTGAGGGAATAAGATCTGTATGCACATATGTGTGCATACATGTGTACATACATATATGGGTGTGTGAAACACGAAACTGGTTGTACCCAAAGAAAATTGTTGGATCTGGTCATGACGTAAATGGTATGGAATAAGGGGTGGATAATGTCCTGGTTTCAGCTATGATGGAGTTAATCTTTTTTTTAGCAGTGGATGGAATGCCACGTTTGGGTGTTAGCATGAGAATAGTGCTGATAGCACCCTGATGTTTTCCGATTTGTTGCCGGGCAATCAAGGACCTTTCTCAGCTCTGCATACTTCCTTACTAGTGAGAAAGGAGGGGACGCAGCCAGGACAGGTGATCCGAATTGGCCAAAGAGGATATTCCATACCAGTTACGTCATGTTCGGTATAAGGGGGGACTGGGGGGAAGAGGGGGAGACAACGCCAGGACGTGCGGTTTCTGGGGCGGTCGGGTTGTCCGGGACGGGCTCTAAGCTGTGCGGCCTGAGTTGTGTGGTTTGGTGAGAAATTGCATTGTGTATCACCAGTTTCATATATTTTGTGCTTTAAACTTCTGTTATTGTTATATCTAGTTTGCTGTTATTGTTTAGTAAACTATCCTTATCCCAACCTGCGTGGTTCTGGTTTCTAGGTTGTGGTTTCTTTTCCTCCTTTCTTCCTTCCCTTTTCCCCCTCCCCCAACTCTCCTTCCCCCTTCCTTTTAAAAGTACAAGCGACCGTGTGGGGTGCGGCCCTCGGCCGGGGCAAAACCACGACAATGGTACCTATTTCTGGTGTGGCAGACATTAATTCTCATTAGCTGCATTTTGTGCTGTCATTTGGGAAATATTAGTGAGCTTTGAAGACATGAGGTAACAGTCATTTAGCTAGTAGAGGAGAATGTTCTTTTCTCAGTTCTACTGCCTGATATTTCACAGGTATGTTGTGTATGCTTAGTCCATTTTTATCCCTATGAGACAAATATGAGCATTTGAACTAAAGTGGAAGTGTGACTATGCTTAGGGAGAGAAGAAAAATACAGACATCTGCATAAGCTGAAGATAGTGGTTAGTTTCTTTCCTAAGGTTACAAGAAAGTTGCCCTTCTCTTAACTCCACAGATGCTCAAGGGCCTGGGTTCGTTTCTAAATGAATTATTAGTCTGACTTACTATACCAGTGGGGCAAATCCTAAACACATTTGTTTTCTTCTGCTGACATCTGTGGCAATTTTGCACACAGAATGAATACAGAACATACCTTTCAGACTTTCACTCTGCAACAGGCAGCAAGATCCAGCAGCTGAAATGCTGTTTCTAATTTTAATGGAAGTTTGTATGTGGAATGAATGGAAAGTATTGCCCTACAGTTTTACAGGCTAATTCCTGGCTTGTCTCTTTGTAGATATAGAACAGATTTTTGTTTCTTTAATAGAAAAAAACATTAATATATTTTCATATTTCAATGAGTGAACCTTCTCAGTAATGAACAAATGCCTGATTTTGATAGGCATATGGAGTAGTCAAGGTCCACTTGTTATGAAACATTTTTGCAATGCAACCTTATGCAGAAGGATGTGTTATCTTTAAATTCTACAGATAAAATGAAGGGAAAATGTAAAATGTTACAAAAATGTGTAATCATAAAAGAATATATAACCCCATTGTTTTCTTTCCAGTCAATTGAGTAGCATGTTATTAGCAATCACAAAACATTTTAGTGCATTTCAATTTGTATCATATGTATTTTTATTCGTACAAATCAAGCAACAGTACAAAAATGAACTTTAGAATTTTTAAAGATTTATGTCTACATCATTTAATATATTGGTTCTTGATAGTAGTATTTAATGCCGTGCCTAAAATCCTGTTAGAGGTTTCCCGTAATAAGATCATGTTTTATGTGTCTTTACTAACTTATTTTAGTGTCATGACTGTTGGCTTTTGTAATGCGGTCATAATTCTCAAGTGATTCATAAAAAATTGTTGTCTGTCATAGCCTACAATTTTGATGAGGTTGTTTGTGTGTTTGGGTTTTTTGTTTTGTTTTGTTTGTTTTTGTTTTTTTTTTTTAATGTAGATTACTTGCATGGTGGAAGGATAAGGGAGAATGTTACTAGATTTTTGTTCAATGCAAATAATCTACTGGAAGGAACAGAGCACTGCACATCATGTAGCCATTCTATATCTTTTGTTTTCACATAGTTAAATTATTTTCATTTGTCCAGCCATAATTATGATGATACACCTTTGCCCAACTTTCACCATTATTCTCTGATCATCTGTTACAGAAATTATTTTCTATGACCAAAATAATTAAATAAATAAATATTGAAAAAGACCAAAATATATGACTGTCTACCTGCAACAGTTTTCAGTAAAATTTCAAGTGAAAGAAAGGAAAAAGAAAACCAAAACACTTCTCTGACCTACCACAAATCTATTAATATGATTTGCCTCTTTATGGAGTTGAGACAACCTGTTTTTGTTGACATCTCACAGAGAGACAAGGCTTTGTAATAATATATACTGGAACATATTATAAATATTGAGGTGTCTTTTAAAGGGCAAGATAATTCCCACAAATAAATTGCCTTAGTTTAATTTAAGTCTTTTTTCAAGTTACTGAATCATGTTTTGAAACTGTTTATTAGTCTAGGAAAAAAAAAAAGTGAAAGCCAGCTAGGAAGAGTGTGTTGAATACAGGGTAATTCTTTCTCCATCCCTAAATCTGAAAGGTACCATAAATTTCAATTTAACTAGATTACTTTTAACTGTAATTTTATTATGAAAAAATAAAATATCTTGAATTTATGTGCTTCTACTACAGGAAAGAAATGTTGGTAACCCATATTTGTGTTTTTGAACTTCAGGAAAACCCTAGAACACACATATATTCCTCTAATAATTTTTATTTTAAAAGGGATTTTTAAAGAGAGGTGTTCAGTTCATATTTTGTTTGTGATTGTTATGATCAACATATATTTTTTTCTCTCACAGGCTCATGCTGTAGTTCTTGGTTATGGTGACATCAAAGTAGACCATTAGTGACTCCAAAGGACTAAGTGAAATGACAATACATTTATCAAAAGTGCATCATTTACTAAAATTAGACATAGAATCACAGAATTACAAGGTTGGAAAAGACCCTTTGAGATCATCAAGTCCAACCATCCCTGTCCTGTGCTAAACCATATCTCTAAGTACTTGATCTACCCTTTTTTTAAACACATCCAGGGATGATGACTCAATCCTCTCCCTGGGCAGCCTGTTCCAGGCCCTGAAAACTCATTCAGTAAAATTTTTTTCCTAACATCTAATCTGAACCTGCCCTGGTGCAGCTTCATGCCATTTCCCCTTGTCCTATCTCCTGTCACTTGTCTGAAGAGACCATTGCCCACCTCCCTACAACTTTCTTGCAGGTAGTTGTAGGCAGTGATAAGGTCTCCCCTCAGCCTCCTCTTCTTCAGGCTAAACACCCCGAGCTCCCTCAGCCGCTCCTCATAGGATTTGCCCTCCAGCCCCTTCACCAGCCTGATTGCCCTTCCCTGGACTCGCTCCAGGACCTCCATGTCCTTCTTATGGTGAGG
Source organism: Porphyrio hochstetteri (assembly GCA_020800305.1). Taxonomy (NCBI): domain Eukaryota; kingdom Metazoa; phylum Chordata; class Aves; order Gruiformes; family Rallidae; genus Porphyrio; species Porphyrio hochstetteri. The sequence goes on from CM036938.1 coordinate 29,965,840, forward strand.
AGCCCAGAACTGGACACAGTACTCGAGGTGTGGCCTCACCAATGCTGAGTGCAGGGGCACAATCACCTCCCTAGGCCTACTGGTCACACTATTTTTGATACAAGCCAGGATGCTGTTGGCCTTCCTGGCCTTCTGGGCACACTGCTGACTCATATTCAGCCTGTAGTCAACCAACACCCCCAAGTCCTTCTTTGCCTAACGGCTCTCCAGCCAGTCTCCTCCAAGCCTATAGCACTGCATGGGGTTGTTATGTCCCATGTGTAACATTTGGCCTTGTTAAACCTCATCGTATTGGTCTCAGCCCATTGGTCCAGTCTGTTCAGCTTGCTTTGAAAAGCCTCCCTACCCTGAAGCAGATCAACAGTTCCTCCCAGTTTAGTGACATCTGCAGACTTATTGAGTGAACATTCAATCCCTTCATCCAGGTCATTGATAAATATCTTGAACAAAACTGGACCCAGCACTAAGCCCTGGGGGAAAAAGTAATAAAAAAAAGAGCCTTTGAATTATCTGGAGGAAACAATGTGCTGCATTTCTGTTGACGTTTACTTAGCTTTATCCTTGTGGCTGTCAGTCTTCTTGGGCAGCAGCACAGCCTGGATGTTGGGCAGCACCCCGCCCGGTGCGATCATCACCTTGTCCAGCAGTTTGTTGAGCTCCTCATCATTGCAGATGGCCAGCTGCAGGTGCCGGGGGATGATGCACGTCTTCTTCTTGTGACGGACCACATTTCCTAGCAACTCCAGGATCTTGGCAGTTAGGTACTCAAGCAGAGCTACCAAGTACACCTGATTGCCGGCACCCACCTGCTCCAAGTAGATGCCCTTGCGCAGCAGCAGGTGCACATGGCCCCCGGGGAGCTGCTGCCCAGCCTGTGATGAGCAGGACTTGGCCTTGGCACATGCCTTCCTGCCCTGCTTCCTGTGCCCCAACATCCTAATGTTCTTCCAAGAGCAATCAGCAGCAGTGGCAGCACCTTTGCTGGAAAGGTTTAGTTAGGTCACAGTAAAGCTATCTGTGAAAACTTCGCAGTATTTCAATTCCCCCAGAACAATGCTTCATACAAGGTAACGTATGAGAAAAAAAAGAAGCCTGAAGAGAGTTGTGGGTTTCTTTTTTGTTTCCTGAAATATAATACAGAAGTTAATGTACCCTCTAAATCTCAAAACTTCTATTAAACAGTCTGTTTTACCTCCGAGCTTTCTCTTGTTCATTATACCTATGCTGAAATATACCTGTGAGTTGATGTTAATTTTGATTTCTCTATGAAAAAGAAACCACATTATGGATTATTCAGATATTTCATATGCATTTCTTTAAGACTGAAATATGTCTTGTGATTTATTTATGATTAGATGTCTCTAAGTATTCTAAAGAAAAAAGTAGCCAACAAATCAGGACTAAATACAAATTTTTGCACAGTGGATTTCATACTGAATTTTCCACGTAAAAGTAATACATGGCTTTGTTTCCATGTAAGATGCCATTGTAGCCCACTTCTGATATGTTAAAGATTTGTATTTTATTAAATATAAAAATCTTGAAATATAAAATACAGAATATTAGGCAACTAATGAATTTGAAAATGTGCAAGCCTAGTAAGTTATATTTTTACTTGTACTGTGATATGTTCTCTTGGCTATAAATCAAAACCATGAAAAGTTATATAATGAATATAGGACAATTTATCCATTTTAGGTTGTACCCAAGTTCTTTCACCTCAGATTTTTAAATGCATATGCAGAGTACTTCCAACGAGTATTACATCGTGGTTGTAAGATCTAGCAATGCAGCATTTCACTGAGACACCATCTTACTCTAAGTTAGTCTCAGAATGAAAACTGTAGCAATTTTTCTCCTCCTCAGAATTCGGATTAATACAGAAAAATGTTTAAGACAAATGACAATGTGTGGGTCAGGAAAAAAAGTAATGATGGGGAAAGGCATAGAAAAAATATGCATACTGCTTTCCGCTACATTTTGAAATTTAATATACAAGCCATTGTGCTTCTTCTTGATTCCCATTCCTCTAGTAGCTGTCTAATTTCTGAGGACAGGGTTTTTTTCCTGTTCTTTCTACTTTGACTTGGCATTTTCAAAGACTATGAGGGCTACTTGAAAAACCCTGACCAGATTTCCTGTATCCTCATGATGAGCACCCTGACAGTGGTGAAAATGTTTTTAAAGGCATATGCATCATATTCAAGATTTTAGGAGCAAGGGGAACAGTGACACATAAATGATTTTGGATTCCAAGAAATATAAATTTGTGCCTGATTTCCAGATGTGCAGAAGATCTTTAATCTACTTGATTAAAGTATTGTAAATCAACATACAAAGTTTGTTGATTTACAATATATCAACAGTGTAAAATATGCAGTAGTGTTGTAGTTTTGAGTGACTGGGTTCTGGTGGAGAAGTGGCAGGGGGGCTGCAGGGGTGGCTTCTGCAAGAAGCAGCCAGAAGTGCTTTACTAGTCCCAGAGAGTAAACACTAGCTGGCTTAATGCCAGAGTCAATGTTGACCAAGGCCGAGCCCACCAGCAATGGTCACAGCACCTCTGGGAATCACATATAGGAGAAAAAAAAAATGCACAAGCAGCTGCATTTTGCCACCAGAGAAGGGAGTGAGAAGAAAACTGTGCAGACACCAAGGTCAGTGAAGGGGGAGGAGGTGTCCCAGGTGCTGGAGAGAAAGATGCCCCTGAAGCCCGTGGACATCCTTGGTGCAGCGGGTGTCCTCCCTCAGCCCATGGAAAAGAACGAGACCCCACCTGCAGCCTGTGGAGAGGTCCCACACTGGAGCAGGTGGAGACATACAGAAGATGCTGTGACCTGCATTGGAGCAAGCCTCTGCCAGCACTTGCAGCCCTTGGAGAGAGACAGAGACAGAGATGAGAGAGATGAGAGAGAGAGAGAGATCCATGCTGGAGCACGCTTGCTGGGGGGGCTTATGACTCCATTGAGGACCAGAGTGGAGCAGTCAGGGCCTGAGAAAATGAGAAACATGCTATGATTTTATGACTGCACCCCATAGCAGTGACCTGCACTGGGGCAGCTGATGGAGAGCTGAAGCCCCGCGGGAAAGGAGTCCAGTTGGAGAAGTTTGTGAAGGACTTATCACCCTTACATTCTTACAATCTATACCAAAGAACTATCTAGGTCCTGCCTACCTGTGGATCAGGTGAATAGAAAAGTAATCTGTTTTCCTTACCTGAGTTGAATCTGAAGTTGGAAGATAGGATAATCTGGCCACAACTTTCTTTGAAATTAGATGCATGAAACTCTTATGAAACTAAAATCAAATTAAAATATTTATGTTTGCAACTGAAATGGCAATTGTAAACAAATGGATGACTTGTAAGGCATGCCTATATATCTTTCTGGCTACATATACTGAGAATTAGCATCTACAGAATAAAAAGCAGAAAGTCCTAGTTATTCTGCAACTGCTGCATATAATTTTGAATATGAACTCAATTCAGAAGAAATTATATATGAAAGTAATCTTGTTTTTTTATTTTATTGACATATTCCTTAAATTATATAATTTAAATTTAAGGACTTATCTAGTATATGTTCCATACCATAGCCAGAACACGTAGCAAAATATTCTATTAAAAGGTAACTTTCTCTAGCTAAGGAAATAAGCATTTGCATTAAAAAAACACCTTTACCCAAGAAGAAAATTCTCAGATAATAATCATAGGTTTTCCAGGTGATTGTTGAAGTGCTACTATATTGTTGTTAAGAAATTTATTAAAATTACTTTTTAATTCATAAAGTCATATATTAAACAAAAATATCTTTTAGACTTCTCAGAAACTGTGAGGATTCACAAAATTCATGGTAGTTTGAAAATGGACACACGTTTCTGCTCTTTTTTCTTCTTTAATGAGTTAACTCTTTCAAGTATTTCCAACTTACATTCATTATACTGTTCAGTATGCCTTAAAATTGCCTAGATTCTATGAGTTTGCATATTTTTTCCTGTTTCTCTATGGTTTACTAATATATTTCATGTACAACTGCAAGCATTTTTTCAATTTCCAAGAGATCTTCGAAGTCATGAGAAAAAAGAAATTGTATGATCTCTAAAAGATAGGTCAGACTTTGCAGGAACATTGCAGACCCCCGGTCTGCATGTGCAGGGAGAAGACATAAAATGCCAAAGCTCAGTTAGAATTGAAACTGTGCTGTGTTAAACAAGAAGGGCATTTTTAAGTACCACAAAGTGAAGAAAAACTTTTTACCAATACTTGTTGAAGATGGTAATCTGACAAATAGAGATGAAGAAAAAAAGAGTTATGCAGTGCTTTTTTTGCCCCATTCATTAACAATACTCACAGATCCTAGGATGCCAACTCTCCTGACCTGGAGGACCATGGCTACAGGAACAATGACTTTCCGTTTGCGGACACAAAAATTGTAAGGGAGTAGCTGAATTAGTAAAATGTTCGTAAGTCCATGTGGCTGGGGGAGATTCATCCCAAAGTGCTGAAGCAGATACAGGATATTACAAGAAGACCACTCTCAATCATCTGCCAAAGGACTTGGGAGTCTGAGGAGGTTCCCATGGACTGGAAGCTACCTAACATTATTCCAATTTATAATACGGGCATGAAGGAAGAGCCAAGAAACTACAGACCTGTTAGTTAGTCACCTGGAATAATTATGGGGAAGATTATACTTGATGCTATTGAAAGACATATAAAGGACAATGGAATTGTCAGGCACAGTTAACATAAGTTCACAAAAGGAATGTCCTGTTTAGCTATTCTAATACAATTTTAGAATAAGTCATCCACCTAGTGGGTGAAGGGAAGGTAGTAGTATAAATTTTCTGGATTTTGTTAAGGCTTTTGATACTCTCCTTCACAGCAGTCTTCTGGATGAGTTGTCCAAATGTAAGATCAGCGGGTATATGGAGCACTGTGTGATGAACTAGCTGGACATCAGGACTTAAAAGGTTGTAGTGAATGGGGCTACATCTAGCTGGCAACCAACCACCAGCAGTATTCTTTGGGTCTGAATCCTAGGCCCAGGTCTGTTCAATATTTTTATTAATCATCTTGAGGTATGAGTTGAATGCACCATTAGTAAGTTTGGTGATGATACAGAGGAATCTAGACATACTGGATCATTAGCAATCATCAAAGGCATGAAATAAAGCAAGAAATTATGCTGCATTCTGCAGCTGGAATGGAGAAACACTGGACATAATAATAAATTGAGAGAGGAGTGGCTGGAGAGCAGGCATGCAGAAAGGGATCTGGGGATGCTGATTGACAGCAGGCTCAGTATGTATCGGCAGAGTACCCTGGCAGCCAAGAGGGCAGACCACATCCTGGAGTGCACCCAACATAGCATAGGTATTATCTTGCTGCAATTAGCACTGGTATGGTCTCACCTTGATGATTGTATACAGTTCTGTTCACCATAACTTAAAAAGAACATTGAATGCGAGGGCAGCACAGCTGGTGGAAGGGCTGGAAGGCATGTCTGTGAGGATCTGCTAAGGACTTTGTGTTTGTATAGTTTGGAGAATATGATGCTGAATTGTGACTGCTCTCTACAGCTTCCTGAGGAGGAGAATTGGAGGGAGAGGTGCTGAGCTCTTCTTTCTGGTATCTAGTGACTTGATCCCTGGGAACTGCTCAAGTTGCATCAGGGTCATTCAGACTTGACATTAGGAAGTGTTTCTTTGCTTAGAGGAAGTCTGAACACTGGAAACAGGGTTCCGAGAAAGGTCATCAATTCCCCAAGCCTATCACTGCTTAAGAGGCATTTGAACAATGCCCTTAATAGCACGCTTTAACTTCTGTTAAAGTTACTGAAGTAGTCAGTCTTATGGACTCAATGATTGTTGCAGGTCTCTTCGGACCGAAGTATTCTAACCTAGTCTACTCTAGTCGATTAATATCTCTGTTATCTTTTACAGGTAAATATCTGGGAAAATTATCAGAATAATTGAGTCTCCCTTGGTTGATGAGGATTGGCTCATGGACGAATTAAGCTGTCTGTACATCCATAAATCCATGGGTCCTGATGGGATGCACCCAAGGGTTCTGAGCGAGCTGGGAAAAGTCATTACTGGGCCACTACTATCCATCATCTTTGCAAAGTCCTGGGAAATGTGAGAGGTGCCTGAGGACTGGAGGATAGAAAATGTTACTCCAATATTCAAAAAGGGCAAGAAGGAGGACCCAAGTAGCTACAGACTGGTCAGCCTCACTTCATCCCTGGAAAGGTGATGGAAGGATTTATCCTTGGTGCTGCCTCTAGCTACATTGAGGTTAAGAGGTTTGTTCGGAGTAGTCAATATATTTTTACCAAGGGGAAGTCATGTTTGACTAATAATGTTTTATGAAGATATAACCAGGTGGACAGATGATGGTAGGGCAGTAGATGTGGTCTACCTTGACCTCAGTAAAGCATTTGATGCCATCTCCCACAGCATCCTCATGGTTAAACTGAGAATGAGTGGTCTGGAAGATCGAGTAGTGAGGTGGATTGAGAGCTGGTTGAAGGGAAGAAGCCACTGAGTTCTGATCAACGGGACAGAGTCTAGCAGGAGGCCTCTATCTAGTGGAGTCCCTCAGGGGTCGGTACTGGGACCTTTACTATTCAGTATATTCATTGATGACCTGGATAAGGAAATAGGGTGTACAGTCAGCAAGTTTGCGATGATGCAAAACTGGGAGGGGGGCGAGCGGGGGGGTAGCTGCCACACTGGAGGGCTGTGCTGCCATTCAGTAAGACTTAGACAGGCTGGACAGTTGGGTGGGGATAAGTTTAATGAGATTTAATAAGAGCAAGTGTAGGGTCTTGCATCTAGGGAAGAGCAACCTCAGGTACCAGTCTAGGTTGGGGACTGGCCTGTTGGAGAACAGTCTAGATGAGAGGGACCTGGGGGTCCTAGTGGACAGCAGGATAACCATGAGCCATCAATGTGCCCTCCTGGCTAAGAAAGCAAAAGGCATCATGGGGTGTATTAGAAGGGGTGTGGTCAATAGGTCAAGAGAGGTCCTTTGCCTCTACTGTTCCCTAGTGAGACTGCACATGGAATATCGGTTCCAGTTCTGGGTCCCTCAGTTCAAGAAGTACATAGAGCTCCTTGAAAGAGTCCAGCACAGGGCCACCAAGACGATTAAGGGAGTGGAACACCTTCCTTATGAGAACAGACTGAGGTAGCTGGGCCCTTTTAGCTTTGAGAAAAGGAGACTGAGGGGTGACTTTATTAATGCTTACAAAAGGTGAGAGTCAGGAGGACAGAGAAAGGCTCTTCTTAGTGATGGCCAGAGAAAGGACAAAGGGCAATGGGTGCAAGGTGGAGCATAAGAAGTTCCATGTAAATATGAGGAGAAACCTTTTCACTATGAGGGTGACAGAGCACTGAGACAGGCTGCCCAGAGATGTTGTGGAGTCTTCTCTGGAGACATTCAAACCCTGACTGGATGTCTTCCTGTGTGATTTAGTCTAGGTGATCCTGCTCTGACAGGGGAGTTGGAGTAGATGAACTTTTGTGGTCACTTCCAGCTCCTAACATTCTGTGAATATGTGATTCTGTGAAAATGTCAGTACTCTTCATGTTAAATTTTCTTAGGATGGGAAATGGCTAGCATTTAAACAGCACTCTGGCTAGCGTTTAAACAGCACTTCTTCCAAGCACAGGATAGGTGCATCCCTTTGAGTAAGGAATCAGGAAAGAGAGGCAGAAGACCTGTGTGGATGACCAGGGAGCTAATAAGTAAACTCAAAGGGAAGCAGAGGGTTTATGAACTATGGAAACTGGGTCTGTGCACCTGGGAGGAATATAGGGATGTTGTCAGGGCCTGTAGGGACGCGACTAGGAAGGCTAAAGCCCGCTTGGAGATGAAGCTAGCAAGGGACATAAAGGATAATAAAAAGAGATTTTTCAGATATGTGAATAGTAAGAGGATGATCAGGGATAGTGTAGGTCCCTTGATGAATGAGGAGGGTGTCCTGGTATCAGGTGATGATGAGAAGGTGGAGATACTGAATGCCTTCTTTGCCTCGGTCTTCACTCCAAAGGCCCCTCGGGACCCGCAGATCCTGGATGAAAGTAGGAGTGTTTGGGGAATGAAGAGCTTCCCTCTAGTTGAGGTAGGGGTGGTCCAGGAGCAGCTCAAAGGGATTAATGCAAACAAATCCATGGGCCTGGATGGGATACATCCACGTGTGCTGAGGGAGCTGGCGGAAGTGATTGCGGAGCCGCTTGCTATCATCTTCGACAGCTCTTGGAGAACAGGAGAAGTACCTGAGGATTGGAGGATAGCCACTATCACTCCAGTCTTCAAAAAGGGCAAGAAGGAGGACCCTAAAATTATAGGCCGGTCAGCCTCACTTCTGTCCCTGGAAAGGTGATGGAACAGCTTGTTCTGGATGCCATTACCAAGCAACTGGAAGAGAAGAAGGTCATGAGGAGTAGTCAGCATGGATTCACCAAGGGGAGATCCTGCTCAACCAATCTCATAGCCTTCTATGATCTCATCACTGGCTGTGTGGATGGAGGGAGAGCAGTGGATATCATCTACCTTGACTTCAGGAAGGCCTTAGATACTGTCTCCCATGACATCCTGATAGAAAAGCTAAGAGATCATGGGATGGATGAGTGGACAGTGAGGTGGGTTGAGAACTGGCTGTCGGACCAGGCTCAGAGGGTCGTGATCAGTGGAACAAAATCTGCCTGGAGGCCTGTGACTAGTGGTGTTCCCCAGGGCTCAGTGTTGGGTCCAGTCCTGTTTAATATCTTCATCTACGACCTTGATGAGGGAATAGCATCCACCCTCAGCAAGTACGCTGATGATACAAAGCTGGGAGGGGTGGCTGACACTCAGGAACACTGCGCTGCCATCCAGCCAGACCTGGACAGGCTGGAAAGCTGGGCAGGGAGAAACCAGATGAGGTTTAATAAAAGCAAGTGTAAAGTCTTGCACCTGGGGAGGAATAACCACATGTATCAGTACAGGCTGGGGGATGACCTGCTGGAGAGGAGCTCTGTGGAGAAGGACCTGGGGGTCCTGGTGGATGACAGGTTGGCCATGAGCCAGCAGTGTGCCATGGTGGCTAAGAGGGCCAATGGGATCCTGGGATGTATCAAGAGGACTGTGGCCAGCAGGTCAAAAGGGGTGATCCTCCCCCTCTACTCTGCCCTGGTCAGGCCCCACCTGGAGTATTGTGTCCAGTTCTGGGCTCCCTGATATAAAAAAGACAGGGATCTCCTTGAGGGAGTCCAGAGAAGGGCTACAAAGAGGATTAAGGGCCTGGAACGTCTCCCATATGAGGAAAGGCTGAGTGAGCTGGGACTGTTCAGTCTGGAGAAAAGAAGACAGAGGGGGGGACCTAATTAATGTTTATAAATATCTTAAGTATGGTATGCAGGGGGAATTGGCCAGTCCCTTTTCCGTAGTCTGTGGAGACAGGACAAGGGGCAATGGCTGCAAATTGGAGCACAGGAAGTTCCGCACCAACATGCGGAAGAACTTTTACACAGTGAGGGTGACAGAGCCCTGGGACAGGCTGCCCAGGGGGGTGGTGGAGTCTCCTTCTCTGGAGATATTCAAGACTCGTCTGGATGCCTATCTGTGCAATATGTGCTAGGGAGCCTGCTTTAGCAGGGGAGTTGGACCAGATGATCTCTCGAGGTCCCTTCCAACCCCTACAATTCTGTGATTCTGTGATTCTGTGATTCTGTGATTCTGTGAATGATGTGAAAATGGAAGAAATTGTACTCTTACAATTTTTATTTCCACAAAAGGAAGAGAACTTATAATATCTGAGAGAACTTTTTTCCCCAAATATTTGCTAATTTGTTTATAATTTTCATATACTTTTCAAGCATTTTGAAGATTTGCATTTGGATTCCACACTCCTATTAAGATATTTGGAATTAAGAATCTTAAACCCTTTTAAATTTCTTGGTCCAAATAAACTATATTGTTTCCATTGTTCCAAAACTTATCCACAGACACTGAGTCAAATTAAAAACCAAATGAGGAAGCTCAGAAGACGAAATTTATTTAAATTGTAAAGGACATCACTGTCAGGGAGCCTGCATGATTCACTGTGTCTCTTATTTCTTACTGTTGTGCTCAAGCAAATGAAAATCAATCTGTCTTCTTGCAAAACAGTTAATAGAAACTGTACTAAAAAGGGGGTATCAGTATTAAAACACTAGTATATGAATAAAATTTGACCATCTAATAAAATTCTGAGGCATTAACTTTTCTATAGCAGAATATATATGTATGTAGTACACTGTAAAGGAGATTTTGAAACACTTTAAGTAACCAAACACTTGCAGATGCATATGTATCAAATAAGCTTTCAGGACAAATATAAAAATTTAAAATGATATATGCCATGCTGAACAGCATTCTGTAATATAAAGTGTTTTGTAATTGGAATGATAGACATCAATACCAGTTCTGTCTGAAATGACTTCCTATTTATATATGTGGAAGATGAGATGGTATTTTAACAGGTTTAGTTTCACTCTTTTTCAAAGGACTATCGTATCCAAGTAGCTGTAGCTGAAGGTTTAAAAAAAAAAAACAACAGCACATACATATTTCAGAAGTAGGCTGTGCTTTCACTTATCAGAAAATTAACTTTTACTCATGAGATACTGTGTGATCCGTATATCTTCTAGTTCAGAAATTCAGTAAAGTATCCTGTGACTTAAATCAATGTTTTCCTTTTCTTTTTTTTTTTTTTAAAGGCTTTTCATAATTATTTGAGCACCCCTATGCTTCTCAGGCAGAGTCCTTCAGTGCACCTTCTGCCACACATTAGTCCCATTAATTGGTTCTGTAATGTCAAATATGTGTCCGGAAAGAGAATGAAGAAAATTATTTTGTGAACTATTATCCCACTAGAATTATGGGGAATGTGCCCGTTATAACTCCTATGCTTTATCCCACTTCATCACTTAGACCTTTCCCATGCTAACTCTAAACAGCTCATGTTGGGCCAAATGAATAGCTGGTGTAATCTATGAAACTAGATTTGATTTCAAAAGATTCACACTGCTGTGATGTCTCTGTCTTTTTCTCTCTTTATATAATACATAAACACATATTGATCTTTGCATCTATACCCACAACTTTCTTTTTTTTTTTTAAAGGATGCTGTACTTTAAGTCAGTGACAACAGAACTTTACAATTCTTTTGGTAGCCTTTTTGAAAGGCTTCCTTTTTACTCAAGTGTAACATGTATTATACTTGCATATTCATCCATCCCAGAGCCACAAGCATTTTGTTACACTAGCCTCCAACAGAAGTGGTGGGGAAAGGTTAGAAAAATGTTCCATCTGCTTTTGAAGAAAGTTGTATATCGGTTATGAAGGCAGAAAGAGCAATTCTCTAAAGAAAAGTGTATTAGAATATCAGAAAGATCGAAACATGACTAATTTTTGGTGGATTATTCACCACTCTTCCATGCAATATGGCACTCAGAACATGAAATAGTTCAGGATGAATAAAGCTGAATTCTTTTCCCAAAGAAGGATTTAGGGAAAATAAAAACGATGATATACATCTCTCTCAGAGTGATCATACCTTGTCACCTTTGAAAGGAGGTTAAACGCATAACAATGTAACAGAGAGCACAACAACAATAAACACCCAGGCTTATGCAATTAGATGGCACAGGGCTTTAATATCTTAGCTTTTTATGTTCAATACTAAATTAAAAGTTGGATCAATTAACACTAATTTAATGGTCCCATTTGAGCCACCAGTGGATATTTTGTTCACAGCATAAAATCTGCTTGGAGCATTTTAGGATGTTTTCCTTAAGACTTGTTATAGACACATTTTAGAACAAGACCAAAAAGCCTTCTTAGGCATTCAAGAAGGAGACAATGAACTTTCTAGAAACATCTACGACAATTTTTAAAATTCCCTCAATATTCAAGAATATTTAGATAGGGCAATCTTAATTATGAAAAGCTTATTTGTGCAATTTTTTAGGCACATATCACAATAATCAGCAATGATAGACCTTACACTGAACCTTACATGATGGAACTGCAGTCTGTTATAACACAGTTCTTGTTTTCAGAATGAATGTCTGCTCACAGAACATCAACTTTTAAAAGTAATTAAATATGATTGGTTTCAAGTATCATAATGACTGGTGATAAGAACTTGGCTAAATGGCTTATCAGTTCTCTCTATGATTATATTTGACTAGCTAGATCTTTGCAATTTCTCCTATGAAAAGCTGGCTATTTTATCAACAAGTACCTGTTGATACAAGTCCTCTGCTTCTCAGTTCCAACCCAAAAGTGGCCAATTTCTTTTTGTTTTTCCTGGATTTGTCAGGGATAGAACTAATTTTCTTTCTAGTAACAGATGTAGTGCTGTGTTTTGGGTTTAGGATGAGAATAAAGTTGACACTGAAATTTTTATTAGTTGCCAAGTAGTCAAGGAGTCATCCTGTCCGCTAAGGAGAAGGTAGGAAGCAGCCAAGAAACTTGGAGGGAACACAGACAGGACAGGTGACCCATACTGGCCAAAGAGATATTGCATATCATGTAACATCAAGTCCTGTTTATAACTGGCATGGGCTGAGACCTGTGTCAACTGGGGGTCTGGTACAGCAACTGGGTGTATTTTGCAGCATTGATTTTGAAGTGATGGCAGTTCTCTTCCCAAGTAACTATTACTTGTGGTGTAACCTGTTTTCCTGGAGATGGCTGAACCCCTACCTGCTGATGGAATAGTACTGAATGAATTCCTCATCTTGTTTTACTTATGCATGTGGTCTGAGAAGCTGGCGGAAGGGGGCTTGCACAGTAGCTGGGCAGTCTTGTGCAGCAGCTAGGTTCTTCATGTGCTGTTCATCACTTGTTTTGTGTATTTTTAATAACAATGATGATGATGATGGTGGTTATTACCATTATCTTCCTTTTTTTTGTATGTGTCCTATTAAAATGCTTTTATTTCAGCCCATGAGTTTTCTCATTTTCACTCTTCCAGTTCTCTCCCCCATCCCTTTGGGGAAAGCAAGCAAGTAGCTGCATGGTGCTTAGTTGCTGGCTAGGGTTTAACCACAACACTGGTGAAGAGTTTTCTTGTGGCATCAGGACTCCTCATCTTGTTTAACCATGTTGGAGAGATAGTGGTAGACAGCCTGTATTTTTCATGTTGTTCAAATGGCCCCAGCATTGTAGTGACAAAGGTACAAGTTTTCTGCTGGCACAAAAGAGACGAGTCTGAAGTAACAGAAGGAAAAGGAAGAGAGACAAAATCATTCAGGGTCTCAGATAGTAAGAGAGGAGGAGGTATCACCTGGCATGTTACATGAATGTGATCTTCCTAGCTTCTCTGTCAACACAGTATAGCAAAGGGCAGATTGCTTTTCTACTGACAGGACTGTTTTCTTGCACAAAGCCCCAGTGAATACATGCCACAGAAGTTCCTTCATTCTTTATTGCAAAGTTCAAATGAGCTCACCCTGACCCTCTCATGTATAATGCTTTCACAACAAAACTACCTCACCTTCTTGTTTTCTCCAGCTTGTAGCAGTTCACAAGGAGTAACCTATGCTAAGGGAAGTCTGTGAAAGCAGACAAAAGAATGTAAGACCACTGGACATGATTACAGATGAATCAGATTCCATCATGTAAAAAAAGAAGAAAATCAGCATGGGATGAGTGACAGATTTGGCTGACTGTGTGCAGCATGCTTGTGGTTTATGTAGCACCCTTTGTGGTACAGTGTGAACACAACTGGGTCGCTGTTAAGGTAGTTCAAGAGACTGTAGTGTGGTAACAGCAAGATCCTGAGACCATGCACATGCCACTAAAGATTCTTTTATTAAGTCGTCAATCTCTCTTTGAGACTAGTTGTGTTGTTTCACTTCTAATGCTTCCACTAGAAGAAAGTTTCAGAACAGTCTTGCACAGAGTTCAAAGTTTTATTCCTGTTTCTCTCCCCGTTTGATCTGAGGCTAGTCTACTCTTGTACGTCCTTCTACTACCTTTGTCCTCAGACTTAAATGTTTTTGCATTTCTCTGTCAATGCTGAATTACTGTAACCCCTGCCTTGCTGTGTAGGAGTCACACAGAAATACCAAAATAACACAAGCATAAAGAAAAGTTTCTGCTGCTAAACTCATTGCCACAATGATATGCTGTCTTTCAAAATACTGTTTACTCCCCTTTCTGGTTTTAAAAATAGAGTGTGGTAGATTAGGTTGAGCACTGGTTGTAGTATAAACTTAGGCAGAATCACTTCAATGTGCTTGTGTTCAATTCTCACACGTTTTTTATATCTCTATTTACTCAAAGTGAAGAGCTGTCTGGGAACATGCACTGTGAGTTTACACAGCAGTCTGTATTTGTAATAAGGGACCAGCAAAATTGCTATGTGTTTCCTGAGTATGGAGCGTTGTCAGTAATCAGGTTAAGTAATACATATCAACCAGAGCCTCAATCAGAGCCACTCCTGGCACCTCCTGACAGGTTAGCATATGCATACATTTCTTCACTGCATTTTAAGTCTCCTAACAGGTGCTGCTTCTCCTCTTTTAGGTTGTTCTGTTCAGGTTATATTTGGTCAGACTATTTGTGGTTTCTTCTTTTTTTTTCTTTTTTTTTAATTTTCTAAACAAAATAGAAAAACACAAAGACGATCACATAAAATGTTATTTTTTTCAATATGCCTTTCCAACATGTCACATTGTAGTAACACCTGGTTATATTCATTCTAAAAGGAGGTTAAAGTAGGATAAAGAAAAGAGGTCTAAATTTGTAAAAGTGAATGATATTGATAGCTCTGAAGAGTGACTGACATCAGCCTCAAGGCTATCTTGTCTTGAGAGGCTTCTCAGTGAAAAGCTGACTTCATCACATCTTTTTATTCAGTTATCATGAGCTGTTAGTTCACCAAAATGCAGTTCTCTTTCACCAGTTTAAAGGATTTGAAGGCATGAGGGGAGGCAAATTAGTCCCTGGGGTAACCCCAGTGATTTAGCTTGTCTTATACCAAAGAGGAATGAAGCCAAGCCTGTACAAATTTTTTCCATTAAAGATTGACTAAAATGAAAACAGAAAAGATCCTACATATTTTGAAATTATAGTATAGACACAAAAAAATATAACATTGCATTTCAAATCCTAATTTTGTCCACCTCTGTGAGTGGCACATTTCAATTAATTTGAAGCCTGTGGTACAGACAATATTCACAAGAACTGTGGATGAAAGAGATATTAAAAAGAAGTATTTATCTGCAAATGAAGTTCAACACACAGCTAGTAATTTTTACCAGGTTATTAACTTAAAAGTGCTTAATCTTGGAATTACATTTGTCATAGCGTTGATGACTTTTTAGAAGTAATGGCAGTCAGAAAAAGAACTGTGGCCAGAAGGGTGAGGGAGGTGATATTCCCTCTCCAATCTGATCTTGTGAAACTTCATCTGGAGTGCTACATTCAGTTCTAGTTTCCCAGCAGAAGTAGAACATGAACTTACTCAAGTGGATCCAGAGAAGGCCACAAAAATGATCAGAGGGATGGAACACCTCTCCTATGAGGACAAACTGAGCGAGTTGTGGTTATTCAGCCTGGAGAAGAGAAAGCTGCAGAGTGACCTTGCAGCACCCTCTCAATGTATAAAGGATGCTCACAATAAATACTGAGACATTCTACCAGGGCCTGTATGGAGGGGGGATGTGGGTATGTGTATGAACAAACCGCTGCATGGTGCTTAGGCCAGCAATAAACTATTGCATGCACACATTTCAACGTCCAGGAGGGATGAACAGGTAATTGTAGACTACATAACAGGCTTGCATTTTGCATAATTCCTGCCTTAAATAAGAATGTCACAATTCATATTCTAATGCACAACACAAGAAGTATGTACTGCCACTAAATGAGCAAATTAAATAAGCAAGTTTTAAGATTTTTGATTTTACCCACCTTTATCCATTATATTTAGTTTATTCTCTCTCAAACGTGGAACAGAACACCTCTAAGAAAAAATATACATGCTGATATTTAAATGAATAAGAAATAAAATTCTTTAATTGGAGACACAGTAACAGACTGCGCTTTTTTTTGGTAAATAATAGAGTCGCTAATCTCTTGCTAAATCAGATTCTCTAACAGAAAGAAGTGTTCCTTTCAGGCTTACTTGCTGGTTCTTGCTAACAAACTGATACTGTGGTTAGAATCCTGGTCTTACTTAAAGCTATCTTTTTATAGGGGATCATCTCACTATGTTTCATTGATTTTCTATCTTTTCCTTAGTGTTACAATCCAAATTGTAACAAAAAGATTTTTTTTTAAGTTCTTAATGTAGTAAGGAAAGAAAATGGAAACGCCTTATATCATAGTATATTATTTTCTACAGTAATTCTCATCTCCCAGTAGAACATATGATAGACAGTTTCAGAGATCTTCTAATTTCTTTACTCAGAGTGTTTACAGTCTTTCATCCTTGTTACATATATGTACCATCTCTGCATATAATCACATCAATGCTGAGCATCTACAACGTTAATGAAAGGATACTTTCTTGTCCCCCTTTGTTTTTCAAAAATGTATCTTTTTTATCTGGGCAGATATCACAGCAATGACCAATAATGCCTGTAAATTTTCTTTCAATACAAACAATGAAAGAGTCAGCACACTGATGATGAAATGCTTCTTCAGATTGCCCATAGATTTATTTCACCTTGATTTCAATGTCATATCAGTTCATTAATTTTCAGATATAAAAGAAAATTTTAATGTTGCGATCCAACGTACCAATGAACAAAATGGAAACAACATGATTGTATCTTTTGGGAACTTAATGGATCCTCGTTTTGAATTCCATTTGTCTCATCCAGGACGACTCATCTATGTAATAAATTCCTAACAAGGTCTTTCAGAGACTTTGCACACTAGCTACAGAATGTTCATATATAACTTTTCTAATAAAGGAAACTAAGATGACGGATTGTTTCTGGACTACTTGTGACATTATTGTCCTCTTAAATTCTTTGTCCTTAGAAAGTTCAATTTTGTCATTCATACACGGTGATACAGAACTAGCTGGTAAAAAGGATGTTAGGAGAAATTGTGATGTATAAACCAAAAAAGCCACCCTAAATATGTGAGTCAGTAGTAATGGCTAGGGTAGAGGCTAATTTTTCTGCTCCCTGCTTGACAAATGATTTCTAGCAGCTGGCTTCCCAAATATTAGTTTCAGTCAACTTGGTCATTTCTGTTCATGTCAAGTGATAATAATATTGCTTCTTTCTTCTTTTATTTAATGTTGTACTTTGCTCCCACCTCACGTTTCATTATATCTCAGACTGATTAAAATAAGGAAGATTTTTGTTCAGTGTCACCCTCCTGCTTATCATCATCCAATTAGAATGTAAAAAAAAAATAAAGGTAGGACTATTGGTGGCATTTGGATAAAGTGTCCAGTATCATCTAGGATTTTCATCTGCCAAATCATTGAAGTGCCTATCATATATTTATATGAGTTACCAAAAACCAAAGCAACAGCTCAGACATTATGATTGCAACTCTGGATAAAAAAGTTTATTTCTGGTACCACTGGCAAAGTCATTGTCACCTTTGAAAATACTGACCTTTTTGCAGCAGAGTTCTCATGCAAGTGTTATTGAGAAAGAAGATCTGAAGCCCTGAAGCCCTAAGAGTTGAAACAACCACTTAATGCTACCTGTTTCTGACATCAAGGTATTACAAAGCACTACACATTCCGGATGTTTTCTCTGTGAAGGCCACAGGGCATTAAGCTCTTGAGATCCACAATTCTCTGTGGGTTAGAGTCTGGCTTCAAGAGACTACCATATGTGATAATACTGCAACAGTACACTAGCAACAAAAGAGTTTCAGCTGATATCTTTAATTTAAACAATGAGTTCCAGGTCAGGCATTTTCTGTAACTTTCTTCATTTTGATCCTTCCTGTCCTTAATTGTAACTTCTTCTGAACTTGTGTGAAAGGGTCTGAGATAGCTTGGGACTGTTAGGTAATCCCTGTGAATTTCAGGAATACAAAGGCAAAAAAAACCCACACAAGCAGCTGCTTTTTGCCACCAGAGGAGGGAATGAGAAGAAACTCTGTAGACACCAAGGTCAGTAAACAAGGTGGGAGGGGGGAGGCGCTGTGGGTGATGGAGAGAGAGTTTCCTCTGCAGCCCACAAAGAAGACCATGGTGTAGTGGGTTGTCCAAGTGCAGCCATGGAAAATGATGGGGAGCAAAGACCCCACGTGCAGCCCACGGAGACACCTGACACTGGAGCGGGTGGAGACATGGGAGATGCTGTGACTCACATTGGAGCAAGCTCCTGGCAGGACTTGCAGCCTGTGGACAGAAAGCCCCATGCCAGAGCAGGTTTGCTGGGGGGGAATTGTGATTCTGTGGGGGACCAGCCTGGAGCAGTCTGGACCTGAGAGACATTCAGTGACTGCATGCAATCGAAGTGACCCATGCTGGGGCAGTTGGTGAAGAAATGAAGCCCCGTGGGAACGGGCTCATGCTGGAGACGTTTGTAGAGGACTGTCTTCTGTAGGTAGGACCCCATGCTGGATCAGAGGAACAGTGTAAGGAATGCCCCCTTCCTCCCCCCAGCCCCTGCCTAAGAAGAAAAACAACTCATGGGTAACTCACCAAAATCCTCATCCGTGACTCCCCCTGTGACACAAGGAAGGGAGGCAGGGAAAGAAACCTTGAATAACATTGAATCCATGAAAAAGAGACGGGTGGAGGGAAATATTTTAAGATCTAGTTGTACTTCTCATTATCTGACTCTGGTTTCAGTGTGTGTATGTGTGTGTGTCTGTGTGTAATAAACTAGACACTTTCTTTTAATTCCATGATGAGTCTGTTTTGCCCGTGACGCTAATTGCAGAATGATCTCTCCCTGTCCTTATCTTGACTCCTGAGCCTCTCGATATTTTCTCCACTGTCTAGCTGAAAAGGGAGTAATAGAGCAATTTTGGTGGTTGTCTGGCCTCCAGACACAGTTAAATCACCACAATGACCATTGTAATCCTTCCCAAATATACGTATGAAAGAATCAGTGAATGTTTCTGAATGTCAAATAGATGTTAAAAATGTGAATTATATTCTTAAGACAGTCATGGGAAGAAGCCTTGGGTTACTCCAAGATATACCTATAAATTATAAGATATTTGTCAGGCATTATAAGAATAATCTGTTATATATAAATAAATTTATTATCTGTTAACATCTAATTGCTTCAAATTCCTTTTTTTTTTTCCAAGACAACACTGTAAAAATGCCGTTGGTACTATATTTTAGATTCCTTTTGTCAATATTATCAAATTAGTCCTCAGTTCAGCCAAGTTGCATTTAATTATTCCTGAATTGTCTGCTTGATTGCATTGAGTTCATTGGCTAGTAATTTGATGACAACCTAACCTAAACATAGTAACAGAAGCAATAATGGATATTGACATCATATAACTTCACGTTCTTAAACTATATATCCAATAACCTTATGCTAGCTTAGATTCCCTAGGCTACGCCTGCATTCAATGAAGAGGCATATGCTGCTTCAGTGTGAAACAATCAGAAACTGAGCTTAGGCTCTTGCTCTGAAGGAATCCCTCTTTGTTCTTTGACTATAAAAAGAGTTGACTTCTATGACTTCTACATCAAAACTAGATAAGCATTTAATGCCACTGCTATAGTTATTGTTCCCTCCCCTTTAAGTAAAATATAAAATGAAATATGTTCCTCAGAACTCAGATTTATTTCCTGTTTCATTTTGTAATTTTTTCTTCAAAATACATTCCCTCTTGCTGAAAAAAAGTTTAGCTGGGCACTATGTTCTATTTTACCCTACATTTGCCTACTGTTGGAATGGTAAAGTTATTTTATTAAATCATTTTTAGTAACTGTTAACATTCAAGTTAATTTAAATAAAATGTTTCATGATAATCTTAAGCTTCTGCAGCTATTTGGAAAAATAATACTAGAGCTTCACTGCTGCTTTATCTAGTATGTAACATGAGAGATTTAAGGAGGTATTTTCATAATCTCATTTTTTCATGATAATGTGACTGCATGCGAACATTTACAAACAAAAGCATCATAATTAAGGAGAAAAATCTAAATATGGTTTTACTAGTTTTACTAACCTTATTAACCCCTGTAGAAGGGTATTGCCTTTTTAGAAGGGATAGGCTAGATAGGAAGGGTGGGGGAGTTGCCCTCTGTTTTAAAAAGTGGGTAGACTGTGAGGAGCTCTCTCTGAGAAGTGGTCAGGAGCAGATTGAGAGCCTGTGGGTCAGAATTAAGGATGGGACTAACAAAGGACAGCTCGTGATAGGAGTGTACTACAGGTCACCTGATCAAAGAGAGACTACTGATGAGGCCTTCCTCCTTCAGCTGCAGGAGGCATCGTGGTCACAGGCACTCATCCTGATGGGGACTTTAACCACCCAGATATTTGTATGGAAAACCACACGGTTAGCTGCAAGAGATCCAGGAGAGTTCTAGAGTCCAAGACTGCCTCATTAGACTGAATGTCTACAAGTCTATGGGGCTGGATGGCATGCATCCCAGGGTCCTGAAGGAGCTGGCTTATGTAGTTGCTGAGCCACTCTCCATCATTTTTGAAAAGTTGTGGCTGTCAGGAGAGGTCCCTGGGGACTGGAAAAAAGGTCACATCACTCCCATTTATAAGAAAGGGAGCAAGGAAGACCCAGGGAATTACAGGCCGGTGAGCCTCACCTCTGTGCCTGGGAAGATCATGGAACAGATCCTCCTGGATGACATGTTGGAACACATGAAGGAAGAGCATGTGATCTGGGACAGTCAGCACGGCTTCACCAAGGGAAGGTCGTGCCTTACCAATCTGGTGACCTTCTATGATGCAGTGACAGCATCAGTAGATAAAAGGAAGGCAACCGATGTCATCTACCGGGACTTGTGCAAGGCCTTTGACACAGTCCCCCATCACATCCTTATCTCTAAATTGGAAAGATGTGGATTTGATGGGTGGACCATCCAGTGGATAAGAAACTGGTTAACAGACCATAGCCAAAGGGTGGTGGTCAATGGGTCTATGTCCAGGTGGAGGCCGGTGACTAGCGGTGTCCCCCAGGAGTCTGTCTTGGGACCGGTTCTCTTTAACATCTTTATCAATGACATTGATGATGGAATTGAGTGCACCCTCAGCAAGTTTGCTGATGACACTAAGCTGAGCGGTGTGGTCGACACCCTAGAAGGAAAGGAAGCCATCCAGAGGGATCTTGACAGGCTGGAGAGATGGGCCTGGGTGAACCTAATGAGGTTCAACACTGCCAAGTGTCAGGTGTTGCACTTGGGCTGGAAGAATCCCAGACATAGATACAGACTGGGAGAAGAGCTCCTGGAGAGCAGCCCTGCTGAGAAGGACTTGGGTGTCACGGTGGATGAGAAACTTAACATGAGCCAGCAGTGTGCTCTTGCAGCTTGGAAGGCCAATGGTATCTTGGGCTCCATTAGAAGAGGGGTGGCCAGCAGGGACAGGGAGGTGATTGTCCCTCTCTACTCTGCCCTCGGGAGGCCCCATCTGGAGTACTGTGTCCAGATCTGGGGCCCCCAGTACAAGAAGGATGTGGAACTGCTGGAGAGGGTTCAGAGGAGGCCATGAAGATGATTAGATGGCTGAAGCACCTGCCCTACGAAGAGAGGCTGAGGGAGCTGGGCTTGTTCAGTCTGGAGAAGAGAAGGATATGGTGGTACCTCATTGCAGCCTTCCAGTACCTGAAGGGAGCTTATAAGCAGGAGGGGAATAAACTTTTTAAAGGAGTAGACAATGGCAGGTCAAGGGGGAATAGATTAAAGCTAAAGGAAGGAAGGTTTAAATTGGATATTAGGGGGAAGTTTTATACAGAGAGAGTGGTGAGGTAATGGAACACCTCTCTACCCAGAGAGGTGGTGGATGCTCCATCCCTGGAAGTGTTCAAGGCCAGGTTGGATGGGGCCCTGGGCAACCTTGTGTAGATCCAGGCCTAGAGGTTGGTTGCCCTGGCTGTGGCAGGGGGTTTGGAACTCTATGATCCTTGGGGTCCCTTCCAACCCATACCGTTCTATGATTCTATGATTATCAGGTTTATAGCTAGCATATATAATTGGTAAAAATTACTCAAAATTTTTCTCAGCTTATAGCTGTGGATGTTGTGAATTATTACCACACCTAATTTGCTTGTCTTACTGAATGTGTTCCGAAACTGGAATGTAAGAATCTGGGAATGGAGGACATAGCATCAGTTCCTGTTACACATCAATGGCATTTTTACTAGCCAGCAAAAACAATAACAGTATTTTTAAAGCTATTATCACCTAGGATAAAAAATTTAGAAGTACTTTAGGACCTGGAGTCCAGTTTAGTGCTTCATTCCAGAAACAGTTAGAAAAGGGGAATGAATGGAGCACAGGCAGAGGAATAGATGTGGACCTCAATGCAGTTCTATAATTTAGCAAATGGTAGAGATGTTGTCCACAGACTCCTACCTCTCCAGGTTTACTTTGTTCGAACAGTTTTTGCCAGGAGCAAATAGACTTTGCAAGCTTAAAAAAAGGCCCAAACAATTGATATAGTATGCACAAAAGATAGTAATGTCAAACCAGCTTTTGGGTAGGTGTTAGCATGGCCACTTCCACTGAGCTGCCAGCCAGGCAGTTTTCAGTTGGGAGGGGAAGGAACACCTTCCACTGCTCCTGAATACACACTTAATATTGCTGGTTGCCATCTGTTGATAGCCTGTTTTTTGCTCTGGGATTTTCTAATTTACCATGTAAATGTGTTTCCTTTTGAATTCTGGAGGTGTTGACCACCACTCTTCTACAAACCTTACTTTTTCTCGTGGTTCTACTTTTCTTCTTTTGCACAGATCTCTGAACTTTCTCACAGCTTTTTCCCAGAACTTAGCAACATCTTTAGGGGTCTGAGCCAAGGTTATGCAGCTCTAGACTGTACCAGAGCTAAGCCATAGATGAAACTTTATGGAGGGGGGAAGTGACAGGTGACAACCCCCCGATTCAGCGTTCAGTAGGCAACAGCACTAGTGAGTTGAGATGACGGTTCTTGTACTTGTACTCTTCAGTCTGCTTCCAGGACTGCATTCATTTAAGTTTTCCCCCAAAGGACCAGCAAAACATACAAGGAAGGAAGGATTTATGTTGAAGGATTTTGGTCCTCTCTTTGTCCTATTCCAAAAATTCTACAAAACGTCTGACTATGCAAGATGAATCTTCCATTCTTTGCTGGATAATAGCCACAATTTCTTCATTACCTCATAAATTATTCCTTTTAGCTTGGCTGTGCTTCCATAATGCTCTGTGGAAGAGAAAATGGCTTTTTGGGTTCCTGCCTGATGAATCTCATAGGAAAAGAATAATCCTCTCTCATTTCCACCTTGGTTATTAGTTATTAGTTTGAGACATTTTGTCCCAGAAGCCATCACAGCAAATATCAAAGATAAGAGAAGGGAAAATGGGGCTTCTAGCATAGTAAGAAGTTTCTGCTATGTAGGGCAGGGGTATGCTGAAGAATTCAGGACTCACAGGTCAGAGAGCAGTATTTTCCCCTTTTACACCACACACCATGATGCAGCTGGGAAGGATTAATATGTACATCATAGAATGACAGAATCACAGATATACAGAATGGTGTGGTTTGGAAGGGACCGAGTCCAACCGCCTACCTAATGCAGGATCACCTAGAACATGTTACACTAGTTTGCACCCAGGCAGGTTTTGACTATCTTCAGGAAGGAGATTCCATGACCTCTCTGGGTAACCTCTTTGTTCCAGTGCTCTGTCACCCTCAAAGTTTTTTCTTATGTTCAGACAGAACTTCCTGTGTTCTGGTTGGTGCTCACTGCACTTTGTCCTGTCACTGGGCACCATCAGGAAGAGTCTAGACCCTCCTCTAGAAATTCATCCTTTAGATATTTATAAAAGTTGATCAGACGCTTTCTCAGTTTTCTCTTCCTCAGTGTAAAGAAACACAACTGTCTCAGCCTTTCCTCATAAGGTACCCTCATGATCTGTTGCCCTCTGCTGCATTCTCTCCAGCAAACTTTCTGATCATAAACTATGTCCTTGTCTAGGTCATTGATGAATATATTGAATAAGACTGGATCTAGTACTACTGACCCTTGGGGCACACCATTGGCTACAGGCCTCCAACTAGACTTTGCACTACTTGCAAAAACATTTTGGGCTCTGTCATTCAGCCTGCCCTCAACCCACCTCATTGCCCACTCATTCAACCCACACTTCCTAAGCTTTCTTACAAGGAAGTTATGATCGACAGTGTCCAAAGCCTTGCTGAAGTCAATGTGGACATTGTCCTCTGCTCTCTCTTCATCCACCCAGACAGTCATACCATCATAAAAGACTATCAGATTGGTTAGACATGATTTCTCCCTGGTGAATTCACATTGACCACTCCTAATAACACTCTTCTCCTCCATAGGCTTATTAATAACCCCCAGAATGAGCTGCTCCATCTCCCTTCCAGAGATGGAGGTGAGGCTGAATCACCTGTGGTTTCTTATGTTCTCCTTCTTCCCCTTTTTGAAGACCAGAATGACAGTGGCATTTCTCCAGCCCTCAGGCACCCCTCCTGTTTTCCATGACCTTTCAGATGAGTGTGGCCTGACAGGTTTTAATGAATTAATCATCCTGGTATAAAAATGTAAAAAGTTACTCTTCTATTATTTTTCTTTTTTTTTATTTATTTCAAAGTCTGCTGAGATTAGATCTACTTTAGTAAGCTGGAATCTACTCAAGCAGAACAAGAATTCACATTTGAGAGAGTTGATTGAAGAACATACATACAAAAAAAAAACCCCACCAACAGTTTTTGATGAACAGTTACCCATCCTTAACCATCTTACTAGTTCTAGGAGGCATATAATTGGGGAAAAAATCTTCCTTCAACAAGGTTATTTTAATTTACACCACAGAGATTTAATTTATGCTGTGGTTTATAACAATACTTGCTGAATCTATGAGTTAAATCAAATCTCCTAGGAAAGTCAAAAAAGCATTTTTGAATGCAAAATCCCATTATTAGTCAGGGTGTTATCCTTACATAAAATTAATAAATTTCCTAGGAATCAAAAGTGAATTCTCAACCAAGACACAAATTTCTTGACAGACAAGAATTCTTGCCAAATGACTTTCTGCGTTCTTTTCTGGGAGAGATTACTTGAATGTGGGACCTGACTAACGTCAACAGTTTAAAACAGATCTTTATTTTAGATATTCTGGTATGAATCTGGCCACTTCAACAGATGAAAAGGTCAAGTTTGTTTTTCTCCTTCAGCATGAGGCAGTATTTGAACAAACTGCTAGACCTTGCAAACATTGCTAGATATGCTTCTAAATAGTCATGCTCCTTTTGTCTGGAAGCCTATTTGTCTGGAGTGGTGTCTTCACCATCCTACAAGGTACACATGCCTCTTCACAGGACACATTCCTACTATTCTTGTAGTACATCTGTATTAATGTTTATAAGCTACTGTGTCACCTGTGTGATGTTAAGAATCACCTTTATGTTTTTCACTGCTTCTATATTTGTGCTTGCTTTCTGACTGCCCAGGAAAGAGAGGGATCTGCTTGAAAGCTGTTCTTTCCAGCCCATTCTGGGTAAGACAGAGGGATTGCTGAAGGGTAAATTCATACAGCAAGCTGAGTGGTGAAGTTAATGAGGGACAGGATGACATCCAGAGGGACTTGGACAGGATGGAGAAGTGAGCCCAGGTGAACTTCATGAAGTTCAACAAAGCCAAGCGCAGGGTCCTGCACCTGGCTCAGGACAATCCCCTTTATCCATACAGGTTAGGAGGT
This sequence comes from Porphyrio hochstetteri, assembly GCA_020800305.1. NCBI lineage: Eukaryota > Metazoa > Chordata > Aves > Gruiformes > Rallidae > Porphyrio > Porphyrio hochstetteri. The sequence continues at coordinate 29,991,711 of CM036938.1, forward strand.
GATGTGCTGGAAAGCAGCCCTGAGGAAAGGACTTGGGAGTACTTGTGGATGAAAGGCTGGACATGAGCCACCAATGTGCATCTGCAGTCCGGAAGGCCAACCACATCCTGGGCTGCAACAACAGAAGTGTGGCCAGCAGATCGAGGGAGGTGATTCTGTCCCTCTGTTCTGCTCTGGTGAGGCGTCACCTGGAGTACTGTGTCCAACTTTGGAGCCTTCAACAAAGGAGGTACATGGTCCTGTGGGAGCATGTCCAGAGGAAGACCACAAAAATGATCAGAGGGCTGGAGCACCACTCCTATGAAAACAGGCTGAGAGAGTTGGGGTTGCACAGCCTGCAGAAAGGCTCTGGGGGGACATTGTAGTGGCCTTCCGATACCTGAAAGGTGCCTATAAGAAAGCTGGGGAAGAGGCATGTAGCAACAGGACAAGGGTAATGATTTTAACCTAGAAAAAGGGGAGATTTAGATTGGATATTAGAAAAAAATTCTTCAATATGAGCATGTTAGATCACTGGAACATGTTGCCCAGAGAGGTAGTGGAGGTCCCATCCCTGGAGATATTCTCAGGCTTGATGGAGCTCTGAGTGACCTGATCTAGTGAAGATGTCCCTGCTTACTGCACAGGGGTTGGACTAGATGACTTCTAAAGGTCTCATTCAACCTTACACATTCTATGATTCTATGAAATTTCAGGAAGGTTCAAGAACTTATGATTCTATTAGCTGCTTCCATTTCTGACATGATTATTCAGTCACTCACATAATGAGACATAATTCTATGGTGCTAGAGTTTTCCGTGACTGGTTCTTTCAGTGTCATTTTTCCTAAAGATTTTTTTCCCATTTTTGGCTGTATATCACACCTTCTCGCTGTACTTTCAAGTGGGACTTAGGAATATAATTAGATATACAATTACTTCAGTATTAAATGTTTTACTGTTTCATATCAGATAATTCTTCATTAAGTGCACCTTTTTTTCTAATTCAGTTTTACGCTAACGGAAGAAAATTATTTTTTTCTAAACTTTTTATAAATACTTATTCCTAATTCCTGTGTGCTTCCTTCCACACAATACACTTCAGTTTTATAAGCAGAGTTCATCACAGAAATCACAGTACTCCAAATCCACTTCCTATAGTAGTAAAAACTATGCAGAAAAGCTTTTTACTACCTGGAAGACAAATCATGTCTCTCTATATTAGTCTTTCTCTTTGTAATGTGAGAGGAAAAGAGATGACCTGAGGTAAATGACTTCATCACTGCAGAATAAATTTATTCCAATTGGAAATATTTAAAAATCTAAGTCTAGGAACTGTAATGATTTTATAATATCTTTATACTGTATTTTTTGTAATAAATTTCTTTCTTCAGTCTCCTAGCACTGCCTTTACTTTTCATCCTTATTCTTTTGAAGGTAAGATGTCATGAGGTATTTAATCTTCATTTTTGGGAAATTATGTTGCACTTTACTCATGGAAATGTTCTAAATACATATGTCCTGGTTTCAGCTATGATGGAGTTAATTATTTTTAGCAGTGGATGGAATGCCATGTTTGGGTGTTAGGATGAGAACAGTGCTGATAGCACCCTGATGTTTCTAGTTGTTGCCGGGCAATCAAGGACCTTTCTCAGCTCTGCATACTTCCTTACTAGTGAGAAAGGAGGGGACGTAGCCAGGACAGGTGACCCGAACTGGCCAAAGAGAATATTCCATGCCAGTTACGTCATGCTCAGTATAAAGGGGGACTGGGGGGAAGAGGAGGAGACAACACCAGGACGGGCAGTTTCCGGGTTCGGGGACGGCTCTAAGCTGTGCGGCCTGGGTTCTGTGGTTTGGTGAGAAACTGCATTGTGTATCACCAGTTTCATCTATTTTGTGCTTTAAACTTCTGTTATTGTTATATCTAGTTTTCTGTTATTGTTTAGTAAACTATCCTTATCCCAACCTGCGTGGTTCTGGTTTATAGGTTGTGGTTTCTTTTCCTCCTTCTTCCTTCCCTTTTCCCCCTCCCCCAACTTTCCCTCCCCCTTCCTTTTAAAAGTACAAGCGACTGTGTGGGGTGCGGCCCTCGGCCGGGGCAAAACCACGACAGTCATTTTGGCGCCCAACGTGGGGCACGAACGGTTGGGATAACGGTAGATCTGACCCTAACTATCGCAATTAAGATAAGCACTGTTGTTTAAGCAATCTCTGGTCACGATGTTGTGGTATTTATTCACAAGGCTGTGGTATCAAAACCATCGCATGCTGTATACAATCCTGGCAGGATTCTTTACTCTCTCAGGTCTGCGGCTCCCATATTTGTTCCCATACTTCATTATAGTGTATTTTATGATATCGGTCTATGATACAATAATATCAATGACCATGAGCCTAATCTGGTACTTGTATGAGGTTTTGCTGTCCTGTCCATTCTTTGGACAGGGAGGGGTTAATAACAGCACTGCTTTCTTTTCCTTTGGGCTAAATACAACAGCTCTTATGACAATTTTTGAAAACCTTCAATATCTCTGGGATATTCAAACTAGCATTTTGCTATTGGTAGGTTTGGGGCAGATGGTTCAGTTTTTGCTATATATCAAGCATAGGTTTATGAATACCACTGAAGAGCTTTCTCCGAGACAGAATAATCACGAGTGGCAGGGCATGTGGCAAAGTATGGGCGAGTACCTAGGTACTTTCTCACGCCCGATGGTTTGGAACTTCACTCCTGAACAGCTACAAGACCCCGATCAAGTGACTGCATACCTAAAGAAAAATTGCTGTAGGTTTCCCAGAGATGGACACCTTACTGCACTGTGCTGGGCTCTGGCCACTATTTATCAAACACTGCTTGATAGCAGGCAGCATTGTCAGCACTGTCAGCACTGTCAGGGAGAAGGGAAAGGAAACAGACTGGCAGATACTATAGCTGCTGCAACCACTGGGGCTGACACTGCAGCCACTGTAATCTCTACAGCAGACACTGCAGATGATCAGAAAAACCAACCCACACCAGTGTCTGTTGCTCCCGTACAAAAGAGGAAATGCACAAAGAAATCAGTTCGCACAGTGACGGATGATGATGATGATCAACCAGGGCCATCTCGAGGATATCAGGAGGAGGCAGAACCAGAGATTGTTACCCGATCCCTGACTTTGAGTGAGCTGCGTGAGGTTCGAAAAGATTTCACCCGCCACCCAAGTGAGCACATTATCACTTGGTTGCTCCGATGTTGGGATCACGGGGCCAATAGTTTGGAGTTAGAAGGCAGAGAGGCCAAGCAGTTGGGATCCCTAGCTAGAGAAGGAGGAATTGACAAAGCAATTGGGAGGAGGCCGGAAGTCCTCAGCCTCTGGAGGCGACTACTGTCAAGTGTGCAGGAAAGATATCCCATAAAGGAATATATTACATGTCAGACACCCAAGGGTAACAGCATAGAGACAGCTATCCAGCACCTGAGAGAATTAGCTGTACGGGAGATAATTTATTATGATCTGGACAATTCACGGCTTCCCGCTGATCCCGATGAAGTCCTATGCACTCCAGCTATGTGGCGTAAGGTTGTACGAAGTGCACCAGCAGGGTACACCAATTCACTGGCAGTAATTGACTGGACTGATTTGGATCCACCAACCGTAAATGAGGTGGCCTGCCGACTCAGGAAATACCAAGACAGTGTTTCCCTCTCCGTCATTGCAGCAGTAGAAAAACTGGTTCAACGACTTGACAACAATGTGTCCAACTCCCAACCCGTATGGAGCAATGTTGCAGCTACTGGGAGAAAGCGTCCATCGTTCCAAGAGGGAGAATACACACCACGACGTACATTGTGGTTTTACCTGCTTGATCATGGAGAGGACATGAGGGAATGGGATATGCAGCCCACCTCAGCCCTTCGAGCACGAGTAAATGAGCTGCGGGGTAAAACATTCGCACAACGAGATTCTGCCAGGAAGAAGGCTGCACCAGTTTCTACTGGGCAGTTCCCTAGACCAACTGGAAGGCCTACCTATATGTCTGATGTGTCTGATCCTCTTGAAGGGACCTCTAAGTCCTTTATGCAACCAGTGGAAAACAAATATGATCAGCAGCAATAGAGGGGCCCTGCCTCCAGCCAGGTGGAGGAGAGGGATAATCGGGTTTATTGGACTGTGTGGATCCGATGGTATGGCATGTCAGATCCACAAGAGTACAAAGCTCTGGTGGATACTGGTGCCCAGTGTACTCTAATGCCATCGAATCATGAAGGGGTAGAACCCGTTTGTATTTCTGGAGTGACAGGGGGATCCCAACAACTAACTGTGCTAGAGGCTGAGGTGAGCCTAACTGGGAAGGACTGGGAAAAACACCCCATTGTGACTGGTCCAGAAGCTCCGTGCATTTTAGGTATAGATTATCTACGTAGAGGGTATTTTAAAGATCCAAAAGGGTACCGATGGGCTTTTGGAATAGCTGCTTTGGAAACAGAAGGAATTGAACAACTGTGTGCCTTGCCTGGACTCTCGGAGGACTCTGCTGTTGTGGGGTTGTTGAAGGTTGAAGAACAGCAAGTGCCAGTTGCTACGACGACGGTGCACAGACGACAATACCGTACTAACCGAGATTCCCTGATTCCCATCCATAAGTTGATTCGTCAACTGGAGAATCAGGGAGTGATCAGCCGAACCCACTCACCCTTTAATAGTCCCATATGGCCAGTGAGGAAGTCCAATGGAGAGTGGAGGCTGACAGTAGATTATCGTGGCCTAAATGAAGTCACTCCAGGTATGAGTGCTGCTGTGCCAGACATGTTAGAGCTCCAGTATGAATTGGAATCGAAGGCAGCCAAGTGGTACGCCACAATCGACATTGCGAATGCTTTCTTCTCGATCCCACTGGCGCCAGAGTGCAGGCCACAGTTTGCTTTCACCTGGAGAGGCATCCAATACACGTGGAATCGTCTGCCCCAGGGGTGGAAACATAGCCCCACCATCTGCCATGGACTAATCCAGAATACACTGGAAAAGGGTGAAGCACCAGAGCACCTGCAGTATATTGATGACATCATTGTATGGGGCAACACAGCAGAGGAAGTTTTTGAAAAAGGAAACAGGGTAATTAAAATCCTTTTAGAAGCCGGTTTTGCTATAAAACGAAGTAAAGTCAAGGGGCCTACGCGAGAAATCCAGTTTTTAGGAATAAAATGGCAGGATGGGCGTCGTCAGATCCCAATGGACATTATTAATAAAATAGCAGCTATGTCTCCACCAAGCAACAAAAAGGAAACACAAGTTTTCTTAGGTGTTATAGGTTTTTGGCGACTGCATGTCCCAAACTACAGTCTCATTGTGAGCCCACTCTACCATGTAACTCGAAAGAAGAATGATTTCCAATGGGGCCCTGAGCAACAGCAAGCCTTTGAGCAGATCAAACGCGAGATAGTCCATGCAGTGGCCCTTGGGCCTGTCCGGACAGGGACAGATATTAAAAATGTGCTCTACACTGCAGCTGGGGAGAACGGCCCGACCTGGAGTCTCTGGCAGAAAGCACAAGGGGAGACTCGAGGTCGACCGCTGGGGTTTTGGAGTCGGGCCTACAAAGGATCTGAGGCCAATTATACTCCAACAGAAAAGGAAATACTGGCCGCCTATGAAGGGGTTCGAGCCGCCTCAGAAGTGATTGGAACTGAAGCCCAGCTCCTCCTGGCACCCCGACTGCCGGTGCTGGGCTGGATGTTCAAAGGGAAGGTTCCTTCTACACACCATGCCACTGATGCTACGTGGAGCAAGTGGGTTGCACTAATTACACAGCGGGCTCGAATAGGAAACCCCAATCGCCCAGGAATCGTGGAGGTGATCACAGACTGGCCAGAAGGCAAAGATTTTGGGATGTCACCAGAGGATGAGGAGGTAACACGCGCTGAAGAAGCCCCACCCTACAACGAACTGCCAGAGAATGAGAAGCGATATGCCCTGTTCACTGATGGGTCTTGTCGCATTGTGGGTAAGCATCGGAGATGGAAAGCTGCTGTATGGAGCCCTATAAGAAGAGTAGCAGAAGCCACTGAAGGAAAAGGTGAATCAAGCCAGTTCGCTGAGGTGAAGGCCATCCAGTTAGCCCTGGACATTGCTGAGAGAGAAAAGTGGCCAAGGCTCTACCTTTATACTGATTCATGGATGGTGGCGAATGCCCTGTGGGGGTGGTTGCAGCAGTGGAAAAAGAACAACTGGCAGCGTAGAGGCAAACCTATATGGGCTGATGACTTATGGCAAGATATCTCTGCTCGGTTAGAGAAACTTGTTGTAAAGGTACGTCATGTCGACGCCCATGTACCTAAGAGTCGGGCCATGGAGGAACATGAAAACAACCATCAGGTAGATAAGGCTGCTAGGATTAAAGTGGCTCAGGTAGATCTAGACTGGCAACGTAAGGGTGAATTATTCATGGCTCGATGGGCTCATGATACCTCGGGTCATCAAGGGAGAGATGCAACATATAGATGGGCTCGGGATCGAGGGGTGGACTTGACCATGGACGCCATCGCACAAGTTGTCCACGAATGTGAGACATGTGCTGCAATCAAGCAAGCTAAGCGGTTAAAGCCCCTTTGGTATGGAGGACGGTGGATGAAATATAAATATGGGGAGGCTTGGCAGATTGATTACATCACCCTCCCACAAACCCGCCATGGCAAACGTTATGTGCTTACAATGGTGGAGGCAACTACCGGCTGGCTAGAAACATATCCCGTACCCCATGCCACTGCTCGAAATACAATTCTGGGCCTTGAAAGGCAAGTCCTCTGGCGACATGGTACTCCAGAAAGAATCGAATCAGACAATGGGACTCATTTCCGAAACACTCTTATAGACACCTGGGCCAAAGAGCATGGCATTGAGTGGGTGTACCACATTCCTTATCATGCACTGGCCTCTGGGAAAATTGAACGATATAATGGACTTTTAAAAACTACACTGAAAGCAATGTGTGGTGGGACATTCAAGCATTGGGATACACATTTGGCCAAAGCCACATGGTTAGTTAACACTAGGGGATCTACCAATCGGGCTGGCCCTGCCCAGGCAAAATTTCCACGTACTGTAGAGGGAGACGGAGTCCCAGTAGTGCATATGAAGAGTGTATTGGGAAAGAGAGTTTGGGTCATCCCTGCTTCAGGCAAAGGTAAACCCATGTCTGGAATTGTTTTTGCTCAAGGACCTGGCTGTACTTGGTGGGTAATGCAGAGGGATGGAGAAGTTCGATGTGTACCTCAAGGGGATTTGATTTTGGGTGAGAATAGCCAATATAACTTATAGAGTAGAAATTATAATAATTGCCAAATAACCCATTATTGTATATTCATTATTGTTATGATAGCCAATATAATTAATAGAGTAGAAATTATAATAATTGCCAAATAACCCATTATTGTATATTCATTATTGTTATGATTGCTGTATGTTGTACCATAGCATTATAGCCGGAGTCATACAAGTTAATGAAGAATGAGTGCCATGATGATGGAACCGAAGCCTGGCCTCTTAAGAACTTTTTTTTCTCCCTTTGAAAATAAACTCTGACCCACAGACTATGAGCATGGACCATGCCAGGTGTATCAGTCAAGAGCCTGAGATGCAGCATGCAACGAGCCAATGGAACATACAATTATCCTGAGAAACTGTTACGACAAATGGAGCCTGAAAATCATGGACTAAATGAACTCAACAACTTCAGAGGGATGATTCACAGACTGAGGGAATAAGATCTGTATGCACGTATGTGTGCATACATGTGTACATACATATATGGGTATGTGAAACACGAAACTGATTGTACCTAAAGAAAATTGTTGGATCTGGTCATGACGTAAATGGTATGGAATAAGGGGTGGATAATGTCCTGGTTTCAGCTATGATGGAGTTAAACCTTTTTTTTAGCAGTGGATGGAATGCCATGTTTGGGTGTTAGGATGAGAACAGTGCTGATAGCACCCTGATGTTTCTAGTTGTTGCCGGGCAATCAAGGACCTTTCTCAGCTCTGCATACTTCCTTACTAGTGAGAAAGGAGGGGACGTAGCCAGGACAGGTGACCCGAACTGGCCAAAGAGAATATTCCATGCCAGTTACGTCATGCTCAGTATAAAGGGGGACTGGGGGGAAGAGGAGGAGACAACACCAGGACGGGCAGTTTCCGGGTTCGGGGACGGCTCTAAGCTGTGCGGCCTGGGTTCTGTGGTTTGGTGAGAAACTGCATTGTGTATCACCAGTTTCATCTATTTTGTGCTTTAAACTTCTGTTATTGTTATATCTAGTTTGCTGTTATTGTTTAGTAAACTATCCTTATCCCAACCTGCGTGGTTCTGGTTTATAGGTTGTGGTTTCTTTTCCTCCTTCTTCCTTCCCTTTTCCCCCTCCCCCAACTTTCCCTCCCCCTTCCTTTTAAAAGTACAAGCGACTGTGTGGGGTGCGGCCCTCGGCCGGGGCAAAACCACGACAACATATAATAAAGATTCTTCTGGATACTTATACTAGTGGTAAAAAAGGAGATTTGCAAATTGACTCCCTTTCCAGGTTTGGTCATGTCAACTGAAATTTTACATGACCTATATAAGCCTAATAACATGGTTATTTTGGGGGTTTTTTTGTTGTTTTGTTTTTGCTTTTTTCAGTAAATTTTGTACCTTTCCTCACTCTAATACTTCATGCTGCCCTAATATCTTTTAGCTACTATAAAACTAGAAATATTGGTCTATGACAGTCCTTAGTAATGTTCAAAAAAATACAGTGTCATTCTGCACGCTGAGAGTCTATATCCTTTTTGTACAATTGTTCTGTAAAGATTGCCTAAAAATTGTGTAACCAAGTAATGTAGGCAGGGTTACTTCTGTGACAGAAAAACAATGGACTGAGTAGTTAGTAGGGAAAATTTTGGTCTTTGACCTCTGAAACAGAAGTTTGAACTCAATTTTATCTTCATTTTTAGTGATCATTAGGTCAAAAGCAAAACTAATCAAGCATCTGGGCACAACATAACACATGAGAAAGCAATGGAGTTATCATTGTCATCTATCTTCCCAGTGATGGAAGAAAAGAGACACAGGAACGGAGCTAAAAGTTAAGGTTTATTAGCTCCTTTCTGTGGAAAAGCCATCACTCCTCTGAATTAAAAAATAACTTCTAGTCCCAGTATAGCGGTATGCTTCACTAACCATTGCATCAGGTTCAACTTCCAATGACAGCTGAGATATGAAACATTTTTAGAATTTTCAGTTCCACTGTTTCTCTAGCTGCTAAGGTTTTTTCCCCTAAAAATATGTATTTTATATATATATATATATATATATATATGATATACTAAAAAAAAGCACTGCTAGAGTAAAATTTAGGTTGAAATTTAGTAGAATAAAATTTGGAAATTAAAACCATCAAAAAACCCTTAGAATTTTCTCTGTTTTGTTTGTTTGTTTTTTTTAACTCAGGAAAGTTTCAGTAGGAAAGTGAAATCCACTTTTTGGTTTGATGCTTTTCAGAACTTGCATTTAAACTTTTTACTTACACAGCCCATCCTTGTCCTGTCATATTCCCTAGTCCACCACACTTCCCTGTCTTTTATTTTCCACTCCACTGTCCCTAAGTGCCTCTCCCTGTTCCACTGTGGTGAACATGTCTTAAATGTAGTTTCACATTGGATAATGCCAAATTTTTCATCAAGCTGGGGTGGAGGAATTGTTGCTTAATTCAGAGCATGATCTTGCTTAATTCAGAACATGTCAAAAGTTATGCACAGGCCTGTGGATGGTTTGTGAGGCCTATGACCTTTCTTTGTTCTGAAGGATATGATGTTTGCCATTATTTTCATCACACTGCTGACATCTGTCCACTCTTCTTTTCTTCTTTCTCAAGCACATTGAAAGTATGGGAATAATTATGTCAGAAACTAAAAGATGAAGAAAACATGAACTGATCTACTCATAAAGGTATTTATATACAGTGATGCCTAAAATAGAAAATGAAAATAGCTTATTGTTTGTACAGATAAATTGGTCTTTGTCAAGCAGAACGTATCTTTAAGAACAGTACTGTACCAACTAAACAACTGATAAAAATGTTAAAGTTTTGCAAATGATGTTCAGCTCAGGGACAGATCAGATATACAGCTGAAGAGCTTTTCTTATCAATAAAGGACTATGCATTGAGAAATATTTTTTTTTTAAACACTGGTGGAATTATCTTTTAAATATATCTTTACAAACAGAGGGACTCTTCAATCCTGTATGAATGTTCAAGCCTATACCCATACTGGATGACTTCTAGTTTATACCTTCCTCCCTCTGCCCCTTAACTTTCCAGTTTAATCCAGTTCTGACATACCAGGATTAACAGAGAGAAATATTTACTTTTTTTTAGCTAAGAAAAATTCAAACAGGTAGAGCTTTGATCATGAATAAAATGAAAGGCAAAAAATAATGCATATGACTTCATTCTGAGAAAAACATGACTACTGTCCCTATAGCTTAAACTATGTGTATGAAAGCTGCATTTAAAAAAGCCATACCATTTCAATCTCTCTGTTTGGTTATTTTCTTTAATTATTTCAATAAATTGATAGTCCCCTGTGTTACAAAAATTTATAGGGTTGTAGTTTCTGTTCTTCAAGATAGGTCAACAAATCTGCAGCGATTCAATTAAAATAAGTGTTAATTTAATAAATAAATACATAAAATTGTAACTTTTGTGCAGCTAAATGAATGATACAGTAATTTTCTTTTCTGTGGTACTGACCTTCATGCTACTGACATTAAACAACTGTACATCAGATTCTCTACATGGAATGTTTTTTCTTTTACATTTTTTCTTATCGTTGCTCTAGATTAAACTATACAACTAAATGAAACATATACTCCAGGACACAAAAAATATCCTTATTTTTTGGCCTAAATAAAACTTTTTATGGCTGTCAGCAGTGATGTTTTTATATATGTACATATCAAGGTAATCCTTAGCACCCAACTTTTTTCTCTCTCTCTGTGTTTTAACCTTTTGCACTTCATCAAAATACTCGGCAAGAGGGTTTGTGTGTGTATGCACATACATAAGTACTACTTGCAGTAGATATTCTCTTATTTGCTTATAGAATTCTTAGTACTGGGAGAAGTAAGAAAGGGAAACACCAGAACAAGCACCTTAGACTTCCATAGGGATGACTTTGGACTGTTCAGAAAGCTGGTCAATAAGGTTCCATGGGAGGCAGCTCTTGAGGGCAAAGGAGCCCAAGAGGGTTGGTTGCTCCTCAAGAAGGTAATCTTGGCGGCACAAGAACAGGCTGTCCTAGTCCATTGGAAGAGGAGTTGGCGAGCTAGGAAGCCAGCCTGGCTGAGCAGAGAGATCCAGGAAGGTATTTGGGAAAAGAGGGAAAAATATGAGCTTTGGAAGAAGGGGCAGGTGTCTTGGGATGACTATAGGAATTTAGTGAGATCATGTAGGGAGAAAGTCAGAAGGGCTAAAGCTGATCTGGAACTCAGGCTGGCCAGTTCTGTAAAAGATAATAAAAAGTCCTTCTATAGGTATATTAACAGTAAAAGGAGGGTCAAGGAGAATCTCCAGCCCTTATCAGATGCTGATGGCACATTAGTGACAAGGGATGAGGACAAGGCTGAGGTCCTTAATTCCTTCTTTGCCTCAGTCTTTAAAAGTAAAGAAGGATATTCTGGGAGTACTCATCCTCCGGAACTGGCTGACAGGGAGGGGAAGAATAACAAAGTTCCCATGGTTCAGGAGGAAATGATTAGCAACCTACTTGGCCAGTTAGATACTCACAAGTCAATGGGGCCAGATGGGATCCACCCCGGGGTACTGAGGGAGCGGTCAGATGTGCTTGCCAAACCCCTTTCCATCATCTATCAGCAGTCCTGGCAGACTGGGGAAGTTCCAGTTGACTGGAGGCTGGCAGATGTTACACCCATACACAAGAAGGGTCGGAAGGAGGATCCAGGGAACTCCAAGCCTTTCAGTCTGACCTCAGTCCCAAGGAAGATCATGGAGAGGATCATCTTGGGAGCTATCATGCAGCACATGCATGATGGCCAGGGGATCAGGCCTAGACAACATGGGTTTACAAAAGGTAAATCCTGTTAAACTAACCTGATCACCTTCTATGACAAGGTGACCCGCTTAATGGACGAGGGGAAGGCTGTGGATGTGATCTACCTGGACTTTGGTAAAGCCTTTGACACAGTTTCTGACAGCATTCTGACTGAGAAACTGGCTGCCACTGGCCTGGACAGGTGGACCCTCAGCTGGGTTAAAAACTGGCTGGATGGCTGGGCCCAAAGGGTGGTGGTAAATGGAACAAAATCCAGCTGGAGGCCGGTCACGAGCGGCGTCCCTCAGGGCTCAGTCCTGGGTCCAGTCTTGTTCAACATCTTTATCAATGATCTCGACGAAGGGATTGAATGCTCCCTCACTAAGTTTGCAGATGACACTAAACTAGGAGGAAGTGTTGATCTGCCTGAGGGCAGCGAGGTTCTTCAGAGGGATATGAACAGACTGGACCAATGAGCTGAGACCAACGGGATGAAGTTTAACAAGGCCAAGTGTAGAGTGCTGTACATGGGACATAACAACCCCATGCAGCGCTACAGGCTTGGGGGAGACTGGCTGGAGAGCTGTCAGGCAGAGAAGGACTTGGGGGTGTTGGTTGACTGCAGGCTGAATATGAGTCAGCAGTGTGCCCAGGCGGCCAAGAAGGCCAATGGCATCTTGGCTTGTATCAAAACCAGTGTGGCCAGTAGATCTAGGGAGGTGATTTTGCCCCTGTACTCGGCATTGGTGAGGCCACACCTCAAGTACTGTGTCCAGTTCTGGGCTCCTCACCATAAGAAGGACATGGAGGTCCTGGAGCGAGTCCAGAGAAGGGCAACCAGGCTGGTGAAGGGGCTGGAGGGCAGATCCTATGAGGAGTGGCTGAGGGAGCTGGGGCTGTTTAGCTTAGAGAAGAGGAGGCTGAGGGGAGACCTTATCACCACCTACAACTACCTGAAGGGAGGTTGTAGAGAGACAGGTGATGGTCTCTTCAGCCAGGTGACAGGAGATAGGACAAGGAGGAATGGCATGAAGCTGAGCCAGGGCAGGTTTAGATTGGAAGTTAGAAAAAAATTTTTTACTGAAAGAGTTGTCAGGGCCTGGAACAGGCTGCCCAGGGAGGTGGTTGAGTCACCTTCCCTGGATGTGTTCAAAAAAGGGTAGATCAAGTACTTAGGGATATGGTTTAGTTTAGGATGAGAATGGTTGGACTTGATGATCTTCAAATGTCTTTTCCAACCTTGTGATTCTGTGATTCTGTGATTCTGTGATTCTGTGAAATTTGCTAGATTGAAAGGCCTTCATAAGACCGGCTGGTGTCAGAGGGCTGGGCACAAGGCTCAACTGGTTCTTCCCAATTCTATTTCTGCATGCAGTGGAGATTCAATTAATTAATTTGTGGTCTTAAATCAAGCTGCTTCACAAATCTGCTTCCCCTCTGTCACCTCTGGGAAAATAAAATTGTTTTGCAGTAATGTGGTTCAGAGTGCAGTTTCTTCAGAAAAACATGGAACATGATATTCTGATAAAGCTGCACTGATTTGCTCATTCCTTTTTGGAAAGCGAATACTTTCATTTTGCCTACTAAAATACTTATTTAATTCCAATATTTAATTTTTAAAAATCCTAACTTTATATATATAGAACTTCGAACATCCACCGAATTCTCAAGAAAATATGAGAATTTCCCTTTAAAGCACAGATTACTCTGATATTTCAGAACTTGTAGAACAAGAAACATGGACACTGCTGGCACTCCTGTCATTTGGTTCATCTGCAGTCTTAACATGTAATGTCTGAGCTTTCACATGTTGAAAGACACCTTAAAATTAAATTAAGTATATAGATATAATATATAAGAAATCAAATTAATTATAAGGCTATCAGACTACCTCTGTACTGAGGACATAGCTTCAAGGTAGAAAAATGATTGTCTCTTCTCCTAAAGGAATGTTATACATAAAATTTGGGTATCCGTCACAGAAATTAAAAATAGTATGGTCATTAGTACCACATGTTGACGTGCAGCACAATGCAGCTTTTAGAAAAAGGTGAACTGTTTCTCAGATATGAGATCTTACATAACCACAGTGCAAAGATTTCCAAAACTAAAACCAAAGCAGAACTGAGAATCAACACTTCATTCCTAAGATGATCTGGCTGAAGTGTGGGCAAAATGTTTACTTCGAGTGAATGGTTATGCAATGCTGTTATTCTCAGTAGCTGTCTGTAACATGGAAAAATATGAGCCTTAGAAAAAATTGCTGGATCCTGGTAATCACATAATGAAGGATCGATTAGTGATAAAGACTTTTGATTGAATGACAGGTTAGTATTATACTGCAGAAAAAAATTCCAGATGAAAGAAGCAGTTAAACTTATAACTGCGAACAAGTTAAACAGAAAAGAAAAAAGTGAGTAACACCCTTCCAAAGTCCTTATGATTTAGCAGGTTGACCACAGACAAATAGGAAGATAAATTCAGGGGAAAACATACCTGAAAATGTTGACAAATCAAAAACTTAATTTGTTAACTATAGAAAATAAAGAAAAATAGAATTATTCCCCATCCTGCGACGTGCTGCATGAAATTGAAACTTGCCTTGAAACATGTTATGAAAATTCACCTTGGATGCTGTAAAATTAAAATCATACCAAATTGCATTTTGCAAAGGGCTACTCATAATGAAACCATAAAATAAGGATCTTGCTCCTTTTGTCAACTATTTTCAAAACTGCAACACAAACAGCAGGTGTTTGAACGCCTTAACGTGTAATCTCTTTGATCACCAGGAGAAAAACAACCTTCTACTAGCATCTTCACTTATCTTAGAGATGCCCCAAACTTCTAAAGTACCATCTGGTTACAATCAAGTCTTTCAGTAAGTGTGAGAACATAGGCTGTAACTTGAGATGTTTGTGTAGGCAGATGTCTAGCATGCAGGACGTTAAGTGGTTCTGTTATGTCAGGGTGCTATAAATTACTAAATAGCACTCAAAAGTCAACAAAACCTGAAAACTCCACGATTTTGGATGTTAAACCTCCAGAAGAATCCATGATAGCTTAGATTCCGATCCTAAGTCATATACAGGAATCTCGTCTATCCTTAGCTGCAGGTGTTACCCATTTAGCATGCGTTCAGTCTATAACACTACAGAAAGAATACAGCCATGATATTACCAAAGACATTATGAGCTAGTGCATGCATGAAAGTATAGCAGAAGTTGATTGCATATTGTCAAGCTAATACAGGAATTGTGAGAAACTTGGAATGTTCTTTATAGAGAAATACTTGGAGAAACATAGTTTTAATTTTAGAACAGACAAAACACCAAACAATAAAGGTCAGATATCTGATCATTTTAGAAGAAAGCTGCTAACCTGACATGTGTATGACTTGCAGGAGTGACCACTTTGATTTATACCACAAGATTTATACCTTGGATGTTCTGAATTTTATTTTTCTTCCAGTGGACAGAAAAATTTCTTTATGTTAGCATCTTTTTGCTGCAAAATAATAAGTACCAGCTGTAACAAATGACTTGGAGAAATATGGACTTACGTCAGCTCTGAAACCCACCAGCTTCCCAAACACATAAAAGAAATTTCCTACAGGGTCAAAGGAACATGAGTAGCAGCTGATGCAAAGGATGGGAAAGAGGTCGGTAACATGGTAAGCCTTTCATCTGCAGGTCACTAGTCTAAATTCAACTGAGGTTTATTACATCTAAAAGTAGGATGACTGCTGGTCTGTATGAAATGTTACTGATTTCTACATCACAAAAGTGATCCACCAACAGCCAATTTTTTTGTCAAGGTTCTTTTCTTAGGGGTTAAATGAGCCACACTTACAGGTACGATGTGTCAGAGTTGAGACCTATGGACAGACAACATGAGGCAATGTCTTTCTTTTTGACTGAGCTGCTGATGTGGATAAAAGGAAATTCTCGTCTCCAGAGGACTTAAGGGCACTTTTCTTAAGTTGCATATGGATCAAAATTATATCATGTTGTTTGTCTTTCATACAGATATACACAGCACTTCATTTAATGGATTTTATTTTTTTGTTCCACCTCAAAGAGATAATTTTCCGGTTTCAAAGATAAATAGCTTGATACAGGTTTTATTGTTTGTGTATTTGCCTGTTTATTTGTTTTCTTATAGGAAGTGTGTCATAGATGGAACACTTAACTGATCTGGGCCCAAACAAAAATTTTGCATATTAAAACTATGTTAAAAAAATTCTTCAGTCTTTTTTTTTTTCGGGGGGTAGGAAGGCTTGATATTTATTTTAAAAATAATGCTTACTTCTGTATTACAGGACTAGATGCTGTATTTTATCCTCAAATATTGTACGATACAATAATGACATTATATGGCAGAAAATACTTTCTTTATCATAAACCTAATAAATCTTATGTAAGAATCCTATTTCTGTGATCCTCTTGAAAATTTCTGACTTTTTATTTGATTTACATACTTCTCTGTGTATCATAAACATGTGGAAAAATTGCAGCCTCATCCATACATCCCTGAAAACATGATGGGGGTAGGAAGATAAAAATGTAAAAGCAACTAGCAGAATTCAACGTAACCTACACTACACTTGATACTCTTATAGTATTTTCAATAAGACAGTGGTGAAATGCAGACCAGACAGCAAGGTGAGCTGAAAACTGAATGGACTGCCAGGTTCAAACAGCTGTGATCAGCAGCACAAAGTATACCTAGGGGCCATTCTCCAGGGATGTTCTGTAGTAATTAATACTGGTGCCAATATTGTTAACATTTTGGTTAAAAAACTGGGTGATGGGGCAGGGTGCACCTTGAGCAAGTTTGCAGATGATACAAAATCAGGAGTGGCTGATGATGCGCGAGAAATTTGTATTGTCTTCCAGAGAGATGTGGACAGGATGAAGAAATGTGCTGACAGGAACATACAATAATGCAAAGTCTAGCACCTGGGAGGAACAACCCCAGCCACGAGTACAATCTGGGAACCAACCAGCTGGAAAACAGCTTTGCAAAAATGGATCTGGGGATCCCTGAGGACACCAAGTGATCCGCAAGCCAGCAATGTAACTTTGTGATTCCCTCTGAACATCAGGAAACACATTTTCATTTTGAGAATTAATGAGCATGGGCACAAGTTTTCCAGATAAGTAATGGAATCTTCATCCTTGGAGATACTGAAAATGTGAACGGACATTGTTCTGGGCAGCCTGCTCTAGGCGTCTCACTGCTTTGAGCAGGGATTTGGATTAAGTGTTCTCAAGAGATGACTGAAACCTAACCTGTTCTGTGCTAATGTGCTACTGTGCTGCTGAGAAAGAATTTTTTACCACCACATGTCTGTTGAGATAAGTATCAGTGAAACAGTTTGGGATGTACAGCTGACAATCCCATTTTTGTGTTTCCTCTAGCATCTCCAGATAACTTCATTACCTTTCTACTGGTTAGTTCTTAAGCATGTCTTACACTAAGACATTTCTCTCAGGATTTATTAACCTCTTCATAACTTGGTAATTTGCTACAGAATATGATATATATATATATATATACTCAGAATATGATATATATACTCATCTTCAATAAACCTGGAGAAATATTTGGGAAAAAAAATCCAGGTAAAATATTGCTAGCAAAAGAACAGGAAAAAAAAAAGGATAAAGAATATAAAAAAACCCAAAAAAAAATCCAAAAGGAAATTTATTTTCCTCTATAGTTAAAACAGTTTTAGTAACTCATTCTTTATTCATTATTATCAAAGTATGCTCAGTGTTTAGGCTTGTTTCTGTCTTTTAGTTATTTTTACTGATCTTTACAGAACAATCATACCTTCTCCTTCTTTTTTACCCCTCCTTTTCTGATTTGCTGAAAGGACTCTTGCCTATGTCTGTATGTCTGTCTACTTAGAATCATAGAATCATAGGAGTTGGAACGGACGTTGAGAGATCATTCTCCACAGAGCTCCTCTCCAGAAGGTCATCCCCCAGCCTGTACTGATACAAGAAGTTATTTCTTCCCAGGTGTAAGACTCTACACTTGCTTTTATTGAACCTCATTTGGTTTCTCCCTGCCCAGCTTTCCAGCCTGTGCAGGTCTCGCTGGATGGCAGCGCAGTGTTCCTGCGTGTCAGCCACCCCTCCCAGCTTTGTATCATCGGCACTTGCTGAGGGTGGATGCTATTCCCTCATCAAGGTCATCGATGAAGATATTAAACAGGACTGGACCCAACACTGAGGCCTGGGGAACACCGCTAGTCACAGGCCTCCAGTCAGATTTTGTTCCGCTGATCACGACCCTCTGAGCCCGGTCTGACAGCCAGTTCTCAACCCACCTCACTGTCCACTCATCCATCCCTTACTCTCTCAGTTGTGCTATCAGGATGTCATGGGAGACAGTATCGAAAGCCTTGCTGAAGTCAAGGTAGATGACATCCACTGCTCTCCCCCCATCCACCCAGCCCTTCCTTCTATGGAAGGCTGTGAGATTGGTCAAGCACGATCTCCCCTTGGTGAATCCATGCAGATTACTCCTCATGACCTTCTTCTCTTCCAATTGCTTGGTGATGGCATGCAGAACAAGCAGTTCCATAACCTTTCCAGGGACTGAAATGAGGCTGACTGGCCTATAGTTGCTCGGATCCTCCTTCTTGCCCTTTTTGAAGACTGGAATGACATTGGCTATCCTCCAATCTTCAGGTACCTCTCCTGTTCTCCAAGACCTGTTGAAGATGATAAAGAGCAGCTTACCTATCTACCTATCTTTTCCTTGAGAGCCTGAGAGTAGATGAGAGAAAAAATCTTCTGTAACCCTGGGGAAAACATACAGAATTTTGCTTTCTGTAAGCTGCATTTTCTCTGCTTAATGCATTTTTTTATTTTTGAACTTTGTGATATTTGATTATCTTCTGACATAATTGTATTCTATGTCAAAGTGCTTTGCAGAAATGCGAAGATAAATGTGTAAGTCTATGTGCAATGGCAAAAATAAGAGGAGTGGGTAAGGTGCTTGTCTCATAGAGAAGATGCTGAGATTTCCAGGTGATCTCAGAAGATGTTGCGTGACTTACACTGTTGCTGCTAAATAATTAAGGTAGACACAGTATTACATATAGGGACTTAAGACAATTATATCATGACTAAATAAATCATGGCTTAGTTTAGCAAAAGTGCGTATCTACATAGTGGATGCCAGAGTTTGACATGACAAATTCCAGCACTAAAATTGTCTTTTTAATATCTTTTTTCTGGTTTTTTTTGGTTGTTGTGTTTTGGGTTTCGGTTTGTGTGTGTGTGTGTGTGTGTGTATGTTTTATGTATGTTTGTGTTTTGTTTTTTTCTATTAAAGTCACAATGCTAAATGTAGTTTTTGCATGCATATTAAAATCAGACCTCTATAAAAGTAAGGTGATCATTAGAGTGATTATCAAAAAAAGGGAAAGAGAGGAGAGGAGAGGAGAGGAGGGGAGAGGAGAGGAGAGGAGAGGAGAGGAGAGGAGAGGAGAGGAGAGGAGAGGAGAGGAGAGGAGAGGAGAGGAGAGGAGAGGAGAGGAGAGGAGAGGAGAGGAGAGGAGAGGAGAGGAGAGGAGAGGAGAGGAGAGGAGGATGCTAAGAAGAAGAAAAAAAACCCCAAACAATAAAACCCCACACCTTACTGTCAAAGCGTGATGTGTTAGTCATGAGTTTATTTGTGAATTAAAATTGGAATTTATTTAAGTCTCTGAGGGAGAAGTTGTATTTTCACAAAAAGGTCTAATCTCTCCTGACAAAGCTATTCTACAGAACTCTAACTCAGGATACAGTACAGTCCTGGGCTTAAAGCATTCACAGGAGACGTAGAGGATACAATTTAAATCCTGTGTCTGTAAGATTTATAGGCAGAAATTGGAAACATAATCTTTTGCCTCTTGGGAGTACTGTAAACTGTACTATTACTGAGTATTCAGAAGTAGAATTCTTCTTATTCCTCATGCTGAAACTAACATAGTTTGTAGAAAATATTTTAATAGTCACCAATAACAAAAACATAAACAGAAAGTCAGAGAGAGTAAACTCCAGTCTGGTATTCAGAGTAGGTAGTGGAACACCTCTACCACATGGTATGGTATTATTTGAATGTGAAATGATATGAATAAAGGACTTAATCTGAATACACAAAATTGTGTAGGATAATATCAAACTTTATACAAAGATGCCTTGGAAGTCTGTTTCCTTAACTAGGTCTCTTCCTTTCTTCTCAGTCAGCAGAAAGAAATGGTATGGAAAATGTTCTGCCAGAAAAACTAAACCATAAATTTTGTATTTATGGAATAAACCATATTCTGAAAGGTGTAATTTATATTGAACCATGGATGTACAAAACATCAAAATGTTTTATGTTGTAATGTGGGGCTTTTTTACATTGTTTTTGGGATGAGGGCTTAATCTAGATAGATTAGAACTTCACCTGGGGTAGATTTAGATTGGATATTAGGAAAAAAATCTTTACTAGAAGGGTGGTGAGGCACTGGAACAGGTTGCTCAGGGAGATGGTGGATAACCCCTCCCTGGAAGTGTTCAAGACTGGGTTGAATGGGGCCTTGAGCAGCCTGGTCTAGTAAGAGATGTCTCTGTCCATGGCATGGGGGTTGGAACTTGATGATCTTTAGGGCCACTTCCAATCCAAACCATTCTATGATTCTATTGATGACCTTTCTGCTGAAGAAGATGAAGGTTCCAGAAAAAAATGGAAACCAAAGAAAGTAACAGGAAAGAAAGTCAGACACAAAGACAGACAGAAAAAGACTTTTGTGTAGGGGATGAGCAGCAATTTGTTAGCAAGTAGGTGAATTAATATCAAATTACTTCAACTCGTTTCCTGTTTTTCTACTTTAAATATTTTACAAGATTCCCTTATAGAAGGAAACCTGATGAGAAAGGAGTACTCCAGAATCTGCTTTGACTAATTATTTAGGATGCAAGAAAATTATTTCTACTCACTGTCATGGTTAGCCCCCACTGGCAGCTGAGTAACATGTGGCCACTTGCACCCTACTCCATTTTCCAGGAGGATGGGGAGGAAAATGGGGAGATAAAGGCAAACCTTGTGGGTTGGGATAAGGACAGTGTGGTGGTTTGACCCTGGATGGAGGCCAGGTGCCCACCAAAGTAATGCAATAGTCCCCTTCTCATCTGGACAGGGCAGAAAATATATGAGAGGCTTACAGGTTGAGAGAAGAAGAGGGAGAGATCATTCACCAATTAATGTCACAGGCAAAACAGACAACATAGAATAAAATGCATCCAATTTATTAACCAATGAGTTAACAGAGTAGGATAATGAGAAATAAAACCAGATCTTAAAACACCTCCCCTCACCCCTCCCTGCTTCGTGGATTCAACTTCATTCATGATTTTTCTCCCTTCCTCCCCACCCTGAGTGGCACAGAGGGATGGGGAATGGGGGTTGAGATCAGTTCATCAAGAGTGACTTCAGTTCTTCATGAACTGCACCAACATGGGTCCCTTCCATGGCATGCATACCTTCAGCACGGTCCCCACAGCATCACAAGTTCCACCAGCAAACCTGTTCAAGCTCCTGCTGCAGGTCCTGCCAGAAGCTTACTCCAGAACAGGCTTCCCACAGGGGCACAGCCTCCTTCAGGTGTCTCCACCTGTTCCACTGTGGGTTCCTCCATGGCCTGCAGGTGGGACCTCTGCTCCCCATCATCTTCCATAGCCTGCAGAGGGACAACCAGCTTCACTATGGTCTTCTCCATGAGCTGCAGAGGAAACTCTCCTCTGACACCTGGGGCGCCTCCTCTCCCTCCTTCTTCACTGGCCTTGGCATCTGCACAGTTTCTTACATCTTCTCATTCCTTTCTCTGATCACAAAAATCTTCCACTTTCTTGTTGGGTTTTTTCTTCTTAAATATGTTATTACCTCAAGTACTAGATACCTGTCTCCATGGTGGTCAACATACAACATCTTTGCTGAATGAATACCTTTCTTTAATGCTTTACAGAGTTGCTTCTAGAGTCTGAGAGGTTATGTCTCTTTCCCAATCACCTCATCAATGCTGCCTTCCCTAGACAGGGATTCCAGCTTAAGTTTTAAGGTAACCCTGCTAAGCTGTAGTTTTCGACCATGGTAACAGAGAGTCCAAGAGCTTTAGAGATAAACAATTTATCACTAAATAATGGTGAAGTAATAAATACAAATTAATTATCCATGCCGTAATGACAGAGGACACAGAAATTCACTAAGATTGGGTTAGACTTGCTGTCCAGATGTGCAATGATTTACAGGACCATGGCTATTAGGAAGGTAGGCAGGAAGCAGGGCAAGGTAATTCTAGAGCAATCAGGCAATTCTAAGCTTACAAACAAATATATATAATGTTTCATAAAACCACATAACTGACTGATCTCTTAAATATCTTCATTGATTTCATTTTTTATCAGTAATTTTTATAAATGAGATCTTTCTCCATCTTTCTTGTAGCCTCCCTCTAGGCAAAAGGATAAAAGCCTTTGTCAAAAGAGCTTTTTTCCAAAAGACACTGGGTTTAGAAAATGATTGGAAAAAAGTCTCCACTCAGAAAGAACAATATACATACTGGGCAAAAGATGGCATGTTGTTTTAACTCTTCCTGATCATTAACTTTTTTTCTGTAAAGACAAGTAAGCAAATAGATAGGGAAGAGTAGAGGAGAGATGTGAGTGGTTCCCAGGAGTAAGGTGGTCTCTGTTGTCATCTGGGTTTGCCTTTACTTACATGAAGAGACTCATTGGTCTCAACTGACTCTAAAAGAAATGCCTAAATGTAAAAGAAGGTTTTCATGCAGGAAATTGTGTGCACTACAGATGAAGAGTATTGCTATACATTACTCCTATAGATAACGTCTGCATGTGTTACTCAGGTACATGCCAACACAGTGAGTTTTTTCTTTGAAGTTATGCCTTGAGAAAAATATTAATTTACTCTTGGCAAGGTTAATAATGTCAAACAAAGAACATTAAATTAGTTAGCACTGTTGAATATAGAAACATCATTGTGAGATGTATATGTATTACTTTCAGGTATGTAGAGAATTCAGGTGAAAAGTTGGAATTTTAATTACTTTTGTTTCGAGCCATAAGACTCCACTAACATACAATTAAAAATATTGCTCAAATATTTAGAAATAGCAAATATTACAGACACCAGATCTTTAGATAAATTTGACTTGAAGACAGTAAGGACATCAAGCAGGAATATCACTGCTGGGACAAAAATATCTCAAAGCTTTTCTCATAGCTTGGATGGTTTTACGTTTTTTTACATATGAAATACTAGGCTGCATGTTAATTGCATGTACCTATTTAAAAACATGTATGACATAGTTACTTATTCTAATTTAGGCAAATTATATAGTATTTTAGTTTAGTTCCCATAAAATTGTTAGTAATGCTAGTGATAAATAAAAGCACTGTGCCTTTGTTACCGTGATGGTGGTTTTTTATTATTTCTAATATTGAATGAAAGAGGTGAATAACCCCAGTCGCTGTTAGTTATCATGAAACTGCATGAACTTTGTCTACTGCATAAAGGCTCATAGTTAACTTGTCTGGTAATCTTTGTGTATGTAAAGCTTCCTAGTGTACACAATGCCACATAAGACCAATGCAAACACATAAAACTAAGTACTCTTTACCTGAAAGATAGCTATAGGACATCAGAAGAAATCAATATTCTATTTGTAGGTAAACAAATACTTAAAAAAAAAATCACTACAGACCCAGATGTACTGCCCTTTTTGCTGACCTTAAATTGCCTATAGCATTAAACACCAGATTATAGGTAAATAGAATGGAATGCTCTCACATTTATCACTTAGAATTGAATTTATTGAAGTATCACTGACAGATTGATTTATATGAAATGAATTATCTTAAATAGTATTTTTTGAAACATATCATCAGTTGTGATTGTGTACCACCTTACCAGATGGGGTCCTGAATCTGACTAGAATCTCTGAGTAGTACTGTGACAACAATAATACATTTTAATATAATAGATATTAAAACGAGATCTTATTCATGTAATCTCTTTGAGGTCAGTAAAATTAGGAAGACCTGAGTATTGTAAATTTAAATTTCTGAAGAATAAATAACTAGCAGATGTTTAATAACATTTTATGGAAAAAAAATAGAGCTCATCACAACAGCAAAGACAGTGAACAGTGGTTAGATTTACCTGAGTATTACAGAAAAAAATATCAGGAGCACAGTAAACCCAAATACTAAAACTATGAGAAAAAAAAAGTTGAATATAGAAATTTGATTATATTAACTTTTAAAGGAAGAAAATCAAATGCTCTCTGTAATAAGCTTTCTAACAGAACAATGACAAAAGTCATACAACAGTCAAATACTTTGTAGAACATAAGGTATTCTAGCTTCACAAAAATGTTAGTCATATATTTTAATATTTGTCATATTTGTATTTTAAATAAAAGAGGAGTGTATAATATAGCATATTTGGCATGTAGGTATGTATTTATTTCTCTATAACATGCAGATTCCATTTAACTGTGCAAAACTTGCTATATGCCAATAAGCAATGTAGCAAGTCAGTGTACACGGCAGTCTTGTCACACAGTATCTTAAATACTTCCAGTAACACCTCAGGAAATGGCTGGTGTTTTAATAAAGAAATTAAGTACAAAATGCAGGCATATTAGGAAATGAAGTGGTATCCAGTGTGGTTCTAGGGTTTTTTTTGGTTTTTTGTTTAACTGGTATTAATACTTAATTTTTAAAATAATTTAAAAATATATATTTCCTTTAAGATTTTTTCTTTTTAATTGATTGCTTAACTACTAAATCTAGATATCTCATGTTTTAAAGTCTTATAACTTTCAGTAACATATTAGGTTAAAAAAAAAACCACAACACTGATTCAGCTGATTCAGAAAATTTTAAGGTCTGTTCATAAGCACAATTTGCAACATTGTGATCCTGAGTCTCTTGGGAAAATAATGATTCTTTGTTGTAGTTTTTACTCCAATTAAAAAAAATGTTTGTTTGTTTTCTGATTGAATTTTTTTAAAGAGCACAGTAGAACCTCAAAATCAGTCTTTTTTTTTTTTTTTCTTTTTGCCTTATTCCTCAGCATCCATATTACATGGATATCACAGTACGTTTTCCATCTGTCCACACTCCTGTTTCGCTCCTGGATTGCATTTATGCTTTGAGATGCAACACTAATATACTTGAGTTTATAAGCAGAGGACAATTAAATTACACAAACAGCTTGAGGTTTTATTAATGTTTCTGCAGAACTCTGTTTAGAAAATAAACATAAATCACTTTTGGAGGTAAAATATATCTTCTGAATTTGTTTGCATGGTTAGCACCATGAGAAGGAAAACACCTCACTTGAACACAGAAGAGGCATAGCTAATAGTTCTTTTGTTTGTTTTCTTGGTGGGGGCACGTTCTTGAGGGGCTTTTTTTTTGGTTTGTTGGTTGTTTTCTTATTATTTTGTTTGTTTTTATAGGTAGGCCAGGTACCAGAGTGTTCATTCAGCTCCTTAAAATCATTCAAGAAAAAAAGAAATAGGACATAGTTTAAAATGCTGCTTATGATTCAGATCTCAGATGGCTGCTACTATAGAAGGAAATGCATTTTACTATAATAAATAATGTCTGAATGCAATGTATCATGAGAGAAGCATATTTCTCCATTTGACATAGTTATGCAGCCTATTGACTGGGAAAGGGTTTTCCAGGCTTCTAGGACACATGCACCTGAAGCTATAAAATACAGTATATCATATAGATAAAATCAGTAAATTGGTTGCGTAGCTTCATCATTTAAGAGCTAACAAATCTAAGCTTTTTTATTCCACATTGCTTTTTAATTTTATAAAAAAGAAAAATTTATTTTTCTCAACTGCAGAGAAAAAATTATGTTGTTGTTTTCCAAGAGCACCTTGAATATCATACTCCAAGTATGTTTTCAGATTTTAAGAGATATTATTAAGAAGATACTCAAAGACTACATTATAGAAAACCAGGAAAATCTCATCACAGAAAGTTACATGTTTATGGCTCATAACACCTTAAATTAGAAAAATTACAATAATAAGCCATCTCAACATTTTTTTATATATAGGTAAATCAAATGTAATATTATCGGTGTTTAAGTAGTCACATTAAAACATAGATGTTTTACATGAGACTAGGAGAGTACCTTGGTGAAATATTCTGCAGTCTTTCCTTGCTTTTCCTTGGGCATTGATTCCTTAATTACTTGGCTGAAATGAGATATATTTATATATCTGAAATGCACAAAGACTAGATAACCTTTGGTGTAACTCATTTGAGCCATTCATATGCTCCTTTGAGTCAAACTCAATTGAATTAAAAGTGCATCAGGCTGAAAGAATTAGATCTGCTACATCTAAGTAGAACTAGAAAATGATGAAAAATTGAGAAAATTCATATAACTACCTCCTGTGTTGAAAGAAATGGAACACTGTATCACAAATTTGAAAAGTAAGAAGGAATATGGGAGTGTGAAAGAAACAGCTGATTTTTACTATTCTGGGTTAGTTTTTTGTTTATTTGATTGTTTTTTTAAATGAATAAAAATCCACAAAATAAAACAAAACCAAAATCCTGGTATCTCAAAGAGTTGTTGGAGTGTCTGTTGGTGGTTTTTTTTGGTTTTTTTTTATTTTTGGGTGGTCGAGGGGGAAGCATTTGGTTTTTTGCCTTGTTTTATTCTTATAGAACAGGGAACTTGTTTCATTAATCTATTTCATTAGACTATTAGAGTGAGTCTGATATAAAAATTGTGTATCAGCAATACTTCTAGGGAGAGCTTAAAAGAATAAAGCCACATTCATACAGTATAATTTAATATACTGTATTGAAACTCTGTCAAGTTCCATGTACATTGTAAAATCTGTGTTTTACACAGCCTTATAGAATCATAGAATCATAGAATGGTCTGTGTTGGAAAGAACCCCAAGTATCATAGAGTTCTATGCACTTAGATTCTATGATTTTATATTTAAACTAAACATTATTTTAGTTGTTGTTTTACAAATAAACTTGCAACATTATACTTACAGTTTGAATACACTGGAAAGAATAACACACAAATAATTGCAAAAGTATTTATTGCAGTTTACGGGAATTAATCTTCCAAATGAAAATTTTGATAATTTTGGATTTTCATTAAGTACACATGATGCTGTACTACTGAAACTTAAGTTCAGATAAACTTAATTTTTAGACCAGATTCCTTAGAAAGTAATGTGAGTGGCATCACATTAAATGACATTATTCTGTGGACAGCACTGAAGTTTTGAATACATCAATTTCTGATTTGGTTTAAACAAAAGTCAGGTTCAATCTCTCTTGATGGAGTAATTGGAGTACATAAGTGTGTCCTACTGCTGAATTAAGTGTAATCTGAAATCCATCTTGATTTGAAAATTGTAAATATGTAAAAACAAATCCATCCTTTATTTCCTGAAATATAAAGGAGGTCATGGGTGTGTGTCTAGCTTAATTTGGTACAAATCATCCAGAATTTGATGCTTGTTCCTACTTCAGACTATGTCTGTCTTTGAAGCTGTCACTTCACCTTTCTCAATTTCTTTTCAGCATCTGTAAAATGAAGATAGCATTTATTAAACCCTATTGACTGGGTGTGAAGGGTAGCACCTATATGAGTAAACTGTTACTTTCACTGCTGTTTAGAGACTTTTGGAAGACCTCAATGCACATCAGTTCAGGAGTTTTGCAAGGACCAGTCTATAAGGTGATCTTGATTAGCATTTTCCTTAATGAATCTGGACAGAATAACACAGCAATTTAGTTCAGTTTGTCATGGAATAAAATTGAGAAATATCTGTTAATACAGATGGTATGAAAGAAATGGTGAATAATGAAAGTTTACAGATCTGGAATGTCATGTTGTGCCACAAACTTAAAGAAATTTGTCTAGCAAGCACTAAAAAGTGGCAGCTTCTTGTCCGGATATAATTGGAAGTAAAAAAGAATCCTAATGATATGATAGTCAATGATGTTTCCATGAGAATACAAACAAGTTATTATTTCCAGTAGAAAGAAAAGAACGTTCCTGAGCACTGATGAGAAAAAGGGACAAGTTTCATCTTGACATAACAAAGTTTTTACATTAGGAACAATCATCACTGGAACACGCTACCTAGGAATGCGGAAGAGTTCCCATTGCTGAAGTCTTTTCATTACGGTGTTAGACGGTGTGCTAGATAATCTCATCTAGCCATCTTTTCCCACAGATAGCATCAGATGATCTTTTGAGGTTTTTTCCCAAACTGGGCTGATCTGCGATTCTATGAAATCATTTGAAACACAAGGTATATTCTTATTAAACTATGAATTGAAACAGAAACAGATGTAAGATGAAGCCCACTGATATGTTTGAGGCACTGCCAAGGAATTTCTATAACAAAACCAATAAAAACCAAACAAACCAAAATAAAACAACAATGAAAAAAAGGAAAAAAAGAAAAGGATGTACTTCTTGGATCTAGTGGGTGGAAGAAGAAATACTTGCATAAAGGACAATGGTGCTGCAAATCTCAGTAAGTTTAGGCTGGGTATTAGATGTCCAGTCATCAGAAACCTGATTCCTGGAATAAATATTTGCATTTAGACTTCCACTGTTTTCTCTCCCCCATCCCACTGGGCAGACATGAGCAAGCGCTGTGTGGTACTTACATGCTAACTGTGGCAAAACCAAGACAGTTGAATGAGCTAACACCTTATAACTAAAGCGTTAGGATGATTTTTGGAAGTGATTAAAAGTTATTGCTATCTAGGATAAGAGTACCTACATTTGATGACCTAGAATAACCAGTTTTCACTAAAGTACAAGGAATTAGTATGACAAAATGGTAGCAGAGAAATACTGGATTCTAGATGAAGCTTTAATCCTGTTTTCAATTATAGTCCATTGATTAAATTAATGAGAATTTCTGCAAGATTTGGTCTTCTGTTACCCCATGTGAAGCACGGAAATGAAATGCAAAGGTTTCAATTAATCAAACTTTTGCATCAGAGAAGAAACACAAACAATGCATTAAAAGAGTTCTAGTTTTATTATTTGGGTTTCTTTTTCCTATTGTGGCCTTTCAAGTCCTGTTGTCAGTTTTCTTCCTATGAGTTATTCTACTAGAAATAAAAGTGTCAAGAATTAAGTAGATCTTAAGCAATGTGGAAAAAGGAAAATTAATTGGAGAAATACAGCTGTGCATCTGGGTATAAATCTCTGCAGTACAGATAGATCTGCACAGCTTGATGTTGACCTGTCAGGGTCAGAAGCAGGTGGTCTGGAGTTACAATCACACTTTGTGATGAATGTTATTTACTTTGTATTACTTCTGAAGCACATGTGACAGCAAAGTCAATTAAAAAAGGGTACGGCTTTACTGTCCAGATAACCTCTCCATGGATATAAAATTACCTGTGTCATTTGTGTGAGTAGACAGCAAAGAGTCAAATATTCCTCTTGCTCATATACAAAGACCACAAATCAATCCCTGTGTGATCCAGTGTCTCAGATCTCCTTTTCAGTTTTCATAATATGTAGGTAGAAAAGGAGAGACTTTAATGGATTTAATTCTTCCCTTCCCTCAACACAGGATAGACTTTCTAGTTCCTAACACCAACCTCTGATGAGGAACCAGGCTGAGCTCTCTCATGCCACCACCTACCACCCTCTGCTCCTGCATCCCATATATATGTTCCATACAGTCCCTTGCTGTGACCTGCTTCCTCTTCTACTACAGTACTGCCAACCCTTGCCTGTATCCCAGCTCTTTTCCAGATTGCTGTCAGCACTTCTCTTTGGCTCCTGGTTGACAAAAAATGGTTCATGAAAGGCTGGTTCTGACTGCAGAATAACCAGATAGTAGGCAGAACGTAGGCTCACCAAGAACTCAGATAAACCAGGCACCTGCCTACTAGTGCACATCATAACTTTTCCTTTCCATCAGAAACAGTTGATAACAAACAAAAAAATGCAGGCATTTAAAAAGACACACACACACCCCCTTTCACTGTCAAAAAATGGCTAAAACAGCTAATTCTTCAACAGTTATTGGAGAGCACTGACAGACAAAATGGTCATGTGAAACATACTTTTCAGGAAACCAAGATAAAAATAAGATTAGCAATTAATTTCACATTTCCTAACTCAAACTTATCCTGTAATTTTCTTAGTATGACAATTTTCTTTTTTTCTCAGCTTTCTATAGCCACTGTTTTTGAAGGATCCTTTGTACATTTCTGCAGTATGTGTAATTCAGCTTTCAGTATTTCATTTTATACCTGCAGTTATTGGTTTAACTTACTTCTGCACTTTTTTGTAGATCTGCCAATCCTGTTCTTTACTATGACATGCGTATATGTTTTTTACCACTCTTCACTTCTTGCTTGAACCGCTCTTTATATCACCTTACTTAATCATGTTGGCCTTTTCCAACCTCTTTGCTGTTTAAATTTAAACAGCAATGGATTTCAGTTGTAGTCCATTCAAGTATTTCTTAAATATTTACCACTTCTCCTCAGTACATTTGCCATGCATTATGGAATTTCTATCAAAATCACCCAAGGCATTTTACTTTCTTTCAACTCAGCTTTTTCAGAGTGAAAAATAATGAAATAAACCCTTAAAACCCTTGTGCATTTTTCTTCAAGTGCTTACTACCCTCTTGAGATTCTAAAATTCATTAATGATTTATCCCTAAATTCTAATATTCTGTGACTTTAATTTTCTATATATTATGGTGTTCATTTCCAGCAAAAGATCTAATTCTTGAAAGGCAGACTGTGAACCCATATGCATTTTTTCCTGATTGTGGGGCTATGGTTTCTGGATAATACAAATCCTATGCATATTCTCACTAAAATATTCAGAGTAAATATTCCTAAATAAGCAACAAAATGTATCAATTTTTATATCACACTAAATGCACTTCTGAGTTGTTTTAAATTGTGAAGAAGCTGATAGGGCCATAGATGGCTGTGGAATCAATGCAAAGGTATGAAACACAGTTATGAAATCTAGAAGTCAACTATGAATTCTTTTGTAAAACTAAACCATATTTTACAATAATGAGTTATTTTCTACTTAGCTATCAAGGCCTCTCTCATTCTCTCTTCACAGGAACACCTTCAGTTCACATACCAGGTAATGAGTTACAGTAGTCCGTAAGACTTTTTGGTATGCAATGAGAATTCTTGTGTGAATCTGCTTCTCCCCTTCTCTCCATGGCTTTAATATAAATATACTGAAGAGTCATAATTCCTCAAGATTAAGAGGAATTCTATGTGACCTTGCATGAAAGACTCAAGGCTAAATCTGGACTTCTGTATGAAAGAAAAAGCCCTTGAAACTTGTGCAGAAAATGTGTCAAAAGGATTAACATATGATCATACAGTAATTCTACAATGTGAAAATTCAAATTAAACAGGTTACAATAGCCTCTATATTTCCACTTCACCAGAGACTAGCTCTTTTTTTATACCTGTAAAGTTCTGTCCAATATACTTTGTGCACACTAAATTATTATTGGTATAATAATTAAATTATACAACTAGGATTAGGAAAGTAAAACCCACATCCTGGACTCACAGTACAGTATCTGAGGCAAGTTTCACTTCCTCAGAAATATCCTCACTGGCATTGGAACCTTATGTAGTCCCAGGTTCATTTTTCCACTTACACACAAGGTTAAATCCGTTTCTGTAAGAACACTGTCCAAAAATACCCAGGTATTTCAAGATAACCTATTTTGGGTGCATCCCTGTGAAGTCCCTATAGCTTCTGGGTAGCTATGAGAAGCATGAATACAAAAAAGACCATTACTTAGAATTAATTTCTTAATGAAAGTAATGGTTAATGTTTGGTTTTGTTTTGCTGTTTTTTTTAAACTCCTCCTTCCATGATTTTACATGCAATAACTTAAATGTGTAAAAAATCAATGCCCAATTAATCTGGCTTGATAAAACATTAGTTTCAGCACGTATCTGGTCAGAAGAAATATACTGAATCTGTAACCACTAAGTAACAAGAGGTCTGATGGATGTAATTTATCTGTTTCAGGAAGAGGTTGTAAAATGTCATGACTTTGTCATAAACATCCATGTAGAAATGTTGCAAATTGTTTGAATGAACACTTTCAGTAAATAAACAGATACAGTCTGACTGTGCAGGAAAAGAAAAAACAATCAACTAATTTGAATTGCAGTAATCCACAAAAACAAGAAAAAAGAAATAAGCACTTTATTACACTGAGTGCATTACAAAGTACAAGTGATTAGATAAAAAAAACCAACACAGAATTGAAAATTGTATTAGCTATTTTATTAGTTAGTTCAAAAAAGTAATCTCATCTTTAGTAAGAAAAATGCATGTGTCAATGAAAATGGCAATACATATTAGTAAAGCCATATGTTAAAATACAGTATCTCACATAACAGTAAAAGATATGACAACTTACATTCCTTAGTTTTCTGCTTCCGGCATAGAAAGTTTATAAAATTTCTGTTTGTGGTTTTTCATTGCTCATGAAGACTCTTGGAATTCTTCCAAAAACACATAAGCGCTGTAGTCACATTAATGTACTCTATGAGCTTTTAACAGCTTTTAAGTTAAAGAAGATATACGCCCACTCAAAACCTGAACATCTTGTTGGAGTGTGTTTTCACACAAAGTAACATGTACCCTTTCAGTAAACAGGATGCAATATCTGACTGCATCAGAGGATATCCTCACAGCCAACATGGTGTTATATGGCCAGGCAGGATTGCGGTTCCAGTTGCCTAATCACATATGCCCACTTACAGCTCTGAAAGAGTTACTTAGCAGCCACTCTTCCATCCACTTTGGATATGCAAGTGATGGTCTTATCCTTCTCTCTCTCCCTCCTCTTCTCTTACCTATTCAGTTATGTACACACTTCTATTATTTCAAGCAATAAAAGAATGCTTAAAATGTTATGAGGTTGTCATAAATATGTTTGCAGCAGGGCAATCATCATAATACAACATACCTCTTACTCTAAGCAAAGACCAAGGTTCACTGTAAAAAAATAAGATCTTCAGATTTCCTGACACTTCCTGCAAGAACGTGCTAAAAGAACA
Organism: Porphyrio hochstetteri; assembly: GCA_020800305.1. Taxonomy (NCBI): domain Eukaryota; kingdom Metazoa; phylum Chordata; class Aves; order Gruiformes; family Rallidae; genus Porphyrio; species Porphyrio hochstetteri. The sequence goes on from CM036938.1 coordinate 30,024,933, forward strand.
GCAGTCCTTTCTCTTGAAGCATGAAAAGTGTAAATCAACAGTTGAAAAGTCCCTGTTTTAATGGAATCATAGATCCATAGAATCCTTTAGGTTGGAAAAGATCCTTATAAATAGCAAATCTAATAACCTTAACACTACCAAATCTATCACTTAAACTATGTCCCCAAGTGCCACATCTACACATCTTTTAAATACCTTCAGAGATTGTGAATCAATTGCTTCCCTGGACAGCATATTCCAAATCTTGTTAACCCTTTCAGTGAATATACAATCGAAATCTGTCCCAATGCAACTGGAGGCTGTTTCCCCTAGTCCTATCACTTGCTACTTGGGAAAAGAGACCATCTTGCTTCAACCTCTTTTCAGGTAATAGTAGAGATTTACACAGTATCCCCTGAACTTCTTATATCTTCACATCAGAAAGACATTTTGAGTGAGCAGAAAAAACAAAGGTTAAAAAATAGTGTGCAGTCTTCTCACATAAATAGGTGAGCATTGTTCATTGCCTCCCATCTTTGCAGGCTGACAGTAAGCAAGGTAAAAATCAGCAAGATGTATTTCTAAGTCAGATGCTGATAACATAGATAACATAATTATTGAATGGTTTGAGTTGGAAGGTACCCTTAAAGGCCACCTAGTCAAACCCCTCTGTAGTAAGCAGAGACATCTTCCATCAGATCGAGTTGCTCAGAGCCCCATCCAACCTGACCTTGAATGTTTCCAGAAATGGGGTGCCTATCACCTCTCTGTGCAACCTGATCCAGTGTTTCACCACCCTTGTCATAAAAAAATGTCTTCTTTATATCTAATATGAAAATATGCTGCTTCAGTTTAAAATGTTACCCCCATCTTATTTGCTACAAGCACTACTAAAAAAACCTGTCCCCGTCTTTTTATAAGCACTCGGTAAATGTTGAAAGGCTGCCATAAGTTGCCCTCAGAGTTTTCTCTTCTCCATGCTGAACCACTCCAACTCTCGCAGCCATTGCTCATACAGAGGTGTTACATCCCTCTACTTGTTTTTTGCAGGCTTCCTCTATATCCATTCCACAGGTTCACATCATTCTTGTGCCAAGAACTCCAGCTTCATCTGTGCGTCTGTAATGCCCAAAGCATTACTATTCAGGCATCTACTTCACCTTCCTCTTACTGTCTCAAGGGTTGTCTCCTACCACTGAAATGTAAAAATGTGTCTCTATTGACATAGTCTTCACTGGTTTTTGTTAGGAGAAGCCAGTAAGATGCATGATATACTGCACAGTGATACTCTTCCCTTTTTCCTGTTCCCTTCTCTTAACAATCCTTCCAACTGGCTTACTTTCACTTTTGCTACAATATGTTACTGGACAGTTTACAAGATCATAGGCAGCATGGCTCTAATCTGTTCTCATCTGTTTTGCCTTACAGGATATTATTTAAGTCTCAAGCTGTTTCTAAGCACTCAGGTAAGAATGCTTTGCTGTTGATACAGAGATTTCAAGGAACGAGGCCTCCAGCCAGCACAAGCTTATTTCAATAACCCACAACTTCCACATAGGCACAGATTATCTTTGAAATAATTCTCCTTATATTTGGATGTTCTCTGACATCCAGATATATTCTTCTTGAAGCTTTCTCAGAAGTCTTTGGAACAAGCAATACCTTCTGGGTACATCTTTAGCACTGGATATGCTCTAGGCAGAGTTTGCTGAAGTTCATCAATACTAAAAAAGGTGCATCTGTAAGAGACTAAAGATATGGTTAGGATGTACCCTCTATAATTTACCAAGATGTGCAAGAGTTAGAAGATGAGGAGAGTGAAGTGATAGAGAAGAAATATGGATAGATATTCCAATAGCTCTTATGAGCAGGTGCTACAGAAGTTTTTTACCTTGAATTAATATTAAAAAATTATTCAAGCAGAATGGGAACAATCTATATTGTTTCTCTTTTTGTGTGTGTGTGCGTATCATTTGTTCATTCTAGAAAGCATCCTCTCTTAAAGGATTTAAAGGATTTAAAAACTAGATAGGGACTCTGAGCAGGCATATTTTTTCTTTGTTTTTCTGTTAGAAATTTTGTCATGTCCCCTTTTGATTTTGTTGCTCACTATTTTTTGCAGGATCAAATCAATAGAATCTGCATAACAGTTTGTAGGATTTCACCAGATCTTTCATGGTTACTTGAGACAGTTAATGGTGGATCCATGTGTTCTGAGAACAATCTTTAGGAATTTCATATTTGCAATTTCTTAAGAAAAATTATAATCCATGTGATTATTTCGAAGCTCATGGTACACTTAATATCTACTGTCACTGTCAGTTTAAAGTCTTTCTATGATAGTGTCACGATCCACAACCTAGGCAAGACTTAGTTTGGCAGAGGTTAAACCCCCTTGCGTTCCACCCTAACCTCAGTTCATTCTGGGTGGCTGGGGGCGGCTGGGCTTAACCCCTGAGTGACATCCAATTGTTCGGTGTTTTATCGTGGTAAAGTCTCAATTCAATTCTGCGAGAACAGAATTAAGACTCAAAACGGAGTCAAGGTTATGGTTGCTTTATTTGTAACAAACATGCAGGAAAAAGGGTGGAAGAAAGAGAAAAAAGTGGAAAAGAGAGAGACAGGGAGAGAGAGAGAGACTGGAAAGTGTGAAAGGGGGTGGGGGGTGGGGGTGGAACTATATGTACCACCAAGAGGCTGCGGCGTTCTGTCCCATAGCAGAGTATCCTTCAATGTCTCCGGGTCCGATGGAAGGGGAGAGCGTTCCCTCCTTTGTCCCTCGATGTGTTTGCTGCTCCGTTGCTTCCCTTCCCTCATGTTGCTTGCTCTTTTTGCATGGCCAAATGCCCTCTTTTTGTAGTCATCCTTTGCACCCCCAGAAGCTTCCACCTGGCTTGTGGGCTTCAGGGTGGATGACAGAATGTCAGATGTGTGAATGGCTAATGCTCTCCTGCCTGATGTTTCTCCTGATAGTGGCCTGATGTGTGAATGACTCCTGATGTTTCTCCTGTTATCTTTTGGGTGGCTCCTTGAATAGTCATTAGGTTCCTGGAAGCCTGAGCTGGTGGTGGTGGTGGTGGTGGTGGTGGTGGTGGTGATGTAGTGTACTAGGAATGAGGCTTGGTTAGGTGAGAGGAAAAAAAATGGGGAGACGGTTCTATTGGCAACTGTTAAGATATATGTCCAGTACCTTACAGATAGCATGTCTGCATCTGCCCTACAACAAGAGGAGATATCCAAGACTTCCAATCATCATTATTTTCAAATAGCCCTAATTATTACAAGGCTTTGCTATGACCAAGGAATCTCAAGACTGGAAAATACCCAGCATCTGAATTCTTATTCCATGCAGTAATGCCTTTATATTTAACTAAAAGTCACGATACCACCTGAATCACCTTAAAACAGAATTTTTTGAGCTAGAACCACTGAAAAATTAAAATACAACAGACTTCATAAACAGATAAAAAAAAAAGGATAGTGTACTATTACCTACTGTAAATGCCTGTAGTTTATAGTTATGAATCTGAGAGCTGGCCAAGAAAGCTAAGGAAAATAAGAGCAGACCCAATAATCTACAGGGATAAAAATCCTTCTAGTTTAAGAATTCAACTGTTGAGTTACTTACAGCATTCTTAAAAACTTTGCACTGGTTAACAGTTAAGGTTTCAAAAACCTAAAATCCCCTTCCCTTGTTTTCTTCCTCAAAGAATTCCCTGTGTCAAATTACAGCTACCAAAATGACAGTTCAAGAGATCTCATCAACAATCAATGTTTAAAAGAAATTATTAGTAATTTCAGAAAGCTATGACCATGAAGCTTTACATTTTTGTGAGCTCTTCCTACTAGTAAGAAAGAGAGATGGCAGTAAACTTTAGAACCATGAACAGAACTCTGTCTATCCTTGCCTTTTGTCTCCACCACTCCCTTATTTTATGCTAGACTGCCAGCTGGCTATAACATGCACTTTTCCAAAAAAGATAAAGTTTTCTTCTATTTTTATTAACTTTTAAAACCTGATGGCTGAGAACTTATTAAGAGGAAAGCCTCCAGGCAAGGTGAAATAAATTGTGAATTGTCTCCCAAGATAACTATGTTTTCCCAAATGGACCCCTACAAACCTTATTATGCTATAAAAAAAGGCTTTCACAGTGGGAGGAAATGTTCTCTTTAAAGGTCTGATTGCACTATACAGCACCCAAGGAGTAAATGAAAGACATTTTCTGTGAATGGCTTTGAGTATTTATAATTTCCACTGATGCTGATTATTACTGAAATTCCCAAACTGTGTTACCCCAACTCATTTTCTTTTCAGCGCAAGGCAGGTGGGCTACCATATATAGTCAAAACTCAGTAACCATTTAGAAAGTTATTGACCTCCTACCTCTTATTTGAATTGCTGCATTTGTAGTTATCACCTAGGAAAGGATAAAAATGGCAGTCCATCCCATCATATTAAATAACAGAAAATATTCTGCATTTCAATCACGGTCTTCAACTGCTAACAGAGTTTACTTTTGGAAACAGCTTGGGATAGAATCCCTACAACTCTGAGTTATAGGTATTCCTCTAGCTGATAAAAAAAGTAGAGCAATTGCCTAGGTTTTACTGCCACTCTGGCTTTACATGCTACAAAACTATTAATCTCATCAGATACTAGTTTACTGGCAGTCATGTCTGTCTTTTTGGCACAGTACTATGTCAGCAAGAACATTAAGTGAAAGTGAAGTAGAGCTGGCTTTCATGCTAGTCAGTGTACAGCAGAAAGGATGCAGTGGCAATAAATACAGTAGATTAATAGATCTGGATAAGATACCTCTCCCAACTTAGTATTTTTATCCTGTTTCTTAGAGCAGTTGGAAAGAGGGAGAGAAGGGAACAGGGGAAGAAGTTGGAGGAAGGAAGAACTTTCTTATGGCCTCTGTTTCAATTTCTTTCAGGTTGCAAAATGTGCTTGGACAGCATCAGGTAGACTCATCTATGATGACAGAACCACAGGATGTACTTAGAGATAATTCTAATATGCTCCAACAGCTAGTAGGTAACCAGTTCTCGGTACTAGACAAGAGTAAACCAACACAGTGTGCACATTTTATTGCCCGACATTCACCTTTTTGGTCTTATTTGTCTGCATTACTTCAACAATAAAAGAATTTAGGAAATTCAGATGATGAAGCAGTTGTATCTACGTGAGGGGTTCCTAATGCTTGAAATCTGCTCAACTGAACTCACTGGAATCTTCTTATGACATCCTAGAATATATCTTCAAATGTTTTATTGATATGTGAGGCACTGGAAGCAAGTTTGGACAATGTTGCTGTAAAAGTGAATACAGAAAGGACATTGTGAAATTCCAAACTTTTTCAGAAGATAATTATTTAAATGAAATTACAAATATAGCAGGTTAGAGAAGCATCAGATTCAAATCATCTTGGGAATCTGGTAGAAAAAGAAATTTAAAACATGAGATTTTTTGCAGACAGTGCTTGATTAGAAACACTTTCTTGTATACTAGATAAGGTCTCATTTCATTCAGTGAAATGCAAATACATATTAGAATACTTCTAAAAGCAATACAGCTTTTAGAAGACAGTTTCCATGCACTCAAAATCTTTCAGAATAATATGGCAGAATAATCTGGAGAAGAAAAGAGATGGAGGGAATCATATAATTCTGTTTTGCGTGCCATGATATTAGCAGGTTATATAACTTTTTCCTCTTGTGCTTTTTATGTATTAATTCAGATATTTTAACTTGCTATCAATGACACCATAACATATTTTCAATGCATATATATCTACATAATCATATATCACTTCCTCTACTTCTATGGTAATTGTTCTTGAATTATATTATTTTTGTGGATTTAAAAGAAATATAATTAACTCCTGAAGCTAGATTTTTTTATGATCCCATAGCTATAATTTTAAAAGAAAATTGTATCAAAATGAAAGCATCCATTACATTGTTCAATGAAATTAATTACTTAAATAAATAGATTTGTTTACAAAGGAAACATTGCAGCAGTGCATTAGGCATTGAAATAAAATTATTTAAATTATTTGTTAGTGTTTAACATCACTCATCAAGTGCTTTACCAAAATTGTATAAAGTGCATAATAATGTTAGAATATAGCCTTGAGACACTGTATCCAGGATGAAAATTTTAATGCCCCTTGGACAAAGAAAAGCATGAGATCATGCAGCACTTTCTGTTCTCAAGTTTAATTTGGAAGCTTAAGGATAATTAATGAGAGACACATTGGGATTAAACAAATAGCCACTTGGTAAATAACAAAGCCCATGTGATATACCTTAGCTAGGCTTTGCCCTCCAGTGCCCCATTAAGTAATATTTATGAAATTATACCGGAAGGCATTGACAGTGATTTTTTTGTTCAATACAAAGTAATTTAAGACCAATGTATATAAACATTTGTCAGACCTCCAAATGTTTTTCTGCAAACACTTATATTAGCATAATTTTTATTGTCTGAAAATAGTCTACATTTTTAGCTACTCCTGGCCATGTACCTTCTGAAGTAGCCAAAAAATCAAAAGCTAAGGTAACTACTGGTAATTACTGTTTTTCTTTAACTTCCTTCTGTGTTATATTCCTACAGTGTTATTGGAATTGTGAGACTTTATAAGTAACCCAAGATGCTTGGTTTGTTTCAGGAATAGTCATAAAAGAAAAAGAATAATAAAATCAGAAACTCAAGACAGTCAGAAACAATAGCTTCTTTTGCAGCAGTATTTTAAAGACTTCAATAATCAGTAGTAATAACTGACTAGGATAGAGAGAAGTGACAATTCTTAATATTAAATGACATAGTGTTTAATATTCCTGGCCTGGCATTTCTGAATAGCAATTCTGTCATCCAAATGAAAAAATCATAGGAAAACTATGCATATTGATGGGTATATCCAACATTTAAAAGATAACACCAAATAGGTAGAGAAAGAGCTTTGAAGGAGAAAAACTGTGATTTTAGTAGTTCTAAAGCTTATACTATATTTTTCCCTGTGATGAAATAAAAAAGAAACATTTTAATATTAAACCAAATAATGTGAGCTTATATAGCCGAAATTAGTAAGGAAGTAATCTAAAGTAAATAAATCAAACTAAGAAAAAATTGTAACACTTGTATAATCACTGCATTCTGCCATGAGAGTGGCAGATGTATGACTGTCTGATCACAGGTATCTGCATGATGGAAATAAAAGAAAATAGTGCTTATTTCATTTAAAAAGTAAAAGATCTCTTCATGTAGGTTTCACTAAAAGATGTTGAAGTGAAGCAAACATAGGCTGAGCCCCCAAAATTGGATAGTGTTTCGATTTTGGTCTGATAACTTTAACTACAATTCTGCCAACTGGTGCTTTATTCAAAAAAAGAGAAAATAAAAAATCAGAATAAATTAATGTGTTTTATCACAATCATCTGTATCAGTCATAGAAACTAATAGAACTTTAAAGTTTTTTCAGATGGTAGTTGCATCTGTTTCATTGTCCTACACTTTACATAGAGAACCTTAGACCACTACAGGAAAACTGACTGGGGCCAGCTACTTATCACTATGCACTATCATAGAGGGTCCTTATTTAGTAAGTTTATACACAATAGCAGAAATAACACATACCACATGACATATATGTAAATATAGATTTTACTATCTCTTCAGAAAAGCACGATGAGTTGAGTATACATTTTTTGTAAAGAAACCAATCTAATGCAGTTTAGTTCATAATGCTTTAGTGTATTCCAACTAGACTATATTCCTGATGATTGCTTTTGCTACAGATTTGATTTCTCAACTTGCCATATATCTAATAACACAAATAACACTTACCATATATCTAACAATCACAAAAAAAATCCAAACAAATCTAAAAATTTTATTTTAAAAAAGAGGGACTCTACCTGTGTAATGTGAAATCCTTCCAAGCATTGTTTCTCCAGATACTTACAATAAAACCTTACCTTTCCCCACGCAGTCTTTGAGGAAATGTAATGATCTAGCATATTGAGAGTTTGGAAAATAACATTAAACAAAGGGAATAGAATATCCTCAATAACTCTCCTTTTTTTAATGTATCATAATGGTTATTCAATTATAACTGTTGGAAAAATATCCTTGACTTTAACTGTAGTCTACGGAACACTTCATTTTACTTCTCTGAGGTAAGTATAACTTATAACTGTTACCTATAACAGTGATTACCAAGAGAACTTATCAGTATTCAAGCACCACTTCCTCCTAGCTCAAAATTGATGCATCTCAAAAACTAGGGGGGAGGCATGCAAAGGGGAAAGGAGAACTGCATGGATGGGCGTGGACCTCCAGAAATACTCAAAGGGAAGATGGAAGTTTAAAGAATATGGAAAAAGTGTCTGTCCAGTTGTCAGGAATAGAGATGTAGTCAAAGTATGAAGAGATGAAATAAAGAAAGTTAAGGCCCACTTGGAATTAAAACTGGTAAAGATGTCAAGGACAACCATAAGGGCTTTTTCAAGTTCATCAGCAGGAAAAGGAAATGTAAGGGAAATGTGGAAGCCCCTGGCAAATGATACAGGTACCATGCTAATTGAAGACACAGAGAAGTCAGAGTTACTGAAAACCTTCTTTGCTTCAGTCTTTACAGCTATGGCCAGCCCTCGGGAATCCCATACACTGGAAGTAGGAGAAATGTCTTGAGAAAGAAAGACCCTTCCTTGGTTGAAGAGGATAGGGTTACAGAACATCTAGGCAAACTTGATATCCAAAAATCCATGGGCCATGTTAGTATGAATCCATGCATGCTCAGGGAGATGGCAAATATTATTGCTGGGCCACTCTCAATCATCTGAAAGGCCATGAAAACAGGAGGGGTGCCTGAGGACTGGAGGAATGTCAATGATACCTTAGTCTTCAAGAATGGCAGTCAGCCTCATTTCTATCCCTGGAGAAACAATCCTGAGAGTCCTGGTGGACAGCAAACTCTCCATGACCCAGCATTGTGCCCTACTGGCCAAGAAAGCTAATGGTATCTATAGGTGTATGTCTTCTCCTTCTACTCTGCCTTGGTGAAGCTGCATCTGGAGGATTGTGCCAGTTCTGGTTTCCCCAGTTCAAGAAAGATGGGGAACTTCTGGAAAGAGTCCAGCGGAGGGCAACAAAGATGACTGAGGGACTGGACAATGTCTCTTATGAGGAAAGGATGAAACAGGTGGGTCTTTTTAGTCTAGAGAAAACTGAGAGGAGATATGATCAACAAACACAAGTATCTAAAGGATGGATGTCTATTATAATTGTCTAAAGGGTGGATATCTAGAGAAAGGGGCTAGACTCTTTCCAATGGTGCCCAGTGACAATGAGCATAAACTTGAACACAGAACATAAGAAAAAAACTTTACTCTGAGGGTGACAGGAGACTAGAACAAGTTTCCTGGAGAGGCAGTGGAATCTGGAGAAACTGAAAACCTGTCTAGATGCAATCTTGTACAACAGGCTTTAGGTGATACAGCCTTGGCAGGGGGTTGGACTAGATGATCTACAGAGATCCCTTCCAACCCCTTCCGTTCTCTGAATCTGTCACTTGCAATGGAGTGACTGGAATAAGATGGTATGGATCCGAACATATATAGTATAAAAATAAAGAAATGTAAAATCTGGCTTTGTACTGAAGGTGGTTCTTTTCAGAAACAGAATATCCATGAGATGGTTTCTTTGGTTAATAATTTTAAAGAAGTTCTAGGCTTTAACTGTCCACTGTCAGTCTCCAATGATACTGTATTTTAGAAAAGGTGTGTCATAACCTATATGCCTAGGTATATTCTGGTACAATTGGACAAATAGGAGACAAGAAAGGATAACCACTTCATCTTGATAAAGTACTAGCTCTTACATCATCAGTCACAGAATTGTAAGGATTGGAAGGGGCGTCCAGAGACCGTCGAGTCCAACCCCCGTTGAGCCCAGAATGGGCTATGAATCTTAATTTTAAGTAACTGTTTGAGGGATGAAAATTGTAGACATGAAAAAGTATTTTCTAAAAATTTGTTTATTTCCAAACTGGTTTAAGAGAAGTCTTTAATGGAACTTAGAAGCAGTTTTACCATTATATTACAATTTATTTAACAATTATCAGTTATTTTAAAAGGTGTTAGAATTTTTTTGATTTATATTTCACTTTATATACACTTTTTAAAAAATAAAATTATCTAAATTCAGAAATACTTTTTGTTGTTCTGTTTTTGGTAAAACAAAGAACCTCTTTTATTTGCATTGAAATAATTTCCCTTTTATCATTTAGAAATGTCAGCAATATGAAACAGGAACCCACGTGAAGAAGAAAACATTGTATTAATGTCTTCTTTTACTGAAGAACTCCTTGTATTTTATTAGTCAAAGTGTGAAAGACCTCACAGAGAATGAAATGACTATTTGAGAAATCTGCTGGCAAACTTGTAGTCTTACTCTTCTGCATACAGAACCATGTAGGATATAGAGAATAAATAATATCAAACTTCTTACTATCACAGCAAATCACTGATAAAAAGAGAGATTCAAACTAGGTGGTATTTTAATTGCAAAACTCATTTGCATGAATAGTACTCCTTTCAAAAGTTCTAGGCTGAAAATGAGTGAAAGAAAGGTACTTGATTGAACTGGGCTTCCCAGTCACAAACTGGAAACGGTGCCTAGTATTGTTACAGAATTCTTCACTTGTTTTGATAGTGTAATTTTCTTTCTCTAAGGCTTTAATTTTGAGATGAAAGTTATTGTGGAGCTAAGCACCATGCAGCCACTCTCTCTAAAGGCAGGAAGTGAGGGGGAGGGGGCAGAAGGGACTTGAGGAGGGAAGGGGAGAGAAAAGAGAGGCAAGCCTTGTGGGTTGGGATAAGGATAGTTTAGTGGGACAGCAGAGAGAGAAGTAATGAAAAAGGACTTTATAGCAAAATATACAACACTGGTGATACTCAATGTAGTTTCTCACCAAACTGCACAGCTCAGACTGCACAGCTGAGAGCCATTCTGAAGAAGGACTATCCTCAAACCATGTGTCCTGGAGCTGTGTTATCCTCCCCCACCAGCTCTCTCTATGCTGAGCATAATATAATTGATATTGAATACCCTCTTTGGCCAGTTCAGGTCGCCTGTCCTGGCTCTGTCCCAACCCAAGTTATTTCGTTCCCCCTCACCTCAACTTCTTGTTAGCAGGGGAATATGAACTACTGAAATTTCCTTGACTGCTTGGCAACAATTAAATCATCAGTGTGTTATCAACATTGCTCTCATCCTAACTCCCAAACACAGCATTCCACCAGCTTCTAGAAGGAAAATAAACTCTATCCTAGATGAACCCAGGAAAAAAGCGTTGCCAGCCATTAACAATTTAATATCATAAAAATATGACCTCTAAAAAAATCTCCTTTTTTTTTGTTTTTCTTGACATTTCTCTAGAGTCTTAGTTTGGAGTACACAGTTACCTGTTACAAGGATTCATATCTACACTAAGTATCATCCAACATCCACTCCCTTGCCTAGATTGTGTGGAACAGGATAAATGTAGATTCAGAATGGGTATGTATTTTTCAAATTCTATACAAATTCTCGAAAGACAGATTTCTTTAACATAAGTAGGTCCACAATATCAACTTAGAAGTCTCTTACTCTTTTTGTTCTTGTCCCTTGGTCATTCACACTACAGTTAATTCTTTCTGTAACAACCATACTTGTTCTGCTGGGGTTAAAACTTGCACTTTATTCCAAGGTCTACTATAGATTTTGCTTGGGTCAAACAAACACCAGAACATCACGCTTTACATGAGAATGAAAAAAAAAAAGAAAAAGGCAATTTAAATGCAAAAAGATTAATTTGTTTGTAGGACCTATCTGTGAGTACTTCAGCATCTTCCCACAAAGGCTGCAAGATATATAATAATGCCATGTCCAGAGAGAGAGTGAATATTGACTCACCATGCCAATTGCAATGAATAAGTATCTCAAACATGCACAGACAATGCTGAACTTGGAACAGGAATTCATAGGTTTCCCATTGTTTCTGTGCAAAAAAAAAAAGAGTTACAAAATAAAATACTGAAATCTAGCTATAAACTTGTGTAGAATGAGATAACTGACCACCTCTTACAAACAGGACACTGCAACACAGAAACATCTGAAAGCTGATCAACTCCCTTCAGGGTGCTGTTACAATGCCATAAAATTAGTGCTCTTAAAAAGCTGGAATACAGCTTCTTTACAAAACATGGTCACTGCTTTCTAAAATCAGAGGTCAGGCCAGAATCATAAGGGACCTATTGGCTGTTGGATGCACAACATAAATCTCTTTAATGTGAACAGGAGTTACAGGCACCCTCATGACTGCTCAGTTATTCAAGCACTTAGACATATTGAGAAGCCAATTACAGAAGTCAGTCTTGCAAGCCCTTCTTCACACACAACTTCCCTGCTCACACAAGCACATATGTAAATAAGGGCTTGTGACAGAACCAAACCATTTACTGCACCTATACAAATTTCTTCTCTCCCATTTTACTTTAGTATGTATTTGAAATGTAGAAAGTCATGTTCCTACAGGTACTATACTGCTATATTTCTTAAGTAGTTTCATGTTCTTCTATGTGCAGATTTATGTTGTTGTATATGTAGTTTTAAGTTGGTTTATGTTGCTGTATTACTTACAGAGGCTTTGTAGACTGTGTATCATCACCAGCAATCCAAAAGTGTCTGCACTTCCACTGTGTCAATAAATTGCACTATTCATTAATCTAGCCATGAGAGTTCTCATTAAACACAATTAAACTCCATAAGTCTGGCCATGCTAGTTCACTGAACGTGACTAGACTAAAGGTGCCTTTAACTATTTGTGCATCCCTAATCATTCTACTTCAATGTATTGAATATGATCAGACTTACAGTGCTGAATCTGGAATCACCCAGAAGATGCCCCAGTGCCTGTGCTATCTGAGGACAAGCTAGAACACAAAATTTCTGTCAAATTCCCCTACCCTTTAACAGAACAATAGTTTTATTCTAAATCTTCACATTTGTCATTGATATTGAGAAACAGAATGGAACTTCTCACCTATACAGTCTTCATTCATTCAAAAAAGATCCAATGCCAACTAAATGAATCCTAAAATCATGTGAAACTGGGAGATTGATGGAAATGGTGATTTTCTAATATCAGTTAACTAGAGCATGAATTTCAGCAATTACATAGTAAAGACTTGTTCCTTAAAAAGGTGTAATTCATTAAAGAGGGAGATTTGAATTCAAAGTGGCAGAAACTTTGTTCTGGCAAAATAATTTTGGTGAAGTAGTTATATGCTCCTGCCAGTTACATATTTTCTCTTTGTGGAAGTTCAAAACTCTAATGCAGCAAGAATGAAGAGCCCACTTTGCCTCATTTTTCAAACCAATATAATTAATTTACTGGTCAGACTGCATTCTGCTTCACGAAGATGATCTGCTTTTTGTCTTCTCTAAAAAAAAGAAGGCTTTGATGGTGAAAGTTTCAGACTATCAAAAACTAAATGGATATGCTATCTATCCCTAAGGAAAAAACCTACTAAATCAAGTCAAAAGATATCTGAAAAAATAAATTAAAAAACAATGAACCCCTCTGTCGTGGTTTTGCCCCGGCCGAGGGCCGCACCCCACACAGTCGCTTGTACTTTTAAAAGGAAGGGGGAGGGAAAGTTGGGGGAGGGGAAAAAGGGAAGGAAGAAGGAGGAAAAGAAACCACAACCTATAAACCAGAACCACGCAGGTTGGGATAAGGATAGTTTACTAAACAATAACAGAAAACTAGATATAACAATAACAGAAGTTTAAAGTACAAAATAGATGAAACTGGTGATACACAATGCAGTTTCTCACCAAACCACAGAACCCAGGCCGCACAGCTTAGAGCCGTCCCCGAACCCGGAAAACTGCCCGTCCTGGTGTTGTCTCCTCCTCTTCCCCCCAGTCCCCCTTTATACTGAGCATGACGTAACTGGCATGGAATATTCTCTTTGGCCAGTTCGGGTCACCTGTCCTGGCTACGTCCCCTCCTTTCTCACTAGTAAGGAAGTATGCAGAGCTGAGAAAGGTCCTTGATTGCCCGGCAACAACTAGAAACATCAGGGTGCTATCAGCACTTTTCTCATCCTAACACCCAAACATGGCATTCCATCCACTGCTAAAAAAAAGGTTTAACTCCATCATAGCTGAAACCAGGACATTATCCACCCCTTATTCCATACCATTTACGTCATGACCAGATCCAACAATTTTCTTTAGGTACAATCAGTTTCGTGTTTCACATACCCATATATGTATGTACACATGTATGCACACATACGTGCATACAGATCTTATTCCCTCAGTCTGTGAATCATCCCTCTGAAGTTGTTGAGTTCATTTAGTCCATGATTTTCAGGCTCCATTTGTCGTAACAGTTTCTCAGGATAATTGTATGTTCCATTGGCTCGTTGCATGCTGCATCTCAGGCTCTTGACTGATACACCTGGCATGGTCCATGCTCATAGTCTGTGGGTCAGAGTTTATTTTCAAAGGGAGAAAAAAAAGTTCTTAAGAGGCCAGGCTTCGGTTCCATCATCATGGCACTCATTCTTCATTAACTTGTATGACTCCGGCTATAATGCTATGGTACAACATACAGCAATCATAACAATAATGAATATACAATAATGGGTTATTTGGCAATTATTATAATTTCTACTCTATCAGTTATATTGGCTATTCTCACCCAAAATCAAATCCCCTTGAGGTACACATCGAACTTCTCCATCCCTCTGCATTACCCACCAAGTACAGCCAGGTCCTTGAGCAAAAACAATTCCAGACATGGGTTTACCTTTGCCTGAAGCAGGGATGACCCAAACTCTCTTTCCCAATACACTCTTCATATGCACTACTGGGACTCCGTCTCCCTCTACAGTACGTGGAAATTTTGCCTGGGCAGGGCCAGCCCGATTGGTAGATCCCCTAGTGTTAACTAACCATGTGGCTTTGGCCAAATGTGTATCCCAATGCTTGAATGTCCCACCACACATTGCTTTCAGTGTAGTTTTTAAAAGTCCATTATATCGTTCAATTTTCCCAGAGGCCGGTGCATGATAAGGAATGTGGTACACCCACTCAATGCCATGCTCTTTGGCCCAGGTGTCTATAAGAGTGTTTCGGAAATGAGTCCCATTGTCTGATTCGATTCTTTCTGGAGTACCATGTCGCCAGAGGACTTGCCTTTCAAGGCCCAGAATTGTATTTTGAGCAGTGGCATGGGGTACGGGATATGTTTCTAGCCAGCCGGTAGTTGCCTCCACCATTGTAAGCACATAACGTTTGCCATGGCGGGTTTGTGGGAGGGTGATGTAATCAATCTGCCAAGCCTCCCCATATTTATATTTCATCCACCGTCCTCCATACCAAAGGGGCTTTAACCGCTTAGCTTGCTTGATTGCAGCACATGTCTCACATTCGTGGACAACTTGTGCGATGGCGTCCATGGTCAGGTCCACCCCTCGATCCCGAGCCCATCTATATGTTGCATCTCTCCCTTGATGACCCGAGGTATCATGAGCCCATCGAGCTAGGAATAATTCACCCTTATGTTGCCAGTCTAGATCTACCTGAGCCACTTTAATCCTAGCAGCCTTATCTACCTGATGGTTGTTTTCATGTTCCTCCATGGCCCGACTCTTAGGTACATGGGCGTCGACATGACGTACCTTTACAACAAGTTTCTCTAACCGAGCAGAGATATCTTGCCATAAGTCACCAGCCCATATAGGTTTGCCTCTACGCTGCCAGTTGTTCTTTTTCCACTGCTGCAACCACCCCCACAGGGCATTCGCCACCATCCATGAATCAGTATAAAGGTAGAGCCTTGGCCACTTTTCTCTCTCAGCAATGTCCAGGGCTAACTGGATGGCCTTCACCTCAGCAAACTGGCTTGATTCACCTTTTCATTCAGTGGCTTCTGCTACTCTTCTTATAGGGCTCCATACAGCAGCTTTCCATCTCCGATGCTTACCCACAATGCGACAAGGCCCATCAGTGAACAGGGCATATCGCTTCTCATTCTCTGGCAGTTCGTTGTAGGGTGGGGCTTCTTCAGCGCGTGTTACCTCCTCATCCTCTGGTGACATCCCAAAATCTTTGCCTTCTGGCCAGTCTGTGATCACCTCCACGATTCCTGGGCGATTGGGGTTTCCTATTCGAGCCCGCTGTGTAATTAGTGCAACCCACTTGCTCCACGTAGCATCAGTGGCATGGTGTGTAGAAGGAACCTTCCCTTTGAACATCCAGCCCAGCACCGGCAGTCGGGGTGCCAGGAGGAGCTGGGCTTCAGTTCCAATCACTTCTGAGGCGGCTCGAACCCCTTCATAGGCGGCCAGTATTTCCTTTTCTGTTGGAGTATAATTGGCCTCAGATCCTTTGTAGGCCCGACTCCAAAACCCCAACGGTCGACCTCGAGTCTCCGCTTGTGCTTTCTGCCAGAGACTCCAGGTCGGGCCGTTCTCCCCAGCTGCAGTGTAGAGCACATTTTTAATATCTGTCCCTGTCCGGACAGGCCCAAGGGCCACTGCATGGACTATCTCGCGTTTGATCTGCTCAAAGGCTTGCTGTTGCTCAGGGCCCCATTGGAAATCATTCTTCTTTCGAGTTACATGGTAGAGTGGGCTCACAATGAGACTGTAGTTTGGGACATGCAGTCGCCAAAAACCTATAACACCTAAGAAAGCTTGTGTTTCCTTTTTGTTGCTTGGTGGAGACATAGCTGCTATTTTATTAATAATGTCCATTGGGATCTGACGACGCCCATCCTGCAATTTTATTCCTAAAAACTGGATTTCTCACGTAGGCCCCTTGACTTTACTTTGTTTTATAGCAAAACCGGCTTCTAAAAGGATTTTAATTACCCTGTTTCCTTTTTCAAAAACTTCCTCTGCTGTGTTGCCCCATACAATGATATCAACAATATACTGCAGGTGCTCTGGTGCATCACCCTTTTCCAGTGTATTCTGGATTAGTCCATGGCAGATGGTGGGGCTATGTTTCCACCCCTGGGGCAGACGATTCCACGTGTATTGGGTGCCTCTCCAGGTGAAAGCAAACTGTGGCCTGCACTCTGGCGCCAGTGGGATCGAGAAGAAAGCATTCGCAATGTCGATTGTGGCGTACCACTTGGCTGCCTTCGATTCCAATTCATACTGGAGCTCTAACATGTCTGGCACAGCAGCACTCATACCTGGAGTGACTTCATTTAGGCCACGATAATCTACTGTCAGCCTCCACTCTCCATTGGACTTCCTCACTGGCCATATGGGACTATTAAAGGGTGAGTGGGTTCGGCTGATCACTCCCTGATTCTCCAGTTGACGAATCAACTTATGGATGGGAATCAGGGAATCTCGGTTAGTACGGTATTGTCGTCTGTGCACCGTCGTCGTAGCAACTGGCACTTGCTGTTCTTCACCCTTCAACAACCCCACAACAGCAGAGTCCTCCGAGAGTCCAGGCAAGGCACACAGTTGTTCAATTCCTTCTGTTTCCAAAGCAGCTATTCCAAAAGCCCATCGGTACCCTTTTGGGTCTTTAAAATACCCTCTACGTAGATAATCTATACCTAAAATGCACGGAGCTTCTGGACCAGTCACAATGGGGTGTTTTTCCCAGTCCTTCCCAGTTAGGCTCACCTCAGCCTCTAGCACAGTTAGTTGTTGGGATCCCCCTGTCACTCCAGAAATACAAACGGGTTCTACCCCTTCATGATTCGATGGCATTAGAGTACACTGGGCACCAGTATCCACCAGAGCTTTGTACTCTTGTGGATCTGACGTGCCAGGCCATCGGATCCACACAGTCCAATAAACCCGATTATCCCTCTCCTCCACCTGGCTGGAGGCAGGGCCCCTCTATTGCTGCTGATCATATTTGTTTTCCACTGGTTGCATAAAGGACTTAGAGGTCCCTTCAAGAGGATCAGACACATCAGACATATAGGTAGGCCTTCCAGTTGGTCTAGGGAACTGCCCAGTAGAAACTGGTGCAGCCTTCTTCCTGGCAGAATCTCGTTGTGCGAATGTTTTACCCCGCAGCTCATTTACTCGTGCTCGAAGGGCTGAGGTGGGCTGCATATCCCATTCCCTCATGTCCTCTCCATGATCAAGCAGGTAAAACCACAATGTACGTCGTGGTGTGTATTCTCCCTCTTGGAACGATGGACGCTTTCTCCCAGTAGCTGCAACATTGCTCCATACGGGTTGGGAGTTGGACACATTGTTGTCAAGTCGTTGAACCAGTTTTTCTACTGCTGCAATGACGGAGAGGGAAACACTGTCTTGGTATTTCCTGAGTCGGCAGGCCACCTCATTTACGGTTGGTGGATCCATATCAGTCCAGTCAATTACTGCCAGTGAATTGGTGTACCCTGCTGGTGCACTTCGTACAACCTTACGCCACATAGCTGGAGTGCATAGGACTTCATCGGGATCAGCGGGAAGCCGTGAATTGTCCAGATCATAATAAATTATCTCCCGTACAGCTAATTCTCTCAGGTGCTGGATAGCTGTCTCTATGCTGTTACCCTTGGGTGTCTGACATGTAATATATTCCTTTATGGGATATCTTTCCTGCACACTTGACAGTAGTCGCCTCCAGAGGCTGAGGATTTCCGGCCTCCTCCCAATTGCTTTGTCAATTCCTCCTTCTCTAGCTAGGGATCCCAACTGCTTGGCCTCTCTGCCTTCTAACTCCAAACTATTGGCCCCGTGATCCCAACATCGGAGCAACCAAGTGATAATGTGCTCACTTGGGTGGCGGGTGAAATCTTTTCGAACCTCACGCAGCTCACTCAAAGTCAGGGATCGGGTAACAATCTCTGGTTCTGCCTCCTCCTGATATCCTCGAGATGGCCCTGGTTGATCATCATCATCATCCGTCACTGTGCGAACTGATTTCTTTGTGCATTTCCTCTTTTGTACGGGAGCAACAGACACTGGTGTGGGTTGGTTTTTCTGATCATCTGCACTGTCTGCTGTAGAGATTACAGTAGCTGCAGTGTCAGCCCCAGTGGTTGCAGCAGCTATAGTATCTGCCAGTCTGTTTCCTTTCCCTTCTCCCTGACAGTGCTGACAGTGCTGACAATGCTGCCTGCTATCAAGCAGTGTTTGATAAATAGTGGCCAGAGCCCAGCACAGTGCAGTAAGGTGTCCATCTCTGGGAAACCTACAGCAATTTTTCTTTCGGTATGCAGTCACTTGATCGGGGTCTTGTAGCTGTTCAGGAGTGAAGTTCCAAACCATCGGGCGTGAGAAAGTACCTAGGTACTTGCCCATAATTTGCCACATGCCCTGCCACTCGTGATTATTCTGTCTCGGAGAAAGCTCTTCAGTGGTATTCATAAACCTATGCTTGATATATAACAAAAACTGAACCATCTGCCCCAAACCTACCAATAGCAAAATGCTAGTTTGAATATCCCAGAGATATTGAAGGTTTTCAAAAATTGCCATAAGAGCTGTTGTATTTAGCCCAAAGGAAAAGAAAGCAGTGCTGTTATTAACCCCTCCCTGTCCAAAGAATGGACAGGACAGCAAAACCTCATACAAGTACCAGCTTAAGCTCATGGTCATCGATATTATTGTATCATAGACCGATATCATAAAATACACTATAATGAAGTATGGGAACAAATATGGGAGCCGCAGACCTGAGAGAGTAAAGAATCCTGCCAGGATTGTATACAGCATGCGATGGTTTTGATACCACAGCCTTGTGAATAAATACCACAGCATCGTGACCAGAGATTGCTTAAACAACAGTGCTTATCTTAATTGCGATAGTTAGGGTCAGATCTACCGTTATCCCAACCGTTCGTGCCCCACGTTGGGCGCCAAAATGACTGTCGTGGTTTTGCACCGGCCGAGGGCCGCACCCCACACAGTCGCTTGTACTTTTAAAAGGAAGGGGGAGGGAAAGTTGGGGGAGGGGAAAAAGGGAAGGAAGAAGGAGGAAAAGAAACCACAACCTATAAACCAGAACCACGCAGGTTGGGATAAGGATAGTTTACTAAACAATAACAGAAAACTAGATATAACAATAACAGAAGTTTAAAGTACAAAATAGATGAAACTGGTGATACACAATGCAGTTTCTCACCAAACCACAGAACCCAGGCCGCACAGCTTAGAGCCGTCCCCGAACCCGGAAAACTGCCCGTCCTGGTGTTGTCTCCTCCTCTTCCCCCCAGTCCCCCTTTATACTGAGCATGACGTAACTGGCATGGAATATTCTCTTTGGCCAGTTCGGGTCACCTGTCCTGGCTACGTCCCCTCCTTTCTCACTAGTAAGGAAGTATGCAGAGCTGAGAAAGGTCCTTGATTGCCCGGCAACAACTAGAAACATCAGGGTGCTATCAGCACTGTTCTCATCCTAACACCCAAACATGGCATTCCATCCACTGCTAAAAATAATTAACTCCATCATAGCTGAAACCAGGACACCCTCATAAATTTACATGGCAGAAACAATTCACAATATAAATTTATATATCTTTCTAAAGATACAGCATGTAGGAAAAAATACCCATCTTTCTTGTGAAAGATTCTATATATGCGTAAGGTTTTTACTGCACATTGTTGTGACCATAGATTTAAAAAAATATTATAAAATCTATTAATTTCTGTAGTCTTAATATCTTAAGCCAAATTTACCAGAAGATGAGTGCCACATGTGGCAGGAATGAACTTGCATTTCACAACTCTCACATTCTGGAATTATCACCATCACTTATCATGTGGTTTTGCAGTCTAAGTAGTTCAAGAATGACATCTCTAGAGACATAAAATGTTTCCCAATATAGCCCACTGACTAACACAGATTGGTTTTGGTCAGCCTGATAAGCTTTTCATTGACACACCTCTGTTTCTTCTTAATTAACCATTAGGATATACCTCAAAATATCCTGGGCATGTTTGGTGCCTGAATTTTCGTGAAGACATATCTCAAAGTTTAGCACATAATTTCCCAATATACCGCCATCTCAGTCAGTATTAAAAGAAATTATCATAAAGCAAAACCCAGTTGAATAGATCAGTAATCTGGACCTGTTTAATTCCTGATCAATTACAGACTTGATTTTAGCCTTACGCAAAGAATCCTTCAAGTTGTAATTCCTGAGTCTAATTCATCCCAAATTACTTCTGTTTGTGAAAAGAAAGGTTGATAAGCCCTCAAAAGATTGAATCTAAAATTATGAACCTACACTGAGGTCAAGTACCCAAAGTTATTCTAGAGATATTTTTCAATCTGAATGTCTATCACTGATCTAAAATTCTCTAATTTTCCCTCAGCAAATATTGGGCCAGAAAGATCAAAATATATACTTTTGGTATCTATTTTTGCCAGCAACTCATTTGCTAGAACAGTCACAGAAACTAAAGACAAAAGAGACACAATCACATCCTAAGCAGATTCTTTTTTTTATTCCCATGAATATTTATAGTGGAAATGTAAGGTGTTTGGCCAACCCTAATTGATTTTCTTCTGGTAGTTCAATATTCTTTTTCTGGTACTGGCTGAAACCAGAAAATGAAAAAAAGAGTCATGGAAATGTCAAAAGAATAAAAGAACAAAGCAAAATCACTTCAACCTTTAAATACTTGGTTTTTGTACATGGGCTATGCAAACTGGGAAAATATAGGAATATGAACTTCTTATGCAGGAGGAGAGGAAAGAGAACAGTAAAGTAGAAATGGTTATAATCACAGAATCACAGAATCGTAGGGGTTGGAAGGGACCTCGAGAGATCATCGGGTCCAAACCCCCTGCCAAAGCAGGCTCCCTAGCTCCTATTGCACAGATAGGCATCCAGACAGGTCTTGAATATCTCCAGAGAAAGAGACTCCACCACCTCCCTGGGCAGCCTGTCCCAGGGCTCTGTCACCCTCACTGTGTAAAAGTTCTTCCGCATATTGGTGCGGAACTTCCTGTGCTCCAATTTGCAGCCATTGCCCCTTGCCCTATCTCCACAGACTACTGAAAAGGGACTGGCCAATTTCCCCTGCATCCCATGCTTAAGATATTTATAAACATTAATTAGGTCCCCCCTCAGTCTTCTTTTCTCCAGGCTGAACAGCCCCAACTCACTCAGCCTTTCCTCATACGGGAGATATTCCAGGCCCTTAATCCTCTTTGTAGCCCTTCTCTGGACCCTCTCCAGGAGATCCCTGTCTGTTTTATACCAGGGAGCCCAGAACTGGACACAATACTCCAGGTGGGGCCTGAGCAGGGCAGAGTAGAGGGGGAGGATCACCCCTTTGACCTGCTGGCCACACTCTTCCTGATGCATCCCAGGATCCCATTGGCCCCCTTAGCCACCAGGGCACACTGCTGGATCATGGCCAACCTGTCATCCACCAGGACCCCCAGGTCCTTCTCCTCAGAGCTCTTCTCCAGCAGGTCATCCCCCAGCCTGTACTGATACATGTGGTTATTCCTCCCCAGGTGCAAGACTTTACACTTGCTTTTATTAACCTCATCTGGTTTCTCCCTGCCCAGCTTTCCAGCCTGTCCAGGTCTGGCTGGATGGCAGCGCAGTGTTCCTGAGTGTCAGCCACCCCTCCCAGCTTTGTATCATCAGCGTACTTGCTGAGGGTGGATGCTATTCCCTCATCAAGGTCGTTGATGAAGATATTAAACAGGACTGGACCCAACACTGAGCCCTGGGGAACACCGCTAGTCACAGGCCTCCAGTCAGATTTTGTTCCACTGATTATGACCCTCTGAGCCCGGTCCGACAGCCAGTTCTCCACCCACCTCACTGTCCACTCATGTATCCCATGATCTCTCAGCTTTTCTATCAGGATGTCATGGGAGACAGTATCTAAGGCCTTCCTGAAGTCAAGGTAGATGACATCCACTGCTCTCCCTCCATCCACCCAGCCGGTGATGAGATCATAGAAGGCTATGAGATTGGTCGAGCACGATCTCCCCTTGGTGAATCCATGCTGACTACTCCTCACGACCTTCTTCTCTTCCAGTTGCTTGGTAATGGCATCCAGAGCAAGCTGTTCCATCACCTTTCCAGGGACAGAAGTGAGGCTGACTGGCCTATAATTGTTAGGGTCCTCCTTCTTGCCCTTTTTGAAGACTGGAGTGATAGTGGCTATCCTCCAATCCTCAGGTACTTCTCCTGTTCTCCAATAAATAATAATAAAAACAAATAAATAATAAAAATAAATAAATAAAAATAAAATAAAAATAATAATAAAAAAATAAAATAAATAAATAATAAAAAACTTTGCATGCAATACTTTTTTTTTGTTCAGATGAGCATAAAGTACTGTATGCAAAGATATTTTTACCTACATAGCGAAAAGTCTATATTCAGCATTGTTCATAAAAGCTCATGTTTCTACTTCATAGAAAGAAAGCAAAACAAAACAAACCTTATCTTGATAGAGATTGCCTTGCTTTATGCACAATTATAACAAGAAATAAGATCAGTTGTTATGTTGGAACCAGTTTTTATAGAAACAGAGTTCAAGAAGGCCGTCAGCTGAATGTACATTCTTTCAAATGAGCACTCAGAGTTCCAAAGCCTAAATGTTTCAAATGTATTGTGGAATTATTTCAGTTTTTATCTGTAAAACATGCTATTAATCCTATGAAACACTTACTAAACTTTACTAAATTAGAGAAATTGGAAGAAATATATTCCTAATTAAAAATAGATTACTAGAGATACCACCTTGAACAGTTTCTTGTAAAAGCAAGTTATTAACCAACCATAGCAGGATCATTAAATGTAACAATGCAGTTGTTTTTCTTAAATGTCCTTATATTTCAGATAGCTTATAGGATTTAATTCCTATTGGGCATAACATTCTGAAGTCAACTGCAAATTGAAACATCATGCAAATGGTTTAGAATAAATCTATTTTCTGTGGATTTTCCTCCTCTTGAGTATAAATTGTAAGTTTTGCATCACTGCAGCAAGATTAGAATGCATCCCACTGGAACTCATTGGTGATCCTTTTCTTGGAGAAATTTACATTTTCTTTTTAATGTAATACAGAAAGATGCAAATAACACTTTAAAATATACTGTACGAGATCAGTATACTAAAACAACCAATGATTCACTGTGTATTTAAATAAAATCTATAAAAGAACACAAAGTGCCAATACCCACCAGAATATATAAACATCCCTATTCTCAAGTCAATTTATAAAGTAGTTAAAAACATATTAAAAGGGCCTATTGGCTGATTAAATATACCAGCAAAACATTCTAAGAGTAACTAAAAAATTGCCTTCATTCAAAATTTTGCATTGATAAATTACCCATCTATTAAAAAAAGGGCATTTATAATGAATTCTGCAGGTTACCAATATGTTTCTGAGGTGTACAATGACTTTGAGTTTCACCTAAAACTGGAAGAGAAAGTTTACTTTTCATCTCTTGGAATATATTAATGTATACCATTTATTTAGTAAATAAGTACAAAATTAGCATCATTCAAAATGTACAAGATAGCTATAACATGGTCAGAAAAAAAATGGTATTTTTCACTAAAGGGTTTAAAACGAGTTTAAAATAAATCTGCTTTATTTATGTGATATCTTTGTATTTTAGCAAATAACGAGTTGCAGGGCAGATGTTAAATGCATCCTTCCATGTAACTTTCACAAAACTCCCACTCCTCAAAATCAACCTTCCAAAAAACGCAAGACACCACCACTGACTTTCTATAAATAGAGTAGTATTTCACCAAAAGTCAATAAGAAAGTGACATGGAAGATTAAATATATTGTATTCATCTAAATAATTTATGTAATTATTTCTCTGAAGAAACACATTATAAAAGACAAATATTTTAATAGAAACATTTAAGTAAGAAATACAAGGTAAGTTGACAAGGCAACCTAGAAAAATTTTGAAAACTGTAAACATACTTTCATTCATTTGAAAGTAGGCAATCTACGTGCTTATGGAATACCTGGATCTGAATGAAATACAAAACTACATTTGCTATCCTGAATGGAGATGATTTTTCATCCAATTAGACAAAGCTAATTTTTTGTGTCTACACATACAGGTAATAGGATTATAAGTCCCTCCTTACATGGTTTATGTACATGTTTTAAAAAAAAAAAAAGTAAACTGCAATTGTTAGAGAAAACAATAAAGAGTAAATGTGTTAATATGGTTATATGGAAGACTTCCTAAAGGCATGTTTAAAATAAATGAATTAGACATGAAGGTAAGAAAATTGGACTTGAGAGTCCCAATGGGAGCATGTGCTCAGCACCATGTGGGTTAAAATGGTCAGAGTGCAGCACAGTGCTGAAATATTATTGTCCTTTTTATGCCAGCTTTGTACATTAACAGGCATTGACATGTTCTGAACAAACTTTTTTGTGGTTAGTCTCTTCTGTTATGTCCCCAGGATTGGCCTATTTGAAAGCCACTTTTTCTAACATGAGTCTTTAGGAAATGGACTGATATTGCTATGAAGGAAAAATGGAGTAAATTCTGAACAGCATTGATGATCATTAACAGATTTTCCAGAATATTTTCCACCCCAACTTCAAGAAAATTAATTAAATTTTATTCACTATTACAAAAATAATCATATAAATCTAAACCAAAGTTAATTTGGTGTGGCTAGATGACTATAATGTATACATTTCTTGCTTTTATACTGTCATTGAGTTCACTCTGGCTCTTTTTAGTCTCAGCAGAGCCTTGTATGAAAGTCAGTGAAATAGTTAACTGAAAGAGAAGTGAGACTTGCTCTTTTTGCCTTAGTGTACACTATATAAATATGTGCATAATCAAGATGGTATGTTAAACCTAATCAATATTAACTGCCAAGGGTTTTGGTTCAGCCCAAGCCAGCAGCTGAGGACCACGAGGCTGCTCACTCACACCACACCTCACCCTCAGTGTTATGGGGAGGAGAATGGGGAGACAAAGTCTCCCAACTCATGGATTGGGATAAGGACAGTTTTCTGGGACAACAAAGGAAGAGGGAAATAACAGAAATTGCAATATGGGAAACTGGTGATACACAATGCAGTTTCTTTCCAAAAAATGTACAACTCAGGCCACACACCTGCCCTGAAGTTGGACCATCCCTGAGACACAGAGCAGCATGTCCTGGTCCTGGAGCCACACCGTCCTTCCCCCACTAACTCCCTTTTATAATGAGGATGATGTCAGATGGTATGGAATAGCCCTCTTTTGAATCACGTGTCCTGTCTGTGTCCTATCTCAACCTGTGGTGAAATCAATCCTACTGTAGCCAAACCCAGGACATAAGTGTTGCTTTTTCATGAGAACTTCTGTAATGTGGGTCTATTAAATAAAAAACTGTCCCGTGGAGACTATTTTACTATATTGGTTTGATTTAATTTTTAATTAAAAAGTATTGTTACTATTCACTGCAAAAACACATTTTTGAAGGCTTTACCCTTAGTGCCCAAATTAGAAACTTCATGTTTCCTATTATATATAAAATTGCTTTATAAAATCCAAAAGTCATTTGATTTTCTACAGTGAGGCACAATGCCTATAGTCTTAAGCATAGGATTTTATCTTGCTCTTAAATCTCTTCAGTAAAACTAACAGCAAGAGGTAATATTTAAACAGCACTCTTTGCAACAGAATTATTTTTAATCAATTAAATATAGTTGGCTTGTTTTTCTAGGCAAAGATGTTTGCTTGACACTGATCCATGACCCTTTCTGATGACTTTGATAATGTACTAGCTATCACTCCTCCCTTCATGACCACCCAGCTGATTTTAAAACCATATGATAAGGAAACTCCACTAACCCACTTAATTTTATTTATTTAGGAAAGAAATGAGAGAGATGGTGTTAAATTTCACTACAGTCAATGCATATGACTATTTTTTGTATTTTTTAATTTTGGAAATCTTTTGAAATAAAATATATTTTGATTTGTTCTTTCTTGTTACTGCTCTTTGGTCTTTTATTGTTTAGCCTCAAACTCTTAAAATCTATGAAACATTTGAATCAATTTTTGTTAAAAGACATTTGCACCATGGCACCAGGATTTAAGCTGTTACTCTGCCCTAGTCACGTCTGCAAATGTACCAATTCTAGTACGATTTATATCCATTATTTCTATGATTTTTTTCCTGCAATGCTT
Organism: Porphyrio hochstetteri; assembly: GCA_020800305.1. Lineage (NCBI taxonomy): Eukaryota > Metazoa > Chordata > Aves > Gruiformes > Rallidae > Porphyrio > Porphyrio hochstetteri. The sequence goes on from CM036938.1 coordinate 30,052,114, forward strand.
AGACTTAAAGTAGAATCAAAGGATGAACATTCCAGCACATTTTAAAACTCCAGTTCTAGTGATTTCAGTTGTTCACAGACATTTTTAGTAACTCTAGGATGAGCAACGGTGTGATAAATTAGCTGAGATCATGTACAAACTATTAGTGAAACTAATACAGACCATCTTCCAATACAAATAGCTTGAGACTTTTCTGCTGCTTATCTGTCTTCAGAGTACAGACAAGAATTAATTATATAATGATATCCTTTGGACTTTTCCAGTCTTTTTTAATGCAACAATGGTTCAGACCTAGCAGAATAACCTCAACTTAACTGTAAGAAATTTCTTTTGAACTGAGAATCCGTCTCTATGATTATCTCACCCTTTGGGACCCACTCCAAACTGTGGTATGTGCGTAAAACTCCCCTGAGCCTTCCTGGCCAGGGCAAGGGAAGGTGTTACCCACCCACTTCTAGAAGATGAAAAAGTAGGGGGAAAAAAGAGCAAGCTTCTGAATTAAGTTGGTTCAGGTGCTATGCAGTCCCTCTTATTTCCACAGGGACTAGGGGAAGGATATCTCTGCTGCGGTATTTTCTTATTCCACAATGCATCAACAGGAAAATATTTGGCAGTGCTTTGCTTTCGGTAAGCAGCATAATGACCAGATCAAGACTAAAACTGCAAATATAGAAACATCTCAAGAAAAGTGTGCTATAATTCAATTCATAGTTTGCCTCAGGAGCAAGAGAGGATTACAAATTGTTGTTTTTATTATGTTGAAGAATTGATGCTCAATCCTTGGCACTATTAACTGGCATACATGCAGATTTATGCTAATTAAATATTCCATCACATTTTTTTGCCACAGAATTCACAGATACACTGATCTCACATGGTTAGTCACTGATACTATGAAATATGACCTTGAAAAAAAGACTGAATAATACATCGCATACGTGATGTGGGAAACAGCATAATTCTGTGGGAAGATGGTGGTGTATACTCTAAACATTTTTCACACAGGAACCTGAGTCTGTTGCTGAATAATTCTTTCAATTTAGAATCTCATATAACACTAAGCTCAGTATAAGCAGTTTCTCTATTTCATAATTTCAAAATGCCATGTCTGTATAAAATTCCTGACAAAGGATTCTAGACAGACACCATAAATATATTCCTATTGTCAACTTTCACATATGTCTAGGTTTGGTTTTTTTTTTTAAGATATTCTACCCAGATACATTATTAGTAATCCTTCATCCTCTTCTGTTACTTCTGTATGGGTTTTGGCTTTCTTCAGTTTTGTTTTGTTTTGTTTTTTCCACTTATGGGGCATGGATAAGACATTTAGTACATTATTCAAGAGTAGCACTCACTTTAGGGACAGATGTTGATATTTAGATCCCCCTAACTGAATCCTCTTTGACTGTGAAGTGCAGGACATAAGGGTCCTGGCTCCCTGAAGTAGGCATGTTTGGTGAAATCCTCTTGAGAATATGACCATCTGGCATACATTTCGATGACATTTCAGCAGCCTGGAAGAGCTTCTGAAAAAGATTTTAGATGTTTCAGTAGGAAAAGACAAAACAAACGCCTGTGTTATGAGGATACTGATTTTTTTCCGTTCTGTAGGCCCAGATCTTGTTCTCTTTAGAATCAAATCTAGAGTTTACTTCAGTGGAAAGTATCAATCCTACAACAGCACAGGAACTATTTCTGTTACAGCCACTAGAATGTGCAAAATACATAAACAAGTATCCTGAAGAGATAAGATATCTTTCAAAGAAAATACTAAGAAAAAATAGTTCCCTGACTGGTAGGCGTTAGATAAGATTCAGAAACCATTTTAGGAGAAGAAATAGATATGCCATCCAAATATTTCATAGTTTGATTGAATTCATTCTATTAGTGATGAGTCTTATATAATACTTATTGATGGACCCCTACTAATGTGACTCAGTGTAGATCATGAAGGTTGAATTACTAAGTTCATGGTCCTGTGCTCATCCAGTACCTTCCTCCCATAGGGGCCTGTCTATATTCAGGATATTTAGACTACTTCGAGAGAAGTACTTCTACACTGCTACTAGGCCTGAAAATAAGTAGGGTATCATATTCTTGTAGGTTAACCCCAACTAGTAACTTACCACCAGGCAGAAGTTTTCTCTCTCCCTCCTCCTCAAGGGAATAGGGAATAGAAGTAAAAAAATCCTTATGGGTTGTGATAAGGAGAGTTTAGTAGGATAACAAAGGAAGCGGTTGATGATGATGATGACAATGATGACAGTAATAACAACAATGATCATACAAGTGATGCACAAATGCACCACTCACCAAATGCAAAAGGAAAAAACCCCATCCCAAAGCAAAAAAAAATACTCTGATGTTCAGTTTGTTTCTAAACAACATATCTGCCTCCCTGCTAGTTCCCCCTTACGTCTGGAGCAAGATGTTCTATGGTATGGAATATCCATCTAGCCAGTCTGGTCCAGCTATCCTGGCTGTGCTGTCCCAGCTTCTTGTGCACCTGGCAGGGTGTGAAAAGCTGGAAAATCCTAGACTTAGTCTAGACAGAACAACTACCAAGCAGCAACTGACAACATAGGTATGTTATAAATATTACTCTCAGATTAAATCTAAACCACAGAACTATAAAACCTACTCAAAAGAAAAATTAACCCTGTATCTTCTCTTGCACTATAGTAATCTCTTTAGTGTTCTGTCCCAATTTTGTAATTAACTTTTTCATTTACATCCTGCCATATTTTCAGAACTCTGCACTCGTTTGCTCAGTCCCGTCCAAACAGAAATATTTTTCATAAATCTTTAGGTTTCTGAAGTTCTGAATTCTCTCCAATTTTGAGAGTTTTCTCAAAAGAATAATTTCTCAAGAATAATTTTTCTACCCTTACACTGATGGTGGAGAAAGCACACTGTTAAGTTTTCCTCTAGGATGGGCATTAGTGCTCAAATTTTGCTGTGACAAAGTGCTCTTGAAAATTATTATTAACCCTTTGACAAGACCCTTCTCTTCTTGTCTCCCAGTAACGTCTTCTAACTCTACGCCCATCTGATTTAAAGGCTCTCCTTGTCACCCCTCAGGAACCACATAGCACTAGCACCTGCCTCCAATTCCTGCTGGACTATTTCTCTCAGAGATACTTCTTCATTAAAGTGCCTTGGAGCAGTGCTGGCTGCTGCAAGCTCTCATGGCTCTTTGGAATAGAGTGCCTTGCTGTAAAAGGTTAATGATTTATTTCGATCACAGGCACCCAACCTGGTTCACACTTTCCAGAAGCAATAATCCTTCTGACTGGCTTGGCAACTCACTGATATTAGTGCTAAACTCAGACTAAGGAGTGAGGAGAAGATAAAAAAGGAATCAGGCGGAAGTCAGTTTTCTGCCTTTTGAAAGCTCTGGCTCTGAGTTAGGCTTCCCATAAAGATAAAAGATTTAGAGGACATAAAAGCTTATGGCACTAGGCAGGCACTGAGGTCTATGTAGTACAATTCTTTGTCTCTTGTTTTTGAATCTCTTATATGCCATAGTTATTTTAACACAGCACTCTAAATGCAGAATATACTAGTGTCTCAGAGAATACAGAGTGTTATAGAAAGAGCAGTTATGGAGGGTCTCATTGTGTCTTGTAGGAGAGACTGAAGTGTTCTGAAACCTTTTGGCATGATAGGAAACACAGGTCAGGAGATAGGCAGGGATTAATGCTTCTAAATGTCCAATTTTTATTTTTTTTTTTTTTAAACTGGATTAATTTTAGTATTGATCTCCATGTGTCAGGGAATTGTCTATACAAGTAGTCTATACAAGTCTATACAAGAGAATATTTTTTTTGGCAATAACCAGGTTTCCATGGGACTAGCTCTCATTCCACTCTTTGCTCAAGTAAATGCTTCACATAAATTTAAATTTAAAAAATTCCAACATATTCCAGATAATTTCACAATTATTCAAAACAAGTTTTTCCTTTCACCTACAATGTAGCTTAGTAAGTATTTATTGTAGAGACAGTAAGCCCTCTCTAAAGTCCTACGCACCAAAAGGATGGACAGTTTCCAAGTAGTCCATCAAAACAAGGGTGTCCTGTCAAAAACTGAGCAGCCCAGAAACAGTCCTTTACATCATGAGGGATTCTAGCAGAAAAAATATAGCCTCTTGCAGAGTTTGGAACTACATTTTGGCTGTTGATATGTATATAGATAACTAATTTTGGTGAAGCAAAAGTATCCCTTTCCAAGAAATCTCCCCCTATAAACCATAGCTTCTTTCTTGTACTGAGAGAGACTTTTAACTGGGGAGTTAATTATGGATGTATCTAGGCATTTTAAAATGCAGATAAACACTGTAGGAAGTCCTGTGTTCCTAGGTACCAAACTTCCATGGTGATTTCATTCATCAAACTTGCTTCTTTTCTCCAAATGAACTTTTATTGAGCTTCATTTAAAGTGTACACTGTTTTTGCTGTGTTTGCAGTAAAAATCACTATACTGAAAACAATATTTTTCCAATAACCATTGCAGAAGATGAAAAATAATATATGCAACATTGCCTACCCAGCTGAGCTTGTAAAATTCTTATTTGGGAAAGAGCAAACTAGCATTGTTTTCTTCAGAAATGGGCTCTTGTCATTTTTGTACTCTTACAGAAAATGACTTTACTGGTTTATGACTTCTCCCATCTGAAAGGGAAGTAAGAGGAGTGCAGATACTTTTTATTTATGAATACTCCTGTAAATTATATTGTGTAATACCCACAGAATTTCATATAGTCATTTAAATCTTTCCTACCACTGTTTTATTTCTTCATTTTTTTAATGTAGATGACTTCCAGTGTGTATATAGAAAAAAATCTGTTATAATTCCAAGTTGTTTGAGAATTAGCAGACAAAAAAATGACATCTGGAAAAGATTGCAGAAAATATTTCTTGTCTTAAGGATTAAATTTATTTGCAGGTATAATTTTCCTCTCAAAATATGATGATTAATGGCTTTTCTATATCTATATTTGATTTTTAAATACACAGTTTCCATTAGAAACATTTGTTTACAAATTTCTTTTCCTTTTTTTTTTAATATTATTATACAAACGTGGCCTTTGGGATATTTATTTCAATAATGATTGGTCTGAAAAGGCATAGTAAAGTCTAACATGAATACAGTATATGTCAGGATTGCCTAGCTGTAATCTACCTGAATTTTCAGGAATTATTTCACTGTGTAAGCTGAAAGAATATTTTCCTTAAAAGTCTTCTTTTCACAGCCTTTGCATGTTTCACCATGAAAATTGAACAGAATTTTGTTAATAATCTGTGCTTGCTATTGCTTTTTCTTTATTTTTTAATTCTGTCACAGAAACAGGAATGTTATAGGAGAAGAGCTATTCTCCAAACATGTTTTACCTCATCTTGTTATTCTTACCCTGTTATAGTGCAGTCACTGTCCAAGAAGGGAGAATTGTTTTTCCGTTCACTTATCTTTGCTTATATTATTTAATTCTTCAGTGCTAAAGACCTATTCATGGCAAATGTCTGGTCAAACTCTATTCTCCAAATCATGCAGAGACATGCCTTACACATTCTGGAGTTCCAGGAACTTCAATTCTCACGTCCCTACTCATCAGGCAATGTTCCACATGCTGTAGGCATTTTCTTCAATTTTCTGAAGAAAAAAATGAATGACCTATTAGGTTCAGTAACAATATGTTAATATCACTCCCTAAATACATTTAGAATATATCTAACTGGTGCTGACTAGCACCATGGCTCTATTAAGGTCCTGAAGGCCAAATTCAGAAATGGACATGTTTAGACCACAGAAGCCGTGGGCCTGCATTAGCATTCAACTCTGCACTGAATAATTCACCCTCCTGTGAGTTACACAGAGAACTTTCACACACTGCTACCATAAGTCAAATAGATGTCCTCCAAGAAAGAACCTACCTGGGATTCTTGTATGTGACTAGGAATTAACTAATTCATTAATAATGTCATCTAAATTCAGACATAAACACCATCTTGCTGTAATTTCTTCATTCCACAAACCTTATGCCTTCAGCTGATTTCTTATAAAATTAACTGTTCTAATTTCCCTTCTCATTAATTTATTTTTATCATTGTTATATCATTCTTACTCTTTTCCCCTCATTCTTCCTACAATTAGTTATGGGTCTTGGTTTTGTTTTTGTTTGATTGGTTGGTTGGTTGGTTTGTTTTCTTTTGTTTAATTTTTAAATGGTTTTTGCCTTCACAAATTAAAGTGTTCTTCAATGCTTCTTCTTTGAATCTTCCTCAGTGAACCTGAATCAATGTTTATACATTATGCAATTATTGGATTCTTGTGTCTATTTCTTACACAAAACATCTGAAATATCTACAGATTTCTTACTGATTATCTCTTCAGAAATCCGTTACTTGAATAACCATGGTCTGTTGGTTGTTTTTCTTCTTCTGTCCCGGATTCCAGGTGTAAAGACTTCAAAAGTGTGTACTAGAAGTAGTGAGTGAAAAAACACCAAAACATAAAACCACTAATAAAGAACTTGTGTATTTAAGAGGTGAATAGACCTTTGAGCTGAAATATAATATGGACAAAAGTTCTTGTTTATACCCATTGTAACATATCTGATCAGGCAAATATTTTGGGCAAAGTTTATTATAAATACACCTATTAATGTACTAATTAAAATGTTCTTAATGTCTTTATTTCATTTAATTACATAGCTAACTTATTTCCTGACCAAGAATCTAATATGCTTGTGTTATGAGCTGTTTTTTGAACCCCTTCCAAAAGGCATTCAAAAATCAGCCTAAGCATCATTTCCTTCTAAAGAGAACTTGAAAAACAATACCTAAGGATTCATTTATTTGATAAATTCTAACCTTTTCTAATTCCAAATTCATAACAATCTTCACAAATTTTGTCTCTATTGAGAATTTAATGTTTAGGTTTTTGGCCACTCCAGTTCTCCAACATTTGTTGAAACAGTAAAATCTACTGTAAACACAGTGGAACGGGGCCTGGCCTAAAGCATAAGTGATGCTTATGAAATATGCCTCAGCCTGATCTTTAAAGCCTTGGAAGTTGGTTATCACAGGTTCAAAGAATAGGAGGTGTTGGAAAGGACCTCTGGAAATCATTTAGTCCAATTCTCCTGCTAAAGCAGGATCATCTAAAGTATGTGGCACAGGATTTTGTCCAAGTGGGCCTTGAATATCTCCAGAGAAGGAGACTCCACAGCCTCTCTGGGAAACCTGCACCAGTGCTCTGTCACCCTCAAAACGAAGAAGTTTTTTGTCATGTCTGGGTGGAATGTCTTGCGTTCGAGTGTATGTCCGTGATTCCTTGTTCTGTCACTAGGCACCACTGAGAAAAGTCTAGCCATCCATCCTTTAGATATTTCTGTGTCAATCAGATCCTCTCTCAGTCATCTATTCCTTGTGCTAAACAGACCCAGTTGCTCAGCATTTCATAAGAGAGATGTTCCAGTCCCCTCATCATGCTTCTAGACCTCCCCTGTACTCTCTGCAGAAGTTCCCTGTCTTTCTTGAACCTGGGAACCCAGAACTTCAGTTGTTACTCTAGATGTGGCCTCAACAGGGAAGAGTAGAGGGGAGGAGAACCTCCCTTGATGTGCTGCTCATCCTTTTCTTAATGCACGCCAGGATGTCTTTAGCTTTTTTGGCCACAAGGACACACTGCTCGATCGTGGAAAGCTTGTTGTTCACCAGGGCTCTGATTGGAAGATAAGCTTTTAAAGACTTTTGTGACTTCCAAAGCAACTGTTCTTCCTACATATCCTTTATTTTTTGTATTCATGAACCCACAATACAATGCAAAAATTCACTGAAAAATTATGCAGCCTCCACTTCTAATTATAGTTCAGTACAAGAACAGGACTTCCTTGAAAGTGGCTCTGTAAAAGTCCTTTCTTACAAGGGACTTCTGCTACAGAGTATGTTGAAACAATTTTTAAAAACATAGAGAGGAAGTCCTAAATACTACCACAGACTCTCAGCATACAGTAACTTCAGACTTCATACTCATATTTAAAGTTCTGAACACATATGTCAGAGCCAAAAAGCATCAGTGCAAAAATCACACTTGTACAAGCTGGAAAGAAAGTTTCTTTCTCTTTATTAAAAAAAAAAAAAAATAAGGACCCGGGAGCCCTGTCAGTTTCTTTATAGTATTTAAGCAATATTCTTAGTTTTTTAAAAAAGAACGTATTTTTAAGACATTAAAATATATTAGATAATAGCATTCTAGTATGTGATCTGTACCAAGCTTTCTCATTCATGAAGTTGTGGCCTGGAATATTGTACAAAACTTTATTACAATTGTTTCCTAGTCCCTGTATACACAGAGACTGCATCTAGCTTCTTTTTCTTTTTTATTTTTTTCCATACTAACAAAAGTATAAAACCTGTTTCAATATTTTTATTAACCTGTAGTAGAAAAACTGCTTTAATAATCTGACAGTGGAAACATATATTGTTTCAGCTTCTTCACAGTTCCAAAAGACAAACATTTATCTATTTTTTTTTGTATATTTACAAGCATGGCCTCCATATCCTGAGGGACAGGTCAATTCTATCTCAGTAACAGCATTCTATTGATATAGTTCTATTGATATATTGCCCTTTCACTATATGCTAGAGACCTCTATTTCTAACTGAGATATTTAAATATTGATGATTTTTAATAAAATAATTTCCCACACTAAACCAGATTACAAGAAAATTTCAAAAAGAAAAAATAAAATAATATTAAAGCAGGAATGCAGAAACATGTCTGTCACTCAAAACAAAAAATTTCATATCAATGGAGACATGGAAGTTTAAACAAGAATTTAAAATGTCTCTATATGTTTGGACAGTGAATGGGTAGAAAACTTCACTGGAAATACCTGAATTAAAAAAAAAAAATATATTCACTGTAAAACCTATTCTTTTCCAAAATGTCCTTTCTGCTTCTGAATTCTGATTTTCAATGAACATTCTGCTTTTTAAGGAACTTGTTAAAAATCAAACGTCATCCTGTCTTTCTCCTGACTTCAATATGTACTGTATTATGTCATTAACTCACATAATTCTCATTTTTACTAAGCATTTATAGGTAGGCAAAGAAGGTCATGGAGCATGCTTAACACACTTAGATTTCAATAGACAAGATAATAAAAGTAAAAACTGGAGTACTGTATTGCCAGTGAAGCAATAGGTTAACTGTTCAAGAAATCCCAAACCAAGGCTAACCCAAGGATGTAGTAGGTTCACGTCTTCACCATGTGTGTACTTCACTAGACATGAACCCACAGAGTGAAAAAAATTAACATTTTAACATTAGCATATGTGAAAAAAAATAAAGAAAAAGCTTCAAACACCATGTGGTGAGAGTTGTGGAATACAAGTTACAAATAAGATTTTAGGAAGAAATTAAAATATGTCCTATGGTTCTGGTTCTGGTGCAGCTGTTTATAAGGGTTGGTGCACTTATCTATTCTCTGAGTTGTTCAAGTGCCCCTTTCACAGTGGGGCTCTTCACAGGAGAGACAATGGGCTGATTGGAAATAGCAAGAAAAGTTAAGGCTCCTAGAAGCCTTCACTGCTGTTGTGACTTAGTCCTAGGTGGTGCCTAAGCACCACATGACCACTCATTCCTCTCTTTGTGCCCTTCCTCTCAAAGTGGGATGGGGAGGAGAATTGGGAGAAAAAGATAAAACTCATGGGTTGTGGTAAGAACAATTCACTAGGACAGGAAAGGAAATGGAAAATAATAACAATACTTAGAATATACAAATTGGGTGATATGCAATTTCTCCACCCTTCCCCGAGCATTGACTCCTCCTCAGACACCCTCCTTCATATGTTGAACATGATATCATATGGTATGGAATAACCCTTTTCTAATTTGGGTTAATTGTCCTGGCTGTGTCCCCTCCCAGGTTCTTGTGAAAATTAACTCTATTCCAGCCAAAGTACAAGACAACTGCTGCCCAGGTGGTAGCAGTCCCAGAGTGACTCCACCAGCCTCTGATAGGCCGCAACAGTTTATGGACCTGGTGGGTGAAGAGTCTGTGTGGCTGCCTTAGGGAACATTGATGCAGAAGCTTCCAGGCTGCATCCAGGGGAGTCCCTGTCAATAGCTACTAGAAAAGTCTCTTGTGCATGTGGGAATGCTTGCATAAACAACCTTTGGTGTATACTTCAGATACACAAGCGACATCTTGTACATAATTTAAAACTATTAACACTATGCAAAGACCCAGATAAATTAGCTGGTTTTTGTGTGTGTGTGAGCGGGGATTATTTTATTTGACAGTCTGTCTATGAGTTTGCAGCAATATACAATGAACACAAGATTTGCTGGCGAACAGTAAAGTGCACAGCAAACATATAAAAATAAATAAATTAATTAATAACAGGGAAAACTATAATCTCTTATTTTCTGATTGAGTAATTTTGTATCTTCTTTATTATACCAAGGCAGATGTAGAGAGAAGAAATCTGAAGCTTTGCTGAAAGAAACTATAGAATTGTCTAACAATCACTATGGGTGTTTCATTGGATTAAATGATTTCTTCTAATGTTCAAAATAAAATTAAAAAAAAATGTGAAATGACAGCTTAGAAGTGAATTGACATGCATTTGGAGAATGGCATTGAAATTTCCTCCAGGCTATCACTTCTCTGGGGAAACGAGGAGTACCCAACCCCCTTCTGATTCTACCAGTTTGTGATTCAGAGGACTAGCATGTATTATCAGGTTCAAATACTATTGTAAATAATTTTCTCTACTACAACTTTGATATAGGTATAGCCAAGTCTTGAATATCTCTCTTGCATTTTGCAAATTCTTTAAGAAGAATTTGACCTGCTTTTTAGAAGGAAATAGAAAACCTTATCGGGTAACATGGTTTTTTACATAATATTTCAGAATAAGAGGAGTCTCAGAACATATTGAAAACATCCATTCAATTGATCAAGTTAATGGAACAGCAATAAGTATATTGGAAGTTTGAACAGGTCTTAAGAAAACATATCAAACTAACAAGCAAAAAGCCTACAAGATTTAAAATCTAGAAAACAGAGTGAATCTAGGGCACAAATCCATGCATTTCTTCACTTAACACCTGGTTGAAAAGCAACACTAAAATCTCAACGGAGTGTTTCTGGACACAGTATTTTATTTTTGGATGGAATGCATAGAATGCTTGTATCCTTATGCCCTTCCACACCTCTCCCAGCCTCTTCCCAATAAAATAAATGTCAGTTGAGGTAGCCATTTTAAATTTTAGCCAACAATACTGTATCACACATGTATTTAATAATGATATTTTAGCTTCCTGGTAATTAGGACAACTAAATATTTACTGGATTACAACAAGAGGAAATATATAAAAATTAATATCCCAGAACAAAAAATGTCTATTCCATTCCAAATATATAATAGAAAAATTTCATTTTCTTTTTTTCTTTTTTATTTTTTTTTCCACAGGCTTCATGCAGGTACACTTGAAGAACGGTTTGCTCTGTGTTAGATGTGCCATCTAACAAGTCACATTTCTTCTTCTGAGAATGCTCATCCTCCTTCCATGCAGAGCTGAAGGCACTGTCTTTCACAGGGGCTAGTAAAAATGTTGGTAGAATTATGATGTGCATTTTGTACACATCGGTTCACAGAACTGGAAAGGTGCACCCCTGCGATCAGCTTGTATTTTTCTGCAATCCTCTTGCAGCTTCAAGAAATTCCTTCTATCTCTCAATTTCTGCTTTGTTTCTCCCCTTGATAATAACTTTATGTACACATATGTGTGTTTAGTCCCTATAATTGTGAAGTAATGTCACTGCTCAATACAATTCATTGGCATTATTCTTGTGTCTTTACTAATGCCAGATAAATGTAAAGGCCAACTTTAAGAATACAAATTTAGGTACTGAAGGAATTGGTTATTTTCCCCTTTGCCAAATCATTAAGTTCAGTGAAGAACAGCAACTATGAGAGCAGAAAACTGTGGAAATAGTAGTCAACAGTGATCACACTGTCACAATGGAAGGCTCTTTCTACATAACAATTCCACTAAGCCAAATGGAATAAAAATGGGGCAAGGTATGAAAAAGAACCTTGAGGCATTACTCTGTAATCTAAATGTCACCAGACTAAACATCTCTCACTAGGGACTCTGCTGTCATGGGTAGGAATTGAAAGCATAATAGTATCACGTAGCTGGTATTACCAGTTGCTTGGAAGAGAAATAATAGCTACCAGGGCATTTTACATTGTGAATCCCAATGAGGCTGCTTCTGGTGAGTGGATGTCAGAGAAGCCATCCTCTGTTTTTTTTCTTTTTCTTTTGAGAAAAGAGTTGTAGATTTGAAGGGAAGGTTTTGTATTTGGTTCAGATTGGAACATGGATAAGAAAATCTGTGTTTTATTTTATAAAGAAGTTACAAAGTACGTTTGGAGAAGGAAGGGTAATACCTAAATAGACAAGACAGTAGACTAATGTATTTGTAATAGCAACCAAAGATGGCATGTCATCTGTTTATGGAGCTAGGCAAGATTACCTGTGAGAATTTTGATAAAGGTCTTCCAATATGCCACAGGTCTTTAAAGCCTTTACTTTTCTTAATCTTTACCCTTCAAGGGTATGCTTATCATCAGAAGTAAAAACTACGAAAGACAGAATATACCTTTCATTTTGTTAAAATGTACTGCTGTATTCAATCTGCAGCTCTCTTCATTTTCACAAAGCACTATTTGCATAGTAGGGAACAATTTAATAATTATTGAGACTAGCAGGATTCAGTCTGAAATACCTCACGGAATCTGAAATATTATTACATTTTTTTTTATAATTTATAGTCTGACAATCAATTACTGAATAATTAAGATGAGAGTCCAGCTTATAAAAAATGTAGCAGTTATATCAAATGCTTTCAAGAAACAAAAAATCTATTTAACATTTTGGAAAACAGTTATGAAACCAATTTCAGGAATTAAGCAGTCTTCATCAAAGTGATGCATTACAACTAGCTGCATGAACACAATGAATTATGTATGTGTTTATAAAACTCAGTGCAAGGTGTAAAAGGGATGATGAAGTCAACACAGAGAAAAATGCATCTTTTCAATGAAAAACATGTTGGCAAACATCTTTAAATATAGTTTCTAAAGTAATTTTTTTTTAATGCTAATTTAGCTGACATACACAACTCATCATGGCAGAATATGGTAGGTCAATAGTTTTTGAAAGTAAGTGCACCCCTTACATCCTTCTATCATGTAATATTTCCATACTATTCACAGCTGAAAATCTGAAATATTACGTGAGAAATGCAATACTTGTCTTTAGACTACAGATCTAACTCCACAGAGGGCCTAGAATATATTACCATAAATAACACTTACTCTTTGTGAAATTTTCTTTTTGCTAATAATGGAAACAATCTCCACTACTAAATTTCATTAACATAAATCCAGACTTCAGTAGAAAAATGTTTTGACTGACACATTTTTACAAACTTTTAACGGTCTTCTGAAACATGTGTACTGTTCTTAATAATTTTAAATTATGGTTTAACGATGTAGGAATTCCTGGAATGAAGATTGAAACCACTGTTGTGTACTTCCCTGAAAATCTGAAATGTAATGCCTTTTCACTATGGAGTTGTTTCTGGGTTTGGTTTTGGGTTTTTTTGATAACCTATGCCTCTCTAAAGATGGAGTTGTGAAAAATTAAAATCTCATAATGAGGTGAGTAGTAAAAACTGTCTATTCAAGTTTTCAAGAGTGTATATGCATGCAAACTATATTTCTGCAGATGTTGATTAAAAAAGATTCAGTTTCCAAGCAGGGGCTTAAAAAGTGAATAAAAGCCCAAAACAGTGGCTTGAGTTATTCAGATTTTTAATATGTTTAAAGTCATAAGAGAACACCATTTAAAATATTCTAAAGTGATTTTAAAAATGGAAATTTTATGTACATTAATTATTAAAAGTAATGTTAAGATGTGGCCAGTGTTTCCAATGGAACATAGTGTCTCAGCATATATGAATCCTTAGTAGATACATCAATATGGAGGTTTTGCCCTTTAGTAGAAGAACAAGCTATGTACTTCGCAAGTCTGTGTACTCGATTTAGCAAATGAGTGCTTTATGTAGCATTTTCTGGAGATCAAAGTTATGACATGGCATAACCAAAACCAAAAATAAGAAGTTTATTTATCTGTTTATTTTTCAGGTTTGAGTAAGTTAATTACAAGAACACAACATATTGAATTTCTTCTTTTTTGTTTTAGCAGATTATTCCATTTTAAAAATTATCAACTGGTCTGCTTTTAATTTTTATTAAAAAAATCCACAAACCCAAAACCCACCTTCCCCTCAATCTTTCAAGGATGAAACCTTGTCTTCCAATTTTAAACAGAGAGTAAAATTTTACATCTGAATCATGAAGCAGGAGGAGCGATAGTGTTAATGGAATTACTGTGACAGAGCTTGAAGTATTTCTGTACTGGTAGGTATAGCTGCAGTATAGAACACCCTCCATATAATAAAAACATTGGTCATGCATAATATCAGGGTGTCAGAGATGCTATGTTATCCTGGGGAAAAAAATATAAATCAAAAAACCCCTCCAAAATCCACAACTGCTATGGAACAAAAGTGTGATTTATTGGCTTTTGTTCTTAATAGAAGGGAAGGAATCTTATTGTCTATATAATGGTGAAAAGATGGGGGGAAATTATAAACAAAATCATAAAATGATTAAGAAACATAATTCTTCCCTAATAGGTTAATAGGACTGGTCTCACAAAGCAGCTGTGTAAAGTTTTTCTTAAAAGGAGATCTTGGATGCAGGTTGAAGAGCGGGAATGAGAAATTGTTATAAATTAGAGCTTTATAATGTTTTCAAAGGTTTTCCATTAAAAGTCTTGATAATGACTCAGGAATCACATCAGAGCTAACAAACATAAGCATGCTGGATTTATTGCTTGTAGAGCATACATTTATAAAAAAGAAATCCACGCTTTCCTTATTTTTGCCTCAATTTTATGTCATTACTTTGGTTTTTTATATTACAGACAAACATCAACTGAAGTTTGGTGGGTGTTTTGATGTATACATTTCCCAAAATGGAAGCAGCAGTTTCCTCAAGACAGAAGAACTGCTTCAGAGAAGCAGATATCTAGAGAATGAGTTTGCTTCCTTTCAATATGTTTTCCTTTCACTTTACTTTTCAGCTCTTCTGGGCTTTCAGAAGCAATGCCTAATGATCTGATTATAAAAACCCAACAAAACCCAAACCACCCAATTTCATTCACCTTCCAATTCCACAAAACCTTTACATCTGAAGATCTTACACTCTCTTAGAGTATACTCTCTTAGAATATAAGATCTTACATATGGAAATATATAAGATTACTGAAATTAATAAAGTTTTCTGCAGAGATCCTGGATTCCTCATTAAATTTGAGAGCCTTGATGCCATTGAATAAATTTTATGTGAGCAGCAAGGATTATCTCCTAATTTCCTGAGATACATACATAAGTTAATTTTTCCCTTGATGTCACATAGCTGAGCACACAGTTTGCACATAATTTAATAAATGAAATTACTGGAAAGCCTGTGTCCTGGTTTCAGCTATGATGGAGTTAAACTTTTTTTTAGCAGTGGATGGAATGCCATGTTTGGGTGTTAGCATGAGAATAGTGCTGATAGCACCCTGATGTTTTCCGATTTGTTGCCGGGCAATCAAGGACCTTTCTCAGCTCTGCATACTTCCTTACTAGTGAGAAAGGAGGGGACGCAGCCAGGACAGGTGATCCGAATTGGCCAAAGAGGATATTCCATACCAGTTACGTCATGTTCGGTATAAGGGGGGACTGGGGGGAAGAGGGGGAGACAACGCCAGGACGTGCAGTTTCTGGGGCGGTCGGGTTGTCCGGGACGGGCTCTAAGCTGTGTGGCCTGAGTTGTGTGGTTTGGTGAGAAATTGCATTGTGTATCACCAGTTTCATCTATTTTGTGCTTTAAACTTATGTTATTGTTATATCTAGTTTTCTGTTATTGTTTAGTAAACTATCCTTATCCCAACCTGCGTGGTTCTGGTTTCTAGGTTGTGGTTTCTTTTCCTCCTTTCTTCCTTCCCTTTTCCCCTTCCCAAAACTTTCCCTCCCCCTTCCTTTTAAAAGTACAAGCGACTGTGTGGGGTGCGGCCCTCGGCCGGGGCAAAACCACGACAGTTATTTTGGCGCCCAACGTGGGGCACGAACGGTTGGGATAACGGTAGATCTGACCCTAACTATCGCAATTAAGATAAGCACTGTTGTTTAAGCAATCTCTGGTCACGATGTTGTGGTATTTATTTACAAGGCTGTGGCAGCAAAACCACCGCATGCTGTATACAATCCTGGCAGGATTCTTTACTCTCTCAGGTCTGTGGCTCCCGTATTTGTTCCCATACTTCATTATAGTGTATTTTATGATATCGGTCTATGATACAATAATATCGATGATCATGAGCTTAAGCTGGTACCTGTATGAGGTTTTGCTGTCCTGTCCATTCTTTGGACAGGGAGGGGTTAATAACAGCAGCCGGTATGGTGGGGGCACTGCTTTCTTTTCCTTTGGGCTAAATACAACAGCTCTTAGGGCAGTTTTTGAAAATCTTCAATATCTCTGGGATATTCAAACTAGCATTTTGCTATTGGTAGGTTTGGTGCAGATGGTTCAGTTTTTGTTATATATCAAGCATAGGTTTATGAATACCACTGAAGAGCTTTCTCCGAGACAGAATAATCACGAGTGGCAGGGCATGTGGCAAAGTATGGGCGAGTACCTAGGTACTTTCTCACGCCCGATGGTTTGGAATTTCACTCCTGAACAGCTACAAGACCCCGATCAAGTGACTGCATACCTAAGGAAAAATTGCTGTAGGTTTCCCAGAGATGGACACCTTACTGCACTGTGCTGGGCTCTGGCCACTATTTATCAAACACTGCTTGATAGCAGGCAGCACTGTCAGCACTGTCAGCACTGTCAGGGAGAAGGGAAAGGAAACAGACTGGCAGATACTATAGCTGCTGCAACCACTGGGGCTGACACTGCAGCTACTGCAACCCCTGTGACCGACACTGCAGCTACTGTAATCTCTACAGCAGACACTGCAGATGATCTGAAAAACCAATCCACACCAGTGTCTGTTGCTCCCGTACAAAAGAGGAAAGGCACAAAGAAATCAGTTCGCATAGTGACGGATAAGGATGATGATCAACCGGGATCATCTCGAGGATATCAGGATGAGGCAGAACCAGAGATTGTTACCCGATCCCTGACTCTGAGTGAGCTGCGTGAGGTTCGAAAAGATTTCACTCGCCACCCAAGTGAGCACATTATCACTTGGTTGCTCCGATGTTGGGATCACGGGGCCAATAGTTTGGAATTAGAAGGCAGAGAGGCCAAGCAGTTGGGATCCCTAGCTAGAGAAGGAGGAATTGACAAAGCAATTGGGAGGAGGCCGGAAATCCTCAGCCTCTGGAGGCGACTACTGTCAAGTGTGAAGGAAAGATATCCCATAAAGGAATATATTACATGCCAGACACCTAAGTGTAACAGCATAGAGACATCTGTCCAGCACCTGAGAGAATTAGCTGTACGGGAGATAATTTATTATGATCTGGACAATTCACGGCTTCCCTCTGATCCCGATGAAGTCCTATGCACTCCAGATATGTGGCGTAAGGTTGTACGAAGTGCACCAGCAGGGTATACCAATTCACTGGCAGCAATTGACTGGAATGATACGAATCCGCCAACCGTAAATGAGGTGGCCTGCCGACTCCGGAAATACCAAGACAATGTTTCCCTCTCCGTCATTGCAGCAGTAGAGAAACTGGTTCAACGACTTGACAACAATGTGTCCAACTCCCAACCCGTATGGAGCAATGTTGCAGCTACTGGGAGAAAGCGTCCATCGTTCCAAGAGGGAGAATACACACCACGACGTACATTGTGGTTTTACCTGCTTGATCATGGAGAGGACATGAGGAAATGGGATATGCAGCCCACCTCAGCCCTTCGAGCACGAGTAAATGAGCTGCGGGGTAAAACATTCGCACAACGAGATTCTGCCAGGAAGAAGGCTGCACCAGTTTCTACTGGGCAGTTCCCTAGACCAACTGGAAGGCCTACCTATATGTCTGATGTGCCTGATCCTTTTGAAGGGACCTCTAAGTCCTTTATGCAACCAGTGGAAAACAAATATGATCAGCAGCAATAGAGGGGCCCTGCCTCCAGCCAGGTGGAGGAGAGGGACAATCGGGTTTATTGGACTGTGTGGATCCGATGGCCTGGCACGTCAGACCCACAAGAGTACAAAGCTCTGGTGGATACTGGTGCCCAGTGTACTCTAATGCCATCGAATCATGAAGGGGTAGAACCTGTTTGTATTTCTGGAGTGACAGGGGGATCCCAACAACTAACTGTGCTAGAGGCTGAGGTGAGCCTAACTGGGAAGGACTGGGAAAAACACCCCATTGTGACTGGTCCAGAAGCTCCGTGCATTTTAGGTATAGATTATCTACGTAGAGGGTATTTTAAAGACCCAAAAGGGTACCGATGGGCTTTTGGAATAGCTGCTTTGGAAACAGAAGAAATTGAACAATTGTGTGCCTTGCCTGGACTCTCGGAGGATTCTGCTGTTGTGGGGTTGTTGAAGGGTGAAGAACAGCAAGTGCCAGTTGCTACGACGACGGTGCACAGACGACAATACCGTACTAACCGAGATTCCCTGATTCCCATCCATAAGCTGATTCGTCAACTGGAGGATCAGGGAGTGATCAGCCGAACCCACTCACCTTTTAATAGTCCCATATGGCCAGTGAGGAAGTCCAATGGAGAGTGGAGGCTGACAGTAGATTATCGTGGCCTAAATGAAGTCACTCCAGGTATGAGTGCTGCTGTGCCAGACATGTTAGAGCTCCAGTATGAATTGGAATCGAAGGCAGCCAAGTGGTACGCCACAATCGACATTGCGAATGCTTTCTTCTCGATCCCACTGGCGCCAGAGTGCAGGCCACAGTTTGCTTTCACCTGGCGAGGCATCCAATACACGTGGAATCGTCTGCCCCAGGGGTGGAAACATAGCCCCACCATCTGCCATGGACTAATCCAGAATACACTGGAAAAGGGTGAAGCACCAGAGCACCTGCAGTATATTGATGACATCATTGTATGGGGCAACACAGCAGAGGAAGTTTTTGAAAAAGGAAACAGGGTAATTAAAATCCTTTTAGAAGCCGGTTTTGCTATAAAACGAAGTAAAGTCAAGGGGCCTACGCGAGAAATCCAGTTTTTAGGAATAAAATTGCAGGATGGGTGTCGTCACATCCCAATGGGCATTATTAATAAAATAGCAGCTATGTCTCCACCAAGCAACAGAAAGGAAACACAAGCTTTCTTAGGTGTTATAGGTTTTTGGCGACTGCATGTCCCAAACTACAGTCTCATTGTGAGCCCACTCTACCATGTAACTCGAAAGAAGAATGATTTCCAATGGGGCCCTGAGCAACAGCAAGCCTTTGAGCAGATCAAACGCGAGATAGTCCATGCAGTGGCCCTTGGGCCTGTCTGGACAGGGACAGATATTAAAAATGTGCTCTACACTGCAGCTGGGGAGAACGGCCCGACCTGGTGTCTCTGGCAGAAACCACAAGGGGAGACTCGAGGTCGACCGCTGGGGTTTTGGAGTCGGGCCTACAAAGGATCTGAGGCCAATTATACTCCAACAGAAAAGGAAGTACTGGCCGCCTACGAAGGGGTTCGAGCCGCCTCAGAAGTGATTGGAACTGAAGCCCAGCTCCTCCTGGCACCCCGACTGCCGGTGCTGGGCTGGATGTTCAAAGGGAAGGTTCCTTCTACACACCATGCCACTGATGCTACGTGGAGCAAGTGGGTTGCACTAATTACACAGCGGGCTCGAATAGGAAACCCCAATCGCCCAGGAATTGTGGAGGTGATCACAGACTGGCCAGAAGGCAAAGATTTTGGGATGTCACCAGAGGATGAGGAGGTAACACGCGCTGAAGAAGCCCCACCCTACAACGAACTGCCAGAGAATGAGAAGCGATATGCCCTGTTCACTGATGGGTCTTGTCGCATTGTGGGTAAGCATCGGAGATGGAAAGCCGCTGTATGGAATCCTATAAGAAGAGTAGCAGAAGCCACTGAAGGAAAAGGTGAATCAAGCCAGTTCGCTGAGGTGAAGGCCATCCAGTTAGCCCTGGACATTGCTGAGAGAGAAAAGTGGCCAAGGCTCTACCTTTATACTGATTCATGGATGGTGGCGAATGCCCTGTGGGGGTGGTTGCAGCAGTGGAAAAAGAACAACTGGCAGCGTAGAGGCAAACCTATATGGGCTGATGACTTATGGCAAGATATCTCTGCTCGGTTAGAGAAACTTGTTGTAAAGGTACGTCATGTCGACGCCCATGTACCTAAGAGTCGGGCCATGGAGGAACATGAAAACAACCATCAGGTAGATAAGGCTGCTAGGATTAAAGTGGCTCAGGTAGATCTAGACTGGCAACGTAAGGGTGAATTATTCATGGCTCGATGGGCTCATGATACCTCGGGTCATCAAGGGAGAGATGCAACATATAGATGGGCTCGGGATCGAGGGGTGGACTTGACCATGGACGCCATCGCACAAGTTGTCCACGAATGTGAGACATGTGCTGCAATCAAGCAAGCTAAGCGGTTAAAGCCCCTTTGGTATGGAGGACGGTGGATGAAATATAAATATGGGGAGGCTTGGCAGATTGATTACATCACCCTCCCACAAACCCGCCATGGCAAACGTTATGTGCTTACAATGGTGGAGGCAACTACCGGCTGGCTAGAAACATATCCCGTACCCCATGCCACTGCTCAAAATACAATTCTGGGCCTTGAAAGGCAAGTCCTCTGGCGACATGGTACTCCAGAAAGAATCGAGTCAGACAATGGGACTCATTTCCGAAACACTCTTATAGACACCTGGGCCAAAGAGCATGGCATTGAGTGGGTGTACCACATTCCTTACCATGCACCGGCCTCTGGGAAAATTGAACGATATAATGGACTTTTAAAAACTACACTGAAAGCAATGTGTGGTGGGACATTCAAGCATTGGGATACACATTTGGCCCAAGCCACGTGGTTAGTTAACTCTAGGGGATCTACCAATCGGGCTGGCCCTGCCCAGTCAAAATTTCCACGTACTGTAGAGGGAGACAGAGTGCCAGTAGTGCATATGAAGAGTGTATTGGGAAAGAGAGTTTGGGTCATTCCTGCTTCAGGCAAAGGTAAACCCATGTCTGGAATTGTTTTTGCTCAAGGACCTGGCTGTACTTGGTGGGTAATGCAGAGGGATGGAGAAGTTCGATGTGTACCTCAAGGGGATTTGATTTTGGGTGAGAATAGCCAATATAATTAATAAAGTAGAAATTATAATAATTGCCAAATAATCCATTATTGTATATTCATTATTGTTATGATTGCTGTATGTTGTACCATAGCATTATAGCCGGAGTCATACAAGTTAATGAAGAATGAGTGCCATGATGATGGAACTAAAGCCTGGCCTCTCAAGAACTTTTTGCTCCCGTTGAAAATAAACTCTGACCCACAGACTATGAGCATGGACCATGCCAGGTGTATCAGTCAAGAGCCTGAGATGCAGCGTGCAACGAGCCAATGGAACATACAACTATCCTGAGAAACTGTTACGACAAATGGAGCCTGGAAATCATGGACTAAATGAACTCAACAACTTCAGAGGGATGATTCACAGACTGAGGGAATAAGATCTGTATGCACATATGTGTGCATACATGTGTACATACATATATGGGTGTGTGAAACACGAAACTGGTTGTACCCAAAGAAAATTATTGGATCTGGTCATGACGTAAATGGTATGGAATAAGGGGTGGATAATGTCCTGGTTTCAGCTATGATGGAGTTAAACCTTTTTTTTAGCAGTGGATGGAATGCCATGTTTGGGTGTTAGCATGAGAATAGTGCTGATAGCACCCTGATGTTTTCCGATTTGTTGCCGGGCAATCAAGGACCTTTCTCAGCTCTGCATACTTCCTTACTAGTGAGAAAGGAGGGGACGCAGCCAGGACAGGTGATCCGAATTGGCCAAAGAGGATATTCCATACCAGTTACGTCATGTTCGGTATAAGGGGGGACTGGGGGGAAGAGGGGGAGACAACGCCAGGACGTGCAGTTTCTGGGGCGGTCGGGTTGTCCGGGACGGGCTCTAAGCTGTGCGGCCTGAGTTGTGTGGTTTGGTGAGAAATTGCATTGTGTATCACCAGTTTCATCTATTTTGTGCTTTAAACTTATGTTATTGTTATATCTAGTTTTCTGTTATTGTTTAGTAAACTATCCTTATCCCAACCTGCGTGGTTCTGGTTTCTAGGTTGTGGTTTCTTTTCCTCCTTTCTTCCTTCCCTTTTCCCCTTCCCCCAACTTTCCCTCCCCCTTCCTTTTAAAAGTACAAGCGACTGTGTGGGGTGCGGCCCTTGGCTGGGGCAAAACCACGACAGCCTGACTTCACAAAATTCCCTGGCTGATGTATGGAGACACTCCATAGTATGTTTCTGTTGTGCAAGGACAGAACGTGACACATAAGAAATGCCAGTAGAAAATTTGTAACAGTAAGAGAAAAAGTGGATAGAAGAGAATCATTTCTGGATTGGGCTCAAAGTGGACTTCCAGAATCATACAGGTGGAGTTTCTAGCATCTGTATCAGAAATATAGAGGATTTATTTCCACAGCAATGCTTTTTTTCTTAGAGTTACTTTGGGTTTTTTAACCTTGAAAAAAGATTGTCTCTTGTCTATACTTTGGCTGAAAGGGCTGAAAAGATATCTGTGAGTCCTTGGAGTATAGTGATAGAGAATTAGGCCAAATAATGTTGCATTAACTCATATGTACTAACATTGTCAGAAAATGCTTCATAAGGGAGGAGCCCAAAATGGATTAACAGAATCTTGTGAGTGGAAGAATATCCTGGTTAAAGACACCTACAAAAATCACAGGAAAGATAAATAAGTTTAGTATGGAATTACAGAGGAAATCACATCTATCTAGAGAGGTCTGCTTGGAGACCTTTGGACTTGAGGAGAGAGAAGTTAAATTAATTTGAATAATTATTTCAGAATACTAGAAGAAAATAAAAAAATACATAAATTATAATGACTGCTTCAATATTTAATGCTATTAAATATTATTACTATCTTTTAATAGCACATTAAAGTTTTAAGTAAAATATAATTGATTTATACAATACCACTACATTTGCTATAATAAAAGGAATTCCTGAATACTGACTTGATGTTTCTTGGACTTATTTTAACTGATTTTGATTTAACAATGTGTTGATTACACACATACATGTGCACACACAGGGCTTCATATATATGTATGAGTGTACATATGTATGGATAATATAGGTTATGGATTGTATAATAGTTACAGTTGATGAGACAAATATTGAATGTTTTTTCTACTTTTAGCAGTTTTTTCTAGCAAAAAACCAAAAACACCAAACAACAACTACAACAACAACAACCAACCCTCAAACTGGAAGTTCAAGGAAGAAAGCAATGGAAAATGGTGGAGAAAGATGAAGTGTTGGAAAAAATTATTTTTCTCTCCAAAACCAAAATAGGCTAATGCTCCACATTCACTTTATAGGAGAATAAGCATATAAGTATGAAAACCAAACTATATTGCCAGACCTCAGTCAGCAAAAATAGTTACACTAGTCATCTTTAAACAGCAAGGTACACCATTGCAATCTTTATGAATTTCCACTCTGAAAAAGAATAGTTAGATCTCTTCAGGTGGAAATACAATTTTCATCTATCCTTATTCTATTGCCATAGCTAAATTAAGCAATGGAAAAAAATAATTCTGATTTATTATTGGAAGTTTATTTTTAATTATTAAGATAATATTTTGCCTCATAGGTATTCAAAATTTTGTTGTGATGTTTATGTGGATAAAATACATCCTTAGAGAAAATTAGAAAATTGTCAGACATTTACCCAGTTGAACAAAACAGATGCAATAAGTCACAGCCACTGTAAATTGATCATGTTTAAGAGTAAATATGCTTGATAAATTAAAAGGGGTTTAAACTTTTTCTTTTGCTTTCTCCTTACTATGAATATACATAAGAGGTCAGGCATGACAAAGCAGGCAGTTACAATTCTAGGTACTTGAATGGTCAAATATTCCCTGCTAATACTCTTCATATTTGCTTCCAAAATATAGCAGTAATATTTTGATTACAGAAAGAAAAATCAAGTCTTAGAATACATCACTGTTAATAATCTTGTCAATCTTAAAAGAAGTTTTCAATAATTTTTCTAAGAACAGAACAAAACAAATCAAACACTTCACAGAAAAGATCACAGAATGATCTGGATATCAGTACCTGTTCTAAGCATACAATATGTACCTCTTCTTCCTCTCCACTATGGAATTACTCTCCAATATATCTTTTACTTTTGTAAATCTGTCAAACATGCACCTATCAATATATTTATACAGCAGAATATATAATTTCTGTTTAGACTGCATCTTTAAAAACTTTAGATACATCGGCTTCACAGTGGTTTTTGTCACTGAAAATTTTAGTCAGATAATTATTTTAGTAAAGTAATCTTTAGCCTCTTCCTATTTCCCAACTCTCAGCTAATGGTTCGAGGTTTTTTTCTGTTTCCTCTATCAAAATTTTATCTGTGTCAGACTTACCATTTCCTCAACAACTGTAACTTACAGTTCATTCTAGTTTTGATAATTAAAGAAATTTTATTTTCACCAAACTTCAGCTCTGATTCAAATCTTTTTACTGACTTCAGTTAATTACATACTTATTCCAATACGTTTTATCTCATCTTCAAACCTCTTTTGCTAGAGCTGGAGCTATCAAACTCACCACACTGAAGTTGTTTTCATGTCACCTATTTTCTTCTGTTTGTATCTCACTGATCTAATGGCTTTCAGTGCTAGAAATATTTCATCTTCCTCAGCAGCATATCACAGCATTAAAAAAAAAAAAGTTGTCTGTATCTAAATGGTTTTTTGCACAAAGAACGAAGTTATCCAGAAATGTCTAAGTAGCGTTTTGCTGCAGTCTACAACTGACTTCAAAAGAGCTAATATCTCTTTACTAATTTTTAAAAATATATTATATTTGATTTTGAAATGTTATATTTAGCACGTCTTAATGATCTTTTTTTAAAATGGCAGTGTTGAAAGCATTTCAGTTCCATGTCTGTCCTGATCACAGTTCTCCTGCATCTCCTTGCTTTCTGACATATTAGTGAGTAAAATCTACCTTCTTTTTCTATTCTTTCTATTGTTGATTTCTCTAAAATCATACTGAACCACATTAAGACTGCAGTAACATTATTCATATATATGTTCTCATCATGCATGCTTTTAGACTTAGTACTTGAAAAAATAGAATCTAAAAAAACCCTCTGTCAGCTGTCTCTTTAAAGAGCTATAACGTGGGAAATACAAAATCTTTCTCATTTTGGAGGTGTTCTATTATCATAAGATTTCTTTGGTGAATGCTATTTACAGGTCTTGTTAGCAATAGGTCTGTACTTCAAGCATATTACTTACTGTAATAGTTTCACAATGTTGCCTCTTCCCTGTTTTTTGTAGTGCATTATAAAATGTAATGTAAATTAAACTTTATAAACAATAAGTCCATTTCATAATATATTTAAACTTTTAGTCTTTTTATAGTTTTCATGATACAGACTCAAATATTTAAAGTGGTCACAAATCTTTCTAATAGCTGACAACACAGACGATATTTTGCATCCTTGTAATGAGTGACATAAATGCAATAACTTACGTAAGATTATAAGAGAATTAAAATAGAGGACTGGACTAGAATGTTGTAAGAGGCTACTTAATGTACTAAAATGAGACTGCTTTAAGTCCATTACACATGATACTATAAATTTCTGTTAGATGCCATCAAAATGACAACGAATTTGAAAATGCCAGATTTTTTTTGTACTGACTTCTAATGCTAACCCTGAAGAAAAAATGTCTCCTTTGTAACTCTGGGTA
This sequence comes from Porphyrio hochstetteri, assembly GCA_020800305.1. Lineage (NCBI taxonomy): Eukaryota > Metazoa > Chordata > Aves > Gruiformes > Rallidae > Porphyrio > Porphyrio hochstetteri. The sequence continues at coordinate 30,078,262 of CM036938.1, forward strand.
AATAAGGGTTGCAGTAATCGATTCTTGCATATTTATTATATCAAAGTGCAAGTAGTTCTTTGTGCAGTCCAAGACCCATGCTTATTCTACCTGAACAGGTATACCAAAGAAGATATAGTAAAATAAGAAAATTAACTGAAAACAGGATCTGAAATTGTTTCAGTGGGAATATTGTTTGATAAAAGGAATATTGATTTACAGAATCAATTGTCTCTAGGATATGGAGAATATCTTGAAAGAATAGTGCATGCATCTGAAGATTGTAACTGGTTTATGCTGCATGTTTTAACATTCAGAAATGAACAGGAATCATGCTCACTGCCTATAAAATAAAAATGATTCCATGCCAATGAGGTGTATTATTCTAGTTCACTATTCATTCAAAATGCTGATAAAACCTATAAGCCCAGAGAAGTGAAACAGCTCAAGAAATTGATATTGGTAAAAAGAAAATAAAAGAGAAGATAAAGAAAGAAACTCATTTTTATTTGTAGTTCAACAACAAATTGCACTGCTTTCAAATGAACCTAGGAGAACAAGTTGATTTCACCTTCAAGAGATAAGTGTGGATTTCGGATGCTTCCTGAAATCATGTTCACCATGCAAACCACTTTCCCTATTATTTAAGAAAGAATTCAAGTCTTCAGTTGTTATCCCAGGACATTGCTGCTGACACCTCTATTTAGTCTGCTACCTCTTCATATGTAAATACAGTTGTAGTGTGTATGCATATTTAAAGAGCAACTTGGTTATTTTAGTATTTGGCATAGGAATTTCTGCAATGATATTAATATGATTCCTAAAATGTTTAAAGGATAAGCCATGACAGTTTACGCTATTGTGAATTATGTGATTGCAGTTTGCCAAATTCTGCTTTTTGTACAGGAGTATAAAAATAATATATTAAATTCTCCATAGAATTTTGCAAGGATATAAGGCCAGCACCCACACAGTTACTATGACGTGAAGAAAACCCCCTTCCAGTTACCTTCAGCAATCTAACATTTCCATTACATCACTAGTTTTCTATTAAATAAACATCTGCGCTCTTACATATTTTGTCTGGACAGTCCTTGTCTAATGACAGATCAGACATCCAGTCATACACCTATATGGTGGTCTGACCCTGGCTGGAGGCCAGATGCCAACCAAAGTCACTATATCATTCCCTTTTTCAGCTGGATAAGGAAGAAAATATATATTGAGAGGCTTAGGAGTCGAGATAAGGACAGGAAGAGATCATTCTGCAACTGGTGTCATGGGCAAAACAGACTCAACACAGATTGAAGGAAAGAAACTCTCTAATTTATGACACTACACTGCACACCCAGTGACATCAGAGTTGGGTAATGAGAAGTGCTATCATATCTTAAAACACTTCCCCCCACCCCTCCCTTCTTAGCAGACTTCACTTCAGTCATGATTTCTCTCCCTTTCCCTCCCCGCTTCTATACCCCATATCCCATTGTGGCACAGGGAGTGTCAGGGAATGAGGGAATGGGAGTTTCAGTCAGTTCCTCATGAGTTTTTTTCCTTCTTAGCTGGTGGAGAAGCAATCCTCACACTCTTCCTCTGCTCCAGCATGGGGTCCCACCCATGCGGGACAGTCCTCCATGAACTTCTCCATGACTCCTTTCTCTTGGGGCTTCAGCTCTTCACCAACTGCCTCAGGGTTGCTCCTTTCCATGGGGTGTTGACCTTCAGGCCCAGACTGCTCCAACTTAGTCCACCATAGAGTCACAAGTCCCCCAGCAAATCTGCTCTGGTGTGGGTTGTTCTCTCAACGAGGTGCAGGTTTTGGTGCCAGGAGTTTGTGCCAACACAGGCTTCCCATTGGGTCACAGCATCCTTCAGGTGTCTCTACCCACTCTAGCGTGGGGTCCTTCATGGGCTGTAGATGGAATCTCTGCTCCCCATCATCATCCATGGACTGCAGAGGGACAGTCTGCTTCACCATGGTCTTCTCCACAGGTTGCAGGGGAATCTCTCTCTCCAGCACCTGGAGCGCCTCATCCCCCCACCTCTTTCTTCACTGCCTTGGTGTCTGCACAGTTTCTTACATCTTCTCACTCTCTTCTCTGGTGGAAAAATGCAGCTGCTTGCATTTTTTTCCTCTTAAATGATTCCCAGAGGCGCTGTGACCATCGCTGATGGGCTTGACCTTGGTCAGCTATGACTTTGGCCTTGAGTCAGATGGTGTCTCCACTGTCTGCAGAGAACTTCTAGCTGCTTTTTTCAAAAGCCACCCCTGCAGCCCACCCCCCCACACCTTCTCCACCAGAACCCAGTTATGCAAAACTGCAACAATCTATTTTTGTTTCTATGTTATTTTCAAAATTGTCAATGAAATTTTAATTTTGGACAGGGATAAAAAGTCTTGTGGGAAATTCTGGTAGTAGGAAGTCTTACAAGAAGTGATGTAGATACACACTTCCATGAATAAAATACATGGGGTTTTTCCATATATGCCTCAGAGGATTGATTATTTTGGTAGGTGGGCTGCTGAATTAGGACAAATTATTTCTTGAAATTAATTCTTACAATTCAGTCATAACTCCCATTTTCTAGTTACCCATGCTAATTTTATTCTAGTGGGAATTCTGTTTTCTTTCAAAGATTTGCTTCTGAATTACAGCTATGAGCTGGGAAAAAATACTTTCTTTATGGACATGGAAGAAGGAATGTATGTGAATGTGTAGGATTATGATTCTGTCTTAATGCAAAAAATTGACCAATAAAAATTAAACTGGACTTGCATTTAACTTTAATGTAACTTCCTAATAAATAACAAGTAAAAAGATTCAGTTTATCCCTTTAATGTCTTGTACCTAGGCAGCAGCATGATATTAATACTTATTTGACGTCTGAATTTATTTTCGGTTTCCTTTGCTCAAGTACAATTTATTGCTCAGGATTTGAGCCAAAGACTTATGCCTTTAAATGATGAGAAAGTACAGGCATTTTTTGGAATGTTCAAAGAAAAGGGAAAGGTTGGTATGCTATCTTCTGATTTTATAATTAAGCATGGGGTTAATTTTCACCAGAAGTTGAGGTGGAACACAGATAGTGCAGATGACCCAAACTAGACAAAGGGTGTATTCCATACCATATGATGTCACACTTAGTGTAAAGGGATGCTATTCAGGAAGAGGCAGTGCATGGCTTCAGGATGTGCAACTCAGGGATGGCTTGGCTTCATGAAAAGTCTGAGCTGTACACTCTGAGTTGTACGGTTTGGTAAAAAAACTGCATTGCGTATCATGAGTTTTGTATATTTAAGTCCTGCTGTTATTTCCCTCTCTCTGTTCTGTCCGAGCAAACTGTCCTTATCGCAACCCACAGGGTTTGCCTCTGTCTCACCATTTTTCCCGCTGCTGGAGAGGGTTTGCACAAGTGGCTGTGATACTCAGCGATGGGGGCTGAACCAGGGCAGTAAGCATTTCAAGTTTACATTGTTTTCTGGGCCAGGTGATGCTTATGAAGTGAAAACCATAGATGCCTGAGCTGGTTTTGAATGGGATAAAGTTAATTTTCTTCATAGTAGCTAGTATGGGACTGTGTTTTGGATTTATGCTGAAAACAGTATTTGTAACACAGGGATGTCTTAGTTACTGCTAAGCAGTGCTGACAAAGAGCCAAGGCCTTTTCTGCTTCTCACAATACCCCACCTGTGAGGAGGCTGGTGATGCACAAGGAGTTGGGAGGGGGCACAACCAGGGCAGATGACCCCAATCAACCAAAGGGTTATTAAATACCATATGACGTAATGCTAATCATACATGAGCATGTCTGTTTGTCTTACTAACTCACTGTTACACGTGACACACCCCTGCTTTCCTGGAGATGACTGAACCCCTGCTTGCCCATTGGGAGGGGTGAACAAATTCCTTGGATTGCTTTGCCTGTGTGTGTGGCTTTTGCTTTACTCATTAAACTGTCTTTATCTCAATCCGCAAGTTTTCTGACTTTTAGTCTTTCAATTCTCTCCCCTATCCAGCTGTGGGGGTGTGAATAAGCAGCTGTGTGTGGCTTAGCTGCCAGCTGGAGCAAACGCACCACAAAGTTAGAAGTATGTGACTGGAGGAATGTCTATGTACGTTTTCTGTGTATCAGATAAATTTTAAAAGTTGGTTTGCAACCAATTACGGACCTTAGATATGGTGTGCTATTTAAGTTTTAATATATACTCTATAAAAAAATGTTTTCACGTTTTCTGCATGTTATCTTCAAATGTACAGGATTGTGTGCAATTTTTTGTAAACCTAGAACATGTAGAACATATTCAAAGAAAATTCCAACATCAATTGAATACATGTTGAGTATGAAATGACTCTCTATAGCTTATTAGAATCCCTAAGAAGAAACTGAGACATTTACAGATTGAAGTGTGATCATTAACAGCTTTCTGTAGTGGTAAATTTGTATATCTTATTTTTAATTGCTTAAGGAAACAGTTGTATGAACAAAGTCCTCCTTTTTTCATTTTTAGTTTGAGTTGGGTTTATTTTTTTGTTTGCTGGGGGAGTTTTACTGAAAACAAATTTTAAAAGGCTGAACATGTGTGTAAGCTGAGGTACGTGCCTCTGAGAAAGAGCTTTGGTATTTTAGAATTTCTAAATTCCTTCTATCAACCACTAAACTAAGATATACATAAATTACAAATCTAAGTAAAAGAATTCAGAATTCCAGTTCACATTATTCTACTCCCATTTTTAGCTATTAAGTAGTAGCCATCAGTTCAAAAGACTATTTAAAAAATATTCTGGTGAAATATGAAAGTCACATTCCCATCAGTAACTTATCTCTCCAGCAATTGTTAAATAGAAATAAAGGCTGAAAGTGAATGTAGTAAAGTGTAGTAATGGAAGAAAGATATGTTTTGGGAATGACCAGTTTAATAAATACCTAGAGAAATATTTATTTTATTTAATGTAAAAAAATTTCAAATACTTTTCCACCTTTATAGACTGCTGCAGTTCAGAATGCCCTCTTTGTTTGTTAGGAGTATTACTAATTCTGAGGTATTCTGTTGAAGAACACTAAGAAAGGCAATTAATAGAAATAAAAAAGCCAAGTGTAAATACAGTAGAACACATTCTTCACAGATTTGGAACAAAGGCCATCTCAGTGTTTGAAATGGTAATCATATTACATCTACAAAGTTGTTAATGCGATGTGTATAGAGCAAAGTCATACTCTGAGAGGAACTAGAAGAGAAAAAAAAAAAAGAATGGGAAACAAATACACTTGCAAAGCAGGCAACTGATAAAATGAAAAGCCCCACTCTTTCTTTAAAAATGTTCAAAATACTGCTAAAGTGCTTGGGCTCTTTTCCTGCTATGACCGGACCAATAATCAGGATTTATTAAACATATTTGTTTTCTCCTAAAAATGTCAGGTTTTTTTGTTTTATTGGATTTGAAGACCAAGAACAAAAAGACAGCCTTGTAAATGCAGGATCAAAAGCCAATGAAGCTCTGGAATTTATGCAGTCTGAGGACTCTCCAGCCATTTATTTAATTCTTTCAGCTTAAAATTATTTTTCACTAACCCACAGGTGACATTTCCAGATCTCTTTGGAGATCTGCTTTAGACAAATGATAATGAGGGAAAGAAGATTGGTCTTAGTTCTCCTTCACTGTGACAGCACCTTTGCAAGCTGTAATGCAGTGAAAGTGTCTCAAAGGCCATTCGAAGACACCTTTCAGTGTAAGGCCTATTTAAGTGAGACCTTGGCATAAAACAACGATTAAGACCCTTGTTGTTGAAAAACTAATGCATTTTTACTGAGAAAGGGCTGGATAGCATCAGCATTTTTTCTTATGTACTGGAATTAACTTGTCTATTTAATTGTGGCTATCAGAATAAACTACCTTACAGAAGGGTCAAGGGGGAATGTTGAAAACCAGATGGTTGTTTTGAAAGGTTGAGTGTTTGGATTCAGTCAGTCACATTTACTGGCATGCTAATGGGATAAGAAAAAAATGTACAGATTACATGGAAAAATTCATAACGGTGTATTGTTTTGTCAGCTGTAGGCTTTGTTATGTTGATTGCAACAGGATGGAAAATTAAAAAAAGTATCAACATTACAAAAACCTAATGAATTAGAATATATGTATGTGGTAACTGAGTTTATTAGCTACAAGCTGTAGATGTACATTTTAAAATTAATGTTATGAAAGTAAATAAATGAATCTGGATCCTCTCTGTTGAAAACCTCTTGCTTGGTAGAACAAAATATATTAATGAATGAGTTAAAACTCTTTCCTACATTTGCATTGTTAATCTGCAGCTGCAGGTTACAGTTAATCTCACTTCAACATTTTCTCTGGTACTCCTACTTAAAAGTAACATAGAAGAGGAAATGGTAGTAAATCTTAAGGATTAGTTCTTCTCAAGAGGAGAAATATCTATGTATCACAACTCTTGGTGATGTCTATATGGAATTAGTGACTGGAAGCAACTTAATGTGATTAAACTGATCCTTGTCAGGTCAAACTGGTACACCTTGTGATTCATTGCATCTGAAGAGAGAGGGATTAAAGGAGAGCAGTAGCATGGTCTGAATTACAGCTAGGGAAAATCTTTGCAGTCTGGAGCTATATTATCAGCCAGCTGAAGGAAAGTAAAGCTATATCAGGAAGAACAGTTGTGTTTAATTTTCAAGCATGCCCTATTGCCCTGTTGCACTGACTATAAACTTCAGGCATATGCTCAAATACTTGAAATATTTGTCTAAACCATTTTTTTTTTATGTTTTGGAGGCAAACCCCTAAAATATTATCATTACTATTATACTGATACTTCTACTACATTCTGCTACTATGGGTGTAACTTGAATCCAACTAATTCTGAAGGGTTTACTGCTCCTTTTCAAAATGTCATATTGCCTTCTGTGCTGATGAGCAAAATATTAAATTCCTCAGTTATTTTTAGCATACATCAGAGCATAAATCAATAAAGTCCACTTCTGTTTTGGTTTTGGTCTTATAATCCAGTATAAAAATAGCAGGGGGGGATAAAAAACGTTTAAGAAGTATGTCACTGTGATATGGCCATGACTTGAAATTTCTCTGATGCTTAATATTACATTTATTTTGGCTGCTAAGATTACTTTTCAAAGAAAGAGAAATGAAGCCTGGCAATCCTTATGAGACTTGCCTTGAGCAGTGCCAGAAGTTAAATCAAACATGCAGTTGCTCACATTTGCAGACCAGAATATATAAGATATTAGGAGTCTCATTGACACTTTCAAACCCATCTGCCCCTGGTTAAATGACTGTGTAATAAATGTATGTGAAATGTAATATATGAATAAAGCTTTATTATCTTTTTTACTTTTTTTTTTTTTTTTACATTTTTTTTTAATATATTATAGAGTTTCTTGGAACCAGAACTTTTAGGATTTCTTTGGAATTCTGTCATAATTATCCAATAATACCCTAAGAGTACATTTTACCTGCATTACAATTAACTTTAACCTAGGAGGAAGATGCTTTGCCAGGAGTTCTAAAACAATAGCCTGTATATGTATAAATATGCATGTATATGTACACATGTGCATGTATATTCAGAATCTCGAGCTGCACATCAATGAGCACATGTCGGTTCTGAACCTAGAGTAGACAGCACCATGCAGGTGAGTGGAAACTTCAGTTTTTCCTTTGTTAAGCAAGGAAATCCTGTGCAGAACTTAGCACGTTTGAGGGGAAAATAATAGATATTTTGAAACATTTACATATAGATTTGCCTGGTCGGTATGCTTACTAATATTAATACAGTTTCACCAGAAGCAACTTATCCTTTTGCCATCTGAGAACATGCCTCAAAGGTCACAGACTGAGATCTGTGATGTCACATGAACAGGATGTCATATAAATATGAAACGTAAGTAGGATTTCCAGTGACGAAAGGAATTTCTGAAAGTAAATTTGTCAAACCTAGTACGCACATTTAAACCATATCTGCAAGACAGATGGACTCAGAACCCTTTTTTAAGATACCGCAGTTTGCCACAGAATCTCTGAGTCAGTCTGAAAAGTCTTACTTTTACAAAACCAACTTAACTAATGTGACATATAGCACAGTCAGTAGTAGCAAGGTGCAGTAAGGGTTAATACAGTCTTTTTACCCCTGTAGAAGCAAATAATACATTTCTCACTGCATCTGTGAAGCTTCATTCTGAAGGTTGCATAGAGGAGGAATATAGAGGCAGGAGTTATCTGTTTGAAGAATAAGCAATTACAACTGCATTCAGTTTAAGTGCATATTACGTAAAGCAAATATAATGATTGTGGTGTGAACATTCATTAACTGTAGTTTTGTTTTGATATTTGTTATGAATATATTATAGATATATACATAGAATTAGCTGTTAAGATTTAATTACATCTTTGATAAACAGAAAATTTGCACTACAATTATTTGTGTAACTTTAGGACAAAGTGAGATAATTTTCTGTGTTCATGACAATCATACATTCCATAATTAAACTTTTTTTTTTATCTTAAATTAATGCATAAAATAAGAAAAAAATGCTTTGATATAGGAACCAAACTAACCCAAGTATTTGGAGAATTTTCCCACTGAGAATATACCAAATAATGCAATCAAGTACAGTACAGCGACAATCAACTGAACACAGAAATACCTGTAAAAGAACTGGGAGTGGAACAGGTACTAAGTGAACTTCTGCACTACAGTTAAAAGTCTTGCTGAAACATAAAGACTTCTGCTGACGACAGTTCTGTTTTAAGGACCAAGCCAATAACATTTTTCTAGGCTTTGCATTGTAATTCTTTCATTTGAAGCTTGCATTGCTGCTTGGTCTAGTGGCTTTGCACTCCATGGTGTTTGCTATATGTATGCTACAGCTTTATCAGAGCGAATAGTCTCATTTCCTTGTCTTTTAGAGGAAAATTTAACTCACATTACCTTTGTGTTTCTACTGTACTTGCTGTATATTGAATGTATCCTCTTGTAAGTTCAGAACTATGAACATTTCCTGACCCCTACTCAAGCACAACCCAAGCCTTTAAGAAAAGACTTATAGTAATGACTAGAATGGAGTAGAATTTTGATTTTGCATTTCTGACTGTATTTAATATGTATAAAAATAAGGAAAAGAAACCCCAACTTTCTGCAACTGAGATTTGTTTTGTAAGCCTTACCAGGACAAACATTCCATCAAAAGAAATGATCTAATCTCCTATCCTGAACCCATCTGTGCATGATGATACTTTCATACTGGTCAATTAATTATAGGTCACATTACCAATTTTCTCTAACACATACACAGTTAATCAACAACACCAGACAAATAGCATAAAAACAACCTTTACTGACAACATTTTGATTTGCTTAATTAAAGAATGGTAACCACACTGGACTATCATGCTGATGCTGGTCAAATAAAGACAGAATTAATTTCTGACCCCCTTAGAGGTCCAAAGCTTTCAAATAAATGGGAATGAGTGGGAAACTATTTCTTAATGAATTTTCAGAGTTTTGGTTACTTCATTGAAGAGAAAATACAAGTCAGCAGAAGTAAAATTTCCACACATGAGATGAACATTCTATTTATATAAACAACCCAAGTGGATCTGTTAGACAGGAGAGGCCTGTTCAGCTTCATGTAGTGAATGAAAAGATTGAAAAATTGAGCACTATGATGGCACAGCTAGTTTATAAATTAACTATTGTTAATTTATTTAATAGATTGTTTCTCAAGCACAGATCCAGATCAACTCAGTTTACACAGTAAAGTCAATGACACTAACATTCTTCCTCCAATAAGATATTTACAATGCAATTTAAGAACAAATTATTCCAACTGTGATTATATTCCAGCTATGGATTTCTTGAAACGCAAAAAGTGTTAACCAAAAATATTTAAGTTTGTGTCTAAGACATTTGGAAAAATCAGAACATGGCCTCACGCCTATGAGAGTGAGGAATATAAGCCATTCTCCTTTTATCATACATGTTCTTCACCAACTTCAGAGTCAAAAGAAACCAACAGGATTTGGGGAAGAACTTTGGAATTCTTTTCTTTTTCCCATTGGATTAGCATCCAATAGTATAATAAGAAAAAACCCTGATTTTCTGGTCAGCAATCAAAAAAATCACAAGTTTTCAGGGGAAGTAAACTCTAAAAATATGTGTGCAGCAGGTAATTTTAAAATGGGCCAGACTGATAGGTTTTTGCTTTGATGGCAACTAATCTCCATAGACACTTTTGCATTTTATAGCTAGAAGAAATGACTGTGAATACCTCAGTTGATCTCTCATGTAATTTAGCATACAAGTTTTACTGATATTAATACTTACTTCATAACTAATAAATGTGTTTGAACTACTGTATATTTCAGGGAAAGAAAGAAAAAAAAAAAAGATTTTGAATGTTTATTTGTAAAGTTCCAATAACAGAAAATCATTTAAAGTCTTGGTAAATTTTTCCAACATTTAATTCATGTTTAACAAGAAACTGTGTTCATATTTCTGGTGTGAGTTCACATAGCTTGAGCTTCCAGACATTGCTTCTTCCCCATGAGACTGAAGAACTTTCCATTAATCAGATACCTGTTCCTCATGAGGGACCCACAGACTGTGATCATGTCGCCATCAACCAGTACCTTGATAAGCTATGGGGAGCAAACTCCTTTCAAGTCTGTTATTGCCTGCACAACAAAAGGGGAAAAGGACAAGTTGTTGGTCATGAGTATTGTTCCTACCTATAAGAGGGTAGGAACTGGGGTTGTGAGGAAAAAGTATAGGAAATGTACACTTGCATCCATATAGACAATTAATTATAAAAATGCAAAAGGAATGCTAAAAGCAAACAGTTTTGGCAGACTGTTATAATGTGTTTGTTTCAACTCTTGAATAATAACTTTTAATTCTCTTTGAACTTCTGAGATTTTTAATATTATTTTTTTTGTAAAAAAGCACAGTATACGTACTATAACTGAACAGAGTATTCCAGTTATATCCATGTCAAAAGCAGAGATCTATATATGACACAGAGGTAATAAAAATTCTGCTCTAATTAGATTATTTCTCCACTGAAAAGGTTTCATTCATTCATTCATTCATTCACTGTCAAAGTTTTGGTTACAGTGACACAAATATTTAGCATATATTTCAGTTTAATAACTGATTTTTTTTTTCCAGAATCAGTGCTTTCCTGAATGTTTCTCCATCCTGTTTGCATATACTATGTTTTTCTCCTTGACTAATTCACATCTGTCATACTGCAATTCAGATAGTTTAAGTGTGACCCTGTTTATGTCAGTGAGCTCTAGTATTTATGTTTTAATGAACTGGGTTTTGTTACATAAAAAAATAATTTAAAAAAATACCAGTAAAACTATATATATGAATCCTTTTACATTAGTGATGGACCAAGAAGCAAACCCTAACAAGTCCATCAAGATACACTGCTAACCAAAAGGATTTTGTATTTTTCAACTCACTGCATCAAAGTTGATCGATTACCAGTCAAAGAAAGAAGTTATGTGCATCCCTAACATTTGAAGTTGTATTCAAGGGAGATACCAAGCTGAAGAGATAAGACGTAGTTTTCATAAGTTCATATTAATTTCAAATAATTACATTAACTCTCTTTAATTCATTTTTAGTCAAACCCTGTAGCAGCAGCTCCATTATTTTCTTCAGGATCGATATCATGTTGTCAGGCTTATAATTAACCAGGTGTATTCCCCAAGTTTATTTACCTTTTCTAAGTAGTGACATAGCATTAGGCTTATACTGGTACTCAAGAATTTCTGCAGTCCTCCAAAACCTGCTTAAAACGTGCATAAACAAAAGTGCCAATTTTAAAATGTTTAATGTTAATAAATGCTGCTTAATATGCTTAAGAGTCAATAGCAGAATTCAAGAGTTTATCATCATTATCATATGACTTCTGTATCTAGCTGTTCTTCAAATATAGACATACTAACTGAACACTTTGCCTTCTCTGCATTGTTGCTGATAATGATAGTACGTCTTTCTATAACAGCCCACTGTCATACAGACGATTTCTCAGTGTCTGTCAACAAGGGATAAGTGAATGAAGACCAGATGCTCTTGTACTTGAATATTTCAAGTTCATATGGCAGCAAGTAAAGCAGTGTAAATTTACTTTATTGAGACTAGAAGCCATGTAAGTCCTATTAAACTATTACTTTGCTTTACATGATCATCAGTAGAAAAAATAATAAATAGTGAAATTAAAAGTGCAAGCTCAAAATTTTTGATAGTTCAGGCTGAGCAGTGAAAGGAAATTAAACTGTTCTTCTGAATTTGAAAATCGGTATTTGCCAGCCATTGCCCTCCACCACTGAAGCAAAGGCTTATTAGCTAACAAATGGTCTATGATGCTTCTGTATTCAGGGTGACTTATGACTAAGAATATTGACACCAGTGGTATTTATTTCTCTTAACATTGCAAGCAGTTGAGGGGCAGGAGTTTTTTAAATGTAGCACATACAATTAAGTGATTTTTATTCCTGTGATCACACTGTCTTTAACCATCACAATATCTAATGCGAAATCCCTGTATGTCAGACAATGGTCTACTAGAAAGCTGAGGCATACTTTTAGAAATAGCAACAGCCTTCTATAGATAAATTATCCAGTGTTTTTCCTGTGTATTATAATGTGAAGGCACCGTTATCCAACATTGTTTACTTCAGACATTCCAATGCCTCAAAATTAATTAGTACAACATTTGAGATAGAACACTACTCCTCCTCTTTTATTCAGTTGATCTGTAAGTGATTTCTAACCATTGATTTCAAGAGTCCAATAATGTGAATCCCACAAGTTTCTGTATTACCAATTAAGTCAATTTGTGTTCATAAAAAATCAGTTCTAATTCTTCTTGTTTATCACCTACAGCCTTGGCATAGGCTTAGAGACAAAATTTTCTTTCCTTCAGATTTCTTGGTGCCTTGGTGAATTTTATTCTTGACACCTTGTTTTTATGCCAAACAACTCTCTGTTCAAATTTTGCTGTTAGCTTAAAAACTGCTAGAGTGATTCCATTAACTTTTCTTCTAGTTGGCTATCTTACTTCTAAAATATGTGTCAGTGAGCCTTCTCTCACCAATAAAGGGGGAGTCAACATACTATAAGACCAAGACTGCTTACTTGATGGCAAAGCAGGAGTTCAATATAGCAAAAATGTAAATCGAAAACTTTGATCTTAGTGAATCCTTTACAGTAAAAGCTGCTCAAACTTTTAAGGAAAGTAAAAAATTTCTAATTCCTACATGTAGATAATTACACATGTAAACATTTTCATAATGCCTGTAGTTCAGAGATACTGCTATATTAGGAAAGAAAAAGAGGAGGTGATATTATACAGAATGCACTATTAATTCTAAACCAGTACAAAATTCTGATGTTGCATTTTGAATACAGTTATTTCCACCAGCCTTATTGAATTAAAGTTTTACTCCAAGGTTTAAAATTCAGTACCTTGAATCAGATGGTCCAGGTCTTGATTGGAAGATGCTACTATAGTATATTATACTTTTGGATTAATATGCATGGGATGTGTTCTACAGTACCCACTCAACCTCAAGATATAGCCTTATTAATAAATTCTTTTATTAACCTGACTGGTATAATCTTCCTACTTGTGATGCACCAACTAATACTTTCCTTGACTCTTAGGAATAAAAAGCCAAGTCTTCTAATCTTCCTTTATGGGTTTTTGTTTTGTTTTGCTTTGTTTTAATTTTCCTTTCCCCACAGAGGAACATATCAGCACAGTTGGGGCTGACTTGAGCTCCTAGTGCAGGGTGGAGTTGCAGCACAGCTCCCAACCTTTCTTGAACATTTGGAAGCAACTTGCAACATATTATACATCCATTTTTTTCAGTATTCATATAACATTTGTGTTTTCACAGAAGGTTTTTGTGTTCACAGGCAGGAATGACTTTTCAGCCATGAGGACTGCTCATGAACATTCATGACTATATATTGCCTTCTGATGAAATCTGGTGCCAGAACATCCCGGAGTTTGCAGCAGAGGAACTTCATTCTTTCACTGGCCCACCACGCCTGTTGCTTTCAAAACACAACTTTGAGCAGAAATTACAGGTTGGTGATCAGTTAATATATTCACAGAGCTTTGTAGTAGGTGAAAAATTACTTGTATAAACTGACCTTAGTGGCTACTGTAAAGCAGTCTAATTATTGTATTCTTAGAGTCACTGTAATTAATGTAATCTCCAAAGCACTAAGATATTAATATTTCAGGTTGCAGATTGTCTGTAACATTTGCTGCACAAGCTGGTGGTTTAATGTGCAGGCTGCATCATAATTCACTCCTAATCTTTCAATACTGTACCTTTAAGTGCCAGTTCTTAATAAATTGCTGTTGTAAAACTGTAGGTTTGAACTTGTTGAAAATTGGCAATTAAAAACCAACAGTAGCCTAATACAAAAAATTTTCGAAAATATTGCATCCACTGTTTGGTATAGATCTTCAAAATCTTAACCATTTTTCAATGGAATTTAAAGAAACCGCAAACATAATGTTCTTGTTTCCTATTTGAGTATTATCAAAATGGGAAAGTCTTGCAAAATGTTGGCATTATTTTTAAGTAACTTTTCTTATAACTTTGCAAGGCATGAAATGTAGGTGACTTGGTTAAAGAACCAAGTGTGCTAAATAACTATGTGCTGTTAACCTTGGAGTTCTTGACATAGGCCAAGCATAGTTCAATAACCTAAAAGATTAACAGGAGGTATTGTATTTGTGTTGAAAGGGATTTGAGCTGCAAATGAACCCTCGTCCTTGAGGTACACCTAGCCTTCTTAAAGGATTTGAAACTATGAAGAGTTTTAATAAAAGTGCTTCTACTTAATATATTTTTTATATGTATAATGAGTATAATGCCACCTACTTTTAAAAAGTGCCCTTGGCATTGAAATTCTGAAAGCAAACTAGAATGTAGATGTAGAGAGATTAAAGTAATATTACATTGCATTTGGTTGTTGCTTTGTTTTGGGTTGTATTTTTTTGGGGGGGATGATTTTTTATGCTGTAGGCTAAATTTTTTACACTGCTTTAGTAGGCTAGTTAATACATACTGGAAAGTAAAAGATATGAAAGTGATACATGATACTACCAAGCTTATTAATGACACATTCAAATTAATTACTCTGATTAGTAATTTTATTTATAATTATGAATGAAAAAAATCTTAAATATTCAATTGCAGTTTTATAGGCATTTTTTACTTAGGCATAAGGGTATGCACAAGTTTAGTGTTTCATTCGGTATACTTTAAGGAAACAGTATTGGTTTGCAGATAATGATAAAAATGCAATTCATTATTTTTTGGAACTAATAGACACAGAATTTCGAATTCTTATGAGTCTTGTCATTTAGCCATATGTATGATAAATCTTTCCTGACTTTCCCTACTCACATTTAAGGGCATATTTTTTTATTTGAAACTTAATATGCACCTTAATACATTTTTGCATTTCTCTTCTGAATGACTATACTTTGTACTCTGGTATTGACTCATTAGAAGAAAGAAGAGCTTCCAAAATGACAGTTTAATGCATTTTGTTATGACTCAGGCAGCCTATGACAGCCAGCTTCTTTCTTCCCATCCTCTATAATTATATTACAGCTATAGTGACCTCCAAAGGGGACATTCTTTGCTTCCAAAGGTCTTTTACGTTCCAAAGTTTGTTTACTTTGTTGGTACCTCCTAAAACTTACACCGTCCTACAAAGCCATTAATCATGTCTGTCATGCATGTACAATTCAAATCTTTCTTTGTCCCTTCTTTAATAAATGCAGTAAATGACATACTTTCAGAGGCATTTTTTTCTCAATAAATATATATATGTTCTACACATTCTGGTGGCAGGACATTTTAGTGTGCTTTGTGCTACTGTTTACATAGGTGTTTAGAAAAATGTGCTATATCAAACACCTTAGACTTTATGCCTTGTTCTCTATCAGGGGTATCAATCAGTAGCTTCTGCTTAAAAAGAAAAATTTTCAAGGATCTGTTATTTGCTTCTGCAATGCAAAATTTTCAAGGGTCTCTGATGTGCATCTGTTTATTAGCACCTCTACCTATACTTCCAATCTTCATCACTCCAACGATGATGAGACCCAGACTGGTTGGCCAACTGGAAGCACAGCTGTGGGATGTTAAAAGCAAATGGCTAATCACAAAGCATTTATAAAACATTGAAAAACACACAGACACACATAAATTACAACAACAACAACAACAAAAAGAGGGTAATAAGGCAGATCTTAGCACAATTTAGCTTAGTTTAGTTTCAGTTCTCCATTTATTCTCTTAGATTTTCTATATTTAAACTAAGTCAGATCTACTGCTCAAGCCAGGTGGTGTCAGCAGTGGGATCTCTTAAGCGCTGCAGGGAGAGTTTTCTTAAATTTTGGAAGTTCTGACAAATGGCCAAAGCTTGATAGGAAGGCAAAGGGTGTCTCAAGAGTAGAAGGAGCTGGGGAGAAACGTAAGGCAATATTCCATATCTGCATCTATGATAGATAGGAGCAGATGATTTATCTCTCTATCAGACTATTTAGCTTTCACACACAAGTGATTCGTCAAGCTAATTGTTCTAACACTTCTGTAGGGTTTCTTTATGGCCCTGCTCCATAAAATTTCTTGGCATGAATCTAGCTTTTGCTAAAAGACAAGTCTTATTTCAAATGTTTAATATGAATCATGTAATAAATGCTGCTGTTGACTGTTGTGCTTGATTTCAGAAAGTAGTTGTTCTGTATGTATATATTCTAAGCAACCAAATTTCTCCACAGAAAATATTAGCAGCAATGGATCTGATTTTATATACATATATGTTTAATCTTTGATGCTAATGCAGTTACAATACAGGTAACACTGATCTAGTGTGAGAAATTTATTTAAAATTACTGTTATTCCTTTGAAAACATGAAAGGGGGAAAGGAGAAAGCTAACAAAACCCACATGTAAATTTAACAATCTTCCCTCATTTTATTTTTCTAAATTGTTTTACTTACTCTGCTTTCAGATTAGAAGTGCTTTATGCTGTTATAAATCACAAAATCACAGAATCACAAGGTTGGAAAAGACGTTTAAGATCATCAAGTCGAACCGTTCCTGTGCTATGCTAAACCATATCCCTAAGTACTTGATCTACCCTTTTTTTGAACACATCCAGGGAAGGTGACTCAACCACCTCCCTGGGCAGCCTGTTCCAGGCCCTGACAACCCTTTCAGTATTTTTTTTTTAACATCTAATCTGAACCTGCCCTGGCTCAACTTTGTGCCATTTCCCCTTGTCCTATCTCCTGTCACCTGGCTGAAGAGACCATCACCTGTCTCTCTATAACCGCCCTTCAGGTAGTTGTAGGTGGTGATAAGGTCTCCCCTCAGCCTCCTCTTCTCCAGGCTAAACAGCCCCAGCTCCCTCAGCCGCTCCTCATAGGATTTGCCCTCCAGTCCCTTCACCAGCCTGGCTGCCATTCTCTGGACTCGCTCCAGGACCTCCATGTCCTTCTTGTGGTGAGGAGCCCAGAACTGGACACAGTACTCGAGGTGTGGCCTCACCAATGCCGAGTACAGGGGCACAATCATTTCCCTAGACCTACTGGCCACGCTGGTTTTGATACAAGCCAAGATGCCATTGGCCTTCTTGGCCACCTGGGCACACTGCTGACTCATATTCAGCCTGCAGTCAACCAACACCCCCAGGTCCTTCTCTGCCTGACAGCTCTCCAGCCAGTCTCCCCTAAGCCTGTAGCGCTGCATGGGGTTATTATGTCCCATGTGCAGCACTCTACACTTGGCCTTGTGAAATTTCATCCCATTGGTCTCAGCCCATCAGTCCAGTCTGTTCAGATCCCTCTGAAGAGCCTCCCTAGCCTCAGGCAGATCAACACTTCCTCACAGTTTAGTGTCATCTGCCAACTTACTGAGGGAGCATTCAATCCCTTCATCCAGGTCATTGATAAAGATGTTGAACAAGACTGGACCCAGGACTGAGCCCTGGGGGACGCCACTTGTGACCGGCCTCCAGCTGGATTTTGTTCCATTTACCACCACCCTTCGGGCTCGGCCATCCAGCCAGTTTTTAACCCAGCTGAGGGTCCACCTGTCCAGGCCAGTGGCAGCCAGTTTCTCAGTCAGAATGCTGTGAGAAGCCATGTCAAAGGCTTTACCGAAGTCCAGGTAGACCACATCCACAGCCTTCACCTTGTCCATTAAGCGGGTCACCTTGTCATAGAAGGTGATCAGGTTAGTTTGACAGGATTTACCTTTTGTAAACCCATGTTGACTAGTCCTGATCCCCTGGCCATCACGCATGTGCTGCATGATAGCTCCCAAGATGACCCTCTCCATGAACTTCCCCAGGACTGAGGTCAGACTGACAGGCCTGTAGTTCCCCGGGTCCTCCTTCTGACCCTTCTTGTATATGGGTGTAACATCTGCCAGCCTCCAGTCGAGTGAAACTTCCCCAGTCTGCCAGGATTGCTGATAGATCATGGAAAGGGGTTTGGCAAGCAAGTATAAAATGTTTGGATGGATAGTTGTACAGGAAAGAAATAGCACAGCAACAAAGTGAGCTAAGATAAACGAACAGTTTGTGACAAGTCAAAAATGCAGGGAAATTGTTGATTTCACCCAAATTTAAGGTAATTCTTGGGTTTGTGTTTGATGCATTGCAATCTGCTGAATAAACTAAGAAAATCTAAGATGAATATCTATCAGCTCGTGTCATATACTGGCAGATTAAATCCTGATTGTTTATACTTTACATTTCAATTTACAATTGAGAAAAATATTCAATAACTGTGTATTATTTACTTTAATAATTATTATTAGTTCAGCCATGATTTATCCAAAATCTACTTGAACAAATAAAAATAATCAGCATTTTGTGATTAAAACTTTGAGCCTTTATTAACAGAAGATGTGTGAAAATCTTTTCAAGGGAGAAGATAAATTTGTGAGTGTTCAACAACCAGAGGCCCAGGAAAGCTCTCTCGTTTGAGAAGTCTGGGATGAGGAAGGTGTGTCAAACGACACTGTTGAAGCTTGAGTATCTACAGGCACATGAACTGAATTGCAGAGTCTGGCAATGAAAGGTCATATGAAACACTGAACTTCTTTGGATCTCCTCTGGTACAGGGACAATTAACAATACATGAAATGGAATATTTAAAACTTATGAATCAGCCTACTTAAAACAGGAAATCTTCATTCAAACATAAAAAAGTCAAGAAAGACATTACCCAGATGCATTGACCTTTTCAAGCATGACAGTAGTGCTGTAAAAATAAGCAGTTGTGTTAATATCCGTGTCACATTTCCCTGTCAAAATGGTTGATTGATGAAATTCTATATGCTTATTGTCTGCAACTGGTATCCAGATTTATTTTTTGAGAGAATGAAATGTACACAAGTATGTCCAAATTTAAATCCACTTATATCACAGCAACAAGACAAAACCTCAGAGCTGTGTGAAAGAGACCTTCCCTGACTTTTCTTAAATGAAATTAACAGTGTTGACATTTCAATTACCATCACTGAAAATATGTGTGAAATCTTTTAGCTGAAACAAATAGAAAATTTCACACATTTCATAGCTGCTTTTCATAACTACTTTTCATGCCTTCCTACAAGTTAAAGCAGATGTCTCATCAGTGATGTGCTGAGGTTTCATTTACTATCATAAATGTTAGACATTTTTAACATGGAAGGTCAGAATCTGAATAAAAGGACAGAAGTTGATTTCTGTTTCCTAGCAGGTGGTGAATAGCCTCAAAAAGTCATAAACACATAATGATACCATTTCCACTCTTTTCAGAAACGTTAGAGTCACATATTTTAAAGAGCCTAAGTGAACTATTCTTCCTTACTTAAAGTGATTTTATCATTTCAAGTAAAAATTTCTACCCAATAAGAAAATAGAATTCCAAAAATTTATTTACCTTTCTGCTGAAGCCAATGTTATGCAAAATCATTTAAAAAAAAACCCAAAACAAAATAAACCCTCAAAACTTTCTCTCAGGATTTTTTTTCCCAAATTAAAATACACTTGCTCAAACTCTACAAGCTTATGTCCTGTGATGTTTTAAACATAGATGGATGCCAGCTGTCCACCAAGCGCTCATCACTCCCCTCCTTAGCAGGACAGGGAGAGGAGAAAATAAAGACAGAAAAAGCAACCCCAAACCCATAGGTCAAGGTAAATACAGTTTAATACAACGAAAACAAATGAGTTCATGAATAAGCAAAGCAAAACCAAAAGATTATTCTCTACATCCCATCAGTAGATGATGTACAACCACTTGCTGGGAATCAAGGCTTCAGTATGGATAGTGGCTGCTCCAGAAGACAAACATTGTAAAAAACCTGAATAGTCCCTGCTTCCTCCCTTTATCCATCAGCTTCTTACTGCTGAGCAGATGTCATATGGTGTGGAATATCCCATTGATCAGCTGGGTCAGCTGTCCTGGCTGTGTCCCCTCCCAGGATCTTGCCCACTCCCAGCTTACTGCTGAGGGAATGGGGAGAAATGTTGGAGAGAGCTGTAATATACATCAGTACTGCTCAGTAACAGCCAAAATACTGGTGTCTTAACTGGAGTGATTTCCATGTGTTTCACTCCTACAAATTTCTGAGTAGCCAACAAACTGAACTTGTGAGTGCTGAGCTTTCAGAAGGGAACTACAGATGTTAAGGCCACCCTGGTCCATTCAGTGCATCCACCCACCTTTGGTAGGCTGTTTGTCGTGTTTATACAGGTAGTGTCAAGGAGAGTTCAGAAGCAGAATCAGCTTGTATTTCTCAGATTTGTGGAAAGAAGACAGTTCCGTAAAATCTTTCACTGGTAACTCACCAGTAGTTTTCAACAGAAAAGGTGTTCCAGCATAACTTTCTAGAGTGTCTTTGATTCTACTTTAATATGAGAGTAGGAGCTTATTACTTATTTATTGTCCTATTTGCTAAGCTGTATATTGCCTATATAAAATGAATCTGTTTCATTGCTAAGTGTCTACATTCAAAAAGAGAAATCTTGTGCACAGTTCCTCATTGAATGTTCATACTTCATTAGGGGAACTGATAGAAAAATCTAAACACAGTTACATAGTTACACATAAAGTCCAATAAAATGTGAAACTATTTTGGTTCTGTAGTTTGTTCTCACCCTCTTTGCACTGCAAGGTAACAAACCACCCTGCCTTATCTTGTAAATAGCCTTCTGGAAGAGGCAGGCTGACTGCAGCTGGCTGGATAACTTAGGTAGAAATGGAAAGATATTTATGTATGGAAATCCCGTACCTAGAAGCTTTACATTTAAGATATTTCTGTGTTTGGCACGGCATGAATTCTTGGGGAAAGCTGTACTGATTCAATGATGTAGCTTAAGAGACAGTTAATACAGCTTTAATATGAGGAAAATTTGCCTGTTTCGAGAATAGAAAGTATTTGAGTGTTTTGGATTTTAGTAGAATATGGCTGTAGCCATTTGAGCTCTTTCGTGAGAGCAGCTACAGAATTTAACCCTAACAGTGCAACAGCCTTGAAGATAAAGAAAGTGAAGATAGGGGAGTAATAAATAATGAGACCAATGACTAAGTAAGTGACAGAGTATAGCTTGTTTTCAGCTAAAAGGGGTTCCTAACTTGTTTGTGCAGGAATGTGGTTTTGAGACTATGGACAAAACCGTAAAGAGCATGCACTGAGAGAGAGGAAGAGGTCCAGAAGTCTTCATCCCTGAAGACCACCAGAAGACCCTCTGAGTGTCACTGATCATGCTTTATCTGGGAGGAGTAAATGTAAATGACTTCCTGGAAATAATTTGCATAACCCTGCCTTCTCTTAGAAATTATAATGAATATGTATAGTTAATCTGTATAAATATGAGAAATTTAGCTTTAAATGCTGCACATATTAGGAGGAGCGATCCCCTGTGTGCCCAGAGCTGCAATAAAGAATACCTGCTTAATAGTCACCAAGGCTATTGAGTTTTGATTCCGGCTTTTTGAAGCTTCAAATGTAGATGCTTTGTAATTCTTATGGAACCAAAGGCAGAATTGTCTACATATTTACTAATATATATGCTATAATGCCTGTGAAATCAGTACCAAATCATTTGGTACTAAGGGAGGAAATGAGCAGGCAAATGGTATCTAGTGTTTAAAGTATTAAGCTACCAAAAGTTTTCAGTGAAGTATGTGTCATCATTGCCTTTCTGATCTCACCATAACACAGCAGTAAACAAGCAGGTAGCTACAATTTCTCATAAAGTTCATAATTCTCTTTCACTTCATTCATCAAGTGCACTATCTTTCCAACTTTCGTTTCCTTTCAGTCAATAATGTTGAAAATTTCAAATTGAAAGAACAGTAAAAGTTGTTAATAAAGATCAATTTGCTTTGTTCAAAACCTTTGTTAGCCATTTGGAGAGAAAATGTTTCTGGTTTTTCTGCTCCTTGCAATCCACATATTCATTCTGTGATAAATACAAAAAAATCACATGACATATTGATGAATAAAGTGCACTTTCTGTTTGGTAGGAATAAAACACAGTTTTCATTTGATATGTAGTTGCTAAGGTAACAATATATTTTGTAATTTTAGTAGCATGGTACAGCAAGGATGAGAAAGATATAAATCTTCTGTGGGTTAATTACTATTCTGTTTTCAATTTCCAAATGTATAAAAATATATATATCCTGTTCATTACCCTGTTTTTAAGAACTGAAGACAAGAGGACGTAATATTAAGATATCACAATGGTTGGTGACTATAGTATGTGCTGAAAAAAGGAATGAATGAAAAAAAGTCAGAGTGATAATGACACAAATTTTTTCTCTTGTTATTTTTCTTTTTCTTTGTCATGCTTTATGAAGTAGATATGCCTAAGAAGAGGATTTTAGTTTCAGTTGCGAGTTCCTTATGTGCCTGTAATTAGTGATGCAACAGCTGGTAGCTATGGAAATTATTTTCATTTCTAGAAAAAAGAGGAAAATGTTATTGGAAAATTTAGGCATTTATCTTTTTTAACGCAAATTATTTAAAAAATAGATTAAAAATATTCAAAACTGTGGTAGTCCTTATCTGTAATAAGCTTTAATTCAGGGAGACTTAATAAATTTGTTTATTTGGAAGTATTGGCTAAGAAGACGGGGATGTAAAACAAGGTAACAGGATTCTAGTGATTTAAAAACTCTTATAAAGACACATTTCTGTCATTAAAAAATAATTAAAAAGCAAACAAAATCCACTTCCTCCAAATCTTTTTTTTTTTTTTACTGTGAAACTCTGTTTATCCATGAGTAGAATATATAAATTATCTTTCTAAATAGTTGCTAGCCCTGAGAAAACCGTGAGTGGCTTCCAATTACTTCCTTTGATAAGGCAAGCCTTCCTCTCCAGAGGAGCTGCTGCAGCTCTTGTACAGATCTTGGTCTTTCACAATCACTTAGGAGTTCCAGCTCAGTAGTGCAAGTCTTCACAACCTATGCTCACAGCTCTCTTCACAGAATCATAGAATCAGAACCACGGAGTGGTTTGGTTTGGAAGGGACCTTAATAATCACCTAGTTCTGACCCCAACGTCACAGGTGGGGACACCCTCCACTAGACCAGGCTGCCATCCAAATGTTTTATAACAGATCTGAGGAGTAGTGAGAGGAATAAGTGTCTCGTAAGGATCTGGATTTCTTACTAGATGAATCTGTAAGACACTTCGATACTTGTTCCTCATAAAACTATATCTGACACTTCGATACTTGTTCCTCATAAAACTATATGTGACTGGGCAATAATAGATGGCTCCCAAATTGGTCCCAGGAAAAACATTAACAGAATTTAAATATTCCAGCTATATAGGCATAACAGAGATAATATTTAAAGTGGTGTATTTTATGTTATCAAGTAACACTTTATATATTCAGGCATTTGATAAGCATTCATTTCCTTACTTTGTTATAACAGCTAGACATTATGATTTGTGTAGCATGACTATTTTATAATGTTTAGATTTTGCAGTTTATTTCACATGTCAAGTCATAATAACAAGTGAACAGAAAAAGTTAAGGACTGTGTCAGGAACATACAGTCTCCTACCTATGTATTTCTACAGTTGTAAAACTGGATTAGTTCTAAAGGAAGAAATGATAAAACTACTAAAGAACACAGAGAAGATAATCAAGATATTCCCAGACAAAGGCCAGAAATGGCCTCTGTCCAGTAAGGAAAAAAAATGCATGGGTTTTTTTGTTGAATAAAGCTTATTCTGCTCATAAATATAATCACAAACACTAATGGGACTGCAATCACCAGAAGACTAAGGGTCTGCTGTAGTTTTGTGTGGCTGGGTGGCTGGAGAGGTGGCTTCTGCAAGAAGCAGCTAGATTTATGCAGGCCCCACAGAGCAAACACCAGCCGATTCAAGGATGGAGTCATCATCGACCAAAGCTGAGCCCATCAGAAATGGTCACTGTGCCCCTGGGAATCACATTTAGGAGGAAAAGAAACCACAAGCGGATCAGAGAAGCGAGTGAGAAAATGTAAGAAACTGTGCAGGCACCAAGGCCAGTGACGTGGCGAGGGGGAAGGAGAGGGCCACGAGGGAGGTGTGTGGAAAGAGGCACTCCAGGCACCAGAATGAAAGATTCCCTTGCAGGCCGTGGAGAAGACCGTGGTGGAGTGGGTGTCCCCTTGCAGCCCATGTAAGATGATAGACACCCACCTGCAGCCTGTGGAGAGGCCCCACACTGGAGCAGGTGGAGACATACAGAAGGCTCTGTGACCCACGCAGAAGCAAGCCTCTGCCAGCACTTGCAGCCTGTGGACAGAGACAGAGACAGAGATGACAGAGACAACAGAGACATCTATGACTGAGCAGGCCTGCTGGCAGGGGGTTTGTGAGTCTGTGGGGACCAGGCTGGAGCAGTCTGAGCCTGAGAGACTAAGAGACATTCTATGATTCTGTGACTGCACCCCATTGAAGTGACTCACGCTGGGGCAGCTAGTGAATAGCTGAAGCCTTGTGGGAAAGGACTCACCTTGGAGATGTTTGTGGACTGTCTCCCATGGGTGGGACCCCATGCTGCAGCAGGGGAAGAGTGTGAGCAATGTTCCCCCACCCAGCTAAGAAAGAAAACATCTCAAGAGGAACAGACTGAACCCCCCATTCTCCCATGCCCTGACTCCCTCCATGCCACAATGTGGGGGAAAGAATGGAGTGAAATCATGACTGAAGTCTGCTAAGAAGGGAGGGGTGAGGGGAGGTGCTTTAAGATCTGGTCTCACTTCTCATTATCCAACCCTGATTTCACTGGATGTGCAGTGTAGTGTAATAAATTAGATAACTTTCTTTCCTGTATTCTGTGTAGAGTCTCTTTTTTGCCTGTGACACTAATTGCGTAATGATCTCTCCCTTTCCTTATCTCAACTTTTAAGCCTCACAACATATATTTTCTCCCCTGTCCAGCTGAGAAAAGGAGCGATAGAGAGACTTTGGTGGGCATCTGGCCTCCAGAAAATGTCAGACCACCACAGGGTCATTACATATTTTTAGGAATTGAGACCCAGATTATCCAGAGAGTCTACGTTGGAACAAGACATTTCATATTTAAAATGTGTGTGGAAAATGCACCAACTTCTTTTTATTTAGAGTTTCATTCTCTTTGTTTAGGTTTTTTATTTTTTCTCATTTACCTATCTCCTCTATTGTATTACTGCTTTAGAACAAAAAATTTCTTCACAATTTATGACCAATGTTAAAGTGGCAAGCCCGCTTACAGAGAGGGAAAAAAAACTTACTGCTAAGTTCTTGAGTTTAGTGGTCTGATACTGCTTGGTTTTGGATGACTAGTCAAGTTTATGAAGTGTCATTACTTTCTTTCACGCTTTCTGACCCTCTATCAAAATTGTACCTTTCCCTACATACTGACATTCTATCTCCTTAATAGATGAGGTATATTTCTGTGGCATTGTAGAAGGATAATTGAGGAAAGTGTAATTTATTTTCAGGCATTATGAAGGGCGTATTCTAAGTTATGACAAGTTTACCAGTTCCAGAGGGACTTGCATAGCTGTAAGAAATAGGAGCTCTATGGTCAACAGTGAGCATGTATTTATAGTTAGGAAGCATATATCAGTATTCTGTTACTAGTTAGCAACAATTTACATATATTTCTGGAGTGCTTTTCCTTTGGTTTAATAATTGCTTACTATTATAGACAGACATCTGGAAGCAATAACTACATTCAAGTGCTTGGTGTCAGACTCAGTTTAAGGCAACATGCAAACTTCTTAGGATAAGGTCTTTTTACTGAAGATAGTAACAATGA
Organism: Porphyrio hochstetteri; assembly: GCA_020800305.1. NCBI lineage: Eukaryota > Metazoa > Chordata > Aves > Gruiformes > Rallidae > Porphyrio > Porphyrio hochstetteri. The sequence goes on from CM036938.1 coordinate 30,104,629, forward strand.
AAGCAGATTCAGACTCAAAATTTGATGAGTGGAGAAGTAGCAAATATAGAAATAGCTTTCTAGCTTCTGTCAGGTTCAGAGTGTATTGCAAATACTTGACATATAAAGCCATAGAAATACCTCTGATTATATGGTATATTTTTATAATTTGCACATGAGAGTTTATGTGCTCATCACAACAGTACCTCACAGAGACCTGTAAGTATTTCTTTCAGTTGTCATATGCATCTTTTTATAACAAAAAAGGGTAATTTTTTGCAGATGTATCAATCCTAAAGGTGTAATTCTATTGAAATTACATATGGCTAATAAACAGGTGACTGCATTTACAGTGCTACCCAAGCTTTCACAAAGTTCTTGACTCTGATAGTTGCCAAACCCAGTGGCCTAACAGAGGTGAGGCAGCTCCAGCTCTGTGGCCCTAAATCCTTCTGTGTGTGGCTGAATATGTATTGCCAGTAGGCTGACATATACACACACGTAATAGATTTGTGTGTATATACAAGGCTAGTGACTGAGATGACTCAGAGAAACACATAGAAAACAAACACAGAACACAGTCAAGTACAGATAATGTTAAGAGCTTGTTGTAGTTTTGTGTGGCTGAGTTCTGGAGGAGGGGAAGGGGCTGCAGGGGTGGCTTCTGCAAGAAGTAGCCAGAATCTCTCTGCAGGTCCCAGAGGGTAAACACACTCCAGATCAAGCCTGGAGTTGTTGACCAAGGCTGAGCCCATCAGCCTCTCAGAATCACATTTAGGAAAAAAGAAAACACCACAAGCAGCTGCATTTTTCCAACAGAGAAGAGACTGAGAAGATGTAAGAAACTGTGCAGGGACCAAGGCCAGGGAAGGTGGGGGGAGGAGGCGCCCCAGGTGCCAGAGAGAAAGAGGCCCCATGCTGGAGCAGGTGGAATCATACAGAAGATGCTGTGACCCGTGTTGAGGCAAGCCCCTGCCAGCACTTGCAGCCTGTGGAGAGACACAAAGACACAGAGAAGAGCCGGGGAGAGGGAGAGAAAGATCCACGCTGGAGCAGGTTTTCTGGGGGGAAGGAGGACCATAGAGGACCAGCCTGGAGCAGTCTGAGCCTGAGATACTAAGAATCATTCTATGATTCTATGATTACACCCCATCAAAGTGACCTAATTGTGGAATGATCTCTCCCCTGTCCAGCTGAAAAGGGGAGTGATAGAGTGACTTTGGTGGGTATCTGGCCTCCAGCCAGGGCCAAAGCACCACACAGCTTCATCCTGTTTTCCTCTCTTGCTGTTCAGAGTGAAAGCCTGTAAATAGAAAAAATATACATTAGCATGTATATATTCAGTACAGATCCGTACAGTAACTGACCAGGACAGTCCACCCAGCAAGCATCCATTGGATCCCTTCTCTGCCCAGCAGCTAGTTCCTGAGCATGGGAGACACTTGTGCACAGACATGTACTCATATAGGCCCTCACATATACGCTCGCTTTGGATCTCACTAGTAACTGGTTGTGTACACCCATCCTAGCCAGCAGCTGAGTCTCGGATCCCCTGTCTCTCAATGGCCTCATGTACAAAAATACATATGCAAGAAGGGTCTTTCTGCTAGCTGGCCTAAACCAATTGCCTTGCCAATAGTCCCTTTGACTGCTTCAGCTTTGGCTTGGACAACTGATCTCTCCAGCTGATCTCTCTCAAACCTCCTGATGGCTCCAGTATTCAGCCTACACTTTCATCCACTTTGCAACTGGGTCCTCAGCATCTTATTGTGTTTGCCTTCTCATTCAGCCTCATGTTCACTGCCAATGTCACACTGACATGCATACCCATACGTTGCGCACACACTCAGGTCTCTCCAGCTGCTGCTACTAGAGACATGTTCCTCTGCAGTGTCTGTCTCCAGTTGCTGGCACTCACCCCCTCATTGCCTCTCCATGCATATGGAGATGAACAGAGCCTAATGCCTGCTTTTTACATGAACCTAAATCAGGGAAGGTCTGAGCTGGGATAAACTATGTAGAATACTGATGCAATGTTTCGAACAACATATTTTCATCATGGAAATTAATAAAGGGCCAAAAAGGGTCAAGTAAACTTAGAACAAATGAATATAGAATCATAAAATCATAGAATCGCTCAGGTTGGAAGAGGGCTTTAATATCATTGAGTCCAACCACAACCTAACCCTGCCTAGTCCACATCTAGACCATGTCCTCAAGCACATCTTCACGCTTCTTAAATACCTCTAGGTATGGTGACTCCACCACTTCCCTGGGCAGTCTGTTCCAAAACTTGACTACCCTTCAGTAAAGAAATTCTTCCTGCTATCTTACTTAAATCTCCCCTGGTGCAATTTGAAAACATTTCCTCTCGTCCTATAACTTGTTAGCTGAGAGAAGAGACCAAAAATATAAAATTATAGAAATAATACATTTTTAATTCAAACAAAATTTTCACCGTCCTGTCATTTGGGCTATTGATCCAGCCACCTTTTTGAGGGGAGAAGCCATAATTCATATGTGACTGTTCTCAGGTGTTTCTGTGGTTTCTAGCAACATTAACAAGCCTGATGTCTTCACTGCCACATAGATCTCTAACCCCTACCTCCACTGAGATGCCGGGTGCTGTGCACATCAGTACGTGGACATTTCACAATGTGCTCCAGTGTACTCAGGACAATGAGGAGCAGACTGCAGGACCTCACTAGCACACTGTCGCTCAAACTTTGGTGTGCCACGCACAGGTTTATGCCTAGTAAGCCTTGTTTTATTCCTTTCCCTCTTTAAGTTTGGATTAGAAATCTTTCAATTAACTTTTGTGCAAGATCCTTTTCCCTCTTTGAGAGAGGTGTACCTCATCTGTTGCCAGAAAGCCTGGCATAGTGGGTTACAACCCATGATAAAAAACCCCGAAAATTCTGCTTGGAACACAAGTCATGGAGCCAGGTATTGAGTTGCTGGGTCTTCCTGTTTCTTCCAACATCATTCCCTTCAGCTGAAAGGATAGAGAAGAAAAGTACTGTGCTCCTGATCTCTTAACCAGTCATTTCAAGTCCCTGAAATGTCTCTTTTTTGCCTTTGGACTTCTTATTTCAACTTCATCCCTGTCTACATGAAAAATCAATAATGTATAAAAATCCAAGGACCATACCAGGGTTGGAAGTTTTCTCTCATGTCTTTAACCAGGGTCCCAGGGAGGCAGCAGACTTCCCTAAGGCATTGGTACAGTTGTTATCCTCTGTTACTTCAGAGGACTTTTTTGTAGTTTCCACGATTCTTGTAATAGGTTTTCTCCATTATTCATAGTACTTTTTACAACTTATTTATATGTCTTTACCTCTCATACCCAGAGATTTAACTTTCCTCTGTGCTTTGGAATGATTTTCCTTTGATTCATTTAGTCCATTTGCTTGTTTCCTCTATCACATTATCTCCTGATAAAAAATGAACTCAGAATCTGCTGCTTTTCAACTGAAAATGACTGTCTCAATTGATTTTATAGCCTGCTTTATACAAACTGAAACAAATGGAATAGTTAAGTAAAACCACAGAGCTCTACTTTAAGTACACTGTGGATATTTTAAGAGCTTTCAAACACTCAATTGCTGTATAGCTAACTCTGAATTGTGGCCATAAGGAAAAAAAAAAGTAATATGAAAATACAACATCTACTTTGATGAAAGCTATTCCTATTCATTAAGAAAGTCTATGATATTTTCTTCTTCAGTGCCAGGCTAATTTTGACAGTGCTGCTAACAAAGTGTACCATCCTTTCCATTTATTTCCATGAACTTAATTGACCATTTTAAGAAAATGGCCCTTCATGATAACAACAAGATAAAAGCCAGTAATTGACTGAAATGCATGGGTCCAGCAAGCTAAAACACCTTTAAACTAATGGAAACTTACATAGAGGGTATGGAAGCTTTGGGCAATAGCAGAAAAGGTCACATCATTTTTGTTATGTTTTTTAAGGAGGAATGAAGACAAAATGTCTTCGATATGAATTAAAGCTACTCAACTTAAAGAAAAGATGGAGAAAAGATATACTGATACTTTAAAATAATGTTTGAGCATAAATTATTTTAAAAATGTGGATATATGTTTTTTATATGGATATATTATGGAAAATTGATATTATTTTAAAAGCTTTTTCTAGTATTATTATGGTGCCAGCACGAAGCTGTTTGATGTGCATGCATTCAGGAAAGCTTTTTCAGGACCCAGTACCTATGGGTGTAATGGTATAAAAACAACATTTAGTTGTTGTGAGAAAAAATATGTCTTGTGAACACAAAAGGGCTTTATTTGTAAATGACCATAGACATAAAATTTAAAAAGCAGGCTTGCATAGCTATGACAAAACAATTATCTCCCTCGCTCAGACTTTTTTTTTCTTTTTCTAGTAATAAAATGACACATTTTTAGGTTAATATATAACCTCTGTCCCGCTGTAAGTACCTCTATGTCATTTGTGATGTGGCACACTAGAGAAAAGAGAACAGAATAGGTAACTTTTATTCTATGGAAAGCATGAATGGATTATCCCAGGAATTTATTAGTGACTTACATGTGATGTCCTCCTCATTTGAAGTTCCTCCTGTGATCTCCATTAATAGTCACTTAGACTCATGTCTGCAGGTATAAAACTACAGTGTAATAATATCTCATGCAATGTGAGTGTTAATCAAGTGAACAGACCTCTCATGAGGTAATACTTTCTCATGTAAAAATGAAGCATAATCCAGAATTTTATGGGTTTTTTTAAATTGAACCTTCACTATCATGCAGGAGATGTGGGACAAAATAAGGTACCTCTAGGCATCCGTGCTGTACATTACAAAGAGACATTTACTCCTGTCAGGGTATAAGGAAAATAATAGCATGACCCTCAACTCACACATATACGAAGAAAAGAGCTATGATATTAGACACAGGGAGTGACATCCAGACAGACTTGGACAAGATTAACAAGGGGGCCCATGTGAACATCATGAGGTTCAACAAGGCCAAGTTCAAGGTCCTGCAGCTAGACTAGTACAACCCCTGGTATCAATAGAAGGTGGAGGATGAAAGCTCTGAGAACAGACCTGAGGAGAAGGACTTGGGGGTACTAGTGCATAAAAATTTGGACATGAACTGACAGTGTGAGCTCTCAGTCCAGAAAGTCAACTTTATCCAGGCCTGTATCAAAGCTGGTGTGACCAGCAGGTTGAGGGAGGTGATTCTACTCCTCCGCTCTGGTGAGATACCAAATAAAGTATTGCCTCCAGCTCTGGAATCGTCAGCACAAAAAAAAAACCATGGTCCCATTGTATTTTAGTCCAGACAAGATGATGTGTTCATTGCAGGGTGTCTGGACTAGATGATCTTTAATGGTTGCTTTCAGTCCAAACAACTCCTTGATTCTGTGAAAAGATGCTCATTAAACAACCTGAATACTTTAGCTAGTTTTTATAGTTGTATGGAATTAGGCACATTTAATGGAAGAAGTCATAGTAACATTTATTTTCATACAGCAAAGAAAGTCCACGAAGTACTCTTAAACTGTTGATTTTAAAATATAACTGAAAAGTTTTTCTAGGGAAAAAATTAGAAAAAACTTTGTTAAGAGCTAACTATTAGAATACATGTCAACTTCATGGCAACAGAGCAGAAAGCTGAAGTGTAAGAGGCAAGGGCAGTAGGGGAACTGTGAAAGGTCATTTTAAATGGGTAGATATGTTTGTAGAAAAATGTACAGTGAACTCAAATGTCTCTGGATTTACTCAGGTAAAAATGTGAGTGTAGCATCTGAGTAACTCTGGAAATAACTGAACCTTAAAACATTGCAGTCATAGATGAAAGAAGGTGGTATCCGTTCATTTGCATGCTGAATAGAGGTGGTGACAGGGTTTTGAGGAGTCAGTTGGATTGTCAGTGCCTCTCCAACTTTCTACCACACTACTATTAACATGTCAATTCACACGATAAATTCAACAGAATAAAATATCTTTCATTTTGTTCTTAAATGTTTGTGTTTGTATTTGTGAAAGGCTCATGTAGAGCAGTTCATTAAGATGGCACACTAGTCCTGCTGGCATGATTGATCAGGCTTTTGCTTCCCATCACAGTGATGATAAAAAGGAAGAAAAAATACACCTACATCTTCAGGTTACACAAGTTGGATCATTCACCCGGAATTTTGTGGTATAACACAGGTGATTCTTTTTTCAACATAGTTATTTTCACACTGCTGTGCAAAAACTTCTGTTTTGGGGACAGAATTTTCAGATTTCACAAAATGAACTATATAAATAATATTTAATTTTAACAAATAATTTGGCTGAAAAGAGCTAGTCACGACATGTCCTGTTGATTTTCTTTGGCATTTTTAGAAATGTGTTATTTCAGGCCCAATTTAATTAAAATAGGTACACACTTTTAAAAATAAATAAGGATTTAAAAAAAAAAAAATTCAGTCCAAACTAAAGATTTCCTTTTTGGTCAGTAAGCAAAAATTATTTTTTTTATTTCAACCTAAAATTTCAGGGTTTTTTTAACTATTTATTATTATTTAAAAACAGACTTCCTAATTTGGGAGTTAGGAAATTGAACTCTTGAGAGTTTTTTTTATTTTCAATCATTAAAATGACAAAAGTACAATTATCAACCGTAATTAGAGCTTTTCTCCTTTTCTATCCACAGCCTTGATAACATAGGGATGTGTTCTTTCCTTTAACTGAGATTTCTCTTAGCTTAAATATTTGCTCTCATTGAGCCTTCTCTTATTAACATGTAGATTAGAATTCCAGTGGCCTATTAAAATTTGAAGTACCTATATGCAAATTTTACTGTTCAAATTATCTCAAAATTCAGTTCATTTTGGTACTAAACAACATCTCTATTGCAAACAGTAGAAAGAGAAATATACCTTAGATGATACATAGAATATGCTAATTTTTGAACAAGTTAGTGGTTAGTTTTTGTTAGTAGATAAGAACTCAAAATGTAGCTGGATGACTCAGCAGTACTGCAGTGACACCTGAGTAAGATTTAATTATTAATAATGGAAACTTTACCAAGCAATTTGAAACGATGTCATTAAAAGATGACAATTTACCAAATATGCCCTGTACTCTGTACTTAAATCATGAATGAAGAAAGATTAAACGATTGCCAGCTTCAAGCAAATACCTGATGCCTTGTTATATCCTTTACACTTTACCCATTGGTTTGTTATAGACATCAAAGATTGTCAGTTCATTAAAGTAGAACATAATCTTTTCCATATCTTATAGATACTAGCTAGAAAAGATTTCAAATATTTGTAGATCAGAAGAAAGTAGAAGGAAATAAAGAAAGTGGTTATTATTCTTCTATTGGTAACCTCTGATACTAGAAGAGATGAAAGTTCAACAAAATAAACTGTCCCTTAAGCAGCTTTTCATGTATGCTTCATGAAAAGCTGCATTAAAATATTAAATGAAATTAAATGAACATTTCATCTAATAGTTTCAATGATATTCTAAAATAATTTTTGAAGAATGTTGCCATGTCTTTGAATGAACCTCTTCTTAGTAGTGATATAAAATATTTAATTAATACACAATACTTTTGTTTAGGGAAGGAAGAAAACCAACACTAATTTAACTCATATTTTTAATTTTTATATGCTTCATCATATTCCCTTTAATTAATGTTATTTCAAACCACGTACACTTATTATTAAGTGTCTACAAAGGTCACATACACTTATTATGAAGTGCCTTACACTGTCTACATGGGTAGACAAGCAAGATACTTGAAGAGGGTGCATGTCCATAGTGTCATGTTGAAGAATTCTGTTGCTTCTCAGATTTTTAGTTATTGTATGCCAAGCTGCATTCAGTCTTATAACTAACTACTGCACCTCTTTAAAATTTGGGCTTAGCCCAGAAGATACTTTGTCACTCTGTAAGAGCTGTGAGGTGGGCATTTTGTGCTGAGCTATTTCATCTTTTTAGGGCTGTAAGACTTTCACTGAAGCAACAAGAATACATTGTATTATTTACTTTGATGTGCTCCAATTCCAGCATTGTTCGGATACTGAAGAATCGAAAATCATGTTTTATACACTCTTTTCTGAATTCCCTAGCAAGTTCTTCAGAGTGCTTGGAAAAGGAAATATAAAAACATCTTAATAGTTCCAAAATGAAATAGATTTGATGCTTCATTAAAAAGTTCTTACACTGAACTTCTTTATTTTACAGAATGAAAATTAAAAAAGAAACTTAATCCAACCTTAGCATGATATTTATTTTTAATTTTCAAAATTTAATTAGTTTTGAAAGTTCTTAATTTAGCATCCAAAGTTAAACAAAGGGATGATCATTTTAGCTCAAGTGTACCTTCCAGAAGAATCAGACAAGATAATCATTAAGCAAATCTCTGTAATCTCTTAATCTACTACATTTACATATTGCATCGCCATTTACAAACTGTGGCAATTGAATTGCAATAATTAGGCTAATATAATGTCAACTACTATGTTGAAAATACAAAAAATCATTGTGTTTAAATACAATATTTCCGTAGCAATACTCACACAGATGAAGTCCTAGTCTTCATGAAGTGAGGATAATTTGCTACTGATGTCAATAGTGACTCTAAGTGATTAGTATTTCTAAAAGATGTCAAAATTAAAACTTTCAAGGGGAACATATAAGTATCAAAAGTACTGACATTTATGAGAAGGACCTACAGCCACTTTGGTATTGTCTATATATTTAGAACATTTACTAGCAATGATTTATAAAGCAGAATTATATTTTCTAATTTTCTCCCACCATATCAAATTGCCACTGGGAATTCTACACCAATAAGAAATATGCTTGTATTAGAAGAATTTTGTGCATAAATGAAGCTGCTCTTGTTTACTTTGGATGTATGTAATCAAATATTAATGATCATGATCATCAGTACAAAGATCCTCTTCCCTTTCTGCCCTATTATCATCTCTGTGTTTTCTGTTATTTTCCTTATTCCATACTATTGTCTTCAACCATTCATGGCACTAATCACTTAATGCTTTCATAGACCTATGATTATACTTAGAAGATCTTTATCAGTTCGCTGAGACAGTTACTTAAACAGCAATACAAAAATATACAGATTGATCATCCATTTATGTTTTAAAATTATATTTGGCATTAAAATTTTAAAGATTTGGCACTTTAAAAAAGTCAGTAAAACTCATTATGGTCTGTAATCAGCGTTTGACAAACTGGCACTGGAAAAGTATAGAGTAAAAGTGCAACTGTAAACACAAGATTTGCAGTTTTCTAGTCTTCAGCCCTGAGTTTGTCATATGTTGATTAGCTTAACTACTTAGCTACTGAAGTCTGCTGGAATCAAGTGTACTCACACATGACATTCGGCATCATGCTGTCTCAAGTCTTACACAGGTCACAAATATAAAAGGAATACAGTGTTCCTGACGTAACTCTAGTCTGAGTTTTGAAAGGATTCTAGGAATTAATGTGCCTCATATAAATGTTTACTTAAGTAAGTTTCTGCTATAGTTTGATTGTCTTTTTACATACAATATTAAAATGAATTAGAGAACAATCATGCCTGCTTTGTCTGATCATACACTGTAAGTCACTACCATGTGGAAGGGAAAGCAGCTCTTTCAGTGCCCACAGTCAATATCAAAAGGAAAAAAATGTATGAGGGAACTTTTAGAGATTCTGCTCTTTTTATGTAACCTACTCCCCAGAAACTAGTACAGCATCCTGTGGACCTGAAATCTTGGTACATTAATTTATTTCATAACTACATGCATTCCTAGATGTTAGTTTGAAGATGCCTGGTATTGCAGCTCCTACCACTTTTCATGGTAATAAAATGACCCAATAATTTTACTCTCTCTAGTATAGAGGAGGACTAAAGTTTCACATTATGATAGTTATTTGGCTTTTCAACAGATGTTCTGGCAAAATGCTACAGTATAGCAATAAGCAAGACATTACGTAATATATAGGAAAGTAAAATACTGTGAATAAGCAGTAGACACCACTTTGCACAAAAAAGAATTAAATCGATATGCTCAGTGGCATTAAAGAGTGGCATAGGTAGATTATGTAGATAAATCTTAAGTGACAGAGCTGTGGAAAAAAGCCAATGACTACTTTCTGTAGAATCAACTTACTAGTCAGCTGCTGAACTACCTTTACAATAGTTTGAGATATACTGTAAGCCTGGCACCATGGTTGTCCCTGAAATAGATAATCTTCAAGTGCTTCTGTATTGAAAGATTTTATTTTCATTCTGTATTTTTATAAGATCACGACTCAGAGATATGGAAAAGGAAAATGCAACTCTGATCTGATTGTCTGGCACAGCTTCTTTTTCAAAGAAAGCACATATAAATGCTTTTGGAAGGATCATTGAGTCTGTCTTTGTGTACTGTCAAAATGAAATGCCCTTTTTACCCCTCAAGGTTGTCTGATGCACACAGAATGCTGGAAAAAAGGTAATATGTACATTCAAAATAATTGTAAAATGTCCCCAGGTAAAAATACCCTAATGATACATAAAATATTAATAGATCTGCTTCTGTGTCTTTTCTCAGATCAGAAGCACCACCTTGTAAGTATTCAGGCTGGCAGAACTGTTCAGCTTTGCTTTGTGATTCTCCCAGCCTTAAAGGCCACATACTTGATCTGGCAAGAAAAAAGAAGCATGTCTATATTGATATATAATAGTTTCCCTCTATGATAAATTCTTTGGATGAAGACATCAATGGCTTTGGATACAGAAGAATCAATATAGGGGGGGAAAAAAAAAAGTTGTTCCAAATACACAGTGAAAGAATGGTAACAGTTTATGTTTGATAAAAGGACCAACAGCTTGTGAGTGAAACCCTGCCCTAAGGAAAAATGAACAATAGTAGAATAATAAGGTCCTGGTGAGGACACACACGGGAGGACGCCTGTTTAAAAAGAAATACAGTTTTCAAGTGAGACTGCTTGCTAAATATTGAGTAAGTCTGACTTTAAAAAAATAATGTCTAGATATAGAATTTGTCTGATTTTATGTTATGGAAGAAATTAACCACAGGGAAAAAAAAAAAAAAAAAGACAAAAATCCCCTTCCCTTGGACAAAATCCCAGCTTATTCTCTTCTGCCAAACTACTAAAGCAGAAAAGTTTGATTTCTAGAAATTACTTATTTTCTGCATACCAAATAGAGATTTAATGTCCTTTCTATTGGATTTCTCAGGCTGTAGGTTGCTATTAGCAAGTAAGAGGAAGCTGCTTTCTGCAAACGTTTATCAGAACAAACCACTTTTAAGTTACTAAAGACTTTTCTGTGTCCTTATGGTTTTTACTGTTGCTTGCCAAAACAACTATTGAATATGTTCTGGCATTTGTCATGTATTACAGATATTGCTGTAGCAGTTTACAGGATCCTCAAAGAAAACTAAGGCTTAGTGGCATTGCTGTAACACAGATGCCATTAAGACATGTTGGTGTATCTAAGGTATCAGCATGGAGCTGGCAGATTTCACCCAGATCTTGTCATAACCATGTCCTTTTGGAAGCTGAGAGGAATACTCTAGGGAGTCTCAAATGACTTTTGCTTAGGCAGCTGAAGCTTGCCCAAATGACAAGAGATACTGAAGAGAAGGAAAGTGACTTTCAAATTGCAAAGCAGGCCAGCGGCAGTCTTGAATCACTGTGAATATAGGTTTCTTGATCCTTCAGACAGTGATCTATTTCCTAGCAATCCCTTCCTATCTTTACATGCATCAGCAACATTTATTCGAATACATTATGTATGAATTTATCTGTTACTTTGCAGCTGTTTCCCTCATCTCTCCTATATAAAATACAAAAAAAAAAAAATCAAGAATCTATTGATGAAATTACATTACCTTCTTCTAAGTATCTTGCTTCTTGTACTATTCATCTGTTTAAATATTAGGTTTAAAAAAACCCCCTAAAAATCAAAACAAAAAACCAACAAATAACCAGCAAATGTCACACATACACTAAAGATATTAACTGTAAGAAGAGCAGCATTTAGCTTGGTTGAGAATTTTAGCTGTACAAACGTGCCATTGTTAGAAAATTACTGACGTGCCCAACTGTTTAATTACCAGCAGAACATCAACCATTAAAAAAGTGTTTTATTTTGCTGCTGTCACATTTCATTTCTTATGTCTCTGGCACTGTGATTTTTACGTAGAAAACATGCAAACCCTGATAGAATATTCAGAATATTGTAGCTATCTATGTTGTCTAAAGTAGCTTAGGTCAATACACAGAATAACACCTTTATCTCACAAAGGTTTTTGTTGGCAGAAAATCTTTTAGAAGAATGCAATTAAGCAAGTAAAAAGATTACACCAGTGATATACAGTAGAGCTATATCTGTGACATGCCTTTCTGCCTAATAATGAAATAAAAGAATGCAGTACAAGTTACTCAGGTGAACCAGGCATTGAGATATGATTGTCCTTCTAGTGATAAGCTAGATCTCCAGATGATTAAAAAAGGCATTGTTCTTTTAGCTTTTCAACTATTAGGAAAATCACAGGGAACTATAAAATGGACTAAAAGGTATCACAAGAGGGAAAATCAATTATATGGGCAACATTTAAAGACAGCTCTTACTCTGTTTTTTGAGGACAACTTCACAGTTTCCAGTGTAAAGCATACACAAAGAACAGAAGAGAGGAGATTCAAGAACTACAACGTGTTATGTTCCAGGTATCCAAATTACTGTTAGAAATCAGTCACACTGCATAGATTCGGAGCAGGAAATACAGCCCTGTCACCAGAGCTGAATCTTGAGTTCAGAGTTGGCTGCTGTACTGTTCAGCAGATGCAAAAGCGAAATTCACACAGCTGTTACTTGGGAGACAAGCAGTTAGCTGTAGCAGCTGTAAAGTACACAGGTAAATTGGATTTTTAAATGGGTAAATGTCTGTTAAGATATAGATTAGCTGACATGTGATATGTTAATATAGTAGTTTGATTTATAGCCTAAATACCATGGTTTCACTCAATGCAAAGGAAATCTTATGCTAAGGACTTTTTTTAAAAAAACAGGTTTATTATATTTGTTAGTTAGAAACGTCAATTTATTTCTGAATCCTTTCACATTTTATAAATATGTGGTATATACGTGTGATATAATTTTATGGTTAACTGACTTTAAGAGTCTATATCAGATTTTCATAATGACATTAAGTACTTGGAAATATAAAATCTATTCGGTGGCATATGTTCACTGATAATTTTTTTCAATTGAATTCCATATTCTTTTAATTAGTCTTTTATTTTCCTCCCAAATTTCCTACTTCAGTGCACTTCTTTTGGGTTTTGTATTTTTTCCCCTTTCATTATCTGCTTATACTCTTATCTGCTCACACTCCACTTATCTCTGTTCTTGGAGTTGGACATCAGAAAACCTGCTCTTAAAGCAATTAGAGCAGCAGCAGTTTAAATTTTTCCAATGGCTTTGCCTTCTCTGGGTCCTGACTAGCCACGTGGAAGCACAAATTTCCATGATCTGACAGTTTCCTGTTTCTTTGCTCTGCTATGTTCTACAAAGACTTATTTCTTTCTCTCTTTATGTCACTCTCTCCTTCCAACACTCAGATCAAACAACAATTGTAAAGCCTTTTTGTATAAAGCTTGTTTTATAAAGTCTGCTATGATTGCTCGTGAATTATATAAGTAGTTCATCTGACAGAAAGAGATTAAAATGACACAATAGAGAAAAATGAGTGTCAGTATGTCCAGAACAGATTGTCTCCTTCCTGTTAAAGATGCAAAAGGCAAAAATTAATGGACTATCCAACACTGAATAGAAAAAATTCTCTAAACATTTGAGGTAAAACAGTTTTATGAAGGACACTGTCACACTGTTCATTCTGCCACTATTCATATGAGGTCATAACTTACCAAAGTATCAACTGTAATGATTTCACTTTTTTGACTATTTAACAGTTTCAGGTATGACTCATTGATATTATCCTTGCAGTATTAAGATCTGATGATCCTTTGAGGTGTAGATCTAACCTGAGGATTTGGATTGATTCCACCCCCCTGTCCACCCCCTCCTCCCCACCGCCCCCCTGAAATATTTCTTTTTTTTTTATGTGGAGGATTTAAATTTAAGACAATATTTATATATTATAAGGGTCTTCATCAGGTATAATTTTGACTTTTAAATAAGAAACCAACCCAGCTTTCATCTTTTCCACAGTCACATTATGTATCAGCAAGAATAAGAATACTTTGTTGATAGTAATTATGATTTTTCCTACCATATACATATTTACAATGATATAACATGATATGGGGAAAAAAAAAAAAAATTCCTGTGTTCTAACTTTGAGACTTCATCTATATTCCAGTCCATATCTGAAAAGAATTTATGGACTATTCTTTTATACTATGACACTGATCCTAAAAATGCCTTTGTATATAAGCAGCTTAATTCATATAAGAATCCCCATTGATTTCAATTTGCCCACAGAATAAATATTTGCTGTATCAAGAGCTTAACTAGAAAATTAAGCCTATACTAAGTCATATCAATGTGGAAATACTAAGGAATATTTTACTGCAAATAATCTAAAGCAAATTTTAACTTTTTATTCTTCAGTAAGATGCATTAGTAACAAGAAGTAAATTATAATTATAACTTAGTAACATTATTAATACTAATAAGCTTTCAAATATTCACTCATATTAGGATATTGCTACATTTACTAAATTACTATGGTTAATTATCCTTGTATGAGGATATAAATGAAATCCAATTTATTACACTACACTAAAAAAAACCCAGTGAAACCGGAGTCAGGAGCTCAACCAAATCTTCAAACAACGCGACCAGATCTTAAAACACTTTTCCACCACCATTCCCTCCTTAGAAGACTTTAGTCAGGGTTTTTATTCCCTTCTTCCCTCCCGTTGTGGCACAGGGGGGCAGGGACTGGGAAAATAGGGGTCTCGATTATTTCTTCATGAGCTGTTTTCCTTTTCCAGATCTTAAAACACCTCTACCTTCCCCCACACACTCCTTTCTTAGCAGACTTCACTCTAGTAATGATTTCATTCCCTTCTTCCCCCCCATTGTGGCATAGGGGGGACAGGGACTGGGAAAAAATGGGGGCTTCTGTCAGTTCCTTGCAAGTTGGTTTCCTTCTTGGCCGGGTAGTGGGGCACTCATTCCACACCCTTCCCCTGCTGCACCGTGGGCACCCACCCACAGGAGACAGTCCTCCAAGAACTTCTCCAACGTGAGTCCTTTGCCACAGGGCTTCAGCTCTTCACCAGCTGCCCCACCGCGAATCTCTGCTACGGCGGGCAGTCATAGATCACAATGTCTCTCAGTCCCAGTCCTCCACGTGGTCACAAGCCTCCCCCCAGCAAACCTGTTCCGGCGCAAATCCCTCTCTCTTGCTCATCTCTGTGTCTCTGCTTCTCTTGATGGTTGCAAGTGCTGGTAGGGGCTTATTCCAACATAGGGTCACTACATCTTCTCTATGTCTCCATCTGCTCCATCCAGCATGGAGCCTCTCCACGGGGTACAGGTCGGGTCTCAGCCTTTTCCATGGACTGCAGGGCAACAACACCTGCTCTACCATGGGTTTCTCCACGGGCTGCAGGGGCATTTTTCTCTCAGGCACCTGTGGCCTCTCCTCCCCCCACTCCCTGGCCTTGGTGTCTGCACAGCTAGTTACATCTCTTCACTTCCTTCTCTGGTGGCAAAATGTGTCTGCCAGCAGTTTTCTCTCCTATATGTTATTCAAAGAGGCGCTTTGACCATCGCTGATTGGCTCGTCCCTGGTCAACAGTGACTCTGGCCTTGAATTGGCCTGTGTTTACAGTTTAAGGCTGGCAGAAAATTGTAACTGCTGCTTACAAAAACAGTCTCAGCAGCACAGCTACCAAAAAACTACAACAGTATCAGTCACTTTGTAAAGATGAGGTCATGAATCCTGAGGAACATATAGTGACCTGTATTGCTATATTCTTTGCATATATAAGATTCAGCTCGTTTTATCCACAACAGTTCATTCAGACACAATTAGAGAGCCAGAGCCACTTAGTAAAAGAGCAGGTAGACTGGGAGCAATGCAGTTGAAATTGTCCAATCAGCCAGGGATCAGACTAGGAAAGCTAAAACCCCGATAGAATAAAATTTGGCCAGGGACATCAAGGGCAATGAGAAAGGTTCTAGAAGTATGTTAGTGATAACAGGAAGATAAACAAAACTGTGGTCCCTCTCCAGAAGGAAACTGGAGACATGGAGAAGGACAGAAATTTTTGCTTCCTTCTTCAAAAGCAGGTGCTTTAGCCACACTGCCCAAGTCAAAGAATGTGTAAGAGACTGACTGTAGAACATTTGTCTCAAAGATTGCCTACAGCTATAAGGTCTCAAAGGGCACCAGCTTGTAAAAAACATCTTGCCCACTAGATCATGCAGCAGTCGCATGAGCAACATGTGAAGAGCAGAACCAGAACCACATGTAAAAAGTATGAGCTAAGGCCTACCCCTCACTGGGGGGAACATGAAGTCATGCCAAAACTTAATTGAGTGCTGCAAACCTGAATAAGAGATAAAAGAACTTGCTGAAACATAGACTGCATGATCTCCCACCACCAAACATTGAAAGACATGGACCCCCCGGGCACTGTGGATCTACAGTGGTGACTATCTTTTCAAGTCTATTCTGATTGCTTGCTTAATTGCTTAATTCCATCCTGTCCTATTGCTGCTATTTTCCCTTTATTTCTTTTTTGTAAGAAGCACTGTTTGGGGTGAAAAGTATTTGACCTTGTTTGTGTCTTAATCTCACCCTAGGGGTCACATGACAACCTTCCCAACGTTGAATAGGGACAGAAGGCAAAGGCAGGGACTGGAAGAATGAAGAACCACCCACTATAGCAGAAGATCAGGTTTCAGAACATTGTGGGAATTGCACAGGTTAAAAACACAGGTGTCTGCTTATCTGTTATGCAAACACTGTGGATGGAGATCCACAATGTTGGTGTGAAAAGCAGCCAAAGGACAGAGTCTTAAGGCTAAAGAGTGTGGAATAAACAGACAGATTGTTTCTACACAGAATTTTGAAGGCCACTGTGCCCAGAGTGAGAACTTCCACTTTGTTAACTGCAAAACAAATATTAAATTTGGCATCCCTAAATAAGCTAATGAGTAAAAAGGAATACATGCTAAACATGTATGACTATAGTACTCAACTCTCCACCCAAATCATTTTAAAGATCACCCGTGGGAGGGAACAGCTAAGATTAGGGTATAAAGGGTATTGAAGAAGCTAACACCAGGGGTGGGAGAGAAGAAATTGAAGACCCTGAAGAGGCAGTTGACAGGTGGAGCTCCTTCTCCTCTACCCAAGACAGGGATGCCTTCTTGGTAAGCACTGCAGTTTTACCCTTTTGGTGAAAATACCCAGGAAAATATTTTGCTGGCATTTTAGTTATAATCATAACATCTTATTTATAACTATAGTAATATATTAACACTATTGTACTAAGTGCATTTATCAATGGTAATCATGAACTTTTGTATCTGACATTTTAATAAACTTTCTGTTAGTTTCAGCCTTGCAAAACTGTTTCAGTGAAAGTCCTTCAGGGGCTCTGACAAGCAAATGTTGACTCTGATATGTGGTTATAAATATAATCCTTTAGACATAAACTGTTGACCAAGTCTGGGACTAAGACAGGACCTAGCTGCACCTAGGCTCCGCTCTGAGGAGTTCAGAAAGCAATGGACTCATATCCTTTACATGACAGACCATCTAAGGAAACTGAAAGTGCATGAGTACTGGGACCTGATGAAATGCACCTGTGGGTCTTGAGGGACGTGGCAAATGTGGCTAAGTTAAGTGCCTAAGCCACTCCTCTGTATTTGAGAAGTCATGCTATTCCAGTGAAGTCCCCACTGATTGGAGAAGAGGAAACATAACCCACATTTTTATAAAGGGAAAACAGGAAGATCTGGGGTACTACAAGCTGGTCAGCCTCACATCTGTGGCCAGCAAAGTCATGGAGCAGATCCTGCTGGAAAATATGCTCAGGCACATGGAAAGTAAGGAGGTGACTGATGGTTACCAACATAGCTTAATTAAGGACAAATTGTGCCAGACTCATCTGGTGGCCTTCTATGATGGGTTGAATACAGCTGGTAGATAAGTGAAGAAAAACCAATGTCATTTACCTGGACTTGTGCAAAGCCTTTGACACTGTCCCACATGACATACTTTTTTCTAAATTGGAGAGATATGGATTTGATTAATGGACCAATTAGTAGATGAGGAATTGGCTGGATGGTCATACTCAACAGAGTTGTTGTCAATGGTTCAATGTCCAAGTTAAAACCAGTGACAAGTAGCATTCATCAGGGGCTGATACTGGGACAAGCACTCTTAAACATTTTTGTCAGCAGCATGGTCGGTGAGATTCAACCCTCAGCAAGGTTGCTGCTGACAAGTCCTGTGGTGCAGTTGACATGCTGGAGGGAAGGGATGCCACCTAGAGGGACCCTGACAGGTTTGAGATGTGGGCCTGTGCAAACCTCATGAAGTTCAACAAGGCCAAGTGCAAGGTCCTGCACATGGATTAGCATGATCTCAAGTAGGCTGGGAGGAGAACGGACTGAGAGCAGCCCTGAGGAGAAAGACTTTCGGGTCATGGTAAAACAGAACCTCAACATAAACTGACAATATGTGCTTGTAGCCCAGAAAGAAAACTATACGCTGTGCTGCATCAAAAGCAGCATAATAAGCAGCTTGAGGCAGGTCACTCTTCCCTCGTCTCTGGTGAGACTCCATCTGGAGTATTGTGTTCATCTCTGGAGACCCCACCATAAGAAGGACAAAGACCTGTTGGAGTGAGTCCAGAGGAGAGCCACAGAAATTATCAGAGAGCTGGACCACCTCTCCCATGAAGACAGGCTGAGACAGTTGGGCTTGTTCAGCTTAGAGAAGAGAAAGGTCTGGGGAGGCTTTATTGTAGCCTCCCAGAACCTGAAGGGGCCTACAGGAAATCTAGAGAGGGACTTTATACAAGACCATGTAAGGACAGGATAAGGGATAATGGGTTTAAACTAGAAGAGCGTAGATTTAGGTTGGACCTTAGGAAGAAATTAATGTCTATGAGTGATCTGAGGGTATAGAGTCACGATTATATATGTAGTGTAGTTATGGAAGGGCAGCTCTTGCAAGTCAGCTAGGTAATCATGTAGAACGGCTTGTGAAGGAGCAGGGGAGTTTTGTACTATCTCGAGGAGAAGATAAAGAGCAATAACTTGAGGATGGAATGATATCCATCTCAAATACGTCAGTTGTCTCTTTGTTAAAGAAAACAAGAGGCTGATAAAGGACATGAATTACGTTCGTAGACCTCGTTACTAGAGGAAAACAGATAGTTAACAAGGCCATGAATTAGCTCAGACTGATAAGAACACTGCAAGCTTGCAAGACCAGCACATTCCAGGCGAAAGGTGAAAAGTACATCGTGAGGAGGACTCGGGGCCTTCCTCCCAAGGACCACCGAAGACCCTTGCCCACAATTTTTGGAAGAAACTGCGAAATCACAAAGGACTGATAAGCTGATTAGCATAAGAAGCGAGAGTAGGCGGGTTTAGGTAATGAACATGTATATGCGTCAATTGAATATTCATTGTTTCATTGTATAAATATGGGACGGTTTTGCTACTTCGGGTATGCACATTTGTGGTAGAGCGATCCCCCGTGCATCTGCGCGCAATAAACATACCTACTTTATAACTTTTGAGTTATAGAGTCTATTTCCGTACGTCATGAGGGTGTTCTGGCACTGGAACAGGTTTCCCAGAGAGGTTGTGAATGTCCCCTCCCTGGAAGTGTTGAAGGACCAGTTGGATGGGTCTTTGGCAACCTGGTCAAGTTGAGGGTGTCCCTGCCCATGTCAGAGGGGTTAGAACAAGGTGATCATTGAGGTCCCTTCCAATGCAAAGCATTCTGTGATTTTAAGAATCTGAATACTATAGAGATGTAGACTCTGAACTTCACCGAAGTGAACATAGAGCAGCACAGGGTGGTAACGGTACGATACCTGTTATGAGCTGTTTCACATTAAAAGCTTATCAAAAGAATTTCTTCTTTTGAGCATGACAGCTGTGGTATCAGCAGGCTGATGTTTTCCATACTAGAGCAAAGTAAGAGATTAAAATGCATAGGTGAGTAGAACAACCGTATGAATGAATACAGTCCTATTAAGCAGCAGGTAGGAAAAATATTCTGGTAAATTGACCAAGCTGGGGATTTTTACATTTTTAGCCTAAAAATGAGTTGTTATAAGACTAAGTTTTTTCTCTAAAACTTCTGATAGAGCAATATAGAACATAATTTTATTCATCAAGTCTGACTTTTTCTGATTATAGTTCTTAAATTGTTACATGACATTTATAAAATCATGACTCTGGAGGACTAAGTTTGTTCAAATATATAACTATCATAAAATAAAGGTAATTGCATTCTGAAAAGCTGTATATTCTCTTTTGTACAGCATTATTGATAATTATTGATTGTACATAAATGGTTAACAATATTATCCTGATGTTTCTTAATCCCAGTTAAGTCTGCAACCTCAGTTTCAGCAGAGTAAGCACAGCTTTTCCTGGACTACTTGTCCTCAAAATCCCCTCCCTATATGCCTTTATTTTCCCAGAAGTGAGTTTGTCAAAAACTTCAGCAGCATCTTTTTTACTTACAGAGCTAAATCAATAACCTCTATTCCTATGTATGCTTCCCCCAACCCCCCCCACAGCCCCCCATAAGAACCAGCGTCCTTTTCTTTCACTGAACACATTTCTTCTTATATGGCTATTAAGTTGTTCTTTTCATAAATCAAATTTTTCTACTCAGTGTCCTTTTCACTTTCCAAACTAGTTTTCTGTAACTTCTGGTGAGCAGGTAATTACTTGCACCATTCCATGCTACTCTCTTGCTACTTCAACTACTTATATCTTATTTACATTAGATTTTAAACATCCCAGTACTGGTTCCTCTAAGAGAATTTTATTCCTGACTGGAGGTTTTAACCATTAAAGTTCATAAAGTATTAATTAAAAACAAACTTTCTTTCCTTTCATGAAGTGATACTGTGTATTGTTTGCAGCTGATCTCAATTCTCCAGAGAATTTGCTCTGCTGACATACTCTGGCTAGTAACTTCCCTAATTTTAATGACAATCTCCTTGATCTTACTTAATTGTCTGACAGTAATAAACAGATACTTTTCAGTACAATCCTCACAGAAATATAGCTATACAAGTATGCATTTAAATAATTCATATATTTTTTCTGTTAAATAACTATAGAAGCCAGATCTCAAGCCTAGTAATGGAAAACTGAAATCTTAGATTCTTTCTGTGGTCATAGAGTAAAATCTTGATGTATAGTGAGCTTACACTCCTTAGAAGGGAAGGTGGAAAAATTACGCCATAGAAATGAGGATATATCAACACTCAGTATTTGAAGAGATGGACAGATTCTGAACCCATTTAAGTTGTGACAAATCATATTCCATGGGCTGAAGTGGTCATTAAAGGCTGTAGAAGTTTCTTCTTGTCCTAACTGGGAAACAAGCAGGAAGAATTAGAGATCTTTGTGCGGTCGCAGGGCCACGATCTCATTGTGATCACAGAGACGTGGTGGGACAGCCTGGATGACTGGCACGCTGTCATGGATGGTTATGTGCTTTTCAGGAAGGACAGGCTAGGGAGGCCCCCTGATCAAGAGGAACGGGCTGATAGTGCTTTCTATGAGCAGCTAGAAGTAGCCTCGAGATCCCAGGCCCTGGTCCTTATGGGGGACTTCAACTACCCAGATATTAGCTGGGCAAGCAACACGGCCAGTCGTATGCAGTCCAGACAATTTCTGCAGTATGCTGAGGACAATTTCCTGCTACAGATGGTGCAGGAACCTACAAGGGGAGGGCGGGTTCTGGACCTTGTTCTTACTAACAAGGACGGGCTCATCAGGGAGGTGAAGGTCGGGGGCAGCTTAGGACAAAGCGACCACGAAATGATCCAGTTCAAGATCCTGAGTGGAAGAAGCAAGCCAAAAAGCAGGATAGCTACCCTGAATTTTGGAAGAGCTAACTTTGATCTCCTCCAAAACATTTTAGGAGCTATCCCGTGGGCTATGCTGTTAGAAGGCAAGGGAGCCTGTGAGAGCTGGCTAGCATTTAAACAGCACTTCTTCCAAGCTCAGGATAGGTGCATCCCTTTGAGTAAGAAATCGGGAAAGAGAGGCAGAACACCTGCATGGATGAGCAGGGAGCTAATGAGTAAACTCAAAGGGAAGCAGAAGGTTTATGAACTGTGGAAACAGGGTCTGTGCACCTGGGAGGAATATAGGGATGTTGTCAGGGCCTGTAGGGATGCGACTAGGAAGGCTAAAGCCCGCTTGGAGATGAAACTGGCAAGGGACATAAAGGATAATAAAAAGAGTTTCTTCAGATATGTGAATAGTAAGAAGATGAACAGGGCTAATGTAGGTCCCTTGCTGAATGAGGCGGGTGTCCTGGTATCAGGTGATGATGAGAAGGTGGAAATACTGAATGCCTTCTTTGCCTCGGTCTTCACTCCAAAGGCCCCTCGGGACCCCCAGATCCTGGATGAAAGTAGGAGTGTTTGGGGAATGAAGAGCTTCCCTCTAGTTGAGGTAGGGGTGGTCCAGGAGGGGCTCAAAGGGATTAAAGCACACAGATCCATGGGCCCGGATGGGATACATCCACATGTGCTGAGGGAGCTGGTGGAAGTGATTGCGAAGCCGCTTGCTATCATCTTCGACAGCTCTTGGAGAACAGGAGAAGTACCTGAGGATTGGAGGATAGCCAATATCACTCCAGTCTTTAAAAAGGGAAAGAAGGAGGATCCTAGCAATTATAGACCAGTCAGCCTCACTTCTGTCCCTGGAAAGGTGATGGAACAGCTTGTTCTGGATGTCATTACCAAGCAACTGGAGGAGAAGAAGGTCATGAGGAGTAGTCAGCATGGATTCACCAAGGGGAGATCATGTTCCACCAATCTCATAGCCTTCTATGATCTCATCACGAGCTGGGTGGATGGAGGGAGAGCAGTGGATGTCACAGAATCACAGAATCACAGAATAACAAGGTTGGAAAAGACCTTTAAGATCAAATCCAACCATTCACATCCTAAACTAAACCATATCCCTAAGTACTTGATCTACCCTTTTTTTGAACACATCCAGGGAAGGTGACTTGACCACCTCCCTGGACA
The DNA here is from genome assembly GCA_020800305.1 of Porphyrio hochstetteri. Lineage (NCBI taxonomy): Eukaryota > Metazoa > Chordata > Aves > Gruiformes > Rallidae > Porphyrio > Porphyrio hochstetteri. The sequence goes on from CM036938.1 coordinate 30,127,911, forward strand.
GCCTGTTCCAGGCCCTGACAACCCTTTCAGTAAAAAATTTTTTCCTAACATCCAATCTAAACCTTCCCTGGCTCAGCTTTGTGCCATTCCCCCTTGTCCTATCACCTGTCACCTGGCTGAAGAGACCATCACCTATATCTCTATAACCTCCCTTCAGATAGCTATAGGCGGTGATAAGGTCTCCCCTCAGCCTCCTCTTCTCCAGGCTAAACAGCCCCAGCTCCCTCAGCCGCTCCTCATAGGATTTGCCCTCCAGTCCCTTCACCAGCCTGGTTGCCCTTCTCTGGACTCGCTCCAGGACCTCCATGTCCTTCTTGTGGTGAGGAGCCCAGAAATGGACACAGGACTCGAGGTGCGGCCTCACCAATGCCGAGTACAGGGGCACAATCACCTCCCTAGACCTACTGGCCACACTGGTTTTGATACAAGCCAAGATGCCATTGGCCTTCTTGGCCGCCTGAGCACACTGCTGACTCATATTCAGCCTGCAGTCAACCAACACCCCCAAGTCCTTCTCTGCCTGACAGCTCTCCAGCCAGTCTCCCCCAAGCATGTAGCGCTTCCTGGGGTTGTTATGTCCCATGTGCAGCACTCTACACTTGGCCTTGTTAAACCTCATCCCATTGGTCTCAGCCCATCAGTCCAGTCTGTTCAGATCCCTCTGAAGAGCTTCCCTAGCCTCAGGCAGATCAACACTTCCTCACAGTTTAGTGTCATCTGCCAACTTAGTGAGGGAGCATTCAATCCCTTCATCGAGATCATTGATAAAGATGTTGAACAAGACTGGACCCAGGACTGAGCCCTGGGGGACGCCGCTCGTGACCGGCCTTCAGCTGGATTTTGTTCCATTCACCACCACACTTTGGGCCCGGCCATCCAGCCAGTTTTTAACCCAGCTGAGGGTCCACCTGTCCAGGCCAGTGGCAGCCAGTTTCTCAGTCAGAATGCTGTCAGAAACTGTGTCAAAGGCTTTGCTGAAGTCCAGGTAGATCACATCCACAGCCTTCCCCTCGTCCATTAAGCGGGTCACCTTGTCATAGAAGATGATCAGGTTAGTTTGACAGGATTTACCTTTTGTAAACCCATGATGACTAGGCCTGATCCCCTGGCCATCGCGCATGTGCTGCATGATAGCTCCAAGGATGACCCTCTCCATGATCTTCCTTGGGACTGAGGTCAGACTGACAGGCCTGTAGTTCCCTGGATCCTCCTTCCGACCCTTCTTGTGTATGGGTGTAACATCTGCCAGCCTCCAGTCGACTGGAACTTCCCCAGTCTGCCAGGATTGCTGACAGATGATGGAAAGGGGTTTGGCAAGCACATCTGACCGCTCCCTCAGTACCCTTGGGTGAATCCCATCTGGCCCCATTGACTTGTGGGTATCTAACTGGCCAAGTAGGTCGCTAATCATTTCCTCCTGAACCACGGGAACTTTGTTATTCTTCCCCTCCCTGTCAGCCAGTTCCGGAGGATGAGTACTCCCAGAATATCCTTCTTTACTTTTAAAGACTGAGGCAAAGAAGGAATTAAGGACCTCAGCCTTGTCCTCATCCCTTGTCACTAATGTGCCATCAGCATCTGATAAGGGCTGGAGATTCTCCTTGACCCTCCTTTTACTGTTAATATACCTATAGAAGGACTCTTTATTATCTTTTACAGAACTGGCCAGCCTGAGTTCCAGATCAGCTTTAGCCCTTCTGACTTTCTCCCTACATGATCTCACTACATTCCTATAATCATCCCAAGATACCTGCCCCCTCTTCCAAAGCTCATATTTTTCCTTCTTTTCCCGTATATCAGCCTGGATCTCTCTGCTCAGCCAGGCTGGCTTCCTAGCTCGCCAACTCCTCTTCCAACGGACTGGGACAGCCTGTTCTTGTGCCGCCAAGATTACCTTCTTGAGGAGCAACCAACCCTCTTGGGCTCCTTTGCCCTCAAGGGCTGCCTCCCATGGAATCTTATCGAGCAGCTTTCTGAACAGTCCAGTCAGCCCCACGGAAGTCTAAGGTGCTCATTCTGCTATCTCCCTTCCTTACTTCTCCCAGTACTAAGAATTCTATAAGCTCATGATCACTATGCCCCAGGCGTCCTCCAACCTTCACATCCCCCACCAGTTCTTCTCTATTGACAAACAACAAGTCCAGCAGGGCACCTTCCCTTGTGGGTTCATTTACCAGCTGGGTCAGGAAGTTGTCTTCCAAAACCTCCAGGAACCTGCTAGACTGTTTCCTCCCTGCTGTATTGTACCTCCAGGAGACATTCGGTAAGTAGAAGTCCCCAATAAGGACAAGGGCTGGTGATCGCGAGACTTCTCCCAGTTGTTTAAAAAACAACTCATCAGCTTCCTCCTGCTGGTCAGGGGGTCCATAGCAGACTCCCATAATCTACCTTGACTTCAGCAAGGCTTTCGGTACTGTCTCCCATGACATCCTGATAGCGAAGCTGAGAGAGCGTGGGATAGATGAGTGGACAGTGAGGTGGGTTGAGAACTGGCTGTCGGACCGGGCTCAGAGGGTCATAATCAGTGGAACAAAATCTGACTGGAGGCCTGTGCCTAGCGGTGTTCCCCAGGGCTCGGTGTTGGGTCCACTCCTGTTTAATATCTTCATCGACGACCTTGATGAGGGAATAGCATCCACCCTCAAGCAAGTGCCCATGATACAAAGCTGGGAGGGGTGGCTGACACGCAGGAACACTGCGCTGCCATCCAGCGAGACCTGGACAGGCTGGAGAGCTGGGCAGGGAGAAACCTAATGAAATTCAACAAAAGCAAGTGCAGAGTCTTGCACCTGGGGTGTGCATCTGGGGAGGAATAACCATCTGTATCAGTTCAGGCTGGGGGATGACCTGCTGGAGAAGAGCTCTGTGGAGAAGGACCTGGAGGTCCTGATGATGACAGGTCGGCTATGAGCCAGCAGTGTGCCCTGGTGGCTAAGAGGGCCAATGGGATCCTGGGGTGCATCAGGAAGAGTGTGGCCAGCAGGTGGAAGGAGGTGATCGTCCCTCTCTACTCCGCCCTGGTCAGGCCCCACCTGGAGTATTGTGTCCAGTTCTGGGCTCCCTGGTATAAAAAAGACAGGGATCTCCTGGAGAGAGTCCAGAGAAGGGCTACAAAGAGGATTAAGGGCCTGGAACATCTCCCGTATGAGGAAAGGCTGAGTGAGCTGGGACTGTTCAGTCTGGAGAAAAGAAGACTGAGGGGGGACCTAATTAATGTTTATAAATATCTTAAGTATGGGATGCAGGGAGAAATGGCCAGCCCCTTTTCAGTAGTCTGTGGGGACAGGACAAGGGGCAATGGCTGTAAACTGGAGCACAGGAAGTTCCGCACGAACATGCGGAAGAACTTTTACACAGTGAGGGTGACAGAGCCCTGGGACAGGCTGCCAAGGGGGGTGGTGGAGTCTCCTTCTCTGGAGATATTCAAGACCCGTCTGGACGCCTACCTGTGGAATAGGAGCTAGGGAGCCTGCTTTGGCAAGGGGGTTGGACCCGATGATCTCTCGAGGTCCCTTCCAACCCCTATGATTCTGTGATTCTGCAATTCTGCGAAAGTTTTGTATCTTTCCAAGGACAATTTAGGTTGAAAACTTTCACATGCTCTGGTATTTCTGCCTTCAAATCACATGAAAAATAATTTTAAAAGAGGATTATTTACATCGATCATTGCTGTTCGTGGTCTTATATATTCTATTCTGTATTTTCTGTCACCTGTATTTACACATAAAAAGTTATGTGCTTTGTTCCACTTCATTGATGACTTTTTTTCCTATTGATAGTTGATAGATCCATGACTGCCAGGATGAAAAGAAACTGTTTATTTGTCTCACTTATGATTTACTTAAACCAGCTTCTTTGTTCAGGAGTCTCTTTTAATCAGAAAGATTCTGAAACCATCTAAGTTGTGAAAAATCCTATTCAATGGGCTGAAGTGGTCGCTAAAGGCTGTAGAAGTTTCTTCTTGTCCTAATTTATTTGTTTTTCCAAACTGAGAATTCTGGATCAAATCTCTTAAAGGCATAAAAACATTTCCATTGTATCATTACTACAATTGCTCTTCATTCTTACAGTATGTTACACAGGGAAGGTAAAAGTTTATTGAATCTGATTCCATTAAAATTGATGGGGAAAATGCACAAAATGGACTATGTATTTTTGAGTAAAAAGCATCACATGCCAATAGGCAACTGAGTGATAGAAATAAGAATTTGCCTTTCAACTTGTCAGTAGGTAGATTGACTAATTGGCCTATGATTGACTAATTTGGCTATAGAATCAAGTAGTAAAAATTATGAATGGATAGGAAATCAATCTACTTTTTTACCATTTTGTCATTCTGTTGGCCAATTAGCAATTTATGTGGTTTGTTTTACATACAACCAAGTTCATGAGCATTAAGGCTCAAATCTTATTTTAAATTCTTTCTTGAGACTATATATATTCTTTCTTGAGACTACATATATTTAGCTTTATAAGAAAAAGTATTCATTCCAGTTTTCCTGGGTTCAAAACCCAGAAATTTTAAAATGTAAATAATTATGCTGTCACCATCACCATGAAAATGACAGGTACTTTTTCACACCTTTAGCAAAAAGCAGAGTCTGTTTTTTCTGTATTTTTTTGATTATTTAAATATATCTGTTCTAGCCTCTCCATGGATATTTTGAGAACAGAATTAGTTCTGTATGCTAATAATCCAGGATCTGCTATTTCTAATGCTGTGAGAAAGTGCAAGAAAAAATCAACCAACTTTAATCTCAGGTACCCTAATTTAGATTGACAGTGTAATAGTAGTGATTTGGCATGAGAGCATGCCTGCATACAGATGAATTTATATATTCACCTTCCTTCCTCTTTCTTTCTAAGTAGAAGAGTGTCATTAGGTTTATATCTGAAAAAGTAATTTTCAGTATGATACCCCAAAAGTGAAGATGAAAGATGAAGAGCTGTGTCTGTGGTGAGTGTTGTTCTTTTTTGAAATTTAAATTAGCATTGTAAAAGTCTCCATTAAGTGTTTTCACTGGTATAAGTATTTCAGTGTAAATGAAATCCCTACTAGCATTGAGGTAAAACTCTGTGAAGAAATACTTTTCTTAGAGTGATGCTACAGTGTTATGAACAAATGGGACTAGGAAGGGGAAGAAAAAATAAATGTAAGAAAAAGGAAGAAAAGTGAACTGAAGTACAAACTCTCTAGGAAATTAAACCATAGCATATACTGTGATGGAATAATTTAACAAACCTTTATGATAAAGTTTATTAAAACTTCATTAATATTTTATTAGGCCTTCAGGACATATAATGAAATACGAAATTCAGGATCAATGTTATGTTAGATAATTAATATTTGGAAGGATTTAGAGCAGCAGTTTTGCTGTTGTCGTTTTTTAACCTGGCAGGCAGGTAAAACCACCACGTAGTGTTTTCAACATTCCCCACCTCCTGCACTGTAGGATGACAGAGGAAATTGCAAAAAACTTGGGATGAGATAAAAAAAGCTTAATGTAACAGAGGAGAAGGAGAAGAAATTATTATTATTAACTACATATATTATAGAAGATACAAAACAAGTGATGCACAACACAATTGCCAGATACCCACAGAACACCAATGCACACAATGCCTAGACAGTTCCTGAGTCACAGTATATACTCCCAGCCAACTCCCCTCAAGTTATATAGTGAGCATGATGTCATATGGTATGGAGTATCCCTTTTGCCAGTTTGGGTCAACTGTGTACTATTTAGGTACACAAGGTAACTTCAGCAAACTTGCTGATGTTCCAAAACTGGCAGGACTGGTTGTCACACCAGAAGATTGTGCTGCCAATCACCAAGATCTTGACAGACTACATAATTGGGCAAACAGGACACAAATGAAGCTCAACAAGAGCAAATGTCAGGTCCAGCACCTAGGGAGTAATAAACCCAGGAACCAGAGCAGGTCAGGGTTGACTTTCTAGGAAGCAGCTCTGCAAAGAAGGACCTGGGAGTCCTGGTGGATAACAAGCTCTCCATGAGCTGACAACTTTTCCTTGTGGCCAAGAAGGCCTGTGGTATCCTGGGGTACATCAAGAAAGGGTGGCCAGCAGGTCAAGGGAGTTTCTTGTCCCCCTCTTTCACTGTGCGCTGGTGAGGCCACCCCTAGAGTACTGGGTCCAGTTCTGGGCTCTCGTTTAAGACGAGGAACTACTGGAGAGAGTCCAGCAGAGGGCAGCAAAGATGATTGGGGGACTGGAGCATCTCTTGTACGAGGAAAGGCTGAGAGAGCTGGGTCTCTTTACTCCGAGGAAGTGAAAACTGAGAGGATATCTGATTAATGCTTGTAAACATCCGAACGGTGGTTGTGTAGAAGAAGGGTCTAGACACTACTCAGTGGTTCCTAATGACAGAACAAGGGGCAATAGGCACAAACTGGAACAGAAGTAGTTCTGTCTGAACATAAGAAAAAACTTAACTGTGAGGGTGGCAGAGCACTGTCACAGGCTGCCCAGAGAGGTTGTGAAGTCTCCTCTGGAGATGCTCAAAACCCACCTGGGAAGAGTCCTGTGGAACCTGCTCTAGGTGGTCCTTCTTTAGCAGGAGGATTGGACTAGATGATCTCCAGAGGTCCCTTCCAACCCTTGCCTTTTTGCAAATCTGTGAATCTGTGTATCCTGGGGATATTTCCTTCTGACTTCTTGTACACCCCAGGCTTCTTAGGGCAGTATGAGAATCTGAAAAGTCTTTGGCTTGTTGTAAACATTGCCTAACAATAAACAGATTATCAGTGTTTTATCAACATTATTCTCATCCTAAGTCCAAACTACAGCACTTTACCCACTATTAGGAAGGAAATCCACTCTATTCCAGCCAAAACTAGGACAGTTGTACATCAGCAATGTGGTTACATCTTTTTAATTGTTACAGGTGTTCCTAAGCAAAATAGAAACTTAAAAAAAACTTCCTGCCCTTTATTCCAATGGTCCAGAGGCAAACATTCTGGATTTCATTTTGATTAATCTTGGTTTGAAGGTCTTTTTCCTAAGAAGTAAAGAACTTTTCATTTGTAACAAAAATAACAAATAGTGTCCCTGTTGGTTTGACAGCATGGCACAAAAAAATTGAACCTCTGCATTTCTGTGGTAAATGCACTATGCTATTGGTAATTAGGTCCATTGAAGTTCTCTTACTTCTCTCTCTCTATTCTGTTTGGTCTTGATTTTGGTTTTGTGGGGAGTTTTCATGTATGTCTGTTCTTTGTTTTCTCCTAGTGCTGTTTTATGCAATCTCAGTAGTTCAGAGATGTCTATGTTCCTGAGAATTTTCACTTACATAATTAGAACTACAAAAGTGCTGCCACCAGCTCTCTGAAATCATAGGACTGAGCACAGATATATTGTACAGACACATTTATTCACATGAACCTCAGCCGTTCAAGAAATTTCCAGTTGGAATATTTTTCTTCTTGGATTGTGGGTTGAAGTAAAGCAAGATAACTCATTTTCAGTTATCCACATTTAAAAACATTTTGTATCTTTGAAGGATTTGTTCCTTTAGTGGGCTCTTTATTCCCATGAGTATTTATTTACATTATAATTGTAGATTTAAGGATGCAGTTTGTACACAATTCTTCCATCCTCTTGGTAAGAGAGCTGTAAAGGGGACAATAGCAGAGGTTATAACATGTGTAATATACTTTGATTTCCAGAATTCTGTAGAAGTCAGGAGAAATTCTACAAAAGAAGTGCCTTCAGGACTGTGTATTTTATAGATTCCTTCACAGTCTGTCCAAGGTAGGTCTAAACTTCATTGGATTTATCTATAGATAAAGCATGACATACCGATAAACATTATAAGGTTTAATGCTGGTTTATCAATATGCCACAGTTAGAGTAGCACAAGACTGGATGTCCTTGGGAGCTTGCAAAAATGAATGATCTTTGTTAGACATCGTGATTCATCCAGAAAGATCAGTTGTATTCAGTTGTAAATTCATTTTGCTCAATGTGCCTTATCTGGAAAAAAGCCAATCACATCACAATTGGAACCATGACATGCATTATTAATAATTATTTATTGATTGGTATAAATTTTAAATATGTCTCTTACTGTTATTGAAGCAAAAGTATTTGATATGATTATAGCCTCAATATTGTTTTTCTTTAATTTGAGGTCATATTCAGTATTCAACTGTTGAAAGTGTGTTTCCAAATAAATTTAAGAAAAATCCAGGTTTGCATTAGAGATTCCTGATGCAGGAAATTTTAATTTTCTGTCTGTTTTAATTTGGGATTATTTTGAAAGATTTCAGGTGTTGCAACACATATGAAACATCCCAAAATGAAAAAAAGTTTTGCTAACTTGTGCTGAATACACATCAATAAATGAGTCTTCCACTTTTGTAATCCTAATCTGAGCATTAAAATTATCAGTACTAGATTGCTATTCATTCACAGGTTAGTGGTGATTCCAACACATTTGGTTGGAATGCCTAAATGATGGTGATTGTCTCTTTCAGATAAGTCTCAATATACATATTATGGCACTTAAGTTATTATTTTGCTTTAACCTTCATACTTTACCCCCAAATACTACTACTACTACTATTAATAACACTTGATTAAAATGAAAAGAAAATAACCAAACAGCTATTGCCAGTATCTAAAGATATATCTCTCACACCAGAAATGTACTGGCTTGAAAAAAACCAGTTAATTCAAAGGAACTCACAATCACAGAATCCCAAATCTACCTCTGTATTTTATAATACATTTTTTGTATAGTTCAAATGAAATGTTTACAAACTGTCATAGTCTTTGTTGAATGGACATTTATTAATGGCTCAAAAATAAAAGATCACTTTGGAATCTAGAAATATTTTTTATGAAGACTAGATAATCTTACCCTTGTTTGATTAGAAAAATTGATGACATCAAAAATTGCAACAATATGACATCCTATAATGTGAAGGGTTTTTTTTAAATTTGGGTAAATAAAGTTTGGTTTTCTTTGGTTTTGCTTTGCTTTGTAAGATGTAAGGGGGTTTTGTTAGTGGTGCGGTAGCAGCAAAAAGGTTGCTAGTTGAAATACCAGTCTAACAGAAACAAAGATGACTGAAATCTACACTTTCTCCAGCCTTAGATCATATTCTGTGAGGAAATGATTTGGTCATAAAGCTAAGATATTTCATTGATTAAAACTAAATTTTCTGTGGGTATTGTTTACCATAACTTTATAAGATTCAGTGGCCATTGTAAATTCAGACAGTCTGCAAATTGCCCCAGCATTGAGGAAAATTAACATAAAGGAAAAAGAATGTCGCTAAATATTGAATTACTCTTTATTGTATTCAAAGTGCAAAACAATATTGACAATACCACAAATCTTTCAGACAAAAATACCTTGATTTTTTGGGAAAGGATAAGCTAAAAAAGAAAGTAGTAGTTATGCATTCATTAACAATATTTCTCTTGCAAGATCATTAACAAGCCCAGAAAGCTAACAACGAACAAAGGAAACATTGAACTAACAAGCAGAATATTCCAGAAACATTCCCAAAGGGTTTGTATGAGATGCTTGTGTGGGGCATGGGTTAGATTTTATGCTACTCTAAAAGTGGGTTTATTTTTCTTTGACAAAATTTTGGGTAGAATTCTGCAAGAATTATACCTGAAAACCATTTTAAACATGAATTTTCACACTGATCACCTATAAAACAAAAGTATCAATTTAACTATATAGTAACAGAAAAGCCTGCTACTGAGACTTCTATTTGACATCAAAATGCAGACATAAATCTTGTCTTTACAACCACTCTATTTCTTCTCTAAAATGACAAGCCTTTCAGCTTAACTTCTATCTCACACCACTAAGCACATGATCTTCCTTGTCTTTAGTGTTCCTTCCTATTTTCTGTAGTGTTTTCTGGTGATACTCAGCAAAATAAACACAACACTTATCATTAGAGTAGGAGCAATATTTTCAGTGACATTTCCTTTAATAGATGTAGTCTGACATCTTTGTCATTATCTGCAAAGACATGCTGAATTCCTCAAAGTATTTAAAAGCATACAGACACATCCACTTGCCATGAAAATAAGCAAAGAATTATCTTATCTAGTTCTAGAATATATATTTGTTGCTCATAATGCTATGCTATTTTCTCTCCTTTTCATGAATTCTTCTGCTCCGTATGGATGGCACTTTTTGATAGCTACAAAAATATTGATTACATTGCAAATATTCTATGTTTTACTTCTACATTGCAGCCTGCAAACAAATATTGTTTCACCTTTAATATCTGAAAGACAATAAAGGTTGGAGCCAAGCAAATGAAACAGGTAGCAGCTTATTTAAAGTTTAAGTACTTTGCAATACCATTCCATATTGTGCTCTTTATAAATGTGATATAGAAGGCTGAAAGGGACAGTAGGCATTACTTACTGTGGGAGGAAAATTGGACAATATGAACCGTAGAATGCCTCTCAGTCAGTCTTGCAGCTACCAAACTGGTAGATGAGACATGTTTGAGAATCTGTTTTACATTGACAAATCAAATATGGAATAAACCAATCATTCCATTAAAAAAGTGCCTATTTACTTGTATCAAAAAACATTCAATGCAAATTTTCTGTACAAAACAATTAAACAACCTTGGAGTTTCTAGAAATTATATTTATTTCAGATTTTCTAACAGAAACATAACATAATTTTGCATCAGCTTTGACAGAAAATTAGAGATAAGAAATCAGTGAACTAAAAGTGAAAGCTGATTTTGCTGGAGGAGCGTATTCAATTAGGTACATATAGACAAAACAAAAAATCCATATTTTATTTGAATGAAAGGTAACTTTGGCCTAATTTTCCAGAGTTTAAAGCAAACATTAAAATGCTAATAGAGTGAAACTTTAGTTGATAATAAAAATGTTTTAATTTTATTTCATTTCAAAATGTTGATAATCAAAACGGTTATTACATACTTAAAAGCTATAATTCTGAAATGGAATTAAGTATAAATACTTAAGAGTCTGTTAACACAGGAGGAATATGTGACAAAAACAAAATATGTAATAAATGCACAAACCAAAGACACTAAATAGGGAGTAAGAAAGTGTTTTAACTGTGATAGCACTGACTGTAAGAAAATGCACTTTGGTCTTTCAATGCACTAAAAAAAGATTAAATATAAATTTCATATTTTTTGCATATATTAGCAGGGTCAAATATCTTAAACTTAAGAATATAGAACTGGAAAAGGTCTCATATTTATTAAGGCTATGGGTGGTTATGCATTATATTTCATTCCAGTAGAAGCTTAAAATCAGAACTCGTGTAGAATGTTGTTGCCAAATAATAGATGAACCAGAAAACCATTTACAAAAATATATGAATGTAGATAGCTTCTGTGACAGTGTGAGTTTTTGCTCATGCTTTTACACTTTAATTCTCATATAGAATGCAGTAATACACCGAAAATAAATGAGACAGAAGGGTAATTTTAACTTCATAAGACATTGTCTGATTCTTACATAGATGGAGAACATGGAAAGGAGATGGATAAACACTGACTGTAGAATATTGCTTAGTAAAATTACTCTGTCCTATCTTGAGTACCTCAGAGACAGCAAAATGTTTAACAATAGAGTTGAAATATTTTGGTTGAAGAAAAAAATTCTTGGATAAATTATTACATTAAAATCAATTTAGATTTCCATTTATTCCAAGATACTGGGACATTAGAATAATAGTACCAAACCTGAAAACTTGTAAGTATAATGAGTAGGCAGTGACAGTAGTGGAGGTATAATAGTTGGCACCTGAACTGATTCAATTACAGAATAAAAGTTTCAGTTTCACTTTTCCTGAACATTTTTATATTGTTGAAACAGCCTTTTTTATTTTTATTCCAAATACTAAACCAGTACTATTGTCTGCTGATCACATATGTACAAGTACCTTTCCATCAGAAGAGGGGTGGCCAGCAGGGACAGGGAGGTGATTGTCCCTCTCTACTCTGCCCTCATGAGGCCCTATCCAGAGTACTGTGTCCAGATCTGGAGCCTACAATACAAGAAAGATGTGGAACTGTTGGAGAGGGTTCAGAGGAGGGACACAAAGATGATGAGAGGGCTGGAGCACCTGCCCTACGAAAAGAGGCTGAGGGAGCTGGGCTTCTTCAGTCTGGAGAAGAGAAGGCTGCGGGGGGACCTCATTGCAGCCTTCCAGTCCCTGAAGGGAGCTTATAAGCAGGAGGGGATTCAACTTTTTAAAAGGATAGACAATGACAGGACAAGGGGGAATGGATTAAAGCTAAAGGAAGGAAGGTTTAGATTAGATATTAGGGGGAAGTTTTTTACAGAGCGAGTGGTGAGGTGCTGGAACAGGCTGCCCAGAGAGATAGTGGATGCTCCGTCCCTGGAGGTGTTCAAGGCCAGGTTGTATGGGGCCCTGGGCAAACTTGTGTAGATCCAGGCCTGAAGCTGGTGGCCCTGCCTGTGGCAGGGGGGTTGGAGCTCTGTGATCCTTGGGGTCCCTTCCAACTCATACCATTCTATGATTCCATGATATATACAATTTACAAAAAATCTTAGGTAATTTCACATGATGTGTGAAATTGTCTCTTTACATCTTTTATTATTTGCCAAAGGAAAGTCTCTGCCAAAAGCAGAAATTACTTCAATACCAAATATCCCAAGATATGTTCTTATAATACTTCAAAAGACCAAAGCTCAGTTTCATAACAATTAATAGCAACTAATGTGTAACTAGATTCAGTACAGTAACTTCTGTTAATAATTGCCCATGAACAGATCTATAAGAAGTTGAAGACGGTAATACTCACTCTTTAAAATACTACTTTTTAAATACAGATTTTCTATATTTATGTATAATCTAAGAGCAGAATGAATGTGCTACAAACACACAGGTTAATGGAAATATTAAAGACTCAATTCTGTCAACTTGAGTTCTATTCTTATAGTTAATATGTTGCTTATGTCTTTTCCTGAAATTAATGAGTCCTCTTGGAAAGATTAAGAATGACTGATGTGACACAGCAAAGTTTGCCCAACAACATAGTAAGGTTATTTCAGCCCATTTTACTGAAAAATAAATAGTATCGGTCAATGTAACTGAATCTTCAGCTTCAATTGAGTAAGAATTATGCAAGGCCAATTGAATATGGCCTTGTGAACACCATTTCCATTGTTTCCTGCCATGCCTTTTGCTCCATGCCAAGTAAAGAAATTCATCCTGAAATAGAGAGAATATTCTGTAATTCCTCAAATCAGACATGTAGCTGAAGAAAACTGATAGCAAGTGTAATAGATCATAACCTAAAGGGAAGATAGTTCAGTAAAGTGTGCTTCTTTTTATTGTTCAACAAGCAAAACCTGGTAGTTCTGAGTCAGTCCCTTCACTTCTTGAAAGCACAAACAAGAATTCATTATTTATAATATGCCTCATCACAATGTAAACATGTCCTGTATGTGTTCCCGCTCACTGGGCTTCAATGGTGCCATATTAGAATGGAAATACAGATTTGTGGTTTCTGTTATAATAAATGCCTTATTGTGCTTTATGTCTTACCATTGGATGTGTAGAAAACAGCCTCTATCTTCTGTTTTCCATCAGCTTAGCACATCCATGTTAGGCAATCCCTTCCACAGGGTAAACAAAACTCAAAACCTACAACACAAAAAAATCCTATGCAAAATTATATGCTTTTTTCTTTTTATTTTCTCTACAGAAAAATGTGCTCTATTAATTTCTTAACATCAAATTGCATTGATTAACATTAAAAAATAAAGTTTTGCAGTAACTTTTAAATTAAGAAATAGCAATAGTATTCTGGATGTCTTTACCATATTATAGGACAAAAATTATTCAAAGGCTATGATGACAGCAAAAAACTTGACAATTTGGTATAGTATGCTCTTATAGCCCAGATATACAAGGTGAACTCAATCACAGATGACTCATACTGCATTTCTTATTTCTAAAGCTAGCCTAAAGCAGTCTTTAGTTCACAGATCTCTGAAAAAACTAGAAAAACCTTCATTCTTTAAGAACATAGCAAAGTATGCTTTGAGAAGAAAGCAAAAATGCAGATTTACCTGGTGGTGAGATGACGTGATAGTTCAGCCCCAACCAGTGGCTGAGCAACACATGCTGCCCACTCACTCCCAGAGGAGAAACAGACAGAGCCTCCATGGGTTGGGATAAGGAAAATTTACTGACAAAATCACCCTGAAAGTGGAATATAACAGCCTGTGGCAAATTACGCTCACACCCAATGATAACACAGAGTACATTATTGACCTGATGAAAACAGGGTGCTGCAAGGACTGACCCAATACCCCAGCCACACTCAGACTGCCCTGAAGGCACCCAGGAGCATCCTTCCCTGACCAGCCCCTTTTATGGGGGAGTGAAATCAGGGGTGTGGAAAATAGCCAGGGTTAAGTCAGCTCACCTGTGCTGACTGCTTGGGAAGGTTAACTCTGGCCTGGTCAGAATCGGGACAGACAATTCTAGAATATGCTTAATTTATTTTGTAAGACACATATTCAATGAGTGTTAGCAACTTTCAATTACCATGACCTGAATGGTGAATGTCAAATATCTTTACTCTCCTGCAGAACACAACTTCGCAGAACATAAATAAAAGCTCTATAGAAGGTTTGGGATTAGAAGTAAAGGTTATTACAAGGAAACACAAGCAATGACTTGGAAGAAACTTTTTCATTTTCATCCAGTTCTAGGAAATAGAGTAGCTAGATCTGTATCAAGATTTCTTCAGAGATGTTTTCAGTCTTAACAAAATGATTCTTTTTTCAGATCATTCAGAGATTCAACTGGACAGTGAATGTTCTCACAAATTACCTACCTGCAAACCTGAACTAAATTCACACTTTGCTTCTGCCTACTTTGCTACAGGGCATTGTAACTCTATACTCTTTCTTCTATTCAACTTGCTTATAGAAACATAATAGGTTTTCCATCATGCTATTCATAAAATAGTGAAGGAAAAAGCTGCCAACTTAGCATGACTCTCCCAAGGCTTCAGAAAAAAGAACAACAAAAGGAGAGGAGGAAAAAAATCCCAGCGACTATTTTAAAATGTGGTATCTTAGCTGAAAGTTACTTTCTGATGTAATAGAATATGGGCACCATCTAACAAAACAGCAAACACAGATTTTGTCCAGCTGGATGCTATGTGTTTAGTTTTAAATCCAATTTGTTACAGAACAAAGCTCTAGGAATGTGCAAGAAGCATTATTCAGAAAAGTCTAAGCAGCTATAGACTAATATACCAGTCTGATGATTATCAACAAGTTACATGAAGTTGCAGATGGTTTCTTCTGATCTTTATAGAATAGAATCATAGAATATCCTGAGTTGGAAGGGACAGATAAGGATCATCAAGTTCAACTCCTGGCTCCACACACGGCCAGCCAAGTCAGAGCACGTGACTGAGTGCATCGTTCAGACACTTCTTGAACTTAGTCAAGCTTGGGGCTGTGACCCCTTCCCTGGGGAGCCTGTTCCAGTGCCTGACCACCCTGTCAGTAAAGAACCTCCTCCTAACATCCAACCTAAACCTGCCCGGTCTCAGCTTCACGCCGTTCCCTTGGGTTCTACCTCTGGTCACCAAAGAGAGGAGCTGGGCGCCTGCCCCTTCACTCCCCCTCGTCAGGAAGCCATAGACCGCCAAGAGGTCTCCCCCCCAGCCTCCTCTTCTCCAGGCTGAACAAGCCAAGGGACTTCAGCCTCTCCTCGCAAGACTCCCCTTGCAGACCCTTCACCATCCTCGTTGCCCTCCTCTGGACTCTCTCCAATAGTTCTGTGTCCCTCCTGTGCTGTGGCGCCCAAAACTGCACACGGCACTCCAGGCGAGGCCGCAGCAGCGCGGTGCAGAGCGGGACAATCCTCTCCCTGGACAGGCTGGAAACGCCCTGCTTGATGCACCCCAGGATAGAGTTGGCCCTCCTGGCTGCCTGGGCACACTGCTGACTCATGTTTAACTTGCTGTTGCCCAAGACCCCCAAATCCCTCTCAGCATGGCCGGCCTCCAGCGTCTCAGCCCCCAGTCTGTATGTGCAGCCAGGGCTGCCCCTTCCCAGGTGCAATAAATAGGCATATCATAAAATACCATGTGATTATAATTATCTGTTATGTGGTGTTGTAACACTAAACTCAAGAATTACCTGGAAAATTGCACGTATTTTAGTAGTCCTTGGCTTGCTTATACTTGTTCTGAATAAAAATTTCAGTTCCTTCTCTTTATCTTTCACACAGTATGACTGTAAGAACAGCTTACTGTTAAGCTAATAGAAGTCATGTGTCTGCTACAAATTTTGCATACGGAAGGATTCACAGAAGTAAACTATAACTGTACTTACCTGGTATATTTAATTGACTTACTGAGGATGTCTTACTTTTCCATGGTTGTGGCATGGGAAAGGTTTCTTCTTATGCAATAGAATAATCCTCCTTATTATCAGTGGTGACCAGGATGAGTGCAACTCAATAGCAAAGAGCAGTAAGAAGGTATAATTGTCCAGATTCAGAGACCATATTATTTAACTTTGCCTTCTTATCCTCCAGATTTATTTTTTCTATTAGGATTACTCTTCATAATGCTTTTCAGTACTCTTGATTTCTTGTTCCATGGAGTCACAGCAAAATAGAAAGAATTGTGATACAGTGATAAAGAGATATTACTTTATATATCATATCAAATTAAAAAAACTCAAAGTGACAGCCAGTAATTATGTTAATATTTTAGTACTTTTAGTTACTTTTTTTTGAGTAATAAATGAAATAGAAAAAGTTATTACACTTTTCTGGAAGATATCACAATAAAACTATGTACTCTTTCAGATGGTATTTCATAATGTACGCTCATAATCTGATGGGATACAGAGGGTAAAATTTGCAATATGTTAATGATTTTAATTTTGTTTTATATGTCTCTAAATAGAAAGAAAAAAATCCTAGAACTGAATTAAGGAAAAATTGTTGATCTTTAAAATATTACTTAGTAGAATAGAGATGCAAAGTGTAAATTTATTTGTTGTAGCTGTATTTGTTTTCCTAGTCAGAAATAACTCCTGTTCATCCTAGCAGTACTCCAATGCAGAGTACTGAGGGTGCCAAAGTATGTCCATTTATACATTTTCAGAAACACTTCAGTCTAAAGCATGATTAGTTCAACATCAAGCATTTGAGATGAGGGGTTTTTTTCAATTTACTAAATGTACTCACTTCAACAGACATTTTGCAGTACACTTACACAGGGTCGTAGAACTAATGCCACACAAATTGTATGAATTTGTGGACTGGCATGGTGCCTTTTCAAAAGGAAATAAACCAGCCAAACTTGGTGATTAAAAGAGGCAGATAAGAAGTGGGTACAATTCTCTTCAGCTGTAGAAAAATCAAATTTCATAAAGACTAATTTCTAAACACCAACTACAGAGCTGTATGGAGAAAAGAGTGAGTTTGGAAGGGGAAAACCCTTCTATGTTCTCTTGCATAAATTAATGTATTGGAGAAGAATGTGATTGCATTTTGACATTAAAATAATTTTCTTTGGATCAAGAGAATTGTATTTTCTGTTTCTTGATTTCTCTTAGGATTTTGCATTAAAACATCAATAGAATTAAATTCTTATTCAGGAAAACAAAGAGGTAGGTAGCATTTTTTTCCCCTCTGATGTGTATTTTAGATTTAATAGTACCCAGAAAAAAACCAAAACAAAACAACTTTCTTTGTCACATAGGGTTTACTATCAATTTAAAAATCTGCTGTTCAATAAGTAGCTGAGGTAGCTAAGTTAATGGGTGAATTTTAAGAGTCTAGTACATGTGAGAAAATGAAGCAGTATTTCCTTCTGTAGACAGTATGAATAACCAAGCCTCACAAGTAAATTCAAGACATATTTCAGGGTATAGGAAGTATTTAAAGATAAATTATTCTTACAAAACCTTTAAAGAATGTTCAGGCTGCATGTGTGTCATGGTGCTGAGCACCATGCAGCCACTCAGTCTGGGGAAGGAGGGGAAAAGGAAAAAACCCAAAGGCAAACCTCATGGATTGGGATAAGGAGAGTTTACTAGGACAGCAGAGAGAGAAATAACAATAATAGGACTTTAAATGCAAAAAATATATGAAACTGGAGATACACTATGCAGTTTCTCACTGAATTGCACACCTCAAGGCTGTATAGCTCAGATCCGTCCCAAAGCTAGACCGTCCCCAAACTCTGTGTGTCCTGGAGCCATGCGCTCGTCCCTCTACCGACCCCCCTTTATGCTGAGCATAACATAATTGGTATGGAATACCATCTTTGGCCAGTTTGGGTCACCTGTCCCAGCTGTGTCCTCTCCCGGCTTCCTGGGCACCCCCGCCTTCTCGTTAGCAGGGAAATATGAATAAGTGAAAAGTCCCTGACTGCTTGGCAACAACTAAAACCATCAATGTGTTATCAGCACTGCTCTCATTCTAACTTCCAAACACCATTACACTAACCACTAGAAAGAAAATTAACTCTATGCTAGCCAAAACCAGGACACTGTGAAAGTGGACCCACATAGAAATTTGGGTGAGTTGATGTCATATTTCAGCAAGGCTTCATACTCCTGAAGTCAAATAAGTAGACCAGGAAAAGCCTGTGTTTAAAAAGATCAGCTTACAAGAAGAATACAGAACAGAAAGCATGTCTTGGATTTGGCTCAAGGGTAGACCTGCTGCTGCCCAGAGCCAAGCCAATCAATCAGCAACAGTGGTAGCACTTCTGTGATAACATATCTAAGAAGGAAAAAAACCCCACTAGCAGCAGCTCTTTCCTGCCAGGAAAAGGAGTGAGAAGATGTAAGAATCTTTGCAGATACCAAGGTTGGTGAAGAAGGAGAGGGAGGATGCACTCCAGGCACCAGAGCAGATATTTTCTGTGTAATCTCATACACAAACACACTGGCAGCCATTACTGGAAAGTTAAAGAAGCAAGAATTGTGGATGTACTGGCTGGCTGACTCCAGTAATTCAAATAAAGTCTCCCTTCCCCCTATATCTTGGCTGTGGAGGAACTGTTGCAGAAGGTCTGTAAACTCAAAGAGAGTATGTCCTATTCCACACATGTATGGACCAATATCTCAGTTATTAGAAGTAATCCTTTCTCTGTTCAAGAGGGAGGATACCATGAGGCATCCAGTAGTTTTACCTGAGTGACCATGGAGAAGATACGAGGATGTGGAACGGAAAGCCTACCTCAACCCTACAGGCACAAGCACATGATTTCCAAGATTAAAAAGTCTCAAAAGGGATTCTTCCAGGAAAAAACACAGCTCCAGTTTCCAGTGGGCAATTTCCTAAACTGACCTCAACACCTGGACATACTTACGATCTAATTGATGGGAGTGATTTTTGCAAGAATTGAGGAGTGAATATGATGAGCAGAATTAGAAGGGTCCTGCCTCCAGCCAGGTGGAGGAGAGTTTTTTAGAACATGTGAATCTGGAGTGTTGGATCTACAAGAGTACAAAGCTCTAGGAAGGAGCATTAGGTCTGCCTTGGTATTCACTGTTGTACTGCTTCACAGCTTTCACTTGTGGGGGGATCAAGTCACCCTGGAAAATCCTGAAGCTATATTAGCAGCAAGGTACACTGCAGAAGGCATAGAGAAAATGAAAATACTGGAGTCAAAAAGCCCTCATGTCATCTTCAGTAAGTTCATGTATTAAAAAGAAAGGCAAAAGAAGCACTGAGGGTGGCTTGCAAGCCGGCAAGCGTTGAGACTGAGAAAACTGTAGGAAAACAAAGAATTATAGAAACTAATATTTGATGTTGAGTAGATTATGAAGGAAACAGCTGCAGTTTCTCTCTTGTAGGGCCAGCAACCATCTCTCTCTAGACCTATGGAAGCCCAACTTTGGACTCTTCAGTATGCAGAGATCTGATAAGTAGCCTCAAATTATTACACCTAATTTAAGACACCAAGAAGAATTTAATAGATTCTTCCATTAAAATTTAAAATGTGTTTAAATTTTCATATAGTACTCCAAACATTTGCCACTAGTGAGAAAAGATAGACTTGGAATTGCAAGGTGTATCAGTGGTTCATCAGCAAATCTTACTGCTTCATAAAAATTAATAGAACATTACCTTTGCCAATGCAAAGGCACAGAAGAACAAGTGAGAACTAGTATTAATGTATTACCTGCATAAAATCCAAGTCTGCTCTTTCATATAAGAAACGTCCTACACTAAGTCAAAGGGCTTGAGGCCTTCTTGAGAATACTGCCACAAAATGTGACATTATATACTGACCATGAGTATATATATATATATTAGTTCTGGAACTAATCCAGATTGAACAGAATAGTTATGAAATATACAAAGTCCTTCTGAAAGTGTCCTTATCCGATCAAAGCTTCAACAACTGATATGGGAATGGACATTATCTGGTTTTGTTTTCCTGTCCTGATGTAGAAACTTAACATTGGCAAAGACTACATATAAAGATCATGACCCAGGACTATGTATGCTGTTTACATACATACCAAATAAACAAGCACCTTAATAGATTTATCTGGCCCTTGTTTCCAGCAGCTGTAAGAGACGATCATTTCAGTGATGATGAGAATGATAAATAGATTTAGAAATAAAAATCTGTAACTTTTTATTTTACTTCAGGAAAATAATTATAACTATACTTTTATATAAATATTTCTTCCAATGAGAGTATTTATGCACTGCCTAATATAATAGGACTTTCACATATATGGAGTCAACCAATGCCTATTTATGAGAAACTTATACAGAGATGGAACACTAAATGTGACTTACTCAGACCTTCATAGAATGGTCTGTCAAGGGCAGTTGTTTCCAATTTTCTTTTTTGAGTACATTTGTGTAACAATTAGCGCAAAAAGAAATGGAGGGAAAGACAAAGATATCCCTGATATGCTCAGACAATCTCATAGGTCAGTCAGGCAATGAACTTTTCTAAATAGTTTCAAGATTAAAAAAATTGCCTTCTCTGCTCAAACCAGTAAGTGCCACCTATTCCTACTTGCAGTACCACAAGCATAGGTTTTTTTCAGAAATATCAAAGGGAATGTACTAAACAGAAGAAAAATAAAGCCATATTTCCACGTTCTACAGACCCCCAGTCTGAAAGTAAGGCTATAAAAGCTTGTGAGATGTTAAAAGATATTTGCTATGAGATGAAAAATCTGTATTGTAACCAGCAACTGGAGATGCAGTTGCCCAAATTCAGTTCTAATGACACTTAAAATGAAAGCCAGGAATACTGTCTCTGCCCAGCATGCCAGAAGTCCTTATATTTTGCAGAGTTCAGCTATTTTTGCAGGCTATAAGCTACACTATGAGTTTCTAATGATCCACCAAACAATTAATGCAGATGTAAATGAAGTGGAACGGTAACAAAGAGATAGAAAAAATTGTTTTGAACCCACATAGGAATTGAACAATGTGAGGAAGTAATGAAGTGAATTGACCCTTCAATTACACCTCGCTTGGTAACAAGAAAATCGTCTTTAGGGTTCATTGGTCTACACAAATATTTTCCAAGATTACGTCTCAGCCGCTGACGATGATTTATCTTAGAGACTTAGAAGTCACTCTTAGTTCCTGTTTCTTAAAGAGAAACTTGCAAATATATTTTGGTCATTTGTCATTTTTGCTGGACTTAATATGATTTAGTCATCTGACCAGCAATTTTGGTTCATCATCAAAGTAGAGGTAATGAATGATTTTTCCAGTATTTCAACTATCTGCTAGTTTTACTGTCCTGGAAAATTAGCCTTCCTAGTAACTATAAAAGCTAGTTTGTTTATAAAGTCAAGGATTCCATACAGAAAATTGAATACTTCAGGAAAAAAAAAAAAATCAACATTTTGGAAGTGTTTTCCTAGAACTGACTTCCTAAATCTTCCTGATAGAAGTTTAGTAAAGACAATATGTAAACCCACATCCTCCTGTTTCTGTCTTTTCAGGTTTTGATTAATTTTACTTATTTGTCTTATGGCTTTCTACATATCTGGGGGTTTTGTGTCAATTTTCATTAACATCCAAAATTAAAATGACTGCAAATATGACATCCAAGGATTTTACTGTTTCTTTTCATTTCTCAGTTTTGAAGTATAAGCTTTTATAAGCATTCTACTTCTTTGCATATGAATTCTTATAGTCTAAGGAAACTAAAAATTCTAATAGCAACGAAAACACTTGATGAACTAACAAACAGGTTTGAATACTTATTAACTGCAAAGCTAAATATCACATAGTCAGAATTATTTTAAATTAGAAATAATTTGTCTTGTTGATAGTAACCCGCTCCAGTTTGTTTTTTTTTTTTTCCTCTTTTCCTGTCATGTTCAGTTAGGATAAGAAGTGAACTGTTCTAAATATTTTAATAGAATAATTCCTATATATTGGCTTGAGTCAGAGATGATACATTTGAAAGTTTGGGCCAAATTCTGTACCTAAAAGTTTTAATTTCTGGAGTAACAAAAAGGACATGAGGAAAATATTTTTATGTTATCTCACTTATGTCCACAAACATTAGATTTATTTTTTAAAATCCCAACCTGAAATTAATATTTTAATTTCCTCAGCTTTGAAAATCTTTAAGCAATGTCATTATAGACTGCTATATCAGCTAACCCAAATCTTGGTTTTGGAATGACAGCTTCTTTGTCCCATTTAAATACGTAAATGTAAATTGGTAACCTTACCTGACTTTAAGCCTTAATATATAAATTAAAAAAAAAAGGCTTCTAGCTCAACCATTGAGTTGAGATCATCAATCCACTCAGTTGCATGACCTGCCAGACTGAACATTCTTTAGTGATTGATAGCTAAAGGGGTTTTTGATACCTTCCTAAGAACTCATTCATTCTTAAACATTGTTTTCTCTATTATTTTTGTGAAAACCAGCAAATCAGGAAAAAACCTTTTTGGTCCGAGTACCTCACGCTTATATACATCCTTACATACATATTTTTAATTACATATATTAATATAATATATACACATATATTTTATATATAAACCTGAGGTTTATATATGTAAATATATAAACCTATAAAACTGAGATGTGATGTGGTTGTAACAGAAGCACATTATTTAGATTAAAATAATATTATGGCTAGCAATGAATGCTGAAGAGTGATTTTTAGAAGGGCGTGTAGGAACAGGACAAAGAGTAATGGGTTTATACTTAAGGACAGTAGATTTAGATTAGATATTAGGAAGAAATTCTTCATTATGAGGGTGGTGAAACACTGGCGCATGTTGCCCAGAGAAGGTGTGGCTGCCCCCTCCCTGGCAGTGGTCAAGGCCAGGTTGGATGGGGCTTTAGACAATCTTGTCTAGTGAAGGGTGTCCCTGTTCCTATCAGAGGGGTTAGAACAAAATGACCTTTAAGGTCCCTTGCAATCCAAACCATTCTATGATTCGGGGAGCTCTAAGGAACCTAAGATTCTGAGAGACTTAATAATAATTTTATACTGTGGCTTGTAAGAAACCAATTAAAAATTATAAAAAACAATTTCCTTTTTTTAAACTTTTTCTTAGAGTTATATATCCCTAGTTAGTAAATATATGCTCTGGTACAGTCGGTAGAATGCATCTCTGCATTGACTGTAAATAAACAAAGGTGGGAAGGGAAGTAGATATAGAGGTGTAGAGTGACTTATATGAGGTGAGATAATAAATCAGATTCAGAAAAAGACAATGTATACTGACTTTGTCCACTTGAAAGTGGTAGACCACATAGCTCCCTGAACTTGTTCACTTCTTTCTGTCATCATTTACTGTGTATACAAAGCAAATTATTTCCTATATGATTTATATGTTCACCTAACATGAAGCAAAACCTTTCTTCAGGAAGTAAGCTGTATTAGCATTTTTACTGCAGTTTCTTCTTTTCCATGTCCATTTTCTTATTCAAGAAACAAATAAGGAGGGAGGAGAGAGATATATTATAAAAAAATGTCACAGCTGGTTTGTTGCTTCCTCTGAAACATATTATTTGACCTTTAAATAAGAGTAGCCTATATAAAGAAAAGTTAATAAAGGGCACATTTCTGTACAAAAAATGTTATTATGCTTGAATTCTCTATAGCTAAAGCAATCAAGCTGGCAGTAAGGAACAGAACATCAAACCAGTATATTATAGCACAGATACACATCATCCATTGACTCGATAACAAAGCAGTTGTATACGTACACTATTTCCACCTCTTAACACAGTTCAGAAAAAAAAAAATCTAAGTATATTTTAGATAGTCAGGTGTCAAGCTAAACCTCTAAGAACTCTAAAACTATAAAATTAAAATATAGGTAAGCAGTAAAACTTATTAAGAAATAAAGAAATTGAGGTTAAGACTTTCAGTGTTTCTTATTGGCACTTGATGAGAAGTTTGCAAAATCCATGAACAAATGGAAGGACATTAAGTACATAACCCTTCTGCTGTAACAGAAACTAAGAGGTAACTCTCTTTCAGTTGTCAGAGAAAATTTTTCATTGCTAGATAGGACCTTCTTATGGTCTTGTTCCCTCATTACTTTGTGTTAAGGTGTGGGAAATGAAAAGCCAATATTCTTTCTCTCTTCTTAACTGTCATTCTAAAAAATAAACTACCTAGAACGAACCAAACACTCAAAGAGTTAGGCTTTCTTTTGGTATGAAGAAGATTTAAATCAAGCATAACTGCCCTAGAACCCAAAGAACTCATCTCAAAGTTTTCACAGAATCATAGAATGATCTGGGTTGTAAGGGACCCGCCCGCCACAGGCAGGACAACCAACCTCTAGGCCTGGATCTACACAAGTTTGCCCAGGGCCCCATACAACCTGGCCTTGAAAACCTTCAGGGATGGGCCATCCACCATGTCTCTTAGTAGCCTGTTCCAGCACCTCACCACTCTCTCTGTAAAGAACTTCCCCCTAATACCTAATCTAAACCTTCCTTCCTTTAGCTTTAATCCATTCCCCCTTGTCCTGTCATTGTCTATCCTTTTAAAAAGTTGAATCCCCTCCTGCTTATAAGCTCCCTTCAGGGACTGGAAGGCTGCAATGAGGTCCCCCCGCAGCCTTCTCTTCTCTAGGCTGAACTAGCCCAGCTCCCCCAGCCTCTCTTCGTAGGGGAGGTGCTCCAGCCCTCTCATCATCTTTGTGTCCCTCCTCTGAACCCTCTCCAACAGTTCCACATCTTTCTTGTATTGTAGGCTCCAGATCTGGACACAGTACTCAAGATGGGGCCTCATGAGGGCAGAGTAGAGGGGGACAATCACCTCCCTGTCCGTGCTGGCCACCCCTCTTCTAATGGAGCCCAGGATATCATTGACCTTCTGAGCTGCAAGAGCACACTGCTGGCTCATGTTAAGTTTCTCATCCACCAGAACCCCCAGGTCCTTCTCAGCAGGGCTACTCTCAAGGAGCTCTTCTCCCAGTCTGGGATTCTTATGGCCCAAGTGCACGACCTTACACTTTGCTGTGTTGAACCTCATTAGGTTCACCCAGGCCCACTATTCATGGCTGTCAAGATCCCTCTGGATGGCTTCCTTTCCTTCTTTTGTGTCAACCACACCAACCAGCTTGGTGTCATCTTTTTGCTGTTAGGTACAAAAAGTCATTTTAGATAATTCTTTTTTCTGCTTTGAAAAAAAAGGAAAGAGAAAGAAATCTTTTGACTATTTTTTTCCCCCAAGAAGGGCTTAGATGTGTGGTAACTAATATTTCAAAACCAAGAATGCAAAGCAAATAAACCCCAAACCTGTAGAGATACAGTTGTTCTATGATACACTCATTTGCAATATGATTATATGATTATATATATGCAATATGATTATATGATTTATTTAAGGCTGGCACTGCTTACTGTACAAATGGTGTATATAATTTTTCCTGTAGATTTTTATAGAAAGCAGGAAACCTAACAGAGCTTAGGATACCTCAAGAGTGGTAAATACCTAAAAATGATAGCAGCACTTATTACTTACTGTGTTATTTCCACTAGTGTCTCTAACTTTTTACGAATCTAACTCCATCATAGTATGCAACAAACCAGGTTTCCTTCTAGAGAAAAAATGTTGCATGGTCATTGGATTTGCTAGTTAGAGATTTTCTATGGCTGATGAAAGTCATGGATGTATGACACACTTCTATTGACAATCAGAAAAGATGAAAAACCATACTTGCTTTAAAATAGTTTATTCAGAGGGTACAATATGACATGAATCCACTTGCAAAATGTTTTATAATTGCCAAATGAATGTATGAAAAACTTTTAAATTCTAATCTATATTTACATTTTACTTTTTGATATCATAGATCATGCTCCCACTGGAGAATTGAATTTGGTGTAATTGTGCATATAGACAGTACTAGCCTGTGTAATTACTCAGAAGATCCATCATAAATTTTTTCCAATCAAATAGCAAAATAATCAAAATACAGGAAAGAATATAGTACCTTTTTAAATGAGGCTCTCTAATATGGATTTACTGCATGGGCATGCATAAATGGAAACTTCTATATGCCTCAGTTGCAGGCTAATCAGGAAAAGACATTGAAATAGGAGAATATAAAACCCCTTACTTTCTTCTCTGTCATAATTTCATTTTAAAATAGTTTGCTTCATTTACTTTAGACTTTATAAAAGTATTCTATATCAATTTTATTTGTCCAGGCAGAAAGGAATTGTCAGTGTACCACATAAGCTCTAGAAGTATATTTGCACTTTAATCTTTTTCAGTGATAAATTACATACTGCACATATAAATGTTTTCATACAAAATTTACAGATTTGCTTTTTCTTCTCTCTAAACACTTCTTTTCTTTTTTAATACAGGGGGGAAAAAAAGGGTATTAAATTGAAAAACCATGAAGGGGGACCAAATATTATCTTGACTTGTGATGCTCCCAGAGTGATACATTATCTAAAAATGAACAAAAGTAACTCCAACAATGTTAGCATTTTGGAACACTCAAGGACCACTTATGCAAAAAAGAGTACGTATAGACCTCATGTTTATCTATTTAAACTATTTAAGTAATTTGAAGTGTACTGTTTTGATTTAACCCAGCAGACAGCAAAATACCACAGAGCCATTCACTCACTCAATGTCTCTCCACCCTGGTGGGATAGGGAAGATAATCAAGGAAAAATAAAGTAAAACTCACGGGTTGAGATAAAGATAGTTTAATAGGAAAGCAAAGGAAGAAAATATAAGAGGAATAAAAATCATCATCATCATTATCATGATCTTTATAACAACAACAGAATAGATGAAACAGGTGATGCACGTGCAGTTGTTCCCCATCTGCTGACCAGAGCCCATCTAGTCCCCAGGAAGCATGACATCACATGGTATGGAATTTCCCTCTGGCCAGTTTGGGTCAGCTGTCCTGTCTGTGCTCTTTCTCAACTTCTTATGCATCACCAGTCTTACTGGCAGGAGAAACTGAAGATTACTTGACTTCTTGAAAGCACTACTTAGCAACAATTAAAACATCAGTGTTATTAACGTTACTCTCATACAAAAACCAAAACAGCAGTATATTAGCTACAAGGAAGAAAATTATGGTAGAAAAAACAGGACATACATTTCTAATTCAAGGTTAAAAAGAATACAAAGTAGAGAATCAGAAGCATTTACATTATGAAGCAAATACGAGGTGATCAAAGTAAACTATTTGATATTAAAAAGGTTAAAAAGTTCATTATTGTTGAGTGGATGTAGTCACAATTATCACCTGATACGAATACTGTTGGAGAAACAAACATCATATTCTTAACATAGTAAATAACAGAATAGCTGAAATCCCTTCACTTCTTGGGCCAGTTGTTTTATACTTTTGATGCAGGATAGAATTTCCTGCTTATATGTTTAAAAATTCAAATCGCCTAATGAAATCAAAATTCTTACAATGAAACAGCTCATATGTTACTTTATTGCCTCTGATCTGAGAAAATAGTAGTCCCATTGGAAAAGACTTTTCTCCTGCATTCCATTTCTAATGCTGTCACGGTTGATCAGAGATAATAAAAAAAGTATTTACCGTATTATATGCTTTCCATTAAGATAGAACTTTCCTATTTGAAAAGTATTGAGCATCATTGAGTTCAACTGCAATTCAGAACTGTACGTTTTAAAACCATCTTTGTTACCTTCTTGGGAAAGTGCATTCCTTGTTGTCTGCTTTTTATGTTACACTTGCACACAAGCTTTGAATTTTATTCTGAGAATTGATTAATTTTTTTTATACTAAAACCATTTATATCCCTGAGATAACACAGAAGTACTTCTACTGCTGTATTTTTTTTTCAGCAAAGCAAAGCTAATAAATGTGAAATCCTCTCTCCACACTCAAGATATCAAGGTAAGGCGGATACGTTTGAAAAATTGCTCTAATACATCTGAAAATATAAAAATCAATAAGCTATAAAAGCTAAAAAGCTTCTTCAATTTTGTCCTCTTATTGCTCAGTGTAGGTGGCCAGGGCACCGAGTACAGTCCAAGGTTGCAAAAAAACTATTATACATCTAGATGTGCATGGTGCAGAATTTAAGAACCCTCCATGCAAGTCTGAATTCACCCTTGAGGAACAGAAAGGACCAGCAATGGCCTTCAAGTTCTTGCTCATTTGATTGAGGGCTTGAAAATGTGCTTGAGGGATTCTACAGCCACAGACTTAGTTCATGCCATCTTTGTATGAACATGAGATAAATCCTTTGAGACTGATTTTGAGTTTTTTCCCCTATGTCTTTTTGGGAAGTGGAACTACTAGCTTTATTTTCAAAGTATTCAGATAACAGGAGCATAAACCTGCCTGATAATAGGAGTTTTTTGAAATTAAGTTGTTACTTTATGAATATATCTATATCCAAAAGGCAAATTCAAAAAAAAAAAAAAAAGGGGGAAAAAAAAAAAGAAGAAAAAGACAAAACCAAAAGGAAAATGCAAATCCGTCTCCTTCTTTCATCTCCCTGCAGAAAGAAACGAACTCTTTCCTGGTTGAAGGGCACAGCTGTTCCACACCATGGTGGCCTTTCCACAGGAGGGATCCAGTGCTCCTGTTGAACTAACCCCACAACTTGGTAGTTGTAAAATTAGATCAAAATTTTCACTGTGTTTTTTTCTTTCTATTTTTTCTTTCATTAATAATACTACATATATAAGAAATAGTAAATCAGAAAGTTGCCAAACAGAACATTTTAAGTAGGAACAACCATTGAGATTCAGCCAAAACCTTTTCATACTGTGTGGTACCATGCAGAAAATTTAAAAGGTCCAGTAAATAAGCCATTCGTGTGTAGCCTGGTCTCTGAATCTGCTTTAGTTTTCTGTGCTAGCTGTAGAACTGCTCCAATGTGCTCCATCTACATGGTCCCTAGGAAATATTACATCATGTGGGAATCTTTCAAGAAAATCTTACCCTACGTTTCACCTTATGCTTTCCTCTGTGTCTCCAAACTGAAGTGAGGGTGACGAAGAGATGACATTACTTTGCATTTAAATATTTATTCCCATTACACTCCTGTATTATTCCATGCATATTTAGAACAAACTTCTCAAAAATTTCCCAAGTTTTACAAAAGGTCCCTGAGTACTTTTGAAAGAATATTCATATGAAAGAAAGAAATGAATCATTTGCATTCTATCAAAGTAAACTCTTCTTGGTGAGAGCACACAACTATTTTGAACAATTGTAGCTTGCAACCTGGAGGTGAAAATTTATTCTCAGGTATGCTTTATGCTATTTATTATACCTTGAAAAAATGCACTTTGACATCCTTTTTCATACATGTTCATTCAGAATTCCCACTCATCTTTCAAATTAGAGAAAAATCTCTTCTAATACATTATGTTCTGAAGAAGCATAGACAGCTAGTGTAAGACAGTCTTAATACAGGGATTGAAATCTGTTCATCAGACCTTTCTGGCATTATGGCAAAATGTACATAAACAAGCATTTGACAACACTTTGTCTGAATGACAACACTGACAAGACTTCTTTTGATTTTCTGAATCAAGGATTTATGCATGACAGTGAAAGACTGTATAAACACAGAAAATTTTCATATAACTGCCCTCAGATTCAGAGACACAGAATTTGAAAGAGACTTCAGAAAAGGTCCCAAAATTATAATGGAATTTGTAATTTAATAATTCAATAGATTTAAGAATTGGAGAATACAGGAACTTCAAAAAGTTAGGAAAAGCACTAAATGATATTTTGAAGGAATAAATAAAGGTATGGAAGTAAAATGAAACATGAGGTGAATGGGGAAAAGAGAATAGAATACAAAATGGATTTTCCAAAGAAAACCTAATTATATACAGTACTATTAATACTAGACTATAATTAAAGATAGTGCTAGCAGAGGAAAAACACAATATGATCTAATCATTAATACATTTAGCCTGGGAAGCATAAGTACAGTAAGGATCAGGGATTATATTCTAAAAAATATCAGAGACATGATCTGATCTCCAAAACTATTGGGGAAGGTGTCTAGATATCTGACCTATGTTTTAAGAAAGTTTTGGTTCATTTCTGGAAAATGTTATATTCTTCAATTGTTCTGAAGGCAAGGGATAAACATGATCACCTAAAATATACTTCAGTTTTCTGATAAGATGCTGTTTGAAATGGATTTAAACAAGGATGAAAATACTAGCTTCAAAATATTACCCCAAATCCATCATATTTGTATCACTTGGTATGAATTATGGTGCTAGCAAGTGACAATTTGCCTTTTCCTTTCCACCTGTACAGACATTTATGCTACATCAGCTTTTCCTACTGAAGCCAGAAGTTTCATTTTTCAGCAGATTCTATAAAGACCCAAAAGAAGTACCTCTGCAATAAAATATTTTTTATGAAATATGAAACCTGGCAATTTGTAAATATCAGTATTGACCTGTAAAAAAAAAAAAAACAAACACAGAAAAACCCCAAAACCAAAACAAAGTTTGTTTAGATTTATTGTTTACAGTAACAATATGAGTTAATGACATAAACTGACACTGTGCATGTATGCATAATTTTGTTTTGAAATTAACCTAAATGTGATGCATAAAAATATCTCTATGTTACTTGTAATTATTAAAATATATTTTCACTTAGATCAAACAGCATTTAAAGAAAAATCAAATAGATTATGTTGATTCAAAGTACAGTGTGAAGCTAACCTTCTCTATATGATTCTGACTTCAGTGAAGTCTTTGTAAAAAATAAAAGTGGTTCTCCAAAAGAAAAATAGCTACTGGACCTCATTAACTCTTCTGTCTTCATCTTGCAGCATCTCTCAATATTCTCAGTGATGAGTGATGGAAAACTGGAACTCAATTATGCAGCTAATTGCTGATCACCATTTCTGTAAGTGAACACTATCAGCAGGGCTTTGAAAACTCATTTAGACTATAGGAACAGGCTTTGTTCTTTACTTTGAAAGTAAAACAAAACAAAGAAACAAACGAAAACATAAGAGAGAAAGTACAAACTTTGTTTTCTATTAATTACCATTCTGGGGTTACTTTTGGCTATAAGCCAATGGAATATTTCATGGATAAAGCTATGAACTGGAATTTCAAAATATTTTGTTTTAAAGATATTTTATAGTTATAGATATTTAGCAATGGAAAGTTGTTTTACAAATTTAGTGTTCAAAAAGGTACGTGCTGCTGAAGAACTGTGCTACATAGATATATAATCTATAAGTAGTCTGCCTTCTCTTTTTTTACCTACTGTGTGAGGTTTAAATTGACATTTTATAATCTATTGTAAGATACTATTTTTTTTGTCAGAAAACAAAACTTTGATTTCTTGAAATATAAGGAAAAATTTCCTTCCAAATTTTTAAAATTTGCTGTAACATATATCTACATTTTAAACAGTATTGACATTTTCCAAACACTAGTATCTTCAAAAGCACTGTCACTAACCTATATTTTTATTACTTTTTTCAATATAATGCTTCTCAGCTCTATTTGCAGTCAACCTTTCCCAACAGTCCCGAGAGTAAAGGTCAAGCTTATAAGAAAAGCCATGACATAAGTATAAACGTGATTAGACTATATCATTAGTAGATGAGTTAGCAATGTGATATTGATCCAGTCCTTTTTCCTGAATCTCCAGGTGTTCTACAGTGGATGTGGAAATATATTCTTCAAGATTTATAAAAGTAAATTGCAGCTTCTAGCTAAGTGATGATTCATTCCTAGACCTGGTCACTTTCTGTCAGAAATTGACCTCCTAAAATGAGGGAACTATGAAGTATTAATGTTTATATTATACCCTGCAAAATATACTGTAGTGTGTGGACCAAATTTTAATTTTTATTATTAAAAAATATTAGAATTATTGCTTTTATTTGAGTAAGCAGTTGTTCCTTATAGCAGATAGGCATATTCAATAAGAATTGGGTAATATTAACTTAAAATAATTTTAAAGGTTAACTGCAAAGAAAAAATACATTTACTTTCAGTTATTTGGAGGGAAGTCTATGAAGAACAAAGCACCTGTATGGAATAATGATATCATAGTGGACAGAAACCTGAACTGAATAGCCAATATCCTTTAATTAAAGAGTACAAATGCAGAATCAATAAGGGGTTCTGGAAACTACACTTCTAACTTCAGCCTGAACCTTTCAAACTGTGTCTTCCTGTTAAATCTGTATGATCTTTGTAGATACTAAACCTAAATAAATAGTCATCCACCCCTTGGAGAATCTGAAAGTAAACTGCATCCTAAACCCTCAGTCTCCTGGTGTTTAAGAGACACCCAACAATAATGTATGTACAGACTTTCATTTTTTGGTGAAAATAGGCTTCCCAGAGGACGAAGGCTTAGTTCAAGCAAACAGAGCTAGCAAAACATATTGGTATGTTTTCTGCACCACAATCTGAATCAAATGGCTTTTGGCCCAGTTGAATTGGTATCCCAATACTTCATGGAATAAATTCTTGCTAAAAGGAAGCTGGTGGATTATATGCATTTTTATATAAAATTATTCAAAACTAGATGAAGTAATGAAATCTGGGACAAACTCCATGCAAGAGCTAAGCTTTTTATTACCTGGTGACACTCACCAATATCCAGCTCTTTAATCTTGAGCAGCATAGAAAGTTTGCATGTATTAAGTTATGTGGTATAATGTTTCTACTAAAAGTGCACAATTTACCATCTTGATACAGTAACATGAACTAAAACACTGCTTTTAAAATGTTTTTTTTCTTTCTCTTTGTTGATGTCTGCCAAGAAACTGAACAGTACTAAAAGCAATGCTACATGTGTTTATTAATTTGTTGTCTTAGAATCTCTTCCACTTCAGGAAAAAATATTAGAAGTCCATAGCAAACATTTGAAGGAATGAATTTGCAATTATTTAATGAATACCAGGCATGATTTTCCATTAATTTCCATGAAACATCCACTCTAAAAAGTTTTCTCATCGAAAGTCCTTCAGTTAAAGCAGATGAATGATCTTGAAACAATCCCAGTCAACAAAATATATTGGTCAACTTCATTAAGAAAATTAGTTCTAACTATTGTGTGCTATATTATTTGCTATAGGTTGATAATTTATAGATTTTTGTGGTTATAGAGGTCTGTCTATCAAATGGAACTTGGTAGAGTCAGGGATAGAGCAAAGTAAAAATAAATCCACAGCCTTTTTAACCATGTATTTATTTCTATGTATTTTCAAAGGTGACAATGCTGCATGTATATATACAAATAACTTTTTTTTATATGACTGGTATATGTAAGAGAGTTTCTACACAGATGGCCTCTTTGAAAAGAATATTCATATGCAAATAAATGCCTATACAAAACATACAGTCTTCAAGGACACATTTAATCATCAAGATGATTTCACTATAAAATCAGTGGTAGGTTTTAGCATTATTGCTAGATTCCACTTGCAATGTTAACATCATACTTGTCTAAGTTCCTCTGCAATTTCTGATGGATAAAGTGCTTAGTTATATACAGCAATATTCTAATGTTTTCTTCATAGAGAGAAACAATTTATTACACAAGCAGCCTCATTATTGGCAAGGCAATTGCTTTGGCAAAAGGGGCTATTCAGGGAAGATAAAGATACAAGCAATTAGACCATGCTGTTGCTCTCCACAGATAAATTCTGGTCTTAGCAGGAGATTTTGGTATCCATGGAGATGGGAGACTTTATATATATGTAAGATAAATGTCTTAACCCTGAATCTGAAAATGGTTCCTATCTCTATGGGTATTTTTCTGTCCTAATGTAATGGCAACATAGCAGTTTTGAAACGCTCTTTAGAGAAGAATCTGCTTTAACAAAAGCCATTTTAGAAAAAGCATACAATGCAATGCAATGCAAAAAAATGAAATAAATCTGTATTGAGTTCTTATTTTCTTTATTAATAACGTTCTTCTTTCCAAGACTTCTAACCAAAGGCATGTATATGCCACTATGATGTATTAATCTTAAATCACTATGAAGCAAACATTTATCTGCTTAACCAAGATAGAAGGTTTATAACTCTAGTCTGAAGAAATGAGAAAGATAAATTTTAATAAGACATGTGGACGTAACAGGTAAATAATCCTTACACAGCCACAGATGGGTTTAGGACTTTTTTTTGGTTGGTTGGGTTTTTTTTGGTTGCTTGGTTAGTTGGTTGTTTTGTGGTTGTTTTGTTTTGATTTGTTACTAGTTTGAAAACCCAATTAAAATTATCAGAAATTTAATTATGCAAAAAGGAAAAAGCTGATTTCAGTCAAGGGCAGGGATATACAGCAATAAAACTCTATCTATAAATTTCAAAAATATTTTGCTAAAGATGGAATTGCATCTTCTTTTTCAGCCACATAGAGTCCTGGTAGATGATATTGAGGAAATTATCATTTCACCTCAGTATCTCAGTTCCATGATCTAGGATCAGCATTTTAATACCTTTTAATGAATTTTCAAAGAATAAATAAATTAATGAATTATTCCATAGGCTTATTACTGTCACTTAATAACTTGTTTGGTAGTGTACAGGTTTAATCGTAAGAGTAAAAAGAACAGTTTGATGAATAGTTATATATAAAGTACTTATATATATATATTTCTATATTCATGTCTATGTATGGTGATGTATATGTGGATGCATATACACTGAATTAAAAGTAGTGTAGTTACTGAAATGATCATGAATAACAACCAGAAATAATTGTTTTATCAGAGAAGTAGGGTGCCAGAGCATCATGACCTCAATAGCAATGTCCACAATTTTAACGAATATCTTTCATGCAGATTCTTGCTTGTGACTTGGGTTCCTTCAGATATCTGATATAACCATATTTAGAGTTGTCTCTTTTGGTATATAACTTAGAGAAGGATTTAAAGAGTAGAGAAAGCTGATACAGGAATAGGAGGAAGAATAAATGAATTAGAAATGTAGGACATAATTTAACATTTGCTCCCCCTGGTTTGTCTATACATTCCCTCTCTCAATGTGATAGTGAACATCATCAGTCTGTACTGTTTGGACAGGACTGGCTACCTATAACATGACAGTAAGCCACTGAACAAGCAACAGATCTCCAGGTCCATTTATGTGGTACACAGCCTGGAGAAATGGTCTGAAACTCACAGTGTCCTCAAAGCTCAACTACATAACATACTAGCTGGATATGTTCCAGAATGGTCTTGAAGGAAGTCTCAGAATGAAAGCCATGGATGGGCTTCCACAAGTTAAATTTGGACAACTGTTTGGATGTTGCTCCAGCTGAGGCTGCACCTCAAGTACTGTGTTCAGTTTTGGGCCCTTAACTACAAGAAAGACACTGAGGTGCTGGAGCATGTCCAAAGACGAGCAACAAAGTTGGCAAATGGTCTACTCTTGTGAGGAGCAACTGCAGTTGCTTAGTTTGGAGAGAAGGAGACTGAGGGGAGGCCTTACAGCTCTCTACAACTACCTGAAAGGTGGGTGTTGGTGTCTTATCTCATGTAAAAAGTGACAGAACAAGAGGAAACAGTGCCAAGCTGTTCCAAGGGAGGCTTAGGTTGGTGAGTATTTACTGAAAGGAGTGTCAAACACTGGAATTGACTACTCAGGTTAGTTGTGGAGACACTACCCACAGTGGTTTGCTTATGAACTACAATTAAATACCACCCAGCCACTTAGTCACCCTCCTTTAGCAAGATGACAGCAGAAAATCAGAAGAGTGAATGTAAGAGAACTCATGGGTCCAGATAAAAAGTTTAATAGGACAGAAAAAAATGGAATAATAATATATATGAACAGTATATACACAAAACGGTTGATGAATAGCACAATTTCTCTGAAAAGGAACATGACATTGTATTGTATGGAATATCGCTTTGGCCAGTTTGGGTCACCTGTCCTGACATCTAGTCTGGTCCCCTCCCAGCTTCTTGGATGACACTTGTCTTGTTAATAGGGCAGTAAGAAAGCTGAAAAGTCCTTGACTCTTTGGCAACCACTAAAAACTTCAGTGTGTTATCAATATGATCCTCATCTAAAATGCCAAGCACAGCACTACACCAGGTGCTAGGAAGAAAATTGACTTTATCCCTGTTGAAACCAGGACAGTGTCAGAAAGTTCACTGGTAGCATTTTGGATATTTCACATAACCCCTCCAGAGGAAGTCTATGCAAAGGATGCATGGATCCTCTGGGCCAGTCACAATGGGGTGTTTTTTCATCACTGCCAGTTAGACTCGTTTCAGCTTCTGTCAGAGCGTGGTGGCTTGGCCATGGCTGGAGGCCAGACACCGACCAAAGTCACTCTATCACTCCCATTTTTAGCTGGACAGGAGAGAAAAGATCTATTGAGAAGCTTAGGAGTTGAGATAAGGACAGGGAGACATCATTCCACAATTAACATCAGAGAAAAAAAGAAACCCAACACAGAATCAAGGAAAAGAAAATTAATTTAATTTAATCTAATCTAATTTATTACATTACACTACACACAGAGTGAAACCAGAGTCGGATAATGAGAAGTGCGACCAGATCTTAAAGCACCTTCCCCCACCCTCCCTTCTTAGCAGACTGCACTATCGTCATGATTTTGCCCCTTCCGTCCCCACATTGTGGCACAGGGAAGGGCAAGGAATGGGGGTTTCAGTCATTTCCTCACGAGTTGTTTTCCTTCTTAGTTGGGGGAGGCATTCCTCACACCCTTCCCCTGCTGCACCATGGGGTCCCACCTATGGGAGACAGTCCTCCATGAACTTCTCCATGAGTCCTTTCCCACAGGGCTTCAGCTCTTCACCAGCTGCCCCAGCGTGGGTCGCTTCTATGGTGTGCAGTCATATAGAATGTATCTCAGTCTCTCAGACCCGCACTGCTCCAGGCTGTTCCTCCATGGAGTCACAAGCTTTCCCCCCACCAGCAAACCTGCTCCGGCACAGATGTCTCATTTCAATGCTCATCTCTCCATCTCTCTCTCTCTCCACAGGCTGCAAGTGCTGGCAGGGGCTTGCTCCAATGTAGTTCACAGTGATAGAAAACACAGATGGGTTCTGACCCTTCATGGTTCTTTGGCATTATGGTACTCTGTGCACCAGTGTTCACTAGAGCTTTGTACTCTTGTGGGTCTGATGTGCCAGGCCATTCGATCCACACAGTACAATAAAAACAGTTGTCTCTTCCCTCCACCTGTCTGGAGGCAGGGTCCCTCTCCCATCTTTGATATATAACTGGAGGTATTAAAAAGACAGAGATGTGCCACTTACGGACACAGTTTACTTGTTGGACTTTGTAGTGCTAGGTTAAGAGTTGGATCTGATGATCTTAAGGGTGTTTCCAGCCAATAAAATTTCTATGATTCCATCGATCTATAATTCTTTGCATTTCTGAAAATAAAAGTAGTTCATCGTAATTTCTAAGAAGCTTTTTAATTCTTAGCATAAAGCTTAAATGAGAATTAAATAGCATACTTATATTTTGTAATATGGATTTGTCTAAAAGTGTTTGTTTAAAGGTGTCCAGTGTTCTTTACTCTTAATAAGCTGGTTGGTTTATTTACATTTACACATGTATTTTATTGAATGATAGGCCTAGCACATAGTTTTGACTAATGTCAATAATATTTGATTTTAAAAAAGAATCCATACTTTAATTATGATGTTTCAATAAAGTTTCCAGAAACATTAGTGGGTTTTCTTTTCTTCTTCTGAGTTGTTTTTTTTAATAATCAAACAATATTTCTAAAACATGTCTTTTTTTTTCCCTTTGAGACACTAAAGTGAGAATTAACACCACTGTTAAATGTTTGACCTTGTGGATTAACTTTTAACTTGTGGATTCAATTTCATCCTTTCTGTGCAGCAAAGTGTTTTCTTTATTGTCTGCTTTATAATGGTAAACTTACACACAGGAGTATCCTAAAAATACAACTACATGAGTTAGTTGCCTATAAGAATAGTGTCTTAGCCTTCATTTAGAGACAGAAATGTTAGATACTACTGACTGAGTTTAAGGATAGAAATTTTTTTATATGTCTAAATATGTGTTTGTGTCCATGTGTGTGCATGCACATACACACACATGCTACACTCTGGGGCACAGGGCAACATTCCAAAACCTGACATGTAGCTCTTAACTGTGCCACATGGCAGGCACAGTACAAAATAAAAACACACAGGATGGTACAGTGGGAGACATTTTGTTTCAGAGAGCTACTAACCACCTGTGAGCACCTGGAAAAAGTCAAAATACACTTCTACCCTGCATCCTTTTGGGAAAATAATTAGTGTTTTTCCTGCGCCTCCAATAAAGCATTAACTGAAAATAAGTCTAGTAGGTCTAGAGTTTAGTATTTTATTTAATTCATGTTATCAAGCTTGTAAAGATATTTTTATGAATTCACAATATGACATAGCAAAAAGACGTAAGTGACTGCAATCATTCTGTGAATAAAGTTAATGATATATTTTTCAGAAGAAAGACACATTTAAATAAGAAATGAAAACATTTCAGTAAGAACTGAAAAGGCACTTACTTTCATTTATTTATTTATTTATTTATTCATTCATTCATTCATTCATTTATTTATTTCCAAATAACTAAGTTGTGTTTAAACACTAAAGTTTTATGGGATTAGATTTTGATTTTTCAAGACATAGGAAAAAATAATACAACAAAATTTGGGGGGGGGGGGGGGGGGGGAAGTATCCTAACCATCTGGGTTTTACTTTTAAAAACAAAACATAACAAAACAAAGCAAAAATCCCAGAACAAACATGACTCCATTGCAACAATTAAATAAAACCCTAAAACAAACAAACAAATGAACAAAAACAAACCAAAACAAAAAAAGGTTATACTATGCTAGTTCTTTGGCCAAAATGCCTTAAAGATTAAGGAAGGTATACAAGAATTTTCTAAAATATTAAGTAAAATATTTTAGGGGAAAGAAATAATGCTATGACAGTATATGTGATTTTTTTTGCTGCATTTTATGAATTTATGACTTTTACATGTTTCCTTGAGTTATTCCAAAGACCATACTATCTACTGTAAAATATCTAGTGTCTTAACTGTGGGTTTAGATTCAATTTTTAAAATAGAATACCTGAACTATAAACACTAGAATACTTTTTAAAGCAGTCCCCAGATTATTCCAGTGCCTGATAATTAAATTGAAAGAGAAACACAAAAAATCTGTTTATTACTTTTGTCTCTACATATTCCAAACAGAAAAGCCCTTCTGCATCAGTTTCTACAGAAAGCTTTGGTCATATATCTACTTTTAAACTATATCTCAGCTAGCATAGGAATAAACCCATAACTTAATTATAATCTAGCTGTTGCCACTACAATTAAAAGCTCAATTATCTTTTACACATTTGAAAACTTTTTTTCAGGATCTTACAATGGGTTGTATGTAATCAGCCTGGAGAACAACAACAACAACAAAAAAACCCCACAACCCCTTTTATCTTCATGTGCTAGTTCCATTATACTAGCACACAGTGACTCTGTGGTTTGTGCACTTTACTAGGTTGTATAGCAAACAAGTCTCATGTATATGACAGTGGAAAGAGTACAGCATAGTAATTTTGAAATCATTAGTTTTACCTTTGGATACTGTGTTATGAAGCAGGCAATGTCTTTTAGTCATGCAAGAAAACAACCTGTATTTATACTTACTTCAAAATAGTAAGATTAGTCTAAATGTCTTGATTGATTTCCTGGCCATGACACTTCTCTAAGTATGATGTAGTCTTTACTGTTCATAATAGAAAATCACATCCTTTCTTCAATCTGGAAGGTAGAAAATAACTTGCCAGCTTGATGAACCATTCCTATGACAGTGTTTGAACAGTAATAATCCTTTTCATGACTCATGCATCCTCATTTTCCTTTAAAATGATACCTTTTCCTGTGTAAAATCACAAGCAAACATGCTTATTCAATGCCTATCAGACTGACAGTTTGTTCAGACAGTGGAAGATTAGTTTTCAAAGTTATTGAAATCTATGCCATTTTCTTCTATCACTTTATATACAAAACATATAGGCCAAAACAGAATTCTGAAGACCAATATATTTCATCTCACACTCTGACAGGAGAATTACTGAGACACAGTGGAATTTTTTGTTCCAAGTGACTTCCTTTCAGAAACATAAAACATAAGTGTTAAGGAGGATTATCTAGCACATGGATTACAGAGACTTTTTCACACACACACACACACACACACCCCGACACACACACACCAGTTTGGAAAAATGAATATTTTTAACCCTGAACGGTATTAATTTGTGGTTGCATGCGTGTTGAGTTTCTATTTTCATTGTCTCTGGACTGAAAAAGACAGTAGAGTGTTTTCTTTAATTAGGTTAAAAAATATACAGTATTTTTACAGACTGTAGAGCCTAGTTCTGGAAGATTAATTTGTACTTAATTTTAAACCTCTGAGCATTCATGCTGACTTCAGTAGTTTTACTCATATGTTTCAAGCCTAAGCATGAATGCTTTGCTGAACCTTTTCTAATCATGAGTATATTGTACAAGAAAATCTTCACATTATGATCTAAGGAGGAGGCAACCAGAAAAAGGAGTCCTAAATTCTGAAATTTATAGATGTCATCTAAGAACTTAACAACAGCTACTCACAATTTAGAGCAATGTATTTTGCAACTTATATATGTATACCTACAAACTTCAATAAAAATAATAAATTGTAACACCTCTATTTGTCTTTGTTCACAAGCCAGTGTCATCTTATGTGAATAAAAGCAATAGTCAATTTGGAAAATAATGAAAAGGAAAATGTAGAAAAGTACAATTCAGAGGTGGGAAATAGCCATGCAAATTGCAGGATTTGTTTTCCTTGTGAATCAGCTAATAATTATACTGGGAAAAGAGGCAGAAATGATCTTACTTCGACAAAAAGTGTCCTTCCCTAGAAATCTGTAAGTATTGAAATATAAACCAGATCAGAATCACTGTTTATATTGAGTCTTATGAAACTGGAAAAATTACATTATTATTAATCTCAAAATATGTTTAAACAATGTCATACATATAAGTTCAGAGCAGAAATAAAACTCTGCACAATGTTCAGAGCAACAGCATATTATCGCATCATTAATATTCATACTCTGCTAGTATATGATAATGTGTATTATGCTTTAAAGAAACAAGAAAGTATAAGAGATAAGTTTAAAATGAGTGTAATTTATTTAGGTGAAAAGATTTCAGGAATGAATGTGATAAACAGTCTGCTTCGTATAGCTGGGAGTTAGCAATAAATAAATGTGGAATTAAGAAGAGATCTGTGTAAGATAATCAAGGACAACTAGAATTCTTTTATTACTTGAGAGAACATATTGCTCACAAAGAAAACGTTACGTATTACTGTAAACTTCAGGAAATTTTTGTTACAAAAGATGGAAAATTTATTTGTTTAACATTCCCTAAAGTAAAAAGATATGATTCTCTTTCTTACCTGGATTTAGAATTCTCAAATACATAATTTATTTTTTCTTCTTTGGATAGTCACAAATGGCTACTTGTAGAAAACCATTTTAGTCCTTGAATTGAGTTAATTTAAATTGAAAAGCTAGAGCTAGATCAATTGCAAACAAACAAACAAACAAAACCAATAGTAATTAATGTTGTGGTTTGTTTAATTTTGTTGTTGGTTTGGTTTGGGTTTTTTTAATGTGTGTGTATATATATATATGTTGTTGGTTTGTATGGGGTTTTTTTTAATATATATATATTTATATTTATAAAGTGCCTATCACTGTATTGATAAACAGTCTTTGGAACGACTCTAATGACAGAGGTAAGGATGGGAATCAGCCTGTCGGTACCTTGGTACTGCTGCTTCCAACCGATTTAAAAACAAAAGAAAACAACAAAAAAAAAGCCACAGGAGATTGCTGCCAGGTAGCTCAGCTGGTGTTTAGTATTGCCTTATTTCAAAAGGATTTGTTTTAACAAACTAATGAGCTAACTATTCTAATCAATTAATTAATTTAGCTGGACTTAGAGGACCTCAAAACACTGACTAGAATATGTAGTGCAAGCAAAAGGAAAAAAGATTTTATAATGAATGGCTCAGCTATCAAAATTAACATCTCACAGAAGATGCTAAGAATAAACAGGCCATGTAACAGAAGCAATAGAAAGCAAGCTAAAATTCAAATTTTATTTTAAAGAGAGATTTAGAAGAAGTAAAACTAAAATTTAAGCAGAGTTAATCTTTTAGTTGATCTTCAAGTATAAAAATGAAGATGGGAATAAAAATGGGGGGGACAGACACAACTGTTTCTTAAATACAGATATTTAAAGTTACCTAAGAAAACAAAATTGATATTTTGGTTCCTTTTCAATGACAGTGAAGTTGAATAGTAAGACAAGGGCAATGCTTCTAAAGAGATATAATATCTCAACAAGGTGAGCCAAACTGCAAGACACTAGTGCATTCCATCTCAAAGAGCTAGATTTAATTCCATATCATAATTCTTTATGAATCAACAAATAAATTCACAGGTTCAACAGTAAAAAATTATCATAAATTGTTCATGTGCAAGGTAGTAGTAGAGGAATTATATTACTGGCAAATACAAAACAGGCTAAACTATATATTGATTCAAGAACAGGAAATAAAGATTCGATACTGGAAGCTCATTACTCTCTCTTAGTAGATATTGCTCGACCATATAAACTAAAACATAATGTTGGCAATGGAACAAATGGATATAACATGAGTATTAATAAAATTAGTCTGGGTATTATATGAATGTTTGCAGTCATCACAGCAGCATACTCGAGGAACAGACTTCCCACTGGAATACCAAAGTAAAACTAGTATCCAATTCAATGATTGAGCTTGAATCCTTTATGAATAATATTGCAAAATGTGATTCTGCGTGATGAGAAAAGAACTTAATGTCATTCTAGTGTAATACAGTTAATCACTAAATGTGATTGTATGTGATAAAAAATAATTTAAGTCCCTTCATCTTAATACATTATACTACCAAGCCACAAAATTCTCACCAAAGTATTATTTCTTAAGTTTAGCAAGAAAACAACCCCCAGAGGGAAGAAAAAAAAAAAAAGTTATACATATGTGAATTTTGTCACCTATTGCTGACACCAAGGTCCATACAGAATGTGGTAAGGAATTAATACTTATAGCA
The DNA here is from genome assembly GCA_020800305.1 of Porphyrio hochstetteri. NCBI lineage: Eukaryota > Metazoa > Chordata > Aves > Gruiformes > Rallidae > Porphyrio > Porphyrio hochstetteri. Next base: position 30,171,600 of record CM036938.1, read on the forward strand.
GACTTACTGCTTTATTCCCTGGTTCTGTCTCAGTATCATCTGGCATTTGTTTTATTAGAGAATAAGTAATTTTTTTTCCAAATGTCTCCAATTCTACTCTGAATAAGATAGATAATTGTAAAAAGTATACAAAGAGTGATCAAAATGCTCACTGCAATAATTTTATGATTAAACTAAAGAATGAATTTGTCTGCTGAAAAATATAATACAGTTCTAATGATAGTGACCTTACTGAATACTTAGGCAATCAAAATATGTTTTACAAGAAAGACTGAAAAAGTATCAGATTTTTGCATCATGATAGTTGGTATTACTAGATCATTAATACTTCAAGTTGTTAATTACATAAGTATAATGTGCCTGGGTGGCAGGGGAGGGGCACTTGATTTTGTTTCTAAGGTAGGCTAACATATTTTTCTGGTTTTATACTAAAAGTAATCCTGAGCTGGAACATCACTCAAAAGAGCCTAGATTCATCTGATTCAATCTCTTTCCTCTCCAATTCCTATTTTGAACTTTTTTTCAATCTCTTTTTCTTTCATTCGTCCTTTCAAAATCCCCAAACTCAACTATCTTCACAGCAAACAATATAGAACATGCTATAACTAAACACTGCAAAAATGTACCCGTGTGGGGGCCTTTACGCTTTGATCTCCACCTATCTCTATTCAGTCTCACAAAGGACTACATTTGTAGCAGCTTGTCCCAGGGTTTAACAAATCCAGACTACAGACAACAAGGGAATCATCACTGAAAAGATGCAGAATTCAGTAGCTTTCCTTACCTCTATGAATTTTTATTTCTTTCATTATCTGCTGTATTCCGACACCATATGCCAACTTTCTGGCAGTAATGGACTGAAAAAGAGAAGAGGCACCTAGCTGAATCTGACAATATGAAGAAAGCTCCTCTTTCTTTCTTGTCTTAGCTGTGGAGAAACTGTTCTGGAAGGTCTGGCAACTCAAAGAGGACTTCTTACTCCCCACCTGTACAGACCAGTATTTCAGCCATTAGAAGTAAGTGCTTCTCAGTTCATGAAAGATGTTATAGTGGGTGTACACCACAAGAAACCCTGTGGTTCTACCTGTGCAACCTAACACTATGGGCACAAGTACATGAGATACATGGCAAAACAGTCATAAAAGAGGATTCTTCCAGGAATAAATGTAGCCAGTTTCCAGTGGCAGTTCCTCAGACTGAGTGAAAGGCCTGATCATACTGATGGTACTTTTGAAGGGACCTTTAAGTCTTTTTTACAAGTGAGTGAGAAATACGATGAGCAGATTAGAGGGGCCAATCCACTAGCCAGGTGGAGGAAATAGACAAATAGGTTCATTGGACTTTTTTGATCAAATATCCTGGCAAATCAGTCACTTTTTCTTCATTAACTGCAAAATAAATATTAAAGTTGACACCCTTAAATATGCTAATAAGCAAAAAGCAGTACATTCTAAACATACATGACTATAGTACTCAACACTCCACCCAAATCATGTTAAATATCACCCCAGGAGGAAACAGATAAGATTAGGGTATAAAGGGTATTGTGGAAGCTACCCCTGGCTAGAAGAAATTGAAAACCCTGAGGAAGCAGTTGGCAGGTTGTTCCCCTTCTCATCCACCCCAATTACAGCAATTGCTTACAGAACTGTAAGCAATTACAGTTTCACACTTTAGATGAGATTACCTGAGTATAGTATTTTGCTAGCATTATAATCATATATTAGCAATATTGCAGTAAGTGTTTATCAACAGCAATCAGAACTTTTTGTATCTGTTGTTTTAATAAGCTTTCTGTTAGTTTCAACATTGTAAAACTCTCTCAGTGAAAGTCCTTTGGGGGCTGTAACAGGTAAATGTTGACTCTGATATGTTATTATATATATGTAATCCTTTAGACATAAAGTATTAACTAAGGCTAAGACTAAGGCTGGACATAGCCACACCTTAGCTCCTCTCTGAGGACTTAAGAAAGCAATGGGTTTCTTTCTGAACTCTGTGACTCAGTGGGCATCCCTCAGCTCCACATCAGATTTTTGCCCTTTACATGACACACCGAAACTCCAATTCCCATCCTTAAACCAATTTTTCGACTGGAGAGTCAGGGAGTGAGTAGCAGAACCCACTCATCCTTTAACAGTCCCATATGGCCCATGCAGCATTCCAATGGACACTGGAGGTGGTTGGTAGACTATTATGGTATGACTAAAGTCACACTGCCACTGAGTGCTGCTGGATATTCCGAATGAACAGGAATCAAAAGCAGGCAAGTGGTACACTACTTTTAATATTGCTAATGCCTTTTACTCAATCCCTTTGGTAGCAGAGTGAAGGCCACAGTCTACTTGGACTTGGAGAAAAACAAGAAGGTGACCTGAGCCAGTCTGTAGAAGTGACAGCCATCCAGCTAGTTTTAGATATCCTTGAACAAGAAAAGTGGCTGATGCTACCTCTATACTGGCTCATGGATGGTCACAAGGGCTCTGTGGGGTTGGTTACAGCAATGGAAACAGAGCAATTTTCAACAGAGAGGAAAACCCATCTGGGCTGCTAAATCATTGCAAGATACTGTTTTCTGGCTCGTTATGAACGTGCATCACATAGATGCCCAAGTAACCAAGAGTCAAGCCACTGAGGAATATCCAGACAACAAGCAGGTGGATCAGGCTGCTTGGACTGAAGTGGCACAGCTGGACTTGGACTAGCAATGTAAGGGTGAATTATTTATAGCTCACTGTGCCCACGATACCTCAGGCCATCAGGTCAGGGATGCAACAAATAGATGGGTTCATGATCAAGGGGTGGACTTGACTATAGATGCTATTGCACAGGTTATTGATGAATGTGAAACACGCTGCAATCAACAAAGACAAGAGGGCAAAGCCTCCTTGATATGGAGGAAAATGGCTTAAATATAGATATGGGGAGGCCTGGCAGACTGATTATTTCACAGTCCCACAAACCTGCCAAGGCAAGCACCATGTTCTAAAAACAGTGGAAGCAACCACTGGAAGGCTGAAAAAATATCCTGTGTCCCATGTCAGTCTGTAACATGATCGAGGGGTCCTAAAAAGCAAGCCCCGTGACGCATGGCATGGCACCCTAGAAACCACTGAGTGAGACAATGAGACACATTTCCAAAACAATCTCATAGACACCTGGGCCAAAGAGCACGGCATTGAGTGGGTGTATCACATCCCCTATCATGCACCAGCCTCCAAGTAGAAAACCAAATCATACAATGGGATTCTAAAGAATACGCTGAGATCAATAGATATTGGGACCCTCAAACACTGGGATACACATTTATTACAACACCTAATTCAATTCAACTCCTGGGGGGTCTACCACTAGACCTGGCCTTGCCAAATCAAAACTTCCATGCATTGTAGAGGGGATAAAGTTTCCCTAGTGCATATGAAGAATATGTTGGGGAAAAGAATTTGGTTTATTCCTGCTTCTGGTAAAGGCAAGCTCATCTGCAGGATTGCTTTTGCTGAGGACCTTGGTGTACTTGGTGGGTGATGCTGAAGGAAAGGGAAATCTGATGTATACTTCAAGGGGATTTGATTTTGGGTGACAGTAGCCAGAATATTAAATTGTATAATGTTAATTGCTAAATAACCTTTCCATTGTATGTCTTCACTACTACAATTGCTCTATGCTGTATCAATAGTATTAGCGGAATAATCACCAAATTAAAGATGAACATTGATGAAAGTGAACAACAAAGTGCAGCAACGATACAACTAGAAGTGACTTTAGCAATTAGTGCTCAGTAACTCCCTTGAAATCAACATCAACATTTAGATTGTGAGCACTTGCTGTGAGGTCGGGATGCAGCATACAACCCAAGCACACACCTTCTCTCTTGCTCTTCAAGACTGGTAGGACAGACAGAACCCAAAGGTTATGGACTACATTAACTCAGCAGACATTGTGGGTGGATGGCCTATGGAATAAGAGAACAATATCTGTGTATGTGCATATATATATGCCTATATATCATATATATCAAAAACAGGGAAAATGGTAGTGATTAATTTGGATCTGTAGGAGGTCATGTTCACCATAAAAGGGGGCTAGTTGGGGCATGTCTCTGAGACTGCCTGAGTGTGGGTTTAGCATCCAGCTGGTTATTGCACCAGTAAATTGCCTTAACACTGTTGTGTATATTCTAAGTACTATTGTTGTTATTTCCCTCTCCCTTTGCTGTCCTAGTAAGCTGTTCTTATACCTACCCATGAAGTTTTCTTTGTCTGCCCATTCCTCTCCCATTCCCACCAGGGAGAGTGTTTTGGGGAAGGGGTGAGCAAGCAGCTGCATGGTGCTCACCTGCCAGCTGGGGCTAAACAACAACAGAACTTCTGGTATCTTCTGCTTTTATGTGGGAGAGGATCTTGCCTCAAGGGTCCTATGTGGAAAACATCCTATTTCCAACTACTGATTGCAAGCTACTCCACAAGAAAGACTGTTTTTTTCCAAGACAAGTGGTGATATAAATAAGGCAGCAAGAGGTCTCCTGCACCACAGCTTTTTCAGACCAAAAACTGTGAAACATCTTCCCAAGGTTGCATGTGGCTTTATGCTGGGCAACAAGGAAGGCTTCAATGCTCTGTTGATAATTGGGCATAACACTGTATGTGGGTCAGTAAAGTAAATGATGAAGCAGCCTCACTCTCTGTAAATGTAGGAGAAGTTATCATGGTCCCGCAGGCAGTTCAGCAGCATGGTCTTCTATAACTACCAAGTACTCAAACCCAGAAGAACAGAAGTATTATTGTTCAGTGAAAAGGGAAAATGAAAAACTATCATAATGGTATTATGGAAATAGCCTTAAAACTTCCTACTCCTGAAGTGTGAGTTACATGTCAGGCAGTAAATATGTATATCAAAGTAAATAATTTTTCCTCTCTTTTTAAACAATTAATATGACATTCACACAGATAAGTGCTGTCCCTTCCATACATGTGTGACTACATTGTTAGTCATGAATTCTAGCACAAATCTCCTTAACCCTTAAAGCCTCCCCAGGGTTCTCATGTATTTACTTTTTTATTTCTTCAAGTCTTTTTTGAATTTCCTTATTCCCAGCATCACACAGAATTCTATTCTGAGATGTGTAACCAGGTTTTGAAGTTTAACGTTCTTTGTTGTTTTCTGGTTTGAATTCTCTGGCTGTTTTGACCTCCACAGAGATTACAACACATTTCTGGCTTTAGTCTTAATGTTTTGATAATATTTAACTTTTTAGTTCTTTATGAGCAAAGTTAATGACGTTTTTTAAAAAAATAAAATCAGCTTTTTTCCTATGATTAGCTGAAGAAAGAGAAGCAAAGCAGCTTCTCTTCTTGATAGCAGCTGTAAGTAACCTGTTTACTTGCACTGCAACCCTTACTTGTTAAAGCACAGAAACATCTACAGGTAAATAGTGGATTACATAAGCATAATATGAAACAAGTTGCAGGAATGTCAGAAAAACTGATGAGTAAGATGAAAAAAAATTTTAACCTGAAACTTGATTATTTCTTACTTCATACTTTCCCAGACTGGTTCTTTTCATATATGACATTATTCAAATGTAATGCACTAAGCACCTAGAGCCAAATTAGCTTCTGAGACAAATTGATAGCACTTTATTTCAATTGCAGTACCTTAATAGAGGCTCAATTAAGTGGCATCTTAAAAAAAAAGTAAAAATGCTATTGACTTTAATAATAAATTAATTGCATCTTTAAAAAGAGCTTTTTTTCAGAAGAAATTAGTCAAAAACAATTTTATAGAACTATTATCTTTAATTAAGAAGGAACATTTGCAGGAATGGAGAAGTCTATTCAGTGCCAGTGAAAATTATCCCAAATAAATAAAACAAGAGAAATTATTTACTTAACCGATGTAGTCATGATTTGTTCATAACTAATGTTTTTTTTTCCTAGTCTAGAAAGTAACTCCTAGAACATTTGAAGCAGATGATGTTCATATTTGTTTTACTGACTCCATGAAGCCAAAAATTACTAAATATATTACCAAGACAAAACATGCAAGTATACTCATCTATATCATGAATGCCATCCAAAATGGAGGTTTTAGTAATTGATGAATGCATCTCTTTTGCTGTGCATTCCTGATGAACTCAAATGCTACACATAAGTTCTCATCTAGTCATCCAGAATAGATGTTCAAGTAGAGCCTGCAGTGAAATAAAATTTTAGGAGAGCAAACTTTTGTTTATTTGTGGAATTAGAGAACCCCTTGGAAACTGCCCTTAGGGTTTAAGGAGATGAATAAAGCTGACAGCTCTTTAAAGACATTATTCTTAGAGTGCAAGAGTTCCAAAATCTCACATGTACGAAATCAGGCAAGCGTGACTGGGTAAGGAAGAAGAAAATTAACAGGCAGTAGAACCAGGAACTTCTGTTTTGTGAGGAATGTAAGAACACTGCTCAGATGTATAGGGATGGGATCAGGAATGTGAAAGCACTGGTGTGGTTGAATATGGATAAGGACTGCAAAGAATGGTAAGAAGGGCTTCTACAGATACACAGATCAGTAAATGATGATTAAAGAAAAAATATGAAACCAATAAATAAAACAGGAGTGACAACCAAAGTGAGAGCTGAAAGGGAGAAGGATATCCTGATCTACATTAAAAAATTGTGACCAACAATGCAAAGGGAGTGATTTTTCCCCTCTACTCCACTGTCATGAGACACGAGACATCTGTTGTGGCAGGTGCAGAGCAGGGCTGTATAAATAAACAGAGGGCTGGCACACCTCTCCTGTGGAGAGAGACTGAAAGAGTTGGGATTGTTCATCCTGCAAAAGAGAAAGCTCTGGGAAGGTGTTATTACAGGTGTTGCTTATATAAAAGCACTTTAGAATGCTAGAAAAGGGCTTTTTACCGTGGCCTGTAGTAATATAGGATAAGAGGCAAAGAATTAAAACCTAAAGTGTGTAGATTTAGATTGGATATAAGGAAGTTGTGGTGATATTTTTTTTGCTTTTTTGTTTTTTGTTTTGTTTTGGTTTGGTTTTTTATGAAGGTAAAGACATTGCCAGAGAATCTATGGATAAACCATGATTGACAGTATTCAAGGTCAGGTTGAACAGGGCTTTGTGCAATCTGATGGGTTGAAATACGTCCCTGCTCATGGCAGGTGGTTTGAACTAGATGAGCTATGAATGTTCCTTCCAACCGAACCCAACCCCAAATTTATTGAAAATTAAACATAGAATTTGAGGGTCTAGAGGAAAATCCTATGATCCTGTGATATGCTCCCTGTTGTGCTCTGAACAGAACCGAGGATTAGAATTTTCAATGCCCCTTTCTGGTTGCTGAAGCAAATAGTGGGTGGCTTTTCCCACATGATTTGATTAACTTAATAACATGTATTAATTGAGTTAATATTAATATAGTTGGCAATTTCTCAGTCCCTGTGGCAAATGTCTTGCTACTGTTAGATTTAATATAAATGTTTCTGAATGATCTTATAATAATGAATAGAGTGTATTACTTGTTTTCTTTATTTCTGAACTCTCTAGCTCTTGCTTAACTGGCTATAGAAAAAGAACTTCACATCAATTAAGACTTGATATGAAATCTCATGTAAAAAAAAATATAGTTGAAAATGAAGGCTTTTAGAAGATATCAAATGTTTGTTAATTAGTGTCTTTTATTTCAGATTACTGACATTTATGAAAAAGACATGTATAAAGGAGTGTATATATGTACATGGTGTCAAGCTGGAATGAGAGAAACATTCATGTCTCAGAATTATCATTTCCTTGTAGACTTTTAAAGCTTTAAAAGATCTAGGTAAACATTCAAACATTTGGGGGACTGAAATTTGAGTTTTCCATATTTTTTATATTTCTATTCTTTAAATCTTTGAAGGGGTTTCTCTTGATTTCCTATAATGTTAGTTCCTAAACCACAAGGTAAGGAGTATTTAGGGGAGTCATCTTCATTTCCTTTTTAAGAAAAAAATAATATAAGACAATTTCCTTAGCATCTTCTACTGTGCAGTAAACTGAAACAGAAGAACTGTAATTACGTTTTAAGGCTTCACACTAAAATAAACATAATAAATACAAAATATTTAATGTTTTCATCTAGAACCTCTGATACACGACTTTCATGCCTTGAATTTTTGGAAATGAGGATGATCCTCTTTCAAACATTTTAATAAAATTTTAATAACACATTATTAGCTTGAGTCAGCAAACAGTAATATTACAAATATAAAGTTTGACACCTTCTAGAAATCTACTAATGCAGCACAATTATACTTACAAAAAAGTTTTTAAAAAAGCTTGTGAGTACAGTTTTAGATGTGTTGAGATGCAGTGAGAGCAATTTCCAAGCTTTTTTACAACTCAGAAAATCATTTATATAGGCAGCCTTAACAGAAAAGCTTCTTTCTACGTAACATAAAATATACTGATCATAGAATGCATTACCTTTCTTTAAATTTACACAGAACTGGTAAAACCTTTGTTCCATACAAAGGCTGTTGACTAAGAACTTTTATTGTCATCTTTAATTGCAAAAATTGCAAACTTGGGAAATTTGATAAGAAGGTTCAAAACCAATTATAATTGAATTACAATTACAATTATGGCGAAAACATTGAAATCGGATGCTGTTGTATCTATATTGAGTGGGCCTAGAGTTGGTCTTTGAGTTTGTCCTGGTTTTGGCTGAGATAGAGTTTTCTTTCTAATAGCTGGTATAGTGCTGAGTTTTGAATCTAATATGAGAATAGTGCTGACCAACACACTGATGTTTGCTGTTGTTGCTACATACTTATGTCTACTCTAAGTCAAGGACTTTTCAGATTCTCATGCCCTGCCTGGTGCTCAAGAAGCTGGGAGAACCCAGCCAGGATATCTGGACCAGGCTGGTTAAAGGGATATTCCATACCACATAATGTCTTGCTCCATATATAACTTTGGAAGCTAGTCAGGAAGTAGGATCACTGCTTGGAAACACATTGGGAATCACTTGCTGTTCTTTTCATCTTTTATATGTGGTGAGCAATTGCATTTGTGCATCACAGTACTATTGTTGCTGTTGTTGCTGTTGTTGATCATCATCATTATTATTATTACTACTACTACTTTTCTTCTTGTTGTTGTTACTATTATTAATGCTATTATCTTTCTTTATTATCCTATGAAAGTGTCTTTATCTGGACCCATGAGGTTTTTCTTCATTCTCTTTCCCATCTCCTTGGGGGTGAGAGACCATGTAGTGCTTAGCTGCAGCCAGTGCAAATCCAAAACAGAGTTACCTATCCAAATTTACAACCTTTGAAACAGCAATTGCTTGATTATCACATTACCATTCCTATAAAACATTGAGTTTGACAGCTCTTGATAATATTTAATTCAAAAAGGAAAGGAAAAGTGCAGATGAGTAATTTACAAATGAAGAGTACAGGTCTTACTGCTATTTTTATAGCCTATCAAGTTCTAAAGAAGCAATCAATTGCAGAGAGAGTAGTGAAATAGTTCAAATTGTAATCTTTCATACCTTTCAGATAAAGACTATAATGCAATCACGTTCCTACAGAAAACAATAAGCTATACCCTATGAAAAATCATAGAGTGATATTGTATTTATTTCTTGAAAAACAGTTTATATAAGTAAATAAGCATCCACTAAACAAAGATAATGAGTAGAAAACCACTGGTGAATTAATTTTTTATGTGCATGAAGTACACATAATTTCATGCCACACCAAATATAGTACTTAGCTGTCTTTCAACATGAGGTCCAAGTGCACATACCAGATTCATAATATATGGAGAATGTAAACTGACAGAGAGTGAAGTGGTATTCCTCCCACTAGGAAGGATAAAACTAATAACACTCAAATGTTTTGAAGATATAATTCAGAATTACACTTCTTATATTGTGGGATGAGATTTTATTTTTTTATTCTAAAGCAAAGAAATCAGAATTTAAAAGAAGATAACATTTTTTACTTAGAAAACCTCAATGTAGTACAGAATTGAGAACGTGAGGGAAGACCAAAACTGTTGATTAGAAAAAACTGTTGATCAGAAAAAAAAAGCCACGTATTTTATATTTAAATAAAAAAAACCAAAATAACAAAACTTTTGCTTAAATTCCTGAGCCTTCTAGGAGATATTGATATTAAATTCAGATATATTGCAGTGGTCAATTTCTAAAGAACTTGCAGGATGTAAAGGATTTGAATGCATTTTTTTAGGAAGTGTGGCATATCCATGAATCATGACATTTGAATTTTCAGGTAATATTATAAAGAAAAGATACTTATTTTGTACAGCTTTTGATTTTCCTCATAGTGAAAATGTAAGGCGAATTATCTGTAATTTTCAAATGAATACATATGTAATAGTGTTACAGTCATCCTAATAAAATAGCTTAACTTCTAGGTTATTTTGGTTTTAGTTTAGAATATGATTTTGATTTTAAAGGAGTTATAGCAGCTATGAGAATATACAGCATGTTACAGCTTTTAGGGACAAGACGGTGTGTGCCTTTATCACTATGGAAAATCTCTATGGACTCTGAATTAAAACAATGGCTACTGGTTATGGACCTTGAGTTAAAACAATAAGTATATGAAGAAACTGGCTATGGTTACGAAACAGCAGCTGAAGACGCAGTGAGCTTGCTGAAGGACAGGGTTCACTCGCAGACACAGTGAGGAAGACTATCGACGACCACCAGAGGAACCCCCGCTCAACTTAACTACACGTGGACAAAGGACATTAACATATGATAATGATTTCCAGGAAGTAACATGAATACACTAATCAACACCCTCCCCTCTTTGTATTTAAAACAATCAGCATAGGTAACCAATGAATTTTATAGAATAAGAATATATATAAAGTGAAGAAATCAAAAGCCAGTCATTGTAAAGGTCAAGCTAAGAAGCAAGCATTTTTGCGCAATGACCTTTCTTAAAAATTGTATAAATATGTTGTGCTTTGTACCTTTGGGTGAACACGTCTTTGGTGGAGCTATCCCCCCTGTTCCCCAGCGCTGGAATAAAAGAAGTGCCTGCTTATCTGCTCTGTGTAGATAAGTTCTTCGTGATTGCAACCACTAACAATAGGAAAGGCAAGAATTGAGTATGCAGAATTTTCTTCACCATCATATGTCTTTATTTTGGGCATCATCCAAACTTCATTTAATTTTCTTGTACTGGAGACCTCAATGCTGCGCACAGTACTCCAGGTGGGGTCTCAGAAGAACACAGTAGTAGGGCAGAATCTTCTTTGTCCTGCTTGTCACCCTGCTTTTGATGCAGCCTATGATACAGCTGGATTTCTGAGCTGCAAGTGCACTTTGGCAGGTTGTGTTGAATTTCTCATTCACCAACTCCCACAAATCTTTCAATCCCAGCCAATGGATTGACAGTCCAATGGCTGCTGTCAATCCATTCTTTGTTCAGCTGGTATTTGTGTCCATGTGAAGAACCTCATACTTTGACTTGTGAACTTCATGAGGTTTGCAGAGGCTTAACTCTCAAGGCTGTCAAGGTCCCTTTCCTACCACCTCACCACACAACTTGGTGTCATCAGCAAACTTGTTGAGGGTGCACCAGATTCCACTGTCCGTGTCACTGGTAAAGATGATGAACAGGTTGAACAACCTGATCTTGGGGAAGGTGCCACTCTGACAGGGGGCCTAGGACCAGGTGATTTTTAAGGTCTCTTGAAACCCAAACCATTCTATGATTCTATTTTTTTTTTTTTTAATGTATGTTTCCCACCACTACCCAAAGTCCCTGAAGTTTTCCCTTTTTTCCTCAGGTAAAGGGAGTAAAGAGTTTTGATCTATCGTCTTTGGCATGGTCTCTGTTTTCAAATGGAGACTCTGGATAGTGAAAAGGACTGCTCTGTGCCTGATTTTTATTTCTTTGAAAATCATAATGTTGAAATAAATAAATAAATTATGACAATGAGTTCTCTGAAGACGTTCTTATTTTTGCATACCCATTTGGGCCAAATCAAAATCCCTCATCAAAAAGAAAATACAAAAAATAGTCTTTATTTTTTCTTTTAATCTTTCTCTTAAATAGTATTTATTTATTATTACATGGTATATACTCTTCCAGACAGTGTACGTTCCATGCTTCTGTCACAGCTTGCCTCACACTTTTAAGACCCAGACAAAAATACCAAAAGCATAAGAGACTTCTCTGATTCTGCAGTCATTTGGTTTTACTTCTGGATTTAAGTTTACAGTGAAAACCTAACTTGATGGGCTCCTTTGAAATACAGAGATGGATGAAAACCTGTTAACTCTCTTCCTTGTACCACAGGGCTTGCCTAAAATTTCTACCTATCTCATCAATATACATGCACACATAAGGAATAAATTATTAAGGCTAAACGTTTTAGCAATCCAAACCATTCAGACAGTCACTGAGATTTATTTGAATGGAAGGACTTTTAAAAATAAAGGAAAAGGCAGATTTCTTAATTTGTACAGAGAGATGCCCTACTTAATCAGCACTGATTACCCTGGTTTGGCCTCTCAGTTATAATTGTTAATTAAAGTGCTTTCTAGTGAACACTAGCTCAATTCCTCCCATGTAGAGGACAGGCTGGGATATGATAGATATCTAAACCAGGGTTCTTTCTCACTTGAAAAATCATAGCTGAATAAATAGAAACAGAAAAAGGCACTTTTGTCTGCATAGTCTTTTATCTGCAGGCTCCCCTGGCTATCAGAGTGAGGAAATATCAATGGAGTGAACATCTTTTAGTGGGACTAATCATCATCATCATCATGAAGTACTCGTCAGAAAGGAAGACAAAATGCAATTAGGTTGAATTTAAAATCGGGCCAATAATTACTATTCAGATGTCTCAGCTGTATGGAAAATACAGGATTCTGCACTGTGACTTTTTGTTTGAATGTGGGGATTTTTCCTCCCTTTCTTGCTCTCTTTTTTTCTTTTAAACATTTATAAAATATGTCAGTCATGATGTGGCACAGCTGAATAATTGTCATAGAGTCAAATGCTTGCAGATGGTTAATGGAAACAGAGAATTAAATGAACAGCAGTAAAGAAACTCATGCAAAATTAAAGAACCCTATTGCAAATTTAAAGGGTCATTTGGTTTCATCAAAAATCAAATAATATGAATATGTTATTCTCTGCATGAAAGAGACTATGTTAAATTGTTTAGAGAGCTGAAGAATGAGCAATCAATGGTGTACTAATGAAATTTGTGAAAAATCATACACTATTGAAATATGCCAGTTAGAGACAACAGAGAAAACCTGATTTTGGCAACCAAATTTTGTTACCTACAGTTTATTTAAATTATTGAAGTCTGTACTTAAAAAGTGACAGTCCTACAAAAAATCCAGTAATGACAACTAAAATAATAGTCTTAACCCAATCCAAAGCAGGTTTACTCCTCCATTTTTTTAACTTCTTATCACCTGCAAGTAATGCAACAGTACAGTAGAATTCACAAAGTAAAGAATCTGTTTCTTCATAGATCTGCAAGGCTTTACAGGTGTATTATGAAACATAATTCAAATCTATATGGCATTTCTGAAAAACATAATTAATATATCCTTTGTAAGGAACAAAATTATTGGTGTTTGTGTGTTTTGGCTGGGATAAAGCTAAATTTTATGAGAAGCTGGGAGGGGACACAGCCAGGACAGGTGACAAAACATATGACATCATGCTTCATATATAAATGGGCTGACTGGAGAGGAGGGATCACTTCTCAAGGGTGGACTGGGCATTGGCTCTGGGCAATGGCCTTGTTGCATGCCGTATCACCTTCTTTGTATATTTTCTTTTATTGTCATCATCCTGTGCTCTCCCAGTAAACTGTCCTTATCCCACCCTGTAAGTTTTAACTTTTTTTTGACGATCTTCCCCATCCTACTGGGGGCTAGGAGGAGTTAGTGAGTGACTGCATGGTGCTCATCTGCCAGCTAGGGTTAAACCACAACAGTCCTTTAAAGTGCCAAACATGGGGCCTTGAAGGGTTGAGATAATGACTGATCTGGCCACAGTATTTAAAATGTTATTATACCCATTAGGTAAACAGTTGTAGATCACAATGGTGGTTTGTTTCTTCAGATATCTGTGGTATGTAAACCGTTACTTGCTGCATGTATTCCCTGTGGCACTGTTTATCACTGCTAGGAGAGAGATCAGGATTTTTGTTTTGCTGTATGGTATCATGCTGACTTATGACAAGATCTGTGGTCATGAAGTTAAGCTAGCATTTGTAAGTGGTATTTCTGTCATGCTCAGACCTTGGACAACATCTCTCAGAACTGATTAATAATTACACCCAGTCAGTGGGAAGATAGGGACCATGTTGTGTCCCACACTTTCCCCTCCCTTTTTTTCCTTTGGGCTGGTTACAGCAGCTTTTGAGAATTTTATATACCCTTAACATGTTCAAGCCAGCATGCTCCTACTGCTGTCTTCTGAATGTCTCCTCTTCCAAGTCATATTTAGAAGTACAAATATTAAGAATACCACCCAGAGATCTGTCCCAAGGCTGAATAGTCATGTGGGAGAATATGGTCAAGTGTCTAGAGAACTTATCATCCCCAATGGTTTGGAAATTCACTACGGAAGAACTACAGTACCCCGATAAACTGGTTGAATATTTGAAAGGCAGATTCTATGGCTATTCTAAAGAGGCACAACTTACTGCACCCTGCTGGGCCCTGGCCAGTATGTACCAAACACTACTTAACAGTAGGCAGTGCTTCCAGGGGAAGTGAGGGAAAACAGACTGCCAGGCACTGCAGCTGATCTTGTTGAAAGTTGGTTTCACTATAAAAAAGAAGGTCAAGGGACCTGCACAGGAATTCCAGTTTTTGGGAATAAAATTAAAAGAAGAACTTTTATATCCTAATGGATATGATCAACAAAGTAACAGCAATATCCCAGTGGCTAACAAAAAGGAAACATGTGTTTCTTGGGTAATGTGGGTTTTTGGAGGATGCATATTCAAAATTAATGTCCAATTGTAAGCACTTATTTGAAGTGACCCAGAAGAAGAATGATTTCAAATGGGGTCCTGAGAACAGTAAGGATTTGAACAAATTAAACAGGAAATATTTAATCCAATAGCCTTTGGCCCAGATGTTAAAAATGTTCACTACACTGCAGCTGGGGAGAATTCTCCTACCTGGAGTCTCTGGCAGAAAGCACCAGAGGACACATATTGGCAGAATATGAAGGGGCTCAATCTGCTTTGGAGGTGGTCACTACTGAAGCCCAAATCCTCCTGGCACTCCACTTGCTGGTGCTGGGCTGGATGTTTAAAGGGAGGACATCTTCTACAAATTATGTAATCGATGTTTCATGGAGTAAGTGGGTTGTGCTGATCACACAGCAGACTTGAATAGGAAAGCACAGGAATTCTGAAACTGATCATGGACTGGCTAGAAGGCAAAGATTTTGGAGCATCACTAGACAAGAAGGAAGTGACGTGCTAAAGAAGCCCCAATCTATAATAAACTGCCAGAAAAGGATAAACAATATGCCCTGTTTACTGGTGGGTCTTGTATTGTGGTAAAGCATTGGAGGTGGAAAGCTGCTGCATGGAGTCCTACATGATGACTTTCCTGAAGAAGGTAAATTGAGCCATTCTGCAGAAGTGACAGCCATCCAGATGGCTTTAGACAGTGATGTACAACTGGCTGATACTCTACCTCTGTACTGACTCATTGCAAAGGAACCACCTGCAATCACCACCTGTGGGGGTGGTTACAGCAATGGCAGTACAGCTACTGGCAGTACGGAAGCAAATCCATCTGGGTTGCAGAATTATTGCAAGATATCACTACTCAGTTAGACAAGCTAGTTGTGAAGTTGCATCATGTAAATACCTATATACTTGAGTCAGGCCACTGAAGAACATCAAAACAACTAGGAGGTGGATCATGATGCTAAGGCTGAACTGGCTCGGGTGAACTTGGACTGGCAACACAAAAGTGAATTATGTACAGTTTGCTGGACCCATGACACCTCATGTTATCAAGGAGAGGATGCAACATATAGACGGGCTCATGATCAAGGGGTGGACTTGGTCATGGACACCATTGCACATGTTATCCATGAATTTGAAATATGCTCATTCAAAGTGGAAGTGAAGTAGTTAAAGCCTTTTTGGTATGGAGGATGACGTCTGAAATATAAATATGAGGAGGCTTGACAGACTGATTACATCACACTCCCACAAACTTGTCAAGGTAAATTCTGTGTTCTTACAATGGTGGAAGCAACCCTCTGATCACTGGAAACATATCCCATGTCCACTGTCTAGAACATGATCCTGGGCCTCGACAAGCAAAGGAAAGACAGGATTTACTTGATGTAATAGATTAAAAAGATAATTTAAACTGATCATTTGATACAACCAGAAATTACAAGTGCCTCCAAACACATTTAATAAAGAAAACAAGATAACTTAGTAGCTACTAATAACATGATCATTTTTTTAAATCATAGGGGAGAAATCATAGTGCATCTTGTCTTGTGCTAAACATAAAATAAAAACAACCAGAATTTTTTTTATGTTTTCTCCTTGACACAAGCCCTTGAGAATACTAAAATCATACCTATGATTTCTTGTCTTCTATAATTTCTGCAAATTCAGTGAGCAGAGATGAAAATACTGATCTCAGTTCCCCATTCTAGTAGGTAGAAAACATCTTCTCTTGAATCCTTTTGAATAATTCTGTTACACTATCTATCTAATGGTGTTTAAAGTGAAAGTTTCTTAAAATGCAAAGAGTTTGAGATAGAGAGTAGCTAGGGGATGATGAATGTTTCATTGTAAATACACCATAAATAAGCATTTTGCCTCTCTGGATTTTACTGAAAGGCTTAATTCCATTTCCCAAATGGTATTGGCTCAAATATGGAAGCATCTGTATATTTTTCACCAGAATTGTTCATCTTATTCAATTTTTAAATGACAGATATGCAGTACTTGCCATGAGAAATCAATCTCTCACAGCAAATAAATGTGGCAGAATAATCCATATGATGCATATGAAAATAGTATGATTTTGCTGACCTATTATTCTTTATGAATATGTTTTTAAATGCTATTTCTAGGTGTATGACTATCATTTAAAAATGTAATTTGTGATATATTTTTGATCCTTTTGATGGAGCTGGATTTTTTTTCTCATAAGTGATACTATTTTTCCTCTCTGCAGTTCTAAAGTGAGATTTATTTAAAAATATATTTATTCTGCTAAAATGAAACTTTCTGTTTCATGGAAGAGAAATTAAAATGGCCTCTATCCAGCATGTTTTACTTCACAAATTATGTCACTTTGTAAGGAAGATATCTTCGGTAGTTTCACAAGAATTCTGTGCATCTTTTGCAGCATCTGAGGCTAAGAAGAACAAACTTTATTGCTTTAACACAGAATTATAAACTGCTGTTTCATGCCCTTTGAATTCTTCTGTCCTTTCTATTCTCCTGGGAGATGGTAGTGTCCCAAGAGGTTAGAAATATTCAGAGTTAGGCTGGATCATTAATTTAGGGAAGATGTTCCCAGTTTTGTACCAATTATAAAGCAGTACCACCATACATTGCAAGTTTAAGCTTGTGTTCACTATGCAAGAAGCTGGAGAGAAAAATACATGATGGCACTCTCAGATATGTCTTCTTTCCAACAAGGATGTCCTCTATTGGCCCAAATCAACTATTTACAAGCTCTGTTAGAAACCAGGTGACCTACTTCACTAATGACTCTTCAACCTCTTCCCCACCGTGTGATTTCGAAGAGATGGGGAACAGCCTTAACACGTTACAGTCACAACAGTCATAACAGTCATAACACTTCATCTCTGCTGCTTCTTCCTCTTCATGCTGTTTCCCTGCTACTCTGTGGGGCTGCTCCCATAGGAGACAGTCCTTCACAAACTGCTCCCTCCCACAGTCTGCAGGTTTTCAAGAACTGCTCCAAGTCCTTTCCAAGAGGTATAGTCCAGTGGGTCTGCTCCAACCTGGGGCCCCTGTGGGCCATAATTCCTGCGAGAAAACCTGCTCCTGCATGAGCTCATCTCCATGGGCAAGCATCTCTTGGAGCTGTCTGAAACTAACTGTGTCTGACATGACGGCAGTTCCTGGGGTGTCTTCAGAGAAGCTACCCCTTCAGCCCCCTCTCCCCACTGCAAAAATCTTACCATATATACCCAGAACAGACTGTTTTCCACCAAGGCTGCTTATCATTTGTAACAACTTTTTGCTACAGGAGTTCTCAATTGATAATTTAAATAATTGCTTATTTTCTCACACTTACTGCTAGACAAGAAGGTGTTACTTAACAACCATCTGAAGCCATATCGCCATGATTTTTTAGATGAGCTGTGTTAAGGCTGTGGAGTGTGTCTTTGTGTAAGTAAGGTTGTGAGGTCTCACAATGACATCAGCCAGCTCCCTGAGTACCCTGGGATGAATCCTGTTGGAGCCTATGGACTTATGTGGATCAAGGTGGAGCAACAAATCACCCACAAGTTCAGGATTCACTAGGAATTTATTATTACCCCAGTCATGGTCCTCCAACTCAGGACATCTGGAGTCCCAGAGCCCATTGACTGTCTTGAAGACAGAAGCAAAGGTGGCATTAAACATCTCTGCTTTGTCTATGTTGCTACTAGTAAGGTAACTGTTCTTGTTAATGGACCAGTGTTGTCTCTGGTCCTCCTCTTGTTGTTAATGTATTCAAAAAACCCTTTTTATTGTCTGCCACAGTCTCAGCCAGCCTCAGCTCTAGGTGAGCTTTGGCCACACGAATTCTGTCCCTACAAAGGCTAACAGAGTCCCTGTAATCCTCCCACCTTGCCTGGCCTTGCTTCCATTGGCCATATACTTTCTTTTTCCACCTAACCTCTAGAAGAAGATTCCTGTTTGGCCAAGCTGTCCTTCTGCTCTGCCCGCTTGACTTCTGACATTTTGGAAGTGCCTGTTCCTGTGCTTTTAGAAGGTGATACTAAAGAAATGACCAACGTTGATGGACTACCATGCCTTCAAAATCTTACTAATCATTTAATCTTGTGTGCTTGACAAGTAGAATATCTGTATGTCGATAGCACAGGGTTGTGATAGACTCAGATGGACTTTATTGAACATGAGATTCCTGTCCTTCTGTGGGAAAGGTCAAAGCACAGTGCAAAACTATGCCTGTGTGCATCCCTGATATACAGGTGAAAGCAGCAGGTTCAAAAACCTTCTCTAGCAAGGACCAAGCTCTGTGGTGCCTGCAATGTTTTCATGTGGCTCTGCTTGGCTGCTGCTTTGGAGGTCCTCTGGTTAGGGAGGTAACAATAATAAATTTACTGTTTGCATTTCATTTGTGGTTTTGTGTTTGTTTCTGCATCCTGATTGTTCACTCAGGTGAACTTCCACTACTATATTTTAGTTTTTCTTGTCTGATATTATCATTAAAATATGCATGCATCACACAATCTACAATCTTCATAAACTTCACTTACATCAACAAAAAGTATTCCACACAGCAAAGTCAAAATAATACCATCACAACTCCAAGACATAGATACTATTTTCACATACTCCACCTCTCATCTCTTCACCAAAATTTGCCCAGACTTGTAAAATAAAATTAAAGTTTAAATGTTTAATAGTATTCAGTTGCAAGTGTGCAGTATTGAAAATCTATTACATCCTATATAGTGAATGTACAATGTAAAATAGAGTGATAAAAATTAAGAGTGGTTATTTTTCAAAAGATTTTGTGCTTTCTGGATGCATTTTTAATGGACCTGAAACATGCTTTTAAAACACAGGAATCTTTGAGGAAAGTCATTGAAATCCCTTCCAAAAACCTTATCATAAATTACAGCGAAAGATTTATTAAAATGTGACTAGAATAACTTAGGAGGTATAATTATTTTCTTATCCAATTTATTAAAACAAAGGTTTTAATTTGCAGCATTGATTCCCAATTTCTGTCTCTGACCAAAAAACAAAAAGAAATTTCTCCCAACCAATTATAAATTATAGAGGTAAATTTGGCAGATGTAAAATATATAAATGAGACTGAAACTTGCTTACAGTCTTTTATCCTTCCGATATTAACCAAAGTAAAATGGTTTTCAATAACGGTTATAAAAGAAAGTAAAAGAAGCTGAAAGTCTCTAGTACTGTAAAAATGTGTTTTCATGACCAAATGTTGTTCTGATGCAGATAGGTGCAACTGATCACATAACATGTTAGCAAGCACTTGGTTCCACGTTTCTTTTCAACACTTCTCTTTACATAGTTGCAGATCTGTTTAATCAACTCATGCATTGATTATCAGATTGAAAAAAAAAGTAGCTAAATGAATCACAGTGTTATGAAACATGCTAGAGATTTTTTTAGTGTTATTTTATTTTTAACTAAAACCTCCCATTAGGAGCTACTGTATGAGTTACTGCATGGGGAACTAATTTTGTACTCCACTGTGACACCCCCAGACTCGTTATGTGTCTGGGATTATGTAATAATCTTCCTTGTAATTAAAAACATAGTCTTCTGATGCTTAGGCACATAAAGATCTCAAAATATTCTAAAAATATTTAACAAAGCTCATAAAACCTTTATGAGAAGATTTGGAGGATCTCTAGTTTTTGGGGTTTTTTTTAACATTTGCTATAGTACAGCCATCTCAGTCATTAAAACAGAAGTTTTGCAGGAAAGTAACATTACACAACAGTAATAGACATCAAGGGAAGGATAGTACTGCATTAATTTGAAAATCCCTGGCAAATTTAGATAACCAGTTTGCAATTAATCAGGGTTGAAAATTTACTACAATTAAGGCTAATGTGTCAACACATCTGAAAAATGTCTGAGGTACTAGTAATCATAAGAAGCTTTCTCTACTACTACAAGAATATATATACATGCATTTTCCAAGAAAAACATACACGAATTCTCCTCATGCCAGGACATTGCTGAAAATCCAATGGATATGTTTATTGTGAAACCAGCTTCGGCCTGTTTCCAATAGCTGATTCTGGCTCTAAGTAGGATGCCACCACTGGAGCAGACAGGATTTAACTTTGTTTAAACATAACAGTCATTGTTAATCTCTATAAGACATCTGCCTTTTATAACCTACCTTGTTGGTGAGTTATTGAATTGCATTCATGAATTACTTCCTGTTCCTCCAAGTCAATTAACACTTCTGCAATTGCTGTGATTGTCTCTGAGGGGAACCTGACTTGTTTTTCGAATTAGCCCTCCAGCTTTACACAAGCTGTGTAAATACATAATACTGCCTTTGAGTTGTCAAATCTCTTGCTATTTGCTGCATACAGCAATGGCACATCTCTGGGACATCTTCTGACAGAATCACTATTCCAGTCTTTTTGATAATAACAAATTGCGTGATTGACTAGAACTGTAATAGCCTGAGGCATTTCTATCCAGGCCTGAAAATTAACTAAACCTATCAGTACACTGTGTCATTATAACATCATTTCCTGTCATCGTCTGCTCCACAGTAAGGTCAGCAATCTATTTTATAAACACTTCCAACATCCTCAATACTCCAATTGATATGCCAGGATTTTCCTTACGGACACTTGGTTAATCTTACCAGAAAAAAACTGTTAACAATTTCTCCATGTTCCCAAATGAGAGACTGAGTAATTTGCTTAGTTTATTATTAAATTTAAAGGGCAAGAGAGTAGAAAAATTGTGAAAAATTTTCCCCACCTCCAATTCTACTTCCAAAACAGGCATATAAGGTAATTCCATAGCAGCTATGGAATTAGTATTATCGGTTGCAAAATAACTGTTTCAACTCTGGGTATTCATATGTAAACATAAAGATGGACACCTAAGGGCATTCATTTTCTTTGTGGAGTTTGATTTTGTTTTGGGCTTTTTTGGGTGATTTTTTTTAACTTTCTGGAAATTCTGTTGACCTAAGGGACTCCGGTAGTTTATTAAAATCTTAAAAAAAGGCTTTTTGTACAAATGAATCCTTTTCATTAATTTCTCAACCTTCTGGGGCTATTTTTGTTCCACCTTTCATTTTGGATTGTCACTGTGTATTTTTTCCATGCTGTGGTCTTCCTCTTTCTACTATGCATTTCACAATAGTTCTGTGGTATTTTTTTCCTGTACAGCAGTTTCTGTTAACGTCTTGTAGTGAGAAGCCAGCTTCTAAAAGTTGACCTCTTAACCAGTATCAGCCTTTCCTGATTTGTGTCTATGATATAGTTCTGATACAAAGACTGCAGCCATACAGTTGTGTCAACTTGATAGTGCCCTTTTTATTGTTTTATATAATTTACTTCTTACAATGCTGACAACCTACAAAAAAATTATTCTGACCTTTTTCCCTGCATAAGCTTGTTAGTACTGAGAGCTAATACATCCTCCTAAGATATACGTATTTAATTTAAATTTCCATTGATTTAGAGTACTTAACAGCTGCATTCAATTCTTATAATCATCAGAATTTGAACCTAAATTTCCTATCCCCTACTTGTCCTCAGTAAAGTCATGTTGGCTCAGTTCCCACGTTTCTCAGTTATGTAGACGTGAATTTGTTGTATGACTTCCTGAGAAATTCCTGGAAGGGAGACCTTCTGCTGACTTAGTATTTGTGATAGCATTCCTTTCATAAGAATAATAGGGAAGAAACAATTTCCTTCACCAGTTTGTAATACAGCCTAAACCAAGCTATCCTTGGGTCCAAATCTGTATTACTTCTTCATGTTACTGGTGACTAAAGACAGTAATAACTGTCTCTACTTAGATCTGGGGTTAGCAGCAATTAATCTTATTTGAATTCTAAATTATTCATAACTCCACACTATTTTTGGAATATATGTGTAAGCAAATACCTTTGAAAACATATAGCAGAACAAGATATTACCAGTATTCTTGACAAGATTTCAGAGGACACCCTCAAACTTTGAGCATTTTCCCAGTCTTTTTCTGAAAGACTCTCATTTTAATCCTTGTTTTCTAAGATGTTATTTTTTTCCTGCCAAATTAGAACATGCATTGCCCTACTTCTCTGATGTGCTCATTTGAACTCCCTTAACTTATAGACCTTTTATAACATCTTTTTTCCCTTTTTTACTTCTTTGCCAGAAAGAAAGAAGGCATTATATTATAACTTTTATGTCTGCCTTGGATTGATGTGAGGTATGCTTTCAAGCTATGACAAACCTGGTTACCTGGCTTTTTTTTATTCTGTAGTGTCATGGTTTAGCACCAGACACAGCTGAGCAATTCGTGGCTGCTTACTCACTCCTCCCTCTCCCTGGTGGGATGGGAAAAAGAATGGGGAGGCAAAGGCAAACCTCATGATTGGGATAAGGACAGTTTGCTGGGACAGGACAGTGAGAGTGAAATGACAAAAGAACTTGTACAGAATATACAAAACTGGTGATACAAAATGCAGTTTCTCACCAGGAAGACTTTTTTTTTTTTTTTTCTGCTGCCTATAAGAATAGGGGTTGTCTTTCTTTGGGGTTTTTTTGTTTTAAATTTGTCACTGATCTGCTATGTAACCTGGTCCATTTTGCAGCATAAAGGAATAGCTGGGAGACTATAGTATGAGGGGCAGATAAAGGGAAAGCCAGAAAGAATTAGTAAAATATGTCCTCTCTGGAAGACGGAATGTCACAAAATTGCACATACAGATATCTATCACTTCCCTCTTTAATTAATTAATAATAATAAAAGTTTAATACTTACTAAATCCTTTACCAAAATCCTTGCTGGATTAAAAATACCCAGATTTGCTATAGGATTATTTTCATATATGTTATAACAACAGATTTTGTATTATATAGAAGATATATACTACCGTACTATAGGAGAAAAAAAAAATTCTTCATTGCATTGGTTGTGTGTTCTTCTAACAATTTTAGAGGTCCTTAAGCATATGTGTAAAAGACACCTGAAAAACTCATTATATGGTTTGAACTCATATAAAAAATGTGAAGTAATATTGCCTTATTCTTCTACAACATAGCTGTGTAGCTCTGTAGAGATACATATCAATAAACCTCATTTATCAATGTTAAAATTCACTTTCTCAATGATATTTCTTTTAATTTTTTGTAAAATAGTCTGATAAATACAAGGTACCAAATTTCCAAAAATATTTATCAATACACATACAATTTCAAAACCAGCACAGGTTAGTCATAGACATATCAGTTAATAAACTGTAAGAGACATGGCACAATTCTCACTTGATGGCATCTGCCCAGAACCAAAAAAAAAGAGTGAACACACAATGATATTGAGTTACAGTTGGATCCAAAAGGCAGGATGTATTTTATCTAGGTCAGGACAGGGCACATTGGCAAAGTGATCCAGAGAATCTTTATTAGTACTGGACAAGCTATCTTTTTGCTCTCCATAACAAATATATAAATAAACAGACAAATAATTAAATAAATAGCAAAGATTTACCTTTTCTTCACCACCTACCAATTTCTACCTTTCAGAAGGAAGTTTCACGCAGAATAAATCTAATATATGATGGGAATTAAGAAAGAGGTATAAAATGTCTATAGTAACATTCACCCCACATGCCTGAACTTTGCTATTATTCTTAAATAGTCCCACAGACTGAAAATAGTAAAATTCCATCAAGTGGATTAGAAAGAGAAAAATGTGAAACACTATATTTAGCTAAAAGTGTGCTTCCATGAACATTTTGAACCTACTCATTATCAATCTGATGTAACTGGGAATAGAACAAATCACTTCATTCCTGACATGCAGTGTATGTTGATAACAATGAATCTCTTACATGGGTGACAGGTATCAGCAAACAGACAGAAAAGAATGCTCTTTTGCTGAGTATAATACTGCTCCCACACATCACCATCCTTACACTGGTAAAAAATACTTTTATAGATTCATGTACATCAAATGAAGAAGAAAACATTAAATGCTGTATAATGAATGCAGTATTGCTTAAGATATAGCCTGTTTTTTGTCTTATTTTAGTTCAAAGAAACTCCCTGTCATAAATATCTTTAAATATCACCAAATCATCAAAATCATCTTTCAAAATCAGAATTCCTTTCTTAACATACATGATTTTAAAAAATCACCTGTGGCATAGTACTCACAGACTTTTTTCACATTTTAAAAAACAGGAGTGCAAGAAAACAGCCTATTTTAAAGGGAGCTAAGGAAGTTCTGAGTATTATGCCTTCCTGCTCTGCACATATGATAAATTTTCTTTAGAATCTCTCTAATCTCTTGATGACTATGGATGCTGTCATTTAAGATTAATGAAATAGGAATTGATGAACATCTTGAAGACAGGAATAGTTGGTTGGTTTTTTTTTTTTTTTTTCAGCTTTATCTTTGATTTGAATTTGGTATTACTTTATCAGATCCAGCTAAAATTTAAAAACACTGGCTGGCTAGTCCACAGAACACACTGAAAAGTTATTTTCTCAAAGCTATTTACCTCTGCAGATATTTAAAAATAAAGTTTTAGGCTGTAAAATTGGGGGAAAAAATCTAGATCATCCTTTTATATATGATATCTGATTATGGCTTATAAACATTAGGATGTTACATGTTTCTTAAATAGATTCACTTTCTGTAAGTTAAGTGTACATCATTTACTCAGATTTATAATTATGTGATCTTCAATAGATGTGAAAATTGAAAATTCTGAATATCTTTAAATTCTGTAGATACTGTTTGTATCAGAAAAAGTATTAAGGCTAATGGCACAGAATGGGTATTGGTAGAGAATGGCAAATCACATTATATAGATTAATTTCTCTGAATAGAATTTTACAAGCCTGTTCAGTCATGCAGCTTTGTTTCATCTTGTTTCCACTTTCGTGCTTCCTATGACTAGTCTTGCTCATTGTTAACAAGGTACCTAGCAAGGTATAAATAAATTTGTGAATGGGTTTTTCAATCAAAGACCTGGTGATGCTTCAGATTTAGTTTTCTTCACACACTACTATTATAATAAGTTTAAAAAATGAGTTTGAAAATAAGCTAAGGCTACCTTGATGAAATTTATTCTGAATGGTATGGGTTATAGAAATAAACTTTCCTATTTGTAGGAAACATCTCTGTATCCACCATTAACTATTTGGATGTGATTTCAATTATGGAAGGAGTCAGAGCCACAACTTCCAAATTCCCTAGTACAGAGCATTTCTAGAGACATTATATGTCAAAGCCTATAGGAAAATTAGATTTTTTAGAAGGACAGTTTTTCAGCTAAGACAGTTTTTAATACATTATCATTCTTAATACTTTCATTGTGGCTCTGTTTTCACCACAATATTCAATACTCTTAAGCCCAAGGTTTGCTATAACACTTTGTTATCTTAATTGTCCATAATTTAATATGTTGCAGCATAGAACTTTCCTTTTTTTTTTTTTCTTTAACATAATATAACAACAGAATTACAAAATGATTGAAGCTGGAAGGCACTGATGGAGGTTGTCTGGCCTGTTGCCCAGGAATGTCCAAATGGACTTTGAATATTTCTAAGAATGTATGCTCCACGATCCCTCTGGAAAACATGTCCCACTGTTCAGCCACCCTTACAGTGAAAAACTTTCCTTCTGTTCAGGTGGATCCTCCTACATTCCAGTCTGTGTCCATTGCTTCTAGTCCTATCACTGGGAACCATTGAAAAGAACCAGGCTTCATTTTAGTTTTTTGCTCCCTTCAGGTATTTTTATACTTCAATAACATCCTCCTAAGACATCTCTCTTCTAGGCTAAATAGTCTCCATGCTCTCAGCCTTTAGGCTTTGGAGATATGCTCTAGAGTCTTCATCATCTTGATGTCCTTTCATTGGACCTTCTCCAAAATGTCCATGTCTCTCTGCTACTGAACAATCCTCTACCTGGGAAAATAAAGACAATTTATTTACACCTATAGAGGTAAGAAGAGAGTTCTGATAATTCTGGACAATGATGTCTATCTAAATTTCCTTAGCATCTCATATTTTGCACCTCCACTCTTCACAGTTTGACTCTTTACACTGACAGGTGACAAAGGTGACAAGGAAATTCTCATAAGTTTCTGGTCACAACTGAACGTAACACTCACCTTTGCAACTTCAGCCCTGAAAGGCTTATTAGCCATGCATAACTCAGTCAGAAACTGTAAGAAATGGGAAAAAAAAAAAGTACATGCAGTCAGAGCTAATAACTGTTAACAAGGACAGAACTATGGGTCTCCAAACCAGCCCATGATGTGTGAATAAAAATCATTGATGTCTTCATTTGCTAGATTTCTTTTCCTTTTAAAACAGCCAATGTTAGAGAAAGCATAATCATTTGACACAACACTTACCTGAAAATAGCTGATTAGTTATAAAAAATTTGCATTCTGAACAGATTTTAGCAACTAACTGCAGTCAACAGAAGAGCAGTAGTTGCCATTCAATTACACAGTGCTGACATAAATGTGCTAGTGTATTACCTCAACTTCACTCATGGGTCTTCTACTTCTTCCCCACTGAGAGGATTAAGGGGATGTATAATGGGAGTTGTCATCAGTTCATAACACTTCATCTCTAACACTCTCTCCTCATGCTGTTTTCCTGCTCCTGTGTGGGGTTGCTCCCATAGGAGACAGTCCTTCACAAACTGATCCAACATGGGTCCTTCCCACAGTCTCCAGTTTTTCAAGAACTGCTCCAAAAGGAGTCTTTTCCAATGTGACTGCTCCAACCTGGGTCCCCCAGGTTTCCTGCCAGAAAACCTGCTCCTCTCCATAATGCTGCAGGAGGGCAGAAGCTTGCACTCTCATGGGGTATCAGCATGCTACATCTTCCTCCACACAATATTCACTGGCTGTGGCATGGGGTCCTTTATGGGCTGCATGGGACAACCTGCTTCCCCATGGTCTTCTCCTAGGGTTGTAGTGGTCTAAGACCTGAAGGACTTCTTCCTTCTCCTTCTTCACTGTCCTTCATGGCTGCAATGGTGTTTATCTCACACTGTTCTCTCTTCTTTCTCCTAGCTGTTGCACTGTGTTTTCTACCCTTTCATTAAATATATTATCATAAAGGCACTACAACCATAATGAATGTGAGCTTTGAGTTACAGCAGGTCTATCTTAGAGCTGGCTGAAACTGATTTGTGTCTGACATGGGGAAAGTTATTGGTTATCTTCTGAGAGAAGCAATCCCTTTGCTACCAAAACCTTACCATGTAAATACAAGTATTTTGCTAAGTGCAAGTGACCACTGTCATATTACTTTGAAATGCAAAGTTGATTCAATTTGAAACTTCACATTTTCGTATCTGATTTTTTCTTTTGACTACTTTTTGATGCAGCATTACAATAGGCAAAACAGTTTTTTGTACATTTTCTTCCAGCTAACTAATAATTTTCACACAGGAAAAAGGTTTCATTATTGTCTTTTATTTTTCTGGAGCATATTTATTTGTTCTGTACTTTCTTTAGAAAATAAGATCTATGACTTATTAAACAAATAAAAAAAATCAGTAATGCACTTCAGAATTTTACCTTTATTTTCCAGATATCTTTAAATGTACTGGTTATTTACTATTGGAATAGAAAGTATGATAAAAATAACATTGGAAAGTTCAGTGTTATTAGCTAATGGTTATTCTTTCACTAGAAAATTTAGTCTTTTTTCACCACTTATGTTGAAGAATGTCACAGTGAAAAACTAGGTGCTTCAAAAGACATAACAATTTTTGTAGTCTTGATGTTACTTCTGTATGAAAGATTGAAAACATTGTGAATTTAATTTAGACACATCAGAAATTAAAGCAGATATGAGAAGGCTATACATGGTAATAAATGGTGTAGAGTAAGCTCAGCATCCCCATTTGCCCTTTCACAAAAGGAAAACCCAATGGTAATTATTTAAAATTGCTAACCAAGTGCTTTCCTAAATAAAATCATTCTGTTTCTCAGTAAAATAGCATTCAAAATGCAATACAACTTTACATT
This sequence comes from Porphyrio hochstetteri, assembly GCA_020800305.1. Lineage (NCBI taxonomy): Eukaryota > Metazoa > Chordata > Aves > Gruiformes > Rallidae > Porphyrio > Porphyrio hochstetteri. Next base: position 30,200,587 of record CM036938.1, read on the forward strand.
ATCATTCCATGGAAACTTTATTTGCAAGCACTTTGCAACATTAATAACAAAACTGCAGATAAGTAGTAACAGGGAAGAAAATGAAATAACAGGTGAAGAAGAACAAAGATCTCTCCAGCTGGGATTTGTAATGAACTGGTGAATCAAAGTAGCAGAGTTGCACAAGAAAACAAGTTCAGTTCACGGGAATTATATAGTACTTTCACATAAAAGAACCCATGCTATGCAAGTTGATAGAGGGAAATAAAATTTTTCGGCCTAAACAAGGGAAGGCAGAGAAACAAAACAAGATGGGATGTTGGAAATACAGTTAGCTGAAAGAAAGCTTCAAACAGATGGAATTTCACCCCAGCATAAGTGAAAAAAACCATGGAGGGATGTCTCTGGTACATAGCTTTGGAAGGAAGATAATGTTCACCAGTAAGGAATACCTAAATAACTTCAAGCACTACAGGACTTAGATTTTTTGAAGTGACTACCTGCTCTTTTTATACTACAGGCTTCTTTACAGATTTGCCTGGCAGGTATCAGTTCCAGTAGCCTTCTGTGATGGGTTAACATTGGCTAGCCCACCAAGTCACTCTATTACACTTCTTCCTCAAATGGAGACAGGAGAGGAAATACAACAAAATGCTTCTGGGTTGAGATAAGGACAGGGATATAACCTGAGCAAAACAGACCTGACCTGGGGAAGCTAATTTATTGCTAATCAAAAGTCAGAGTAGGATAATGAGAAGTAAAAGCAAATCTGAAAACACTTGCTTCCCACTCAACCCTTCTTTCTGTGCTCAACTTCACTCTCAATTTTGCTCACTCCCCTCTGAGCAGCACAGAGAGAAACAGAGGTTGTTGTCAGTTCATTGCATGTCTCTGCTGCTCTTATCTCCTTATGCTCTTCTTCTGCTCCAGTGTGGGGTTGCTTCCATCAGAGACAGTCTTTCACAAACTCCTTCAGCATTGGTCCTTGCCATGAGGTTTAGCTTTTCAGGAACTGACTGCTCCAGTGTATCACAGTTCATGACAGCAAGCCTGCTCCAGCATGAACTCCTTTCTTCACAGGGCCACAGGTCCTGCCAGGAGTTTGCTGCCTCAGGACACATCCACCTGCTTCACCATGGTCTTCACCAAAAGGTGCAGGAAAATCTCTTCTTTGGCACCTGGAGCATGTCCTTTGTCCCCCTCTTTCACTGACCTTGGTGTCTGCAGGGCTGTGTCTATCACATATTCTCATGCCTCTCCCAGGTGCCATTGTGCAGCAATTTTTACCCCTTCTTAAACATGCTATCACAAAGGTACTACCAGTGTCACTGATTGGCTTACCTTATGCTTGTGGGAGGTCCATCAGAATCAACAGGCATTGGCCCTCTGGGTCATAGGGAAAGCTTCTGTCATCTTCTGGCTATCTCTGTGGCCCACCCTGACACCAAAACCTTTGCCACATAAACCCAAACCACCTTCTTTTCTTAAAACTGGAAAGTCATGAGAGAGGGGAGAGAAAAATAAGTTATGGTACATTCCACAGTTCTGAGGAAAGGCTTTTGTTCCTAGATTTCTGAAGAGTTATTACAATAATAAATTACTACTGTAAAGTCTATGGATATTAATTTTAAAATTTGGTTAGAGTTTGTTTGTTTATTTTCTCTTTTAAACTTTCTAAAATCTATTTAGCTGAACGACCAGTATTTATTCAGGCTTTATCTTTGAACATATTTAAAGAAGGAGAAGTTTTGTCTGCTTGTTACATCACTTACATTCTTTTAGGTTCTCTTCACTTGTGGCACCATCAATTTCAAGGTAGCAAATTAGAACACAGAGAAGTGATGGGTTTGCCTTGGATGGCTGCAAAGCACCCTTAATAACACTCAGTCACTCCCCTTCCCTCTTCAGCAGGAGGAGAAAATAGGAAGAATGGGAGCAAGAAAGCCTGTGGTAGACAGGAAGATCACATACCAACTTCTGTCACAGGCAAAACTGACTTAACTCAGGGTATTTAACTAAAAATTACTGCTAATTCAATATGAATATGTGAATATTAAAAAGGCTGTATCAGTTTGTCTGCTAAGTTTTGCAGCTGCTTTCATGGAATAGCTCACACAGTTACAGCCATATTCTGCTAAAATCCAAAACAAATATATTCTTAAAATACACAAATTAAAATTATATTAACTGTCTCAAGCTACATCTACATCAATCTATTGAGCATTATTATATTTCATTGAACCACCCTGGTGTTCACAAAGCTGTTTCTCACACTTTCTCCCTCACTCCTCACTACCAGGCATCATTTTTTGCTCTATTTTAGATACATCTTCAATAAAGGACACCAGCTTGGCAGAGGGGCTCAGCTGTGTCCTCCAATAAGTCCATTGGAGCTTGATGGACCTGTCTGTGTCCAGCACAAAAGAAGCCAAAGTTTGTAGAAAAGTGTCATAGCCAAGTTCCTCTCTATTTCAACATCAAGTCAAACTGCATTAATTTTTTTGGCTGCATGCTTTATACTTAACCAATGTTTTCCATTGTAGATGAGTCTACTGGGACACATGCTGCGCCTGGCTAGAGGTCCATTGCTGTCCACAGGGTGACCGACACAGCCATGGGAAGCGGAGAGACAAATGTGAGTTAAAAGAGATAGGCTACATTTAAAAATTAGAATAATCCACAGGCACGTTTCAGTCTGACAGACAGAGAAGCTGGAAGGGGAAAGTCCTCTGAAGTCAAATATTTCTAGCAGTGTTCCTTGAGCTGAAGAGGCTCTTGTCTTAGTTTTGCATAGTGGACACCTTGTGTCATGAGTAACAGTCACTACTAAGGCTTAAAAAAAAAGAAATAATTTGAAGGTTCATCTGTAACTGCTTAAGCTTTGTGCACAAAGACGGATGTTTTGTGAAACCATGTGAAAAATGGTTTAAGTGGAATTTAGTGTTAATAATAATATTTGTTTCCTAAGGAAGAAAAATAACATTGAAATAGTAAGCATAGAAATTCAGAGCCTTCTAAAACTCTTTCCATTTAGTATGGAATTAGTCATGCAGAATAAGGATATTTTCATAGTGTTATTCATTTATTTATGAAATATATGTGTGCCAGTTTTCCTGAGAGGCAGCAGAAACAAAGCCATATGTGGGCCATGCTCTTTCTGGGAAAGCCTCAGGCCAAGTTCTTTTACCCTCTCACAAGAAACATCTTTCTTGTCATGCTCCTCTTCTGGGAACCGTGCAGGATCACAAGAAAACTACAGATTTTCTGTTGATTATTCACACACATTTTTATCTCAGCTCTCAAGTTTGACCCTCTTGTCCCCACAGTCCCCCCCTAAGGCTGTGTGATTATGCTATGAGCTATGAGCAGCCTCAGCATACTTTCTGTCTGCTGCTGTCTGTAGTAAAGATGGACACTCATTAATTTAGATCTGTTTACCTTTGCTTTATGAAATTCCTAATGATAGATACTAACACCTCAGGTTTCATTTGTTTTTATCTTAAATTCAGGTAATCTCTGGCTTTCAACTAGGGGTTCAAGTCTCTTTTTTCTTGACATTATAGTCAGAGTTGCACAAGTTAGTGCTTCACTTACACAGTTTACTGGGATTTGCAGAAAGGTTAGTCAGTTGTGATGAAAATGACAGCAGAATCTGTTCATCTGTGGATGTTTTCATTAGATACTCTAAACCTGCAATTAACTTTTTTCTCTTCCTTCTGTTCCACCTTTTACTCTACTATTCTCTTGCATTGCAAACTTTTTATTTAGACCACATATCACTCTTTCATGCCCTTACTACAGTATAGTACAGTTCCTTCGTTACGTTAGCTCTGACGGTTTAACTATAATGACAGAGTGCCTGTAAAAGCACATCTAACAGAATTATTTTTTTTTCCTCTTATTTTCACCATCTGATGACATATGCCAAACTGACAGAAGCACTTTACTGGCAGCAATCTGTGAAAACAGAAAAGATTTTACCAATTCACCAAAAAGAAGTAAAGGGTTTTTTGGTGGGTCTTCATTCCAAACTCTGAATGAAACCAAGACTCAAACTGTAGCATTCATGACTTTCTATATTACTAGTCTTCCCATAACCTTTTTTTTTCTGTATTTCCTAACATACATTATCATAAATTGACAGTAAAACAAAATAATATTGAGATTTTCCACCCTTAGCTTTGAATGTCATTATATGGATGATATTTATAATGAAATAATTTAGAGATCTCTGGTATCAAGAAGGTTATCATAGTCTCTTCATCTTCCAGTGAGATGTGGCCTTGTTTAACTTAGTAACCTTTACCTTTTTTATCTTTAGACTTTAGCCTTGCTTTTTTGCCTCCCAGTTTTCTTTTTAACTTAGATTTTTCCACATGTGATACTCTTTATAATTGTGTACTGTCATTCACATTATACTTTCTGAAATATCCCATTCCATGCTGTCTTTTTAAAATTTTTTTTAGCAAGGTATAGCATAAGCATACTGACACTGTTACACAGTTAGTAATCATATTTTACAACCATCATGAAATCATTAAGAGCTCTTTAAATTTTTATATCCTGTGGTCCCCTAACATACTCTTCTTCACTCCAAAATTCAACTCTGATATGTTATCCCCACTGTCGTACATAATAAAATTCAGGGAGAACAAAACACCTATATTTCTCACATTCATGAACTGTGCAAGCATGCATGTTCATCTTATATGCAGGACATTCTGTTTAACTCTCGCTGTTTAAGAATAATTATTTATTTAGCTTTCTATACTTTTAAATCAGTCAGGTTGATCTATAGGAAGTAACAGTTTTTCTATTACTGTATCCTCTTTCTGCTGTTTTTTTGGGTTTTTTTCTAAGTAATATCTGTCATATTCAGTGATTTATTAATGTTTTATTAAAACATTTACTAGGAAATACCATATAAAATGCTATATTGATTTTATAATTGTCATTAAATCTACTTTTCATTGTGGCATATAAAAAAATATGTATGGACAAAATCCAATTTAATTCAGAACTGATTAAGCTCATTTCTACTACATCTCCACCAGATTCCAAATGAGTGCCATTTATTCTAGATTATTTTTGTAGAAAAAGTATATTATTTTATTTAATTTAGGTGTCAAAGCTTTTATAAAAAATTTGTTTTTCAAAATGACCTCATACTGTCATTAGTTAGCTTAGTTCATTCAGAAGGAATAAACAAAGTATTCTATGCACTAATGAATAGCAGTTCACTTTGTTTTTTACAGTAAGGTAGTGAAGATATGGAATGTTGTGCACAAAACTGAAAAACACTGCTCTTTGTTAGAGTTTTGCTGTTTTGTTCACCCCAAGATGAAGTGATAGAAGAAAGAAGGTAAATTTTGTTTCCAAACCTACAAATTCGAACCTGATGCTTTCTACTGAACAGAGGTAAATAGCATCATTCTAAGTAGCAAAAGCAGTGTTGACAGAAGGCTGAGCTGAGGCAGTTTACTCCCAATTTTCTGCACAGAGGCAGAGTAATTGATCCACTCTTTTATGAGAATGATGCCTTCTGTAATGTAAGTCTAGAACATTTTGGATTTTCTTAGTAGCCATTTATTCTTAGTGAAGATCCAAAGTCTGAAGTCTATATTTTAGACCTTTTACTACAGGTTTTACTCACAATGAATAAAGTTATCTATATGAACTAAATATTGATGAGTGACTCCTAGTATATTTTTATTGAATTTTACCCTCTTAAGTAAAAATAAATAAATCAGTTCATCATTTTGCTATACATAAGCTTATAGAAAGTTCAAGTAAACACCCCATGGTCTACCTATCTCTTAATTTCTTAACATGAATGAACAGAAGAGCAGAAGTACAATAGTAAATTAAAAATTGTGAAATTGCTACAACTGTTCCAATCTTGTGAATATATCTTAAATAAATGAGCTCTCTAATGTGATATCCTTCTTGCCTTTCTACTCTCACTTCTTCTTTGTCAGTATGCACTGGTTTAAACTCTTGCTGGACCATTTTATCAGACAGTTTACTGTCTTCCTGCAAATTCTTCCTGGTAGTCTACAGGGCAAGAAATTTCTGAGTTTGCCCACTTTTTACTTAGCAGTCTCCTTCCCTTCTCTAGTATGCTTTATGTGACTCCTTCTTCTTGACTTTGATCTGATAAATTCAGTGTTTATTTTAACCTATTTACCATCTTGCTCTATATGAAAGGAGATATAAGTCTTCCTCAAATTGACTGCTGGGTTGTAAATCAGTGCACAATGTTGCTCTGATCACTGATGACAATTTTTAACCTGCCTGTGATGGTATGTGTTCTGATTCAATCCTTTTTCTATTTACCTTTGATATGCCTAAGATTCCTTTCTTCCAAATCTTTAAGTTTGACAAAGTGATCTCATATTTGAAGTGATCCCAAGTTCTCTCCAAGACCAATCATTTGCTTGCTTCTTCACATCAGCAAATAAAGATTCCATTACAGTTTTACCAGTCCATGCATTACCCAATATAGTAAATTTATCTGTAATTCTATTGTCTCAATATTCCTATAGACCAGCTGTCTTATAATGTCATTGGTTTAAGTGGAAGATTTCTTATACTATTAGGTAGAAAAACATCTGGCAAAGAGTGATGCTATGCAGTGGTCAGTGGGTGCTGATTCCTACACTTTTGCAATTTGAAGCCTACATTGTCAGAAAAATTAGTGTGCTCTACTGCCTTTCTTCAGCTGCCATGAGTCATACCCTCAACACTGCACTGGTCAAGACTGATATGTTACTGGTTTTGCTAGCCCTACAGTTTTGAACTTACAGCAATAGCACCAGTTTTTGTCAGAGTCACCCTTAGACAATCTGAACTATTTTGGGCTGGTTTTAATAACCTGCTTCATTACTGAAAATAAAATTTTAAAAATTTCCTCCTAAAGGAAACAGATTTTATCGAGTTGCTGTGGATTTTTTTTCTATTATATTTTGTCATGACTATCTGAATAATTTCATAAAGTAGTTCAGCTCTTCTCTATTTGTCTAATATATCTGCACTTCAGATTCATCAGCCATTTTCTTCATTATGCCGTTAAAATAGAAAGAGAGAAGAAACTAACATGGTGGTCCAAAGTCTATGAATTTAGAAATCATTATTTTCAAAAAAAACCCATAAAGATAACCCTGATAATGTCTTTAACAAAATGAAAGATGCAACTGTATCTTAAGGAAATAGGTCAAGTTGAAAGAAATCTACCTTTCCTCCATTTCTTTCTTATGTTTCATTTTAATCACATAATTTAATCACTTTGGCCTTTCTTCGACTTTCATAACAATTAAAATAATTTGACCTCAAATAAAATAACATCAGATAAGTCATGATTCAGTCCTTAATACTTCTGTAGGGTTGGGATTTTTTTTCTTCTAGTAGCTAATCTTGTTTTAGTTCCATTGCTCACAATAGCAAATACCTTCTTTAATTAGCAAATTATAAAAGAGAGTTTCAGAGCTCCTTATCTTTCTAGTTTTGTTATCCCATCTGTGCATGTCTTGAAAGGAGCTAAGATATGTGTAATGCTAATTAATTTCGTAGCACACTGGAGCTGTTAAGCCAGGTATTCAAATCCTTTTCCCAATTCAAATGCATTCTAAAGCTTAAAGTTGTTAGTGCTAATGAGTAATTTAATTTACTTTAAGTTAATTAAACTATATTTAATTCAGTTACATGAAGGCACTCTAGTAGCCTTTGAAAACACATATAACAACAATATCCATGGATTTAAGGAAAATATTGTGTTACAAATATTGTTCATTTCATTGTGGAAACACAAAGGGATAGTGGGTTCTAGAATCCTCGATGAGCCTCAGTAAAAGAGTATTATTAAAAACAAACAACAGAGCAAACAATGAAGAGTAAAATTAACATATAAAATGTGTAAAATATGATATGTGATTGAACAAGAAAATAAAATTTACAGATACAAAAATATCAATAGAGAGCAATGAGAGAAATTTTCAAAAGGAATAAATAGTAGCTACCAGGAAAAAAAAGAAAAAAAAAAGAATCAAACCAAAACTTTGTTATGTCAAAGGTAGTGCATATCACTCAAAGTGTTATACAAACTCGACATATAATAAACATGTGAAAGTGTGAAAATGAAAATAAGATGTATCTAGAAAAAAAATCCAACCTACTAAAAAAACAACAAATGTCAGAAAGAGGAAACAAATTAGAGGCAAGGGAACCAGATCAATGGAATAGAGTTAAAAAAGAAAAGTTAGGGAAGAAATGGGCCCTGAACACTGTCATTCAGTACAAATGAGTCAGCAAATAACCTTCAAAAAAAAAAAAAAGATTAGAGGGTCACAAAGGTGTTTGTCCTGTCAAGCTATATTTTATATTTTTAATTTATTTGAAATACAGCAATTAGTCTTCATGGTTATGCACTTCAATTTTTTCATTACTATAATTGCATTAATTTATCATGTAGTTACATAGGATAACATTCTGGCTTAGCCATGTATAGGTAAGTTTAGGGAAACAAATGAAAAGTATATATACAGTCTACATAGGACTATAAACAATAACTGACTGTAAGGTAACACTGTCTATTTCATAGGCTTATATTTTTTAGCAACATCAAATTGTGTGTTATGTTCTCACTCCTGTTTTAACATCAGCAGAAGTTAAGCAAAACTGGCCTGGGCCTGAGGTGCACTTAGATGAATGCAGTACTGAACTAAGTTTTCTGTGCCCAAGAGAGGTCAGAGAACACTCCCATTTCTTACCACCCATTATTGTGGGTTACCTGCTTTATAGTCTGAAAACTATTTATGTACACCACAGAAAAAAAAAAAAAAAAGAAAAAATATTAAAAGAAAAAAAAGGAAAAAAAGAAAAAAATTACAAGTATCCTAGTGATTCTCATGTCAATGTTAAGATTTCGTAGTGGTAATAAAGGAAAATCCATTGCACATCAAGTTTTTAATTCAACATGCTCGCACTGAATAGCATTTTAAAAGCTTAGTGTGTTTATTTCTCTTGATCTAACGCCAAAACCCCAAGATATTCTATTTTTATGTCTATGAAAGAAAAATGAATTTATAAAGTTTGCTTCAATCTGAGATTAATTGCAAAAATAACAATCTAAAATAACTCTCTGAGTCTTCATTAAACATCCTTTAAAGCCATATGGAGACACTAAAAATAAATGAAGAATTTTTCTCTTACATTCAGCACAGTATAAGTTCTTAGCAACTAATTGGTAAATCTGAGGAAGATTCTTTCTGAGAAATATTTAATTTAAAAGTTTCAATTTCTGTGATGAAATCTTATGAAGTGTGTATAACATCTTAATGTTAAAGTATGACCAACGGGTGACTAATATAAATTAACATTTACATAAATTCTTTAACAAAACAGATATTGTGATCCTCATCTTTCTTTATTTCAAGATCATTTAAAACAACAATATACTTGAAACTGTGGTTTTGAAAACTTAAAATCTAGTCCCCATGAATTAAATGTGGATATTGCGCGTCACACTGAAGGAGATTAGACATCTGATAGAATGATGGGTAATGATAGGACAAGTGATAATGGCTTAAATGAAAAGAGAATTGACTCAGACTGGATATAAGGAAGAAAAATTTTCAGGGTGAGGGTGGTGTAACACTGGAATGGGTTGCTCCAAGAGGTGGTAGACCTCTCTAGAAATATTTAATGTCAGTTTAGATGAGGCTTTGAGGGAAGTGGGTGATCTCATGGAAGATGTTCCTACTCATTGTAGATGTGTTGAACTAGACAATCTTTAAAGATCTCTTCCAGCCCAATTATGCTATGTTTCTATGGTAATTTAAATTCTGATATACTGGACTGAATACCAGTGTGGAATTAAAGTGAAGATTCAGTGGGGTAAAGCAATTTTCCATGATGTCTGACTGTTCTGCCATAGATTTTTATGTGGCCATGAACATGATTAGGAAATCGATCCAGTTTTTAAAAAATAATTAAATATGAAGAAACCTTTCTATTTTAATTGACAGAGAGATGCCTCAATGTACAGGTTTGCCTGGCAGTGACCTCACATATATTTCACTACCACACAAGGCAGGCTGCTCCATTCACCTCTTTAATATACACACCATCCTCCTTTTCCCAGATTCAATTTCCAAAAATTAAAGTTCCCCAGATTTAGAGAAATCCCATCAAGAAAGGCATGAATCTCACTTGTGGAATACACTTGGTCATGATTTGTCTTCTGCCAGTTGCATAGGAAATAAATAAAAAACATAAAGGGAGCAGCAGGAAAGAGTGATGGGGCAAGGGCAGTGAGTAAGTTCTCAGACAATACTGATCAGGAAAACTACAAAATCGTAAAAAAGAATTCTTTTGTTCTGTAGGAAATTTTTTGTGTGGTGGTTGGTTTTGTTTTTCTTCCTTTCTATGACTAACAACTTACTGCAGAGTATACCAGAAGAAAATGTTGTTTCTTTGCTTTCCTATTTTGAGAAAGCATTTATGTGTATACCTATTTGTGTATATATATGCGTGTATAAGTACTTGAACAAGTATAACAGTGCACTTCATTTGTATAAAATGGGGACATTGAACATCAATGTAGAATACAGCAGGCACGTTTCAATGTAATACTTATATGTGCCTACTGTACAGCTGCTGAATGCCTCTGAGAATGACATAAACAGACAATCATTCCAGATAAGATTATGCTATATGGCTGAGTAATAAAATTATAATTTTATAATCATAATGACTCTTTTCAGTCCGAGAAATACTCCACATCTTGGGATTTTTTGCTTTGTTTTGTGTTTTTTAAAATATGGATTTGATTGTACTGAATAACATGCTCATTGCAGTGTCTACCAGAACATTGCTTTGAGCACTTCCATTAAACTACTTAAAATAAAAAAACAAACAGAATGTATAAGTGCTTCACATTATCTATGTGAACCCAGAGTATGTTACAATTTGCAGCACTGAAGTTCATCTTCTATTGTGCTGTTCAGACTGCCTGAAGCTGGAAAAAAAAAAGGACAAATAAATGATACTCTTGATGGTGTTTAATTTAAAAAAACCCACAAAACATACAGATGTTAGTAATAGCAACACTAAGATCTCACTGGATGAACATTTTGCTAAGCAGATGCCAGAGTCCAATACTCTGTGACCAGGTTTTTTTACATATTCCACATATGGAGGGTGTGAACATTAATAGCAGGCTTACTTATCTGAAGATAGCTGATGTTATGTGGCATTTCTTCTTTAGCAGAGTGGTACAAAATATACAGAAAACACAATAAAAATGTAACATATACTTAGTAAGGTATAGAAATTGCAAAACATAGTTCGGTCACAGTAGTAATGTGGTGCCCATTACTGGTTCCGGCCTGCTCTTCATCACTACCTGAGTGTTTCTAGTCACCAGGAAGGCACAGGTGAGTTGAAACCAGCTCAAGCCCATTGCTCTCTTTGAAATTTTTTTGTTAGTTTTCTGGGTTTTATATACTGTGTTGGGATGAGTCACATATTCACTACATGCATACTAACTCAGGAAAACTTCCACTTTTACTTAGTGAAGTCAGGGAGAACTTGGCCCCATGGACTTATGAACAGTCAGGTGATGCAACTGGCCCCTTGCTGTTTCAGTGTCCATAAATAGAAAGTCATGGTTCCCACAGTCATGATCCAACTCATAAGACCAAGCAGCCCAAGGTTTATCAGTATTATTAAAGACTGAGGGGAAAAAAAATAACCACCATTGAATGCTTTTGCTTTTTCTTCATCCCTATTAGTTAGATGATCATCTTCATCAAGTATTGGTCCTTAGACCAACACATTTTCCTTGTACCCTTTCTTGCTATTAAAATATTGAAAAGAAGCCTTTCAAGAGATGCTTTCAATCCCGGGGGGGAGGGAGGGGAGGGAGGGGAGGGCCAGGCAGGCAGACAGTGAAATGATTGTTCTCTTTTGCTTTCAAAACAAATTTCTGCAGCTTAAAAAAACCCCAAAAAGATCATGTTTGTTAAACTGCTTACATCTCACAGGACAAAACTGGTAAAAGTCAAAAAAGGCATTGAGGTTGAATCCTGTCATCATGTGATAGCTGGCCGTTGCTAACTTGATCTTTCCAACAAAATTCAGAAGGAAACCGAAACAACTGGGAAACAAAACAACAGAATAACAAAACTAAGTAAACAAACACTAGAGCTGTAAGACAGAAATTCAGATGTGGTATGTATTAGTAGATATGTTATAAACAGGTTAATTGAATACTCTCTGACCAGGTTCTTGGAGATATTCCAACTATGGAGTATGTAATGTTTCATATCCTTATGTAGCAATGTACCTTGAGAAGAATGGACATGTGGCCAATCCAGACTCACTATTGCCCTGACATGTCTAGGCTTGCCCTAATATAATCAGGCCTGAGGGGCAAGCAGAGACATGTCCAGGCAGAGCTGGTGAGCAGTGACAGAATATACTGAAGCCTGCAAGAACAAGAAGCCAGGACCGAAACTAGAAACAGTAACAATGCAAGGATAAGGAAAATGCAACTATTCGAGAAAGCTATCTGTGGGAACAAGAAACAAAATTGCAAGGATGCTAAACTGCCTGATGAAGACCGATGTAATTGTGTAGTTTTAACCAATTATTAACAAGAATAAGACACATGAGCAGAGCGTGTAGCCAATAGCCATATAATGTTCATCTACTGTTTTAGAAAAAAATATATAAGCTGTGTGTATGTTTCAATAAATGAGCTCAGCATTGATCACATTGATCCGAGTTGGGTCCATCCTTACCTGAAGATAGTTGACGTTACAAGGAATATCTGATTTTGTGGAATGATACAAAAATATATTGCATAACACAATACAGATGTAAGTAACTGACAATGATATTTACTTAAAAGAAAGATCACCTTCTGGTCCATTTTGTGTTGAGATAAAGTCATCTCTTTTGCAAAAAACTGTAGTCAGTCACACCCTGATTTTTTTTCCAGAGATTCATGAGCACATACCACTTACCCAGCTCTTCTGAACCTTCTTCCCTTGTGAAGGTGTAATGATCAGGAAATTAGTCACTACTAGAAAATGAGTTAAAGATTGTATTTGAAGGTGGTCCTGATATCTCAAATTTGCCTACACTGTCCATGACAGTGGTTGAAGCACATTTACATCATCTTCTTGTGAATCCCTCTTTTTTTTCGGCTGATCATTGATTGTGCATTCCTAAAATATCCATATGAAGTATTCTTACTCTTATCTAGCTAAAACTCACTTCCTCACCCACACTCAATTTCAGAATTGCCTTGCACAGTAGAAACCAAGAAAATAAGATATTGGAACTTGTATAAATGATGAGCATTTTCTGAATGTTATGAAGTCTACAGGATTTTTTTTTTTTTACCTCAACGTGCAAGAATCTGGGTATTTCTTAGAGGACACAGACAAGAGTGTTGGTACTTTCTTTGTAAATTTCTTTCAGGAGGAAGCCTCAGTGCTGTTTCATTTTGTTTTCTAATCTGAGCCTTCCCAGTGTCCAATGTAATTTATACTTATATCAAGGTAAAAGATTTTTCTGGTAAATCTGTAGGGCAAGGATAATAAATCACAAGTACTACAATAGTACAGCCCCACATATTTCAATAGAAGAAATAACTCTTTTTACAATTCAGAATGAATTATTAAATACCAAGAGAAAAACCTCTACTTCAATTCATTATTCACATTTTGTTCCAAGCATTACAGCAATTTACAATACTTAATCTTCATACAGAAATGTGTTTCTTCATGGTCCCTTACCTGGCAAATGAAGTCAGTCTCCCTTCTACTAAAATGTAGTTTCATTTCATATTCAGTACAAAAATTGAGGAAAACGGAAAAGTTACCACCACAAAAAAAAAAAAAAAAAAAGTTGGAAAATAACTGAGATCTCCACTTTAATTCCTAATAACCATAGCATTACAGCTTTTTATTTGGTTTTTTGGGGGTTGGTTTTCTTTTGTGATTTTGTGATGTTTTCTTCTGTGCAGTCACTCAGCACTGATTAGGAGATTTCTCATTTTTAAACAATCTCTGTATTCATACAATCCTGAGAGTTCCACTTACTGTGGATTCACAGACCAAATTCCTAAACAGTTTAAATCTACAGAAAATTCTGTCTAGAAACACCCTGTCATTAAACTTCAGAAGCACAGAATGGATAAATTAAATCTCATTGTTACATAACTTTGAAGCTAAGGAAAGGAAACTTAAACTGAGATTCCAGATTTCAAGGCCAATTATCATAAAAATACTTAGTATTAAAGAAGAGAAAAATGAGATTTGCACTACTATTGAACAATTATTTCTATTTTTTAAAAAATCTAACAAATTTTAAATATTGACATTAAACACAAAAGAATTTTTCACAATGTTATTGTTTTCTACACTTATTTAGCCAAGACAGAATTGAGTGTATAGATGATTTTAAATACGCAGGTAAAATTTAATTATATAGGTGCATTTTTTTCATGGCTGAGTAGTTAAAACGAAACATAAGGTATAGAAGAAATTAGTCAAACTAAGTTTATGAATTTCAGTTCTCAAGTTTTATATACTACAGGTAATAAAACGTGCTAGTTTTGTTCATGTATCCTTTTTACAGAGTAACAATGTTAAAAAATAATTTTCTCTCTATGGAGTAGAATTCACTACAGGTATTAAAACAATGACTCATTCTTCCAAATTTTTTTTTACAATTAGTGTATCTCAATAGCCTTAATTAGACTTACGGGATGCTTAAAGTTCACAATGATCTGTAAAAATGCTTAAACCTTAAGGCAACTGGAAAGAAATTCATTATAAACTGTATTTTTTGTCTCAGGTGGGAAGGAATTGATATATGTGGCAAGACCACCAAGATGAACTATTAATTTTAAAAATCCTACCTCTTATCTTACTTGGAACAACTCAAAGACGAGCAAGTAGTTTTCATTGTGTGCTTTAATGACTTTGATAAAATATTTTGAAGATTTTTTTTTTAATATTAACCCATTGAATTACAAATCATCTTTTAATAAGGAATCTGTTTTTCAGGACCTCTATATGAAGAAAAGTGACCTCTGGTCACAGAGTACTCTTTCTATTGTTTGTAAGAAAGTCATTACTAAAAAGATGTTTAGTAAAAGGAAATCTATATTCTGGTAAATAATGTTTTAAATATAAAGACAAATTTTCACACAGACTGGCATGCAGAGTTTTCCAATGCATAATCCAAAGGTAGACAAGAAGGAAAGTCCTTATGAAGTATGGCAATGTTGAAGATCGAGTTAGATAGACTCTTAAAGTGGGCTAAATTTTTAATATTCTACATATCTAAATATTCTAAGAATAAATTTGACAGTTTTACCTTTAAAGCTCTCTAACAAACAGCCTTGACCAAGTCTAACATTGGTTTTCCTTAACATGGCACTAAATTTATTTGAGCCTTGGAGCAGTGCAGAACCCTAATTCCAAGGCAATCAAATCAGTCAGCCTGAGAGTCTGCCACTGCCTCAGTAGTCCAGAGGAAAGGTCTCACAGTTAACTGTAGGTCAACAACATAGCCATGACCCTTGCAAAGCATGAACAGTTTGACTTTCACTCTGATTGCAAAAAGAGCCTTTCCAATTTTTTTTTTTTTTTTTGGCAAAATGAACAAAATCTTAAAGGTATGAAGACCAGCACCTGACTACATGCAGGTCATATTCTTAAGCAAAAACTTCCCTTTCTCCAATATACATAACATTCATATTACACACCTGACTGTATTACTATCATTCTGTCTAGACTGCCAATAAAAAATGAAAAACATAGCAAAAAAACCTTAGCCTTCAGGTAATGTGAGGTCGTACAATGCACTTAAATGACCTCTACATATAGTAAAGGATATGAGATCTGAAATCTCAAATACTCTTTATAAGGCACATTATAAATATATCAGTAGGCATTAAAGAGGTTATAAAAAAAGGTAATTAAACTAATGTTCAACATAGTAGTTATATTTTCAAATACAGAATCACAGAATCACAGAATCATAGGGGTTGGAAGGGACCTCGAGAGATCATTGGGTCCAACCCCCCTGCCAAAGCAGCTCCCTAGCACATATTGCACAGATAGGCGTCCAGACAGGTCTTGAATATCTCCAGAGAAGGAGACTCCACCACCTCCCTGGGCAGCCTGTCCCAGGGCTCTGTCACCTTCACTGTGTAAAAGTTCTTCCGCATATTGGTGCAGAACTTCCTGTGCTCCAGTTTACAGCCATTGCCCCTTGTCCTGTCCCCACAGACCACTGAAAAGGAACTGGCCAATTCCCCCTGCATCCCATACTTAAGATATTTATAAACATTAATTAGGTTCCCCCTCAGTCTTCTTTTCTCCAGACTGAACAGTCCCATTTCACTCAGCCTTTCCTCATAGAGGAGATGCTCCAGGCCCTTAATCATCTTCGTAGCCCTTCCCTGGACTCTCTCCAGGAGATCCCTGTCTGTTTTATACCAGGGAGCCCAGAACTGGACACAATACTCCAGGTGGGGCCTGACCAGGGCAGAGTAGAGGAGGAGGATCACCTCCTTAGCCCTGCTGGCCACACTTCCTGATTCATCCCAGGATCCCATTGGCCCTCTTAGCCACCAGGGCACACTGCTGGCTCATAGCTAACCTGTTATCCACCAGGACCCCCAGGTCCTTCTCCACAGAGCTTTTCTCCAGCAAACGAGTACAGCATAGAATTTTTGAGAGAAGGAGCTTGCAGCAACAGGTAACTCAAGATAGTCTTACTTTCCTAAAGAGACAAGAGGATTATATCTTCCCTGATACTAGAGAAGTTTTGATTATATCAAAGTACTCTTCATACCACTGTCCATTTAATCTTGCTGTAAGTATAGGGGATGTCAAGTACCACTTACAGCAATGGTGGAGATTGAGGAGATCCCATTGTCAGAGTTCCAAAATGCTACCCATCTCCTATCACAGAACATGACCTGCATCTACAGTCAAGAAATGTGTCACCATTTGATAACTACAATAAATAGGGAACTACAGGCTTGGGTCGTAGCCACATAACAGTTTGTCTAATCAGAGTACAAACAAATAAGCCCACCACAGAGTATTCTCATTGAACGAGCAGCCACTCTCACTAGTCAAACTGTAAGAAACAAAAAAGCAAATAACTTCTTTTCCTGCCACATGATTGTCATGTTTCCACAACTGTTTGTGTCTGCAGCTGCTGGACATACCAGTGTAAGCATACAGTTGTAATGCTTGTTTGCTTTGAAAAAGATCTGTGCACTAATTTGTTTCTGAGAACAGTAAACCTCTCTCAGCACCACAGTCAGAGACACAACCACACGACAGAAGCCAGAGAGAAACCACTTATGCTGAAAGAGGAAGTGGAATATAGGATGACAACTTCCTTAACCCACAATATTAAGACACAACAGAAGCTGTTCCTGAATCTCAAGTAACTGCACAGTTAGAGGAATTGAGTTGCCCTGAGGTAGTTCTCAAAGCTAGTACCATATCTGCACCACAGATTAGTTTTCATGTCTAATCTGTACTGGTCATAACCTTTCACGCATTTGCTGACTACTTCCTACTCAAAAAGAAATCTAGAGACTTGGGGAATTTGTGCCACTCATGCTTCCAGTGTATGTTGTAATTCTTTTCCCTCTAGATATTTCCCATGTACCAGTTATATACACGTTTCCTACTTGCCTAAGGGCTGGCTTCTAATTCAGGGAGGGTTCATTGTGTTAGGGCATGGTGCTGCGATCATGGCACTGCCTCTGGATCTGTGAACGCCCTTTTTCTCTTCTTAAGTTTCTGCCCTCCCAGTGGTCCTGTCTTCTTGTTTGCCGTAAGCTGCCGTGACAACAGGTATCAGGGGAAAAATAATAATAGATCCAGAATAGTTTGAGAGAAGGATGGTTTGGAATATATTTTTTTCAGTCTTGTCATTCATATAATAAAGAGAAATTTCTCAAAATGTTGTAGTGATCAATTGTTTATTAAGTACAGACAAGTTTTCTTATGTATGGATCTCTTCAAAAGTAAATGATACAATGCAACTTATTTGAGTCTCAGCTGTTAGTATGACAGATCTACTAGGACTGTGACACCCACACACTATGCAGAAAGTCATACAGTAACTGTGAGGACACTATCCCTTGAGATACCAGAAAATCTTAGGACATAACTGCAAGGATAAAACATCCTTGGAAAGATATAGGTAGGGTATAGCTAAAACAGCATAGCATAAATTGAAGATTGTTGGTTACAATGATTACATGAATTATCTGCATACTGTGGTATCAAATCAGCAGACATCAGTTTGATTGCTTTGTCACTGAATCACTACTAATTTGCTTGAGCATTAGATTAAAGTAGTAGTAAAAATGGTATATTTCAGACACTATGATAGTTTCTCAAAAGTAATGTGATATACTCAATACAGGAGCTCTTTATGGCCTTAAATTATCAAAATCATATAATAATTTATGGTTCTGAACTGAAAATTTCCCTTCGGTGAAGGTTCAAACAACTCTCTGGATATCAGGAAGCATTGAAAATACTAAGTTTGCAATTGATTCTTGATATGACAGTTAGTGTATACTTAGAACAATTACACAAAGTAGATAATAATTGCTCAACTTTAACATCACCATCGTTAAGTAAGAAAAACCAAAGAACAGAAGTCCCTTTGGCACACTTCCAGATACATTTGATAAAGGAGGGCAAGGAAGGGCTTATAAAAAGCCTCAGGATAGATAAATCAACTGTGTGCATTAATGAATAATGAAGCATATAGGCAACAGAAAAATTAGTAGCCTGCACAAGCTATTAGAACATTTTTGACACTTCTCATCCCATTGAATTACTTCTTTTTTGACAGGACACAACCTGATATACTAAAAACCATGAAAGAGTCTGTTCCTTGTTATTGTTTTATTTGATACAATTGAGAAAAGCAGAATTTTCCTGCATGAAAGGTAGGTGTAAACAGCAAGAGACTCTATAGTTCCAGTGATAATTTTCATTCAATTTGGATAAATCTATCCTGCAGATAATAAATTATGAGAGTTCAGCACCAATGTTCTTGAGAAAACTGGTGCTGCCTATTTTTTGGCAGAAGCAATGGTACTATTTAAAAAAAAAAAAAGGAGGTGGATATAAATATTAAAAATCTATATATGAAACACAACAGTAGGAATAAAAATTAGAACATATATGGTTATATACTTTGACTACAGGAGACATACATTTAAAGACGGTGGAATAAATAAGTAAAGAAAAAACTCTTTAATATGGGGTTTTGAAACACGCATTTAAAGAAATCAAGAAAACCCCATCCTTGAAATAATTTAAAATCTGAATTCTGCTTTTCTATGTTGTGTAATTTAAAAGCTATATTTATACATAAATACTTTTCTAATATGATGTAGTAATTTCCTCTAATTACAGTGGACTGTTCTTAATTGTTTCACAACATATTTATATTTGGGCCAAATCCAAATAAAACCTGTTAAAGTAAACTTTTGTTGAATATCATATTTCACAAAATTTCAAAGAACAAAATTAATATACTATCCAAGTAGCTTTTGAAAAGACATTGTTGTAAGGATAGAAGAGAGGACATACAGACATTTCATGGTTTATCATCACCACAAATAAGATTTGAAAGGGTTTTTTGCCTCCTGGTGGAATCTTTAAATCCACATGAAAAATAGGACTAAGCAAAATAAGGGAGTCATTAATTGCTGTTGGTAGGTGTGGAAGTCACTGCTTAACAAGACAGTAAGATCTAACGTGTTTTTTTCCTTCCTCATCTAAACCCAAAATAAACAAGACGTAAGACCTTACTTATTTTAAATTTTAAAAATTCACAAAACTAGGAAGTGCCAATATTCTGTATTACTTAGTATATTAAAAAAACCCCAAAACAAACCAACAAACCAAAACCAACACTTTAAAATCCAGACAAAAGACAATTGAACATCAAATTTAGCAACATACAGTTACTTAACACCTTCCAAAAAGCTGATTAGGTATTAGTAAATTATTCAACAGGACAAGTTAAACAGAAAATCTTTTAAAATAAAAGAATCTTTAGTATACTATTGACTATTAACAAAAGAGTAGACTACATTAGATAAAAATATTATATCCTTAGTGGTAAACTGATAACGATCATCATGCAGTAGATATTTTTTAGAATGTAAATTGCTTGCATTAAGAAAATATATGGAAAAGCTCTCTGTTACATGCCACAAAGTATTGAATGAATAGCCTCTGAAGAAAATCAAAAGAGACAGGATTAAAAGCAGTAAATTTGACAGTGCTTACTGGAATAGAAATACGCTAAGCAAGCCATGAAAAGAAATAATGTGAGAGACACTGCAAAAAATAAAAGAATATAGCAAAAATCTGACAAAGCAACAAGAAAAAGCATTCCAGAGCATGTTGATCATACTAAAAAGAAATAAATTTAAACCACCCAGTGTAAATTGTGGCAAATGACCTGTAATATATAAAAAGTAAACCCAAACAAGAAATTAAAACTAAGAAAGACACTAGGTATCATGTCTCAAGCCTTCAATCAATGCAACATTAACTTTCTGATTACTGGAATCCAAATTCTCTTCATTAAATTAATTTTTTTCTAATCGGCAGTGACAAATTATTAGCAAAAGTGGAGCAATAGCAGGAATATTTAGAATACCTTTAGTTACTGAACGTGCAAAGTTCAAGAATTTGAATTATAGTCTTGGTACTGAAGGGTCTGCTCACTTTAGAAAAAATGTCATGGTGAAGTTATTCCAGGATTAATACAATTTTATTCAAATTTTGATATTTTAATGGTGGAGCAAAAGGAGTTGATGACTATGTTTAGGCATTTCTAAAAAGCAAAATTAAGGGAAAGGTCAGAGGTACTCTCTTTCATATAATCATCATTGACAATTCCATACATTAAAAGTCTAGTAGGTAGTGAACTGGAATAAAAGTTTAGTATGACATGATACAGCAGCTTCATATCCTAAGACATATTTCTAAAAATAGTTGCTGGGGGTTTGTTTTTTGTTGTTGTTGTTGATTTTTTGTTTGTTTTTTAAATATCCCTGCAGATCACATATTCTATTTTAGCAGGAGCTCTGGTATACTGTGCCATTGAAGATATTTCTTCAATTGTCAATGGCTTCAGCCATCTCTCTCCACATTCAGGGTTACCAAACTTCTTAGGTATGACCTGTGAGTCACCATAGTCCTTGTTTTTACCACAATGTTGTCAAGACTGAGATGAATACATCATCAGCAAAAGGTAGACTAGGGAAAAATGTCCCACTACTGAATCAGGTGGGTGCCATTGTGACAGAGGATACATTGAAGGTGGAATTACTGAATGCCTTCTTTGCTTCATTCTTTACTGCCAAAGCCAGTGCTCAGGAATACCAGACCCTGGACATAGAAGAGAAATTCTTGTGAAAGGTAGACCTTCCCTTGTTTGAGGAGGATCAGTTTAGAGATCATTTAGACAAACTGGATAACTGCCAGTCCTCGTAGGATGCTCCCATAAGTGCTGTTCAGGAATGGTGCAGAAGTTATTGGCATGTCTCTCTACATCACCTTTGAAAGCTCATAGAGAGTAGGAGAGGCACCTGAAGTGAGAAGCAAAGGCAACATCACTTCAGTCTTCAAAAAGGGCAAGAAAGAGGACCTGGGAAACTACAGCCTCACCTCCGTCTCTTGATAGGTGATGAAACAGTTATTCTGGGGGTCAACAACAAGTATGTGAAGGAAAAGAAGGTTATCGGGTGGTCTAGCAGAGATTCACCAAGAGGAAATCATGCCTGACCAATCTTAGAGAGCTCTATGATGTCATGCATAGCTGGGTGGATGAAGGCAGAACAGTGAATGCTTCTAGTTTGATATCCACAAGGTGTTTGAAACTGACTCCTGTAACATCCTGTTATCATAGAATCAGAGAATGGTTTGGGTTAGAATGGATCTCAAAGATCATAACGTTCCAACACCTCTGCTATAAGCAGGGAAACCCTCCACTACATCAGGTTGCCCATAACCTCATCGAACCTAAACACTTCACAGAATCACAGAATCACAGAATCATAGGGGTAGGAAGGGACCTCGAGAGATCATCGGGTCCAACCCCCCTGCCAAAGCAGGCTCCCTAGCTCATATTACAAAGGAGGGAGGGACTTCCACAACATCTCTGGGAGACTTCTTCTAGTATCTTACCACCATAATAATAAACTTCTTCCTAATGTCTAACCTAAATCTACCCTCTTTCATCTTATCCTATCACCACACTCCCTGATTAACAGACCCTCTCCCACTTCAAGTACTTTTGTGGCCTACCAGTACTTTTAAGTACTGGTAGGCCACAATTAAGCCTCACTCGAGCCTTCTGTTCTCCAGGGTGAATAACCCCAAGTCTCTTAGCCTCTCCTCATACAAGAGGTGCTCCAGGCTTCCAATCATCTTTGTGACCCTTCTCTGGACTCCCTCCAAAAGATCCATGTCCTTCTTGTGTTGGGGACTCAAGACCCAGACACGATGCTCCAGGTGGGATCTCACCAAAGCAGAGTAGAGATGTAGAATCACCTCCCTGAAGCTCCTGGTCGTACCTCTTTTAATGCAGTCAGGGATATGTGAGTCAAGGCTCATGTTGACCTGCTCATCCATCAACACTGCCAAGTCCTTTTCCTCAGGTCTGCTCTCAATCCATTCTCCACACAGGCTGTTGCTGTGCTTGGGAATCTGCCGACCCACGTGCAGGACATTGCATTTGGCCTTATTGAACAGTTCACAAGGGCCCACCACTCAAGCCTGCCAGTGTCATTCTGGATGGCAGCCCCTTCCTCCAGCATGTCAACTGCACCACAAAGATTTGTGTTGGCAAAGTTGCCAAGAGTGCACTCAACCCCACCATACATTTTTTGACAAAGAGCTTTTAGACAGTGCCAGTCCCATTACTGACCCCTGTGGTATGTCACTCATCATGGACCTCCAATGTGGACAATGAGACTTTGACCACATCTCTTTGAGTATGACCATTCAGACAGTTACTTACCAAAGCTTATGTGTAAGCTTATGAAGTGGGGGTTAGATAAGTGGAAAGTGCCTAAAGGGCAGGGCTCAGAGGGTTATGGTAAATGGTGCAGAGTCTAGGTGAAGGTCTGTAGCCTGTAAGTGTGCCACAGGGGTCAGTACTGGGTCCAGTCTTATTCAACGTATTCACCAAAGACCTGGACAAGGGGGCAGTTTACCAGAAGAAAATTTGCTGATGGTACCAAACTGGGATGAGTGCCCGATACACCAAAATGCTGCACTGATATTCAAGAAGACCTGTACAGGAAGGAGACTTGGTGAAGAGGAATGTAGTGAAATTCAAGAAGAGCAAGAACAGTGTCCTGCACGTAGGGAGGAATAATCACAAGTGCCTGTGCAGGTTCGGGGTTGACCTGCTAGGAAGTAGTTCTACAAAGAAGGGCCTGAGAGTCCTAAAAGACAAGTTATCCAAGAGCCAGCAATTTGACCTTGTGACTAAGAAACCCAAAGGTATTCTGGGGTACAGTAAGAAGAGGGTGGCTGGTAGGTTGATGGAGGTTCTTCTCCCCTTGTATTCTGCCCCGATGATGCCACATCTGGAGTACTGGGTCTAGTTCTGGCCTCCCCAACTCAAGAATGACAAGGAGCTACTGGACAGCATCCAGTGGAGGGCAGCAAAGATGATTGGGGGACCGGAACATCTTTTGTATGAGTAAAGGTTGAGATAGCTGGGTCTCTTTAGACTGGAGAAGAGAGGACAAAGAGGGAATCTCATTAATGTTTATAAATATCTAAAGGGAAAATGTCAAGAGGATGGGGACAGACTCTTTCAATGGTGCCCAGTGACAGGACAAGGGGTAACAGGCACAAGCTCTAACACAGCAAGTTCCATCTCCACATGAGCAAAAGCTTCTTCACTCTGAGGGTGACAGAGCGTTGAAACAGGCTGCCCAGAGAGATCATGGAGTCTCCTTCTCTGGAGATATTCAGAACCCACTGGAAACAGTCCTGAAAAACCTGCTCTAGGTGAACCTGCTTTAGCATGGGGGTTGGACTAGATGGTCTCCAGAGGTCCCTTTCAACCCCCACCATTCTGTGATTCTGTGAGAAAAACTCCCACTTCCTATGTAAACCCTGAGGCATGGGTATAGATGATGACATAATGTAAATTTGTCTTTCAATTATCGTCAGTAAATTTGGACTTGAATTTAGAAAAAAATTCATTTGATTTTTTTCAAATATTTATACATTGTTCAGAATGTTCCTTCTGAATATATAAAATTAATTACTTTTAAAGGCCAGTTCTTTTTCTGACAATGATTTAAGTGTCAGGAGTATCCCAAGATCAAAAGTTTTAAACATTTTGATTTTTAATACTCTTAGAAGACATGTGGATTTTAATTCATTAATGCTAAACAATGCTAGTAAACATTAGTATTTAATTTCTTGGATTATTTTTAGATTTTAACTGAATAGGTGAGACTTTTAAAGTTAAGAATATTTGTACAGACTTTTTAAGAACATCTACATATCTTTGTGGTCTCTAATGTAATAGATCCAGTTGTATGCTTTTTTCTTGTCTTTTAAGACACTTGTATATTTCAGGTGCTTAAAATCTTCATGTTTAAATATTTCTGCATATTTTAAAGAAAGAACACTCTTTTACCCTTTGGCAGTACAATGAATAATCAAAATGGACACATACCAATAATTTATTTTCCCTCCTCTCCATTGTCATTATTCTAATAGTTTCTACCAACTCTCCTGAAACCCTATTTTCAATCCTGATTAGGAAACTTCTACAAGTCATGCCAGTGTTATTGAATCATCCTTAACCATCGCGGTACTTTATTAGAAAGCAGAGACTGATTTTTATTCCTATCCTGTGTTTGTACAGTTCCAAATACAATTAATAATTTGTTTCTAATTTCTGTTCTTAAGGACTGCTGCATTAATACTGCTATTAATAACAACAGCAATAATAAGATGCAAATAGTAGTAATACAGAAAGTTTATCACTGAAAACACTTCCCTCTAACTGTTCATAAATACCAATTATTTGTCTTATTTTTTGTTCTATAAGTATTCCTATGACTAAGAGTATATATGCTAGCAATGAAAACTGATGCACACTGAAGAACTATTTTTTGTTGTGTTTCTGAAATACCATTTTTTACATCATTTTTTCACATCATTTTTTCAGATATGTCTCTTTCATGAGTGCTTATCAAAGGAGTTGACATAGTATCACCCAGTAATCCACTGGTTTATCATCATATTCTGCAAAAAACTCACTTCAGTGTTGCAGCAACACTTTGAAGGTCATAATAATCTCTGAAGGTCAATTTCCTGAAGCATGGTTCAGAGTTTTTGCTCTATGCAGGGGTGAGCTTGGTGTTTTGCTGCATCCTACTTCAATCAGGAGCTAACTTGTGAATAATCAAGAAATACTTCACGAATACTTCTAAAATCCACTTTCCTAATCCAAAGGTGTGATAGAGTGCAGCCAACCATGGTAATTCAACTTGGAACAAGTTATTATCAGATAGAAAACATGTTGGTAGGTTGAAAGGTGCTGGAGAATTTAAAGATTTGAAATATTTTATCAAATAGAATATGCACTTTTCTACTTGTCTGTTTTCCCAAATGTGTCATTTATCTGGTTTAGCAGAACCTTTTCTATACCACGCAAGTGAGTAAATCCACAGGGGAGGGAAACACTACCCTCATCTAGCAACTCTGCTCCTTAATTTCTATCACTCCCTAAAATTTGTGGCTAAATAGGTTAATATCCTCTCACCCAAACACTGTGCATGCAGATTTCTGTACTCCAGTGTAATCTGACCTGAGATGTTTGATTTTTTTACCCCAAGGGAATGTAGTCCATCTCCTGAACAAGGAGTGTAAACTAGCTTACTAAAACAGAGAAGGGAGCAATTAGGGATCAGAGGAAACATTAGTAGCAAACTTTTTTGTCTTCATTTACAGTTTAGAAGTTTTTGGGGATTTTTTTTTAACGTTAGGCAATATTTTCTGTCTCTTGCTACCATCCATCCCTCTCATTTCCCATGATTATTGACTAACACCTCAGTTTAACAGTCACAGAAGTTGTAAAGTTGATACTTTGACATATCATAGGCACACAGAATAATTCTCAGACCATTCAGACTGGAAGACACCTGGTGAGTTCTCTATTGCAAACTCTGCCTGATGGTGTGGCCAGTCCTGTATTTAGATGAAGTTGCTCAAGGCTTCATTCAACTGGGACTTGAAATCTTTCAAGTATGAGAAGAAGCTGCAAAGCCTCTCTGCCCAACCTGTGTCACTGCTTCATCACCCTTACAATGTTTTCTACCACCTCCACCACTGGAACCTCTCCTACTTCAGTTTACCTGTTTTCTTTTACCTCCCATCTTCCTACCTGGAACAGCTGTGAGGAGTTGCTCTCTGTCCCCTTTTCAGGGCAGCTACTCAACCAGTAGCATTATTTTCAAGACTAGTCTAGAGACATATGGCTCCTTCAATAAGCACCTCCTTTTAGGTTTCCATACAAGCACAAAACAACAGTATCATAATACATCTTAGAGGAAAGTTGAGAGCAACACAAGAACACTTGTAAAGAGGACAGCCATGAAGAAAGTTCGTTTTATTACCTGACTAGAAATGAAAACAAGTTCAATGGTTTGACATCTATTTTTTTTTTTCATTTTAAGAATAATATAGATATCACTGGGAAGAGATTAATGTAAGTAAGTTTATCCTTAGCCTCTCTCTCAAAATGTTGTTTCTATAGCTGCACGGATATAGCAATCGAACTGCATACAGTTACACTGAGTTTTACACTATGCTGTCATAGCAGGTATTACAGTCAGTGGAACTATTAAGTTCAAAGTTGTAGGTGAACTTTACCTCTTTACTCAAGTACAGTAGCGTCCTGGTTTAACCCCAGCCAGTAGCTGAGCACCTTACAGCCGCTCATTTGCTTCCCACCCTCCACCCCCTCCACCCCTGGGGATTAAAACAGAGGGAAAGAGGGAGGAATAAAAAAATATATGGGAAGACAAAGGCAAACCTCATGGGGTGGGATAAGGACAGTTTACTAAGACAGCAACAGGAGGGAGAAATAACAACATGACCTATAGCAAAATAAACAAAACTGGTGATACACAATGCAGTTTCTCACTGAACTGCACAATTCAGACTGTACAGCTCAGACCTGTTCTGAAGCCCCACTGTCCCCAAGCCACATGTCCTAAAGCTGCACATTCCACCCTCACTAACCCCCCTCTCTGCCGAGAGTGACATTATGGTATGGAATACCCCCTTTGGACAGTTTGGGTCACCTGTCCTGGCTGTGTCCGCTCCCAGCTTCCTGAGTGCCCCTCCCCCGCCAGCAATGCAGCATGAAAAGCTGAAAAGTCCTTGGCTGCTTGGCAACAACTAAATCATCAGCATTGCTCTCATCCTAAATCCCTAATACAGCACTACAACAGCTACTGAAAGGAAAATTAACTCTATCCTACCTTAACCTAGGACAAGTAGATATGTTTTAGAACCTTCTGTTCTCTGTTTTTCTGACCAGGTTTGAGACAGCATGGGGAACAAACCTTAAAAAATCAAAGCACATGGAATCATAGGTGTTGGCAAGAGGAATGCCCATTAGAATATCTGGTCTATTTCTTCATCAGGACCAGAAATTTTCCCATTTTACTCATGTTTTATCCTGTGTAATAGCAAAGGTCAGATTTTATTTAAAAGCCAGCCTTACCTGTGCATATATTTCCATACCTGCATTTTCAACAGTTACTACTACACATATATTTAAAAAACAGGCAATTTCGAGTAAAACTGACAAATTAAACATGCAAATTAAACTTGTTGAAGCAGTTTAGGTTTGCACTGAGCACATGCTTGTTCAGAAGCAGAGGTCACCTATCCTACTTTGACTGTCCAACTATACAAGGATTTCTTGAAGTTGCTACTCCTTCTGTGCCTAGAAATGGTGCAAAACCCCAAATTCTCATAATATTCCTACTTTGTTATGTATCTCCCTTTCTAGTTTTTTTATTTAATAATTTTGTTGAATAATTCTTTTCCATGTTTTTTCTTTTATGTCTCTCAAATGTTTGTAAGCAATTACCAAGTACTTGAAGTCAACTGGTTTCTCTGCCAGAAGGGGGATGGTAAAAGCAATATTGAAAACAGAACACTAGGCTTATTTTGAATTCAGTTGGAGTTTCCACCAATCCAGATCTGACTGCTCTTTCAGGATAAATTAATCTCTTAGTTTTATGCCCCATTTAAGTTTTTCTGAATGCAATTTTTCTATAGTTAAGCAACAGGAATTTGTTGTTTTTATGTTCAAAACTTGTGTAAAGGATGTTAATGGGCCTGTTCCTCCTAGAGCTCTACCACTCAATCCTGAGTGAGTCATCATGGTAATAACTCAAAGGAATTAATAAGTTTATCCCTTTGGTGAATTTCTCTTAATCATTTGTGTATGATAGCTGATACTTCAGTAATTAGTGAACTAGCTAACTAGGGCTACTAAGTGAACTAAATGATACAACAGATGAAGGATAGAGTGTGTATCTGTAAGTACTGAGCAACCACCAGACTTTATACAGATGTGGGTTCCTCAGTGCAGGACACAGATTGTAATTTATAAGACACCATTACCCATTGCAGTCAAGTGCCAATGACAGGAAGCATAACAAATGCAATTTAATTTGTAACTGAAGAATGATTTTTATTTTACTGTATCTACTTCCAATTCCCCAGGCAAAAGCAAACTGTTTCTCCTCTCCAGAATCTCATTGTGCCAGTCACAGTGAGGACAGTGTTGCCTGGTATGCGACGCACTTCCGTTGCAAGTGAGCTGCAATAGTCATAAGTAGTCATGTGATCCTTTCTACTACACATCTAAATTACTTTTCATACAATAATTTACATTTGCTGTGGTCCATTGTGACTTCTCTTTATGGTGACAAGGAAATTAGTGTAATCACTACAGTCTAAAATCTATGCAAACAAATATTAACTCTCTTTTCACACTTTTTGAAAACTACCTAGACCTACATAGAACCATAACTTAAGGGGTTTTTTTGTTATAAATTATAAAGGTAGATTAAATCACTGTTTTATAGACACAACAGATAACACCTTACAGTATCAAAAATCACAATAGTACCCTTAAAGCCATAATATTTAATTTTGTATTAAATACATACCAAAGTTTATTATAGTAATGTTAAATTCATCTTAACCATAATTTAATTTACATTTCTGACTGCTTTATTTTATTTAACATTAAAAGATTGCAGAGTATCTCATGCATGAGATCAGCCATAATAACAATAACCCCTCCCTTTTTCTAATGCTCTAATATAATTTAAAATAACTTCTGAAAGGAACTAATCTTCAAACATGTCAAGATAGTTATAAGATGAATCACTTTTATTAATAGTAATTTTCAATTACAAATTAGCTTTTGTAACTTCTTTTTTTTTTACCTTTCCTGCAATTGGCATTTGAGCAAGTATGGTCTCTAAACTATAATTTCTATCTTGAACTTAGCAAACCGTTAAGTATATTCTTTGAAATAAAAATGGATTTTGACAGTTATTCTTCCATGCAAATTTTCTATAACTAACAAAAGCTAACTGCTTTATTGAATGACTTCAAAAACTTCTTTTTGCTTCAGAAAAGGAAATCAGACCCAGATAATTCTTACTAGTACCTTGTAATTTTGATCCTTTATGAAATAAAGAAGATGAAAAATGAAAACATTAACTATACTTTCTTAAGGCCAGCCCCTTATTTCAGGAAGGACAGAATACCAACCCACATTCAAAATGCTTTTTCTTTCTTCTGTTGTATAGCAGCATCTCCAATCTAGTTCATAGAATCATAGAATCATAGAATGCTTTGGGTTGGAAGGGACCTCAAAAATCATCTGGTTCCAACCCCCCCAGCCGTGGGCAGACACCCCCTCCACTACATCAAGTTGCCCAAAGCCCCATCCAACCTGGCCTTAAACACTCCCAGGGATGGGGTTTCCACAACCTCTCTCAGTCACCTCTTTGAGTATTTTAATACCCTCATAAAGAATTTCTTCCTAATGTCTGATCTAAACCTGCCTTCTTTCAGTTTGAAGCCATTACCTCTTGTCCTAGATGAACAGTCCCTCTCCCACTTTCCTGTAGGACCCCTTTAAGTATTGGTATGCCACAATTAGGTCTCCCCAGAGCCTTCTCTTCTCCACACAGAACCACCTCAACTCTCTCAGCCTGTCTTCATGGGAGAGGTGCTCCAGCCCCTTGATCATCTTTGTGGCCCTCCTCTGGACTCACTCCAACAGATCTATGTCTTTCCTGTACTGGGCATCCTAGAGCTGGAAGTAGTACTCCAGGTGGGGTCTCACCAGAGCAGAGTAGAGGGGCGTTCACCCCAAACTCTTGAACTCTGCTTGCTGGTAACTGCAGTCAAATCTACATTCTTGTAGAGTTAAACTAATTGTATGAGAGGGACAACTTGGAAAATATCATTCTCTCTGACCTGCAAATCTATGTGAAAGAAGCACTCCAGTTAAATTGCAACACGTTATGACCATCCCTCCAATTGGATGCCACAATTAACCAGCCTCATTACCCCTGGATTAAACCTGAGGATGAGAGTAGGCATCCTTGAAACAGTTTCTTGGACCCCCAAATTATTTCAATAGATATGTTTTCCAGTCATGAAGACGTCTTTTAGAATGGAGATTGTCTAGCTTTTCAAAATAGGCTTCTAAACTTCACCACTAGGTGAATAATATAGTTCACAAAAAATCATGGGTTTTAATCCCACAATAGTTAGGGGAATTAAATCAATAAATAATTTTAATCAGAAATGGAGAAATAGGGTACAAGTGTGTATTATGGTCATGAAAGAAGTGTATTCACAGATGTTTGATAACAGTCCAAGAGTCAGAGCAATGTGACAACTCTGAGATCCAATTCAATGTCTTTCTTTTATATCTTGTGTCAATGACTGAGCATCAGTTATTTCTGACTGAGAAAATCAAATACAGCGAAGAAAACCTGAAAATATAATTATATTCTATAAGAATACATTAACACAGAAAAAATTAAAATTGTTGAAAATTATGTATATTCACATGCCATAAGTAAAGGTGTCTGCAAGTTTGCTTTACCTGTATTTTGCACAGAGTGTTTAAGAATATTTAAGGTGACACTGCTGTCAAAAACGTAGTCTAGTCCTTCTTCTAATCCTATCTGTGTACTCTTAGTGCTTATCTTTCACTTACTCAGAAATCCTAAGAATATAGCCCTCATTCAACCACCACCATGAAAAACAAATCATAAAAGAGGGTCAGGCTGTGTAGCAAGGGATAGAAAAGGAGGTTAGGACTTGCCTTTTCAACAGTACTACAAAGTTAGATAAACTTCTGCCTAAGAGATTGTAGGATATATTTTTCCCTTCAATTACCTTTAGTAAATTACTTCCAGTGGTGGCCAGGGCGGTCCAAGAGCATCAAGATGCCTGGCGTTACAGTGATTAGCATTCTGGGGAGCCTTCCTGTGATGCATTATCCTGACAGGATGCTCTACGCCATGTCTGGATTTTTGTATGGTTTGTTCTCACTATTCATTTTTTGGTGCTTGTCAGAAGTTATGAGAACTATGGGATTTTGTATCAAATAAATCTTCCATAGTAGTGTTTTGTTGCAAAAGATTCTAACAATATTAATGTGAAAAGGGCCAGAAAGTGTCAGGATTACTGAATCTTTTGACTCTCTGACCTCTTCTGCAGTGTGGAGCTTTAGCCTCATAGATCACTATAGCCATTTTGAGCAAGAAGTTGACCCTTTCTTTTGGAAGTTTATGCAGCCTTTTTTTGGGCATTGAATAGGAGAACAGCTCTGACTGTATGCAGAACAGTTGCA
Organism: Porphyrio hochstetteri; assembly: GCA_020800305.1. NCBI lineage: Eukaryota > Metazoa > Chordata > Aves > Gruiformes > Rallidae > Porphyrio > Porphyrio hochstetteri. The sequence continues at coordinate 30,232,597 of CM036938.1, forward strand.
GAATGGAAATGAATGTCACACATGATCATACATTTCTATTATGGGTGTGTGGGGGAGGGAAACATGAGATTAGAAGCAAATAGAAAGGCGAAATAAGAGTTTTGCAAAGTAGAGAACTAAAGGCTGTTTCCCCAACTATGCAATGTGGAGAGAAAAGAGAGTTTCTGGAATTTAAAAAAAAACAAACAAACAAAAAAACCCAAACACACACCCACACAGCCACACACAAAACACAAACAAAAAAACATATAGTAGAGTCAACAGAATTCTGATGGCTTTAGGACACAGATTTAGACATTCTTTTTAAGATAAAAGGACTGGATTTAAACCTTTTTCAAGTGACACAACTCTTAAAAGAAATTATAAATATTTATTTATTTTTACCCAATATAAGCAGCCAATGCTGAACAAATGAATACCCTTAAAGGTATTAAAGTTAGGTGAGTTAATTTGTGTTTCTTGGTGCTATTAAATTTAGAGAAGACTACGTTTGTCTTGTCATTTTTCATTTGCTGTTTCTAAAAGGTTTTGAAGGTGATTATTGTTTGTTTGGTTGTTGTTGCATTTACGGGTTTTGGTGAAATAGTTTATTTATATTTGTCCTTTGTGTGCTTTTCATGTGTGAATATATATTGGTAAATTATCCTGATTCCCTTTCTTGTTTCATAAATATTAATTCAAAACATTTTCCCTTTAATGTGACAGATGTCGATTAGAAATGCAAAGAGGAGGGTGCACTTGGAAAAAAGAACAAGTGAATTGTGCCCATAGTGTTCTATAAATACTACTAAAGTAAAGATATAGCTCTTTCTTTGTGTTTAAAATCCCATTTCCCATACTTTGTATTTTTACTCACTAAAACTTCAGCATTAGAAATTTCATACAGTATTTCAAAAATTGTGCAAATACTCTCAACCACCCGAGTATACTGGGACAGCCAAGAAAATTCTTGAGTTCAGAAAGCTGCGAATGGCCTTTGCATGGGTAGGTGCTATTATTTGGGCACTTTTTTTTTTTTTTTTCCCCTGAGGTGTATAAAATTCCACAAGAGGCATACATGGAAGAAAGAAAATACAATCTCCTCCAGACAGGAATATGCGTGTTGTCCAGAGGAAGTAGACTATTAGATGAGAAAAGGGTGTGGAGAGAAAGATTACAATAAAGCATCTAATAACTGTGAACTTTTCAAGGCTGTACTTTTATGTTGGTAATATTATCTTAAGGTTCGGTCTAAAAATAAGAAATATTACTGTGGGTCTAACAGGGAAGATACGCTGTGTTCAGTTTGATGATGCTGTGCTCTGCTTGACAGCAGGTTTGATCCAGAATGCCATCTTTTATGGGGTGTCAAAATATAACTGTGTGTGAAAGAAAACAATGGAGATCACCCTATAATGACTTTAAATTTCCATGCAACCTGAGCTGCGTGATTTGCTTTACAACAATTCATATTGGTTCAAAGCTGTGGACCTAATGAAAATGTGATAGAGAGAATTTGTTGTAATGCTTTTTCTCCTGTATCTGCTCCAACTTAAAACATGTTACTTATTCAGTCTATCAAATTTTTAACCCACATGGTACTTCTACAATGTTAAGGAAATTATGTAGAACATGAGAGAGAGATATAGAAGTTGTCTTTCATCAGGTGGAAAGAGACAGGAATATAAACCACTCACTTGAGGATGCTGGTGTCTAAAGTCCAGAACATTCCAGATGTTGTATGTTTGCATGTATCCAAATATTATTTATATTGAAAATGTTTAACATTCCAGCACAACCGCCAGAAAAGAACAAATAACAGCAAAGGGAGAGGCAATGCCTCCATGCAAACAGCACATATTAAGAGACACTCTCTTCAAAACAATTTAAGGGATTCTTGAGCCTCTATCACTGTTCACTTCCTTAGACAAGGTCAAACAAAGTACTATTTCCCTCTGTTTTGGGATCAGTTTTATCCAGCTTAGATTTCTAATTTGGTATCTGTAAAGTGAGAGAACAAAAATGGGAAATGAGTCATATTTCGTCAAGCTGTCAGCCATCCAAGTATTATACTCACAGTGCATACATGCTCATTACAGAATTATTAACATTTGGAAGATGAGTTCTTCACAGTAATTCTGTCATTAGATGCACCAAAAGACAAATGACATGTTTATGGTTTCTGCAGCCACCTCTGTTTTTTAATTCCAGAACAAAAAAAGAACAGGATCTGTGCTGTGTTTTAAGGCTTTCATCTACAAAAAGATACAGAAGAGTAAGCAGTCCTGATAGAACACAGTAATAGAGGAGATGGGGAGAGAGGGGTTGCCTAGTACCATAATAAAGGCACTTCACTAAGAGAAAAAGCTGGAGCACATATGAATTAGTGGGACTATAAACAGAGATTGTGGAAGAAACTTAGGTTGCCTAGCAAGAGAACAGAGAATTGTTGGAGCACTGAAACACCCTTCTTGAAACAGAAATATAGAATTATGTTCAGCATCAATTACATTCAAACTTATTCAATGTGCAAAAAATTCAGTCTTGAAGTTACACAATGTGTCTGAATGCAACAAAATATTTCATTAGACTTAAATATCAAATAAATTTTATTTTGCAGTTTGAGTTATTTGAAACTCATTTTTTAAACATCAGTGACCCCGAGGATTGAAGACTGCTTACCATTTATTTTCACTCTTTCTAAACACCATAACTTCTACTCGTTTGCGTATTTTTCTCTGGAAGCTTCTTGCGTTACAAGTTTGCATCTCCCTCCTCACATATTTCTGTATCCAACGGTAAGCACAAAAAATATGCAGTTATAGCCCGTTCTGTAGCTCACTCCCATCAGACACCTCTGGCATTAGTGACATATACTGACATTGGGAATAGAATTAATGGAAAATCCATTACTGACTACACTATCCTTCACTGTGAAGCTATCAGTAGCTTTTGAGCTTCTGTGTTCAAAACATTAATGATCTATTCCCTCAATGCTTAGTTTCTAGTTCGCCAAATCTCTACTCATTTGCTTCCACCAGATGCTTCCATAATATTCAACCTCTTTTCAAGCTAAAGCTAGCTTTACTTCAGTAGGCTCTAAATTAATAAAACCCACAATGACATCTCTGTATATTCACAGTCCCTTATCTTGGTATTACCCCACTTCTTTCAACAAAATCTAAACTATTAGATGCCCAAAATTGTCATGTTCTAACTCAAATATTTGCACAAATCCAGCTAAACATTTTTAACCCTCTTATATTCCAGGCACCACTCAGACACCATCCTATCCACAATGCTGTCATATTATTCTATATGTGGCACTGCAAATGACAGAGAAAATTGACAATCATCTAAAATGTCCAAAGATGATGGTATGCTTTGATACTAAGAAATTATATATAATATATAATTTATATAATATATATTATATAATATATTATATATAATTTATATAATATATATTATATAATATATTATATATATTTTATATATATACATAGTATAATATAATATTGCGTATATATATATATATATACACACAAAAATATTCTGGAGGATTTACTGCTTAACTTTTAAGTATTTACTTACTTACACAGCTCTCTTCTTCTCCTTTTGATACAACTCAACCATCTACCAAAACTTAAAATATCCTGTTTTGCCAAGACTAAACTTTAAGGATGTCTTAGAGTATGCTATAAAATGCTAATGCCTCACCTTTAAATTTTCCTCAGTGATCCTATCACTATAAGACATCTGACAGCAGGATATGAGATTGTGTTGGGAGATGAGTATTCGACTAGCACATAACAAAGCAGCTGTGTTAGAGGAACCTCACCTGGAGCTATGTTTGATAAACTCATTTTATTATGCTTATGGACCCAAAGCTTAACGTGAGGTTAGGACTTGGCTGCCACTCAATATGGAAGACTATCACCAAGGGAATCCTAAGCTGAAAATGTTTCTTAAAAAATTAATCAGGTAGGTAAAACTTCTGGTGAGCAGGTTTGTGAGATTTGAGGAATATATAAAATCTAGTGAAGTCATCATATCTAGTGGCTATTCCTATGTATATATCATATATGCTTCATCCCTTGTTTAGCCAAAGGTTGAATAGAAATAAAGATGCTCACTGGGGTGTAGTGGATAATGACCAGCAGTTTCTGTAACTAAGAGGACATGTGAATGCAGTGTAGGTACTTTGTCATCTAAGTATTACAAGCTCAGCCTAAGACACCATGCAGTCAAGAGTACCGTCAGCCCTTTATCACTACATCTCAAATGAGAGGTGGTCATTTCAGTTTTCTGAAAGCAGTTTTCTGTGGATTCCCATTGTAAGCCTGAGATACCTAATTTTGGAATGTGTAAAAAAATATTTATTGCTTTGTTACCTGACTTCAGTAAGCTCTAGTTGGGCAAAAGTCTGAATGAGACCAATCAGAAGCATTTAAGGATCATGGTGATATAAGAAAATTATTTTCTTTCAACGGAAATACGTGTATCTGGATAAAACTTTGCTTCTTTGACTGAATAGATACAGAAAGTATAAATCACCAAATGAAACATTACTTTAAAACTTTATAATTACTGATGTTTCTTTTTCTATTTTTGGTAGACTTTTTTTTTTTTTTTTAAGTAACAAGTACACATTTAATAGTAAATACAGACCACAGAATCACAGAATGTTTTGGGTTGGAAGGGACCTTAAAGATCATCCACTTCTAACCCCTTTGCCTTGGGCAGAGACACCCTCCACTAGACCAGGCTGACCAAAGCCAGAACCAAAATAAGTGCACATAGTATTAGTATAACAATCTTCAAAAAGAGATTAAAAAATAGCAACTACTAATTGAGTGCAATAAGGTCCAAGTCAAGTCAATGAGAATAGAAGGAAGGCATGGGTTTCCATACAACTAATGATGATATACAATGAAAGTATCCTGAGATAGCTTGCAGCACACTGTTGACAAACAAGTAGCCACGGATGGGAACCATGAGACCTTCCATACTAGGTTGCTTTGCATAATGAGAAAGGATATGAGACCTGAGGTGAAGTTGGAAGACAAAAAAGAAAAAGTAATAAATAATGGCAGGAAATGAAAGCTATGCAAATATGAGAATGTCACAGAAGGAAAGCAATCCAGCAGGGGGGTAAATGTTTACCATGTGCAAATGATGAGTGCTTCTTTTGTATATGCCAGCCAAACAATCTCAAATCTTCAAAGCATGCATACAGACAAACACAGAAACTGACACTGAACAGATCCCTGAAATGTTTTGAGCTTCTGTACAAACCACAGAAAGGGAGGCAAATGAAATGTTCATCGCATTACCTGTGGAGAAGCTTAAAAGGCCAGAAGGGTCGGTACTAAAAGGAAAGCACTAGCCTGTTTCACATCAGATACATTAGGGAGAAAGCACTAGGTAAGGAAACATTGAAAGCATATGGGACACAGATCCGTCAAACTGGCAAAATACCGAAGCTCCCCCTTCAGGCAGCCAGAACAGGTGCAAATTGACCTAAAAGGAACTTAGTCAAATTTTTCAAAATACTGTAAAATTGACTGAACATTGTAAATCCTAAAGAGCTACTCAGACAAATGAAAATCATGCCAATAGAATCAACATAGACCTGATAGGAATTATTATTAAAGAGAAATTACAGATGCATTTTAAAAAAAAATGCGTGCTTTCTAAATTATTGTACAAAGACTGAAAAATCACTGAAGGAATCATCAGGAAGAGATGAAGCATATTTTTATGGTATGATAAAGAAATGTTCACAGAACCCACTTACATGAAAGATGTTGTTAAAACAAAATAGATTCCTTTTATTGTCTCTCATATCTTACTGACTGCCATTTCTCTTCTGCTGGCAGCAGATCCAGCTGAGGAATTGAGCGTTGTTGGCAGAACTAGAAAAATATTTTGAACAGTTTCCAGAAGTCTTACAGAAGTATTCATCCCCAAATAAGACTGTGGCAGGACTACTCATGATCAGCTGAGCTAGAGACTGGGGTTGAATCACAGCCCCACAAAAGCCAGCAACTAGCATGAATCCAAATATCTAAGTGAATACATTGAGTCTTGCAAGCTTACATGTTCCAATTTAGCACTTTAAGTCATTTGTGGGAGGAAAACAGTCTTGTTGAAAGGATGCACGAAGATAGGTACCATCCTGCTCTCTCTGCAGTCACCAAAAGATTGCAATCGTGATCTACAGATCGGTCATTTTTTTCCTACCAGGTATGCACCTATCTCTGTCATGCTGTTAGCATAGCTATCTTAAATGACGTGGGGTGGGATGATGATGATGATGGTGATTATTTAATTTTATTTTTATTTAATTCTACCTCTTTAACTTGTGTGTCTATCATACACAATGGCAGTAATCCATAGATGAAAGGCTGACTTTCTCTGGGGTCTTATGCAGTTACTAATAACTGAATGTAGGAACACATTGTAACCCAATAATGTGACACAACCTCATCTCATTTTGACAAATGTAAGATGATCTGTAGGGGTGAAATTTCAAGAGCAATGTCCCTGTGGAACTAGACCCTCTGCCATAGCCAATAACCATGAAGCAAGCTAGTCTGAATAAAGTAAACAGCAATAGCTATTTGCAATTTCACAAACCCCAACTGACACTGGCCTATCACTAACCAGGGGACCCTGAACATGCCACAAATGCATATTCAGCATTTATTGTAATACTTGATGCCAGTAGATTTTTTTAACTTACCATACAGGTACAGGCACGATTCTTATTTCTTCTACCACAAGGACTTGAAATTCATAAATATGAAGAAATCCAAGATGGACCTGCTGCTGTCCAAGGCCAAAACCATGAGCAATGGAGGCAGTAGCTCTGGAAAACCTTTAAGAAGATAGATAAAAACAGAAAAGGAAAAAAAAAATCACGAAGAACAATTTCAGCCAGAGAGAAGTAAGAATATGTGAGCAAAACAACTTTGCAAACAGAATCACAAGGTTGGAAAGACCTTTGAGATCATCCAGCAGAACCATACCTTTCCTCTACTAAATTATATTCTTTAGCACTTCATCTACCTGGCTTTTAAATACATCCAGGGATGGTGACTCAACCACCTCCTTGGGCAGACTATTTCAATGCCTGAGAACAGTTTTGGTGAAGAATTTTTCCTAATGTTTAAACAGTGAAGAAGGAGGGGGAGGGAAGAGGTGATCCAGGAGTCAGAGAAGAGATTTCCCTGCAGCCTGTGGAGAAAATCACAGTGAAGCAGGCTGTTTGCCTGCAGCCCATGCAGGATGATGGGGAGTAGAGAGTCCACTTGGAGGCCATGGAGGACCCCACACCAAAGGAGATGATGACAACCTAAGGAGGCTGTGACAGTGTGTGAAGTCCGTACTGGAACTGGCTCCTGGCAGGACCTGCAGTCCACAGAGAGAGAAGCCCATGCTAGAGCAGGTTTGATGACAGGACTTGTGACCCTGTGGCAAACCCATGCTGAATCAGTCTGTTCCTGAAGGTCTGCACCCTATGGAAGAGACTCACACTGGAGCAGTTTATAAAGAACTGTGGCCTGTGGGAAGACCTCACATTGGACAAGTTTCCCTGTGCTGCTGGGGTCAGGAGTAGGTAACAAATTTGGGTGTGAAGTTGAGCTCAGAAACAAGGGAGGGGTGGGGAGAGCTGTTTTAAGATTTGGTTTTATTTCTCATTACCCAACTCATTTCTTTGGCCATTAATTAAATTCATTTTCCCCAACTGAGTCTGTTTTGCTCATGACAGGACTTATTAAGTGATCTCTCTTTCATTATCTTGACCCAGGAGCCCTACAGTATATTTTATCTTCCCTGCCCAGCTGAGGCAGAGAAGTGATAGAGAGGTTCTGGTGGGCACCTGACATCAAGTCAAGGTCAACACCCCACATCCTGATAGTGCAGTGGGATCTGCTTACCAGAGATAAAATCAACAACTGTACCTTTTTCCTGGCAAAGCCCTATGAACTCATGGTGAGTTAGTTATTCTGAGAGAAAATTAGAAAAAAAAAAAAAGAAATTCAGTTCTTCATAGCTGAACAAAACTGAAGCAATGAATGTTCCCAAGTCAACTTGTCCTTGAAGTTCTTTATTGATGGGATGTGGGAAGTGAAATTGCTCTAAGCCTGAGTACCAAGGAATAAGATAATACTCCACAGAACTGCTGATGGCAGATGTCAGCTGTCAGGTAAGAACCTTAAACAGAGAACATGCTACTAAACGTCTAGCTAGAAGAAAATCTTTATCAATACTGGATTTCTTTGGAAAAACAGTCTGTTTTCCAGACTTTCAAAAGAGCATGTATTTGAAGATCAGATTAAAGTTTCATGTTGAATATTCAAAAAATTTCAGATCTATTTGCTATTAATAAGTAATTTAAAGTAAGATTAGAGCCCTTTCCTTCAGAACTAATCACAAAGGAATAAGGCTAAGTCTCTGAACCCTAATGGACCAACAGAGTTGGTTAATTGTAGGATAAAATCAATTAGGAATGACAAAGTAGGAATGCAGAATAGCAGGTGGTTAAAAATGATCATTCCTCTCACACTAGTACAATTCAGTTTCAGTTCTGAAGAAGGGATTAGTTGAGCAGTTGTATGTGGATTAACTCACTTTTTAAAAGCTTACAAACAAAAAATTAAACCAAAAAAACTAAAACCAACAAAACCCCAAACAACCCACAACCTAGTTATCATTGTAATTATTCTATGGATTATTACAGAAGGAATCCTGGAGATTGCATGCACAGGCTGGAATCTGTCTTCTTGTCCAGCTGTGCATTCCATAATAAGAGGTCTTCAATGCCACAAAGTGTGTTTTAAAACCTCAATATTAGGTATTCTGCAGGAGGGAGAAAAAGACAGAATTGAATATGTGACTCTACAACGAAAAAGAATCCTCCCAGCTCCTCTGTCTTATGATCTACCAATCATAGTGGGTCTGGAATATCAGAGAAGTATTATTTTCCAGTGACACAGAAAAGAGTGCCTACAACATTTCATAACAGGAGAAAATCTTGCCCAGTGTTTCTTTCTGGTTTGTGACATTCATTTGTCACTCTGGTCTTTAAAAGGGGCGAGAAGGAGGATCCAAGAAACTACAGGCCAGTCAGCCTCACTTCTGTCCCTGGAAAGGTGATGGAACTGCTAGTTCTGGATGCCATCATTAAGCAACGGGAAGAGAAGAAGGTCATGAGGAGTAGGGCATACTGCTGGCTCATGGCCAACTTGTCATCTACCTTGACTTCAGCAAGGCTTTCGATACTGTCTCCCATGGCATCCTGTTAGAAAAGCTGAGAGGATGTGGGATAGATGAGTGGACAGTGAGGTGGGTGGAGAACTGTGGCTGTCAGACCGACCTCAGAGGGTCGTGATCAGTGGAACAGAATCTGACTGGAGGCCTGTGACTGGCGGTGTTCCCCAGGGCTCGGTGTTGGGTCCACTCCTGTTTAATATCTTTATTGACGACCTTGATGAGGGAATAGCATCCACCCTCAAGCAAGTGCCGATGATACAAAGCTGGGAGGGGTGGCTGACATGTAGGAACACTGCGCTGCCATCCAGCCAGACCTGGACAGGCTGGAAAGCTGGGCAGAGAGAAACCAGATGAGGTTTAATAAAAGCAAGTGTAAAGTCTTGCACCTGGGGAGGAATAACCGTCAGTATCAGTACAGGCTGGGGGATGACCTGCTGGAGAAGAGCTCTGCGGAGAAGGACCTCGGAGTCCTGGTAGATGACAAGTTGGCCATGAGCCAGCAGTGTGCCCTGGTGGCTAAGAGAGCCAATGGGTTCTTGGGATGCATAAGGAAGAGTGTGGCCAGCAGGTGGAAGGAGGTGATCCTCCTCCTCTACTCTGCCCTGGTCAGGCCCCACCTGGAGTATTGTGTCCAGTTCTGGGCTCCCTGGTATAAAAAAGACAGGGATCTCCTGGAGAGAGTCCAGAGAAGGGCTACAAAGAGAATTAAGGGCCTGGAGTATCTCCCGTATGAGGAAAGGCTGAGTGAGCTGGGGCTGTTCAGCCTGGAGAAAAGAAGACTGAGGGGGGACCTAATTAATGTTTATAAATATCTTAAGTATGGGATGCAGGGGGAATTGGCCAACCCCTTTTCAGTAGTCTGTGGAGACAGGACAAGGGGCAATGGCTGTAAACTGGAGCACAGGAAGGTCCCCACCAACATGCAGAAGAACTTTTACACAGTGAGGGTGTCAGAGCCCTGGGACAGGCTGCCCAGGGAGGTGGTGGAGTCTCCTTCTCTGGAGATATTCAAGACTCGTCTGGACACCTACCTGTGCAATAGGAGCTAGGGAGCTGCTTTGGCAGGGGGGTTGGACCCGATGATCTCTTGAGGTCCATTTCAACCCCTATGATTCTGTGATTCTATGATTCAGCATGTGGCTGCCCAAAAAAGCGGATAGCTGTGTCAACTGCTGTAACAATCGGTACACACTCAGCAACACACACAAAGTGTGGTGCTATTTTCATGGGTGGTGCTTGAAAGCGTTCTGTTGATCTTAAGTAGGAAAAGACCTGGTTAATCCAAGGTGAAAATCTATTCAAAATGTGCTGAAAAATGAATTCAAGTTAAGATACTGGACAGGGGCAGTGTTGCATTTACTGGATGAAAGCAGTATTTTAAAGGTCAAAAGTGTTCACTCTCATCCAGCTATGAATGGAAGAATGAGCACCTCTCCTATGAAGGCAGACTGAGAGAGCTGGGGTTGTTCATCCTGGAAAGGAGAAGGACCTGGTGAGAACTTACAGCAGCTTTCCAGTGCCTGAAGGAGTCTACAGGAAATATGGGGAGGGACATTTTACCAGGGAGAGTAGAGACACAAAAAGGAAGGGTGCATTTCAACTAGAAGAGTGTAGATTTAGGATAGACATTAGGAAGAAAATCATGTCTATAAGGGTTTTGAGGTGCTGGAATTGGTTTCCCAGAGAGGTTTTTGATGCCCCCTCCCTGGAAGTGTTGAAGGACAGGTTGGACAGGTCTTTGGGCAACCTGGTCTAGTGGAGGGTGTCCCTGCCCATGACAGGGGGGGTGGAACAGGGTGGTCATTAAGGTGCTTTCCAACCCAAACCATTCTATGATTTTTATTTTTTTTTCCAAGATTATGCTGAAAAAATGTGTGCCTTCTGCTTACATATAGAAATGGGCAACATGATTAGGAAAACTGCCAGACAGAATCTCCTTTTATTTTATTTGGCAGGACATAATCTCTGATCAGACTCTGTCAGTGTCAGCAGCTGACAGAGACTGCTTTATCACTAGTCTCTAGAAATAGGATGTGAATGCTCCTAATCTAGCTAGCATCAAGCATGGTTGGCTTGATAAGCACTTTCTGCTTGTGCCCAGGTTTCCCCACATTTTAGGTATGGTCAGAATTTGTGTTTTCTGTCAGAGAACAATTTCTGTCTCTCCTATTTACAAAATTAAGTTTCTATGAGAGACCACTTCCAGCGTATCAGAGATACATGAATCTGAGAACCCAGAGTTGCTGGATAATGATCTTGTTTGTGATCTGATCCACCAAATTCCACTGTTCCATATGTCCCCTCTTTCTCATCATCAAAACCCCACAGAGTATCTCTATGGACCTGGAAGGAAATAAAAAGAGGAGATAGACTTGGCAGCTGGAGTAATTTTAGATGCCACAGCTCTTTAGCAGAGAAAGCAGCTGTTGGTGAATTCAGGAGGAAAATAAAAAAAAACTTCTCAAGATTTCCTGGATAAGCTGGGAAAAGGAACCATCAGGTGTGAAAATCTAGAGAATACTTTTATTCCCAGTGCCACATAGTTGTGTTCAGTGCCTTCAGTTGACAGTTGACAGCAATAAGGAGCCACAGTACAGGAAAAAGTGTACAAAATTTTCTTGGACAACGTAAGTAATGACTCTTACCAGATCTAATCTTGGCCGTGCATAACTTATGCCACACTTTCCACATAAGTCATATATTCTTCTGTAAATTAGTTAATGAGTACTAACAACATATTACTCACTAAAACTGTGGTTCTGAATTGTCTTTATGTTTTGTGTATCTATCCCTACATATATATACAATATATAAACACAAATATGATATAACTATGTTCTCTGTTTTATAGAACTAGATACTTAATTACTTCTATACCTAGTTATTAAATGAGTCTCATGTAAATTCCTCTGCACAATTTTGAATACTTACCAACTTCTCTATGATTTACTTCTATTTTCCAAACTCTTGTTACCTTAAACAAAAAAAAAAAAACCAAAACCTCATAAATCATAGCATCAGAGAATGGTTTGGGTGAGAATGGATCTCAAAGATCATCTAGTTCCAACCCCTCTACCCGAGCAAGGAAATCCTCCACTACACCAGGTTGTACTAAGCGCCATCCAACCCAGCCTTGAACACAAGGGGGCAGCCACAGCTTCTCTAGGTGACTTGTTCCAGTATTCACCAACCCCATAGACAAGCATTTCTTCCTAATGTCAAATCTAAATCTATCCTCTTCTAGTTTAAACCCATTAGCCCTTTCCGTATCACTACACTCACTGACAAAGAATACCTCCCTGTATTTCCTGTAGTCTCTCTTAAGGTACTGGAAGGATATTCCCCAGAACCTTCTGTTCTACAGGCTGAACAACCTGAAATCTCTGTCTGCCTTAATACAAGAGGTGCTCCAGGCTTCCAATCATCTTTGTGACCCTTCTCTGGACTCCCTCCAACAGATCCATGTCCTTCTTGTGTTGGGGACCCAAGACCCAGACGCAATACTCCAGGTGGGATCTCACCAAAGCAGAGTAGAGATGTAGAATCACCTCCCTGAAGCTCCTGGTCGTACCTCTTTTAATGCAGTCAGGGATACGTGAGTCAAGGCTTATGTTGACCTGCTCATCCATCAACACTGCCAAGTCCTTTTCCTCAGGTCTGCTCTCAATCCATTCTCCACACAGGCTGTAGCTGTGCTTGGGAATCTGCCGACCCACGTGCAGGACATTGCATTTGACCTTATTGAACAGTTCACAAGGGCCCACCGCTCAAGCCTGCCAGTGTCATTCTGGATGGCAGCCCCTTCCTCCAGCATGTCAACTGCACCACAAAGATTTGTGTTGGCAAAGTTGCTGAATGGGAAATTTCACTCAACCTGACCATAAATTTTTTTGACAAAGATGTTAAACATTAGTCCCATTACTGACCCTTGCAGAATGCCACTCATCACTGGTCTCAATTTGGACATTGAGCAACTCACCACAACTCTGAGTGCAAACATCCCACTGACTCCTTACCCACCCTGTGGTCCATCCATTGAATCCATGTCACTCCAAGTTAGAAATAAGGATGTCATACAGAACACTGCAAATGCTTTGCACAGGTCTAGATAGATGATGTCTGTCCCTCCTCCCTTATTCAACTCTGTAACCCCATCATAGAAGGCCAACAAATTTGTGAGGGTGGATTTGCCCTTAGTGAAGCCATGTTGGTCTCACCAATCACCTCCTTACTTTCCATGTGCCTGACAAGCCTGTGGTTCGACGAGTCTTTCTTTACTTTCCCTTTATAAAATGGGGTGTGTTTCCTCTTAGTTCAGTCAGTGGGAACTTCACCGGACTGTCACAACTTCTCAAATATGGTGGAGAGTCATATTTCATCAGCCTTCCCTATATCCTACGTAACCAGGTCTCCCATTTCCTTCCAGAGGGGATGCCCATTTTGTTTTATCCTCCTTTTATCACTCATGTACTTATAGAAACTTTTCTTCTCATCCTTGACATCCATGACAGATTCTATCAGTGCTTTACCTTTCCAAACCTGATACCTGGCAGCTCAGACACTTTATATGTATTCTTCCCAGGCTAGTTGTCCATGCTTCTAGACTCTATAGGCTTCCTTTTCTTATGTGCCTTTGTCCCAGATCTTTTAGTTCATTCATGCAGTCCTCTGAGCACTTTTGCCAGACTTTCTCTTCGTTGGGATGCATCGCTCTGGAGGTTGGAGGGAGTGATTCTTGAATACTAGCCAGCATTTCTGGGCCCTTTTACCCTCCAGGGCTTTGTCCCATGGTACTCTACCAAGAAGAGTCTATGAAGAGGTCAAAGTCTTCTCTGATGAATCCAGGGTTATAAGTGTCTTAGGTGCTCTCCTCACTGCCCTGAGACACTTGAACTCCACCACAACAATACAATAAATTAAAATCTAGCTGTGTTTCACAAAAAGGGCTATCTGGCAGTCCAGAGCTTTTTGAAAGTCTCATGAAAATCATAATTTCAGCTATAATAGATAGACTTCATCTTGTACTCCTACTAGCTATTGACCATTTAATTAAAACCTTAGTTTTAAACTATAAGAAGGTGGTTTTTTTAAAGATAAACCCAACCAAAACAGTAGATTATGCTAAGCTGTTTGGTTTTTTTTCACTTAGGGCAGGAATTTCTGGTATATGTTAACCCATGGTAGCATCTGGCTTCTTGGCAGGTTTTGTAGACAACTGGCAGCTTAGGACTAACTTGTCTGTCAGATGGTAGGGCGGCTGCTGATGGGCTGTAGCTGGATGATTTCCCCAGATGTCTTTCTTTTTAAAATTCCCATTAACTGTATGAAATCTGTACATCTGTTTGTAAATAGATTACCATGAACTTTTATGAAATAAGGATGGCACGGAGATTTTTCTGTAATTGACTTTTCTCCACTTTTTCTGATGAACTCATTAAAGCTGTCCTTATTCTGTATTTTATTTCCGTTAGGATAGGTTCTGCTTTATGATGCGTCGATTTCATTTGTTGCATTTCCAAACTTATATGCTTTTTCCTAATATTTAAGACTAACACAGAAGTGGATTTATTTTAAGTCTTTAGAAGATATAAGGTGTTCGACACCCCAGCTCAATTGAAAATGCAATGAAAAAAGAAAAAAAGATTGGGGTCCTGCATGGGTATTTCAGCTTTTTACTGCTCTAGAGATCATAGAATCATAGGTGTTGGAAGGGACCTCAAGAGATCATCGGGTCCAACCCCCCTGCCTAAGCAGACTCCCTAGCTCCTACTGAACAGGTAGGAGTCCAGACGGCTCTGGAATATCTCCAGAAATGAAGACTCCACCACCCCCCTGGGCAGCCTGTCCCAGGGCTCTGTCACCCTCACTGTGTAAAAGTTCTTCCGCATGTTGGTGCGGAACTTCCTGTGCTCCAATTTGCAGACATTGCCCCTTGTCCTGTCTCAACAGACCCGTGAAAAGGGGCTGGCCATTTCCCCCTGCATTCCATACTTAAGATATTTATAAATATTAATAAGGTCCCCCTCAGTCTTCTTTTCTCCAGGCTGAACAGCCCCAGCTCACTCAGCCTTTCCTCATACGGGAGATGTTCCAGACCCTTAATCATCTTCGTAGCCCTTCTCTGGACTCTCTCCAGGACATCCCTGTCTATTTAATACCAGGGAGCCCAGAACTGGACACAGTACTCCAGGTGGGGCCTGACCAGGGCAGAGTAGAGGAGGAGGATCACCTCCTTCCACCTGCTGGCCACACTCCTCTTGTTGCACCCCAGGATCCTATTGGCTTTCTTAGCCACCAGGGCACACTGCTGGCTCATGGCCAACCTGTCATCAACCAGGACCCCCAGGTCCTTTTCCACAGAGCTCCTCTCCAGCAGGTCATCCCCCAGCCTGTACTGATACAGACGGTTATTCCTCCCCAGGTGCAAGACTTTACATTTGTTTTTATTAAACCTCATCTGGTTTCTCCCTGCCCAGCTTTCCAGCCTGTCCAGGTCTGGCTGGATGGCAGCGCAGTGTTCCTGTGTGTCAGCCACCCCTCCCAGCTTTGTATCATGGGCACTTGCTGAGGGTGGATGCTATTCCCTCATCAAGGTCATCGATGAAGATATTAAACAGGAGTGGACCCAACACCAAGCCCTTATGGAATACCGCTAGTCACAGGCCTCCAGTCAGATTCTGTTCCACTGATCACTACCCTCTCAGCTCGGTCCGATAGCCACAGTTCTCCACCCACCTCACTGTCCACTCATCTATCCCACTTCCTCTCAGCTTTTCTAACAGGATGCCATGGGAGACAGTATTGAAAGCCTTGCTGAAGTCAAGGTAGATGACATGAACTGCCCTCCCCCCATCTACCCATCCGGTGATGAGATCATAGAAGGCTATGAGATTGGTCAAGCACAACCTCCCCTTGGAGAATCCATGCTGACTACTCCTCATGACCTTCTTCTCTTATAGTTGCTTGGAGATGGCATCCAGAACAAGCTGTTCCATCACCTTTCCAGGGACAGAAGTGAGACTGACTGGCCTATAGTTGCTTGGATCCTCCTTCTTGCCTTTTTTGAAGACAGGAGTGACATTGGCCATCCTCCGGTATTCAAGAACTTCTCTTGTTCTCCAAGACCTGTCGAAGATGATAGAGTGGCTCAGTACACGTAGATGCATCCCGTCTGGGACCTTGGATTTATGTGCATTAATCCCTTTGAGATGCTCCTGGCCCACTCCCACCTCTCTTACTTTGTTCCAGTGTCCAGGGGTCCCAAGGGGTCTTTGAAGACCAAATCAAAGAAGGTATTCAGTATCTCCACCTCCTCAGCATCCCCCGTCACCAGGACACCTGCCTCACTCATCAAGGGACCCACAGTATCCCTAGTCATCTTCTTACATATCTAAAACCCCCTTTTTATTATCCTTTATGTCCTTTGCCAGTTTCATTTCCAGGTGGGCTTTAGCCTTCCTATTCGCATCCCTACAGGCCCTGACAACATTCCTCTGTTCTTCCCAGGTGCTCAGACCCTTTTTCCACAATTCATAGACCTTCTGCTTCCCTTTGAGTTTACCCATGAGCTCCGTGCTCATCCACACAGGTCTTCTGCAACTCTTTCGTGGTTTCTTGTTCAAAAGCATGCACCGATCCTGGGCTTGGAAGAAGTGCTGTTTAAATGCTAGCCAGCTCTCACAGGCTCCCTTACCTTCTAACAGCATAGCTGATGGGATAGGGTATCATTACTCATCCATATATTTGTTGTTGAATTGTATGACAATAACTGGGACATTTGGCTTGCTGTTACAAAATTTAATGTCATCGAAGCATTGTTTTTTTCCTCAGGCAACTTTTTCTGCAGTGAGGAAACTTTAGTTCATTTCACCCTCAAAACACTTTTTTTTCCTTTAATGTGGAATGACCCTATTAACTCAGAATACAGTTTTCAACCCCACACTATTAGATCAGTTGGTGAAAAATAACATGACCTTCATTCTCACGCACCATGTGGAAATCACCACAGGAACAGATCGCTCAACCAAAGACGAGCAAATGGTGCTGGACACTTGCCTTTTCAAAAATCTGTACCTGAGGTCAGTCAGCAGCTTTGTCAGTTGATATTATGTAGCCAGACAGCGTGAGGTGTAAACCAGCTGAGATGCAAGGGTACTGACCTTTAGACAGTGGATTGGATTTAGTTCATTTGTTCTTATGCTTATGGAAAACACATGGTGAAAAGGCACCAAAAAAGCACAAACATCTCAAAACAAGGTGCCAAAGAATTATTGCATTCTTGGTTTATTCAGAAAGCATTGTTTTAAATATTTTTTATTTCTACTCAACCATATAAATACAGTACAATCAAAATCCTCTTTTCCACCTCCCAAAGCAAATAATTGTTTCTCGACACTAATATGGATCTCTTATGCAAGTTCATAGTGGTTTCCAGGTTGATGGAGACTGAAATTTGACAGAAGAATGTGTACTGTATTATCTCTATATCTTGCATTCCGTGAAACCTTCAACAAGGGGAAATGACCATCCAAAAGAAATGCCTAGGTTGTTGACAAATCATATTGGTAAGGCTAATTAGTCAAATAATGCTATACTTGGCTAAAGCTCTCTGTGAGGCCGCATCTCGAGTACTGTGTTCAGTTTTGGGCCCCTCACTACAGGAAAGACATTGAGGCTCTGGAACGCGTTCAGAGGAGGGCTACTAAGCTGGTGAGGGGTCTGGAACACAGGCCTTACGAGGAGCGTCTGAGGAAGCTGGGATTGTTCAGCCTGGAGAAGAGGAGGCTTAGGGGAGACCTTATAGCTCTCTATAACTTCCTGAAGGGAGGTTGTAGTGAGCTGGGGGTCGGCCTCTTCTCCCGTGTAGGCAGTGACAGAACTAGAGGGAATGGTAGCAAGCTGCGCCAGGGGAGATTCAGGCTCGACATTAGGAAGCACTACTTCTCAGAAAGGGTAGTCAGGCACTGGAATGCACTGCCCAGGGAGGTGGTGGAGTCACCAACCCTGGGGGTGTTCAAGGAAAGACTGGATGTTGTATTGAGGGATATGGTTTAGTGGGAGCTAGTAGTAATAGGTGAATGGTTGGACTGGATGATCTTCTAGGTCTTTTCCAACCTTGATAATTCTGTGATTCTGTGATTGGCATTAAGTGAACTGGTTGCCTGGGAGAAATACTATGGCTTGCTCTTCATTTCAGAAGTAGAATCAAACAGCTCTGAGTTGGATACTGAAATTCCCAAATGGCAAATTGCACTTGCAAATAAAGACATCCAGCTACATCTTCTTTGGTGACATATGCTCAGAATCATTTAGTCTCAAAAGTTACTTTGACATTCTCCTGCTGCTTTTAAATTTGACGTAAGCAGCTACAACTTTTGGGGTTTTTTTTATTTCAAATTTGGGTGGATTTTTATTATTTTTATGAGGGGTTTTTTTGGGTTTGCTTTTTTTTTTTCTTAATGGTAAAATTAATGACAGTTGGACAGAAAAGCTGTGGTGGTTTAGCCCCAAACAGTTGCTGAGCACCACACTCCACTTTCTCACTCCCAGAGGAGAGACAGAGCCTTCATGGATTGGGATAAAGACGGTTTACTGACAAAAAGTACAGTGAAAGGAGAACAATAACAGCCAACTACACTCACACCTGGTGATAGCACAGAGTACCTTACCTACCCAAGGATTACAGAGTGCTGCCCAACACTAGGACAGACAGATGGATAGACTCAACAACCCAGCTACATCAGACTGCCCTTAAAACACTCAGCCAGTACCCCTCCTCAACCACCTTTTTTCTGGGGGATTGATGTCAGGTGGTATGGAAAACAGCTCAGGCTAACTCAGCTCACCTGGGCTGGCTGCTTGGGGAGGTTGACTCTGGTCTGGCCAGAACCAGGACAAAAGCATTCAGCTGTGCCTTGACCCAAATAAACATTTTGGCCCTGGTTACGAGTATCTCCTCAGTGATAAGGTTTTGATACTATGCAGTTCATTAAGATAACTTAACTATTTTCATATTCAGATCACAGAACACATACTAATTGTTTGACAGTTTAAAAATAGTTCTTAGAACTAGTCTTCCTAAATAAAGGCATCATAAACATCAGAGGTATTAGTCTTTCAATTAAGCTATGGCTTTGATCCTTCTGTCCTCTTTAATTGTGTCCAGTAATTGTTGTACTAAAGATTTGAGAAAAAGCAATCCCCCTCAATCCCTGGACTGCTATGAACTCATTAACTATTTTTTTACATTTTCCCACAAAGTATAAATTAGCTATTGATTTGTGACTGCTCTTTTTTCATTTATACTTATCATAGTAAATCTGTTGTTAAGGTTTTATTATACCATATTCATGGGGGGGAAAAAAAATTACCTTTAAAATCTGACTTGCTTTTGCTTTGGGTGTAACGCTTGTGCCAATGAGACTCAGTCATTGTTTCAAAGTGAAGTGATATCTTGCCCAGAAATTAAGACTGAAAATCGCATCATTGGGTGCAATAGTTGTTCAACACGGACTGCTGAGAATTGTAGCTAAAGGTAATCAAAAGTGAACATAAAAATTTAAGGAGCTGAATTTAAATCTGACAAAGTACGTATGATTAATTTAATCCTACAATATTATGTGAATATTTTGGTCCTAAAATTCATGTTTGCAATTAATGTTATAAAGATGATTTTTCCAGAAGTATTTCTCCAGGCTTGAAGTTCTCAGTGTTTAGACATTCTCTTCTCCATCTGCAAACCAGAAACATAAAATAAAAATAAAATAAAATTTAAAAAACAAAAGAGAAGGAATAGTAAAACAATTCTTTTAACATAAAGGATAACATTCATCTGTTTTGATCCACATTTTGTATAAATACTGATCTGATGTAATTTTAGCTAAACCCCTTCATTTCATCCTTCTCATATTCTCTACTCACGAAATTAAAAATGACAGTTGTTCAGAATAACTATAAAAGAAGCATAGAATTTATTGCTTGTTAAACTACTAAGCCTGCATATATGCAGATATGATTGTAAGATATACTAATAAAAGATAACTCTGACTACTGTTTTTACACTCTTCTACTATAGACTGAGATATGTTCTTTCCTACTTCTTTAAAGAAATCAATATAATTGCATTTCGAGCCTCACTCTTTTACTCTTTTCTACAGTTTCAACATATCTGGAAATGTCAGCTCCAGGAAAATTTGGTCTTGTTTATTTTTTTGTTTGATTGGGATTTTTTTGGGGACGAAATAGTCTGGATAGGACTTATTTCTCATAATATAAGGGAAAGATTAATAAATCTTTGTACTACCATTTTTCACTCTATTACAGGGGGAAAAAAACCCAACCTAGTGAAACTTGAACTTTAAAAATGTTCATTTTATTCTCAATTCTACAATTCTTTTCCCCCTTAGTTTTTCATGCTAAGACTTCATTGGCCCTTCAGTTTCCCAAGATGATGGAATTTTCTATCTCAGATCAAATCAGAACACCCTTGTACCTCAGTGCTGCTTAATTTTATTTTGTTTTGACTGGGGAAAAAAATGTAGTTCATAAAAATAATTTTTTCCTTCTCCAAGTAATCTGTAATTGCCTCCCTAAAAAGATTTTTCCTCTTGGCTTGTCTGTTTGGGAAAGATATTAACATTCAACTTGCATTTAAGTATTAAAAAAAAAAAATCCAATATGTGTGAAGTGGTTCAAATTCCTGACTGATTTTACTTATATTCAGCAGATATTTCTTTTATTGTAACCTCTTTTCTGTTTATGAATCCTAAAATTGTCATACTTTTCACTTGAAATACTCCAGATCATGATTCTGGTAAATTATTGGTAGTGGATATTTAGGAACAAAAAATAAGATAACATGCATGACATGAATTTCTTCTGATGCAACCTTCTATCAATCATTGGATTAAGGAAGATTTGAGTCACAATGTTTGATAGATAACAGTGAGCCCATATTTCACAATTTTACCTAGTCCCTGTCTTAGCTCATCTATTTTTTTTGACTTTCTAATTTGTACCAATGTAACGAGGTAGCAATATTTTCTATATTCAATTATTATTTCCATATAAAACTGTGTCCTGTATGTACCCCAATGGCATTTTTAAAAATATTTTTTGAAACAGAAAAATAACATTTCCTATTCTTCTCTAAAAAAATACTGATTTAATGAACACCTAGATATATCTCTTCCCTCTTATATGTCTTTCTAGACCTTTGTCTCTTGTATGGTCTGCAAAAGTGGCATGGTCTTTGAATACATACAAAGATATAATGTTATGATAATATAAAGGAAAAATATTTATGCTACCATTGGTCAACAGATATATCAGCTCTGAAAAGCAAGTTAAATTTAAAGATTTTTTGGAAGTAGTTTTTAACTATTGAAGCAAACAAATCAAATCACATTTGAAATTAATATTAATAAGCTGCTGTTTTATCAGACAAGATTGCAATTTGTTGATCTTTCTGTGTTGTCAAGTTTACCTAAAATATCTCCTGCTCAAGGGCAGTATAATTTTAAACTGTTGTAGAAAAAAGGAAGGTCAGAAGTCCTTCTAGTAGTAAAAAAATATATTTAAAAGTTGTTAGTATAAAGTAGGTGACAGAAAAAAAACATTTTCATTTAACAGTTTTCTACTAAAAATATTTTTGTCTGGGTCAAAACATTTCACATGAATTTGTCAGATTTATTTATATTAAAATAATCCTTATTTTAGTATATTGATTCACATATTAGTAATTTTAGCATTATACATCTAAATAATATTTAAGTATAATATCAAAACATGAATAAAATAGTCAAATAAAAATACTGCATTGAAAGACTTCAATCTAAATTCAAGAATATAAACTGGCAATTAGCCTTTTTGAGAAAGATGGTTGAAACCTATAAAATAAGTAACTTTGTGGGAGGCAAAAGAACTTAATTCAAATTGCTTGTCTAAAGTTTATAAATTAGGACAATGGGTATCAGTGATGGATTAATATTTCTCACAGGATGATCCACAGTTAAGCTCATTCCTTACAGATTTTAAAATCACATTTTTTCTCACAACAGAATAACTTTTAAAAAAGGAAAATTGTATCAAACAATAGTGAAATCTCATAGAGAAAGAGCAAGGAAGAGTGAGAGCAAGAACAGTTCTTCCCCAATTCTAGATAGAATTGTAACTCTGAAAAACTCCAGTACACGATACTAAGAAACCATCATTTAGCTTCTCTTCATTAACAAGTGGCTCTGATAATATTTCCCTATTCATTATTTTAATTCATAAATAAGAGAAATTAATATATCTTCAAATGTTTATTATTTGTGTGTGGTCAAAACAGCACAATGAAAAAGGAAAAAAATGCAAGATGAGTATGGTTATTGCCAAAAAAGCTCTATAGTTTATCTATTGAAACAGCTTATTAATATTGGGTTCCATACTATAGTAATAGCTGTTTAGAAAAATACCTATGTTAAAGCCTATAATCAGCCATTACTCTGCATTACATTATGGTTATTGCAAAATTACTTCCAACAACATAAACTGCCACTTAAAAATAGTCTCACCATGTACCATAAACTGAAATATTTATGCTTATCACATACCCAACTTAGCATTTCAGATCTTTTTTAATCAAACCTGTAGTTTCCTGAGCTATCATTTTAGACCAAATGGTTAAACATTGTAAATGAAAATGTAGATGCTAATCAGTGGTTCATATTAAGTGGAGAATGGAGAGGAGGAAAGAGATGTTATATACGGGTACAACCACATTTTCTGTGTCATAACCATCTGCAAAATAGCATTTATCTAAGCACATTGTACAATGAGCTCTAACGTTTACTGGGCAAAGCTTTGGCATCACAACAGGATTTACTGTGTTTCTATCAAGGACAACACACTTACAGAGCAAACAGTAACCCAGGGATTCCAACTACATGAGGAAATACAGGTTGCTATGTAACAATTCATGCAGGTTTTGCAGCAGCAGATGGATATTTTGAATGGAATTGATGCCCATTTGGCTCTTATTCCTTGCATTTCCAGAAGTTTGATTTTTAAAGCAAACCAGCCACGAAATGTGTTGAGGTTGTAGAACATGAGCCTGAACACAACTGATCCTTCTCTCTCATCTCTGAGGTACTGGCAAAGTTATTTTCATTTCTACTTCTCCAAAGGTCAAAGCCCAAATACACTTAATTCTCCTCTCTTCCCTCCATCATTAAGATTAATATTTATTTGCTGAGGTAGAGTCACCTTGTGAGTTGTATACAAATGGGCCCCTACTGCTTGTACAGACCATTTTGAAATCCATGGGTCATACTGTGATTTTTATAGCCCATTTCACTACCTCCACAGAGGAGTAAATTAGTCGGCTTCTTGATCACTAGTGCAGATCTTTTGCATGCAAGTATGGGAGAAAAGCATGATCAAAAATGGGAAAGCATAGGAAAAACCAAAACAAAGCTGAGATGCAGGCACAGTAGCTAAAGCCTTCTGCTTTTAACCTGCATTTAAATAACTAGGTGTATATAAATTTAATAATGACACAACAAAATTCTTGTATTCAATTTCTTGTCTATGTACATATAAGGCATTCAACATCAGCTAAAGATGTTTGGTTGGATTTGACAAATGCAAGAGAGGTATCTTTAAGATTTGAAAAGCTTTGGAAAAAGAAAAGGAAAAAAAAAGTATTTTGCAAAGAATCTAAGAAAGATTAAGAAGAGAAAGAGGACACACAGCATTTCCCTTTTTTGGAGTCATATTGTGGGATACCTACCTTCTCCATGAACACAGCTATCTATTTATTCTGGCTGAGGTGCTGATATTATGGAACAGGCTCCAAATATATATAGCCATGTACACAGCAATAGATGTATTACATTGGTATGGCAGAGGTTCGCAATTTCTGTTATGGGATGCTGGGCAGAGGACAGTGATTTGGATAGTACTAACAGTACTATCTTAAAAACAGGATTGCTGATTTTTCTCATAATAACACACCATTTAAAATACTTTGTTCGGAAAGAGATACCTTCCTAAACATCTCCCTTGTGATGCTGGACTAAGCCATGCTTGCAGCAATCATAACACACTATGCAATAGCATTCCCTTCCAAATGTTTTAATTTCATAAAACTATCAGGCCCAGTGCTCTCAGGCTTTTTAAGATTCCCTTTCTGTCTCTCATATTGTTTGCTGTTACTGCCTTTGATCTTGTGTGCTTGCTTCATCACTATCTGAAATGAATCTGAATCTTGATTTTCGTTCTTCTATAACCCCTTTTTACTACTCTGACAGCCAAAAGATTCTTTCATATTGGCTTAAACTGCAACTGAGGCAATAAAAGAGAGTCCTCAGGTGGAGTAAAACTGACTCTAGCAGGATAATGGCCATGTTAAAGGGGCATTGCTAGCTGAAGCAGTGATTTGGTAATGACCCTAGCATTTGAGCAATTGAGAGTCACACTGAGATTATTCTAAGCTATATCAAGGACCATGATAGTCCTTGACTGTCCATTGTATTGGGAAATTTAATGACTTTTGCTGGTTTTCTTGTTCTGTTGTGTTCAAAAAATTTTGCAGGCTTGACCTATTCTGAAAAAGCAGACAAGATTCACCTGCGAGCACAACTTGAAGTCGCATTTCAGAAAGACATGAACACACTTGGCCATCACTGTGAACTTCCCAGGAGCCACATAGGAACAATTGGCATACTGAGGCTGTGATCTACCATTCTTGAATCAGGGCTAGCAAACTTAAGCTTAACTCCATGTTTGCAATGTTCATTTAGAGTACAAATATTACTCACTTTTGTCTGTGTAATCCTACACAGTGAGGTGAGAGAAGGTGTTAAAAACTTTGATATATAATCTAAATTAGAATGTGAATTTGACTCTAAATCGGATCATTTCAACTCAAAAAAACTACATCCCCAAGTCCCAAATCTCAACTTCACTTAATTTCTATACAAATCCTCAAGTACTAAAAGTCATAGGTGTTTAGCTAAAAATTTGCCCTAGAAGACCAGAGTTTGCTTCAGAGTATTCATTTTACTGCCTTGACCCACTAATAGTGTACCTTCCTTCTTTTGCCTAAATGAATCAATGAGTCATATATTTAATAGGTTGGAAAAAACCTTCGAAATCATCAAGCCTATCTGTATCTGTCCTCTACTAAACCATATCCCTAAGCACCTTATCTACCTATCTTTTAATACATCCAGGGATGGTGACTCAACAACCTCCCTGGGCAGCCTATTCTAATGCCTGATAACCCCTTTGATGAAGAATTTTTTCCTAATATCTAATCTGAACCTGCCCTGGCACAGCTTGAGTCCATTTCCCCTCATCCTATCACTGATAACTTGTGTGAAGAGACCAACACCCACCTCTCTACAACCTCCTTTCAGGTAATTGTAGGCAGTGATAAGGTCCCCCCTTAGCCTCCTCCAGGCTAAACAACCACTGTTTCCTCAACCACTTCTTGTAAGGTTCGCCCTCCAGCCCCTTCACCAGCTTGGTTTCCCTTCTCTGGGCATGCTTCAGGACCTTGATGCCTTTCTTGTAGTGAGTGCCCAAAATGAAGAGGAGATTTAATCCAAGTCATATTCTACCATATCGTCTTCAGGCTTATATTTCACCATGGGTTCTTTGGTCAAAACTGACACTAATCCTAAAACAAGGATGTCTGCAAAGTACAAGAATTAAGGCCAAACACAGCTACAACTGAAATATCAATGCCTATCTTTAAATACCAAATGGTTAGACCACACTTACAGGGCAAAGATACTGAAAGGAAATTCCTATCTGCACACTAGCTGATTGATTAGGATACACAGTAACTATTTAGCCAAAATATGAGTCATTATTCCAGACAGAGGGACAAAAAGAGATTATATCTATATCGTGTAGGTTTCCTACTTTCTTTGATGGGTGAACAGAAAACAGTAGGTTCTAAACAAGTTCTGCAAAAATATTAATGCCTTTTACATTAATATCTAGTTTAGTAGAAATTCAATAGTCTTTAAAGCAATAAAAAGAACCAAGCCAAACGAGTGTCCTGGTTAGGAACCTGGCCCTTAGCAGAAGAATGTATTACTAATCTCAAGACATGCTATATTACTGGGTCTTGTTCCATGTTTTTCCTTTTTCTCAGGTCTAATGAATGATATATTTCTCATATCACAGCCTTGGCAAAGTGGCTTCTCTATTCTATCATTCAGTGGCCACATCACCTGTCCCAGGGAGCAGGGGATTTGAGCGCTCTTAACCAGTAAAAACCTGGATTTTTACCTGCAGTCTAGGTAACCAAAATGAATAAAATTTAGTTGTTCTGCTGTTGAAGTCCCTGTTAGGACAAGTGATTTTTTTTCATGTGTATTTGAAATCTGAGGAAAAAAATATTCAAAGTACACAAAGACTTTCCTTTCAATCTTCCCCAAATTAACAAGGCTCCAGAAAAGGTTGAGAAAATTTGGAACATCTCTTTCCACATTACTGTTTTTTTTCTTTACTGTCTCCAAATATTTTCTCATTCTATATGTTGTGGGCTTCTTATTTATTCTATTTTGGATTTATGCTAAATCCTTCATCCATTGCTTTACACAACATCATGGTTCATACATAGAATAATGAAATGTGTCCCCTTTTCCATATTGACATGTCCACATATGATTTTTTTAATGCTTTTTAAAATTGTTACAGATTAATTACTAAAATTATTATATAGAATCATAGAATGATTTGGGTTGCAAGGGATCTCAAAGATCAGTTAGTTCTGAACCCCACTGCCAGGAGCAAGGACACCATCTAGTAGACCAAGCGCACCAAAGGCCCATCCAGCCTAGCCTTGAACAGTTCCAGGGGCATCCACAGCTTCTCTGTGAAACCCGTTCCAGTGCCACAACACCCTCATAAACATTAATTTCTTCCCTCTTTTAGTTTAAATGCAATATCCCTACATGGCCTTGTATAAAGTCCCTCTCTAGATTTCTTGTAGACCCCCTTTGTGTACTGGAAAACAGCTATAAGGTCTCCTTGGAGCCTTCTGTTCTTCAGTCTGAGCAAGCCAAACTCTCTCCACCTGTCTTCATAGGAGGAGTGCTCCACCCCTCTCATCATTTTTGTGGCCCTTCTCTGGACTGCCTCCAACAGTTTCATTTTCTTGTTATTTGGGAAGTCCTGAATGCAGGTGGATTCTCACTAGAGCATAGTAGAGGGACAGAATCACCTCACTTGACCTGCTGGTCTTGATCACAGAATCACAGAACTCTATGATGTTTTTATGCAGCTTATGACACGGTAAATCCTATTCAAATTGTATTTTTTTTATTATGTTAGCTCACAAAATAGTCCCTAAGAGGTTTCACTCACAGGAATAGTACCCTGTGATGTACGTTAGAGGAATTCTGATAGTATCAGTTACTTCCATCTTGTACCAACATTAATAAGAACAAAAAGAGTCTTTTACATTAAAGTTATCAAAACTAAAAGACAAGCAAAATAATGCGCTACTAATGAAGTTATTAACAAAGGTTTGCATGAAGAGCAAATCCAAATACATTTTAATCAATTTATTCACAATTTACTGAGAGATGAAAAACACCAAAAAATATTTCTGAATTGCAGTTTATTCTCCTATAATGTCCAGTATCACCTCAATCGGCTAAACTTTTATAAAGATACATCATTTAATTTCTGGAGACCCATTTCAGCTTTTCCAGACAGTTGCCACATCCTTCTCAATTTTGACAATTTGAATGATCTCTTCTAGTTTAGAATCATTTATTCAAAGGTAACTTGGAAACAAATTATTATTCAGTAACTATCAACAAAGGTTTTCATAAACAACTTTTTATAGAAATTGATGCCTAATGCCTGGTATTTAACTTTGAAAACCATGTCTGATCTCAACTACAGCAAAAGCTTTTGGAAAAGAATGGTAATAAAATATTTGTGTAAAACCCCACAAAAAACTGATGTGTGCAAGAGCTAGAAAATTATTTTCTTAATGATCACTACAAAATAATAGCTTGCAATGGAGAAATCTTTTGTACCATCTAGCTATCTAGAATGAGGAAGCCATTTTTATAAAATCATATTCATAATTAGTAACACAAGATAATGCTTACTACGTTAGTCTAAAAAGCTGCAATTCCCAGCTGTGGTCTTTTCAATAGATGCCAAAAAACTATTCAGCATATCAAATGACATTATCTGTTTCATTTATTAGAAAGAATTAGACTCGATCCTAACTTTATTCACAGAGTAGAGATTTCATATTGGATAGAAACTTTTTTCTTACTAGGTGGTGCTATTTACTTTAGAGCAGTATTTAAATAATCAATAATAACAACAGACATGGACACCCCTAATTTTCTTATGTTTTGCCTTTTAAACTGACACTTATTTTCTGCATAATACTGATGTACTTTGACACCACTACTAGTAGGTTAGTTTATTACCTGTAGGAACATGGAAGATGCTGTAAAACTTTAACAGTTTGATAATAGATACTGTTTGTGGAGGAGATTTAGACTATGTGCTTGAAAGGAAATATATTCTGTCAAATCTTCCTTGATTTTCCAGGCAGCTTTAATAACCAGTGTTATTGTATAGTAGAAACTCTCCTCCACAGCTCCACATAATCCCAATAAGAAGCCACCTACATTCTCTTCAAATTCTTCATCTTGTTAATAAAAAGCACTGAAATACATATGCTCAATGTTACATGAGGCATTCAGTTCAGTAATTAAAAGCAAATGATGAAAATATGGATCTGGCACCAAACTGTTAATAATTTGTGGTCACTGACAAAGATCCACTAAAAGGTCAGCAACATAAGTAGTGGTCTTCTTTCTCCCTTCAGTTGAGGGAATGATGAAAGAAGAAACAGGAAGACCCAGCACATCAATGTCTGGCTTGATGAGTTCTGAGCAGCATGGGGTCTGCTGAACCCTAAGCAGAATTTTGGGGTTTGCGGTCAGTCCATTCAACACCAGGTTTGCTGGTGGCAGACAGAGTACACTTGTCTCAAAAGGACAAAAGGAAGTTTGTGCAGGAGTTAGAAGCGCCAACTGAAAGAGCTTTAAATTAGATTTGAAGGGGGAAGGGATAAAAATCAGGATTGTTAGAGATAAACCTGGGATCAACATGCCAGTGTTTAAGGGATTTTACTCTTGCGAGGTCCAGCTCCACAATGAAGTAAATGTAAAATGATTTTATACTGCTTCACACAGTATGAGGAATAAACAAAAGGAGCTAGAAGCTTTGACCCTGTCCTGCATTATCAGGGACAGAGCTAATTTTGTTCCTAGTAAATGTTCTAATGCTGTGTTTTGGATTTAGGAGGAGAATAAAATTGATAACACTCTGATGTTTCAGTTATTGCTAAGCAGTCATGGACTTCTCAGATTCTCATACTAGCCCACAAATAAAGAGGGAGGGGTGTGCTAGGAGCTGGGAAGGGTGCAGCCAGGGGAGCTGACCCAAACTGGTGAAAGGGATATGTCAAGCCATGCCATGTCATGCTCAGAAAATAAGCAGGGGGAAGTTGGGCGGGGAAGCATCATTACTCAGGAACTAGCTAGGCATCGATCACAAAGTGGTACCAATTGTTTTGTGTATCAGTTGTTTTGCAGTATATTAATATTAATAACAAAGAATTATTAATTATAGTATCTCTATCATCATTGTTATCTTCCTTTTTTGTCCTGCTTTTATGTCAATCCATGATTTTGTTTTGGTTTTTTTTTCTATTTGTTCATCCCACTGCAGGAGTGGAGAGAGCAAAGGGCTCTGTAGATGTTTTAGTTGCCTGGTTAAACCCTGAAAGAGTTACATCATTGGTGTAAATAAAACCTGGTGAGATGAGCCCTGTGATTGGTGTACTATGATAGACAGTTATAGGCTCTTAAGAAGGGATAGGCAGGGCAGGTAATGTGCGTGGGAGGAGGATGTATGTAAGGGCAGGGCTGGTTTGTATGGTGCTTGTAGTTGGTGGCAAATGGTTGATACCCTTTGACTAAGGATGAAGGGGAAATCAAAAAACATGGGAATTGTGGTGGCAGTCTGATATCAATCATCCAGCCATTGCAATGTCACAGATGCCTTTTTTCTACAAGGAATTAAGTGATATACACTCTTGTCTTCATCAGTGATTTTAACTTTCCAGGTACCAACTGGGAATATCATACAGCTAACAGAAACAGGACCATGAAACTTCTGGGGCATATTGAAAATAATTTCTTGGTGCGGGTACTAAGGGAACTGAATAGAAAAAGTGCTCTTCTAAATTTATTGTTTAAAAACATAGAGTTACTCTTGAGTGAGGTGGTTGTTGTCTTGTCACAGTGATCATGAAGTAGTTGAGTTTCAAATTATTTGCCATAGAAGAAAAATGACCAGCAAAACTTTTAACTATATAGGAAAGTGAGATTCAGGCTGCTGAGGAGCTAGTTAGTAAGGTCCCCTGGGAATCTGCTTTTGAAGGTATTGGGGTCCATAAATACTGACCACTTTTCAAGAGCCATCTCTTAGGAGTGCAGCAGCAGACCATTCCAAAGTGTTGGTAGTCAAGCAAGTAGGAGAGAAGAGTGACTTGGCTAAGCACGAAACTTATTCTAGAATTTAGGCAGAAAAGGAAACTCTAAGGTCATTGGAAGCAAGTTGATGTGGGAAGACTACAGAGATGCTTTTCACCACTGTAGGAAAAATAATCATGTGTCCAAAGCTCAATTAGAGTACAAGCTGGCCAGAACTTTGAAGGACAACATAAAGGGCTTTTTTCAACATGCTGATACCAGAAGAAAAATCAAGGATAATACTGGTCCATTGATTGATGAGGTCAGTCAGCTCAAAAATAGGGATGTAGACAAAGACAACCCTGAACTGGTTTGAGACTTGCTTCTCCAGCTGGATGGACATAAATCTATGGGGCCAAATAGGATTCATCCCAGGGTACTGAAAATGCTAGCCAATGTCATTGCATGACCTCTCTCCATTATTTTTCAATGGTCTTGGGAGTCCCAGTTGATTGGAAGCTGGCAAATGTTGTCCTAAATTTCAAGAATAGTGAGAAGGAAGAGCCTAGCAACTACAGCCTCAACTTGGTGCCTGGTGAAATTACGGTGAAAGCTACTCTGGGAGTTAAAGAAAATACTTGAGACAATCGAGTCATTTTTTATAGCCAACACGGATTCATGAGGGGAAAGTCCTCCTTAACTAATAATATATTTTAGGACAAATTAAATCACTGGTTGACTTGACCATGGGAATCCAGGACTTGTGGTGATTTTGGATTTTAGGAAAGATTTTTATAGTTTCTCTCACACTATAGTTCTGGACAAACTGTCTAGCACACAGCTAAAAGACTCCATAATACAGTGAATGACCAATTGCCTGATGGGTAAGGCAAAGGATATAAATGATGACCCTGGGAATTACTGATCTGTCCTATTTACATCTATGCCTGGGAAGATCATGGAACAGATCCTCTAGAAGCTACATGTCACAGTTTTTCGTAGCTGGGAGAGAATGAGGGCTGCAGAAAATGGCTTCTGTAAGAACCAGCTAGAAGTTCTCTGCAGGCCCCGAAGAGTAAACATCAGCTGTTTCAAGGCCAGAGTTGCTGCTGACCAAGGCTGAGCCAATCGGTGATGGTCACAACAACTCTGGGAATCACATTTAGGAGAAAAAAAATGCAAGCAGCTGCATTTTGCCACTGGAGAAGGGAGTGAGAAGGTGTAATGTGCTGTGCAGACACCAAGGCCGGGGAGGAGAGGAAGAGCTGCCCCAGGTGCTGGAGAGAATGATGCACCTGCAGCCTGTGGAGAAACCCATGGTAGAGCGAGTGTTTCCCCACAGCCCATGGAAAAGGCTGAGACCCCACCTGCAGCCTGTGGAGAGGCCCCATGCTGGATGAGGAAGGTGGAGGAATAGAGGAGATGCTGTGAACCGCGTTGGAATACCCCTGCCAGCACTTGCAGCCCATGGAGAGAAACACAGAGATGAGCAAGAGAGAGATTTGTGCTGGAACTGGGGGGAGGCTTGTGACCCCATGGAGGACTGGGATGGAGAGACATTGTGACTTATGACTGCCCGCCGTAGCAGAGATTCGCGGTGGGGCAGCTGGTGAAGAGCTGAAGCCCTGTGGGAAAGGATTCATGTTGGAGAAGTTCGTGGAGGACTGTCTCCCGTGGGTGGGACCCCATGGTGCAGCAGGGGGAGGGTGTGTGGAATCAATGCCCCACCCCCAGCCAAGAAGGAAACCAACCTGTGAGGAACTGACCATAGCCCCCATTTTCCCAGTCCCTGCCCCTCCCTGTGACACAACTGGGGGGAAGAAGGCAGTGAAATCATGACTAAAGTCTGCTAAGAAGGGAGGGGCGGGGGGGGAGGTGTGAAGGTAGGGGTCTTTTAAGATCTGGAAAAGGAAAACAGCTCATGAAGTGACTGAGAACCCCATTTCCCCATTCCCTGTCCATGTTGTCCCCCCTCCATGCCTCAATGGGGGGAAAAAGGGAGCAAGATCATGGCTAAAAGGAAGTCTGCTAAGAATGGAGGGGTGAGGGGAAGGTGCTACTGAGAATTCCATTTCCCCAGTTCCTGCCCGCCCTGTGCCACAACAGGGGGCAAGAAAGGAGCAAAATCCTGACTAAAATCTGCTAAGAAGAGAGGGGTGGGGGGAGCTATTTTAAGATCTGGTCGTCCTCATTATCCGACTGGTTTCATTGTGTGTGTAGTGTAGTGTATTGTAATAAATGAGAGAGTTTTCTTTCCTTTACTCTGTGTTGAGTCTGTTTTGCCCACGTCGTTGATTACAGGATGATCTCTCCCTCTCCTTATCTTGACTTCTAAGCCACTCAATACATATTTTCTCCCCCCTCCAACCAAAAAGGGGAGTGATAGACCGACTTTGGTGGGCATCTGGTCTCCAGCCAGGCCTAAACCACCACACTATGTTAAGGCACAGAGGATAGGGAGGTGATTTACACCAGCCCTCATGGCTTCACCAAGTGTATGTCTTGCCTGACCAATCGAGTGGCCTTCTATGATGTAATGATTACATGAGTAGACAAGGGAAGAGTTACAAATATCAGGGTTTTTCAACCTGGAGAAGAGAAGGCTCTGTAGACACCTAATATTGAAGTCTTCCAGTGCCTAAAAGGGCTTATAAGAAAGATGGAGCTAAACTATTTAGGAAGGGCCTGTTGTGTTAGGAAAAGGGGTTGCCGTTTTAAACTAAATGAATGTAGATTAAGACTAGACAAAAGAGATACATTTTCTATGACGAGGATGGTGAAACACTGGAACAGGTTTCCCAGAGAAGTGGTAGAAGCTCCATTCCTGGAAACATTCAAGGTTGGACGGGGCTCTGAGCAACCTGATCTAGTTGAAAATGATGGGGAGTACTTAGGAGTAGTGGCTGAGGTCACTAGACTTGTTCAGCTTGGATAAGAGCAGCCTGAGGGGTGACCTCATCACAGTCTACAACTAGGTCAAGGAAGAAAGTGGGGAAGAGAAGCAGGAGGTGCTTATCTCCTCTCTCTGATGACCAGCAACAGGACATGGGAAAATGGAATGAAGCTGCATCAAGGGAAATTCAGATTGGACATTAGGAAAAGGTTCTTCACTGAGAGGGTGGTTGGTCACTAAAGCAGAGGGGTCCCCAAGGAAGTGGTCGAAGCACGTCAAAGTTTAAGGAACATTTGGATGATGCTATTATGGGTTAGTTTAGGCTGACCTGCAAGAAGTAGGAAGTTAGACCTGATGGTCCTTATGAGTCCTTTCAAACTTGAAATATTCTATGATACCATCTACTTTTACAAACATAAAAAAGTCCAAATAAAGGGATTGCAGCACAATATTAATAACACTAACGTTAATGTGAGTTATACTGCTAATGCCATGAGAAAAGTGATGGAGGGCCATCTTATAATAGTCATGAATAGTTCATTAACTGATAATAGGTAAATCTTCAGAAACGTTATGCCTTGTGTTCATGAAAAATCATGTTTCATAATGAAGGGTTATGAATATCTATAAATTTACCTTGAAAAATATCATGGCTCATGAAAATTTAATCAACTATTCTACTAAATGTTTTTCTTTCAGTATAGGATTCAGTTCTGGTCACCTCGTGGTGAAAAAGCCTAACAGGAATAGAAACAGAACAAAGAGGAAAAATAAAATAGTGGAGACTTCCTGTAAGAAAGAATTTTAACAAGGTTGTGATTGCTTAAAAAGAGAATGAAAAGAAACAGTGAAAGAAGAAGGATTATAGGCAAAGTTTAGAAAATAACAAATATGTAGACTAGATAGATGGCAGCATGCCTGAGATCCAGAGAACAAGATTAATGGGGTTCTTCTTAATCAATGAAAGGAAATTTGGTTGGTGCACTACAGTTAGCAAGAACAAGTATTATCAAGAATACATCTTTTCCCAAAATAATATTTTTATGTGCAACAATAGAATGTGTAATCACACAAAATGCTGCTTCTTTAATATATAATGTGATCCAGATCACCATGAAAATTTATGTCCTTTCAATGTTTTCACCTTAGAATATTAAGTATTTGGATACTTTGTAGGAGTTAATAGGTTTTACTGAGATGTAATCAGGGAACATGTGTATAATGGCAGTGATTGAAATTAGCTTAATCCAGTATGGCAATTCTGATCTGCATCTTGGAAAAAAATTTCCAGAATGTCAATGGGTATATAATTTTATTAAAACAATTACACAGAAAAAGCCTCTAAGGGCAAGATAATATAAAGACAGCTAGGAAAATCAGAAGAATTTGTAAGGAAAAGCAAAACAGTACCTAATTATACTTTTACTAATAGCATCAAAGAGTCATGATGTATTAACTACTTCTTTTCTTAAAGAGTTAAAATGAGGGTTCTTCATGGAGTTACTCTGGAGCAAATGGCTACAGGTGTCCTTCCAGGTTCCAAGATTAAGTGTGTATAAAGAGCATGAAATGCAAAAGGCTGCATGAGATCAATAAAATCAAAGTAAAACAATGAGTACTCACACAAGCCATAGTAATTCATTCCTGTGAAGTAATAAACCAAAGCAAGCCAAAACACAAAGCATGACAATTACCTTCTATTTACACATTTACTTAAAACGTTAATTATAAGTTCCTATAAATAAGGGATATTTTATGACAATTAGCATTGCAATGTATTTGGTAAAGTAATTCCTTTAATCTCAGTTCAGATCTCTCATCAAAGGTGAGCACAGCATCAAAATTCTATTGTTCATCAAAACATCATCACTAGGCTTCATTTCCCAGAAGGATTTGAAATAGCACAAAATGGTCATACATAGCAATAAATATAGCATGGTACTTCATAAACACAAACGGTTAGTATATGACTGCTCCATAACTTGAATAACACATTGTCCTTGTTTTGTGTACAAAGAGAGTAGTACAGTTACTTTTTCTAAACAGAGAATTGAAGCCTTATAAAAAAAAAAATCCAGAAAGTAATTTACTTTATAGTAAAGGTATTGCAGCCTTTCACTTCCTTTAAAAAAATATGCTTTATATGTTTGACACATATGTAGTACTTTTTTTTCTCAGTAAAATGTGTTGAATTTAATTGTACTATTATTGTCACTAAAATAAATATATAAATAAGTAAATCCCTAGATTATCCCATTTAATAACATTTAATTACAATTATAAAATATTCTTATAATTCAATGAAATGGAAAATTGTGTAGTTCTGAATATTTGATAACTTATTAATTATCAGAAATTTCTGTATTACTGATTTTATATTGTATCACCCTGTGGTTATCTTCCACTGCTGAATTGTTCTAACAAGATATGACAAGGTAGCTATTACTTCAGTTTTGTAAAAGTAATCATCGTAAAGCTGGAGAGAAAATATTTTTTCATTAACAGTGTATGCATGAACATTTGAAAAAAAATAAAAGCATAGCCAAGTGATTTTTTTATTTCAGAAATAGAGCATATACCATTTCTTGTTATGATTTTCTCAACAAATACCCATTTCTTTTGGACAGATCTGTCTTTCTGAAAGACTTCCATAACAGAAGTAGTGCCACTAGTACCACAACCTTTCACTAGGGATCGTGAATCTTTGTCCTTCTGATTTATTCTTTTTATCTTGCCTCAGATAATGCATCTTTTGGAGTCTGTCCAGAAAAGATTAAATTTCTATAAGATGACTTAAGACATGAAGCAGAGCACCTGCAGTTTTGTGGCTGCAAGGCAGGCCAATGAGAAAGGAATGGTGAGATACATAAGTGAGAACCATCTCCTTACTGTGGGCTGAACGCAGTACCACATTCAGATGAGGAAAGGTTTATTAAATTTGTACTAACTCTGACTGTTCTGTTATGTTCTTTATTAACCACTACAGTTGTTTTGGAAGGTTCAGGTGTCATAAAAAACTTTGGTACAAGATTAAGATAAAGGTACTTAAAATCTTTCTTCCATTTATATTAATAAATCTATTTTTCATTATCAACCACAGCACACTGGCTTGAAAAAATGAAGAATGGAATTTTTAAAATACGGTCTTCTTCACAGAAAAAAGCTATGAACAGCTCTGGGGATTAAATAAATATATTGGGTAGCCTGGAGCAAACAGATAATCTTTATCTATTCTGGGATGCATAAGATCAGTAACAAAAGGTAAGGGATTTAGCGATTGCCTTGTGCCATTTTCACATCTAAATAAGTCTAATGTGAATTCTGTATTTCTGCTAGTGCAAAATTCACATTTTGCTTTTCCAATCTGTATATCTGTAAACTGGGACACTGATATCCTGATAATTAAGCTTCACTTAACTGTTCATATTTCTTAACCTAAAAAAGTAGGGCTAGACAGGATGTCTTCCCCAAGAGAGCATGAGGTTTTCTTTCACAAATGAAATATAAAAATTGAAGTCTTGACAATTTCCAGAAGTTAACTAAGAGGAGAAGATTATATTATCTGTTTCATAACATTAGATGGTTCATAACTGATTTTTTGAAATTAGAATATTAATTTACAGAATTTTAAAATATATTTTTATTTACTTTTCCAATAAAGTTTTGGTTTTCTGGAATAGAAAATGAAAAATTGACTCATAAACAAGCTCTTTATATGTCTGACAAAAGATCTTTTAAGTAAGTTATTAATTGTAAAAATTCCAGTCATAAATAGTTATGATTTCAATGGATTGTTACTTTACAGTTTTCAGATATACTTCAGTTTTTGGATTTAGGTATCTATATAGTCTGATTTAATTTGAAGTATTATTTTTCTCAACATCTCTTTGTCAACTACTTTGTGATCTAAATCTAGTCTATTCTCTTGTGACTAATGCTCAGAAATACAAACATTGTGCTATTTGCTTGTGAAGGCAGATGGGGTTTTGTGCTGGTTTGTTTATTGCAGATATAGGTTTTAAAAGTTATAAAAATAAATGTGGTAAATTTCTGCCTAAAGTACTGCATTCTCCTTGTTTTCAGGAATGTTTTTTCTTTCCCAAAATATAAGGGGAGAGATTTTAGTGAACTGGAAATGTAAATTTATTTTTCCATTTTGTCTCACTATTTTTCATTATTTTTCTTGCCAATTTCCAATGAAAATTGAAATAAATTTAGGTCTTTCATGTTGTTTATAATTGTGATTCAAAAAGTAAGTAGAAAAATTCAGACAATTCCTTCCATACTACAGATTACTAATATGCTGATATAATATTCTTCAAATTGATAATAGTCTTCAGAGGTTGCTTTAATTTGCAAGTGGGTCCTAAAGACATATTTAAAATTCTTCAGGTCACTTATGAAAGGGTTGGGTATTTTAAAAAGTGATATGTTCTAACATTTCAACTTTCCTGACATGATTAAAGTTGATTAATAATAAATGATAATTATAAAAAAAATTACAAAATAGGTGGTACTTCCAGGAAATCAAATTCAAGATAATATATATGAAATTTCCCTACATAAAACAGGATATTCATTAACGGTTTTATCAAATAGGCTGCCAGTTATTTTATTCACAGTAACTCACAGTAAAATGAATATCAGTAATTTTACTAACAGTTTCCTTCAGTATTTTTTAAATATTTATGCTATTCCAGAATAATTAGAATGTATTTGTTCTCTCATCAACTGTGGTCTTCCTTGATCCACCCATGGGAGTGCCTTACACAACATATATTTAGAACTGTAATTTCCCATTACAGCTTTGTTCCCACCCTCTCATCTGCTCCTTTTTAGTTTCTCTGTCTCTCATTAGTTTGCCCAGTTCTGTACATACCACATTCATTCCAGCTCAGATCTCCTTATTTCCTTGTAAATCTCACTCAAAATCCAGAGTTCAGACATAATAATTACTTATTTATCAAATTTTGTAATATTAATTTTAGGAATGTTTAATGCTAAAATTATCTCTCTACTGCAACTATAATTACAATTACTGCAACACTATATGGAAATTATCATCCTCTACAGCTGTTGTAACATTATTTCTATAAAAAAAATTTTTGCGTCAGACCTAGTGCTTTTATTTCCTGAATAAAATCATTTAGGATCCATTTCAGCTCCAGATATGAGGACATCTTTATATCCTATTAACAGCAGCAGACCAAAACCTGATGGCTCCTGTTAAAAATCAATGTGATATCAATCTACGAATTGCATAGCATAAGACATGAAGTTAAACTAGAGTTTGGCAGCACTTTTTCTTCTCACGAGAAATTACTTAATCTATAACACACAAATGAAGCAGTTTTTCTTTAACCCAAATAGAAATATGAACTAATAAAATTCTACCTTTTCCATTGATATCTATAGATATAGACACATATGCATAGATTTATATCTATAGACCAGTAGCAAAAGTCTCGCATTCACAAGCACTAGTCCCTGTGAGGCACTTAAACCAGCCCATCTGTTGGAGGGAAAACACAGTAGGACACAAGCAATCCAGCAAGTTCTTATAATGCATTGATGACAGCTACCTCCTCCAAAGGAGGGGAGCAAACAAGTAGAGGTGCCATGCTGGGCCTTGTTCTCAATACCAGGGAGGGGCTGGTAGGAGATGTCAAGCTCAAGGGCAGCCTTGGCTGTAGTGACTATGAAATGGTGACTTGAAATGATGATCTGGATGAGGAAATGGAGTGTACACTCAGCAAGTCTGCTGATGACACAAAACTGGGAGGGGTGGCTGACACACCAGAGGGCTGTGCTGCCATTCACAGAATCACAGAATAACAGGGTTGGAAAAGACCTTTGAAGATCATCAAGTCCAACCATTCACATCCTAAACTAAAACATATCCCTAAGTACTTCATCTACCCTTTTTTTGAACACATCCAGGGATGGTGACTCAACCACCTCCCTGGGCAGCCTGTTCCAGGCCCTGACAACTCTTTCAGTAAAAAGTTTTTTTGTAATGTCCAATCTAAACCTGCCCTGGCACAGCTTCATGCTGTTCCTCTTGTTCTATCACCTGTCACCTGGCTGAAGAGACCATCACCTACCTCTCTATAACCTCCCTTTCGATAGTTGTAGGTGGTGATAAGGTCTCCCCTCAGCCTCCTCTTCTCCGGGCTAAACAGCCCCAGCTCCCTCAACCATTCCTCATAGGATTTGCCCTCCAGCCCCTTCCCCAGCCTGGTTGCCCTTCTCTGGACTCGCTCCAGGACCTCCATGTCCTTCTTGTGGTGAGGAGCCCAGAACTGGACACAGTACTCAAGGTGTGGCCTCACCAATGCCGAGTACAGGGGCACAATCACCTCCCTAGACCTACTGGCCACACTGTTCTTGATGCAAGGCAAGATGCCATTCAGCAAGACTTAGACAGGCTGGAGAGCTGTGCAGAGAGAAATTTAATGAGATTTAACGACAGCAAGTGTAGGGTCTTGCATCTAGGGAAGAACAACCTCAGATACCAGTACAGGTTGGGGACTGGCCTGTTGGAGAACAGCATAGGTGAGAGGAACCTGTGGGTCCTGGTGGACAGCAGGATGACCGTGAGCCAGCAAGGTGCCCTGGTGGCTAAGAAGGTTGATGGCATCCTGTGTTCTATTAGAAGAGGTGTGGTTAGTAAGTGGAGAGAGGTCCTTTTACCCCTCTACTGTACCCTGGTGAGACCTCACCTGGAATATTTTGTCAAGTTCTGGGCCCTTCAGTTCAAGAATGACATAGAACTGCTTGAAAGAGTCCAGCACAGGGCCACCAAGACAATTAAGGGAGCGGAACACCTTCCTTATGAGGACAGGCTGAGGGAGCTGGTCCTCTAGCTTGGAGGAGACTGAGGGGTCACCTCATTAGTGTTTATAAATATGTAAAGGGAAAGAGTCAGGAGGACGGACCAAGGCTCTTCTCAGTGATGGCCAGCAATAGGACAAAGGGCAATGGGTGCAAGCTTGAGCATAGGAGGTTCCATGTGAATATAAGGAGAAACTTTTTCACTGCGAGGAAAACGGAGCATGGGTACAGACTGCCCAGAGAGGTTGTGGAGTCTCCTTCTCTGGAGAGAATCCCCATAAAGAATATGTTGGGGCAAACACTTTGGGTTATTCTTGTTTTAGGTAAATGGAAACCCCTCTGTGGGATTGCTTATGCTCAGGGACCTGGGTGTACTTGGTGGGTGATGTGGAAGGATGGGCAAATCTGATGTGTAACTCAAGGGGATTTGATTTTAGGTGAGAATAGCCAATAAAATCAATTGTACGATGTTAAATGTTATATGCTCTATCAATGGAAGAATCACCCAAATTAATGATGGATGAACTTTGATTAAACTAAGCAGCAAAGTACAATGATGATGGAACTAGAACTTCAGCAAGCAGTGGCCAGCAACTCCCTTGAAATCAATATAATCAACAGGGATACAGTGGTCATAGAGTAGACCAGATATGCTAGCTGTGAGGACAGGTGCCAGATGCAACAATCCAACATCACACACCATTTCTCCAGCTCTGAGAGACTGCTGGGACAGATAGACACTGAAGTCATGGACTAAATGAACTCACCAAAAATTTTAGAAGGATGTCCTGTAGCCTACAGAATGACATCTATTTTTATATATATATACATATATATATAAAAAATAATGAGAAATTGGTAGTCATTAATTAGGAAGTATAAGATCAAGGCATGATGTGGATGGAATGGAGTAAGGGGTGGATAATGTCCTGGTTTTGGCTAGGATAGCTGTAATTTCAGAAGGTGTCAGTACAGGTGACCCAAACTGGCCAATGGAATACCACACCATGTGATGTCATACTTGCCATAAAATATATTTAGACAGGGAGGCCCTGCTCTGCACCTCTCCAGGGTGATCTGAGTGTGGTCAGAGCATCTAATCACTTGTCAGGTCAGTAAACTGCTTTTTGTTATCACTCAGTGTGCATATTCTGTTATAAATACTGTTGTTATTTCCCTCTTCCTTTGCTGTGCCAGTAAACTGTCCTTATCCATTCTCCTCCACATGCTGCCAGGGGAAGGGTGAGTGAGTGGCCACGTGGTACTCAGCTGCTGGCTGGGGCTGAGCGACAACACTTGGTAAACTTGTTTTTACATGAGTTGTTTTCTTTATATGTGTGGTGATTAATAGTTGAGTAAGAACTGTTTGAGGATGAAAAGTCTGGGCAGACTACTGCCCAGATTAATATCTTCTAAGTGTAACTCCTGCTGCTCTGAAGAATAACAAGGCACTTCTGAGTACTTTTTTTTCTATAGTTTGAGCAAGAATTAATCAATCAGTGCTTTTTTGTTTTTAATTTAAAATTTGTTTTTTATGTTTTCTTATATTATCCAGCAACAAGTATGTAATATTAGAAGTGTCTTATGTGCTTCTTCAGTGGACAGCTTGAACTGTTGTGTAATTTGAATACTAAATTAAAGTAATTTATATGAAAAGTAATACTGATATTGTTTATGAACTGTTAGATTTGTGTGGCCTTGTCCTGATACTGAAATATTTTAAGAGATGCTTAACTCACAAAATCTGCCTTTTATTCTTAACTGCTATGATCGAATTTTAAATACAAAACTAATATTTTAGAGAATTTTCATATTTTTCAGGTGTTTTATCAGCTCAAAGGTCTTTAGGGAACTATAGTCTTTTCAACTGAAAACGTATCTTTATTTTCAGTAGGGATCCAATTGTTTGACTCTTTTAATGGGGCATACAGAAATACAGTTTCACACTTAGGGGTCTTCTCAGATAAACCATTCCTTTACTATGGTGCATTCTATACAGATTAATGTGCTTTCACGAACTGGTTCCAAATCAATTTTAAGATCTTAACTTTTGGAAAGACCCATTAGTTCCCCAAAATATTTCCAGAAACTAAACCCAGAGGATAGAGGAAACTGAGGCTCATTCTCAGATAAATTTGATCATTTATATTAATTTTTCAAAATAGCTCAATTTACAGTTTCCACAGATAAGAAACATACATATATTTAGGATTTAAGACTAATTAAAAAGTTAATTAAGGTGTAATTTTTCTGTGTTGTATTTTGTATTGACCAGACACTGTGTAAATGCTGTGATTTAGGGACATCCATGCTTACTTAAGTTTCCACACCATTCCAACAGAATATCCCCTATCAGTTAATTGAACTAGAATTAAATGAATAAACAAGTCC
The DNA here is from genome assembly GCA_020800305.1 of Porphyrio hochstetteri. Classification (NCBI taxonomy): domain Eukaryota; kingdom Metazoa; phylum Chordata; class Aves; order Gruiformes; family Rallidae; genus Porphyrio; species Porphyrio hochstetteri. The sequence continues at coordinate 30,275,491 of CM036938.1, forward strand.
TGAGTGAAAATTATAAAGAGTATTTATAACATCAACTGGTTCTTTAATCTAATGTATAGTACAGCTATATTACAAGGTGAAAGAAGCAAATGATTCATAAGAAAAGCAATATAGCACAAGCTAACACTATCTTTAGGCAGATGTGTAAAATGTGGTTCACCTACTTGGTTATGGAATGCAGTTTTGGCATCTTCATTTCAAAAAGCATAGATAAAATAGCCTAGAAAGGCTTCATTTTCTGGGCAACAAAGTTTATAAAATGAAGTATAACTAGTGTTTTGGTAAGTAAAACTTGCAAGTAAGAAAAAAAAAAGAGGGACAAAGAAAATAGAAAAAAAACCCACCAACTTTTCTATTCAGATACATTCTTGTGGCCACCTGCTTTCTAGTAGGAACTGCAGCTCCTCCATCAGACAGGTCTGGGAATTTGAGGAAACCTTCTAGCTGTGGTGCAAAGGGAAAGAGGACTTCCCATAGCAATGTTTTGCCAATTGACAGGGTCATCAGAAAGCACACAGACACCAACAGAAGAGTAGGCGAATTTTTCTTTTGATCAATCTCAAAATACTGCAAAAATAAGGAAACGTATTTAGGCAAAAAGAAGATAAGCTTATTGTATCACAGTCACAAGCAGCGAGAATAATATGCAGAGTAATGCACCTTTGTCATTACTACATAAGGTTAGCAGTAGAGATTAAGAAAGACACATCACCAATTTCCCTAATACTTTACCATCATCCAGATCCAGAGATGCTGGGGAGCCCTGGTTACAGACAGACTTTGGAGAACTGTCCCGGCAACTGGGAGGCACTGTATGATGTGTCCACTTGTAGGAGTGGTCTCCAGATGTCACTGCAAGCAGGTCCAGCTTTTATACCGTTGAATAAACAACTCCTGAAACTTCTTGTGCAGAAACATCTGGTGTCACCCTCCCTGTTGGATTCCACCCAAAGCCTGGCCAGGGCTCGAGAAAGAATGAAGAGAAGTACCTCTATCTATTTTGGCTTGAAGAGGCAAAATGTCCAGTCTTCATATAATGGACTATCTCTATCTGTTTTGGCTCAATGAGGTGAAACATCCAGCTGGTTACTGTTATACAATAAGAGTTACAATCAGCTTTACAGACAAGGGGAAATGGTTACGCCAGAGGAGGTTAATATTTGATAGTAGGATAAACTTCTTCACAGACAGGGTTGTTAGGCATTGGAACATGCTTCCCAAACTGGCCATGGAGTCTCCAACCCTGGAGGTATTTAAAAGGTGGTTAGATGTGGTGCTGAGGGACATGGTTTAGTAGTGGATTGCAGGCTAGGGAAATGGCAGGACTTGATCTAAAGGGTCATTTCAAACAAAGACAATTCCATGATTCTGTTTCTTATGATAGAGATTTACAAAAACATAAGCAGCACATTTCGATTCAGTGAAGATTCCTGATGTTACCCTCTGTGAGAACTAGTTCACTAGTTCAACTGTGTTCAACTGGACACAGTACTTGAAGTGCAGTATCACCAATGCCGAGTACAGGGACACAATCACTTCCCTAGACCTACTGACCACATTTTTTTTCATACAAGCCAAGATGACATTGACATTCCTGACTGCCTGGGCACACTGCTGACTCATATTTAGCCTGCAGTCAACCAACACCCCCAGGTCCTTCTCTGCCTGACAGCTCTCCAGCCAGTCTCCTCCAAACCTGTAGTGCTGCATGGGGTTATTATGTCCCATGTGCAGCACTCTACACTTGGACTTGTTAAACTTCATCCCATTGGTCTCAGCCCATCAGTCCAGTCTGTTCAGATCCCTCTGAAAAGCCTCCCTACTCTCAGGCAGATCAACACTTCCTCACAGTAGGGTGTCCTCTGCAAACTTACTAAGGGAGCATTCAATCCCTTCATCGAGGTCATTGATAAAGATGTTGAACAAGACTGGACCCAGGACTGAGCCCTGGGGGACGCCACTTGTGACCGGCCTCCAGCTGGATTTTGTTCCATTTACCACCACCCTCTGGGCCCGGCCATCCAGCCAGTTTTTAACCCAGCTGAGGGTCCACCTGTCCAGACCAGTGGCAGCCAGTTTCTCAGTCAGAATGCTGTGAGAAACCGTGTCAAAGGCTTTACTGAAGTCGAGGTAGATCAAATCCACAGCCTTCCCCTCGTCCATTAAGCGGGTCACCTTGTCATAGAAGGTGATCAGGTTAGTTTGACAGGATCTACCTTTTGTAAACCCATGTTGTCTAGGCCTGATCCCCTGGCCATCATGCATGTGCTGCATGATAGCTCCCAAGATGACCCTTTCCATGATCTTCCCCGGGACTGAGGTCAGACTGACAGGCCTGTAGTTCCCTGGATCCTCCTTCTGACCCTTCTTATATGTGGGTGTAACATCTGCCAGCCTCCAGTCGACTGGAAATTCCCCAGTCTGCCAGGATTGCTGACAGATGATGGAAAGGGGTTTGGCAAGCACATCTGACAGCTCCCTCAGTACCCTGGGGTGGATCCCATCTGGTCCCATTGATTTGTAGGTTTCTCACTGGCCAAGTAGGTCACTAATCATTTACTCCTGAACCATGGGAAATTTGTTATTCTTCCCCTCCCTGTCAGCCAGTTCCAGAGGATGAGTACTGAGGGAATATATCCATCTTTACTACTAAAGACTTAAGTAAAGAAGAAATTGAGTACCTCAATCTTGTCCTCATCCCTTGTCACTAACGTGCCACCAGCATCCAGTAAGGGCTGGAGATTCTCCTTGACCGTCCTTTTACTGTTAATATTTCTATAGAAAGACTTTTTATTATCTTTTACAGAACTGGCTAGTCTAAGTTCCAGTTCGGCTCTAGCCCTTCTGACTTTCTCCCTACATGATCTCACTAAATTCCTATAGTCATTCCAAGACACCTGCTCCTTCATCCAAAGCTCATATTTTTCCCTCTTTTTCTGAATATCTTCCTGGATCTCTCTACTCAGACAAGCTGGCTTTCTTCCTCACCAACTCCTCTTCTGACAGACTGGGACAATCTGTTCTTGTGCTTCCAAGATTTCCTTCTTGAGGAGCATCCAACCCCCTTGGACTCCTTTGCCCTCAAGGGCTGCATCCCATGGAATCTCACTAAGCAGCTGTCTGTACTGTCCAAAGTCAGCCCTACAGAAGTCTAAGGTGGCTGTTTTGTTGTCTCCCTTCCTTACTTCTCCCAGTACTAAGAATTCTATCAGCTCATGATCACTATGCCCCAGGTGTCCTCCAACCTTTACAGAAGCCCATGTACCTGGACCTGTGGAAAGCATTTGACAGTGTCCTAAAAGACAGCCTTATCTGGTGTTGTAGTTTCTCATGGCTGGGTTCTGATGGAGAAGCGAGACAGGATGTGTGTGGGGGTGCAGCTAGTGAAGAGCTGATGCCCTGTGGGAAAGCCCTCATGTTGGAGAAGTTTGTGGTGGACTGTCTCCCATGGGTGATAGTCCCTGCTGGAGCAGGGAAGAGTGTGAGGAATGTCCCCCCCAGCTAAGATGGAAAACAACTTGTGAGGAACTCACCAAAATCCCCATTCCCTGATTCCCTGCCCGTCCCCATGCCACAATGCAGGGTCTAGGGGGGAGAAAGAAGGGAGAGAAGTCATCACTAAAGTGAAGTCTGCTAAGAAGGGAGGGGTGGGGTGAGGTGCTTTAAGATCTGGTCACATGTCTCATTATCAGACTCTGGTTTCACTGTGTGTGTAGTGTAGTGTAATGAATGAAAGAGTTTCTTTCCTTTATTCTGTGCTGAGTCAGTTTTGCCTGTGACTCTAATTGTGGAATGATCTCTCCCCTGTCCTTATCTCGACTCCTAAACCTCTCAATATATATATATCTGCTCCTCTGTCCAGCTGAAAAGGGGAGTGTTAGAGCAACTTTGGTGGGCATCTGGCCTCCTGCCAGGATCAAACCACCACAGCTGGGGAAGTGTGGATTTGATGATGAACTACTCAGTGGATATGGAAACAGATGGAAATTTGCGTTCAAAGAGTTGTGGTCAGTATCTGGGAGAAGCACTATTTAATGTATTTGTTTGAGACATGGACAGTGGGATCAAGTGCACCCTCTGCAGGTCTGCGAATGACATGAAGCTTAGTGGTGGTGTTGATAATGTAGAGAAAAGAGCTGCCATCCAAAGAGACATTGACAGGCTTGAGTGGTGGGCCCTTGTGAATGGCATATAAGGGCCTGCACTTAGGTTGGAGTAATTTCAAACAGGCTGGTTGAAGAGTGGATTGAGAGCAACCCTGCCAAGAATGACTAGGGTGTACTGAGGATAAAAAATATAGTGATCCAACAATGTGTGCTCACAGCACAGAAAGCCAACCATATCCTGTGCGTCATCAAAGCCATCAAGACCATAAGGTCATAGGAGATGATTCTGCCTTTTTACTCTTCTCTGGTGAGACCACACCTGGAGTAATGCATTTAGTTTGGACTGGATATTAGAAAAAAAAATCTTCACTGAAAAGTTTGTGAAGTGCTGGAACAGGCTGCCCAGGGAAGTGATTGAGTCAACATCTCTGGAGGTGTTTACAATACATGTAGATGTTCTCATTAGGGACAAGGTTTAGCGGTGGACTTGGTAATGCTATGTTAATGGTTAGACTTGACGATCTTAAAGTTTCTTTCCAACCAGAATGATTCTATGTTTCTAAGATTTGGGACACCTGATCTAGCGGAAGATACTTCTGCCCATGACAGGAAGGTTGGAACTAGATGATCTTTAAGGACCCTTCCAACCCAATCCATTCTGATTCATTTTGTGACTAATATAGCACTTTAAAAATATTTTCCATAAAATAAGTCAGTTCACTGTTTCATTTACACATGTACCTGTTCAAAAATTCACCTGTTCACCTACTAGTATAATTTATGCAAGAAAAAGTTGATTTTGGAATAATTTTCTTTAATAATATCACTCTCTTTATCTCTATTCTTTGTCTTTCTCTTTATGTGTCAAAAGAAGGAGACAAAAAAGACCAGGAAATAATAATCTATGTCTCTTGTTATAGGCTGTGGCAGTAAATAAATAATAAATAAGTAAAAATCCTTAAACTGTTACGCATTTTACATGACAAATAGTCCCATTTACTTTGACCTTTTTCTTACAACACCTTAGTCAGTCAGAAGTAGTTAGTAAGATTTATACATTTGTAATATTTTTTCCTCTGTGATCAGCTAATTAGAAACAGGAGTGTTTGAAAGCAGAGTACCTGGGCTTTCAGATGTTTCATTTAAGGTAGTGGCAGAGTAAGTTCCCAGTTTCTTTCTCAATTTAGTAAGCTCTAATTCTTTCTATTTTCCTTTCCCAGATGCAATTAAAATTAATATCTCCAGTTAATAGCTTTCACCCCTAACTATGTGTATGAGTCAATAACAGTGGATAATCATTTTCATAGGCCAAGCTGAGTTTCATCGAAGGCTGAAATTGGCTCATTGCTGAGTCCAATGTGCAATGGAATTATGCTGAAATATGTATTTATATCCGGGAGGTACAACAGAGATTACCAGCTCTTTACACATTATGCATGGAGTGAGCGTACACAATAGGACACCAAACACTTATATAGGATATCCAACCTTCTGGCATCTAAAGCTTTCTTAACTGTATCAAAAATGCAGTCTGACCTGGTTACAAGCATGAAGTTCATCAGAGCATTATTTAAGAACAAGTCTAAGAGGTGGATTATAAACATCAGATTTCTGTTAAGCAAATCATTCTGATATGCCACCATCTCTAAATGGATATCACATTCTATCAATATTCCTCGTATCTTGACTTTAAGCAGGTGACTGACTCTTATTAATGTCAATTCATCGCTGGTTTAATGTTTTCTATTGAATGACAATTTTACATGTTATAGAAAGCCTAGATTAATTAAAATTTCTGATTATAAATAACTATTTATGTAAAGTAATTGTAATAATTTAATGAAATAAAATAAGATTAAAATGCCAGCAGCAGTATGTCACGTCATATTTTGATAAACATAACAGTTCAAAATTGCTATATCCTGTAAAGCAGAAGTTAGATGGTCACTTCCATATGATGATGCTAAGATTTCTTGCAGTTGTTAATAACTAATCCTTTTCCTTTAACTGGAGAATGTGATGATAATACTGCTTATTTTACCATCAAAAATAATAATTAAAAAAAAACCCCAAACAAAATCAGTAAATAATATGATCACAGCTCTCAATGGAGACTTGGAATATTCTCCTGATTGACAGTGGACAACTGTGGAGTATTGAGCCAGAGTCAAGGCGAAGACAATTCTCACAGGTCATGCAAGACATTGCACCTCCTTCATTAAGCTCCTATCCTATGCAGTGTGTTGCTAGCACTGACTATGAACATCCTAAATGCTTTTAGTATGTGCTAGACTATTCTTGAAAAAATCCTAAGAGCATAGCCAAGAAGAGGTGCAGAGCAATAATACACAGTTTTTCTCCTCTTTTGCTAAGAGATTGTTAGGTTAATAGATAGCGACTTGGGCAATTCACTCTAAGCTACTTTAAACTATGTTTCTAGTCTGAAACACTTGTCTAGATAGTTTCTAAAGCAGATGCTCAGAGTCTCTTTTACAAAGTAATTCCTCTCCTTGATCTCAGGGTGCACTGGTGGCAGGTATCAATGTGTAAGATTGAGATGCCCTCTGCTAAACTGTCTTCACTCTAAATATTTTAGTATTAACTTGAGCTAAAGCAATTGCTAGCCTAGAAGAAAATCTCCTGACCTCTCACATTTCTCACATCTCTCATATAGGTGAGTCAGCAATCAGGTACATTATATACATTACGATAGGAGAAAAATTTTCAGTGTCAGCAATTTCATATCTGACAGCTATTCTGGTAGTACTGCAACAGGAACAAAGGCAGAAGGAGAAATGCAAGAGAATCAGAGAATCAGAGAATGGTTTGGTTTGAAAGGGACCTCAAAGATCCTCTAGTTCTAAACCCCTCTGCCAGGGGAAAGGACACCTTCCACTACACCAGATTGCCCAAGGCCCCATCCAACCCAGCCTTGAACACTTACAAGGAGGGGGTAGCCACAGCTTCTCTGGGCATCCTGTTCCAGTGCTTTACCACTCTCATAGATGTGAATGTCTAATCTAAATCTACCCTCTTCTAGTTTAAACCCATCATCCCTTTTCATATCACTACATTCCCTGATAGAGTGTCCCTCCCTGTATTTCCTGTAGGCCTGTTCAGGTACTGGAAGGCTGACCTAAGTGTCCCCAGAGCCTTCTCCAGGCTGAACAACCTCAAGTCTCTCTGCTTGTCCTCATAGAAGAAGTGCTCCAGTCTTCTAATCATTTTTGTTGCCCTCTTCTGGACTCCCTTTAACAGCTCCATGTCCTTTTGATGTTGGGGGCCCAAGAGCTGCATGTAATTAGTACTTCAGGTGGGGTCTCACCAGATGGAGCACAGAAACAAAATCACCTCCCTTGACTTCCTGATCACTCTGGTTTTGACACAGACCAGGGTGCAGTTGGCTTTCTGGGCTGCGAGTGCACATTGCCTGCTCTTCTTGAATTACACACTAGTCAACGACTGAGGAGTATTCTCTTAATATAGAAATCTATTTCCTTGAGGGAAGGTTATCAATATTTTCTGGAAGCCATTTTTCTGGTCTATCATGGAAAATGAAGGAAGGGAAATCCATTGGAAGGGAGTCCATTGTTTGAAAACAAACTTTGGAAATCCATTCCAAAATTCAGTGGCAGCCATCAAGTGTTCAAGGCAAATGGTCCTGGCACCAGCTGGTTTGAGAAACCATCTGAAATTTCTTGACTGGTCTGTTAGCTGAATTTCCAGGGAAAAGAATCAAGTCAGACCTAGGTTTCATCTGGGAAACTTTGACCACCAAGCACCTGTGGGCAATAATACTTGCCTAAAATCACCACTGGAGTGACCCAGTTTGGGTTATAATGCAAATTTAAATTAGGGTGGTAATTTGCTTCTTGACATAGAAATGATTCTTGGGTTTCCTCACATCTAGGAAATTAAACAAAATTATTAGAGTAGATCTTGAGGTTTTTTGAGCTACATTTTTCTAAAGAGAATCAGCCCTAAAAAATGGCAAAAGAGCTTGCATATTGCTTCATTTTAACATAGTTTCCATTTCTGCAGTGGTTTAAAAAAAGTGACTTTATGATGAGATTGTATTGGGAGCCATTCTGTGGCTATTCTGTGTTGTTTCTGACCTGTTATATTCAATCCATACTTCTTTTCCTTGCATACTCAAATGTGTCTATAGAATAAGCATAAGGTTTTAGTACCAGAATGCTATCTTACAAAATAGAACATTTTTGTACAGCCTTCATAATGTTAACAAAGTGCTGCCTTAAGTCCAATAAGCAGTAGATTTATTGAAAGTGACTTGTGCAGTCAATACCTGGAATGAAACAGCTAGTTTCATCTTGTCCAATTTTTACATTAGTCTTCATTTTCCAGGGGAACTACAAAGCCGAAACACTTTCAGTAAAGCACTTCCTCGTAAAATGATCTGTTTTATCTGTCACCGAGAAGGAATACATTTTCACTGCCTTAGCATCAGAATATGCATCCTTCATTTTATTTTAATTCAGCCACTGGAACCCTAATGATCGAAGTCATTTCAGAAGACACCATCAATTATAACAGCTATCTCATTCACAAGTGAAAGATGAGTCTTTTTCTCTACTTCTTAGACATCAGCAATAATTCCCAGTCCTCTTTTCTGTACACAAATAATGCTGTACCTTTTATATGCTCCTTCCATTTTTTAACTGCTTCAGTTTGATGACTTTTTGCAGACCTTGGTTATAATAACTTCATATTCTTGATGCCAGAAGCCCCAGGATAGTCACAATAGAATCATTTTCATCTACTTTAATTAATTCAGTTGTACACAATCCTGAGTTCTAGAAGGAAATTCTGCATAGTATAGATTGGATCTGAAAGAGTTGATTCTGTTTCTACAAAGTGGGTGCAACACATTATAAATAGCAGCAACTATACTGGAAACAATATTTCTTTAGCATCATACGAACTGTTTTGATATATTTCAGCAGAACAAGTAAAACTGTCACTGGATATTCTTCACATGTCTGTCTTCTGTATATAGCATTTAGTCATTTGTAGTTAAGTTTGTTTAATGAAGGAGAAGGAAGTCTAGTAAATCTAGTAAATTAGTAAATCTAGCTAGAGAAATTTGCTGTCCTGCATAAGGCAGAAATACTCATGACTATCTTCTGAAAGTTGGACATTCCCATTAGGTCTTAAGCCTTCTAAATACTAAAATAAAGAAACAACTGCCCCAAGATGGCAGATGAAACAAAGCTGCTGAGCAAATTCTGTGTTAAATAGCAAAAAGGAGAGGAAACACCTGAGCCAGGATGTCCGAAACTCTGCTCTTTAGTTTGGGATTGGGAAAAGTAAATGAATAGACAACTCCAACCCTCTGGGTTCTGCAATACCTCTTTTTTCTCCATGAAAAAAAAAAAAAAATCCAACTTTTAAGCCTTTTGTGTGTGTGTTGTTTTGTTTGATTTGTTTTTTTGTTTTTTTTTTTTTAAGTGTAGTTGTCCCAGAGGTGGGCTGTGCCTCTACTTTTTGCCTAGTAGCTGTCCTGGTTTCAGCTAAGATGGAGTTAAATTTTTTTAGCAGCGGATGGAATGCCATGTTTGGGAGTTAGGAGGAGAACAGTGCTGATAGCACCCTGATGTTTCTAGTTGTTGCCAAGCAATCAAGGACCTTTCTCAGTTCTTCATACTTCCTTACTAGTGAGAGAGGAGGGGACGCAGCCAGGACAGGTGACCCAAATTGGCCAAAGAGGATATTCCATGCCAGTTACGTCATGCTCAGTATAAAAGGGGACTGGGGGGTGAAGAGGAGGAGACAACGCCAGGACGAGCAGTTTCTGGGGATGGTTGGGTTCCAGGACGGCTCTAAGCTGTGCGGCCTGAGTTGTGTGGTTTGGTGAGAAACTGCCTTGTGTATCACCAGTTTCGTATATTTTGTGCTATAAACTCCTGTTATTATTATATCTAGTTTTCTGCTATTTTTTAGTAAACTATCCTTATCCCAACCTGCAGGGTTTTGGTTTCTAGGTTGTGGGGTTTTTTCCTCCTTTCTTTCTTCCCTTTCCCCCTTCCCCCAATTTTCCTTCTCTCTTCCTTTTAAAAGTACAAGCAACTGTGTGGGGTGCGGCCCTCAGCTGGGGCAAAACCACAACAGTAGCAATACAAGTAGTTCAATCCTCCCTTCTTACTTTGCTGGGAACATGGTAAAGCACATGTGGCCTTTTGCTTCTAAGGTTACCTTCCACCCTTCTTGAAACAGTTCGAGTGTATTGAAAATATTTTCAAGATTCATAAGGTAGCTGGGTATATTCACCATGAATAGGTTTATCCATTAATGCCAAGGATCTTTAAGATCTGTATGAATTAAGTTTTTACAGGCCTCAGATGACCATGTAAGAGAGAGACAAATTAGTTTTCCCGGACAGAGGTCATGGCTCCACAGTATTGCAACCCTTCTATTTCATCTCCCTTTTTGTCTAGAAAATGTGCTTTATAATGTAAATTCCTTTTTGCATCCTGTATTCTACAGCATCTCAAGAGGCATGAAGTACAACCTATAAAGAACAACAAATAAAAAGCTCTAAAATAAATATTTTTACATTAAGAAGCATATGACTGTAATCTCAAAGGATATGTAACACTAGCACTGTTTGATAAACTGTCTTTAAAAAATTAATATCACTAGAATATTAACATAAGAAAAAAATACATTGTGCAGATTTGTTCGCAGATGGAGGGATATTAAATTCTTCAAATAAAAAGCTGCTTTTTCCTCACTGTCCAAAGCTGTGTTTCTAAAACACCTACTAACCAGTAAGACTATTTGCTGGCCACCTTGACAGTTTTGTTTCCTTGTCCTCTCCTGCAGTGAATTTACCTCACTGCATAGTTAAAAGCTGCATTTAGCAGAATTGAAATAAAGGAATTCAGAATTTAAGTGTATTATTACACACAAATTTAGATTGTTCTTACAATAATCACCAACGTCTTCTTTTTTTCAACATGTTTTCCTATCAATATGTGTGCCCAAATACCAGGGAAGCATTGTAAAATTAAGAGAGTTTGTGTGAAGACTCCCCTACCTCCTATTTGAATACAGCTATTTTCAGTATTTCATTGTCCACTGCACATTTTTGTAAAGCATACTGAAAGGCAGTATTATATATGGGGATAAAAAACCTTAAATCAGTAAAATTACCTCGACTTACTCAATTACCTTTAGTTAGAAATTTTTTTTTTTCTCCTTGCCAATTTTAATGAGGCTTCTTTTTATGACATGATCCTGGAACTTCTGCAGCCTAAACTATAACTATGCATTACCTTAATTATCTTTAAAGTATTTGGATAGTAACAAAGCAGCATGTTCATAAAACTAACATTTGAAAGTCATGAATTATTATTATTGATTTTTTTTTAAGTTCAAAGGTGAATTCCTAGTCACACAGTTCAAAGTATTTGTTGCATCTAAACCCTGTGTTCTGTATTTCACCTTTCTCTATATTTTCAGAATACATAAGGGTATAATATGAGGGTATTAAGTGACAGTTATTTCTACTTTTAACTTAGTAGCACCACAACAGCAAAAATATTTTCTTAGTGTAGATGCCATAAGTTATTAGCTAGTTACGACAATATTGAAAAAAGAATCCTTTGGACAGCTCAGCTGTAACCTATGTTCAGTGTGTATAAATACAGTGACATGAGCTGTTGGATCATAGAATCACAGAATCATAGAAATGTCTTGGTTGGGAAAGGACGCTTTAGATCATTGAGTCCAACCATCACCCTTGCCTGCCATCCACTACTAAACCATATCCCTCAGCACCACACCTGTCTTTTAAATACCTCCAGGGACAGTGACTCCACCACCTCCTTCAGATGCCTATTCCAATGCCTAACAACCCTCTCTGTGAAGAAACTTTTCCTAATAGCCAATCTAAACCTCCCTGGCACAACTTGACACCATTTTCTCTTGTCCTATCACCTGTCACTAAGAAAAAAGGTCTTCCTCTGCCTCTCCACAACCTCCTTTCAAGTATCTGTAGAAAGCAACTGCAGACTAAACAATCCCAGTTCTCACAGCTGGTCCTCATAGCATTTATTCTCCAGTCCCCTCACCAGCCTCATTGTCCTTCTCTGGACATGGTCCAGCATCTCAAATGTCTCTTCTGTAGCAAGGGACCTAAAACTGAATGCCATACTCAAGGTGGGGACTAAGAAATATAAATGTTTTCTCACTGTTTTTCATCTGAGGCAGTTTGATTTTTTTTTTTTTTTTATTCAAGATGAGAGTCTACCACTTAATATTCTTGGTAGAGTTGCATTTTGTCCTTCAGGTAGTAATTTTCATGCTGTAAACTACATAAAATGACTGTTATGAGAGCTCTCTAAACAGTAGAGCCATGAATATTGTTAAATACCTCCTGAAAGCAAATAGCGTGTAGTCTAGAAATTCTCTCTTAGGTTTGCATTAACTCAATTTAGAGTGTATCTAATATATAAATGCATTCTTTTAGATGTATAAGTTGTGTACTTCAGATGCATGAAACAAGACATAGAGATCACATATATAACACACAGAAAATCAGATAGATAGATAGATATAGATACACCTGAATAAATCCTTGATTGTTTCTATTTTTCAAGGAACAAAGTGAATTGTTATCCTTTAATGAGTTAATGGTTATGCTGTGTTCATCTGGAGTTACAGTCATTGAAGGTGTCTGGCAGATACAGAGGAAAACAGAGCCCCACTCCTCAAAAATTAAAAATTTCTATCTCCAAACTGATTTTAGTGCTTACCCACATACCAATCCTCAAGAACTACATGGGAAAAAAACATATATAAAAAAGGAGCTTTTTCATACATTTTAAACTAAAACAAAACTGTTCCTATGAGAATGAGAGAAGACCCCAAAACTCCACTGCTGTCTGGATTGTCTATTGCCAAACTGTTAAAAGCAACTTCTGCCTTTTCTATTTAAAAGGTTAGACTAGAAACATGCTGGCACCTACCTAGGAGGTTTCAAAGGAAGTAGGAATTAATTTGAATGCCATATGAATATATATGTATTGGCTAGTCTACATGTGAAGATAACCTTATCCAAATGTATAATTAATATTCACAAAAAAAAAAAGAAGAATGAACTATGCAGGTTCGTATTTGTTTTCCACTTTCTGACTTCTTAGAAACAACTAAATACAAATAGCTTTCTATGTACTGAACTTGAGAACCTAAAACTGAAATGTGTAATGTCATCCAATTCTGTGACCAATCAGATCCATGGATGAAGGCTTTAAGGAATACTTACCAACTATTATATCAAGAAACTACTATATCAGCCAGCAACTGGATGTTGCATTGCTTGTGTCACATTAGGGCACATCCCACAGATCTTACCTATTAATAATTAAAGAGGAAGCAAGGACAGAGATAATATTGACAATCTCATCTGCAGTCTTTGACACAGTAGATCACAGAGCTGTATGTATCACAGAGCTACATATATCACTGCTACATGACCAACATATCAGGAGCAGACAGCACAGTGTCACAAGCTCTTGATGCAATTAAGATATAAAAATATAAAGATAGTGAAATATAAAGATATAAAAGCTAGAAAGGGTATGTCAGCTGTAAAGCTCCTCCACTCTATTAAAAAACCCTAAATCACAACATGCCCTGCCACTCCCCCTTCAGCTACCAGAGAACCAGAATATACACCAAAGATGTCACTTGGACCCACAAATTTATGATGTAGAGCTCAGCTGTGTACCAATTATCAGTGGCTTCCAATAAAAGATCATTAGGAATCAGGTGCCTAAACCAATTAAAAATGGAGGCAGAAGAAATAAATTTCTGCCTGGGAAACAGGAAATTAATGAGATCTTATGACAATTAAGGGGGGTTTTTTTTAGATTTTTCTGAGACCAGTAAATTTTATTCTATAATACCAATGAGAGTTTACTAAAACACTTTGAGAACAGCAGTGGTTGTAACTAAGAGCTTGTGGAAGGTGAGTTACCAGCTAGAGAAAGAAGGTAACACTGTGTTTAATGACATAACTAGAGCAAGCTGTACCTCAGCTTAACTTCATATGTAAGAAAAAGTTACTAAAACACTTAAGTAGAGATCCCTCAGCAATTATCATCATGGGCAAAACAGACTCAATTTAGGGAAAATAATTTAATTAATTACCAAAGAAAATCAGAGTAGGATAAAGAAAAATAACATGAAATTTTAAAACACATTTACCTCACCTCTCCCTTCTTCACAGGCTCGACTTCACTCCCAACTTTCTCTACCTCCTCCTCACTAGCAGCACAGGGGGAGGGGTAACGAGAGTAGAAGTCTGTTCCTAATACATTGTCTCTGCCTCTCCTTCCTCCTCACACTCTTCTCCTGCTTCATAGTGGGGTCCTTCCCACAGGAGAGATTCCTTCATAAACATATCCAATGGGTTCATCCCATAGGCTGCAGTTCTTCACAAACTGCTCTAGTGTGGGTCCTTTCCACAGGGTGCAGTCCTTCAGGATCAGACTGATCCAATGTCTGGCTGCCAGGCCCTTCCAGGAGCCTCCCCAAGTTTGGGGTGGATAACTGCTCCACTGTTAATCTCCATGTGCTGCAAGACAAAAACCTGCTTCACCGTGGTCTTCACCACATGCTCTGGCTCCTGAGGCATCTCTTCCCCCTCCTTCTTCACTGACCTGTGTATCTGCAAAGTTTTTTCTTTCATATACTCTCACTTCTCTTTCCCAGTTGTTGTTGTGTAGTAATTTTTATCCTTTTTTAAATATGTTATCACAGAGGCATTGCTGATGTCATTAACTGGTTCAGCTTTGGCCAACAGTGGGTCCATCTTGGAGTAGTCTACCACTTCTTCTATCTGACATGGGGGAAGCTTCTGGCATCATCTCACAGAACCCACCCCTGTAGAACCCTGGTACCAAAAGCTTGAGCAGGTAGCAAAGAATCTAGACCTAAGTTCATAAAGAATTTTAAATGGTCAAGAAAAATAAGTGTCCTATTCTAGTAAATTAAAAGGCATTTTAGTTAGAGGGAATTAGGATGTGTGTTACACCTCTAATTTTGTAGGTTTTTTTGATGAAGAATCATCTAAATGAACTTGATCTATAGTAGATGCAAGATACATACTTTCACAGAAAAGATGATTACTACATCTCTTTGGAAGAAGCTAAAGAGACAATTAATATTAAGAGCTGCTTGTATAAATTAAAGAAATTGTCTAAGAAGGCACATAGTGTAATGATAAGTGCTTATTCTATACTGATAAGGGTATAGCAAAAAGCTCCCTGGAAACTTACCCTGATTTCAGTTGAGATAAAGTTAATTTCCTTCATAGTAACTAGTATGGGGCTGTGTTTTGGATTTGTGCTGGAAACAATGTTGATAAGACAGACTTTTTGTTATTGCTGAGCAGTGCTTACACAGAGCCAGGACCTTTTCTGCTTCTCACACAACCCCAGCAGTGAGATGGCTGGGGATGTATGAGAAGTTGGGAGGGGACACAGCTGGGACAGCTGACCCCAACTGACCAAAGGGATAGTCCATACCATATAACATCATGCTCAGCATATAGGGGGCTGGGGGGGCAGGAGGGTGGGGAGGCAGCATTCAGAGTGATGGCTTTTGTCTTCCCAAGTAACTGTTATGCGTGATGGAGCCCTGATTTCCCAAAGGTGGCCAAACCCCTGCCTGCCCACAGGAAGGAGTGAATTAGTTCCTTGTTTTATTTTGCTTGTATGCTCAGCTTTTGCTTTACTTACCAAACTGTCTGCATCTTACTCTGTGTTTTCTCACTTTCAGTCTTCTGATTGTCTCACTCATTCTGTCAAGGGAGAGGAGTGAGCAAGTGGTTAGATGGTACTTTGCTGCCAGCTGGGGTAAAACCATGACAAAGCTATAACAGAGTAAATCATCAATGCAGACCACTATAGGGGAAAGAAAAAACAAAACCAACCTAAACAAGTCACAATAGTTTCTGAATACTAAGTGAAAACGTGTCTGCAGTAGCAGTAACATTATCTTTTTGTATGCAGCACATATTAGCTAATGAAAAATATCTTGCTTGAAAGGCCCTTCCCTTCAATAAAGTTGTGTTAGTGAAGAAAATTTTGGGACGAGAAACAAGAATGATCAGAGGTTCACAAAAAGTTATATAAGAAAAAAATAGATTTGATCTTCAAGACTACAGTGAAGATCAAATTGCAGCTAAATATATACACATTTCCTTGGTCAGAGACTAACAAAAATTATCTTTTAAGATATTCTTGAATACAAATTGATCTGATGCAGAGATATACCTAACTTCCAGCCACTGCTGCTGATAAAATGTTAAGACCTTTAATAGAATCCAGTTATGAATAAAGAAAATCTGTTTGAAGAATGAAATAATTTTAATTAGGAAAGAAATTGCTTTTGAAGAACTAACTATGACATTTTTTGTATGATTCGTTTTCAGGTCAAGTAAATACTTCTCATAACATCTAAGTGGTACAAGGCATCATTTTCTGATTTGAATCCTCTTTTGACACAGTTAAATGAGGTGTCTCTATTTCATTTAACTTCCAGTATATGCCTCGGTTTTCAGTCAGCCAGGAAGCTTTAATCTGTTTCCGGTGCAGAGTTTCTTGCCACCCCCAGGTTAAATGACTGTAGGTCAGTGTCTCTCAATCTTTGTGTCAAGGTTATGCACAAATTTCAACGACTACAAACAGTATCTGTCACTTTCTCCATACTCTAGAAATCAAAACCACATCAGTCTCTCTTCCTGTCAGTAAAGATCAAATTTCTTTGTCAATAAAAAGTCTAATTTTTAAAGTAATTAATAGATGAGTCTGGCTATTTTAAAGACTGACTTTGGGCATTTAAATGCCTTCAGTAACTGGTTTGGTTTGGTTTGGTTTGGTTTGTTTTTTTCTGGGAAAATAGAGGCCACTGAGACAGAATGAAGCATGTTTCAGAAGAGTGGGGAAAATTCTTGGATGAGAGGAATACACATAGTAGGAGTAAAAAAAACTTCAAGACATAGTCAGGAAAGTTTGGCTAAGTCTTTTCTAAGTAATGGAATGCATTTCTTCTGTTCTGTTTCCTCCCAGAATTCACAGAATCACAGAATCACAGAATAACAAGGTTGGAAAAGACCTTTAAGATCAAGTCCAACCATTCACATCCTAAACTAAACCATATCCCTAAGTACTTCATCTACCCTTTTTTTGAACACATCCAGGGAAGGTGACTCGACCACCTCTCTGGGCAGCCTGTTCCAGGCCCTGACAACACTTTCAGTAAAAATTTTTTTCCTAACATCCAATCTAAACCTGCCCTGGCTCAGCTTTGTGCCGTTCTCCCTTGTCCTATCACCTGTCACCTGGCTGAAGAGACCATCACCTCTCTCTCTATAACCTCCCTTCAGATAGCTGTAGGTGGTGATAAGGTCTCCCCTCAGCCTCCTCTTCTCCAGGCTAAACAGCCCAAGCTCCCTCAGTCGCTCCTCATAGGATTTGCCCTCCAGCCCCTTCACCAGCCTGGCTGCCCTTCTCTGGACTTGCTCCAGGACCTCCATGTCCTTCTTGTGGTGAGGAGCCCAGAACTGGATACAGTACTTGAGGTGTGGCCTCACCAATGCCGAGTACAGGGGCACAATCGCCTCCCTAGACCTACTGGCCACACTGGTTTTGATACAAGCCAAGATGACATTGGCCTTCTTGGCTGCCTGGGCACACTGCTGACTCATATTCAGCCTGCAGTCAACCAACACCCCCAAGTCCTTCTCTGCCTGACAGCTCTCCAGCCAGTCTCCCACAAGCCTGTAGCGCTGCATGGGGTTATTATGTCCCATGTGCAGCACTCTACACTTGGACTTGTTAAACTTCATCCCATTGGACTCAGCGCATTGGTCCAGTCTGTTCAGATTCCTCTGAAAAGCCTCCCTACTCTCAGGCAGATCAACACTTCCTCCTAGTTTAGTGTCATCTGCCAACTTAGTGAGGGAGCATTCAATCCCTTCATCGAGATCATTGATAAAGATGTTGAACAAGACCGGACCCAGGACTGAGCCCTGGGGGACGCCACTCGGGACCGGCCTCCAGCTGGATTTTGTTCCATTTACCACCACCCTCTGGGCCCGGCCATCCAGCCAGTTTTTAACCCAACTGAGGGTCCACCTGTCCAGACCAGTGGCAGCCAGTTTCTCAGTCAGAATGCTGTGAGAAACCGTGTCAAAGGCTTTACCAAAGTCCAGGTAGATCACATCCACAGCCTTCCCCTCGTCCATTAAGCGGGTCACCTTGTCATAGAAGGTGATCAGGTTAGCTTGACAGGATCTACCTTTTGTAAACCCATGTTGACTAGGCCTGATCCCCTGGCCATCATGCATGTGCTGCATGATAGCTCCCAAGATGATCCTCTCCATGATCTTCCCCGGGACTGAGGTCAGACTGACAGGCCTGTAGTTCCCTGGATCCTCCTTCTGGCCCTTCTTGTATATGGGTGTAACATCTGCCAGCCTCCAGTCGACTGGAACTTCCCCAGTCTGCCAGGATTGCTGACAGATGATGGAAAGGGGTTTGGCAAGCACATCTGACAGCTCCCTCAGTACCCTGGGGTGAATCCCATCCTGCCCCATTGACTTGTGGGTATCTATCTGGCCAAGTAGGTCACTAATCATTTACTCCGGAACCACGGGAACTTTGTTATTCTTCCCCTCCCTGTCAGCCAGTTCCTGAGGATGAGTAGTCAGGGAATATATCCATCTTTACTACTAAAGACTTAAGTAAAGAAGAAAATGAGTACCTCAAGCTGGTCCTCATCCCTTGTCACTAATGTGCCATCACCATCCAATAAGGGCTGGAGATTATCCTTGACCCTTCTTTTACTATTAATATACTTTTAGAAGGACTTTTTATTATCTTTTACAGAACTGGCCAGCCTGAGTTCCAAATCAGCTTTAGCCCTTCTGACTTTCTCCCTACATGATCTTACTAAATTCCTATAATCATCCCATTCCCTGCCATAACCAAAGGTACAATTAGCAACAGAGAAAAAAAAGGGTTAGGGATGACTCTGGAGACACTGTTTCTCATATGAAATTCTTATGTAAAGGACACTTATCTGAGCAGTAGACAGATAGCTGGATAGACCTCCCTTTTGTTCTTAAGCTTTGAAACCAATGGAAACACAGGAACTCTCAAGAACTGGAATATAATCTCCACATATTTGCTACGCAGTGATGAATCCTCCACTTAGCATCATGATCCACTGTGCAAAGTGCATATATAACAGGGATAAAAAACAGGGACTCTGTTAAATTGAATTTATGCACAGTAAAAGAAAGGAGCAGCAAGTCGTGTATTTATGTAACTCACATATTCCATGAATGTTCTATAACATGTAAAGAAAAAAATAATTAACACTCACAGTTTTTTAGCTGCTGACATGCATTTTTAAAAAATAATACTCTTAGTTATGTGATTGCAGCCTTGTACCATGCTTCCCACATCCACTGCTGCAAAGCAAGACCAGCAAATTAAATCTCTTGTATATATCGTGTTTTTTTCTGTCATATTACCTATAAGCTCTGTAAACAAAGTTTTCCCCAGAAATAAAAAATGTCCTCACTGTTGTGAAGAAACTGAGTGAAGTTGGAGTTGCTCCACAGTGACTGAGAGCAGAATTTAGTTTATTGTCTTTCCAGTCCTTAAAAATAATATTCCAAGGGGGATCAAATTTATAACAACAGAATGGCAGTCATGACAGTGTGGCTGCTTTTCAGTTTGTTTGTTGTTCTGAGTCATCGCTCTTTAGACTCCTCAAGTCCAGAGGGAGAAGAAGAATATGCTTTAATGGTTTATTTCTCTTTGCACCCCAGTATTTTAAAAGAAAGCCTAAAAATTATTTGAAAAATATTAGAGCTAGCTGGAAGAGCTGGTCATTAAATTTAACTATTTAATGTGAAACCATGTTTGATGAAATCTATTTTTATCCTTTTGTTTATTTAATTTATCCTATTATTTGACGTGACAGGCTTCTCTTTGGGGCTGACCACCATGGCCTACATTCTGGTGTCGGTGATGCTGACACTGATGGAGCCCTGGCACAAGCTGAACCACAACTCTGCCCTGACAGATGTGCTGTACAGGAGGGGCTAACCCTGGACAGGCCACTGGCTCCTTCTGCTTTTGATGGGGGCTGGGGACTGAGGCAGCTTGGTCTGACATGGTCCCCTTTCTTCTCTTGAGAGAAATCTAGCAACTGGGTCCTATGACTCTGTCAGTGAAGAGTGTCAGAGACTTAAGAAGTAATAACCTGTTTCCACAGTTCACTCAGCATATCACAGTTATTTTCATTAGGAAAAGGTTTGCAGTGAAATTTGCTTAACAGTTCAAGCATTTATCTCAGCAGGAAAATATTCCAGTTTCTGGAAACACATTAGGGTGATTGGCCTATTTTTTTAGGTCCTTCTGTGACATTTCAGGACAGATTTGGTAGGGGAGCTTTTCTTCCAGTATAGAATTGACAGAGATTAGATTTTGGGGTCTGTGTGAGAAAAGGCTTGGTTGGCCTAATCAGAAGAGGCTCAAAACTGAGGAAAATTTGTAGGACAGACCCATGTTGTCCCTTCCTAATGATGAAATATAAGCAGAAATATAAATTACCTCTTTCTGATTCATAATTTCTATGCTTGACCCATAGAAAGATAACATAGGATACACTGCTAAAGACACCCATGTTGGTGTATGACATGTAGCCACTGGCTGCATGATACAGGCTCATATTTTTCCCATAAGCCTAAATGTCTCTAGTGTGGTTGCGTATCTACAACATTCCGCTCGCTCCAAACTTCCTACTATATTCACACATTGACTCCTAGCTCTCCCATATAAGAAACTATGAGAGACTATTGAACCACTGCAAACACAGTATTCCATTGCTATGTTTTTTGGTCTTAGCCAGGCAATGCTGTGGACTGCTTTCAAGAGCAATACAGGTCAGCTGACATTTCCAGCATACATTATAGACAACAGCATACTGGTTTGGATGGAGTAAGGAGTTTAATGAGCTTAAGACTGTGATACATACTGCTATTAGTGTGTAGGGAGCAAATCAAACTATCTCCAAAACCCTTCCCCAGTTTAATCTCAGAGTTAATTACTTATTTTCATCCAGATACACACCTGGGAAAACAAACATACAGGTCATGCAAATAATCAGGAGGCCAGGAATCAACATGTGGAGATACTGGGCCATGTAGATGCACTCCAGAAGAATATCTGTGGATAGAACAATGTTCAATGTGTCACTGAACACACTCAGACACATAGCAAATAGTGATTTGTGTGACGTAAGACTATAGAATCACAGAATGGTTTGTCCCAACTAGACCAGGGACACCCTCCACTAGACCAGGTTGCTCAAAGCCCCATCCAACCTGGCCTTGAACACTTCCAAGGAGGGAATAGCCACAGCTTCTCTGGGCAGCTTGTTCCAGTGCCTCACCACCCTCATAGACAATAATTTCTTAACAATATCTAATAGTTAGGCCAGATTTGAAATCTAACTGGGCAATAGCCTCTGTCAACAGTAATGTGGAGTCTGAGATCTTATGAATATACCCATATAGATTATATCCTTAAAGAAATTAAATTTGCAGTCCTTTCTTTTAGATGACAATATAAAAATGACTTGTTTCCTGACATACCTCTTCCCTCAAGTCTAATTACCCAAGGACCCCCTGTAATCAAAATACTGCGTGATGTTCTCCATTATTGAAGGGAATTTAAATCTTCCTTTAGTATAAAACTCCCTAAATATACTCCCATAGGCTACTGTTTGGGGTTTGTGTGGCAAGATTTTGGTAATGGTGATGTTACAGGAGTGACTTTTATGAGAATTTTCTAGAAGCTTCCCCATATTGGATAGAACTAATACAAGCTATTCCCAAGATTGACCTGCCCCTGACCAACATCTAGTCCATCAGTGGTGGTAGTAGTGCTTCTGTGAAAAAAATGTTAAGAAGGGAAAAAAGGGAAAAAGACATTTAAAAAAAAAGGAACAGTTTTTTGAAGCCAGAGAGAGGAGTGAGAAGATGTGAGAAACAACTTTGTAGACCCTAAAGTCAGTGAAGGAGGGGGATGGAAGAGGTACTCCAGGCACCAGAGTAGAGATTCCCCTGCAGCCTATGGAGAAAATCACGGTGAGGCAGAAGGTCCCCCTGCAGCCCAAGATGGATAATAGGGAGCAGAGATTCCACTTGCAGACTATGAAGGACCCCACACCAGAACAGATGGAGATACCTTAAGAAGGTTGTAACTGTGTGTGAAGACCATACTGGAACAGGCTCTTGGCAGGATCCCCAGTCCATGGACAGAGAAGCCCAAGCTGGAACACGTTTGCTAGTGGGACTTGTGACCCTATGGGGAGCACATGCTGAAGCAGTCTGTTCCGGAAGTATTTCATCCCATGGAAGAGACCCATGCTGGAGCAGTTTATGAAGAACAGTAGTCCATGGGACTCACATTGGAGAAGTTGGTGGAGCACTGTATCCCAAGAGGGGTACCACACACTGGAGCAGGGGAAGAGTGTGAGAAGTTCTCCCTGTAAGGAGGAAAGAGCAGCAGAGACAACGTGTGGTGAACTGACCACAACACCCGTTCCCCATACCCTGTACCACTGGGTGTGAGGGTGGGTAGAGAATTCGGGAGTAACATATGCCCTGGAAATAAGGGATGGGTAGTAGAAGGTGTTTTAAGATTGGTTTTGTTTCTAATTACTCTACTCTGTTTTGCCTTGGTAATAAATTAGATTACTTTTTTCCTAGTTTTCTCTGTTTTGCCCATGACAATAATTGGTAAATGATCTCTCTCCTGTCCTTATCTTGATCCATGAGCCTTTTGTTATATTTTCTCTCCCCTGTTCCTTTGAGGAGGGTGAGTGATAGAGTGGCTTTGCGGACACCTGGCCACCAGACAAGGTCACCCACCACAGCTTTAAATAAGGTCCACTGTAGCCTTTGCTGTTCGAATACGTGACCCTGTGAAGAGAATAGAAATTAACCAGGACAAGAGAAGGTCTCCCTCTAGCTTGGTGATAAACTATTTGTCTTCTCTGTACTTTCAGACTTTCTTTTTCTCAATGAGCATTTAACTTCTATTATGTATGTAGCAAAATCACTGTGGTAGATCTTCATGAAGTCTGCTCTAAGAATTCTGATAGAGGACAGTCTCATATCTAGGTGGGGTCTAGCTTATTTATGAGTCTTTACTGGTGTTTACTCTAGCCAGAACTGTTGTAGCTCTACAGAAGAATGGAAATGCAGGTGAGGCACCTGTTGAACCACACCATGGCCAAAGTACAGCACCTCTGGAGGTAAAATAATTTCAGGCTTAGATTCTTGTGTTTCTTTATGACCTGCATGTCCTTTATGGATAAACCCCTATTCACCAGTGTCCTGGTTTTACCTAGGGAAGACTTAATTTTCACAAGGAGCCAACACAGGTGAGCTGAGATGGCCAAGGCTGTTTTCCACACTCTGTGACATCATGCTACTCATAAGAGGGAGTTAGTCAGAGAGAGATGTTGCCATGTGACTCCAGGGTGGTCTGAGTGTGGTCTAAGCATCCAGTCGGTTGTTTGGTTGATAATCACCACTTGTATTAATCACTGCTTGTATATTCTGTTATAAGTACTGTTGCTGTTTCCCTCTCCCGGCCGTGTCCCAGCAAACTGTCCTTATTACAACCCAATAGTTTGTCTTTGTCTGGACATTCTCCTACCCATCCTCCTGGGGGCGGGGTAAATATAAGTATCAAAGATACTTATGTTGTATGTAATAGTTAATTTCTCATCCATATTATCACATCACTTAATAACACTATTGTATTATCCTTATTGTAAGGAAGTTGTTCCTGTTTATATATTTCACAGGTGAAGAAATTTAGTAACATTAAATTCTGGAGGAAAAAAATTAAATTCATGAATTACACAAACATTCAATTCTATATTGAATTTTCTCAATGAATTGACACAGCAAAAATTAATTATCTGGATGAGAAAGATGTTACTTAGACAGAAATTTGGAACTCAAACCATGCTTTTCTCAAAATTCTTAAGAAACATTTAAAGACAACAATTTATTTTCCTACTTGGAATAATGATATATCTGTACATATCACCAAAAGGAGAAAATAGAATGGTTTCCTGATGCTTCTGTTAAGCTGACAGAACAGTACCTAGTCATTAACGAAGGTGGTTTTGTTCCAAGTAGGTGTTGCACACACATTATGGCAGTCCAAAATTATATAAAGCTCAAATATGATTTATTGCAAAAAAAAATAGCTAAGTAAACTTTATTGCAGAAAATATTGGAATAGAATGTAAAGTCCAATAAAAATGTAACATAAATCACATTTTGAAATAAAAACTGATTGGCTGATAATGGTATAATAATCAGTAGAAAGTTTGTTAGGAGAAATAACAAGAAAGTTTACATTAGCCCTTTTTAATTACATTATTAACACAGTGGATTTCATTTTATAGCAGGCAACTGAAGTCTATTTAATAAAATATTGGAAGCCCTCATAATACAGACTTCCAGTTGAATGTGTTGATAATTGTTACTGATCAGAGGACCATATTTTATCTCTGTTTTCCGTTAATTATTTTTACAGACTTTTCATATGTGTTTTGTTGGGGTTTTTTTTTATTTATCTTTTTCCTTTTTTTCTCTTTTTATTATCTCTTTTTCCTTAAGAATTTATGTGATATGTACTAGAGCTAGACTTGTCAGAGAATTTGAGCACTATCCCCTAATTTTGTAGATTTCTGCTGTAATAGAATGATCTGTTTTCCTTTAAAAAGGTGTGTGTGGGGAAGACTCATGACAGCAATAAATTTACAGGTTATGTTACTGTTCTTACTGCTATGCTAACGACGTATGGTTTAGATAAAATCCACATATCGTGTCAAAGCCTAGTTTTCTAATTATACATGGCTGCTTTACACAATGCAGTAGCTAAGATAAAATCAGTAATGATGACCAATTCTTAGAACTCTCATATAAACCCCAAAAAATAGCTGAAGAGTTTCAATCCCTGAGGGCTATAAATGAAGGGATTGTTTTCACTCTTTCAGTACTACAGAGAGCTTGAGGATGCCTTAACACAGGTGGTAAAAATGTTACTCATGCATTTCCAGAATTGCAAGGTTTCCACTCAACTCAGCAATGAAAACAAGGATCATTCAATACATACAGACTTGCAAAGTTGAAAGACAAAAGAAATTTTTTGTTTATTTTTACAAGAGCCTTGTATCTGCTAGAGAAAATAAAGCACATACTGTTCTTCATCATTTTTTTGTTGTTGTTTTCAGTCAAGCTACTAAGTACTGATGAAGAAGTGCTTCATTAGTAGTCCCCATTAATGATCTTTCAGGCCAAAATTTTTCAATTCACCCATGTTCAAACTAAGTAGTTTGAATTTTACAAGAATTGTAGAAAATTACTCAGAGATGTCCTTGTCCATCGTATCAGTAGTTTAGTAAGAGTTCATGATATGTTGGCATTTTCTATGAATAATTCTGTACTTCACAGTACTGATTACTGCTGTGTTTGTTTTCTTACTGTCCTTGTTCAGGTGCTGCACTTTTCACCTCTGTACTAGGTTCATTTTCAGCAACAGCTATAGCATTTTTATGTGCAAAAGATGTGTTGTATAACAACTCTCAAACATGTAAAAATGTTTGCAGAAAATGTAAAGAGGGAAAATATTTTGCAAGAACATTCTTTTATTTAACTTTTTTTTAAGTATAAATACACCTTTTAAAACCATGACAATGACTTGCTCCTATCAGTAGAAGCTGTACATTAAGATTCGCTTAGCAACACTGAAAATCAAATTACTCATGTATATATAAAAATGGGACTATAGATGTCAAATTTAAACCTAAAAGAGTTGTGAATAGATTATCACCTGAATCGGTATAGAAGTCCAGGCCAGCCTTCAACTGTACCCAACCAAAAAGAAAATAAATCTCTTTTATGTATTTTCGTAATACTAACAAAATCACATTTTCTTGATTTAGTCATCCATCAAAGAAAAAGGGTCTGTTCTTTTGTTTGCAGAGTTGTGTAAAATGTGGGACTTTTCCTTCCAGGAATCCAACATAAAGCTGAGAAATGTTGTCAGCAAGTAACAGTCAGTGTGATAGTTTTTTCCTTATTAGCGGCTTTATGGGACACATTGCACCAACTTTAGACATCTCAAAAAAGCTCCATTTCCAGAAGCTGAATGCTAGGCAGAGATAGAAAATGAAAATTTTTGTTTTAGTCAAGTCACCCAAAACCTAAATTCCCAAGCCATTTTAGAAAATGTAAAGCATGCTATGTTTCCATCTGTCTTTCCTCTATGTTTTTCTTGTTTGAGTTATTGTTACCATAGAGACTGAAGGAGCCATAGCACGTAGTGTTTCAATATACAGAAATCACTGCTTTTTTGCAGGGTAAACTTCTGTAACTGCTTATCCCTTCTTTCCCTCTATTGTTTCAGGCCTTTAAGCTCATGTTTCATTCTTCACATCTGCTTTACCCAGGTCTTTTCAACAGGAAGAATGCAAACATTCTCATGGCAGTTTCTCTTCCTCTCTGTGCTGTATTCACCCTCAGTTTTTGAGCCTAAATAACCACTATCAGTGCTCAGAGCATCCTGAGCCACTTGGTTAAGCAATGACAATAAGGAAAAATGAAAGGGTAGCAAGGAAGAAGAAGAAAAAAGAAAAAATAAGAGAAAAAGGAAAAAAGAGATAAAGATCTTGTAATATTTAGGGTATTTTCACCACACAAAAAACTTCCAGTTCAGACAACCAAAATATAATCTCCTCACATATCAGTTAAAGTGCTTTATTTATTGTTATGCCAACATGTAGTTTCACTTTTCCACTGAGCTGTTGATGTAATTTTTTCTAAGTGTCTTTCTCATAGTGTGACTCCTATTTAATAATACACTTTACCTCTACTTCCAACAGCAGGGTATATCAAGGCTCTGTGTCCTGTGTCAAAACTGCAACCATTTTGGACAATCAAGTGAATATGAAAAATTCCTATAGTATTGGATATGCTTTCAACAATACCTCTACATGAGTCCGTGTGAACTTCAGTATTTACTTTTTCAGCAAGACATCTACAGTTATAGTTCACAGAACTCTTACGCATGCCAGTGATTTTCATATGAACAATTCATCTGTGCAGTACGCAGTCTTCAAACAACAATGCCCATGATAACAAACAATATTTTGTATTCACAAAAATCATCATATTGACAGCTGCACATGATTCTCCAGATTGCTATTTCACTTGAGCCTCTGTGCTCCTCACACACCATTAAAATAGAAACAATTTATTGCCCTCTATTACCCCCTGACTGCTTCTTCTGTCCTACCTTCCTCCTCTCACCCAATCAATCCTGCTCATATCCCTGAGTGCACATACAGTTTCCACATCCTAATGATTTTTCCCATTTTCTCAAGTTGCTGCTCTATCACCCCATCTCACCTCCTGATCCTTTCAGCTCTCCCCGCTTTGTCAACAAACTCCTTTGTTCTTTTCACCCACAACCATCTTGGTCAAATTGATTCAGGTCTGATAGAACTAAAAAAGGGCCAGGTAGAACTGAAATAACAGTAATGACAAAATTGGTTTTCTGTCCTTTTTGAATTTTATTGAGTCTAAAAGCTAATGTACAGTTCCAGCTTCTAGCTGTAGTTTAAAAGCAATACACTAGTGAAGTAACTCCCTTGCTGATGCATTCACATTCTGGACCAAACACCCAAACAGTCCCTACATAGATGAAATGTTAATTCAATCCTTTCCACTAAGATAAAATCATACAGAAAAAGAAAATGTGGTTTACATAAGTCATCTGCTTTACATTATATGGTCTCAAGAGTCTGATCTTAGTTTAACACTTTGGTTTACAGGGTAAACAGATAAGCCAAAAAGTATTTCTGCACAGAATGGGATCCTTGGTCTCAGAAGAAAAAGTATCGTATTTTTTATTGTTCCCCTATGTATTGGACCATACTGTTGAAACTAGCACAAAGCCTTATTTACTATACTTCACTACAATAATGGATAGAGTTATATACCATATGTCTTGAGGATAAATTGCTTCAATTATTTTATTCTAAGGAACAATGAGAATCACACTGATGATGCTCAAGCAATAAGAAGAAAACAACATTATTTTACTCTTTAGACAATATGAACTATCATTCAGAAGTCTTTATACATGTGGACTTCACCTATTCACTTCAGGGATTTAATTTCTGCCCTTACACGCTGGATTACTCTTTGCCTTCTTCATGAATTCATAGCTTTAGAAACTGAAATGCACAATTGATAGCTGTATGTATGGGTCCTTTTTGTCACTGCCAGCTTAGGGAAGGACAGTGAAAAAACATTACCCTAGGTCTTCATTCCTCCTCAAAATCAATGTTTTTATTTTATGTATATGTCAAGAAAAAGTTTGTGAACAAAAACTAGCATAAAATCACAGAATCACAGAATCGTAGGGGTTGGAAGGGACCTCGAGAGATCATCGGGTCCAACCCCCCTGCCAAAGCAGCTCCCTAGCTCCTATTGCACACATAGGTGTTCAGATGAGTCTTGAATATCTCCAGAGATATGGCAGCCTGTCCCAGGGCTCTGTCACCCTCATTGTGTAAAAGTTCTTCCGCATGTTGGTGCAGAACTTCCTGTGCTCCAATTTGCAGCCATTGCCCCTTGTCCTGTCCCCACAGACCACTGAAAAGGGGCTGGCCAATTCCCCCTGCATCCCATACTTAAGATATTTATAAACATTAATAAGGTCACCCTTTAGTGGTCTTTTCTCCAGGCTGAACAGCCCCAGCTCACTCAGCCTTTCCTCATATGGGAGATGTTCCAGACCCTTAATCCTCTTTGTAGCCCTTCTCTGGACTCTCTCCAGGAGGTCCCTGTCTTTTTTATACCAGGGAGCCCAGAACTGGACACAATACTCCAGGTGGGGCCTGACCAGGGCAGAGTAGAGGGAAAGTAATTGGCAGAGTGTGACAGTAAATATGAGCAGCACATTGAGATGATGTGTTCCTACCAGTACCCCAGAAACTCACAAAAACCTATGCGTAACCAAAGACTTTATCAAACTACCCATATAACCAGGGGAATACATTCCTACTATGAAATACTTATTCATAGGAACAAGAAGGCTTTTCAACAATCTCAATTACTCAACAGGGTAGAGGCACTTTTTGGAATCCTGTCTCAGTAAATCTTCTCCATCTGTGGTTGGAGAGCACCAAAATTGGACTTACAGTAATGACTGGTGAGTACTGTGCTCAGTTTTGGGCTCCTCACTACAGGAAAGACTTTGAGGTGCTGGAGTGTGTCCAAAGTCACCAAGGCTGGTGAAGGGACTCGAAGACAAATGTTATGAGAAGCATTGGAGGGCTGTTCAGTCTGGAGAAGAGGAGGCTCAGACCTAATTGCTCTCTACAGCTGCTTTAATGGAGGTTGTAAAGAGGTGGGGGCCAATGTCTTCTCCCTCGTAACAAGTAATAGGACAGGAGGAATGGCCTCAAATTGCACCAGGGTAGGTTTAGATTGGATGTCAGGAAAAATTTCTTCACAGAGAGGGTTGTTAGGCATTGGAAGGGGCTGCTCAAGGAGGTGGTGGATTCACCATCCTCAGAGGTATTTAAGACAGGTAGATGTGGTGCTTAGTGTCATGGTTAAATGGTGGTTTTGGCAGACTAGGTTGATTGTTGGATTCGACGATCTGAAAAGTCCCTTCCAACCACGACAATTCTATGATGTGTACAGCTGCACTGTGACTAGAGCCTTCGACTGCCTTCACCTGGTCTGAATTCTAGGTTTACCTTTGTAAAGAAAATCTGAATTCCTCAGAATGATACATAAAAGGTCCAAGCCAATAGAAGCAGTGGGGACCAGAAAATAAAGCCGAAACTTTGAAATGAATGACAACAATTAAAAAAATGTTGCTTAGAAAAAATGTGAGCTTAGTTTGGTACAGTGTCAGGCACAGATCTTGACCATTCCCATAAAAAACTCAGAAAGTTATAGAATCATAAAATTGTTTATTTGGAAAAGACCTTTAAGATCATCAGGTTCAACTGTTAACCTAACACTGCCAAGTCCACCACAAAACCTTGTCTTTAAGTGCCACATTTGAAGTCTATCAAATATCTCCAGGGATGGTGTTATATTTATTATTTGACATAGTGATAAATTATGCTAGTTATTTTGCTTACATAATGTTTTCTCAATTAATACTGGAGGCTGAGCTAAACTTACAAAGTGTTCAGATCAAAGTCCCACTTCATTATCAATGCACTAGCTTAGCTACAAAAGATATGTGGAAACAATACCTTGAGGTATTTCAGGAAGAGTTATGAATTCAAAAAGAAACAGTTTGCTAGGTCTACCATCTTTCTGTGAATAAGACTGGCAAAAACCTTCATGACTTCTTTTATCTAATGCGCGCAGCTATAGAAGCAGCAAAGGACAAATTGAGGATTTTATTAGACTGAAAAATGGAAGAAAATTTAAGAAAAAATTAAGAGAGAATAGACAACAGATAAGGGAAAGAATGAAGCCTATGTTGTTGAGTATACTTTTATTGTGCAAGTGACTTAGATGAGGAAGATGAGGCTGAGAAGACTTTAGTCTGATCGTCTTCTCTGTCAACAGAATCTGGCAGTACAGGACTTTGCATGTATTTCTGCAAAGCTGGCCAGTGGAAACCCTTCTGATTAAATATTTTTTAGCTGGAGTCAGGTGTTAAAAAAGCAAAAAGAATAGCCTGGGTTTATCTCTGGTTTGGCTGTTTGTTCTGCAACAGGAGATAATAGTCATAGACAAATAAATCCATTTGTAAGACTTTGTCTCTGTTAGTCCTACCAAAAGAAAGATACATTTTGTCCTGCTTTAGAATAATGATATTTTAGGTTCAACTATTTAATGCTTTCCAGGGTGAGAAAGATTGGGATTTTTTCCTCCTACCCCTAAGACTAATAAAAAAGACTTACTGCTGCCTTTGAATTTAAGCAAACTATTTAAATGTCTTAAGGAGTTACTAATGATTTCTATTAATAATCCATTAAAAAATGGTAATATATTTGTAAAGCACATTACACATTTAGTAGAAATTGCAAGAGACTGATACATCACAAGGTTAATTTTCCACCTGGAGAAAAGGGAGGCTGAAGATGGTGCCTCTGAAGCTATTGTTTATCCATGTTGTTTATATGTTGTTTGGCAACTGCACAATTCACATATCCATATTCTGTGCCAGTGGCTTTTTGGTCTGCATAGGCAAAGCTCAAGTCAGTATACAAGAAATAATTAGGAAGAGGATGATCTGAATAATCAGCAATTTGAAGTTGAATTCATATAATTTCCAATTGATATCTGGCTGTAGTAAATTAAGTATAAGGAACTTGAATGTATAAAAATACCCAAGACCTGAAGGCTATTTATTTGATAAAATATTTTTAACCAACGGAAAAAATCTTTTATAGTAATATTGACCTTATATAAAACTTATATTTAATAAAAAAGAAGAGTTTGATTTTGCATTTAAAGCATGGAAAAACAGTTCCAGTTCACTTCAGAAATTAGGACACATGAAGGACAAATACAGAATGAACTGTTAATTCTTTAATTCTTTTTTTAGCATTGTGCAGTATTGACAGTATTCAGGATTTATTGATTCATCCTTATGTAGCCAACAACCAGAAATGTAATCTTCATGTCTAATCATGTAATGGGTTATTTCACCCACATAAAGCAAATGAACCATATGTTTGACTTTAAAATTAATTCATTATCACATTAATTAATGCTAGGTTTAGGGTTTGGACATGATATCCAGCAAGACAGAAAAACATTTACATTTCTCACCTATTCTGTTGGAAAGTGCTCAAGTGGTAGGTTATTTTGATTTAATTCCAAAGGAAATCAGTGGCCTGAATTTGCTTTACTTAATTCAAGCAACTGTTCAAGAAGTCAAATCAGATTCAGACTATGCAGACCTTCAACCATGCTGCTTATGCATAACTCAATGCATTAACAGTATCAGGGCTCTTAATGTTACTTTTTTTACAACAAAATACTATTGAATCTGAATTAACTAATAGCACGATTTTCTTTAAGAGAGATATTTACAGTGCAGATCAGTATCCAGCTTCCGCTGTTTCTGATGCAAAAGCACTACACTTCTTGCATACTTGCAATTGTTTGTGTAATCTAGTCATTTGTATTACATAAAATTATCATAACTTTCATAAACTCTAACATCTAGGAAACTGATATTACTGTAGGAATATTGTATTATAAGCTGTAAGAATAAAGGTGTCTCAGACCACCAAAGTTGTAAAATCTTCAATGAATAGGAACATTGTTTAAACTGTATCGAGACAAGGTCTCACAGCTGGGTTACCTCAAACTTTAAGGACAGTCTTTAATTTTCAAATTTAATATGTGAAGAGGGCATAGGATATTCTCGAAGATGACTACATCAAAGATGGGGAAATGGCTGAGAAACAGTGAGTGAATAGATCAGCAGGGTGGTGGGCACAAGAAGCTATTATTGGAGCTTGAAGGTAGGCATAATCATGGTGAAATTTTGATACTGATTAAAAAACAGTTATGCCCTCATGCTTTCATGACACCTCTTTATTAGTATAATTCACCACTCAGTAAGTTACTGCTTCAGAATCACAAACCATCTGGAAAATTTTCCAGGTATGTTTCCCCTCTCTGATGAACCTCTATGCATAAACCACTGCATAGCTTCAGATCACATTCAGCTGAATCATCTCAATGGAGTACCTGCTGAAGAAAATTAGAAGAGATGGTGAGATGCAAAGCTGACCAACAAGTAGGCAGAACTATTTACTTAACTGTATCTGTCTGTCTGTCTGTCTATCTATCTAAAAGAAAATCCTCAGTAGAAGTACCCAGTGTATTGCTAGTTAATATGTCAAAATTCATCAGCTGGTGATCCAGATGAGACAGAACACATTCAGGTATTGCTTTATTTAAATGCATGCTTGAACCATAAGAACTGACTGTAATTTTTTATTTTCCCTGCAGATCTGCCTAATCTCATTTGTGTCTTTGCAGGAGATCACACAGACTACTTATGTTCTCAATATTTAAAAAAATCATTGTTGCTGAGCTATGAGTTGCTGCCCTCTCAGCAGAGGCATTTTAAATAACAGTGTGAGCTCTTTACAACCAGAACAATGGTTGTGATTGGCTTTGCTCCACTGCTGTAAGCTGTTGTCCCCTACACTGGAAGTGATTGCCATCTCTGATATGATTTATATTGACCTGTGTCATGCTGAAACAGACCAGTTGTACTCAAACTGTCAAGACTGCATTCCAGAGTAGGTGTGGAAAGTAGCATGAGAAGGTCTGAGGAGGACCCTAATACTGGTTTGCTAAGTATTTTCAACTATATCACAAAAAACCCAACCCTATAAGACACTGATCTCTCTACCAGAGGAGGAATTTCAACAGCTTTGAAGACATCAGAAGTTTTCCTGCTGAGTGCAGCAAAGATTTCTCTAGGCATACTATTTTGCAGCCATTTCAGTTATTAAACTGAAAAGGTCTCTTCAGAGAAGTGTAATCCAACCACGTGCAAATTTCACTCAAAACTGCAAAGTAAGAGGGGGAAGGAAAATTCTAAATTAGAGAGTTATAATTTAAAGTTGGAATCCCACTATAATTATACATGAATACCTGTAGATTCCAAATAGATACAAATTTTATGTATTAGTCTGAGTTAGCTGTTGGAAAAGTAGAGTTTTGCTGGAATGAAATAACCCCATCCTGGTTTTGTCTAGGATTGAGTTAATTTTCACAATCAGCCAGAGCAGGTTAACCAAGCTGGCCAAGGGGTTTTTCCATACCATGTGACATCATGCTAGGGGACTAGTCAAGGTGGGTCATCTGTGTAGAGCTCTGGGATTATTTTAGTGTGGGCTGAGCATCCGGTTGGTCATGAGGTCAGTAAATTGCCTTGTGTTATCACCTGGTTTGTATATTCTGTTATTAATAGTGTTGTAATTTCCCTTTCCCTTTCTATCCAAGTAAACTGTCATTCCATCCCATAAAGTCTGTCTTTGTCTCCCCATTCTCCTCCCCATCCCACCACAGGAATTAGTGAGGTGTTCAGTTGTCTGCTGGGGTTAAGCCACGGCAGTCCTTTTTGGACATGGGGCTCAAAGGTTTAACATAACAGTAGATCTGACCTCAGTGTGTTAAAAGCAAACACTCTTATGAATATTCATGTTATAAGCTGTTTGTCACAAGATGTTTTGTTTTGTCACGTGGCTGTAGTAGGTAAATCTGTACATATTTGATGCAATCCTTGCCATGTTGTTTATCACCTCTGGGAAAAGGGTCTAGATTCTCATTTTGCTGTATTGTGTGACATCAATTTATGATAAGAAAACAGCTGTGGTCATGAGCCTGAGATGCTATTTGTATGTGGCAATTCTGGCATGCTCATGTCTTGGACAACATCTCTCAGCTTTGCTTAATAATCACACCCCATTGATGGCAAGGAAGGAAGGATACTTTCTTCCAATCTTTCACCTCCACTTTTCCCTTCAGGCTGGTTACAGCAGCTTTTAAGAATTATGAATAGCCCTGAGATGTTCAGGCTAGCATGCTCGGTCTCCTGAATGTGTTTCAAGTCCTCTTCAGGGTTACAAAATACTGTTTTAAGAATAGAACTGAGAGATCTTCCCTGGGGCTGGATAGTCAGGACTGGCATGGCATGTGGAAAAGTATGGACAGGTATCTAGAGACGTTCTCACCACCAATTATTTGGAGCTTCACTCCCAAACAACTACAGGATTTTTATGAAGTGATAGATTATTTTAAAGGAAAACGTGTAGCTGTTCCAAGGAGGCACAACTCACGGCACTGCTCTGGGCCCTGGCCACCACCTACCAAACACTGCTCAATAGTAGGCAGCACCATCAAGGAAAAGAGAGGGAAAACAGACCCAGAGGTGCACAGGCTACCTGAAGCCCTCAACAGTTACTGTGGCTACTCAAACAGGCACTGTAATAGGCACTGTAGCTGAGCAAGAAAGCCAGTACCAGTCAGCCTAGTACAGAAAATATATACAAAATAATCGGTGCGCTTAGTGGTGGACTATGATGAAGCGAGACTATCACAAGAAACACCAGGAGAGGTAGAACCAGAGGTAATCACCTGATCTCTATCCCTGAGTGAGTTGCAAGATATGAGAAAAGATTTTAGCTACCTTCCAGTTAAGCACATCACTACCTGGCTTCTCCAATGCTCGTTTAATAGGGCAGTAGCCTGGAATTAGAGGGTGTGGAGATCAAACAGGTGGGATCCCTGTCTAGGGAAGAGAGCATTTTAAAAAAGGAATTGGGAATAAGAAAGAAACCCTCAGCCTCTGGAGGCAACTGCTGTCAAGCATGAAGGAAAGGTGTCCCTTCAGTGAACATGTGGTATGTCCAGACAAGTGGACCACCATGGAGAGAAGTATCCAGTACTTGAGGAAATCAGCCATGTGGAAAATAGTTTATTATGATAGAGACCATGTGCATGTACCCAGAGATCCTGATGAAGTCTAGTTTACACAACATACATGAGTGAATTTTGTACAGAGTACACAATCATTGAACACCAATTCACTGGCAGTAAAAGACTGGAAAAGTGAAGGGAATGGATGAAGTAGATGGAGAGGCTGGCTGACTCCAACAATATGAAGAAAGTCTTTCTTCCTCCATTGTCTCAGCTGGGAAGATACTACACCAGGATGTCTGGTGACTCAAAGAGGACATGGTCTACTCTCCACCTGTCCAGACCAGTATTTCACCTCTTAGAAGTAAAAGTTTCTCTGTTAAGACAGGGTTTATAGAAAGTACACATCATGAGGCATCCTGTGGTTCTACTTTCATGACCACAAGAGGACATGAGGAAATTGGTTGGAAAATTGACCTCAACATGCACAAGTATGTTAACTGCAAGGAAAAAACAGTCATAAAAAGGGATTCTTCCAGGAAAAATGCTGCTCATTTCCAGTGGGCAGTTCCCAGACTGAGAGAAAAGCCTGA
Source organism: Porphyrio hochstetteri (assembly GCA_020800305.1). Taxonomy (NCBI): domain Eukaryota; kingdom Metazoa; phylum Chordata; class Aves; order Gruiformes; family Rallidae; genus Porphyrio; species Porphyrio hochstetteri. The sequence continues at coordinate 30,311,754 of CM036938.1, forward strand.
TCATACCTATGAAGGAACCTCAAATTCCATTTTGCAGAAGTGAGTAACAAGTATGAAGAACAGGACCAGAAGAGTCGTACTTCCAACCAGGTGGAGGAGAGGAAACACCAGTTTTATTAGACTATGTGGATCTAGTGTCCTGGCATATCAGATCCACAAGAGTATAAAGCTCTAATGGACACTGGTGCACAAGGTACCCTAATGGCATTGAGCCATAAAGGGACAGAACCCATCTGTATTTCTGGAGTGATGAAGGGATCCCAAGAGTTGGCTCTGCTGAAACAAGTGAGTCTTTGAATAACTGAGAAAAGTACTCAGTTGTAATTGGCACACAGACTGCGCATTCTGGACATAGACTGCCTCCAGAGAGATTATTTCACCAACCCAAAAAGCTACTGGTGGGCTTTTGGTGTACCTGCCTTGGACATTTATGCAGTTGAACCATTTCTTACTTTGCTCGATTAATGCACCAACCAAGACTCCCTGATTCCCATTTGGAACTTATTCATCAGCTGGAGAGTCAGGAAGTGATCAACAGAAGCCACTCACGCTTTAACAGTCCCATATAGACAGTATGGAATTCCAGTAGAGAGTGGAGGCTGACAGTAGGTTATCTTGGCCTGAATGAAGTCATGACACCTATGAGTGCTGCTATGCCGGACATGATAGAATCTTAATATGAACTCAAGTCAAAGGCAGCCAAGTGATACACCACAAATGCATTTTCTTGGTCCCTTTGGTGGCAGACTGGAGGACACTGTTTGCTTTCACTTGGAAAGGTGCCCAGGGCACATGGAATCAACTGCCCCAGGGGTGGAAACACAACCCCACCATTTGCCATGGACTGATCCGGACTGCACTGGAAAGGAGTGAAACCCCAAAGCACCTGCAGTACACTGATGACATCATCACACTGGGCAACTCGACAGAAGTTTCTGAGAAAGAGAATATAATCCAAAGTCTGCTGAAAGCCTGTTTCACCATGAAATGAAATAAGGTCAAGGGACCTGTACAGGGGATCCAGTTTTCAGGAATAAAATGTCATGATGGATTATCAGATCCAAATGGATGTGATCAAAATAGCAGCAATGTCTTTGCCATCCAACAAAAATGTTTTTCTAGGCACTGTGGGTTTCTGGTGAATGCATATTCCAAATTGCAGTCTGACTGCAAGCTCTCTATCAGGTGACCTTGAAAAAGAACAGTTTCCAGTGGAGCCCTGAGCAGCGACAGGCTTTTGAATAAATCAAACAGGTAGTCATCCATTGAGTAGCCGTGGGCCAGTCCTTGAGAGAATGGCCATACCTAGAGTCTCTAAGAGAAAGTACCAGAGGAGACTCAAGGCCAACCCCTGGGGCTTTGGAGTCAGGGATACAGAGGGTCTGAGGCCTGCTACACTCCAACACTAAAGGAGAAATTTGCAGCATATTAAGGAATTTTAGTTGCTTTGAAAGTGATTGGTACTGAAGCCCAGCTCCTTCCTTTACTCCTTAAAATTTTGTAGCAGTTTTATAGGATAATGTAACATTTCATTATACACTTAAACAGAAAGCACAGATTGTAATTTAATGAAAAGAATCAGTTTACTATAGTTTATCTTGCTCTTTTTCAAAAATTCAAAGCAGATTTTGCAAATATTATTGAGAACAATTTAATTTCTAAATCTCTATTTCTTTCAAGGAAAAATGAGTAGACCCATAACAATTCATGTGTCTATGAATGTTAAGAACTGTTTTCATGAAGCAAGCTTGTTTCACTGTGACAGACTTTGTGGTATATATTTACAGTGATATTATGTGTACTCTAAAGCCATATTTATGTACCAGCCTGAGCTCTCACCTAAATTAAATAAGGCTTGGGTTTTTTTAGCTATAATTGGAAGTAGATTGGCATCCCAAATAAGAGTTTACCTACCATTCATCTGGATAGAAAGTTGTGGTGGGTTTTTTCTAACTTTATTACACTAAACAGGGTAGATAACCTGATGTGACTGACATCAAAGAATTTCTGAATTGCTCAAAAGACTGCATAAAAAAAGTCGCTTTTAATGACGCAGAGTCTTCAAGAAGGAAAACACACCATACAGATATTTTTGTAATAAAGAAAGACATTTCAAGTCAATATGATTTTTTTTTTTAATGTTGTTCCAGCAGGAACAACTGTTCCATTGTTTTGGCTTTGACCCCTTGGTTTTCAGAATTGACACTTAACCAGTCAGTGACTTTACTATTAGCATTGAATTTTCTCAGAACTCATGCTGACAGCAGCTAGGGGATGTGAGTGATTGAATGATCACCCTTTAAGTAAGAAAATGTGGCCAAAGTCACATAACAGAATAATTTGTGGATGTTTGTAATGCAGGTCTAATAGCACTACTATTAGTCTTGTAACAGAAAGCAGGGTGCAGCATAGAATGAGTGACTGTTGAGAAGTGGTGTTTAGCAGGGAGAAAGGAAGATGAGAGATTTTCAGCTACGTCTGCATTTCTCACCCCTTTTTACCTAGCTGCTCGTCTATCTGCCATAATCCAAAGTTCAAAGTCGGTGCAGTCCAAATTCCCCACATGGTTACAACAGTGCTCCTGAGTTACCACCAATTGGCTTTCACCCTGGTAACTGAAGCCATGTCACTAAGACGAGAATGTGTCCAAGGAGTTGGTTAGATCGGATTCTGACTTTCCTTTGCTGTTAGCTGAACAGAGGCGAAAACAAAGGGGCGGGAAGCAGAAATATCATTGCTATGATTGTTGCTTTTCCATTGTATAATAGTATCAACAGAACCTGCTTTGGTGCCTCAGTGGCCCTTTTAAAGTGAACAATTACTAGAATTACAAATTATAAATATTGTGGGGTTTTATAGTAAAATAAAGGGACATTTCTCTGTCATTCTTTTCTGATGCTGCCCCTCTAATTTTTCTCCATTGCTGCTTTTGACTCAATCACTCAGAAACCCCCAACTTTCCTATCTTCTGCTAAACTAGATGGGTAGAAACAACGTTTTCTCCTCCAGCAGACAGGAAAAGTAGACAGGAAAAAGTACAAGTTAGGACCCCAGAGTAGCAGACGGCATTAAATGATTCTGTGTTGGTGGAGACAATGAAACAAAACTGAAATGAGTATTTGAAAAAACTATGTTAACTGAGTGGAAAGAAATGAAAATGTGGGGAGGATCAGATACGGGAAAAGATGGTTATTCAGTAGATCTTTAACTCTATAGTCTCATTTGTATACACAGGTCATTAAGAACTCTTCTACTGAACAGTGAATAAAAGTTTAAAAATAAATAATTATTAAGGAATGAACCAAGGATGCTGGTGGGAAAATAAGAAAATCAGCTTATAATCCATTTAGTTATTTGTTAAATAAATGAAAATTTACAGCTCTTGACTTCTCATAGTCCACAAAATCTAGTCCCATACACATACAGTGACATAAATCCATTAGGGTCAAGAAAACTGAGAATCAGTTCATTAGTTCAGTGAATAAAGTGAATTAATTTATGACTGAAACACATAGAAAATGAAGATATTTTAAAACATTTTTCTTTTATTCTTTTTTTTTCTTTGCCATACACTTACTTGGAATATAATATTTACCCAGTTCATCTATGGCAAAAGTTAAACTCAATTGATTTCAAAAAAAGAAAAAAAAAATAATATATTAATTTAGTTGCTGATAAACCACATTTCAGCTACACTGCACAGTACGACTGAAGATTTTATAGTATTAGTCTGTGTTTCTAGGAGCATGAATGCTTTATATCAGCAAAACATTAATCAGGGGGAAGAGGAAAATACGCAGGATTTATTTGGTTTAGGATTTTTTTGCTCCATGCTCTAGGTTTGGGTTTGTGGCTTGTGTTTATGTACTATAGTGCAGGGACAATGGCTTAGTGCTATTTGATGTGAGCTGCTTATTTCCTACTTCTCTCAAGTAAGAATTTCTAGCTGTTTTGAGGGATAATCATTACCTATCTGTCTCTATACATATATTATTTTTTTTTCATTCTAAGTTCTCTAGATATCTCCACATCTCATCAGTCATTGAAATCCCATTACATTTTATGCAAATTTGATTTTCCACTATCTTATTATTCTTACCCAAATGGTTTAACCGTTTATCTGCTTCTTAGATGCAAGTAGTAGATTAACTTATTTTGGGATACACCTGGAAAATTAGCTGCTCCATGGATAGCTAAGCCTTTTTTATCTGTCACTGACTCTTCTTTATTTGATTTTTGATATATATGTGGACTTGTAATTGCTTGTCAGAGGCATCAGTTGACTCCTTGAAACTATACCTGAACTTGATGTATGTTTTTAAGACCTTATCAGGCTTTTCATAATATCTACCATAATTGAGCTATGATTTAAGCTCATTGTAACTCATGTTTTCCTTGCACACAGATAAGCCTTGAAAACTGTGACCATGATTTGTTTGACTTTCAGATCATCTGCTATTGTACATAATGATTATTCATAGAGATTGTCTGCTTTTCTGTGAGATTGGTAGGCTTGGTACACTAAGTACTGTCAGCTGGAACCTACCAAAAGGCAATACTTTACTTGCTGCAGCTGCTTTTTTGTGTACTAAGTTGGGATAACAATGTGAAACAAGTATTTGTTCCCAGGTCTAGTGACATGCAATCTTTGGATTTTCATTCTATTGCTTGGTCTTGGTGGGGATTTTTGTTCCTTTTTTTTCTTTGGGTTTTTTTCCTGTTTCCAGGGATTTCTGCTCCTGTTTCTTCTGCAAGATTACTGTCACTGGACAGAGATAAAAGCTTTGCATGTACACAGATCTATAAAAGCAGTAAATAAATTGAGTTAATGGATGCTGGTATTTCCAGGTTTATAGTTCTCAAAATACTTTCATAACTGGTAAAAATATTATCTTTTTGAGCTTTTTTCTGTTTATATTAATAAAATATGCCTTCGGTATTAAGAATTCTGCCTATTCCTGTAGTACTGGCTATGCCACATGCTCAGGATTTGTGATTTGATTGTGGTGTTTCTGCAGAATATTGCACGACAGCTGTCATCCTGCCACAGAAAAGATCATGCTTACTCAAACAGGGAAAAACTAGGTGACCAGGCTAAGAGAAAACATTGATTCTAGGTCCCATGCTAAAATCCAGAGCTTTCCATTATGACTCTCATTTATTTGGAAACTTACCATACTTTAAAACATATAAGTAGTAGCATAAAACAAGGAAAGTGTTTTTCTTTAAAGCATCCTGGAATTGTTTTTATTTGGAATTTGTTCTTAGGAAGAAAATCAAATATTTATTTCTCATCCAGGAAACTAATTCCTCTCGCCCAAATGAATGTCAGAACTTCCCACCTCTTTTGATGGGTAACATCAAGGGCTGTTCTGTGTTTTCATTCATATTCACATTCATAGATAGGTAAATATGTACAGATATAGCTGGTACAGAAAATATAGGGTGTTTTTTGTTTGGTTGGTTGGGGTTTTTTTTGTAAAAAAGCTATGTCGATCAGTTAGAGGAAGGTATTTCTATAGCATTATGGTATGTACGCTGACGGAGTAACTGACACCACAGCCACTGGATTATAAAGGCGTAATATAGGACATTATCTGCACCATGGATGCATTCCTATTATTTTATTACTAACCTAAACTAAAAGCTTTGGCTCTGAATCTCAAATCCCTGCCTAAAATTGATCCTAATTCAAACCTCTTTCTTGCCCTCTGGTTTATCTTAAATGTACTGCTTAACCCTGCAATTTTTTTAAAAAAGGACATAAACTGAGATCTGAAAATTCTTTTTTCTGAGGAAGGATAATGCTATTGTTGCACTTCACTAAATAGCAAGTAATGTTAGGGCAATTATCATTTGAACAGGTGTTTCCAGGGATAACTATTAGTGTGCCTTCTGGTATTTCAAATGTGCAACTGCATTTTAAGCCAAATAAGACTCCTATCTCATGGTATGTTTGTAAATAATGTTCATATTTTCTTCCATGTATGTTTCCAAATACACTCATATTTTTAAACTAAAAGCCCAACGATTTTATGCAATTGTTTGCAAGTATACATGGGGGAGATAGTATTCCAACACTATTGTGAGAACTACAGGTTCCCGCACTTAACAGTCATACAAAGAATCAAAGCTTTTCTTTATAAATTTAATTGGGGGACTATGATGTAAGTTTTCCTTTTTTGATGCCCTTATTTAGGAAATGTACTGTGCAGAGCGTCTTAGGCAATCAAGGCTTTAATGCATACCCCAGTGCATCAGTAACTTTAATAATGTTTGACAATGCAGTGCATCTTCTATTCAACAAAATAGAAAGACACTGCTTGGTCTACTAAATGGGCAGGCTTTTTGCATGTTTGTTTCTTCAGGGGTGTTTTTGGCACTTAGGGCTGGAACAGAGTGAATTGGAATGATTTTTGAAGTTATATATGACCTAGAAAGATGATAGATAAAGAATCTGAAAAAACTGTTGAGGTTGAAAATATCATTTCCATCTTTAATATATGTATCTTGAGAGTTTCAGAGAAAAAAAATCTAAAGCATTTTTTTAAAATTAGTGTTATATTGAACCCTTAAACCACTATTGTAAAGTGCATTGGCAATAACAGTCTAGATTTATTTCTCTGTGTAAGTAAACTACTTGTAATATGTAGTTAGCTTCCCATCCACACTATATTCAATCCTATTATACGCATCCTTCTTTCTGACACACTGCTTATGATATACTTGACCTCCGAAAACATGTATATATGAGTGTTGCCATCTATTCTCTGAGCAGTTTTAGATATTTTTACTATAAGAATCTATTTGTAGCTTTCTTCCTCCTAGTAGGCAAAATGCATAATAAGGTTAAATTATTATAGACTAAATAAATGAAGTTAACAGATTATAAAAATACCTTACATCAGCAAATACTTTTATTGTAAAGCCATTTCTTATCAGAAATTTAAAGAAAATATATTTTAGGTATAACAGGACTAGGTTGTTTGGGGTTTTTTAAAGTAAATCTGGAGTTACTACAGATCAATCAAGTATATTATTACTGTGAATTCCACCTCATATGAAAGAAATGTTACTTCTATAGATTATGCATCTGTGATGTATCTTCTTTATTTGAATAGTAAAATTATGCCAAAGACATCAATAACTGGAAAAATCATAAGAAAATACTGTAAGCAATGTATAAAAGAAGTGTTTTGTTTGGTTTGGTTTTAAATTGAACATTTAAACATATGTGGGAAATATAAGCCAAATAGTTTTTGGGGTTTTTTTTCCTTAAATGTTCTTGCCAGTCTTTATGCAAATGAGGAAAAAGCAGTGGATCAATTCAATGAGGCCTTGCTCCATACTCTGTTGTACATTCATTTCTTGACTGTTGAAACTGAGAGAGCAATGTTAGTGAAAATTCTATATGAATTATTTTTAGAAGAAAGTAAAACTAAATACAAGTACTGGTTAGTATAGGAATTGTGAACTATCCTGTATCAAAAGAGATAAAAAATAACTTAGCCAAACAAAATTCTTAATGTAACTTCTCTTCCTAATGACAGAAGAGGCAACTGATATGCTGTAAAGTTTCTGTAAGACAGGGAAAACAAAATCAAGGCCACTGGATCATACAACATTATTCTTTCAGTCCTATGCAAAATTGAAAAGGTAATTCATAGCAGATCAAGGTCAGTGGGTCCTATGCTATATATGCAAACATACTTTGAAATTTAAAGTAATTGTCACACAGTGAATGTTGTCTTGGTAAATAAATATTGAATAAAAACTTTTCTGAATGCTAAAATATTAATGGGGTGACTGTGTTATCTTTTTATAGCTGAATTAATTAAGGCAGGAGAGGAAGAGCACATATTTAATAACTAATGTGTAATTCACTACCATATACAGAAAATTACAAGGTGAAAAATGTATTCAGAAGGGTCAGTACTCCATGCTTGTCTTAACCCATATAAGTACCAACTGAATACAGCGTGTTTGAGGCATTCCTTATTCCATTGGAACAAATAGATATTTCCTTTCACAACTAAATTTTTATTATGATCACAGTGTAAATACATTATGTTTACTTCATTGTTATCCATACCTTCAGAGCAAAACCAATTTTTTTTTTAAATGTTTTCTTGTAAAGTAATAATACTACCCTATCAACATGCTGTGGGCAGACATATTTTTCAACATTCCTCTTTTAATTAACTTGTCTTACAAACAAAGGCTACCAGATAAACACAATTTATCCACAGCATGTATTTTCAGCTAGGAGGCAGATAATTATTGCTCACTGCAGAAATAATGCTATTCTACTTGCTCTTGTAAAACAAACTTTAAATGTCATTTTACAGCAATAAAGATTACACAGCACAGTGCCATCTTAAGATATAGCAATTACACAGAGAAACTTCTCATTAACCTAAAGGTCAGAGGTGAGAGATGATCACCAATTCCTGCTAATACAAACTTAAATTGGTTTAAGCTAAATGTAATGATCTAATAATCATGAAAACAGGGACTGTATAAACCTAACAGCTATTGTGGAACATTTCCAAACAGAATCATGAAATCTGTAAACATAGAAGAACAATGTCACTTCCAGCTCCTGTTTTCTCTTGCTACTGGATATTTCTTTCTGTGTATTCCAGGAAGAATGATAGAACACAAACTAGCTGCTCCCTGTTAGAGGCTAAAATTACTTTTTTTAATAAACTAGTGGCAGCTTTGTAACATTAAAATGTATTGTTTCAATTAAAAGAAACAACCACAAAGTAATCTTTAAACATTTAGAGAAAATTGCATTTTCAAACACAAGTGCTGCAATAGCTCTAAACATATTTACTTCATAACATTTAGCAGTTTATAGAATGCAGCAGAAAAAGTAAAGAAAGATAGCACGTTAGTTGTTTTAAACTATAAGCTAAAATATGCTGTGCTTGAAGTTCTGAATGTCCCTTTCAGTGCAATACAGATAATTAGATTTCCTAAATCATTGGCTGTTTTCTCCTGCTTATTTCCTGCACACCCGCCCCGCCCCTCCACCCCCACCCCCCCACACACAAACAAATATATAGATTTCATGGAGTTCCTGTTTATTTCCAATGATGGGTTTGACTGGTGGGCATATATTTCTTGACAAAGAGGTCAGATGTGAATAGGCACACTGTAAAACAGATGTTGATCTATGGCAAAGGCAAAAATAATTATAATGCAGCGGGCAAAACTATGTCCAAGCTTTCTTTTAGTACACCAGACTTTAAAGCATCAGGAAAAAGTTTTTGGATCTTTGTGGCTGCTCTGTAACTGTTCAAAATCCAAATATATGAAAGGTAGTTTCTAAGCAATGTTTGTCTTTTAACACAGCTCCAGAGAAAGTAGACATGCTATATGGCATGCTCTTTTCTGCATAACTTAAGCAGTACTGTATCAATCTTGATAATCAGAAAAGATGAGAATAGGCAAAATATAGAACTTAGAACAAAAATGTTTTCACAGGTGATTGTGTCCCATTTCAAAAACTATGTCACAAAAATAAACATGGAGACAAATAAAGCTGACCTTGGGAAAACATGTTCTGCTAGCTCCTTGTTTGACTGGAATTCCATGAGCTCCAGCCTTTTTCCATGTTAAGGCACTGGCTGGTGTAGCAAAACTAATAGCCAGTTTCCTTACAAACCCTAAGAAACACCATTGCTAGCAAATATATTTCTCAAGCAACCATGGAATACATCCACTGTAAAGTACATTGAGCTTTAAAGCCGAACAGTTAAAAGGTCATTAAACAGCATACTAGGGAGACACTTGGCACCTGTGTTTGAGAGCAGGATGATACCATTTAAATTCCATATGCATTCTGGAGATTGCTTGCATGATCACCCTTTAAAAAATAGAAATATGATGGCCCTACCTCTGAAAGGCTTGCCTCACGAAGCAACATAAGACATTTGATCAAAATATCAATATGTAAAAAGTTTGCAAGGTTTCTAGTGTTTCGAAGAATTACAATCTGACAAACAGAAATAGTACTACTGAACTTAAGTTGCATCTTTCCTGTAAATCCTTTATATGGGACAGAAAATTATTGCTGTGATAAACCAAACAATTAGTTAAGAAGGCACAATCTACCTAAAAAATCCATTTAAAACATTCAGATAGCAGTTCCTCTCTGTGATACAGCATTCGTGTCACAGAAGATGGTACAGGAGGGGCAGGAAAGCTTGTCTCTGACTTTACCTGACTATTTTTAGCTTCAGGTGTAATGGTACAATATGTCCTTATCCCATAGTAAACTATTTCACTATGAATAGTTCAGGATTTTTTTATTAACCCTGAACCATCTTACACTTAGTAAATCAAATATTCTTTGGATCACCCCCAACAAACCAGGCCACCAAGCATGCAATGGCTTGCATATGTATCAACAATCTACTCTTCCCATGGCAGGTGGCAGCTCACATACAGGCACTGCCTTGTTTCCAGGTACAAGCATAGCCTTTGTGTGCTTTATGTCAGCTTCAGAGCCAATGAGCATGACAGGCTGCTTTATAACATGGATCATAATGATCAACATATGCTTTCCAAAGTTTCCTGTGTAGTATTCCTTGCTAAAATACAGTACAAAGTATCTTGGTTACCTTGTGCCAGTTAAGTGAAAGACTCTCAGATGGATTCAGTAGTGATAAAATGATTTTTTGTGTTGAAGAGTTTTAATTCTGATGCATTGTGCAAAGCCTTACAAAACTCATATATAAGTTTTAAAGGGAGGGACCCTTTACTTCTATTTACTTAGCCTTGGCAAGACATGTTTATAAAAGTTAAAGTTTTCCCTAATCTTCTGTCCTTTATTTCTAGGCAGGGCTTCACGGGTGGCTGTTTTTTCTTATGGAAGTTGTTTACTTGAGAATAACCCTTAAGGTTGAATAAAATCGTACTTCATAGTCAACATAGCAAAAATATAATCTTCAAAGTCGTGGAAGTTTTTCTGTTGTTTGCTTCTGTAGGTATCATTTGTTTGCAGTTGTATGCATGAAAAAAATTGGAAGATGTACCAGTAAATGAAGATCCATAACATTACATAAAGTTGTCAGGTTTATGAGCTGAAGGGAAGGATGGCAAATTAAGGTTTCCAAGTCATACTGCCCAAGATTGTACAGATACACTTGGTTGGTGGTTTTCACAAGATTTTACACCAGGATATAAGATTTTGCACAAGCCTTTATGCACTATAACATTTCAGAATAATGAAGTTCCTTTTTGACCACAAGCAAAAAAGAAGCTCCTGATTTCCCATGTGTTTGGAGTTCCACTAGGATAGAGTTAATTTTATTTCTAGTAGCTGTTGTAGTGTGGTATTTGGGAGTTAGGGTGAGAGCACTGCTGGTGATTTAGTTGTTTCCAAGCAGCCAAGGACTTCTCAGCTTTTCATGCTGCCCTGCTCGTGAGAAGATGGGGGGGTGGACAGGCACCCAGGAAGCTGGGAGGGGATGCAGCCAGGACAGGTGACCCAAACTGGCTAAAGGGGGTATCCCATACCAATGACATCATGCTCAGCATAAAGAGGGGCTGATGCGGGAGGAGCGCTTGGCTCCAGGACATTCAGTCTGGGGATAGTCCAGCTTTGTGGCAGGTCTGACCTGTACAGTCTGAGTTGCGCAGTTCAGGGAAAAACTGTGTTGTGTGTCACCAGCTGTTCAATCACCCCTCCCCCCATCAAGAAGGGGAGGGCAATGGGGACACAAAGGCAAACCTTGCGAACTGGAATAAAGACAGTTTCCTGGGGCAGCAAAGGGAGAGGGAAATAGCAACGACAGTACCTATAACAGAATATACAAAATGAGGATACCACAAGGTACTTTAGTGACCCAACTTTAACCCCACACTCAGACCATCTGGGAGATGTCCCTCCCCAACTAGCTTTGTTTTACAGTGATGTCATACCATAAAACCATCAGAGCATGATGTCACACAGTATGGAAGACACACTTGGCCAGCTTTGCTCACCCATCCTGGCTTCTTGTGAAGACACCAAGACAAATGGATGTCCAAAATATTCAGTAGGAAAGAAATAAGCAATGAAATTTCAGCAAGTATGAAAGTTACTACTCTGAAAGGAGAACAGGCTACATGAATCAATGAATGTATACGCTCAACTATTGGAGGATAAGAGTCACAGGTTTGAAGAGGCACCTGTCTTTTTTTCCTCCACAGTGGGGAATACAAACTCAAATATACATGTGAAACACATTTAGGTATATTCAAACCTCTGAGCAGGTTATGTGTTTGGAGAGTTGTTGTTTTTTAAAGAACTGGAGAAGATTCAGGAAATCTATTCAAGTAACCAATAATTTAATTTAATTTTTTAATTAAAAATAACTTCAGCCTTTCAGCAAAGACAACAAAGAAAATATTTAAGAATCATATTCTTTCAACAATAAACAACCTTTTCCGTGAGGTCTGATGTACACAAGTCCAGAACTTACACACAAAATAGCATAGGATCTAAATCTTTTGCAGTGAAGAAAGAAAGATTTCTGCTAATTCAGGTGAGTCAGACTCTAAATGTCTGTCTTAAAGGCCTGTGTTGACATAAAAAGTCAGAAATGTATTCTTGCTTTTTTTTCTGGGGTCATTCTGATATTGTCTTTAAAATTAAACATTCGGTAATACAGATTTTGTCTTGTTTGCAATTTAGGTTAACTTTCACTCCAAAACAGTTGTAAATTTTCCTTCAAGATTTTATTTTGCATTTTTTATTTCATCAGGAAAAGAAAGAAAGCCTTTGTGCTTTGTTTTGACAAAAGCAAGATGATATATATCATTTAATGCTCTGTTCTAGAGTTATCATGAATTAATGGGTTTATATGTAGAACAATAATCCCCTCAAAACATGTGGCTTAATTGAATGGAAGATTTCTGCCTAAATTAAGCACTCAATAGGGACTGATTGCTTGTTAGAAAGTAGCTCCCATGGATTACAAATGGAAACAATTAACGAGTAACAGTTATGGTTTTATGTTAAGTTATTCTGACTTTTGTAACGTAAAATGTACTTTGTCTAAAAATATGCTAACAGATAGCAAAGCATTAAAAGATGCTTAAAGAAAATTGAATATGAAGATCAGAATCAGAACTGCAACAAAGCTTTAATATATGACTAGATGTCATTATATCTATGCTCAAAAATGCCTATATATCTTCCACTTAAACTATGGTGATAGATATTTTTAACAAGGCATGCGAATCATATACTTCCAGTATGTGTGGCTTTTCTTTCAGATGGAATTAATCAGCAAATAGAAAGGGATAAATGGTAGATCCAGGAAAAAGAGAAAGGTGGTATTGCTTCTGTTGACTCACAGAAATAACCCAAAAGACAGGTAGATAAAATAGCATTAAAATTATGTAGTTCTTCCATGCTTAGTATCAGTAGCCTGCCAAGGGCTTTGTAGGTTCGTGGTGTTACCACCATACTCAGGGAAATACCATACTGAGGGAATTAGAGAAACAATTGACATTAATTGGCTCAATATCTTCTGTGCAGTGAAAATGGTCTGCTCTCTAGACACCCAAAGGTGTTGTACAGGGGACATCCATTAACCACCTCAGCTACTTTAGCAGTACTATGTACATGTCATCAACAGTCATGATAAGGTTCCTGGGAGAATGTTGGGTTTTAACTTATGCAATGAATGACAGAGGTTTGTGGTTGTTTGGTTGGTTGATTGGTTTTGATTTGTGTGCTTTAAAATATTGCATATCTATCTGAACTGCTCAAAGATGTAGTGAAATAAGATTACTGTTTATCAGTTTATTCACAGCCCATTCTTTTTAAACCTGAGACATAACTTTGTTTTTCAAGTCTATTCACATAGTGATTGCGCAATTATAAAAAATAATTAGACTTTGAGTTGCAATGTTTTCTTGTCAAGCTGTGGTTATAAAATCTGGAAAAGACAAAAAGAGAAGAAATAATATTTGTTCGATATATAAACAGGGAGAACAGAATTGTCTAAAGCCAGAATAAAACATGACGAGGTAACACCATCCAGTGGTCAGCCCCTGCAGCTCATACACACAGCATTCTTAAGGTTTTACATAGAATATTTCACTTTTGCTGATGGCTTTTCCTCTCTGGAGTCAAAAGTAGACAACAGGATTAAATAATATTTATATTTATCCAGCTTTATAAAACAGGAAAAGTTTTAATTACAGGTCAGTGCCATCATTGCAGCAGAGTATGAAATAGGCAGACAGATAAACATCTAGGTAAGGCATATGCTTGTGATTACTACAATGAGCTGTATTTCAACAGTATGTGATGTTGTGTTTTAACGTACATTTCTCTCTTGCTTAAATTGGATTAACTTCATCTTGTTCAAAGGGAATTGCACCCTGAAATTTGAGTTAAGGCTGTCCGCTTGGGTAGTCTTTCTCATGAAATAGCTGTGGGGAGTAAGGAAGTTTGGGGTGACTATTTTTCCCCAAATACCTAAATAATGGAACTGATCAAATAGCAGGCACATATAAGAAAGTTGAGGGCACTGTTCCTTCTCTATTTTTTCTTAGCTATCATTACATGACATAAGCATAGCATCTGTCCTGAGAAATTTCTTTCACATAATCACAGAATGCTGGGGGTTGGAAGCGACCTCTGGAGACGATCTAATAAAGCAGGATCACCTAGAGCAGGTGTCCCTTTTGTGACCAGGACAGAGTTAACCTTCCAAGCAGCCAGCACAGGTGAGCTGAGTTAGCCTGGGCTGTTTTCCACACCACAGACATCACTCTCCCATAACAGGGGCTGGTCAGGGAGGGGCATTCCTGGATGCCTCCAGGGCAGTCTGAGTGCAGCTAGAGTGTAGGGTCAGTCCTTGTGTTCTGCAGTACTCTGTTATTGTCCGGTTGCTAACGTACTTTGTGCTATCACTGGGTGTGAATGTAATTTGCGTAGGGCTGTTATTGTTCTGCTTTCACTGGGATTTTTGTCAATAAGCTGTCCTTACCCCAGTGCACAGAGACTGTTTTTCCTCTGGGACTGAGCAAGCAGTGTGTGATTCTCATCCACTGTTTGGGGCTGAACCACTGCAGCAGGTTGCACAGAATTGTGTCCAGGCAGGCTCTGAATATTTCCAGACAAAGAGACTCCACAGCCTCTCTGGGGATCCTGTTCCACTGCCCTGCCACCCGCACAGGAATGTTTTTCCTCGTACTGAGATGGAACTTCCTATGTTCCAACTTGTGCCAATTCCTCCTTGTCCTGTCACTGAGCACCACTGAGAAGAGTTTGGACCCATACTCCTGCCACCCACCCTTTAGATATTTATAAGCATTAATGAGATTTCCTCTTAGTCCTCTTTCTCCAGACTGAAGAGACCCAGCTATCTCAGCCTTCCTTCATATATGAGATGTTAATATGAGCGTGCATGTATGTATGCTCATATGCAGTCTTCTTTTTTGTCCTTCGCTGGACTGCCTCCAGTAGCTCCCCAACTTTCTTGAACTGAGGAGCCCAGAACTGGACACAGTACTCCAGATGTGTCCTCACCAGGGCAGAGTATCAGAGGAGGAGAATGTCCCTTGGCCTTCTGGACACATTATTTTTAACGTAACCCAGGATATCATTGGCTTTCTTGGCCACAAGGTCATGTTGCTGACTCATGGATAACTTCTTGTCCACCAGGACTGCCTTGTTCTCTGCAGAGCTGCTTCCTAGCAGGTCAGCCCCTAACCTGCACTGGTGCTTGGGGTTATTCCTTTCTACATGCAGGACGCCGCACATGCCCTCTTTGACTTTCATTATATTTCTCTTCTCCCAGCTCTCCAGTCTGTCCAGGTCTTTCTGAGTGGCAGCACAGCCTTTTGGTGTATCAGCAACTCTTTCCAGTTTTGTATCATCAGCAGTCTTAGTGCTGGTGCACTCTGTCCCTTGTCCAGGTCATTGATTAACATGTTGGATAAGACCAGAGCTAGTACTGACCCCTGGGATACGCTTGATTTTTACAGATCTGCAACTAGACTCTTATCACTATTGTCTGAGCATTGCCCTTCAGCCAGTTCTCAATCCAACTCACGATCCATTCATCTAACCCACACTTCCTATGCTTAGCTATGAGGATGTCTCATAGAATTCCAAAATACTCTTAATGCACAGAATTAGTTATGTGCCTCTGGTATTGCCAAGCAGTGTAAATGTATTAAATATTAATTCTCTGTTCTCATAAATAATAGCAAAAAAAAAACTTTCCCATTTGTCAATGGTTTTATTCGAAGTCATCAAGTGCTCTATGTTCTAACCCTAGAAACATTGGTGAAGTATAAAATTTTGTGGGTTTTGTTTTCCTTTAACAATGAAAAATCATCTCCAATACATTTAAAATAAATCAATGTTTAGGATTCTAAATTTTAGTCTAAATATTTTCTGACAATATTCTTTAAGCACTGCTAGAATAGAGTAGCCTGTTTTTTTCACTTTGCAGGCTCATCAGAACTTGTGTTTATAACATTAACACCTTAATGTTCAGACCTCTACTGTCAGGACACAAGTAGGAATGCATTTCATTTTACCACGTAACAGGCTACCAACAAAACTGTCTTTTCAATGAGTTACGCATTTTCACAATCTCAGCGAATATGAGTTAAAAAATGATCAAATAAAATAAAAATGGGCAAAATTGCAAATGGCTATGGTAATAGCCACATCTACTACTAATAATACTCAATAAGCTCTTCTAGCTTATCTGACCAAACTTCACTTTTAACTTCCTGTTCCTTGTACAGATGTTTGTTTTGGGTTTTGGTTTGGTTTGGTTTGGTTTTTTCCTGTATTATGGAGAGAGAAGAAAAGAAACACCCTTTCTATTCACTCTTGTTCAGTTTCTGATTGTCGGAAGCCATCTGAAAGAAGACGCCCCTACTTAGTTGAATATAGCAGCTCATTAATTATTTTTTAGTTTTAATTCTCTAGCACATGCCATACTTTTCTGCTTGCTCATGTAGTTTAATTATGTTTGACAGCTCTAAAGTTCAAAGATATTGTCAAAGGCTGTTAACAAACAGTATTTAAAGCAATGCCAGTCCACCAGGAAAAAAAATTCCATCCAAATTCTGACCCTCAGACACAACACATATTTATTTAGCAGAGCATTACTTTTGTCTTCACAACTTCATAACTTGTTCTTAGACAAGATGAGAAATGACTAGGCTTCTTTTCACCTACTCAGCATGTATGTACATATTGCATTAATTAAAACATAACAAAACAAAACCAAACAAATCTGTTAATATTATAAGCAATTTTGTAGGAGTAAAATTTCCAGATTTTAGTGGAGTTAAGGGGAGGCAGCAAATTTTACAGTGTCATTTATCTAATTGTTGGACTTCTAATCAAGCTTTCTTTTCTGATGTATTATTTCTTGTGTCTTTATGGTCTCTACTAGCAGAGATGAAAAAATTTCAGGAGACCACATTCATAAAAAATAAATTAATAACACCTGCCTATTCTTGTCATCTTGAAATTATGTATTTAAATTTTAACCTTATAAATGTACACTCCCCCATACTTATATATTTCACCCAGCTTTCCATTTTCTCCTAAGCGTATGCCCTATTCACAGGAAAACTCATCTATAGAGAGGATTTCAGAACTAACACCAATCTTTAAGTAGTCAATTTATTTATTGTACAATCTCAAAGCTATATTTTTGGTGTTTTTCACAACAAATATTGTTCTTATATTTCTCTGTTTATCAGAAAAACTATTTTCTAGTTTCATCAATATGATAGTAAGTAAAACCAGAAAAAAAATGTTCCCTATGATTTTTTTAAAGTTGAATTTTTTTTTTAATTATTATTTTAAGATTGGTTTATGACTGATCAAATCTATATGCCCAGATTATGTCTAGACACACTGTTTAGCTTTTTTAAAGTTCTTTCTATTCTGTGTCCTTATATTGTACATGCCACACATGCCTCTCCCTTGATATGTTTGTGACATTGTGTCCTTATATTGTACATGCCACACATGCCTCTCCCTTGATATGTTTGTGACATTTTCAGTCATGAGTTTATCAGTGTTCTTTTTCTAGTTAAATTTCCCATGATGCACTCATTTGCTGTGCTTTACATGTGATTCACATATATCATGCATGTTTAATTATGTCATATCTTCCTGTTCCTGACTTTGTTCTTCTGTATGATCATTTTTAATGGTACCTTTTCTTGAATTTCAAAATTTTAATACTAGTCACTAGATCACACATTTTTCTGATGTTAACTCTTGCATTATTCTTGAAAATTACTAGCATAATCTATCTTTTGGTTTGGTTTTGTCATTATTTTTACTTCCCTATGAATGAATTCTCCTGAACAGTCATGAATTGCTAGTCATTCCCATAGTATCCAGGAGTTAGGGAGACATTTTGAAAAGGAGCATTGTATAATCTATTTTTTAAAAAAAATATTTTCTTTCTTGCTAGGAAATATTCCAAATAACTGACCCATCACTAAAATCTGCACAATAACTGTCACAGAAGCAGCTAACTAATTTTTTTTTGGCATCATCTGGGAAATTAAATCTTATTTGACCTTTTTTTAGATATTTATCCTGTAAACTCTTGAGTATACAATTATGAGTAGACAGTACTGTTTAAATAAGAAGAATGCTCTTAAGGATGTTTTGAGCCTTAAGTAATGGTTCCTCTTTGAATATTTGAAGGATATAAACACCAAAGTGAGAGAAGAGTCAATTAGTATATTGCCTAGGGTAGGTAAAGGAGTAATGAGATGGAATTAGGAAAGGAATATTTAAGTTAAATAACAAGGAAATCTTTGTGACACTGAGAACCACTAGCCTGTGAAATTGTTTCTTAAGGAAAAGGGTTAAGGAATTATTTCCTGAAACAATTAAATATATGTGGGCATAGCATGAAGAAATGCTGTAGAGAGGCAATGCCTTACCGGAAGAAAAAAACCAGAAAAATATTTTCCATCTTCATTTTTACCCTCGCTTTTTTCAGCTGTTTCTTTTTTTTTTTTTGAGTGCCAAGAAGTTTTGAGGAAAGCAATCTTTCTTCAAGCTGAAGTGGCACAAAGGAGTCATTAATGGGTTTTCAGTCGTCAGATATTGTCATTAAATCACTAAGCTCTATAACATTTAAGTATCTTTAACTCCTCTAGTCAGTCATTACATGACTGACAAAGACCAAACACATCATTATTACTTAAAATAGATATCAATGTTTTAAATTTCATACAGCAGAATTCAAAATGTCACTCATTCATAATTCAGTAAATGTTTAAGGACAGCAATTAATGTCTTGCAGTAGCCCTCTAATCTGTGATCTGCTGTCCCACATAGGATTAAAGGCCAATGTAAGATTAGGACTAATGTAACAATTGTAACTGAAAACATGAGAGGGATAAAAGCCTTTCAACTGTACTCAAAGGGGACAAAAACCTGCTTACATGCATATAAAATTATTTTATAAAATGTATATGGATCACAGTTAAAAGGACAAATTGATAAATTTGTCCTTGAGGGTGGAATATAGATTTGGTTTTAGGATATGTTCCGTCTCTGTCTGACAGAACTTAACTCCATTTAGTCAACTTTAGATAAACTCCTATGAAAAAAAATGGTTTTCTAAGTCTAATCTATAAACCTTATGGTAGTTAAATATGCTTCTTAACACGGGTCATGCACTAATCTATCAACAATGGAGATGTGTCTTATTCAATGATTAAAGGACACAGGATGGTCAGTTGCCACTGCTAATTTGTATAAGGTATGTTGAAGAAAAGGAAAAAAGTCTCAAACCACAATTGTCAGAGGATATGCCTAAAAGAGAAGTAATATAGTGATTTGTGACTTAAAGGATATTAGTCAAATGTATCAGATCAGTGAAATATGAAGAGTCAGTGAATTAAGTATAATGTGTAGAGGCAAAGAATATTCTGTTTATTGTTTTACTGTTATAACATGTATTATTTTAAAATACACTAGCTACTAATTAAAAATAAATACCTCTAATACACAACTTAGGAAAAAATAAAGAAAAATAGAGGAGGGTGAAAGAGTTGTTTACACTGTTTATAAAGTAAACACATCACTTAAAATGACAAAGCACAGGAAACTGGACTCGAAACCAAGAATATTTTTATTTGTACCATAAAAATATAGAATGAAATACAGAAGGAAAAAAAAGAGACATGTTACATATTGTTGGGGGTTTTTTTAATTATCTTTTTATTTGTAGTGTGAATACACAATAATTGCCCTAAAATCAATAATTTAATCATGTTATAAGACTGTTTTAATGAGTATATCATAAGATACCACATATATAAATTTGGTGAGACCTCTCAGCCTCAAGCATGGATAAGTGTAATCCTTCGGAATGAGCACTTCCTTTGGATGACACATTTTTGTCATCCAGGACTGTGTAGCTGCCCAAAAATCAGTCATTTTACACAGGGTTGCTGAAGGAATGTACCCATTTACAAAAAAGCAATGTCTAATGTCCAATACTTCCATTTACTGACTGAAGTCTGTTTGTTAAGTTCTTCTTTCACCTCAGAGAAACTATTTTAAGAAGTGTTTTCATCCTTTATTTTGTTCATATATTTCAATAGTGCATTCTAGCCACTGAAAATACTAGCAATACAAAGACATACCTACAACATGATGTTGAAATTTCAGATTATGGAACGTTAAATCAAATTTGCTCTTATTCAAGATGTTAATGTTAAAATTAATGTCTCCTATGCCAGAAAATAATTCATCAGTCATGAAATGCATACTACTGATCTGATAACACACCAGTGATGGGAAGTAGAGTTTTGTCTGCAGACGTTGTCTTTGCTTTGATAAACTGTTTTTATCTTTACCCATGAGTTTTTTCCATCTCACTTTCTCGTCTCCCCATCCTGTTGAGGATAGGAGTGCTAGAGTTGCTTGGTGGGCACCTGTTTTTCAGCCAAGATCAATCCATGACAGTCAGTTTAAAGCTCAGCATGGGGCATCAGACAGTGTGAGTTTTAACTCTAATACAGTATTAACTGTGTTGTAGGTATAATGGCTATTGAGTAGCATGATCCTGAGTGGGTCATAGAATCATAGAATGGTCTGGGTTGGAAGGGACCCCAAGGATCATAGAGTTCCAACTCCCCTGCCACAGGCAGGGCCACCAACCTCCAGGTCTGGATCCACACTAGGTTGCCCAGGGCCCCATCCAACCTGGCCTTGAACACCTCCAGGGACCAGGCATCCACCACCTCTCTGCAATTCCAGCACCTCACCACTCTCTCTGTAAAAACTCCCTCCTAATATCTAATTTAAACCTTCCTTCCTTTAACTTTAATCCATTCCCCCTTGTCTTGCCATTGTCTACCTTTTTAAAAAGCTGATTCCCTCCCTGTTTTTATGCTCCCTTCATGGAATTTGTTTGACTGCACTATCTATTTATTTTGCTGAGCTTGGAAATATGTTAATACTAGTAACATCAATGTGCTACTGTGATGGAAGGACTGTCTTGTGGTGAGCATGAGAGAATACATCTCTCTCTCCCTACCCAGAACTGATGTGGATGGCTTTATTATGTGGGAAATTGTCATGATCCACAACCTAGGCAAGACTTAGTTTGGCAGAGGTTAAACCCCCTTGGGTTTAAACCGAACCTCAGATCATTCTGGGTGGCTGGGGGCGGCTGGGTTTAACCCTTAAGTGACATCCAATTACTAGGTGTTTTATAGTGGTAAGTTCTCGATTCAATTCTCCAAGAACAGAATTAAGACTCGAAACGGAGTCAAGGTTATGGTTGCTTTATTTGGCCCACAACAAGCGTGCAGGAAAAGGGGGGAAGAAAGATAAAAGGGTGGAAAAGAGAGATAGAAAGAGGGAAAGAGAGAGAATGGAAAGAGGAAGTGGCCGGGGGGGGGGGGGGGGGGGAGGACATATCTGCCACCCCCTCCGTCCGATGGCAGAGTATTCTTCAGTGTTTCCAGGATGGAAAGGGAGAGTGTTCCCTCATTTGTACCTCGACGGGTTCATTGTCCGTTGCTTCCTTTCCCTCATGTTGCTTGTTTTTTTTCCGTGGCCCAATGCTCCCTTTTTGTAGCGATACAGATCCTTTGTATTGCTACAAGCTTCCACCTGGCCTGTGGGAATGCTTCAGGGTGGATGACCGAATGTCCTATGTGTGAATGGCTCCTGATGTGTGCTCCTGATAGTGGCATGCTCTCCTGATGTGTGAATGACTCCTGATGTCTCTCCTGATATCTCCTTGAAGAGTCATTATGTCCTTGGAAGCCTGAGCCGGTGGTGGTGATATAGTGTGCTAGGAATGAAGTTTGGTTAGGTGAGAGGGAAAAAGAGTGGGGGAAGGTTCTGTTGGCAATTGTTAAGGCATATTTCCAGTACCTTACAGCTATGAGGGTCTTTGTTCACATTTATGTCAGCTGTTTAATGCTACTATTTAACACTGTTAGCGTATGATATGTTTTGTGGAATCTGGTGTCACTTGGTATTAAGAAAATATTTGGGTGAGGCAATACAGAAGTGTGCCCTGAAGCCACAGGTTCCTGACTGGCGGTGTGTGTGCAAGTTTTTGAGCAGATTCCTAGGATGTTTGTCACCTTCCCTCACCTGGGAATTTATACCTGAACGGGAAAGCAACCATGACAAAATAATGCACCACCTGATAGAAGCATACCTTGCCTACCCCAATGAAAACCAGCAGCTTCTAGCTCTGGCCTGTGTTTATCGAGCTACATGAAGCACTGTGAGAACTGAAGTTGAGGCAGGGACCCAAACTACCTTTAAGAATACTCAGACCAGCATGAAAACTATATCTAAGGACATGGCAGTAGACATGGGGACTCAAACCATGTCTGAAGTTGAGATAGGGACCAAAACAATTGAGGTCTGATGGTATAAATTAGCAAATATAAGGAGTAGTCGGGTTTTTTTGAAATTCAGAAATGCCTCATTACCTAAAAATATATTTCAGACAGATAAATTAACAGTCATATGTCTCCTCCATACACAGAAAGATTAATAATTTACCTCTTATATTGTCACTAACAGTGATTGCAGTAATACATAATATACATATGGAGGAATACTACCTCCATAGTTTTCTTTGACGTTATTAAACTAATAACTGTCCTCCTTCCCTGTAAAACAGTTAGTGCCTTTGTTACAACACCCACATATCAGATATCTTTTGAAACATTTCACTGTGCTTAGGAAGGGTACTGAATACTGAGTAATAAGTAACACTTTTAATATGGTCTCTCTTTTACAAGGTGGCTTGTTTTTTTTTAATTCCCCAAAACCTCTAACTTTCTTAATGGACGCCAGAATTTCTACAGCAATAAGCAAACGACCAGTTATATCTTTGTTATCTCTTTTGATTGATGCCAACAGATTTATCCCTTTCCTGTCTGTAAGGAATATTTTTTGTTTTCATTTTGGTTTTGGTTTTTTTGTATTTGACTTGATCTGTCCCCTAAGACCCACTTTTGCAGTATTCTGAAAGTTTCGTTTATTATCTCTTGGATGCTGTGCTGTTCAGGCTAGTACTGTCTCTGGAAGACCTTGAAATGTTAATTCTAGCTTTAGTTGCATCAACATATTTTTGCTTGCAGAGACCTTTTATTTCCTGAACTGACAGAAGGCTGTTTGCATAATATACAGGTTGCCGAAAATTCAGCAACCACAATGTCATATTATTGTAAATCTAGTCATTGGTTGGTCTCCCATTTTCAAAGTCAGAACCTTGGCTACAGTTGCGCTGCTCTTAACTCACTGAGCACAGATCCTGAGTACTTACTAAACTTTAGAAGCTCACCGAACTGCACAGCCTCATTTGTGAAAAGAACTGAGAGGAAGATACAAACTAGGGAGCCATGAAAAATGTGAGTTGAAACATAACACTGAAAAGGCACTGTGAGATTTCTTGGACTACAGCTAGTGAAGTCTTTGTATGCTAATGCTGCAATGTGACAAAAGCAATGCAAGACATGGGAAGTATTAAGGTGTATTCTATCTGCTTGACATTGTATCCTTGATATAAGTTACTATAGAACAGAATTTCTCTATAGAACCTTGTCTCACTGCTTATGATGATGACCAGCATGAAAAATGCTTGTATATACTTTGTAAAACAGAATCAAAAATTTGCACATAAAGATGACTATTAAACTGGTGTAGGACCACATGTTAGGGGACTGCATGTTTGAATAAATAAATGTCTTTTTCCTTTTTGTCCTAAGTGTGTGAAGGAAGACCTAAAGGAATTTATTGCTTAGCACTGGTGGCTTGACACTGACTGGAGACCAGTCACCCAGAAAAGCTACTCTATCACACCCCTTTTCAGCTGGTCAGGGAGAAAAAATATATTGAGAGGCTTAGGAGTTGGGAGAAGGACAGGGAGAGATGATTCCACAATTAATGTCATGGGCAAAACAGACTCAACATGGAATAAGAGAAAAAACATCTAATTTATTACACACACATATGAAGACATCTAGTGAAACCACAGTAAGATAATGAGAAGTGTGACCAGATCATAAACCACCTCCCCCACCCCTCCCTTCTTAGCAGAAGTTATGATTTTGCTACCTTCTTCCCCTCTATTGTGGCACAGAGAGGGGGCAGGGAATGAGGGAATGGAGGTTTCGGTCAGTTCCTCATGACTTGTTTTCCTTCTTAGCTGGGGTAGGGCAACATTCTTCACACTCTTCTATTGCTGCACCTTGTGGTCCCACCCACGGGAGACAGTCCTCCATGAACTTCACCGTGCGTCCTTTCACACAGGGCTTCAGCTCTTCACCAGCTGCCCTAATGTGGATCACTGCTATGGGCTGCAGTAATAAAATCATAAAATGTTTCTCAGGCTGAGACTGCTCCAGCCTGGTCCTCCATAGAGCCATAAGACCCCCTCACCTCCCCAGCAAACCTTCTCCAGTGTGGATGTCTCTCTCTTGCTCCTCTCTGTGTCTCTATCTCTCTCCACAGACTACAAGGGCTGTCAGAGCCT
The DNA here is from genome assembly GCA_020800305.1 of Porphyrio hochstetteri. Taxonomy (NCBI): domain Eukaryota; kingdom Metazoa; phylum Chordata; class Aves; order Gruiformes; family Rallidae; genus Porphyrio; species Porphyrio hochstetteri. The sequence goes on from CM036938.1 coordinate 30,336,788, forward strand.
TCCTCCAGCATGGGTCTCAGCAATTTCTGTGTCTCCACCTGCTCCAACATGGGGCCTCTACACGGGCTGCAGGTGGGGTCTCTGCTCCCCATCATCATCCATGGTCTGTGGAAAGACACCCACTCCATCATGGGTTTCTCCATGGGCTGCAGGGGAATCTTTCTCTCTGGCACCTGGGGCACTTCCTCTCCCCCTTCTTCCCTGGCCTTGGTGTCTGCACAGTTTCTTACATCTTCTCACTCCCTTCTCTGGTGGCAAAAAGCAGCTGATAGCATTTTTTTTCTTTTTAAATGTTATCCACAGAGGCAGTATGACCATCAGTGATTGACTCAGCCTCAGTCAACAATGGCTCTGGCTTTGAATCAGCTGCTGTTTACTCTGTTGGGTCTTCTAGAAAGTTTCTAGCTGCTTCTTGTAGAAGCCACCCCTGCAGCACCCCCTCCTCCACCATAACCCAGCCAAGCAAAACTACAACAATCACCTAGAAAATGAGCCACCTACATGCAAAAATGTGATTTCCTCCTCCCTCCCCTTTTTCATTTTCAATTTGGGCTTCTTTTTCATGATGAAAATAATAACTCTACTCATTAAGCTTAAATATGCATTTAAAATGTTTTATTTTCATTTTTAATGCACTTCATTTTTAGCAAGAATGAAAATAAAAATCTGGTATGGATTTATCTATTTAGTTAGTTTTCAATGTTCCATTTCTTTCTGAAAACACTTAAAGCTTTCAATTTTCTTTAATTAAACCAATTGCTCAGGTAGCAAGTTCCCATACAAAGCTTCCTTTCAACAAGCTGGCTTCTTCTAAAAAACCCTCAAAGTAAATCCTGACCAGCTCTGATAATCATCATGCTAATTAATGCATTGCTTATGGAAATAAATTTTGTGGTAGAGTGAGGCAGAAGTGTCAGTGCCATTTTTTTAATCTATTTCTGAAAATTTTAGGTAGACTGAGTAGTTCACCTCCTGCAGATTTTTCATGATGCTGGAGCTTGGAAGGGTTAGTGCAAAAAATTAGGAATCTATGGGAACCTTAAAGGTTGCAGCACCAAGATGTGCTGCTTTGATCCCAGGAGGACAGACACTCAACTCTGTAAAGTACCATTTTAAATGCTAGAGGTAATATTATAAAGAAAGAGAGCACAGGTAATTTTAGATCTTTTCTGGAGGATGTGTGGGACAGAGATACCGACTGAGCAACAGTAGGTGAATGCTATCTGCAGTCATACACTCAGCTGCAATATTTCTCTAACAAGAAGTCTGGTAAATTTAATGAGAAACTTATTTTAACCAACTGTATGTTTTTCTCACTGTAATTTTCTTTCATCTGTAATGTGTCATGATTTCCACTGTAGTACCAGCATCCAAAAACAGCCCATAAATTGTACAATAGAAACACTAATATTGAAGAGTCAAGCAATGTCCAAGAACTAAAAAAAACACTCACCAAATTTCAAAAATCCCTAGGAAGAGGGAAGGAGAATGAAACTGAATTTTATTTACAGTCACCTGCTCACCCCAACTTTGAATAAAAAAATTATGTATCTGAAAACCCTGAAGAAAATACTGTTAGATGTTTTGTGTTTCATTCCTCCATTTAAATATTCACACTCTTCTATTTTAAGGGCCTCTGGAACTATTGTGAGGATTAAACAGTCTATTTTATCCAAATAGGTCAAAGTACTTGAGAAATAAAAAATAGTATTAATATAGGTCTGTTCTCACTAGCATGTATAGTGCCATTAGACTAGAAAAACATAGTCTTTGCTTTAAAACCGCAACAAAGAAAAAAAAAGAAATACTTGTTTGGTACAAATTTCCTACTTAAATGGGACGTTTAGTCACTTGCATAATGCCATGTGAATTACTCTGTTACACGAAAGGCCTTCCAGAAAGAACAAAAGCTTTTTTCTAAGATAACTTTTAAAAAGCTAGCAGTGAAAACTCTGATTTCTGGCCAAAATTTAGTGAATAAATACCTGCTGCCTGAGACATCTATCCATGTAAGTAATGTCAAATATTTAGTAGGGATTGGAAGAATAGTTTAATTTCCAGATGAGTATAGCAAGCTGCTAATAATTTGATGTGTAGATATAAGCATTTTAAAGGACAATTTTCCCCTATGTTTTCTTTCAAAAATGAAAAAAATTAAGGCTCACTTAATGAACTCTAGTAAGACATGAAAATTGTCAGATAGCCTCTAAAGGCAAAACATTTAATGTTGAAAATGTATTTTTTCCTGTAACAGTCTAACAAAGTTAGATATAAAAAACAGATTTAGCCAACTGATGAATCTTCATTTTTTAAAATCCAGGGACAGACACTTCTCTGCAATCACAATTTGCAAATCAGTCTGGAGCTAACATTTCCAGAGGGCTCAGCACATTTCATAAGACCCTGTTTAGTGTTGGGTCACTAAATCCTGATAAATTAACTTAGATGCATTTTAAATAAAACTTCAAAGAATGTACAGAATCTGACTGTTTGAATAAGAATTTTACTTATTAGCTTATAATGTTATTCAAAAAGCTCAGTCTTAAAATTATTCAAATTTAATAAGCAAATCTTATGCCAGAAATGTCCTTCCAGGTCATATTTAGAATCTGATTCCTGCTAAGCTTTGTAACTTCATAATCTCTTCTTTTTAATTCTAATTGTTTTGCTAGGAATTGTGTAGCTTATCAGCTCAAAATATATATCCCATAGAGATCAGATTAACAAAGCAGATGTTTAAGCCATTTTAAGACAGTATAGTGATAAAGGGTGGGTCCTAAACAAGCCATGTTGCCACATGAAGAAGAGTAATTTATTATATTAGGAAGTGATGCTTGCTATATCCTTTAGCAATACTACATATAAAAAAAGAAATCCTTTTTCCTGGTGCTTGCCATTCATCTCTTCTTATCTCTTCATGAAATACTATTCAAATAGGCAGATCTGGAGGATACTTGATCTTATCCTCAAGAGCAAAATATATGTGCTGTTTACCCAGCTGAATGAAGTGGTGCACCTATGTACGTACTCTTGATGATTTCAACCTGTCTTGGAAAACAACTGCTGAAATACTTTCCATGCAAATAATGTACATCAGTTAGACTTCACAGAGAAGAGGAAAATAAGATATTTTCTTATTGCAGTTGAATTCACCAATTCAGCAGCAACAGTACTGTTTTCATACTTTGACATGTCTTCAACACATTTAACAGACCTTGTTACCACAATCTAAACCAGAAATGTATATGTACTGAAAGCAATTTTAAGAGGTCACAAAGATGGGATAAGATTTCTCGAATTTTCTGACACAATCACAATGTTACCTCTGCTGCAGTGATATCACAAGTCTTCCCTCTGCAGAATGAGAAAGTGACAAGAGCAGGCAAACTCCAGCTGAAACCACAGAAGACAGTGACACAGCAGTTCACTGTTTTACAGGGAATATGGTCACTTTTTAATTATTTTTTTTGGGGTGGGGACAACATGATAAAGAAATTTAACCAACAACAGTCACTTAGCAACAAAATTAATTTACAAGTAAGTGTATGGGTTTTTTCCCCACATGATTATTGTCAGAAGTGCCTATAATCTCATGCAGATGCAATATTGATCTGTTGCTGATGTTCACTGAGCAGCCAAGGGGGAAGCACTTTACCAGCTACAACCTCCATCAATCATAGTCTCCTTAATAACAGCACTTAAATGATCTCTCTTGGTATTAACTTATATTGTATCTCTGGCTAGAATCCAACACTGAATAAAAAAGGGTCCTTTTGAAGAAGCAGTTCTGTGGTCACTGTGATCATTTAAATAAAAAGAATCCTGCTTTCTTTAGTGCTTTGTCTACACTAATTAGTCTGCATTAAGCTCATTAGCTTGATTTAATCCAATTAGTTGTACCAGAATAGAAAGAGAAAGAATGCCTTTATTTACTTACAAATATGAAAGAAACTTAATGTGATAAAAAAAACACAACATGGTTTAATGCAGGAATATAAAATCCATTTTCTTAAAAACTTATATTAAAATCCGCATAGACTGTGGACCTTGAGACATAAAGTACATTATTTATTACACCTGTGATTTCCTCATAATAGGTTATTTTTACTTTGTAGGACAACACATTTTAGTAAAATGGGACAAACTCTAGCATGATGTGTACATCTTGATGTGGCTGTGTGTAGAACTTCTCTGAAGGTCATGATGTTTGCATATATACCAGAGAACAAATATAATTTCTTGAAAGACTTATTCCTTAGAGTGTGTCAGGCATCACCTGTTGCTCAACAGATGAATGTTACATCATTGAAATATCAAATTTTAATTGTTAGAATAGTCCATATTAATTTTACACAGTCAGTATCTTTGCACCTCCAAAGAAAATGCCTAGGTCCATCAGAATAAAGATAGAACAGGCAACTAATCCCTTTAGCTGTTATTTTAAAATCAATTGTGTAAGCTTTAGGATTCACCTTTAATAAATAGCTACAATACATATAGTAAACCATTCTCCCTTCATTACACATGGTTGGGGTTTGTTTGGAATCACATTTCTCTGTTGAAGAGTTTAGAATGTCTAACTTTGTGTAAACCTCAAAAGCAATTGACCAGAATAACATTGTCAATGTCAAAACAATGTAGTATTAGATGTTGGACTAAAGTTTTTCTTTAAAATCTCCCAAATTAAAATACTCTTTTTCAGCAGAGCTCAATTACAGATAAAAAAAAAATCAGTCATTCAATTTAAACTGTGTACTAAAAAATTGTATTTTCTGCATTTTCATTTTTAAAAAATCTATGTCATTTTAAACCTGGAATTCTCCATTTTAATCTAAGATGTAAATAGAGATAGATTAGTGGTTTTACAATGAAGCTCAAGGAAGATCACTCCATTCAACCCTAATTTACCTTCATTAGTTATACAAAAGCCTTGGCTCTATTATACTTTTACTTTATTGCTTAATGCAGTAACAAAAAGCGAAATTAGCTGCAGTTTTAAGCCCGGGAAAAGCACATGCCTTTTAATAAACACAAACAATAAAAGGATAGGATTTACTTTCAGCCTTTTTATTCTTTTAAATTTGTAAGAGCCTTGCTAATGTCTGAATTGTGTTATGGGTCAGAGCTGAAGACAATAAAAACATACATAAAGCATTGTCCTTGATACAATTTTTTTTCCTTGTTTTGATACTTTGTTTATTCTTAAGCGAGAAATTTATATCCACGATGTGGAGTGAGTATGAAACTAAGATTTACTCTGGACCCTAATGAAGTCGGAAACAACAGTTTGTCACTGTCCCTATGTAGTCTGTTCACAATCTCAGTTTAACTCTCTGGGAAACATGAGCTACAAGAAGAAACCAGGTTGCATACAATAATTGCCATGGGACTTTAGTGGCACTACGTCAAATTGTACCACACTCTTTCCATATATTTCAATGAAATGTTTGTCTCCTGTTAGCAACTTCTGGACATGAAAGTATACAAAATAATTTATATTTGCTTAATTAGTAATTTCTGTTAATTTTGTCTTTCTAAAATGATCATTAATATTTATTTTAGCTCAACTAGCAATTTCTGTTGATTTTCCCTTTTTACTATGTTGTCTATATAATTAGTATTTTATTTTTAATGCGTATTTTTAAATGTTCAAAATCCAGAATGTAACTTCGTAGAATTCCCACTAAACATCTTTATATCAAATGAAGTGTGTAGATAACAAAATTAATCATGAAATACAACTCTGTTTAGGACCTAATTCAAATAATCCTTTATAAAGTGTGTGATTCTGCTTGATTCAATGTCCTTTGGTTCAAACCTGAAAACAAATTTTTGTGTTACTTTTGTACTTATTTTTTTTTCACTGTGGTAATATGAAGCAATAAAAGGTGACTACATTTTATTTTATATATACAAAACACCCATGCTTCTATAGTCTCTGACCAAAAATTAGACCTTAGAAGTAAGTATTTTTTCTTTCAGTCTGTATTATTTTCATATCTAATATTAATATCTAAAAGCATAGCATATATTTCTCTGTTAATTAATTTGCAGACTGGCAAAAAAATATACTGTGTTGATATAAAAAATGAGCCTATTCAAGGTTCCTGGGAATGTCTGGCTAAAATTCTGCCATGATATTAAGGGGAATATTAACATGATTTACCTTTGCCTGATGGGGTTCAGCTTACTCTTGTGTAGTCTCTTGATTTTCATTTGGAAGGCTGATTAAAAAAAAAAATCTGAATTAGGGTTACAGTATTTGAATCCATATAATAAATGAATGCATGCAATGGAAGTCAGCACTTGGCCCACAGTTAATAAATTCTGAACTCTGAACAGTATATGCATGAGGGACACAGAGAGAGACAATACTGCAGAAAACAGCTAGACAGAGAAATAATCTGGCAAAAGGACAAAAGTATGGAGCTTGGATATTCATAAAACCCCTAGTACTTTGTGAAGGCTCTTTTTTCTATCACGTAATTATTGCAGCTTGTTCAACCCTTTCCTTAGCAGCAAAAATGGGACTATAGAGATCCACAAACTTCAGGATTTTTTTAAACTTTGACTGTCCATCTTTACTATTTGCTACAGTATTTCCCTGCTATCTTTTAAGACCCCCTGTCCTCAGATCCTCTCTGGAGCACTGCTCTGGGCTCACAGGTAACTGGTTGTTGGCTAAACTCACTGTTACTAAACAGTTTTCAGTCTGATTTATTCCCCGGTCTGCCACTTGCTCCTTCTCTTGTTTCCATTCTCATTTTATGTAGTGTATTGCTTCCTTGCTGATTCCTTTTAAATTCTCACTCCAAACTGATTCTCACCCCAAACACACACGCAGAAAATCTTTGAAACCATCGTTCACTGCTATTGTTCCTGAACTATAATTATCCCCTCATTCATGTTTCTCTTGTATGCTCAGAGTGCAAACTCTTCCAGATGGGGACCTAGACACTGATATGTGGTCACACAGAACCCAGACAGCAGCTGTCAAATTTTACTTTTTCAATTACAAAGAATAAGAAGAAGAGTACTTGATTCTTTCACTCTTATCCTATAAAGAATAACTGAATATTTATGGAAAATTGCTGAGTCTTAGTAATTTCCACAAAGAAATAATTGTGCCAACAATACCTAACAAGAAGCCTTCCTCAGCACATACAAGGCACCTTTACTCAGCCACTGGCATCTTTTCAGAGTTACGCATCCTGCCAGTATTATTCTTACAGGTTCAAAAGACCACAAGAAATTAAGTGAAACTAGAGACGGCATTTTTTAAATCTTGACTCCAATTAAAAAAAAAATTATAAAATCCATTAGTGACCAAATGTTAAAAAATAACTCAATTTCAGAAGATTGAAAAGCTGCGTGGTAACAGTAACATGTATTCACCATTAAAATATCTTAAGGATATAAAGTAGTAATAATCAAACTATGTATTATTTGAATTTATGTTATCCTTTTACCTTTGTTGCTGAACATTTTAAATAATGTCTGATAGAGCAGATGTACAGCAGGAAGCTTAATAGGGATGCTGTTTCCATAACAACAAATAGGATTTGAACAAAAACACAATACTCAATGGTTACTGTTCTTCACAGCACATAAAAGCAGTTATTCAAAATTACAAGCAGCATGACATTGAAAAAATAAATTAAGGCAAAGGGTGCTAACAATTCTATTTCATATTTAGTAAACGTTTAACTCATAAATACTGGAGGGACAGCTATAAGAACCCAGAAATTAACTGCATTGTTTATGTCAAGCTAAATCATGACCTGAGAGAGGAGATGTTTTTTTTCCTATGTAAAATTAAATGAAAAGACACTAACAGTCAGACAAGCCACAGAAACAAACCATCTAGTTAGGTATAAATTGGCTCACACAATGAATAAACGAAAGGCCTAATTCTGCCTTCAGTGAGAGTCTTTATTTTCAACTTTCTAATTTGCACATATGCAAAACAGTGTTCAAATTTGGTCTGTATCTTTCCTTTCTATTTTATGCTTTCCAACAACTACATTGTACTCAGTACCCTTTGTTTTATTCTGAAGAAGCTAGGATTTTCTATGTCATTTTTCTTCTAAAGTATATATTTTTCTTTTCTTTCCAAAATTCAAAATTTAAATTTAAATATAAATTTAAATTAATACTGTGCATTGACCAAAGTTGATGGGAAATTAAAATAAGAATATTTCAGTACCATATGCAGTCCTTCTACTTCTTTGGGGTTTTTTAGGGAATAATATTTATGTTGAATTGGTAAATAAAATGGCACAGGGTACATCTCTGCAGTATAACTTTTATTTTCTATCTTAGGGATTGTGAAATGCACAGGTCAGAATGAAACTTGAGTTTATAAACGTAATAAGATCTGACTCATTAGACATCTCCCAGTGTATATTTTGGAAATGCAGCCTATGTGGATAACTAATGTCATACTGTTACATCAGAATGAAAGCAGTCACATCCTTAGTGACATTTGAGGGCAGTTTGATACGAAAAAGGGAATATTCAGTATTTCTTCAATTATAGAGAAATGCCTGCTACTACTGTGGCTTCATTAGAACATAAAATTTAAAGTGTATACTTTTGGCTATAATTTCAACTGATCATTATGGGTAAGAAGAAATTGACCGTTTTACAAAAGTGACTTGTTCGCACTCAGCTTGAGGAAGTTCTCAGAAAGTTGCCGCGTTCTTAAAAAAAAAAAAGGAAGCTTTTAGATAAAAGGATTGCAACTAAACCTTTTATGATACTAACCATGACTGGTTTATTCTTACTGTGTTTGTAGCTTCAAAATTGCCTTCCGCCTTATTTTCTTCATATAAAATATAGCATGCTTTCCATTAAAAATATCTTCTTGATATCAAAGCAGTATATTCATTATAGATGTTCCTGTCCACGCACTATGGAGTTGCACAAGAACAGATAATCAAGAACAGATAATCAGGAATGAGAACTATGAAAAGTAGAAAAAGTACCATGCCCAGATTAATTATATTCCCTGATCCTAAAGGAAATAGCAAGAAGAAATAAAAGAGCACCTGATTTTGAATAGTGGAGTTGTTTTAAACAAAGGCAGTGAATTATATCCACAGGATATGAATGCTGTGAGATACATGACAAAAGCATATCCATTTAAGAACTGGATCGAGGCATTTATGAGGCTTTTGTCAGAGGTATGAATGACTAGAAGAGAGGCATAAAATTTTGGAAGATTATAATTTAATATAGGTATCCCAAGACTCAGATGTTGATCATAATATTCTGATTTTAGCAAAGCAGTTTACATATTACCACATGGCACACTGACCACAAAAGCCAATAATATGGCATTAGACAGTGATCAATTTATATTCAATTTGAAGTAAATGATTGCTCTGTTAACAAGTGGAATGTGATGAGAACTGAAGTACTGGCAAGTCACATTTCCATCATACACCTCTCAGTTCAAGATTATGTGAAATTTAAAACAACTGTGAGAAAAGCTTATGGTTTTACATGCAGAGAAAATTAAAATAGAAAAAAATGGAGAAGCCTCTTAAAACTATTGAAACATCTTAGCAAATATAGTATGCATCATATAAAGCATATAAAAAGAAAGTAACAAATCAAGTCATAAGAATAAAGCTGAATTAGTAGTATTTAATTTTTAAAAAACAGTGAAACCAAATTTGTGTGGCAAAGTTTTGCTAGTGCGGGGTTATTGAAGCACCTTCTGTGAGAAGGTGTAGAATCTTACCCTGCATCTGACGAAGTCCATACCAGCTGGCTCCATGACACATACCACTGACCAAGGCCAAGCCCACCAGAGACGGTGGTAACACATGTGGGATAACATAATTAAGAAGGGAGAAAAAACAAAAACCACTGAGAGCAATTGCAGCCAGAGAGAGGAGTAAGATTATAGAAGATGAACAACTCCGCAGATACCATGGTCAGTGATGAAGGAGGGGGAGGAGGTGGTCCAGACACTGGATCAGAGATTCCACTGCAACCTGTGGAGAGGACCACGATAAGGCAGGCTGTCCCCCTACAGCCGATGTTCACATTTGAGCAGACATTCACCTGCAACCTGTCAGAGTCGATAGAAGCACCTGAAGGAGGTTGTGACCTGATGGGAATCCTGTGCTGGAGCAGGCTCCTGGCAGAACCTGTGACCCTGTAGACAGAGTAGACCACACTGGAACACGTTTTCTGGCAGGACTTCTGAACCTATGGAGACCAGCCACACTGGAGCAATCTGTTCCTGAAGGTCTGCACCCCATGCAAGAGACCAACGCTGGAGCAGTTTATGAAGAACTGAAGCCTATGGGAAGGACTCACTTTGGAGAAGTTGGTGGAGAATTGTGTCCTGTGAGAGAGACTCCATGTTGGATCAGTGGAAGAGTGTGAAGATCCATGCCCCTGAGAAGAAAGGAGCAGCAGAAACAATGTGTGACTGACAGCAACCCTTATTCCCTGTCACCCTGTGCCACTGTGGGGGAGGATGTAGAGAAATCAAGAATGAAGTTTATCCTGGGAAGATGGGAGGGGTAGGAGGAGGTGATTTAAGATTTGGTTTTGTTTCTCATGACTCAATTCTGATTTGACTGGTAATAAATTAAATTAATTTTTCCAAGTTGAGTCTGTTTTGCCCATGACAATGATTGGTGATTGATCCCTCCCCTTCCCTATCTCAATCCATGAGCGTTTTTGTTTTATTTTCCCTCCCCTGTCCAGGTGAAGAGGGGAGTAAAAGAGCAGCCTTGGTGGGCACTTGGTGTCCTGCCTGGGTATATTTCCCACAAAAGTCTTGAACGCTACTCACATTGCTATAAATGAAAATATACCATTGAGCCCTCTGATAGAATACATTTGGCATATAATGGGTATCCTAGCAAAAAAGAAGATAAACAAGAAGACTAATACTAAAGGCAAAACCAAAATCAAACCCAGTGCATTTTATTTATTTTAAGAAAAGCATAAAAAGTGGGCCACAAAGTTTGAATGATATGAAAAACATCTACTTTTTTTTTTAATACGCTTCTTAAAATAATCATTTGACTACAAAGATCTGTGAATCTTTTTTTTAATACACATTCTTAATGGAATATATGTAGGAAATGGGATGCTCTGGTAAATAGCTTACTAAAATTCAACAACTGAAAAAAATCAAACACCTAAAAAATACTATCAAAACCTGGAAAACTGCAATTGGCCTATCCCCTGAATTTCTCATCTAAATTTCTAAACAGTACGGAATAGTAGGGTCATAAACCACCAGTTTGATGTGTATCCACTTTCTGTGAAACTAAGCAGGAGTAAGAGTAAGATACTTACTTTCCATTAGGTCTATAACAGTCAAGACTAAAGGTCTTAGTGAAATTCATGGCAGATATGCAGAACCATTATAATATTTCATGAATGACTTTCACACAACTTTAATGTAGTCACTTGACATCGTCTGAACTTTCTGTTAAAGAATATATAGTAGTTTCATTCAATGTGGAATTGGATAAGACAAGATTTCTATTTTCACTTAACGGTTTTAAACAGCAAATTTTAACACCTGAGCCTCTACCAATTAATTTCGATGAAATAAAACAAAATCTCTGAACCAAATCTCAGGAGACCACATAAAATTACTAGCCCAAACTAGAAGAAAGAAAGCGAAAAAATATTCCTAATAACATGATTTTACATAATTAATTGCTAATAAAATACCTACTGCCATTCCGCGTCCCCCCCAAAAAAAAAAACCATGAAAAATTAGTCACATTGCTCAAAGAATAAAAAAATTAAATCATAACACTTATCATCCAGATTTAGTTACTACATGCTCTTAAGCATAAAATCAACTGCTTCAAAAGAACTTGAAAGTGTAACTTGTTATTAATAAAAGCATAGATGAATATTTTATATGTGACACTTTTTTAAAACATAGATAAAAGAAAGTGATACTAAAAACATGATACTTGAAATCCAGGCGTCAGAGAAAAAACACTGTTTCTGAAATGTTGACTATTTCTTACATAGTTATTATAGAATCCAGGTTTTAGCTTGCATATGTCCACATAAATCACAGCTGTTTTACCATGTAAAGAAATAAATGCACTGTGTTTGAAGAAAGAAAAAAACACAAAGCAGTTTATTCACTGGGGTGTGAGGGCCGAGTGAGTGGGGAGTGTCAGGGAAGAAAAAACATCATGGTAAGTATTCAAAATGCTAAAACCTGCAATGAAAATCTTCTCACATACCAAGTGGTTTTCACAGAGAACAAGAAAGAACATTATATTTGGGAAGTACATCCTGGAACTGCAAAATAGTTGGCCAAAAAAAAAAAAAAAAAGGATGGTAAATTAAGAAACTTTTTTTAAAAAACAAATATTTCTTGAAAGAAAGGCAGGATTACTTTTTTTTTTCTTTTCTTATTCAGAAAGATTTAAAAAGAAAAAAGAAAAAAGGGCTGCTTAATTTGAAAAAGAAAATGGACAGTCAAGACCATATCAATTTAATTATAAACATATTCTTTTATAGGAGAAATGGAGGCAACCCTAAGATTAAGGTAACTTTAGACAGTATAGTGGTGAAAAGAACTGTCCCAATATAATTGTTCATGGTAACAAGTCTATATTAAAATACATAGGATATATCCTAATGTTTGGTTCTTGTCCCTAACATTTTGGCTAAACAGTTTTGCAGTTTATTTTCTAACCTCACAATCTCCCAACTGTCATCCATTATGTGCCTATTGCTGAGGTGATGTCTGTTTTAAGGAAACAGAAGCAGCAGATGCTGGCAGGTGACTCTCTGCTTCTGCTTGGTTTATAGCTTTCACAGAGCTGCTGGTTAGAGGTGACACGAATGACCAACCAACCCTTTATCCCCCTTCAGTAGAAGGTGAAACATCATCCTATTACCTAGAATTTAGTGGTTTATAGAGTTACATCTTGGAAGGGGGCATAATAAAAGATTGGATACAAAATTTAAACTGGCTCACATTTCTGAATACTAATTCAGTAACTAATCACTAAATATATGCTGTGTTTTTGGAATTACAGATTTTTTTATTTTGTGGGGGATTTTTAAGTTTTGTACTTATGTTGTAAAAGACTGAAAAAAATTCTTCAGTTTTAATTCAAAAGGTCAGATCTCAGGGCACAATATAGATGAAGGGGTCTTACAATCAGGACTGGATCATTTTTTTGTAGAGAGAATACTGGGGTTTTTGTTCTGATCCAACTTTGAACTTTATTGTGGAGAAAATTGTATCCAGTTATCCAATTTTGCCTCACTTTCTACTGGGACTTTTCCCACCACTGAAAAAAAAATGAAACAACAACCCCCCCAAAATGAAAGCACAACAAATAAATCAAGCAATTTATTAGCAATGGAAGTATTGCATAGGTGACAACTAAAATGATCCATCAAATAGTTTTTTTCAAAATTTTTTAAGAAAGATTTGACAAGCATATTTGCAATAAATATTTGATTTTTGGGGGGTTTTTTAAATCTTTTTTAAAAGTTGAATTTTTATTTGTTTATCTTTTATTTGTTTACTTGTTATTTTCTAGGGAGAAGAACACTTTTTCTTTCTGAATAGCCATAGGTAGCTGTGGGAATTTTATACATCTATCTCTAGTATTTCTGATTATTTTCCTTAGTTCTGTTTTATACCTCCTAATATAAAGTAGGAGAAGAAATATAAATGCAAATAAAATGACACAGGCTTTTAAAAGTAAAATAGGTAATGCCTTTTTTGTCTTTGTATAGGATTTATTTTCTCCAGAAAACATATATTATACTTCTCCTTACAAGTTTCAACACAGTCCAAGCAGCTTCCATATTCACTATTTGAAAACAACCTGTGACTTACAATACTACATTGAATCATATGTAATTAAAACTAGATTTACCAGTAGCTCTTGCAGCCTGAAATTTGTCTCCAAACATGGCAAACAAAAAATAATAGTTGTTGAGTAGTTTGGGGATAAAAATACTCTCTTATTTACATATTTATTTCCCTGTCCATATCTTGGCAGGCAGACTTGTCTACTTCACAAAGTCAAAATGAAGAGCCTCTCTTCAGATTCAAATCTGAAAGGATTAGGGGACCAGAACATCTCTCTTACGAAGAGAGGCTGAGGGATTTGGGACTTTTTAGCCTAGAGAAGAGATGACTGAGGGGGGTTCTTATCAATGGTGATAAATACTTGAGGGGGGAGGGTCAGGAGAATGGAGTCAGTCTTTTTTCAGTGATGCCCAGTGACAGGGCAAGAAGCAGCAGGCACAAACTTGAACATAGGAAGTTCCACCTAAACACAAGGAGGAAATTCTTTACTGAGGGTGACAGAGCACTTGGCACAGGCTACCCAAAAGAGTCTGTGGAGTCTCCATCTCTGGAGATATTAAAAACGTGTCTGGATGCTGTCCTGTGCAGCCTGCTCTAGGTGACCCTGCTCTGGCAGGAGCAGGACTAGATGATCTCCAAAGGCCCCTTCCAGCCTCTGTCATTCTGTGATTCCATGATTCCAAGGGATATATTTTGCATGATTTTCAAAGTTGAAAGATGAAAAATATTCTGAAAATTCATCTAGGATCAAAAATCCTGTTTGCTTTGGGTTTTTTTCCCTAGCTATAAATATGCTTATGATACACATATATAAATAACTGATAGAGCTCACTGTAATGAAACAGAGACAACTTTATATGTTGGCTAATTCACTCTGCATTTTCAAATGCAAATTAAAAATATGAATGTTTTCTAACTTGCTGCAATAGAGACTGTTACAGTTCATCTTTCAAGATATTACTGCTAAATTGAAAGTATAGCCTAAATCAGTTTCCCAGACTGTGATGAAATTTTTTAGCTTTAGGAATAATGGTTTCATAGCTCTTCCCTGAGGCCACTCAGAAGCAAATGAGTTTAAAATTTCTGGAATGCATTACATATCTGAGAAAAAAAATGCATGGTGTTTTGGTTACAGCTATAAAATAAATTTTGGTCGACTTGGAAGCAAAGGTTAGATTCCTATCATCTTGTATTTTGTAAATGATTCCACCTCACTTCTAAGTACCAGACTTTTAGGGCAAACTTTTAAAAATTTATTCCCTGACTGCTGCAAATACTACATTTTTCTCAGCAGTTTTGTGAGACATGAATCATCAAGCCATCTTTAGACGTGAATGTGACATGAATACAGTTATGGAAAACACCACCTGGCCTGCCCTGCTATATAGCTGGGGACATCCTGTCCTGTGCTGCCTGACCTAGGGGAGTCCTCACCTCTCCTGGGTCATCGCCACCACACCCTAGCGTCTTCACTGGTGCTTAAATCTCAGTGAAGGGACATCTCTTTAGCTGGGCTGCAAATACAGAAACCAGATGCTCAGAGCAAATCTGGATCTGATGCAGATGAAAGTAAAAGTTGCACACGAGCTTATGAGTAGCACTCCTATGGATCTATTTTATTTCTTTTGGATTTAGATTAAACATTCCAAATGAATAAAATAAATTTTTTTGAGTAGAAATTGAGGCCATTTGATTGTAAAATTTATTAAACAACCAGAGCAATTTGTTTAGTCAGTCATATCAATCTCTGCAAGGACTAAGAGATGAGAAGCAAAAGTAATCAAGCTTAAGCCCTATTATGCATATTTCTCTTTAAGAGTTTCCAAAGGACTTCTGTAGTACCACAAGAATATTAACTATTTAAGTTATAAAATAAATAAGTAAAGGGGGTAATACCAAAGCAGGAGGAGAATGGACACAATCAAAACATAGTTTTATATTTACATAAAGGTCAGAGACAGATAGGAACATGTTTTGGTCCAAAGTTGGAGTTGCCCAGAGATTCACATAGAATCACAGAATCATAGAATGGTATGAGTTGGAAGGGACCCTAAGGATCATGGAGCTCCAACTCCCCTGCCACAGGCAGGGCCACCAACCTCAGGCCTGGATCTACACTAGGTTTCCCAGGGCCCCATCCAACCTGGCCTTGAACACCTCCAGGGACAGGGCATCCACTACCTCTCTGGGCAGAGAGTATCAGTAAAAATTAAATCAGTAGTTATACACAGCTCTTTATGGACACAGATGCCCTTTTTAATAGTTCATCACTGTGTCTCAAAACAAATGCACCCCTTACATTACCTACTGTCCATGTGACTATCTGGATTTTATTTCAATTTCCTGCTCAGTAACAGCCTCTTAATCAGTTAAGTCATTGCGGTTCAAGTCCTCTCATTTTCAGTGTTCTCTGTCCAAAAGAGAGTAGTGATACCCATCTTCCTTTCACAGATCATTGTTCATCATCCAGAAATATACTTAGCCTAATAATTTATGAATTTTGGTAGAGCTAACTTTGATCTCCTCCGCCACTTAATGGGGGCTATCCCGTGGGCTACGCTGTTTGAAGGAATGGGAGCCTGCGAGAGCTGGCTAGCATTCAAACAGCACTTCTTCCAAGCACAGGAACGATGCATCCCTTTGAGGAGGAAATGGGGAAAGAGAGGCAGAAGACCTGCATGGATGAACAGGGAGCTATTGAGCAAACTCAAAGAGAAGCAGAAGATCTATGAATCGTGGAAAAAGGGTCTGAGCACCTGGGAAGAATACAGGAATGTGGTCAGGGCCTGTAGGGATGCAACTAGGAAGGCTAAAGCCCTCTTGGAAATTAAGCTGGCAAGGGACATAAAGGATAATAAAAAGGGGTTTTTTAGACACGTGAACAGTAAGAGGATGTCCAGGGATAATGTAGGTCCCTTACTGAATAAGGAGGGTGTCCTGGTTACGGGGGATGCTGAGAAAGTGGAGATATTGAATGCCGCCTTTGCTTCGGTCTTCACTTCAAAGGCCCCCGGGACCCACGGACACTGGATGAGAGTAGGACTGATTGGGAAATGAAGAATTTCCCTCTGGTTCAAGTAGGGGAGGTCCAGGAGCGGCTCAAAGGGATTAATGCACACAAATCCATGGGCCCAGATGGGTTACATCCACGTGTGCTGAGGGAGCTGGCGGAGGTGATTGCTGAGCCGCTCTCTATCATCTTCGACAGGTCTTGGAGGACAGGAGAAGTGCCTGAAGACTGGAGGATAGCCAATGTCACTCCAGTCTTTAAAAAGGGCAAGAAGGAGGAACCTAGTAACTATAGGCCAGTCAGCCTCACCTCTGCCCCTGGAAAGGTAATGGAACAGCTTGTTCTGGATGCCATCTCCAAGCAATTGGAAGAGAAGAAGGTCATGAGGAGTAGTCAGCATGGATTCACTAAGGGGAAATCGTGCTCGACCAACCTCATAGCCTTCTACGATCTCATGACAGGCTGGGTAGATGGAGGGAGAGCAGCGGATGTCATCTACCTTGACTTCAGCAAGGCCTTTGATACTGTCTCCCATGACATCCTGATAGCAAAGCTGAGAAAGCATGGGATAGATGAGTGGACAGTGAGGTGGGTTGAGAATTGGCTGTCGGACCGAACCCAGAGGGTTGTGATTCGTGGAGTAGAATCTGACTGGAGGCCTGTTACCAGCGGTGTTCCCCAGGGTTCAGTGTTGGGTCCAGTCCTGTTTAATATCTTCATTGACGATCTTGATGAGGGAATAACATCCACCCTCAGCAAGTACGCCGATGATACAAAGCTGGGAGGAGTGGCTGACACGCAGGAGCACTGCGCTGCCATCCAGCGAGACCTGGACAGGCTGGAGAGCTGGGCAGGGAGAAACCAGATGAAGTTCAACAAAAGCAAGTGTAAAGTCTTGCACCTGGGAAGGAACAACTGTTTGTATCAGTACAGGCTGGGGGATGAGCTGCTGGAGAAGAGCTCAGTGGAGAAGGACCTGGGGGTCCTGGTAGATGACAGGTTGGCCATGAGCCAGCAGTGTGCCTCGGTGGCCAAGAGAGCCAATGGGATCCTGGGATGCATCAGGAGGAGTGTAGCCAGCAGGTCAAAGGAGGTGATCCTCCCTCTCTACTCTGCCCTGGTCAGGCCCCACCTGGAGTATTGTGTCCAGTTCTGGGCTCCTTGGTATAAAAAGGACAGGGATCTCCTGGAAAGAGTCCAAAGAAGGGCTACGAAGATGATTAAGGGCCTAGAGCATCTCCCCTATGAGGAAAGGCTGAGTAAGCTGGGACTGTTCAGCCTGGAGAAAAGAAGACTAAGGAGGGACCTAATCAAAGTTTATAATTATCTGAAGCAGGGGATGCAGGGGGAATCAGCCAGCCCCTTTTCAGCGGTCTGTGGGGACAGGACAAGGGGCAGTGGCTGCAAGTTGGAGCATAGGAAGTTCCGCACCAACATGCGGAAGAACTTTTTCACAGTGAGGGTGACTGAGCACTGGAATAGGCTGCCCAGGGAGGTGGTGGAGTCTCCTTCACTGGAGATATTCAAGACCCGCCTGGACGCCTATCTGAGCAATATGAGCTAGGGAGCCTGCTTTGGCGGGGGGGTTGGACCCGATGATCTCTTGAGGTCCCTTCCAACCCCTACAATTCTGTGATTCTGTGATTCTGTGATTTCTTAAGGTGCCTAGAAAATCTGGACACTATTCATCATAAATTGTGAATGAAAGTCCTTTCTGTTTTCACTTCCTTTCATTTTTTTTTTTACCCTAACCTTTCTTCTGAGCCACATGTATTAAAAGGGAGATGTCTCTACAGTGAGGATTTGCCATTCACACCATATAACAAGGTACTACATGTGCATCTGTATGTCATGGCTTCTGAATAAATCTTATGGGTCTTCTGAAAAAAAACCTTGGCTCAAATAATGTGCAGATGATGAGAGTCTTTGATCTATAACCACCTCATTCTTTCCTGTCCATCTGTTTCAGGGTTCGTTTTGGATTTTTTTTAATGTGCTGGAGGCAAAAAATCCCCAAAACCAAACCACCCCACAAAAAAAACCCAACAAAACCAAACCAAACCAAAAAAACCCAAAGGAATCCTTTCTTTGAAAACTGTTCATTTAACGTAGGAGTGGTATTTAAGATTTAGAGCTTTGCCACTAGTTTTATCTACAGAAGTGGCTGATTCATTTAATTCTTCACCTATGATTTTACCTTTCAAACCATAAAAGCACCTGTCCTTTATTTTTGTTTGTTTGTTTGTTTGTCTGTGTGCTTGTGTTGGTTTTGGGTTTTTTTGACTGAAAAATTAATATTTTCATGGTAATGAAGATTATCCTATTTTAAAAAATAAACCTTGCCATTCTCTTGACAACTTAGTTTGAGAAATATAGGGTTTTTTTTCCTTTATTGTCACATTTCCTGATAAATTGTATGGCATCTTAAATAAGAGTTTGAATTTTGGACATTTCATACAAACTTCATACAAAAAAAATTTCCTGAGATTCTGCTCTGAATCAATTTTTTTGTGTTTCTGGAAGTAGCATTGTTTGGGGGCATTTAGTGGATTTTTTTTACCTTTGATGTTTGTGTTTATGTCTTTCCAGTTTGAATCAGCTTTTTCTCGGGACAGTAATATTCTACTTCACTTCTAAACAATCTTTTGTTTGGAAGAAAAAAGTAATCACCTTCCTGTCTTCCTACTGGAATCTTAAGTTCAATCTTTACCAGTTTTGTCCTGTCAATTTTTTAAACTTAAAACTGAGAGTAGATCAAGTCTACAGAAGAAAGAATAAATGCCTTGCTCTTTCCTATTCCATAGTCCTCTTAAGCTAAGAAGAACAAAAAGTGAGTATAGAGGTTTCAGTGATCACCCTTTAACTGCAGCTTTGATTTATGAAGGGTAAGAAAATAAGAGCCATCAGTAGTATGTATTGACATCATTAAAACATGTTCTAGGTGGTTATTTGCTGTAGCAAGATGTAGCCTGCCATACATTGGCAACACAAAAAGTTTGCCACCTCTTCAAACATCCAATCTTTTTTAAAACTACATGTAAATGGAACTTTAATATTACTAGAGGTTGCTGCAGTACAAGTGATTTCTGTTCATACAATATCACCCTATCATACCATTCTGTAATATCCAGCTTGAAAGAAGGGATAATATAAATAAAACCTTCACCTTCTCTTTCCTATTTACAAGGCTTTTCCAGCTGACTTTCAGACAAGAGTACCTTAATCCAGTTACTTCCTTAAACCACACAGAGACCAAATATACCTCAAAAGTTCTACAAAGCTCTTTGGGACATCTGTACAGATCAATATATGTGCTCTTACAGTCTCCTCTAGTAAAGAAGCTTATAGTCAAAGATTTGATCATAAGGAACATAGCCTAACAACAGTGCTTTCTGTTAAAGGCACATAAATTAACATGCAGTCTCACTGCTTTAAGACTTCCTGATGCTTCTTCTTGCATAAACTGAAATTTAATTTTTCCTCTTGAGCAACTCTGACTGTAAAAGTCTAAGGAGCTCCAAGATTTGTAATGTTCTAGGGAGGTCTATAGCTAATAATTTCAGATATTAATTAATGTATTGTTAAAATATGGTAATCAATTCAAAAGGAATTGTTGGAAAATAACGTTTTCTTTGCAACATAGAATCAGTGCTACTCCTTTAAATACCATTTCAAAGAAGCTCACTTACAATGCAAAAAAATGTTGAAATGACCCCTCTCTAACAAATTCATGCTAAATGTCTTTTACCAAATTAATATTGAATTCCAAGAGCTAAGAAAGTTTGATCAATTTCAGCCACTTATTTTTAAGGTTGAGTTAATTATTTTAGGGAGCTGATATTAATTAAATTCCTTGGTCTTAATTTTAAGAACAAAATTTTTGACTATAGCAGCTTGTAAATGGTTCTGTTGAATTATGTTATGAAAAAGATCCACCACTTCCTAATTGACTGGGTATTAGTAAAATAACCTAAGAGAATTAGACTTTGTTAAAGTACTCCCAGATGTTTTTGCTGGTAACGGCACTGTTTTCAGTAGAAAATCAGACATTCAAATTGCTCACAGATGAGAAACAAATGAGAATGAAGAACTCTAATAATCTAGTCAGATAGATTCCAGAGATCTATAATTTGAATTTATTGGAATTATTTTTAAAAAATGAAATTGATTATGCCCAGGGATGTTTTCACAAGCTGCGTGTGACAATTTGAGATAAGCTTGTTGTTATTTGAAAATCCCAAAGGCCAGAATGAATCTGAGAAACTTTTGAGTGAACCCCTAGCAGACATCATGTGGGAAATGTTTTCTTTCAGTTTTAGTACAAAGATTCCTAGAGAAACATGCTGTTTCAAGTAGGAAGCTGGAAGGCCTAAAGCAAACTTTCACAACTCAGGTAACATAGCTGATGAAGGCAGAGAAACTAGTTGAGGTGATTAAATGGGACTCTGCAACAGAGGAGGAATACAGAGAATTTATTTGGTATTTGCAGTAGGTGTTTTATGTTTTCACACCTGCTGTGTGGGACATGAGGAGGCCTATCCAAAGGTACTGTGTCATGCTGAGAAACAATATATTTTTAGCTAGCTCCAAGGGGATCATCTTATAACATCAATATGGATAAACAGATTTTAGTGGCTAAAGAACACCCTAATATTTGCACATCCTTTTATAGCAACGATTTAGACAGACTGGATGCAAATGTGGTTCTGTCATAAGCAGAAATCTGCTGGAAATTGCAACAAATTTAATATGATTTCTTTGATGGCCAGCTGCACAGACTTTTTTTTTTTTTTAATCTCTTTATTTTAACCCCTATGCACTAAAAATTGTTTGCAAAAGGATATTGGGGAAGACTGAGATAATAGTGCTTCTTACCCAGATTCCAATGGTCAAATTCTAGTCATGTGCTTTAGTGTTACTGTGTTCGAAGTGTGCTAGATATATCTGATGCAATAGGTATTTGATATGAAGAGTTTATATTTTGGGTGTATTGTGATTTAAGAGTTGATCCTCTCTTTACTTCTTAGGAAGAACCAGTGTTTTGTATGCAGATAATTAAATCTTCTGTATGAGATCTACAACTAATGAGTTCAAAACAAGTTTGAATTAAATGCCCATAGCTAATAAATTCTGGAGGGTCCAATGCTACATTGAAACGTTGGCACCTCTGTGTTGAAGAGTTCTGATGAATTATCACTGTCTTCCTTACTTATGTTTTAAGTATATTGCAGGAATAAAGAGTTAAGGTTTACCTCTAAAATGCTAAGGTTAAAAATGGTTGTAATGATTCTTCTCTCCAGCGTACTTCTGTGAAGATTATATTCTGATGACCACCAGCAAATACTGATGCAAAAGTGCCATATTTCACTGTTTATGGAAGGTAAATTTGGCCCATCAAGATTAAGATACTAGATCTGTGGTGTTACTAAGTATGTTTTGAATCACCGACATAAGAAACTTAAAAAGTTTGGTTCTGGAATGATGATGCTTCTATCTGGGAGAAAGGATTCCCTGGCAAGTGCTCAAAACCCCTCACTGTAAGAAAACCCACGTGGATATAATGTAACATTCTAAAATAATACTGTCTTCTTGAAGTGCAAAGAAAGCCTATTTTCTACAGTTGCTTCATTTTGCTTTTAATTGCAGATCCCAGAAATAAGAACCATGGTGACAAAAGGGTAAAGATTGTTCTGAATCCAGAAGCACAGGGTCTGAGCCCTTTTTTGCAGAAGTGCTGGAAGCTGGTCATGGTCTGCCCCAATGCAAGCAAGTTCATCTAGGCTAAGAACTCCAGGGCACCAGGATGTAGTACTGACTGCATAGACTTGCCATATATTGCTACCTACAAGAAACTGACACACTTTATTTGTACTAACCAGGTTTTGGAACTAAAGTTTTCTGCAGATAAAAGAGGGAATATCAACCTATAAAGAGTAGACACTGTTGGGCAGGTTGAAATTTCATGATGCTTAATGTCAGATAATCCAAATCCAGTGAAACATCTTTCTTGCTAATGAAAATGCTGAGGATGTCAAAAATGTAGAATGAATCCTGTGAGGGTAGATTGAGGAACGTGATGTACATAAACAAGAATTCATTAACTCTCTATATAAACTAGATATTGGGTAACTGTAGAGTTATATTGGTGCATTCGGGCATTTACACTTGCATGACTTATTTAGATTACTATCAGGGCTGCTAGAAAACTAACAAATTATTCCATACAATAGATCCAGATAAAGGATCTGGTAAAGTGGGACAACGCCCAAGCTAATAATAGCTGTAACAAAGCTAATTTCAGGCTTTGGATAAAGTTACCCAGCTGTTTTGCCAAAACTCAACAGCTAATAAATTATAATATAGAAAAAACCTAAGATTTGGTCGTTTTCAATGAATTACTAATAAGGAGAAATAGTTCAGCTCTGAATAAATTATACTGTAGATAAATGTGGTTATTGATTTCTGAAGCTTTGTTGCTGCTTTTAGAAAAAAAAAAAAATTTGTTCAAGATTATCTCATCTCCCTATCCACAAGTCATAGTGCATGACAGGAAACTTGGCAGTAGCCAGTGAGGTCTGATGAGTTGTTATAGTTGGAAACAGCTGACACTGAAAGATAGAATGATAGAATCCAACTAGAAGTAAGAAAAGATTCATTTAGATGGAGAATGCCAAAGAGTGCTGAAAGACGTGAAAATGTTTCTCTTGGATTGGGTTGCAAGCTATGGCCACAGCCCTAGTGTACACAATTCCCTCCTCTCTGTTTCTTGATTTCAAAGAAAAAGAAAACTATATGAAAACCAGAGAACAGATATTTTAGCCACGTCCCTGAACAATTACTGGAGAAGGACTGCATTTCTCACTGTGACTGTGCAGGCTAGACATAGCTGCACACACCAGAATGGTCAAAAAGCAAAGGGTCTCTCTATCTCATAGGGAAAAATTATCCAAATGAGCATGATTTTTCTCTTGAAATTAAAATATTTTCTTCTTAAGGTTTTCTTTAATGTGTATTTTCATAGAATAGAATCATTGAATCATAGAATGGTTTTGGTTGTAAAAGACTTTCAGAATCATTGAGTCCAACCATCTATCCAGCCCTACTAGGTCCAACACTGGACTATGTCACCAAATACAACAACTACTTTTCTTTTAAACACCTCCAGGGATTGTGACTCAACCATCTCCCTGGACAGCCTTTTCCAATATCTGACAACCCTTTCAGTAAAGAAAGTTTTCCTAATATCCAATCTAAGCTTCCCCTGATGCTAACCATTTCCCCTTGTCCTGTCACACGAACCCTCACTTCACTAAAAACACATTTTAGGTAGCTGTAGAGAGCAGTGAGGTCTCCCCTCAGTCTCCTTTTTGCTTGACTAAAAAATCTCAGCTCCCTCAGCTGCTCCTCATAAGACTTGTCTTCCAAACCCTTCACCAGCTTTGTAGCCTTTGTCCAGACTCAAGCATCTAGATGTCTTCTTGTAGTGAGGAGCCCAAAACTGAATTCAGTACTTGAGGTGTGGCCTCACTAGCACTGAGTACAAGGGAAGGATCACTTCTCTACTCCTGCTGGCCACACTGTTCCTGATGCACACTAAGATGTCACTGGCCTTCTTCGCCAACTGGGCACACTGCTGGCTCCTGTTCATCCAGCTGTTGATCAACAGACCGAGGATCTCTCTCCTCCAGACAGCTCTTGAGCCAGTCTTCTCCAAGCCTGTAGCTCTGCATGGACTTCTTGTGACTCAAGTGCAGGATCTGGCACTTGGTCTTATTGAACCTCATACAATAGGTCTCAGTCCATCAATCCAGCCTGTACAGATCCCTCTGTAGAGCCTGCCTACCCTCTGGAAGGTCAACAATCCCACCAATCTTAGCATCATCCACAAATTTACTGAGGATGCACTCAAGTCCCTTATCCATGTCATTGATCAAGACATTAAACAGAACTCGCCCCAGCACTGAGCCCTGTGGAACACCACTGGTGACCAGTCTCCAACTGGATTTAAACATGACATAAATTTCAACATAACACAAATTCAGGATTCAATTTAGTTTTCATTTAGTTTTTTTTGTTTTTACCTGCAATGAACTCATGCCTCACAGTAGCTGCAGATGAAAATTTCTAGAAATTCTGTTAAACTCTACATTATCTGTGTGATTTTTGGCTTGTCATTCCTTCTATTTTCTTTTCTAGCTAATCCATTGTCCATTTAAAAATACAAATACATAACTACTTTTTACATAGGAACCAGTTCACCAGATCTGTACAATTTTGCTTACAATATTATTTTTTTGGAGACAGGCACTAGAGTGGTTAGGTGCCTTATCCTCAGAAGTAAATAATGCACAGTCCTGCGTAGCTCTTTAGACTGTATATATATATATATATATATATATATATATATATGTATTCAGATCACTGTTTAAAAACTGTGTTGAGCTGGAAATAAGGAACTAAACACTCTGATGTCTGACCTTGTCGTGACAAAGTCTGTAATGAAAGCTGGGCACAGCACGACTTGAGTCTATTCCTGCGACAATTACAAGGGGACCAGGAAATGTCAGGAATAAAAACTTACTGATTTAGGTTTGTAATCATGACTGATGGAGGTCAGGTGCTGCAATGAAATGTGTCCTCACCATCACAGAAATGCATTTCAAAACAAATTTGAGTCCTAACCCTAAAACAGAACAAAGCTGAATTAGTTTCAGGAAAATGATTGCAGCCAACATAGTTAACATTGCAGTTCTTAATTCATGGAGAGAGCCATTGTAATCAAATCAAGAGATGGTTTCTTATTTGTATGGACTTCTGACCAGAGGTGAAGGCCAACAGTAGGATAAACAGAAGAAAATAAGGTAGATTGAAAAGCCATGTAGCGAAATACATTTTCAGGATCAAATGCTGAGTTTCTTTACTTTGTGAAATCAGTTCACCATCATATACTTTGCTAATCCTTCTGCCTAAAACACATAAGTGAATTTGTAGGACAATTAGAACAAAACTGATTAAATTTCCTGGTTTTCTAATGACTTCCATTGTTTTTATTATTAGGGTTAAGTTCCTGAAATCAGTGTTGTCTTAGTTCTTTTCCACGTGAACAGATCAAGATTTTTAACAGTGCAATAAATCATTTTTCCTGAAATTCTAAAGTGATGACAAATCGGAAATCAGAATGACGAATTCTTTTTTTTTTTTTTCCTACTTCACATTTCAAATAACTTCTGGATCATGCTCAATATTCACTGCACTTTTTCTCTGTTCTCTACAATGTAAAAAGAAAATTCCTTGGTAGAGTACCAGCAATGTTCCAGAACTTTGAAGCGTAATAGTGAAATAGGGTTTTAGGCCATTTATCACAAAGAAGATGACAATGACTAATAGAAGAACTAGAGATACTGTGATATCTTAAAAAAATTAGAGATTCTTAACCATTGTTGTGAAGGTGTAAGAGAGTAGTGATGTGTTAGTTAAAAAAAAAAATAGTCTTGATTAAAGCATGATTATCATTTATTGGACAGAAAAAGAAATATTCATTCAACTGCAGTGCTCTGTCTGGATAGGTGTCTGGCGTTAGGAACTGGCACCTATACACAGAGATAAGTTAAGGGAGTGGCTTTATGAATGGTCCCTTCATTGTGAACAGCTTTCAAAGCTGCCACTAAAAGCTAACAGCTGTTTCATGGCTATCCTCATATAATTTATTGCATGAAGTGTGTTTAAAGAGTTGTTTAAATTATAATTGTGCATGCAACAATGTAGATGATGCTTTGAAATCCACCATGGTAAGCTGCCTAATATATCTTTATCTATGAAGTGTCTACTCTGTCTGTTTTGCTTTGTCTCATCCTGATGATAGTTTGGAATACAAATATTGAGAATAATCATATAACATCTTTAGAAAAGAAATCCAAGCTGTTGTTTTCTCCAGGAAAGCTGTGATAAAATGCCTACTATCTACAGAAAGCCCACTGATATTTTTGTCTCACTGTGGCCCCATTTCTCTCGTGACCAATTTGCCTTCTACTACAAACAACCTGCCAAGTGAGGAATACCCATTGGAATTTAAATGCACTGAGAGCTGCATTTAGAGTAAATTCAGAGTTCCCTCCCCTGCTCAACCTGATCCTAAGTTCTTCAGAAGGAAGATCAGGAGTCAACAGCAGGAAATCACACTGAAAGGGACAGGAGGAGAAAGCAGCTTAAGTATGTATCAGTAACTCTCATTCCACATTAAGATCTTTTCCAATATTTAAAAGCTCCTACTTGCTTCCAATAAACTATCTGATCAGTTATTTTCTGATATATTGCTCTTCTTTCATTTTGCTTGAAGAGGTGACATGTCAGACGTTGCTTCCTGTGTTTTCTGAGAAACAGTGTTACACCATCCTCCATGTTATTGTTTTACTGGTCATCTGGACAATTCAACAATAGAACAAGGTACTCTATACCAGAGGGTAAATCCAGATTTTATCCACTAAGTAGTTATTTTGTAACATTCTGATTGAGTTTTGAAATCAAAATTGTTGCTAGAAGTTTGAGTTCTGTGAGTTCCAACCCTCCCCTCCCTCCAGAAATCAATCTATCTATCTATCTATCTATCTATCTATCTATCTATCTATCTATCTATCTATCTATCTATCCATCTATCTATCTATGTCTATGGTTGGACTCGATGATCTAGAGTCTTTTCCAACCTAGGTGAATCTATGATTCTATAATCTATCCATCCATCCATCCATCCATCCATCCATCCACCCACCCATCTATACATCATCTTTTTGTATATCTTTATATATTAAATTGCAAGCAAGACTGTTTTTCTGTTACTAAAAGCAGCAACCTCATTTTGTCAAACCTCACATAAGACAATTCAATGAAGTAACAAGGTCTCAGTTTAGGACAATTTCTTATATTTAAGCTCCAAGTGAACTCTCTTCATGTAACTTACCCAACCTGATGGCAAATCAAATCCCTTAATGATTAAATTTTCTTATTACATCTTCTAAAAAAACAAAGAAAAGTATTAAAGGGGCTTTTTGTTTGGGTTTTTCTCACTCTTTTGACTTTCCCTCTATAGGTTACCACTTACATTACCTACGTAGTAAATATTATTAGAAAAGTCAAGATCCTTTAAACTTGCAGTGTCTGATAGCTAGATTGACTATTGTTTGGGAATAATATAATTTTGTTTTAATTTAGACAGGGGGCCAGACCAACTAGTGCTATTTTTGTCTTCTTAGATTTTAACATGATTTTCTCTTCCTTTGTACAAGCAACACGTTTCTTATCAGACAAGCAGACATGCAATAAGGGCATCTTCTGGAATTCTGTAAAAAAGAAATGATATATTTTGCTGATCAAAACTAAATCTATCAATATGACAGAAAGAAAACAGGAGAGGTAGTTTAAAAATCTATAGCAAAACTTTATCATCCTTTAAGATACCAAAAACTTCCTTGTAAAATGAGGAAGTTACTGAGATGTTATTCTCACAACATAAATTTCATTTGGCTTAGTTTAAAGTAATTTTAAGTCCTATGTATATGTTAATCAAATTGTACATCTGGGAGCTGATCATAATACAGATATTTTGTGTGTTGATTTTCTCTCAGGGTCTATTTAATATTCAGCCATGGCCAATTACTAACTCTTTGTCTTCTAGTAGATATCGAGACATTGGGCATTTACAAATAGTGTCATACTAAGATATCTGACATGTTCTCCTTGACTTTTTTTTTAACTTCTTTCCAGCACTGGCAAAGCTAACCCCCTGTTCTGCGAATCGGAATATTTGAGAGGATCTCACACTACCTGAAAGCTGAGAGCACTGTGATCTGCATATTCTCTCACATGATATATTTAGATTTTGCTGATATCTTTTGATTGCCATTGTAAAAAAAATTTTGTTTAGAAGTCCCTTACTGTTTTGCTGCCCATTTCAATCCAGAATTCTCTGGTTGTCTAAGTATTGTTCATTTCTTGCCAATTTAACCAAACTTTTTCTTCAGGTGTTTACTTTGTCCCAGTCCTACGCATTTCTCCTCACACTTCAATGATCACTCATTCTTCAGTTTCTTTTCCCATTTCCTTGTCAGTTTTCCTCACAATCTGTTCCACCCAACCTGTACCAATAGGTTTCTTCCTTCTGTACCTGCATTTTTTTTATACTAGTGGCAAATTGATGAATAACTGCATCCAATTTTGTTGAAACCGTTCATATTCTGGCTCTTTTTCCATAGTCTTCTAATGCCTAGCATTTAATGCTGCAACAGAATGATGATGAAACAATTTTACTGTTAATGAATAATTTCAGTCTCTGGACTTTAAATGGATGTGTTACACTCTTGGCATGATTAGGTTTGGGTATGAGGGCTAGAACACAGAATTAGCAACATAGTAATGTAATGTGCTTGTAGTACCTCCTGAAGCTTAGACAAAGAATGAAAGTCTGAAATTTAGCTGTACGGCGCTTTACACAGCACTGAGAGTCCAGAAAAATGCAATTCAGTGGTTCACCAGTAACACATACTGAGTGTTGAAACCTTCTTGTGGTACAGTGAAGTAGAATACTTTTCTGAATCCAGATTTTTTTAGAAGAAAAAAAAAATGTGCTGATTAATACTGTTTTATAGCTTATTTCTACCTTGCATCAAGTAAACAGCCATGTTAAATGTAATCAGTAAATGTTTTCCCTTTTTCAGTAGCTGTGTTTTTCTGTGCTGAAGTTATCATCTTCCTCATGGTGAAGGGATATATGGAGATTCACCAAAGGGCAGTATGAAATCAGCTGCAAGCCAGACCTCTCCTTAAAATTTCTGTATGGCTTTTAGACTGTACTCTAGCCAGGGACATACCAAGTAGGGCATCAGGTTAGGCAGATCTGTATCTCTGATCCATCTTGACAGAGATATTTCAAAGCAGGGAGGCAGACCAGGGTAGTGGAGTGCAATCATGCTAGCTCCCTAAAGACAGAGATGCTATTAATGATTCTATATTAGTTCCATGATCATCATCAACAACTATGGCAAAGACTGAGATTTACACATTTTCTGTACAACCTCTTGCAGTAAAGGAAATGCTTGTCCCTGTGGTACCAGGTGCTGAATCTTCTTATGTCCAAA
Source organism: Porphyrio hochstetteri (assembly GCA_020800305.1). Lineage (NCBI taxonomy): Eukaryota > Metazoa > Chordata > Aves > Gruiformes > Rallidae > Porphyrio > Porphyrio hochstetteri. The sequence continues at coordinate 30,366,765 of CM036938.1, forward strand.
AGTTCAGTTTGGTATCTGTGCAAAGATTTGTTTTCCTTACATATTTAATCAGCCATAACTTGTTAGGGTTTATGCTGCTAGCCCATAGCTCTGTTACCTATCAAAGGCCTGTGCCAGAAAAAACAGTATCAGGTTTATCATTGTGCTTGGAGGACAAAAATATCTCCACATACTGAAACTGCCAACCACTGATCAGTAGCAGCACTGAGGTCAGGATAACTAACTCTGAACAGCTGTTGAAACATTCTCCACATGTGTACAATGCCAAACCACCAAACATCATGCAGGAATGCAAATAAACAGGGTTACCTGTCAGCTTTTCAATTTTCGTGTGTATTCTGGCCTTTCTTCTCTTTTTCATACTACTGACATTCCAGTCAGGTGTTTACTCTCAACGGAACATATGTGAGGCTTGACTCAAGCAGCAATTTGCAAATTTTCAATGTTTGCTATAACAGGCTAATAATGTGGTATGACTTTAGGTTATTTAACGTGAAATTATGGCACATGTAGCTGGATGTTATTGTGATCAGAGAGTCATAATGTCTGAACTTTATAATGTCTTTTTTTTTCCAGCAGTGTTTCTGAAAGGTTTAATGCTGTTTCAGAGAGACAAATTCTGTCTCTCTTTATAAGATTTCATATTTGAGAACATATGCAAGTATGTCGCCTGAAGTTGGCAAAACATGTCTGGGTTCTGAAAATTCAGGAATTTTTAATAGCAATTATTATAATAATTTTTTTTTCTAAAGGCTGATTTATATTCCAAATCAATTTATATATATATATATATTTTAAAGTTGATTTTAAAGGCAAAATGTTAAACAGTAAAGTTGTAATTTGGGAAATAACTTCAATCTTGTGAAGCTCTTTGGCTTCTTTCTTCTTTAGAACTTTAAATAAGTTCCTGGATAATAATCAAAGGATAATAAACATAAAGGAGAAAACAGATAAATGAAGAGATATTGAGAGCAAACCAACAAAAAAAAATTGCTGTCAGAGAAAAGTTGAGAACTAGAAGACTTTACAGAAAGAAGAATATAATTTGGTTTTTTATCCAAACCATGTAACTGAAAGCAGAACATTTAAAAAGTACATTGATTTCTTAGTGTGCAGGATAAATAATGACTGATAATTATGCTGTAACAGTCCTGGGTGTAACTGATAAATATTCTCCCTGTTGAAAACTCTTCCATTAAAAAGAAAGAGTTAAAAGAAAAATCCATGTGTATATAATGCTATATATTATGCTATATTTTCAATTCTGCTTTTAACTAGCTACAACATTATTCATTAGCATGATACCAAAAATGAATTAAAAAAACCAAACAAAACCCCAGAAAAACCCCAAACTTGTATAGGAAAACAGACAAACAATAGATATTGCTTTACCTCAGGCCAGGTTATATATGATTGCTACCATTTCAAAGGAACATTATTATTATCTAAATTGGAATGTCTAGTCATCTATGAAAAAAAATAAAAAGGAAGCAGTATGAAATATTGTAGCAACAACTTTGTAGCAGAGCCTTAAAAATGAAGTATACTTGATCATTTCATACATGACTTGCAGCCCTCCCTAACTGTGGCAGAAAAAGAAAAATAGCATTCAGAAATGTGTTTTCCTCTTCTAAAGATCCTAAAGAGGTTTTTGTGTTTAGGCAGCCTTGAAAGTTAACTATTTCCTCTTCCTATTCTCTATGCTTTGTTTCTCATAACTTGTTTCTTGGCTTTGTCCTCTATATTTTTTTTATTCCCTTACTGGCTGTCTTCTTTACTGAACTCTGCATTGCAGACTGTCATGACTCTTAGAACTGGATCATGTGGCAATAAAAAATACCTGTTTCTCAATACTGCTTCCCTTACTGTGTGTGTCATCTGTGACATCCTATCTGAACCCATTTTGTTGAGTCTTTTTAGGGATGTTTGTTTTCTGAGGCTTACAAATGTGGAGGCAAAAACCTTGCATGCTTGAGTTGAAGTCTGTCTTCTAGTTGAAAATCATTTTAGAATGCCAAAAGGATAAACTTTGCTATACTAGACTGCTTGGGGACATTGTTCTGTAAGATTTGTGACAAAATAGAGTTATTTTTTTTTCCCTTACTGGAAATTTATTACATAAAACAGAGATGTAAAATCTCAGCATGAATATGCAGCAGAAGTATTTAAAAAAAAAACAACCAACCAACCTTGAGTCTGGGCAGAGAACAGACATACCAGGAAAAAATTTCTCCACTCCACTGTTTTTGATCTGGATAAATGCATTTATTAGTTAATGATACATAATATTTGGTTAATCTTTCAGAGATCCACAAGCATTTTAATCTCCATGCTCTTCCTATTTACTGACCTTTAAAGCCACAAAAACTGTAGCTCAACTGGAAGAGAGAAGACAGAAGACATGCACTGTCTGCAGGGAGTCGGTGATGAACACTTTATCAGAGTTTAATTAGATTTTCTTCTTTGCATGTGAGGATTCAATATGCCTTTCACATCACACAGTCTTGAAGGACTTGGCTTACATGATCTCAAGAGATGTTTTAGGGTATTCATCACCCAATGGTAAGAGAATATCAGAGAAAAGACTCTGAAAAGTAGTAATACAAAGAGGGATATTTTAAACAAGTAATTAAATATTTGATATATTGAATTCCACTGTTATTCTTCAGGTTGCGATACTGACATCACAGCTAACCTCATTTCTCAATTAGTTTATCTCACAGGGCTGTTTGAAGTTATGTCAGCAATGCAGGAAAAGATAAAGAAGAATAATGCTAAGTACTATATCTTTTGTCAGTACTATAGGGCCGCATTACTAGAATCAAACAAAATCACTATGACCAAGCTCTCATATCTCTATAGCATGAGAAATTATACCCTCACAGAAATACCACAACACATTTATTGCGGTATCTACCTGTGGGTAGATATTCTGTTTGGCCTGTTTTTTTCTAAAGAACAGTGACAGATTGGAGCTATAATGGAGCTAATTCAAAGATAGATATTCTTTAGACATCACTTTCTTACATAAACAGTACACTTTAAAGAATCCCAGGTGTCTTTGCAACTTTATCCTTATGCACAAAATACTTATCAATAAGATTTATTGTACTTTGATAATAAAGCTCTAAATGTCCTTACTAAGACAATGTCTGGTCAGTAGATCACAGTCACTGGTACTCTGGGTACACATACGTTATGTTTTATATACTCCAACCCTTGTCACTGTCGTAGTATCTGCAGCCCTGTCTTATTTATTATCTGAGTTCTGGTACTACAGTATTATGGCTCTCTTCCTTTCTTACAGTCTGGCAACTGCCTCCTTGAATCAAAGTTCAACTAAAGGTGGATGAGTCACCAGAAAAATTGAAATTCAAGCATTATCATTCAGACCTAGAGAAATATGCTGAAGATCAATTAGACTAAATGGAAAAAATCCCAAAGGGCTTTGATTATGTTCAATTAGAGCTTAACTGTAACTGAAATAAGTATCCCCAAAGAGGTTTTAGTTCACTAAGGATCTAGGGAGTGAACAAATATGTCAGTGGCAAAGTCTGTCTTTATTAGTGCTATTATCTGTTCCTAGTGGTCCTCAGTACGCTGTGGTGAATCTGCTTTTCTATCATTTAAATTAATAATTCCTTAGATATAATAAAATTCTGATGTCTGGCAGGACACTGTCACAAAATATGACACCTGGTCTTGACTTATAACAGTACCTATATCACATAAAGGTAATGGAACCAAGGATATAAACAGACTCAACACAAAAGAAAACATCTTTGCATGGCAGGAAGCATGGTGACAAAAGATTCTTGCCAAAGGATATGTGAACAAAGTTTCCAGAAAAACACAGGCAAGTTCAAGGTATAAAAATCCAACGGTGCTTACTAAGGACAGAGACCTCATATTAGGCTCATGTCTCCTATGAGGTGAAAGTAGCTATAGTTTGGGAGAGAACGAGAGAGTGGAGAGACTACCAGCTCCCGGATTTTTTTCTACAGTAGTAGATGGCTATGTCCATTTAGGAGACCTTGCAGACCTTTGCTTCTTTACGGATCATAAGGAAAAATCTACCATGATTTTTCGCATAAGTAGAATTATCGGGCTGATACTTTGGAAATACGAATATCAACTATCAGAAACTAACATAAATCATGAGTACTAAATGAAAAATGTTAAATTTTTGACAGATGAAAGTTTTCTTCAAAATATCTTGTCATTTAAAGGTGGAAAATCAACTCTGGACTCCTATCCTGCAATGAGATTCAATAGAAAATACAATCTACTATGATTAAACATCTATCATGTAGCTCAGAACTTGTGTACAATAATCAGAATTTAGAATTAGTTGCAACAACTTAGGGGAAGAGAGATTTTGAGTTTTGAATCAGAAGAATAGCAATGTTATATAGTGAATTACAATATTGTAGGGAACAATATCAAGGAAGATTATAATTTAGTATGAACCATAGTTTCCAACACAAACTGCATATCAAATAAAGACTTGACATTATTGACATTCTTTCTTTTACTGCTATTTTTGATAATCTTTTCTTTCTTATCTTGTTTAATGCAGAGAGCTAGGTGTCTTTTTGGGACTAAAAATTAAATCAATAGGCAAAGATACCTTCTGTGACATTTGATTAATTCACAATTATTTGTAGTTAGTTACTGGTTATTTTTTCCTTAAAATGGCCTAAAAAGTTGCCACTTTGGTCTTCCAGTTCTTTGGCCATATAAATAACTTTTAAAATAACTAAAAACCTAAAGATATCCTTTAAATTAAGCTAGAGGTCAAAACCATAGGAAGAATTATTTATAGAGGAAGGAAGATCAGGAGAATCATAGAATAATAGGGGTTGGAAGGGAGAGATCATTGGGTCCAACCCCCCTGCCAAAGCAGGCTCCCTAGCTCATATTGCACAGATAGGCGTCCAGACGAGTCTTGAATATCTCCAGAGATGGAGACTCCACCACCTCCCTGGGCAGCCTGTCCCAGGTCTCTGTCACCCTCACTGTGTAAAAGTTCTTCTGCATGTTGGTGCAGACTTCCTGTGCTCTAACTTGCAGCCATTGCCCCTTGTCCTGTCCCCACAGACCCATGAAAAGGGGCTGGCCAATTCCCCCTGCATCCCATACTTTAGATATTTATAAACATGAATAAGGGCCCCCCTTGTCTTCTTTCCTCTAGGCTGAACAGCCCTAGCTCACTCAGCCTTTCCTCATATGGGAGATGCTCTAGGCCTTTAATCATCTTCATAGCCCTCCTCTGGACTCTTTCCAGGAGATCCCTGTCTTTTTTCTACCAGGGAGCCCAGAACTGGACACAATACTCCAGGTGGGGCCTGACCAGGGCAGAGTAGAGGGGGAGGATCACCTCCTTCGACCTGCAGGCCACACTCCTCTGGATCCACCCGAGGATCCCATTGGCCCTCTTAGCCACCATGGCACACTGCTGGCTCATGGCCAACCTGTCATCTATCAGGACTCCCAGGTCCTTCTCCACAGAGCTCTTCTCCAGCAGGTCATCCCCCAGCCTGTACTGATACAGACGGTTATTCCTCCCCAGGTGCAAGACTCTACACTTACTTTTGTTGAATTTCATTAGGTTTCTCCCTGCCCAGCTTTCCAGCCTGTCCAGGTCTCGCTGGATGTCAGCGCAGTGTTCCTGCGTGTCAGCCACCCCTCCCAGCTTTGTATCACCGGCACTTGCTGAGGGTGGATGCTATTCCCTCATCAAGTTCATCGATGAAGATATTAAACAGGACTGGACCCAACACCGAGCCCTGGGAACACCGCTAGTCACAGGCCTCCAGTCAGACTCTGCTCCACTGATCACCACCCTCTGAGCCCGGTCCGACAGCCAGTTCTCAATCCACCTCACTGTCCACTCATCTATCCCATGATCTCTTAGCTTTTCTATCAGGATGTCATGGGAGACAGTATCGAAAGCCTTGCTGAAGTCAAGGTAGATGACATCCACTGCTCTCCCTCCATCCACCCAGCCAGTGATGAGATCATAGAAGGCTGTGAGATTGGTCGAGCACGACCTCCCCTTCGTGAATCCATGCTGCCTACTCCTCATGACCTTCTTCTCTTCCAATTGCTTGGAGATGGCATCCAGAACAAGATGTTCCATGACCTTTCCAGGGACAGAAGTGAGAATGACTGGCCTATAGTTCCTTGTATCCTCCTTGCCTTTTTTGAAATATTTGAAAGTGGTATTTGCTATCCTCCAGTCTTCAGGAACTTCTCCTGTTCTCCAAGACCTGTCGAGGATGATAGCAAGCGGCTCCACAATCACTTCTGCCAGCTCCCTCAGCACATGTGGATGCATCCCATCCAGGCCCATAGATTTATGTGCATTAATCTCTTTGAGACACTCCTGGACCACCCCTACCTCAACCAGAGGGAAGTTCTTCATTTTCCAAACTCTCTTACTTTCTTCCAGTACCAGAAGGTCCCGAGGGGTTTTTGAAGTGAAGACCAAAGGAAAGAAGTTGTTCAGTATCTCCACCTTCTCAGCATCCCCTGTCACCAGGACACCTGCCTCACTCAGCAAGGGACCCAGAGTATCCCTAATCATCCTCTTACTATTCACATATCTAAAAAAACCCTTTCTATTATCCTTTATGTCCCTTGCCAGTTTCATCCAGGTAGGCTTTCACCTTCTTAGTTGCGTTCCTACAGGCCCTGACAAAATTCCTCTATTCTTCCCAGGTGCTCAGACCCTATTTCCACAATTCACAGACCTTCTGCTTCCCTTTGAGTTTACCCAAGAGCTCACTGCTCATCCACACAAGTCTTCTACTGCTCTTTCCTGATTTCTTGCTCAAAGGGATACACCATTTTTGGGCTTGGAAAAAGTGCTGTTTAAATGCTAGCCAGCTCTCACAGGCTCCCTTACCTTCTAACAGCGTATCCCACAGGATAGCTCCTGTTAGGTTGTGGAAGAGATCAAAGTTAGCTCTTCTAAAATTCAGGGTGGCAATCCTACTTTTTGGCTTGCTTCTTCCACTCAGGATCTTTAACTCTACCATTTCATGGTCACTTTGTCCCAAGCTGTCCCCGACCTTCACTTCTCTAATGAGCCCATCTTTGTTGGTTAAAACAAGGTCCAGTACCTGCCCTCCCCTTGTAAGTTCCTGCACCATCTGTAGCAGGAAATTGTCCTCAACATACTGCAGAAATTGTCTGGACTTCATATGACTGGCCGTATTGCTTGCCCAACAAAGATGTGGGTAATTGAAATTCCCCATAGGGACCAGGGCCTGGGATCTCAAGGCTACTTCTAGATGCTTGGAGAATGCATTACCAACTCTCTCCTTCTGATCAGGGGGCCTGTAGTACACACCCTCAAAAGTGTCACTCACACTAGCCTGCCCCTTGATTCTTACCCACAAGCTCTCAACTGATGGATCATCCTCCCCCAGGTGGAGTTCAATTCATTCTAGCTGCTCTCTCACGTAAAGAGGCACTCCTCCACCTCACCTCCCTAGCCTATCTAGGCCAGAAGGAAATAAGTTTTGAAGAGAGCATTACAAAAAGTCCAAACTTTAGCTTTTTATAACAGTTTATAAACTTTTATCTGGTACCTGTCACTAATTTGTTCTATGTCTATTGGGACTGTGACATTCTTACCCCTTGGCAGAAATATAAAAAACCCAAACATTATTCCCAAAGAATGCTGCTTCAGCCTTCAAGAAGAGGTATCATAGAAGTGTCAGTAAGCATTCTTCAAACAATATGCAAGGCACCCTTGACTGGACAGGCACTGAAAAGTGGTGAAAGATAAAGCTCACTGTCACACTTGACATCTATGTCTTTAAATTGCAGAGATATGCATGAACCACTTGGTGGTTAAGGAATAGGAGATATGGTCATCTTCAAAGAGTTGCTGTTGACAGCTCAGTGTCTAAGGAGAGTCCAGTGATGAGTGGCATTCCTCAGGGGGAGGTTTTGGAACCAGTATTAAATATCTTTGTTAGGGACATGGAGAGTTGTATCAAGTGCACCCTCAGCAAGTTTGCTGTCACCAAGCTTGTGCTGTGCTTGACACACTGAAGGGAAGTGATGCCATCCAGAGAAATCTTGACAGGCTTGAGAGGTGAGGCCCCAGCAAACTGCATGGAATTCAACATAGCCAAGTGCAAGGTCCTGCACATGGGTCAGTGCAATACCAAGCACAAATATAGGCTGAGTCGAGAATGGATTGAGAGCAGCCCTGAGAAGGCTGGTGTTGGATGAAAAGCTTGACATGAGTCCACTGTAACCTCAACTGCAACAAAAGCAGCATGACCAGCAAGTCAAGGGATGAGATTGTCTCCATCTATGAACTCTCATGAGACCCCATCTGAAGTACTGCATTGAGATCTAGGACCAAAAAGATGATCAAAAAGATGGAATACCTCCCCTACATGTTCAGGGCCAGGCTGGTTGGGGCTATGAGAAACTTGGTCTAGTGGAAGATGTCATTGGCAGGGGTGTGGAAGTAAACGATCATTAAGGTTCCTTCCAACACAAACCATTCTGTGATCCTATGATTCTAGGGTGTTCAGATAATTTCCAAAGAAATTTCATTTTAAAACATCTAAAAAGACTCAAATTATGATGGGAAAGGACATCTCACATACGTCAAAGAAAATAACAAAACTATCTAGCTGTTCTCTGACTTTCTAATCCATGGGTTTTTAGTCTGTTACAAGATTCATTGGCTACAACACAGCTTGCAGCTTGTAGGTCAGACCTGTAGTTATAGCCATAAATGCTATTTACTGACACTACATTTAGATGTTTGCACTGTGATCTATTAGGTATCTACAGGTGTGCCATTTAAGTGCAAATGTCTGTGTTCAAACAGCTATGCAGACCTAATAATGTTGGGATTAATTTCGCTACATATTTTATAATTGTCTCAAATTCATTTGACCCTGAATTTTATGGGCATTTTCATTTGAGTCTTTAATAATTTATACATTATTTATACATTATTTTATTATCAGTGAGTATCATCTCTGTGTGTACATTGATATGGGTAAGTATGGTCATTAGAGTAGCATTTATTTATTTATTTATTACAGTAGCATTTGGTTTTGATATCTTCCTTATTGGCCTGCAGTCACTTTGGTAAAATACTGAAAGCAGGTTTTCTAATTAGTTTAGAAAGAACTCAATTTCCTCCTCAAACAGTGAAACTTTTATAAAATTATGTTCTGTTGCTATCAAACTACAAATCAGTACTGAAATAATTTAAGCAATGTATGCAGTAAAACTAAAATTTTGAAATAAAATCTAATCTTAACAAGATGGACAATACTTCTGAGCTGAAGCTTCCAAAAAATACCTGTATGTTGTCTGTCTGTCTATATTTTTACACTGGGAATTCCTTTTAATCCATATGATGCTATGAAGGATAATCACTGTTACCCAGATGAATTTTTTCTCTTAATAACCAGCCCCTCTTTTTATTAATTATGATTAGCTTAACAGAAGTATCAAAATAAGGTCTTCTTCGTTTACATATATATTTGCCTTCTAGGCAGCTCATATCATCTGTAAGTTCCAACAAATATTTTTGGATATTATTTGTAGCATTTTTCCCAGCAGAAAGAGCATCAAACCTGATATAATTTTCACTTTTATATAAGCTATTATGGCTTTGAAAAAAAAAATTGAAATTAAAATTATCTTTTTCTGATTTTTTAATTTATTGTCTCCTAGTTTACAATGCCTCAGTTTTAATGTCCTACTTCCCAGTGAACTTACACTTCCAAACCCAGTCATGTAGCAATATGAAAGCAGACATACTCTAAAAGCATACATTTGTTATTAACGGTCTTAGTCTTTCCTGACCTTGAAATGTATTCATGTTGTTTGATGAGCACAGGGGCTTTAACCTCTTAATTACCTGAGAAGTAATGTTCCCATTCTCTTCGTAGGTAGATGAATTTGAAATTATTATCTTGTCAGAGGATCAACTGGCACAGTAAATATTTCCTGTTATTTGCACTGGGTAGGATTGCTTTTTAATTAAAAAGACAGTTATGGTGCTACTTAATAGAAAGTGAAGTGAAATATAGTCACCTCTGAGGGTTTTTTGTGATGTTGACAGTTTAATAACCATTTGTTGCTAAATGTTTTCTAATACTCTGACATTTCTGAGCAGCTCTGTTATTTTAAGGCTTTCATTCAGTCACTGCTTTATAAGGATATGATAAAGAATTCATCTGACTATTTGTGATTGTGGCAAAGTGCTAATATGTGGATTAGGTTTAAAATGTGTAAAAGAAGGATGAGGGAAGGAAGGATTTATGTTTTCTTACTCACTTTATTATTTAGAAGCACTTTTGAGGCACTCATATCTATAAAGTCTGAGTGTCAAACTTACCATATTTTTATACATATCAAAATAAGAAAGTTATTGTTGTGGGTTTGCATGGATAAGTTCTGGTGGAAGAGGGGTGCTGCAGGGCTGTCTTCTGCAAGAAGCAGCTTGAAGCTCTCTGTAGGCCTGAGAGAGTAAATACCATCCAACTCAAGGCCAGAGTCACTGTTGACCAAGGCCGAGCCAATGAGCAACGGTCATAGCGCCTCCATGAGCCATATTTAGGAGAAAAACCCAAAAGCAGACACTTTTTGCTACCAGAGAAGGGAGTGAGAAGATGTAAGGAACTGTGCAGACACCAAGGTCAGTGCCCAAAGAGAGATTCCCTTGCAGCCCATGGAGAAGACTATGGTGGAGCAGGTTGTCCATGGATGATGACAGGGAGCAGAAATCCTGTAGAGGACCCGACACCAGAGTGGGTAGAGACACCTGAAGGATGCTGTGACCCCATGGGATGCCTGTATTGGGCCAAGATCCTGGCAGGACCTGCAGGCCATGGAGAAATTGACCCACACCCTAACATGTTTGCTGGGGGGGACTTGTGACTCTGTGGAGGACCAGACTGGAGCAGTCTGGGCCTGAAGGTCAGCAACCCATGGAAGGGATCCATGACATTTGGTGAGGATCTGATGCCCCATGGGAAAAGAGTAATGTTCAAGAAGTTCCTGGAAGACTGTCTCCCATGGGTGGACCCCATGATGCAGCAGGAAAAGAGTAGTAAGGAGTGCCACCACCACCACCCTTCCCCCCCACCCCCACTAAAAAGGGAAACAACTCATGAGGAACTGACCAAAACCCCCATTTCACCCCTCCCCCAGCCTCATGCCATCCTTGGGGGGAGAAGAGGGACAAATCATAAATAAAGGTAAGTCTGCAAAGAAGGAAGGGGTAGGAGAGTGTTTTAAGACCTGTTTTTACTTCTCATTATCCAACTCTGGTTTCACTGTGTGTGTGTGTGTAGTGTAATAAAGTAGATTATTTTCTTTTTTTTTTTTTTTCTTTTTAGTCTGTGTTGAATCTGTTTTACCTGTGATGTTAACTGTGGAATGATCTCTCCTGTCCTTATCTCAACTCCTAAGCCTCTCAATGTATATTTTCCCCCTTTCCAGCTGACTTTGGTGGGCATCTGGCTTCCAGACAGGATCAAACTACCACAGTGATTTTACAGTTTTTTACAAAGTGTTTTCAAAAAAAAGAAGCAACTAAAGAGAAGCAAATTGCTTAAATACTGCTTTCACCTCCCTATAAAAATAAAGACAATGAGCTAGTCAGTCAATTTGTTTTTGTAGTGATAGTCATTCTCATTACAATAAAAAAAAGGAAATTATTTCATCTAATTTTTTTTCCAATAGAAATAAATATGTCCTTTTTTTTTTTAACCACTGTTTTTTCACTTCTCTCTCCTGTGCTCTGCACTGGTCATTTCTGCGTTGACAGCCCACAAGCAAAGAAATGCTTAAGGCTTTAGGCTTGAGAGGCACAACTGGTAGCTTAATTGTGTGTCTTTAATGAATAATTATCTTGAAATAATTATTTTTTCACATTTATGATGAAGAATAAACTATTGAATTTATGCATTCATTGTTTATGTTTTTTCTAGAATTGGTTATTAAGATACCATGTATCTAGTCTAAATTTGCTGTAAACTAAGCTTTCCACTTTCGCTCAAGGAAAATGTGGGTCCATTAAGATTACTTTATATGACTGCTGAAATATTTCAGTCTAAATTAATTTTTCCTGTTCTTTTAAAGGTTTTCAACTGCATCTTTTAGTCCTAAAAGTGTTTGTGAAAAACAAGGAATGCACTGCATGATTAAATAATTCTTTAAGTTACTACAGAGATCCTTACTCTATTCATAGCTATTACTGGGAAATCTCTGAAATCAGTTGAAATTCATTCATATGTGTGAATAGAATTTGTTGTACTAAATTTCCCAGGTAGCTCAATCAATATATGATATTTTTCCACTAGTTTTCCTTCTTCTGCAGTCTTCTGCCAGCTCAAGTAAAGCAGAAATCAGCAATGGCACTGAAAATAAATGAAGTATGTGTCTCTAATGTAAGCTTTCACTGTGCAACAATTTTCAGAAAAGAACACAGGACACTTCTGTTTCATAAACACTCATACTTGGTCTCTGGGAAACATCTTCAAATTTAGTGTGTTCAGACTTTCTAATAACACACTTTTATCCTGTTTGCACAACAAATAAATTGATGCTTATCTTCACAAGTTCCAATGGCATCTTTTGAGGGCTGCCAGGAGAGGAAGTATATATATTCTTACAACAGATTTTCTTTCCTTTCTCAGAACATACCAAAAGTGTTGGTATTTCAATACACCAGTCACTGTAAAGTTCCTAATAATTCAGAGGGAAAAAAGGGTATCATCTGTATTTTCAGTACACAAGCCTACTCTTAGCTTTCTCTATTTACAGAGGTGGTCAAAAGAAATGTTAAGGTATCTACAAACACGTCACAATAATGACATTTGGAGAGGTAGTCTTGGATAAGCAAGCAACATCAAAAAGTAAGCAAATTATTTTAGAAAACTGCTTGAGATTTATAGGCTGACCTTCATTGACAGGAAAGAGTGAGTGTGCTACAGTCTGAAGAATAAACCAAATATAAAATTCTGAATGTGCTCAAAAGAAATATGCCAAGAATTATCTTGCCTCTGTTACAAAATAACCTGTATTAAAAGTAAAAGAACTCTCAATTCCCATGTGAAAAACTCAGGCAAGGGCAGCAGAAGACCAGTATGGCTGAGTAAGGACCTCCTGGTCTAACTAAAGTGTAAGAAGAAAATACTTGGGCAGTAGAACCAGGGATATGTATCCTGGGAAGGATTTAGGGACATTGCATGAATGTGCAAGACTGGGACCAGGAAAGCTAAAGCACAGTTGGTGTTGAATTTGGAAAGGAATGTGAAGAAAAATAAATGCTTCAACAGGTTTATGGGTCAAAAAAGGATAATTAAAGAAAATGTACTCTCCCAATTAATAAAATATAATAAGTGAGAATAAACATGGAGTAGGCTGAGGTACTCAGAAATTTTTGGCACACTTTTCACTGACAAGCACCCTTCCCACGTCTTTCAAGTCAAGAGAACCTCAAGGCAGGGATAGGGAGAAAGAAGTCTCTCCAACTGTACACATGCATCTCTTCTGAAACCGAGATACATGAACATACACAAGCCTATGGGACCCAATAAGACTACATCAGCAGACAAGGGAAGGGCAACAGATGTCATCTCTCTGGACTTCTGGAAGGCCTTTGACATGGTCCCCCACAATTTTCTTTTTCTCTAAATTGAAGAAATAAGGATTCTATGGGTGGACCATCCAGTGAATAAGAAATTGGGTGGTTGCATCCAGAGTGTGGTGGTCAACCAAGCTGAGTGGAACAATCAATGTACCAGAGGGACAGGATGTCATAATAGGGACCAGGACAAATTGGAAAGGTGGGCCCATGCAAAACTCATGAAGTTCAGTAAGGAAAAGTGCAAAATGTGACTGCACATGAGTCAAGACAATCCTCGTTATCAATACAACCTGGGTGTGGTTGGTTTGACACTGACTGAAGGCCAGATGCCCACCAAAGCTACTCTATCACTCCCCTTCTCAGCTGGACAGGGGAAAAAATATATATATTGAGAAGCTTAGGAGTCGAGATAAGGACAGGAAGAGCTCATTCCACAATCAACCCCACAGGCTAAACAGACTCAACACAGATTAAAGGAAAGAAAGCTCTCTCATTTATTACACTACACTACATACACAGTGAAACCAGAGACAGGTAATGGGAAGTGCGACAAGATCATAAGCACCTCCCCCCATCCCTCCTTTCTTAGCAGACTTCACTTTAGTCATGATTTCACTCCCTTTTTGCCCTGCCAGGTGTGACAGTGGAAGACAGGGAATGGGGATTTTAGTCGGGTTGATTTGTTTTGGGAGGGCATTCCTTACAGTATTCCCCTGCTCCAGCATGGGGTTTCATCCACAGCAGACAGTCCTCCACAAACATCTCCACCATGAGTCCTTTCCCACAGTGATTCATCTCCTCAACAACTGCCCCGGCGTGGATCCCTTCCATGGGGTGATGACCTTCAGGCCCAGACAGTTCCAGCCTTGTCCTCCACAGAGTCACAAGTCTCCCCAAGAAACCAGCTAGGGCATGGTTTGTCTCTCCATGGTCTGCAGGTCCTGCCAGGAGCTTGCCCCAATGCGGGTCACACCTGCTCCAGTGTGGGGTCCTCAATGGACTGCAGGTAGGATCTCTGCTCCCCGTCATCATCCATGGGCTGCAGGGGGACAACCTGTTCCACCATGGTCTTCTCCATGGGCTGCAGGGGAATCTTTTTCTCCAGCACCTGGTACACCTCTTTCCCCGCTTCTTCACTGACCTTGGTGTCTTCACGGTTTCTTACGTCTTCTCTCTTCCATCTCTGACAGAAAAAAGCAGATGCTTGCTTTTTTTTTTTCCTCTTAAATGTGATTCAGAGAGGCTCTATGACTGTTGCTGATTGGCTCACCGTTGGTTAGAGGTGGGTCCATCATTGAGGCAGTTGGTATTTACTATCTTGCCTAGGGGAAGCTTCTAGCAGATTCATGCAGAAGCCACCCCTGCAGCCCCACCCTCTTCTACCAGAACGCCACGCAAAACCACAACACTGGGCAATGCTGTGATAGAGAGTAGCCTTTTGGAAAAGGACTTGGTAGTATGATGGAGGAAAAGCTGGATATGAGCCAACAATGTGCACTTGCAGCCTAGAAGGCAAATTGCATCCTGTATTCTATCAAAAGAAGAGTGGCCAGCAGATTAAGAGAGGTGATTCTCCCTCTCTACTCTGCTCTAGTGAGACCCCACCTGGAATATGTCATCCAGCTCTGGAGCCCTTAGCACAAGAAGGACATGGACCTCTTGGAGCAGGGCCAGAGAAGGACCACAAGGATGGTCATAGGGTTGGAGTACTTCTATAAAGACAGGCTGAGAGAGTTGAGCTTGTTCAGCCTGGAGAACAGAAGGCTCAGGGGAAAACTTATAGTGGTCTTCCAGTACCTGAAGGGACCTACAGGAAAGCTGAGAAGGACTTTTTGCAAGGTCATGTAGCTATAGAATGAGGGCAATGGTTTTAAACTAGAACAGGAGAGGTTTAGATTAGACATTAGGAAGAAGTTTTTCTTTATGAGGGTGGTGAAACACTGGAATAAGTTGCCCAGAGAGGTGGTGGAGGCCCCCATCCCTGGAGACATTCAAGGTCAGCCTTGATGAAGCTCTGAGAAACCTGATCTAGTTCAAGGAGTTCCTGCTTACTTCAGGGGGGCATTGTAATAGATGACCTTACCACATTCTGCTTATATTTTTCTATGATTCATCTCAGGATCCTGATGGAATCATATAATCATAGAGTAGTTTGGACTGGAAGGTTTTGAAGATCATCTAGTCCAATCCCCTGCCACGGACAGGTACACCCTCCACTAGACTAGGCTGTTCACAGCCCCATCCAACCCGGCATCTAGCACTACCAGGGAAGGGGAATCCACAACTTCTTTGGGGAACTTATTCCAGCACCTCACCACCCTCATAGTGAAGAATATTTTCCCTAATATGTATTCTAAATCTGCCCTCTTTCAGTTTAAACTCATTACCACTTGTCCTATCACTACAGTCCCTGATAAAGAGTCCCTCTCTCTCTTTCCTGTAGGCCTTCCTCAGGTGCTGGAAGGCTGCAATAAGGTCTTCCTGGAGTCTTCTTTTCTCAAGCCTGAACAAGCCCAGGTCTGTCAGTCTCCAGCCCTCAAATCATCTTCGTGGCCCTCCTCTGGACTCACTCCAACAGCTCCCACAGGAACTGGTAGACATATTTGCTAAGTCACTCTCCACCATCTTTGAAAAGTCATGGAGTCAGGCAAAGTCTCCAGTGACTGGAGAAAAGGAGATAATATCACACATGCTTCTGAAAGGCTTGTAAGGATGACCCTATGGATTACTGACCAGTCAGTCTCATCTCAGTGCCCAGTAAGATCTTGGAACAGATCCTCCTGGAAATTGTGTTGAGGTATGTGGAAAACAGGGAGGTGATTAGAGACAGGCAACATGGCTTCAACAAGGTAAATCCTGCCAGACTATGTAGGGACCTTCTACGGTGGAGTGACTTTATCGATGGACAAGGGAAGAACTACCTTGTCTTTTGTAAGACCTTTAAAACATTCCTCCACAACATTCTTACCTTTAAACTGGAGAGATATGGATTTGGTGGATGGGCCATTTGGTGGATAAGGAATTCATTGAATGGTTGTGTACAAAGAGTTATGGTCAATTGCTCAAAATTCAAGTGGAAATGGAGTGAGTGGTGTCCCCCAAGGGTCTGTACTGGGACCAAAATTATTTAAAATCTTCCTCAATGACATAAATAGTGGGACTGGTTGCACTGTCAGCAAGGTTGATAACATACCAAGCTATGTGGTTTTGTCAGTACAATGGAGGGAAGAGATGCTATCCAGAGGGACCTTGAAGGGCTTAAGGAGTGGGTCCATGTGAACTTCATGAAGTTCAAACAGGCCAGGTGTAAAGTCCTACACCTGTTTCAGGGAATTCCCTAGTATCAATACAGACTGGAGGATGACCTAGTTGAGAGAAACACTGAAGAGAAGAACTTGGGGATACTGCTATATGTAAAACAGGATGTGATCCAGCAATGTGTGCTTGCAGCACAGAAAGTCAATCCTATCCCGCATAAAAAAAAGCGTTGCCAGCAAGTCAAGGGAGGTGATTCTGCCCCTGTGCTATGCTGTGCTGTAGTCTGCTTGGCTCTTGTGAAGACTGTAGTGAGATCTTTTCTGGGGCTTGTAAAAAAAATGATCTTATAAAAAATAAAAATGATCTTATAAAGGGGGCTTATAAGAAAAATGGAGAGAGACTTTTTACCAAGGACAGTAGCGACAGGACAAGGCACAATGGTTTTAGACTAAAAGAGGGTCAATTTTCACTGGATATAAAGAAGAATTTTTTGGGGGGTTTTTTTTGGGTTTTTTTGTAAGGTGGGATGTGGCACTGGAATAGGCTTCCCAGAGAAGTTGCAGATCAGTTAGGTTGGATGGGACTTAGAGTGATGTGTTCTTGTGAAAGAAGTCCCTGCCCAAAGCTGCATCGTTGAACTAAATTTTAAAGGTCCCTTCCATCCCAAAACATTTTATGTTTCTCTGAAAAACATTTACAAAACTTCAAGAAACAGATAGTAACATTGGAGGTCTTTAGGTTACCAGGGCTTTTAAACTTATGGCACCAAATGAAAGAAGTTTTCACCTGTATGATAGTCTGTAAATTGAGCTGGTAATGTCCCTCTCACTTTTAACACAGAAATGTCCACTTCACAAGCACAATTTATCAGACAGCTTTTGTAAGTGTCAGCCTCATTAAAAATATCAAAGACTGAGTGGACTTGAAAGTGATCCAAAAGTTAATTCCTCCAAGTCTTGCTTTATACTCGCTGCTAGAGTAATTCCACATCCTGCCCGTTTCACTGACAAATCAATACACAGTCTCTTCTTCTACCTAACCAGCAAATTTCATGAACATTTTCTTTTCATCTTTTGGAAAAATAAAATTAATTTTGTCCTGCACCAAGCTATACATATTCTTGCTTATACTCTTAGAAACACGTGAGACAATAGTTTTTCTATGTAAAAAGAAAACCCAAATGTAAAAAATAAGTGCACTAAAAACTTCCATGATTGTACGTAAACTGTCCTAAGCATGGGACAGTTTTATCTGCAGTTAACTATTTAATCATCTTTTTTCTCTTTCTATCTAATACAGATTTAAAATAACTATTTCTCTACCTAAAACAGTCCTCAAGCTTCACAAAGTTAATATCACAGAATCATAGAATATATCCTGAGTTGGAAGGGATCCATAAGGATCATCAAGTCCAACTTCTGGCTCCACACAGGGCCATCCAAGTCAGAGCACATGACTGACTTGATCCAGGTGCCTCCTGAACTCAGTCAAGCTCAGGGCTGTGACCCCTTCCTTCCCTGGGGAGCCTGTTCCAGTGTCCGACCACCCTGTCAGTAAAGAACCTCCTCCTAACATCCAACCTAAACCTCCCTGGTTGCAACATTCCCTTGGGTGCTATCTCTGGTCACCAGAGAGGAAACTGGTGCCTGCCCCTTCACTCCCACTCATCAGGAAGCCATAGACCGCCAAGAGGTCTCCCCCCCAGCCTCCTCTTCTCCAGGCTGAACAAGCCAAGGGACTTCAGCCTCTCCTCGCAAGACTCCCCTTGCAGACCCTTCACCATCCTCGTTGCCCTCCTCTGGACTCTCTCCAATAGTTCTGTGTCCCTCCTGTGCTCTGGCGCCCAAAACTGCACACGGCACTCCAGGCGAGGCCGCAGCAGCGTGGTGCAGAGTGGGACACTCCTCTCCCTAGACAGGTTGGTGACACTCTGCTTGATGCACCCCAGGATAGAGTTGGCCCTCTTGGCTGCCTGGGCACACTGCTGGATCATTTTTAACTTGTTGTTGACCAAGAACTCCAAATACTCTCAGTATGGCTGGCCTCCAGCATCTCCTCCCCTGGTCTGTATGTGTGGCCACATACATATTCCTTCTTCCAATATTTTCATATTGCAGCAGCAACTGGTTTTATTTCCTCCCTCTTTCATATGAGTTTTGGAGAGTAAATACAGGGCTTATCAAACACTGACCTCAAGCCACATGGCCACATCTCTACTGTTTCATAATATGTATATATCTGAATGTCTATGAATTTTCCAATCCCTATGCATCTGCTTTCTGGAACGTCATCTCCAAATTTCTGCTGCAGCTCCCTCCCTCTGCTTTGGCATTAGCAAGTAGTCCTGCTATTGTTTTAAAGAGGAAAAGTGTAAGACAAATTGTATGATATATGGTGCATCTCAACTCCTGAAAGATGTGCAAACTATAGAGATAACCAGTCATGGAAGAAATTTTAAAGTGAGAAAAAAAAGTCTGTTTTCTGTCTGTAAGCACAAATGCAGTGCCCTGACTCAAAATCAAATGTTATTATATCTGTGACTTCATTCAGTGACACAATATTCAGGAAAAAATATCTTATCAGACTTTGCTCAGTTGAAAACTAGGTGTAATTCCTGTTTTCTGTCTCTATCCTTTTCCTTTCTGTTAATCTCTTTTCCAATTCAGATTCCAATCCAGGGAAGAAAGCAGACATACAGCATCCATGTCTGTTACAAAGCCATGAACATCATGAAGAATCCTGGTTTCCTTATTTCATGTTTTCTCAGTATGCAGTATGGTTGAATGTATGCTGAGACATTGCCTAAGAGGTATTTTTTCCCACAAAGTACAAATAGGGCAACAAAACCAATTATATTTCGTAAGCAAGATTATTTTCTGGTTTTTTTGTGATTGTTTCCTACTAATGATGGGGTGCTACAAAATTATGCTGGTTGCAAGTGGTAGCTTTGTAGAGCACTTCAACATCTGAATGTGAAAGTTTTCCTCTCCAAGACAAAGCTATGAGTTCTAACAGAAAAGCTTAAAAAGTCTGAAGGCTGGAAGAAACAACAATGGGCAAAAATAGGCTCTGTCTGCAAGCAGGAAAGAGAGTGATGCTGTTTTCAGAAAATAAAAAGACTAAAGAAACCCAACATTGCTAACAGATGTAAATCAAACATAAGCTTCAGTTTGTATTTGAAGTTGTAGTCTTAATGCTTTTTGAAAAGTCTAATCTCCAATTTTGCCAAGATATTAAAGTGAATGTATATGTCACTTGATGGCATCATTTAAATGCTGTGAATAATCCTTAAGATTATTTCCTGCTTTTGTATCAAAGAAAGAGAGGGAATGATCAGTTTTCCAGGCTTTGCCAGAATTGTCCTCTCCAACAGGATTAACAGTAATATAGGAAAATATAATAGGAATTTTAGAAAAATAGAAATTTTTCACAGGTAAAAATTAATGAAAAGTAAAGAGTCCAGATGTTTAAAACCCAAGGAAACTTGAAGTCAAAGCAGAGATTAGCAGGGAAGAATAGGGATTGCTTATAAAGTAAATGAAGCAAATAAACATGAAACATTTTAGTACTGAAATGTAACATTTCATTTTCCATCTAACTTCCTGTACATTTATTTATTTAATAAATAGTGTCTTTCACAGAGAGGTAATAAAATGCTCCACAGATGTGTTAGTATGCAAACCATACTTAAATCATATAAATCTAGCTCTGTAGGCTATATATCAGCATACCATCATCAATAAATGCAGTAGAGTATATACAGAAAGGAGAAGAGAGGGCAAAATCTTTGGAGATTTATTGAGCAGGTAAACCTGGGAGATTTGAGGAATAGACTATGAAAAGCAAATGTAAGGAGGATAGAGTTTTGCAAATGTATGTATGCAGGCACAAACTCTACTGCAAATTGTCTTCCTAGCTTTAAATCATGAACCACTGAGTGATTTTAGACAGGGGAGGAAAACAAATGCAAATGCATTGGAGGAATTCTGCTTGAATGTTGACTCCCTGCTTACATTGTTTGGTGTTTTAATTGATCAGAGAAGCTTGATTATAGCCTCAAGTATTGAACAAATGATGATGCACAGCTATTCTTATTTATAAGACTCATGTTGCTAGTACGATAATTTTAAGCTTTCAGGTCTTCTCACCGTATGTTTAAGAATTCAGTGACCATATGTTCTGAATTGAGGGGCAAAAGTACATCAAGCTTCAATAAATTCTCTGAAAATGTGTTATATTTAAGCTTAAGCAATTTGGAAGAAATGTTACCTGAGATGACTGATTAATACCTTGATCTCCTAGCATTCTCTCCCTGTTATGGATTTAACACTGAGGGACTATTGCCTGACTTTAAAATATGAACTGCAAAGCAATTCTTTGAAGGACAGAATAACAAACATAAAAACATTACTAGAATAAAACTAGAATGTTGACTCCCTGATTGTGTTGTTCAACATTTTAACTGATCTCAAAATATTGATTACACCCTCAAGTCCTGAAAAAAATGTTAAAAGCAGCTACTGATATTTTCTTGAATCCAACCATTTAAAGAAGCATTTTCAAAAGATCCCATTTAGTCTAGGTTTTAGAACTGGGAATGAGATTTATGCTGCCTGCTTTAGGTGCCCAGCCCAAGTTTTGCTAATGTCTGTAAGAAGATGGTCCCAGTCATATTCCTTGATGGCCTATCCGGTCACTGGAAACTTTTAAGTCGTTCAGGAAATTAGCTCCACATATCTGCTGAGAATAAACTAATCAAGAGACTGTATGATGTATCACCTTGTCGCCAATTTTTACATCTATGTGCAATAAACTTTTTAAGTTCTATCAAGGTTACTTTCTATAAATATGTCTGGACACAGGCATGAGTTTCTTGAAAGATGGCATGTGGGCACTTAACCGTAGACTAGGGAAACGTAGAAAAATAGTTTGTTCTGTATGGACTATGTCTGAACTAGAGCATGTCAGGCATGTTGTGTCCCTTAAGAGTCAAAACAGTCCTCTTCTGACTGACATCATAGTTGTCTTGAAAAAGAGCCTCTAAAAAGGCTGAATTCTACAGCTAATTCCACCTGTTGTATGTGAGAAAGCTCATCTACATGGTTTGAAACCTAGGGCTAGGTGTGGTAGGAAATATAACCTAAGAGATTCAACTCACTGCCTAAGAAAAAGCACTATGTAACAGCTCAAATGAAGGAAGGGAAAATATTTTGCTGTCATTCTACACTATAAAAACAGAACTAATGGACCCATTAACAAGGAACTGCCTGTTGCATCTGAAATTTTAAAGGAAGGCAAGGGTTCTGCTTTCCCATTTCTGCTCCAGAGCTACTTAGAGTTTTGGGGTTTGTTGCTGAAGTGTTAATTTTTTAATAGCCATGATTTGGTGGTTAGGATTCCTGGTTTTCACCCAGGCAGCCTGGGTTTGACTCCTGGTGTGGAAACCAAGGTGTTTTAAGATCTGGAAGAGGAGAACAGCTCATGAAGAAATGACCGAGAACACCATTTCTCCATTCCCTGCCCCCCACCCCTGTGCCATAATGGGAGGGAAGAAGGGAGCAAAATCATGGCTAAAGGGAAGTCTGCTAAGAAGGGAGGTGGGGGGGAAAGGTGCTTCTGGTCGCACTTCTCATTATCTGATTCTGGTTTCACTGCGTGTGCAGTGTAGTGTAATAAATGAGAGAGTTTTCTTTCCTTTAATTTGTGTTGAGTCTGTTTTGCCCTTGACGCTGATTGCAGAATGGTCTCTCCATGTCCTTATCTCAACTCTTAAGCCTCTCAATAGATGTTTTCTCCCCTGTCCAACTGAAAAGGGAAGTGATAGGCCAACTGTGGTGGGTGACTGGCCTCCAGCCAGGCCTAAACTACCACAGTCCTTCAAAATGGAATAAAACAAACGTAAAGGAAAAAATCAAACCAAAACAAACCAAAACAAAAAAACCCATCCCGAAACACTAAAGGTAAAGAGAAGAACTCAACCAAAGCTGCACAGCTACATGGTCACTAACATCTGAGATCACTGGCAAAGTGTAAAAGTGACAAAAGAACGTAGGTAAGGACAGACCAACAAAGCTGATTTGTGAAAACCTTAACACCAGTCAATTTTTTTCATCCACAGTAACGCAGCAATAGCTTCATAGGATGAAAGAGTAAGACCATGGAAAGAAAACAGGGAGCAAAAGTAAATTTCCCAGAAACACAGACTGCAGAAGAATCAAGATGGAGAAAGTGTAAAACAAATTTCAGAAAGGATACTAAGGTAATTAGCCTCAATACCCCAAATCTTGTCTTAAGCATACAATTGTTTTATTATAATACAGAAAAATGCTGATACAAGATTAAAACTACAGTTGGAACAGAAGACATATATAGGTCACGATTCTATTTTTCGGTAAAGAAGAAGGAAATATTTTTGTAATATTTGTTTTAGTATTTCTAACTCTTCCCCAGACTTCCTTTCATACCTGTGATAGAATATGATATCCTAAGAGACAATATAAATGTTTGTTTCAAATACAGGGAAAGAAGGAAATGATGCATGAGAATATAGGAAGTATTAATAAAATCTGATTTTATAACCTAAAAATGTGGTCAAATGACTTTAAGTTCATCTGCTAAGATATGATTCATATTTCCTTTTTTTTGTTATTTAGAGTTATAACACCATCTCCACAATTTCTGGGAATCAGTTTATGCATTTACACTCTAATGTTTATGGGTCAATAAAAATGAAAGGGATTTTCATCAATATTACTTTCACTTTATTTGATTGAATTACTTCAGCAGCACCTTACAATTTTACAACTTAACAGGCTGAGCAATAAAACACAACACAGTAACACCATATCATACTTTCATTTGCAGTTGCAGGTTTGAATTAACTCCTTCAACATCCTTTTTCAGTTTTTCCTATAAATAAAAAAAAAAAAAGAGAATGCAAAGTGAATGACAAATCAAGGATATTAATAATATTTAAACAGAATTTTAAGGCGTGGGGGGGTAGAAAATCCTTCACAGTGACTAGCTTATGTAAAGAAGTCTGAACAACAGTAGCCTGCTCTAACATGCTGCAAGTGCCAGAATTCTTTGAATCATAGAATCTTTTTGGTGAGAAAAAAATTTTTAAGATCATCAAGTCCTACCATTAGTTCAACCATCTTGACTCTATTCATTTGTACATGTGAGGTGGTTTACTTTGACCACTCTGCAACTCAGAACATCAAATCCCATAAGCCCAAGAGTCAAGTCATTAAATGCCAGCTGGCCAACCACATGATAGTAATTTAAATTTGCAGTTTCATGCATCCCAAATATAGTCAGTAAACAAGTCTGCCATTTACATGTCATATACCTGCAGGCTTCAAATTAGTTGTAACAGAAAAGTTATGCTATAAAACTATCCATGTATTTGTAGTTGTAGCAGGTGTTACCACTTATTCCACTTCATCACTTATCAGAAACAAAATATATGTTAAACTCCATTCTAGATTCTGTATTTTGAAAAAGGTGATGCAGAGAAGAGAGGCTTGTGAAGAGAGAGATACTTGGGTCTAAGGTGTCATTTTATGCTCGGGTGACAGAATGCCATTCCAGATTGGAAGGGAGTGGGCTAGTTACTACTGAGCCACCTACTTTAATGTTCAGTATTATATGACAGTTCTCATGCAGAGCAATGAGCTATAAAATTACCAAAGCTACAGCACAATTAGCTTTTCCTGCTGCTGGTCTGCTGGATATTTAAGAAAATATATTTCCTTTTGCCAGTTTTATTGAAACTCAAAGATTCCTCCAACACAAAAATTTATCAAACCATCTACTCCTTCGCTCTTCCAAGGTGAAATTGCTTCCCACTGTATATTTACCTATGCACTGTCCCAAAAGACATATAGTTTAGTCTCTTTTTAAATATCCTGAGGGAAGTTATTCCTTGGTCTAATAGATCTCATTGTCAGGAAGCTTTTAGGTGAAATTCAGCTTGAGTTTTGCCTTTCTTAATCTTATCCCATTACTCAAGAGTGATGCACCCTAAACTAATGTAAATATTTCTTCTCTTACCCAGCAGTTAAACTCCCTCCAGGAGTTGTGGGCTGTCATCATGTTTCTTTATTAGTTATTATTCACAAACACTATAGAGGTAGCCTTGAAGTCTGGCATTTTATCATAGGAGAAGATATTAAAAGTACCAGCCAAGGTTCCATTCCAACTACAGATTGTAACTACAGTTATCCATACTGCTAATAAATGCTCCAAGTATATACATTCAGTTTTCATCTCTTACTGTACTTATAATCCCACAGAATACATTCCTTCAATTTTCCTCTCACGCTTTATTATTATTAATATTTTTTTTCCACATTATATGTGGTGAAATACAAGCTAAAAAGCAAACTGGCACAGTTATTGCTTCAAAGATATTATAAATTAAAAAGATAAGTGACGTATGAAAGAAGTTATATACTGAAAGACCATTTACTGTACAATTTATATGCTAAAGTCATGTAATATAAACTGGCAAATAACTCCCAGCTTCACCTCTTAGCACATTAACTCCTTCCCAATTTCATGAGTGAAGTGGAAATGAAGCAGTTGGGCAACAAGAGGCCAGGAAAGATTTGTCATGCGCTTACGAGTGACTGTAGAACTGGTCACCATGGCTAGTAATACTGATCTTGACTTTTATACTGAAAGGCAGAGTTAGGACAGGCTTTGGAGGCAAGGAGGAGATCTCTGTCTAAGATGATAAAATTGCAGAACAGACTGAAACAAGACAGGCTCAGGAAATGAACTCTTATTTTTCTTAAACATTGAAGGAAGGTTTACACTTGAGAGTATCAAAAAAGAGGTATCCACAGCAATCAGGCAGGAGGTGATAAGACCTGTTGTAAAGGGTTTTGGATAAAATAAAAATTCATGCAGGTCAAACTCCAATTCAGAAAGAAAACAACCCCTCTGCACTTGACAAAGCAATCTTTGAGAAAGTGAACAGGGTTCATGAAGTCCGCTTCATTAAATGCTAGAGGCAAATAGAGAAAAAAGTGTCTCTTTTCCAGCAAAAAAAGTGGTGACCTGGTTTTGCTTAAGGGGCTGAAATCTTTGACTCCCTACCTGCAATAAGCCTTTACAGACTCATATCTAGTTCCATTACATACCTGTTTTCCAATATTAGTGTTATGTGTCTTCAAAATTACTGTTTACTTTCCTATGAGTACTTTTAGATTAAATTACACAAGAAACTTAAAAACCTTCTTTTATTTCTGTTGTGGTTTTATGTGGCAAGATTCTGGTGGAGAAACGGGCAGTTTCAGGGGTGACTTCTGTAAGAAGCATCTAGAAGCTTTCCCTAGGCCCTACAAAGTAAACTCCAGCTGGGCTCAAGGCTGGACCTGCTGCTGACTAAGGCTGAACCTATCAGTGATGGTCATTGCATCTCTGTGAATCACATTTAGGAGGAAGAATATGCAAGCAGCTGTTTTTGCCACCAGAGAAGGGAGTGAAATGTAGGAAACTCTGCAGACACCAGGGTCAGTGAAGGAGGAGGAGGAGAGGGCACTCCAGGTGCCAGAGAGAGAGATTCCCCTGCAGCTGATGGAGAAGACCATGGTGGACCAGGTTATCCCCCTGCGGCTTGTAGAAGATGATGGGGAGCAAACACCTCACCTGTAACCTGTGGAGCTGGAGTGGGTGGAGACACCTGAATGATGCTTTGATCCTCTGGGAAGCCCATGTAGGGGCAAGCTCCTGGCAGCAGAACCTGCAGCCTGTGGAGAGACCAACAGCAGAGCAGGTGTGCTGGGGCAGGGGAGAGGCAGGGGGACTTGTGACTCCGTGGAGGACCAGGCTGGAGCAGTCTGGGCCTGAAGGTTGGTACCCCTTGGAAGGGATCCACACTGGAACACTTTGTGAGGAACTGAAGCCCTGTGGGAAAGGACTCATCTTGGAGAAGTTCGTGGAGGACTGTCTCACATGGGTGGGACCCCACGCTGGAGCAGCAGAAAAGTGTGAACAATGCCCCCCTGCCCAGTCCCCCTGACCCCTGGGCTAAAATGGAAATAAACTCAGAAGGAACTGACCAAAACCCCCATTCCACCATTCCCTGCCCCTCCCCGTGCCACAATGGGAGGGAAGAAGGGAGCAAAATCATGAATAAAGGGAAGTCTGCTAAGAAGGGAGGGGTGGGGAAGGGGCTTTAAGATCTGGTCACACTTCTCATTACCTGACTCTGATGTCACTGGGTGTGTAGTGCAGTGTAATAAATGAGAGTTTCTTTCCTTTATTCTGTGTTGAGTCTGTTTTGCCCGTGATGCTAATTGTGGAATGATCTCTCGCTGTCCTTATCTTGACTCCTAAGCCTCTCAATATCTTTTTTCTCCCCTGTCCAGCTGAGAGAGAGAGTGATAGAGAGACTTTGGTGGGCATCTGGCCTTCAGTCAGGGTCAAACCACCACAATTTCTCAGCTAAATTTCTTTCACTGCATGTTTCTAAGCATTCCGTAGCCTTAGGTTTCGAATGGATACTAGTAAGTCACTCTAACCATATTTGTGGTGGTCGTTAAGATGTTTACTCTCTCATTTAGATCATAAATCAAAATATTGACAATGACTAAATGTTACACCATTCAAATAGGCTGCTCTTAAACATGTGATTATTAAGGGGGTTTGTCGGGTTTTTTCTGTTTACAGCTTTTTTGTATGCCGGCTATATGTCAGCCATACATGCCAGCATTTTTTCTATATCTAGCTTCAATATAATTCAAAATGGATGTAGGTATCAACCTATTATGAACATGTATTGCTGTACACTTCTTTTTTGGGGGGACAGGGGGGTTTAATATGTTTTCCTCGTCTATTCCTATGGTTTTGGGGGATTTTGCAGTTATAGGTTTGTTTTGTTCTTTTTTGTAACTGTTGATTGCTCTGTGTGCAACAGCCTTCACTTCCCTTTGCACAGTTAAAAGAGTTTAAAGTGACACCTCAGATTAAGAGAAATAGTTCATTTACTCAATATAAAGTGGATTGTGGCCAATATACTTGTAACTTCTGCTGTAGGTAGAAAACCTGTGTTAGAGCAAGAGATGTAGATGGACTTTCAGACCATATGGTGTTCCTGTGCTCATTCCTTTTTTAATTGACTTCCTGCATCCTTCAATCCTCTTCTAATTTATCAGAAAACAGCATTGATATCGTTAGATTAAAACTGAAGGAACTGAACTCTTTGGCCAAAATCTTAGGAGAAACTGTTTTCTCTGTTTCTTGTTGAGCTTAACTGGTGTATACATCCTTCTCAGAATGGTAATGAAAGATTTACTGGAGGGAAAATTATACGAGGAGTGGCTGAGGGAGCTGTGGATTTTTAGTCCTGAGAAGAGGAGGCTGAGGGAAGACCTTATCACCACCTATTACATGAAAGGAGGTTGTAGAGAGGTGTGCGATGGTCTCTTCAGCCAGGTGACAGGTGATAGGACAAGGGAAAGTGGACTTAAGCTGCACCAGGGTAGGTTCAGATTAGACATTAGGAAAAACTTTTTCACTGAAAGAATTTCGAGGGTCTGGAACAGGTTGCCCAGGGAGGTGGTTGGGTCTCCATCCCTGGATATGTTTAAAAAATGGGCAGATGAGGTACTTAGAGTTATGGTTTAGCATACGACAGGAACGGCTGAACTCGGTGATCTTAAAGGTCTTTTCCAACCTTGTGAATCTGTGATTCTGTGGCACTCTACCAATCATCTTTTTCCACTGGTTACTTGACAGAAAAGAACTAAAAAGAGACAGAGATATCTTTGGTGCTTTTTCTCTGGAAAAGGATGTGAAATTCAAGACTAAAAATGAATGAATTCTCATAAAAGCATTTCTCCTATTCCACAATAGAAATCACTATTGCCCACAGCTGCTTTAGGTAATGGAAGTTACAGGAAGTACCTTGTTGGGATTTATTAACTCACAGTAATCATTTTGCAGCTGTACATAAAACCACCAGTTCTGATGAGAGAAAGGAAATGAAGGAAAAAGAAAATACTTATGACATGCCTAAATTCTCCTTTGTGACTTGATTAGAGGTGCAAAGGTTGAACATATGGTGACCTCAAAAGACCATGAAATCTGCACAGAGATGCGATACATCTAGTATTCTACGTACTGACTCTTTTTCAACCTTGTACATTTGTTCAAGACTTCCCTTATCTCCTTTTTATTATCTAATTACAAGAAAACAATTCAAGGGCAGAAGTTGAAGAATTACCACTAAGCTGAATCGTACTGCTCCTATAGTCTCTACATGTTCAAATACGTATCCTCTTAATGGCCAGACATTGCTATTCAGAACACACAGGCTTCCACTGCAAAGCACGTTCAGCTCCTCCAGTGAGACAATATAACATTTCTGTTCTGTCCTGAAGTATATACTGTATTGCAGTGTCTCTCTGTGACTGACCTCCAGTTATAGCTTACCTGTCAATGAAAAAAAATACCACTTCTGAACTGAAACATCTGTTGTGCTTAAAGCAGAGTACAATGTAGGACTGTCTAAAGCCTTCTCTGATCCTAGCACCTTCACAGGCTGCTTCACTGTTCACACAATCTGTCTCCAGTCTAAACTACAAATATTTGGATGACTGTCTTGGTTTTTGCTGAGATAGAATGAGTTTTCTTTCTAGTAGCTGGTATAGTGCTGTGTTTTTGATTTAGGGTAAGAAAGATGTTAATAGCACAATAATGTTTTTAGTTGTTGTTAGGAAGTGTCAGTGTCTACACCAAGTCAAGGAATTTTTAACATCTCAAACTCTGCCAAGTACACAGGAAGGATACATCCAGGACAGGTGACCCAGACTGGCCAAAGGGATGTGTACTACCATATAATGTCATGCTCTGTATATAAACTGGGGAAGCTGGCCAGGAGGTAGGATCACTTCTCAGAAACAGACTAGGCATTAGGTTGTTTTGTTCCTTGTCGATGTAGTGAGTAATTACAATTGTGCATCACTTGTTCTATTATTATGATTGCTATCATTGTTATCATTACTATTCTCATCATTCGTTATCCTCTTAAACTGTCTCTATCTCAACTTGGAAGTTTGTGGATTTTTCTTGCATTTTCCTCGCCTTCTCTTTATGTGGAAGACATAATAGATAAGTGAGCAGCTGCGTGGTGCTTAGTTACTGGCTGAGGTCAACAATTCATTCAGTCTAAGAAACACCGAGAACACTTTAAAACATCTGTACAGGAGATCTAAAGTAAATTGTTATTTATTGCATAAGAGCTGTATTTTCAAGAGGTAGTGAGATTGTTTTTAACAGGGATAAAGAAAAAGAAAAAAAACTGAACTAAATTGATATGACATTATCCTGGATTTTGCTAGGACAGGGTTCATTTTCATCACAAGTTGGGATGAAACACAGCCATGACAGGTGATCCAAATTAGCCAAAGGGGGTATTTCATACCATGACATCATGCTCAGTATAAAGAGAGGCTAATGCAGCTCTGGACTGTGAGGTTTTGTGACAGGTCTCAGGGACATGACCTGGGTCATGTGTTTTTTTGGTGAGAAACTACATTATGTATCACCAGTTTAGTATACTCTGCTACAAGTCCTGTTGTTAATAATTCCCTCTCCTTGTGCTGTCCCAACAAACTGTCCTCATACCAACCCACAAGGTTGGCCTTTGCCTTCGCATTCACCTCTCCATCCCACTGGGGGAAGAGGTAAATGAGTGGCTACATGCCCCAGTCCAGGCAAAGTATGATTATTTACACAGAGTTTGCCTTTTGTACATCTGATAGACAGTGTTAATAAGAAATTGTTACAACAAAATGCCACTTCAACTGGGACATTCCACTCCTTCAGTGGGATAACCATAATTACACATTAATGCATAGGACCACTTGCAATCATCTATCATGTTGCTCAGTAACAGGTCACATTAAAAGTTGACATATTAACTCATAGACTCTAACATCCTTAAACGAGTCCTTATCATCTGTACTTTAAATCTTCCTTAGTTCAAAGTTTATGGGCTTGACCAATGACCATTCCTATTTTTTCCTAAGTTTCATTATCAGAGTTGAGAGGTTATTGCCTTAAAAGTAATCATATTTTTTTCATTTTAACCTTGGAGGCTATCTGCCACCTAACAAGCAACCAAATAATCCACACAAAATCAGAAGCTAAAGAAAACACCTGTGCATGTGTAATAATGGCTTAGTAACAGTAATAAGAATAGCAATAGGATATAAAAAGACATTTATTATGACAGCAATAACATGATTTCTTTGAGTGAGCACACACATAGAGTTCAGTGGGTATTACAATAAATAATACTTGGAAAACAATCATTAATAACAAGTCAGTGTTACAGAAAAAAATAGAATTAATTTCCTACCAAATGGCATTATTGGCTGAGAACACTAGATAAAATCAAAAGGTTTGCTCCACAATTCAGACTAATCACAGAATCACAGAATCACAGAATCACAGAATAACAAGGTTGGAAAAGACCTTTAAGATCATCGAGTCCAACCATTCACATCCTAAACTAAAACATATCCCTAAGTACTTCATCTACCCTTTTTTTCAACACATCCAGGGAAGGTGACTCAACCCCCTCCCTGGGCAGCCTGTTCCAGGCCCTGACAACTCTTTCAGTAAAAAATTCTTTCCTAACATCCAATCTAAACCTGCCCTGGCTCAGCTTCATGCCATTCCCCCTTGTCCTATCACCTGTCACCTGGCTGAAGAGACCAATAGGCAAGGAAAAACCCTTACTCCCATGAGGGAAGCACTGCAGTACGACTTAGGCAACATAATATTTATTTCGTAGGCAGATATACTTTTTTGACTACAAATACAAGTATAGTTTTATGTATGCTGATATACACCTAATGTAAACTTCATATCCATTTCTTCATCGTGTTGACAATTTTCCAGTAGATATCAGGGCCATTTTTTTAATCCTGTTTCTTCCTCTCCAACTATTAATCATATTTATTACAATGGAAAATAAGGCTTTTCCCACCCAATTTATCATAAAAGAGAGAACTTAGGGTAGGTGAGATAAGATACCTTTTAGAATTATCTTATTGATCTTACTTTGAATAAGCTTGGATAACTATCTGGCCAAACATCTGTAACACGTAGATGGCTAAGTTATGTGCAGTGGATTCCATCTTGATGAATAGAGTGATGCACCTTTAAAAAAAAACAAAACACCTCTTAAATTTTAGCAGTCATAGAACAGTTTGCTTTGGAAAGGACCTTTAAAGATGTTCTAGTCTAACCCCCACGGTCATGAGCAGGGGCATCTTTAACTAAATGAGGTTTCACTAGTATAATTTGTGAAAATTTAACATTCTTAGACAGTATACGGTATTTAATATTTTTAAAGCCCAGATTTTTGGCTGAACATAGAAGATTCAATTTCATTGTGTCTAACCGATTCTTGATGCTTAGGACCTGGCAATGAAAAGTGGTTATTCTTCAAGAAATACCTCAGTATAGGATGTGTATGGAGTCTTAGGTAGGCTGAAGCTGAAACTGCTGCCATGAATAATGATTTCCACAATGCAAATTATCATGGTAGTTAGCCCACACTACAATTACAATCATACAGATTTAAACTATATTTATGAACTTAGAAATTGAGAAAAGACACTTCTTTAAAAAACTTTTTATTTGATCAGCTATATTATATGAATTTACCTGAAGACATTTTCTATGTAACCACTACTAGCTTCAAAAATGCATATGCAGTACACCAGTCAGTCACATGTACCCATAAGTTCATTTTGCAATGTAAATTTTTATGTATTGAGGTGAAGTTTAATTTCATATTAAGTTTTTCATTGCTGTATAAGAGAACTCAATATATCATGGGACACGGATTTAGATGGACATGAAGAGACATTGCCAGGAACCACAATTAACTTCTCAGCACTCTCATCTGACTCTTACCACCCTACCAAATACAAAAAAAACAAGAGGATTTTGCTGCAGTCTGTGCCAGCCACTGATGTCATGCAGAAATTTGAGATACTGTGCAATTTCTGTCCTTTCCAGCAGTGAGACTATAAATATAACTGTAATTTGTCAGACCAGACCAGGAGCCTGACTTTAACATTCGTCTCAAGAGAATGCCTGAGGAAAGGTAAAAAACAGGACAAGCATATGCATTACTTTCCCCAGCACTCCTGAGCAAAATGTAGCTTTTATTTATATGGCAACACTGAGTGGATATGTCTTCCATGAATCTCTCCAGTCTCCCTTTAAATTTGTTTAATCTTTTAGCAGTCACAATCTTCTTTGGCAGGGAGCTCCACAGTTGCAGCACACACTGCATGAGACAGTACCTTCTGTATTTATCTGAGTTGTTTACAAACATGAAATATCTCACAAAAATCACTGAAACAGCATGTTTTGAATGCTTCATTTTGAGGAGGAAAAAAAATCATTTTTCCTTTCTTTTTTTTTCTCTTTCCAAAACTAAAGTGTAGAATTTGTACTCACACATGCCAAAAACTGTTCAACATACAAGTCAGCTTAAGGAAAACTCTCTCACAAGAGAGAAATTAATCAAATGGAAGGACTGCTGCATTCAGACAGGATGCTATTCAAATCAAGGAAATAGCAAGCAGGCATGAAAGGAAGTATTTTAGACTTTTTCTAATAATTCAATGATAATGAAACTAAATATGCCCATCAGATATAATTACTGGTCTTGATTTCTGAAACTGTTTTTAGGAAGTATAGGCAGCTGACTGTATGACTGAAAAGGACAGTTTGGCATGTACTCCATGTTTTCTGGTGCATCCAGTGGCTAGAGGGCAGTACACAGAGTATTGTAGTTCCAGACATTTCTCCTGTGAATATAAACCTGAAAATTAAATTGCATACCTATATGAATCTCTGACATGTCCCAGTAAACTGTTCCAGTATAATTCACATAGTCAGTAGACCACAGTGTTTACTACTTTCCTTCAAAAGCTTTACTGTTTACACCAGTTCTGTCCATTCCAAACAAACAGTCATTTGGATCTTTTTTTTCTTCTTTTTTTTTCTTTTCTTTTTTTTTTTTTCCTGCAATAAGTAAATCTGCTTCTGAAAACAACAGAACCCAAACAAGATCTGCCTGTTTGTGAGGCCTACCAACTTACCTTGTGCAGTCCAGGACAGACTCTTCAGTGTTTAAAAAAAAACCCAAACAAGCTGAAATAGTATTATTTAAAGAGATGTGCTATACATACATAACAGAATATACAGAATATATATGTATTTTCTGCAAAGATCAGCTTAATAATATAAGTATATATATACTTTAAAAGAATAAATATCCATATGTAGAACACACATATAATTTAGCAGTTTGTCTTGGATGACGGACTGTCAAAATTATATGCAATATATTTTACAAGAATTTAATAAGATTAATAACATCAAACACAAAATAGATTTCATTGGTTTTCATGCTTGGAACAGATTTCTTTCTACTTTCATACAGAAAACTGGGACAGTGAAATCTTACCCCTAGTCATGTATGTCTAGTCTTTATACTGAATCATACTGATGGAACACAAAGTTCTTTTTCTTATTTCTTCCCTCAATTTCACACGTTCCTTCATTTCATTCATGAATTAGTGATGAGGAGGAATGCAAAATTCTGTTGTTTCATGCTGAATTAGTAGGCTATTTTGGTTACTACTTAAGTGAGATGTACCTGTATATACTAAAATAGTATGATGTACATCTTATTAAGAATCTACAAATGTTTACATTCTAAACATGTGAAAAATAATTGGCATAAAGAGTAATGTACTCTGATTTAAAGTTTCTTGGAGCATTCTTTTTTAAGACCTCAGACACATGGAGACATTAAGGTGTGAATTTTCTCTTGTAACACAATTAATCAAGAAAACCTCTGCTGATTGTGCCACCAAGGTCATAATCCATGTGAAATGAGATCAGCATTGCAGTCTAACCAAAAGAAGGCTTTTGACACACAGAGAATAGGCTGTGAGATTCCCAGGGTGTCTTTTTTCCTCTATCATTAAATAGACCTTTAGAAAACCTTACTGTCAGCCTTAATCTTATCCACAACTATTTTAGTTCACTTAAAAATATTAGCTTTTGTTTTAGAAATGTAGATGCGAAGGTGTGGAGCAGTTATTAAAAGTAATTCTTAATAAGAAAATGTTAGAAGATGCAATTTCAGAGCAGCAGTTTTAAGCCCAGACGTATACTTTCATCACAGGAGTCATCCCGGTGTTGGTAACATGAGAAGAAAATTCACTGCTTGGAAGGTCTCATTGCTCATCTTCTATAAAAATTTCAACATGAAGCCCAAAACTTGCTAAGTGCTGCTTTTTTGTTTAGTGCTAAAGGGTTTTTCCTCTATCTTTCTAACATATGTGGTTAACATACATTTTTAATTGAATAATTTGAATGTTTCAGCAGAAGTGGCAGAATTTTATTTTTGGGATGTAGAAACTTGTGGTTCACCTTTTCCACTATATAATGATACTGATACGGTTGCTTTAATTCATCTGCTTAGATTTGTTTCTATTTGTTTCTGTCATCTTTTTTCCCACACATTTTTCCAATTATCTTGATCTTTCTTATTCTCCTTGCTTCCCCCAGTAATTGAAGATAAGGTTCATGAGCATCTTAAGAACCTGAACATACACAGTCCATGGGACCTGATGAGATGCATCTCAGCATTCTAAAGGAATTGACTGATGTAATTGCCAAGCTACTCTCCATGATATTGGAAAAGTCATAGTGGTCAGGTGTAGTCCCTAGTGACTGGAAGAGAGGAAACATCACAGCCATTTTTAGGAAGGAAAGACCCTGGGAATGACAGACCTGTCAGTCTCACCTCTGTGCCTGGGAAGATCACAGAACAGATCCTCCTAGAAGCTATGCTGAGGCACATGGAAAACAGGGAGATGATTCGAGACAGCCAGCATAGCTTTACTTGGGACAAATCCTGCCTGACCAATCTAGTGTCTTTCTACAATGGAGTGACTGAATCAGTGGACAAGGGAAGAGCTATGGATGTCATCTGTCTGGATTTCTGCAAGGCCTTTGACATGGTCCCTCTAAATTGGAGAGATTTGGATTTGATGGGTGGACTGTTCAGTGGATAAGGAATTGGCTGGATGGTCACATCCAGAGGGTGGTGGTCAATGGCTCCAAGTCCAGATGGAAGATGGTGACAAATGGTGTTCCTCGAGGGTCTGTACTGGGGCCGGTGCTGTTAAATATCTTTAGTAATGATATTGACAGTGGGATTCAGTGCACCCTCAGCAAGTTTGCTGATGACACCAAGCTGAGTGGTGAGGTTAATGTGCTGGGGAATGGGACACCATCCAGAGGGACCTGAACAGGCTGAAGAAGTGGCGCTAGGTAAACCTCATGAGGTTCAACAAAGCCAAGTGCAGGGTCCTGCAGCCGGGCTGGGACAGTGCCCGTTATCTATACAGGTTAGGAGGTGATGTTCTGGAAAAAAGCCCCAAGGAAAATGACTTGGGAGTACTTATGGATGAGAAGCTGGACACGAGCCACCATATGCAGCCCAGAAGGCAAACCACATCCTGGGCTGCAACAGAAGTGTGGCCAGTAGATAAAGAGAGGTGATTCTGCCACTCTACTCTGCTCTGGTGAGACCTCACATGGAGTACTGTGTCCAGCTTTGAGCCCTCAGCACAAGAAGGACATGGACCTGTTGGAGCATGTCCATAGGAGGACCACAAAAATGATCAAAGGGCTGAAGCACCTCTCCTATGAAGATAGGCTGTAATTCTGTATTGATGTTAAAACTGTATTCCTTGTTTTGGTTCCACTTCTTGGAAACCAGCATTTCTGTTTCAGAGAGTCTGCTTTTGCTCCGTTCTATGCATCTCAGACAGCCATGCTCTCTTCTTCATCCAAAGTTTTGCAAGGGGAAAGATCAACAAAACTCAACAGGAAGGGAATAAATAAGAGGAGTTTTCAGGGCTTTCAGTATTTTGGTCTTTACGATATTCTTTTCTTTGCTCTCATGAATATTGATATTGTGTAATTATTCTTTCT